>JAUDJH010000023.1:7500000-10000000 GCA_036320925.1 Automeris io | reverse complement strand
TTTATTTATTTATATTAAATATTTTAAAAATATGGTCAATAACTACACTCATACGCAGAAGGAACGGCTCCGTTTAAATTTTTCTAATTAACAGATATTCCCTGTTAAAAAATCGGCCAAGGGCGAGTCGGACATACATACAGGCAACGAACTTTTTTCTTTTTCTTTTTGGCACGGCAAATTGTAACTGGCTTGGGAAGGCCTTTACGATCTCACCGGGCAAAGAACTGACCCTACAAGGGTTTCTTATGAGGTAGAAATATCTAAAGAAATTGCACCGCGATACCTACAAACGCTACTTGGTTGAGCGATGTCGCGAAACAAAGCGGCTTCATCAAGGCCGGGTGCACACCCTTCCGTGCCAAGGGCTTTATAGGCAAATGAACATTTTACATGCATCCACTTTGTAATACCGCCACGGTGTTTACTCGCGTGCAACATTTTATAATGATGTGATGAGAAAAAAGCCGCTACACCTGTGCATGTGGGATATTGATTTATAAAAAAAATGGCAAGCTCCGTCATTTTCATCAACTAGGAATTTATCGTTTAACACGTTCGTCGTCACGTCACTCATATCTGGTTGACAGATGTGCTCCCGTTACCCAAATATGGATGACGTTTTTCTTGTTGAAGTTAATAGAATTTGTGGTTGAATTTTTTAAAAAGAAATTAATGGAATAATGAATCGTGTATAAATATAGAGCGTACAACATCAAAATATTTACAATGCCTTTTATTAATTTATATAGGATAACACCTTACATTTTACTATTGCGCATGTTATTCGTTAAAATACTCTGAATAAATTTGAGGTGAAGAACAAAAGTCTTTGCGATACACCGAATATAATCACAAATAATATGAATAATATCAAAATATAATCACAATACTCGAGTTACGTCATAAGAGTTTGCTCTTATTTTATTTCGTCACCTAAACATCAAATAATCTTTCTAAAATTCAATCGCAGCGAATGCCTTTGTTAATAACGAATTTTCTAATTGATTTTACAATGGCATCCTTTAGGCGTCGGTATCAATGTGAATTTTTATCGCTCAACATTCTTACGATATTCTGTAACATTTGTAATGATAATCATGCGCCTGCGCGCACTGAAGGAAAAGTGCACGCGAACAAATATTGAAGCGATATGCGGAAAAACACCGCACAATAAATGTAAAATTAAGACAAAGCAGGAAAAAACCAACCGAAAAATATCGCTAAATAGATTCAGTACCAAAAATGAATCCGCAATTCATTCTTAAATTTCATCCTAAAATTTCATTGAATCAGTGAGTGATGTAGCAGTGTGTATACAGATATAGACTTACAGAAATTATTACAATAATATGTCAAATTCGACAAAACATCGCATCGTATAGTAGAGTATATGATCAAATGAAAGAGGGCACGTCGCGTATGTAAATAAACTTGAACTCAAATCCCGACACAAGTGCCAAGTGAGTCATGCGCAGGGACACCTCGCGTGACTCAACCGGTGCGTGACACTCGCGCGAGAACCGTCGGCAGGTTATAGATACACCCCTAAAGAAGAGACCGGCAGAGTTACTAGAGTTACATCCTAAGCGTTCTCTTCAAAATGATGGTGAGGCAAGTAGAACTACATACTCATTGACCTAGCCCAAAACTAAGCTTCACTGGGGGAACAGAAATCCTCAGGCCCAGCCAGCAGCGAGTGGAAACTGTTCGGTGCCCGTGGCCGCTAATAGAATCGATCCCTGGACCCTTGCCGTACTGGACAGCATATTTGTCTAAAGAGCTGCAGGCCTAAAGGTTAGTCGATACTGATATTCTGGTATATCCGCTGTGAGTTATGGAGTGATCAGTTTCCTTGATACTCGTTTGACCAGTTTAAATTTCTCTTAACAGCCAACCGAGTTACGATCCCCGTTTCTATGGAGGTCTATTTACACGACTTCCCACCGGTAATTAGGTAACATAAATTTGTATGGAACGCCCTGTATGTATGTATATGTATTTAATATAGATCTACCCTATTTATATTATATTTTATCTTTCTATTCTACATTTTTATATACTATTAAAATGATTCTATGTATTTCTTGTAATAGTTATATATTATAGTGAACGGATCTAATACTGTATTAGCACCGCGACATCCGCGCAATCGGTCCCATCTCGCGTCGGCTGACAGTCAGCACTGGACGACGCGCCGCCCAGCAGGCCAGCGGGCCGGCACACGCAGACCCGAGGGCTCTTTGAGATTGGCAACAGCAGACAAGATACATGATGTGATATTATTTATTCATTGTTTTATATAAATATGTTTATTATGTGTTGTTTCTTTTGTCTCAGTAAACATTTCCTTTCTTTATTTTTTATTACGTGCCGAGAGAATCCCAATATGAGTTTTCCAAGTTGATCCACGAAAGCAAGATTCCGGAGAAGAGAAGCTCAGGGCATCAGAGACGAAAGTATTTAGCTGAACGTCATCATACAATGGACCGGATTGAACTTTCCTACTTTAAAGAATACAGCAAGGGTTCGCGAGAAGTTTTGTAGAAGCCGACCGAACCCAAAGCTCGGACATAGCTAAATTTTAGTTAAAACTAGGTTATTTAGTCAGTGACAATATAGAACAAGTGTAACTTCTATACTCTCTACATTCGTGACTTGATTCGATACACGAGATGAAAGAAACGGAATTTTCTAAAAGGTCAATAGTACACAATCTATTTTAAGTGGATGTGTATTGGTTAACGCACAGGCGGCGCACGGGCGGCGCACGGGCGGCGCACGGGCGGCGCACGGGACAGTGGGACCGCTGAATCAGAAATACTCAATGTTTGTGGACGTTACTCGGCACCCGGATGCGACCGATGTGGAGGAAGCTCTCACCAAAACATTCATCACCATACATTTTTATTAATATTTGTAATCCAACGCTTAATTCCGTTCATACCTAGTAGAAATCATCATTCCAGCCTATATCGGTCCAAAGCTGAACATAGACCTCTCCCAAAGGTCACTACTTGTCCCAGTTGTGGCCTGGGGGTATCGTGAAGTGTGGCCCCGCACAAGCCTGCGTGTTGGCTGGCGTACTGCCTCGAGTATTGGTTTTCTTAAATGTTAACGTGTGGCCACATCAACATAGGCCTTGGACTCGTTTGCAGGTGATTTACATATTGGACATTTTACTGGCGTATCGTCCTTATTATTATTTGATTTCGTCTCCCTTTCTCTCTCTCTCTCTTCTTTTAAAGGCTCCTAAAATATAATAACGTACACACGAAGAACGTATTCCATTCTCTCTCTATTTGCTGATGCTGATACAGGGAATAGGAGTGGTGGATGCCGTTCAGTGTCTATAGGTTATTAGTTGCCCTACGGGTTCCCTGGTGAGCGGGTAGTGCCTAAATTCATACTCTATTATATGTATATATATGTATAATATGTTATGAAATCTCCCAATTATTTGTATATTTTTTAGAAGTTTAAAGTTATAAGCTGGTATTACTATGAAACTGTGCAATAGACGAATGACGTTTAGTGATAAGTTAGTTTGAAGGTGGTTGTAGGAAAAATGTATTATAAGGAGAATGATGTGTTACTTTGGTTTCCGTATTAAGGGGTGTCTCAGAATGTTTTTCGTTTTTGAATTGACCAATACGCGCCGATCGCTGGTAGCAGGGGGAGGGGAGTGGTCTCAAACGCTTGGCCGGCTTGTTAAGTTTAGTAGCCATGAATCGTTTCACGGGACCGCAGTGCGTGTTTTGCGTGCGAGCGTTTTATAAAAACAACGATTCCTACACTATTGTTCGTCGTCTCTACAGGACACATTTTAATTTAACAAGCTTAAAACATGAGCCAAGTGCCAATTTAATTAAACATTGGGTGTGCAAGTTTGAAGAGACTGGGAATACAATGCCGGACAAATCATCTGGGCGCAAAAGGACATCAAGGGCGAGCACGAACGTCGACCGCGTTCGCCAGTCTGTTATGGACGACCCACGACAGTCGTTGAGATTGCGCGCAGCTTCTCTGAATTTGAACAAATCTACGGTTTATCGCATTATTTCGAAAGATTTGCATTTTCACCCATATAAAATTGTTATTGTTCAAGAAATGAAGCCTGATGATCCTGATAAACGAGTCGAATTCTGCAGGACAATGAAAAACCGTTTTAAAGAGTTTCAATAACATCTGGTTCTCCGACGAATCGAATTTTCACATCAACGGTCACGTGAATAAACAAAATTGCAGATACTGGGCTACCGAGAATCCGCTAGAACTGCATCAGAAGCCCTTGTACTCACCAAAAGTGGTTGTTTGGGCTGCCATATCAAGTCAAGGAATTATCGGTCCTTATTTTTTTGAGGATAACCGAGGTCGAACTCAGACCGTTAATTCTGATCGATATTGCCATATGATCCGGACTTTTTTGGCTACAGAAATGCAAAACCAGTCTGGCTACAACCGCAACACCTTTTTCCAGCAAGATGGGGCCACTTCTTATGTAACAAATGACTCATTAGCTGCTCTTCACGATTTATTCCCCGGAAGAGTGATAAGCCGCCGAGGAGACATAAACTGGCCACCGAGGAGTCCTGATTTAACGCCTGCTGATTTTTTCTTATGGGACTACCTAAAAAGTAAAGTTTACAATCCATTGCCACCAAACCTGAACGTTTTGAAGCAAAGAATCACTGAAGAAATCAACGCTATTCTAAGAGCAATGCTCCAGCGAGTGATTGAAAATTTTAGCTCCAGGCTAAATGAGTGTGAACAAGTAAATGGTGAACATTTGCAAACGGTTGTTTTTCATAAATAAACTTCAAGATCTGCTCTTTAATTTAACAATAAATAAAACAAGTTTTAATGGATATTGTTGTTTTTTATTTAACATCAAAAAATGAAAAACATTCTGAGACACCCTTTATAATTAAAATAAAATAGTTTTGAGCCTAAATATCTCTTCCCTCGATCCCACATATATATAATAGATGTACGTGCCGGGATCCGAACCTGCGAGGATTCGCGTCGCCGCGCATGAATACCGGTCCCTTATCCACTGGACTATCACAGTCACAGCCTGTTTTCTATATGTAGTAGACGCTATAAGACCTTACAATGTATTTAATGTAAATAATATATTTATGTTATTGTAAACAAAGCATTAGGTATTTAAACAGATCGATTACGCAGCGGCGTCGTTAGCGCACTGACGCAACTGTGACGTCACGTCCTGCAACAAACCGGAACAGTACTTGGCTCAAGCGTCCTGCACGCTCCAGCCAGCGCATCACGGCACCCAGCACAACGCTGGGGCTATTTGCTCCCTACGGAAAGCGCAGACACAGAGAGATGTGCACAAAGACACTGTCTAAGATTTGTACAAAATTGATATCTGTTATGACAGGGTTGTCATGGATGAATGAGATAAAATATATCATTACGCTATATTTCTTTATTTTAAAATTAACTTCACAACACATAACAAAATCAATTATATACAAAATAGAAAATAAAATTGCCAGTAGCAAAGTTATGTTAGATATTAAATTTTGTTCGCATGTTGTGGGTCGCTCTCAGTATACGAATAGACGAGCGAGTGTTTTGTGTGTGTGTGTGTGTGTGTGTGTGCGCGTGTGTGTGTGCGTGCGTGTGCATGCGTGTGTTTATTTCAGTGTTGCATGAGATTCATCTGACTGCAGTTTAGAGAGAATAGTGTAGATGAGTCAGTCCGAGGGTGGGCCGCGTCCGCCCAACGAATGAATGCCTATTCACTCTGCTCTTAAAGGCTCCCAAGTCATAAGACCATGGATATATGATCGCTGGAAGCATACTCCACTCCTTAGCTGTTATTCCTAATGAAATGTTAATCTGTAAAGGCCACGGAGCGTCTTGCGCAGCAGTTCTGCGACAACGAATGCAGCTATCGCTCTGTATCGCTGCGCACTCACGCGTCGGAGAGGCAGGCGCTGGCGCAGGCGCAGGCGCGGGCGCAGGCACAGGCGCAAGCGTGGGCGCAGACATTGAAATACCAGAAACGGCACTCCGAGATGCATATAATTTTCCTATCTCTAAACACATTCCAGTAATAGATTGAACGGGGTAATGTTTTATACAATTTATTACACAAAACGATTACGAATGTTGGCTGCTTATCGCCCACGCAGATCAAATATATGTGTCATGAATGAGGGTCAAGTAAAAAACACGAAAATAAGCCGCTCCGAGCGTTTTCCACCGTCCTGTTATATTGGCTTTAATAAAGGAAGCGTGAAGAGGCTTTCTTGCAGGTCGGCATGATCGCAGTAACTATCGATGGGTTTGTCTCTGTTGTTAATAGTTGTAGTCGTTTTTTAAACTGTACCATGCTTACCATCAGGCGTGACGTGGGTCAGAATAAAAAAACCGTAACGAAACTTTTTCAACAGAACTTGCTTTAAAATTTCAGTCACCAGGTGTAGGAAGGACGTGACGCCTTAGTCATTCCTTTAAAACGTATCGTGTCTCCTGTTTTACGAGCGACAACTCATAATAGATCTTTCCTCACGTTTCGGAATTTTTTTTTATAGCTCCTTAGCTCCGGTGAATATACTGGATCAGGTGTCCGCTGTTTATGGCAGGTGTAAAAAACGTTCCCGATATTGTTTATAGCTTTTTTTTATCTATTATATAATTAACATACAGTGCGTATGTTCATACCTACTAGGTACTAGCTGCGGTGACCCCTTACAGAAGTATGCTGAAGCAAGAGATCAACGTTTTGGGAGTTAGTGGAATGCAGCAACTGGGTGGCAAACCCTATGTGCTGAGAAGCCGCCAGTTAACTGCTACCAGTTGTGATCGCCCGATTCAAGGTGTGATCGACTGTATTAGCCTTGTTCGAGCCGATAGAAGGACAGAACATCAGAAGTTTACAGACGGTGCTGTTTAGCGGTCACTGTAATCGACATCGGTACAGGCACGCTTCGGATTCTGGCAACCGGTGCTTCATACAATAGCGTTCAGAGCGGTACATCGCGAACTGGCGATCTTTAGGTTTTAGCTATAACTTCTGCACAATTTAGAATATCTATTTTTTTTATATGGTTCACTAATCGAACATCGCACAACAACATACGAAACCAAAATAATACTTATAAATAAATTAGACAAAAGAAAACTAACGATAGTAAAACAAAGCGATAATCATGTTACATTTGTACGCACTGCAAAATCTTATGTCTAGCTGAGTGTAAGTAAGGAAGAGTGAAAAATGTCAAAAAATTTACTAGAACATTACAACAGCTAGAGAAAATTATACTAAAAGAAGAATGTTTATCAATACTTGTTTTATAAAATAGAAATAGGTTTACGATTAAACAGTCTACCCTGAGATAACCTTTAGGACATTAAGAGCCTCAACAAGGAACTGAAAAGTTTATTTTATTCAATAGTTCAGAGAAAGCTACCAAATTATAAAAATGGCAATATCTGCATCTTTTCGCCTATGTAATATGTTTTTTTTTTGGAAGCCGAAGCTTTCGGTGCTTTACTATTCATCCGTCACGTATGTTTATTTTAGAACGGGGGGTGCGTCTTCAGCGTGACCTACATGCCCTTCAGTGTTTTCGTAGACAGAGCGGCGCAAACGGAATGGGTGTCGGCGCGTAATTGCGCGACCGTTTCGCGGTCAAGTGCACCCCGTGTCGCCCGGCCCTCCTCCGTCCGCCGTCCTCCGAGTGACGCGGACAGAACACTTTAATTAGACCTTTCGAACGAAGGACATTATATTTCGGCGCGTCGGTAATTTGCATCTTTTTATGACGCTTGAAATACCAAAAACAATATATCGTTAAACTAGCCAGCTACACAAATCGCTAAACATAATGGACAAGATATAGTGTCACTCTTGTTTTCTATGACACCGTTCCATATATTTTGTAAGTTTCTATGAGTACAAACGTTATCATCGATAGAACATTGTTTTGTCTAACGCTGAGATATTAGACGCTACTCAGACTTTTCTCAGCTTAATAATATATCGTCGCGCTGTATCCCTTTCGGGATTGGCCAGAGAAGCATTAGTGGCTGTATCCTCTTTACGCTTATACGATGTATGTCGTATGTAACGCGAACAGTGTTCTCACGGCGCTAGTACTCGCGCCATCTCAATGAGATGCCATGCGGGTTTCCTCAGGATGTTTTCTTTCACTGGTCAGTATGCGATATCTGAATCCGTATTTAATCTAGAAAAAACCACAGTAGGTACGTGCCGGGATTCAAACCAAGTAACATGCACGATGCCGCATTTCCTGAGCGAAGTATGAACGTAGTCAAAGTATTGTCTATAAATTTCACTCTATGGAACCAAAACACTATACTCAGTATCTCCCCTAGTAGCGGGGAGGGTATGAAGATACGGCAATCTATTTCGATCTCGTCGAGTGTTCTGTTATTGTAGTCTATAACGTTGTTTTAATTTCGCGTCTTTATAACTGTCTTAATAGTGTTTTTATTGTTGAATGAATGACGCAAGGCGTCCTCTGTTCTCCGCGAGGTCCGCGCTCTGCTCGAACGATTCCATTTGATATGCATACATTATTCAATTATACACATCTATCATTTGGATTATATTCGTCGAGTCGATATTTCCATTCATAGACGAAAGAATTTTAAAAGTTTAAGCAGTGACCAGAACCCGGGAACCAGTAATATTTATTTGTACCGCAATACGTTGAAAAGAGCGACAACCAGCTTCACGCCGGCTCTTCTCGGTAGATTCTACTTTTCGAACCTATGGTAGATTCCAAAGTTCTTTGAAGTTGGCCCATTTAAATAAAGTCATATTATATTTAATTTGATTCACAGGCGGTAGAGATATGTAGAGAAACAATGTTCTATTTGTTTAGAATATTGCTGGACATTAATAACAGAAAGTACACACGCCTGCAGTATGAAGAGAGTGTAATGAAAGAATGTTCCGTATTTGTGCCATTTCCGTCAGGTGTCGGCCGCTTCCCTCGGCCGGCGTCGCGTTCCAGTCGACGTCTGCCTGACGTTATCGCCTGTCACGTCCACACAATGCTCTCACGCGACATAGCATCTCTACAAATGTACAGGAATCTCTTTGTTTGTTTACTAACATCTCATCTAAACGTATTTCCTAGCTTTTGTCTACTCTAGCAATTCTCGCGTAAACAAAGCTCTCGCAGATTTGTCGTTGTTGTAGCCAGCGCAAAAAGAGACATCCATGACTGGCGACAAACGAATCTATTTACAATAGAAAAGTCTGCAGTGTTACTGGGACTCGGACCCAGACACTTCTGCCTTGCAGGCAGGATCAATATCATTACGCTGTCGGGTCATTGTTGTAAGCAATACAACTGTTTAATTTGTAACTGTCATCTTTTAGGGCCTACTTTAAAATTCTGTATCATTTGTAAACTATAGGTATGTATTTTTGAGTATTAAAATACGATCATTTTTATATTCTAAAGCTAATTTTCAAGCATTAAAAAACCTTAATTCCACTTGTGATTATTGGATTTCGAAAGCACACAATTAAATTGTTATTTTTTGTACTGTATATGTTTTTTATAGTGACTACAGCGCACCTGATCGAAAGTACAGTACCGTCCAAGAAGGGCAGCGATCACAAGTCCGTTGAGTGTCAGGATCAGCATGCCTGCCCCCGTGTGCTACGACTAAAGGTCTTTCTTTCCGTTTATGACCAAGCGGGCGTACACAAGGCGATCCTGAAACGCGAGCGGCCGCAGCGAGTCGCTATAACGGTCTTTGCACTCATGTACCTACTGTGCAATCTGTATATGCATATATTGTATGATAAATGTATTTTTAAAAATCTGAGTATAAATAATAAAGAAGTTTAGCAAGGCAGAAACACAATGGACCTAGATAAAAGAAAGCCGGGGTACTGACAGAATACTCAAAGCTGAGCTTAATTGGACCGGATCTCACCTAGAAAGACTATGTGAATAGAGAGCACGTAATTGCCTCGTGAAAAACGGCCTTGACGACTCAGTCAAATATCTCAACTTTGCCCCGAAAATAGAGATTTTTTCGTTACCCTATTAGATCATCCGTGCGTTCATCACAAAAATGTGTCGTTTATTGAAAAAGTGGTGTAAGCCAACTTTACATTTTTCTTTTTCAGGAACTACGATAATAGCTGACACGTCGTCTATGGAACCGATATGATTCCTACTATACCAATAATTCTATTAATAATAAAGCAGAAAAAGGAATATCTTTAAAATACTCGTATAATTAATTTTATTGTTAAAAACAAACTTATTTTTTAAGCAAAGTCGAAGTAGCGCCTACAAATCTCAGCCTTATTCTTGATTAAATTATTAGTAAACATTATTTCTCCGCATATCCGATGATAAAATTAATGATGATATGATTTTCTCCAGGGATTTGATAAGCCCATTAAACAGTTATACTATAAAAATCACTTTACAATAAATACGAAGAGTGAAGGAGAGGAGTACGGCCCGAGCGTCTGTTTTTCCACGATCACACGAACTGAGAATCTTTAACTGAGTGTGCTGGCGGCAATTTTTGGGTAAACGCAGTCCATTCTCGGCCCCATCATCACCCACCACCGTTTGACATTGATATCAAGCGTTAGAGAAAGGGAGAGTACAAAAAACATGATTTGAAAATGTTTAAATTGGACTTACTCTTGTTTTACAATGAAATAAAATAAATGAAATTAGTCAGCAGACACACTGAGGGCGCGCGGCGGCCGGCAGGATGCGATATCAACGCCAACAGCTGATAAATGAAACTACATTTTTATTATTCATATACGCTTCACAGACTATAAAATGTAGTAAACGAACTAGTTTCTATTTAAATCAATAGAAACCAGAATTTAAATCAATGGATCATGGCGGCGTGCACAATACATCTCTGCATATGCGCTATTATCCCGAGAGGCTCACCCACACGGACCAAATAAAGAGACCTCCGAGGCGGAGGAGGATCTCACGAGAACGCGGCTTCGGCGAGACACCATGAAAGGGATAATACATGTTAAAGAAGCCAAAGGAGTATGTAAGAATAGACAGAAGTGGCGTTCCATTCTGTCCGCCTACCTCAATAGCCATGCGGGTTTCCTCACCATGTTTTGCTTCACCGGCGAGCATGTATGTGGTGCCTAAGTACGCAGGTAATCTGAAAAAACCCAGAAGTACGTGCCGGGACTCGAAACTACGACCATTGGCATTGGCACGCATGGAAACCGGTCCGTTATCCACCAGGCCAGCACAGCCACAAACATTAAAAAAGTATATTATTCAATAGCAGAAGAGACTTAAATCACGGGCTTACGTTAATCGGCGGCGGCGTAAAATGTCGCGTTAGAAAATGCGGAAACTCGTCCCGTCCGCAAATAGAACGATCGATGGTTTCACCATGGCATCACACCTAGAGGGTACCGTGTGTTACATCGACCTTTATCTCTTTGATTAAATAATATTATATCTTCGCGCTATATCCTTCTTGGGGTAAGCGGATATATATTGATGGCTGCATAGATCAACGTGACCAGTAGCGCAGCTGATCGTTGTTCTCAGGGCGCGGTTCTCATTTTTCAGGAGCAAGAATAAAAATATAAATGTTACACATTCTAAAATGCAAAATCACGTGAATATGCATATTTTTAAAAGTCAAAAGTTCAATATAGACCGTTTTAAATTTATAAACACATTTAGGGGCAATTACATACATGAAGGAATGAATAAAAATTAATTAGTAAGTAATTATTTTGGCTGTTCTAAGCCAAGACACAGTGCGAAGGGAAAAAAGAGTTAACCTGTTTACCTTAAATTACGTAAAAGGAACTTTATCTACTTACTAATCAATCGTGCGCTACGGGATCCACATTTTTTTACGGATCATTTTTTTGTTTGTCATGGTCGTATCTTCGAATCCCGGTACGCACCTCTGGCGCTACATGCTCACCGGTGAAGAAAAACATCGTGAGGAAATCCACAAGGCGTCTGATAGAAATGTCACGTGTACTAGTGCTGTGAGAACGGCGATCAGCTGCGCCACTGGTCATGTTGGACAGGACATATAAGCGCAAAATGGATTCAATCACTAATGTATCTCTGCTAACCCTGTAAGGGACATAGCGCGACGATATATTATCATTATTATTAACTCTCATCAATGTTTCTATTTGATTTACTAGGGAATATAGTTATTTACATTTTCATTATTTGTAAGAAGATACATATTATTGTATCCAGAAATATCTCCCTCATCTATATAATCAGAAAAATTACACTAACATTAATTTTTATTGCATTGAAAGTTTTCGTCCCAAGCGAAATAAATCGCTTCCAAGTAATAAATTAAACCATTTATTTACAAGTTTGTACATTTTAAACGAATCTTACCAGAAACTAAACGAATAATTATAAAAAAAAATCAAATCCAAATATGACGAACGGAGGCCGTAACCCAATTATTTCACCGCACTCTTACATCCACATCGTGTTTAATCACAAATCTGAACACAAATAGAACCAACAATCAGTTCCGGAAAACTTCAACCCTCACAACTAGTAAGTGCTCACGGAATCGCGTATTTCGAAATGGGTATGCGTCAATTCGGATCGGTATATCGTCGAATTCGAACAAAACTTGTGTATTGTTATAGAATCGTGTTAATTTTCGTGAATTTCGTGCGTTTACAACGTTCGACGCGGAGACGCGACGTCCTCGCGATCTGAAACCGCCCGCTGCACTCGAGAGCTTTCAGTTTCAGCGAGTTGGTCCCATAAAGTTATGTGTTGCAGTGTTCAAATGTTCAAATTGCTGTATAAATTAACATAACACTCTATCCTAGTTCGGGATTTGGTTAATTTGTGTAATTCTACATAGTTTAATATAATATAACTTAATAGAAGTTCGCTAAGACTGCAAAATGTGGTACTCCATTATTTCTGCCTACTCCTATTATTTCTAGTTTGAATGTTTTTTGTTCTTATTTTAAACTACATTATTCCTCATATATAATCATTCAATAAATATTATAGGAATTTGATGAGTATTCTTTTTACTTCATACTGGCTCGAGTGCATTGCACCTGACGGAAGGCACAGTATAGTCCAAAAAAGGGGCAACGACCGCTAAGGAAGGAAAATTCGGTGAAAGTCACTATCGTTATGTCGGCTCTCACATACCACGGCTGAAGCTCTCTAGGTACATGAACAACTGGAAATACACAAACTGTTCTCGATACGCTAAAGGCCAAAACAAGTCACTATGATGGTCTTTACACTTGTGTACTGTGGTCACGACCCAGTGCGGGCAACCACTTCACAACCTAAAAAACCTTAATCGCTGCTCGACTATCACTTGATGTAGGCCCATTGCGGCAATTGCCGCAACAGTGGCAACACTGTCGCGCCGTTTCAGGGAAGCGAGGCGGGACAGTTCGCTAGCGGCAGTTCTATTCGCATCTAATTCCCTTGTAAAATCTGTCGTTGGCATCGTCTAATGAACGCGTTTTATTTGTTTACGAGCGATTTCGACTTTATTTTGTCATCGCAAATTGAACTTTCAGCGGGAATTGAATTCCTTACCGCGACTACTCCGTTTTGCGTATCGATAATGGATTCAAACTTCAATAAGCACGTCCTTTTTTTATCCTGACTCGGCACCGTAACCACACAACACCTAATGATTAACATGGCATAGTAAAATAAAACGACAAAGACTCAAGACAGTAAAGAAAAACCTATCTATAGCCGCAGCGATCATACCGGCCTGCACAAATATCTCTTCACGCTTCATTTAAAGGATCTCATGTCAACAAATCGTGAAAACACGCTCGCCGGATGACCATTCCACAGACCAACGACTCCGTAAGAGTTAGAGAACTTCTTAGTCTTAGCCGTGATATGAGCTACCGTACAGCCGTGACTCTGCAAACCCACGCGCGTGGTTCTATTATGAAAAAGGCAAGATGGAACAAGGTAAAATAACTCTTCAGAACACTCGCCAAGATACAGACGGTAGAAAACGATTAAAATTTAAATCGAACTTGTAATTTTGTTCGCCACAATTTAACTTTAGCAATCTCCGTGAAATGGAAATACTATTAAAATATCGATCGGAGTCCCTAGACATATAACATTCCTTTACCAATAACGCTATGGTAAAGTACAAAATGTATAGCACTGACATGAGAGATTCAAAATATCAACATGGACACGTTATGTGAATTCCATACATTAGCTTTTAGGCAATTTTTTCTAGCGGACCATGTCATGAAACAAACAATATTGTTGCGAACTCGGGGTCTTCAATAAAACCAGACCGGTATACTATTAACGGTATATTATACTAAACTTAATTTACTCAAACACAAATTTAAATACTGCTACTAAGTTTACAAATCACGACACTAAATGTCGCACAGAATGCTTAATTTCACTTCGACCGTCTAATTTCGCTTTCTGTCGACAATTACTTTCACACGATAGGACCTGCCGCGTATTCACAACGGAGCGCCAGTTCCCAACAATTGCATGATAGATTATCCAGCTATCTCGTATACGTAAGCGACACTTCTATAGATCGCTTTCTACTCTCCAAAAGATGACACCACTAGGGGATGTAGTTATGCTACTCGCCGCATGATGCCATTACGAACGGTGGTTCAACAACTAGACAATAGAGGTCGACACATACTTCATTGTTATTCCACAATAATATCAACTCGGACTATCGGTTAAAGACAGGAACACTTCTCATAATTTAAATAAATAAACACATACATACAAACACAGCCATTCAATTTAAGTAATTAACTGTGAAATTCGTTTTGGCTTCATATTTGAGCAGGACGGAAAACGTGATCGTCTTAAGGACCGCCCACTTGCCACCATATCGTATAACCACAAGAATAGGTAGGTCTAACCACAAGGTTAGCTTACTGGGCAGCTGTCAAATGCCTGCCGAATTTACAAGGGTTGTCGCAGATGGATAAGACAAATTAAATCTGAAATCCTTCAGGGATTTGCCCCGGGTTATAAAAAAAAAGAATTAAACAAAGTATTTATTTATTTGCCAATTCATTAAATGTGTCGAATATTGTTATTTGTAAATTAATTTCTCTAAATATTATGTCATTTTCGCAGTACGAGTACTGCGAAAATGACATAATATTCAGAGAATAATATTCAGCTTTCCAGGCGGCGAACCTCGGTACGCGTTCCCAGCGAGGAAGCCTTAAGAAGGCTGTTCGATCCCCGGACTTCTGATCTAATTCGAAATCCCAGGCCCGGGTGGAGCGATAATAATAATAACAACAATCATGTATTTATTTATCCTCACAAACAAAAACTAAGTCACACAATAGTAGAAAATAATTACAATTATTAGATTAGGGGGACATCCCGGTGGTTTTAGGCAGTAGGAGTCTGTCAAACCGGGGTCGTTGCCCTCACGGTGGCCCTGATGCTCCTATGCAGGATATCACCACGGGTCACAAAAAAAATTGTCGCATCCTATGTCACGGTTCGAAAGATAGATTAAATTGATATATAAATGTGCAACGAAACTTATCACCGCGTGCTTTGCACAGACACGAGCACGTCCACTGGCTGTGCTGACGTAAGCCGGTTTCGGCGTGTACGTGGCAGGCCGACAGTGCAGAAGCACCGCTATACCGCTTGCTTTGTGTAGTAGTGCAGTCATTCTGCAACTGTGGCAATCTATACGACATTTAATGATTTGGTAACTCATGCCATATGTCGGCGCTATCCTGATACACGCATCGAGGCAAAGGACATCCCGCACTAAAAATATTTCCGTAACCTGTACCAATCGCTTCGTTCGGAAACCAAAACAGCAGCCAGAATTTCATCATCACCCGTATAAAACACGCATGAAGCGTGTTATGGAACTCCTTACGGTAATACGCAATTCGCATTATATATACTTCAACGAGCCCTATGTGCGAATTAATTTACTTTATCCATGATTGAAAGAAAATGAATTGACGCATAGCACCAGTTAAAGTATTTATAATGAGTACGACGCCCGAAAGTTATTTGTTTAGGGAAACCTGTACAATACCTATAACGAAAATATATAAAGTCCGCTAAAAATATTAACTTACATCGTTCAAACAGCAGAAGTGAAACAAAACAACGTATGCATTATTATGCATACTTAGGCAGTTCATGTGTAGAATTTGCAAAAAAAATAGGCATTTTAGGCGTATGTTCACAACTTTATCCCGCGTCTACACGTGACATGTTCTCGCGACACGTACTAATATCAATTAAGAAGTTGAACTTGAAGGTACTTAGAGGGAAGTACTGACCTTGTGCGGGCAACGGAGTGAGCGTCGCGTCCCAAGGCGGCTCGTCCTCCACTCTGCGGAAACTGCGCTCCACTGCAACCAATTACTTAGCGTATAATCTGATATTTACATATATTTTAACAAGTTCCCAAACAGTGTATATTCTTACGACGGAACTAGGGTGAAACTGGGTCTTTGGGCTCAGATCGCTAGGCTTATGGTATATACGGATAAGCCTTTGTTGATACGTCAAAAAGCTATGATTTTAAACCATTAAGATTGTCTCGAAGTACTCTTTCGAACGGCTAACAGTCAAACAAATCTACAAAGGTGAGTGAACATGAAAGATGTCGCTTTACCTACACCGTGCATTCTGAAAAATGGAATATAAATTTGTCAGGTGTTTATCTGTGGAATATCGAGCCGCGAAAGATCGATAGTCGATTCTTGTACATCCGGGCAAATACATAAAGTGCAAAGATCTTTCTAAATATTCCTCGAAAATGCCGGAAGCCGGCCGCTTTTGAAAAAATTAACTTTATCTTATATGTGATCTATGCTAGGACCACGTACTGAAATTATTTTGAGGACAAATCAAATGATTTGATTGATGAGTAACATTTGAGATCAACGTGGTCATAGCCCTTATGATGTCATTACTTACTAGCATGATCCTTTGCTTTTTCCCTTTGTTCACAAGCCTCGCATGCTCCTAGTGTTGTAGTTCCTCATTTAATTTATTTTTATTTTATTGGTTTTTTTGCTCCTTAATTAACGCACAGCAGTCGCGTACATCGAACACCTTCATATATAAATGCATACAGAGCGGTATATCGCGGCCCGCGAGCCGCTGGTGGGTCGCAGCTGTCGAGTCGCGACTGTCAAAATCTGACGGCAAACGTAAAGAATAATGCTTACTGTTGAGAAAGTTCGCCGTGCCCGATGACTTCCGCGACTTCTTGTCACTCGAATCCTGAGCTGTAAACAATATTTAATTAATGTCAATGTCCACAGGCCGTAGCAGGATCAGCTAAGGAAATAAACCCAGAGAGATATTTTACTTTTTGAGAGAAAAAAAAAAAGGAGGGAATCTTGTGTCTAAGTAAACGAGTATATTTTCCTTTCCTTTTTTTGGAATATTACTACCATATTCGTCACTCTACTGTAAACTAGCATTATATATTAGAAGAAAGGTTTCTAGGTATATGAATGAAAAACTGGATATACACAAGCTGATCCAGAAACACGACATTCCGGAGTGAGTTACTATTTCGATCTTCACTCTTGTGTACTGTGGTCACGACCCAATTCAGGCAATTGCTCTACCACCTTAAAAACAAGCTATATTAAAAAAAATGTAAGCTCATAATTTTTATAATAGCCTTATAAAACACCTTATCAAAATATTTTTCTTTTTGATAAATTTTTGTTACAATTTACCAAACAAATTTTTTAAGACGTATTTTTTTTTGGTTAAATTGACATCGACAATTTTTTTGTTTTTAATTCTGAGTCGGCACTGCGCCGGCTCCGTTCCTGACGGACCGTGCGGTGCCGGCGCAGTGCCGAGCACGACTGCCCATAGACAGCCGGCTGCCGATCATGCCGTCTTATACAAATGTCCTTTTTACAAGCCTGCTGCTTGGGATTGCGATGGTGCAGTGTCCAGCGCACCCCTCAGGAGTGGTTCCGAGAGCTGGGCTCTTTACACCCACCTCTCCCAGAGGAGGAGCCTAAATAGGCTATTCGTTCCCCGGGTTACTGGAACAATATGGACTCCCAGACCCGGTATAGTGATTTGAATGATACAGGGGGGGGGGGGGGTTAGTCAGCTGGAGTCTGACACACCCCGGCCTTCACCCTAGTGGTGACCAGAAAGAGTTTAATTTTTTTTCCCTGATAAAAAATGAAGTGGTACGTACCGTTGGGTTGATTGTTGCTGTGTATCCTCTCCATAAACTTGGAGATTCGGTTATTGTGATGGTCACCGTCGAGGCAGCAGCTCTCCTCGACTGACTTGGCGCAGGCTCGGTGCACGCGCAACTTGCAGTCTTAACAAACAACAAACAAAGTATTTTTATCTTCTTCAATCCTTAACAGCCCAAGACGGAAAGACGGTATTTTCAATCTTTTTCACTCTTGACAGCAGTAAGAGATCACTTGGCATAAACACAACTATAGATGTAAGTATTCTTTTTGGATATATTGTAGTATATATAGATTGTAGTGCCTTGTTCCACCACCCTGTACCTTCCTTTAGAATCATGCGGGCGGGTTTACAAAGTCACAGTTATACGGGTACACACCCTCGCTACGACTGAGAAGAATGGTCTTCCGGCGAGCTTGTTCCCACCGTCCTATACGGGCTACTTTAAACGAAGTGTGAAGAGATATTTGTGCAGGTCGGCATGATCGCTGCGACCACCGATGTGTTCTTTTTAACTGTTGATAGTCGTTGACTGATATGACTGCTCCATCCTTACCGTCAGGCGTGGTGTAATCATTGTGCCGAGTCAGGGTAAGAAGTAACTCAGGTGCTTATAGTGGGTAGGAGCCCGGCACACTGGGGTAGGATGAGGGTATCCTCCAGGTTAACAAAAAAAGATATTCGGTTGTTCATAACCAGTCCGTGCTTTAAGAAGCACTAGTAAAGCGTTATCTGTGAAACAGTTGGAGGGCGGCACCTGTGCAGACGTAAGCCTGCGGCGCCAGGCCGGCGATCACGTGGTCGCAGTGGTGGCAGTGCCCCACCGACGTCATCGCCTGCAGCTGCAGGTGGTGCCCGCGCACCACGAACTGGAACAACACGTAAATGCCAACGACGTGTTCCCACGCCAACACTCAACATGCATTCTTTCGTTGTTCTTTACATTGTTTAAATAGACATGTTACACATGTAAGGAATGTACTTTAACTGCGTACGTGTTTATAATATGAAACCGAATTAAAAATTGTAGGTTATGTGGCCAAGACATAATATAAGTAACGTTAGATATTTTATTTACATATTTTATTTTTCAGTTTCAGGGAAACATACAGCAATATATAAACAATAAAAAATACACAATAAAGATAAATAAGCCAGCAAAGTTTCCACAAAAACGAATCTAAGAGACACAAAACAATAAAAGAAAACTAACCAATTATATATTTATAAAAAATTCAAACAAATATACAAAATGGGCAATCACTTAAGGAGTGACCACACTCATAGTCATGGAATCGGCTTCTACCGATCACTACATTCGTCGAACTATGTATGACTACGCCAAAATGCTGCTTTGTTACGAACACTGTCTATTATCGATATTTCTTCATGATTTACAGATGAAGGATTTAGAGATTTTTGAAGATGAGGCCAACAATGAATCGGTTATTCGTTCTTTTATCAAAGGCCCTCAAATTATAAGACTGTAGAAAAATAGATGTATAGAACATATTTCACTCCTTTGCTGAGGTAACAAATAGGAAATAACCATCACGTAAAGATGGTACTCATTAAGGCGTCTTGTACTTTTGGTAGATATTAAAATCTATTATTTTTATTTATATTTTCCATGTCATTTTCCACATACTGAAAATGATTGCAAAGTATTATAAATACATTTGTTATTTATATCTAATTACAATACATGTCGCAGTTTCGGAATCGCTTGAAACATGAACTACGCTATTCACTGACTCCATAGTGTGACTTAAAACGTACAACATATTTCCAGCGAGGCAGCAGCTGCCAAGGCACCATTGTCCATTGATAGATGTCGTTGCCATATCCGTCCACATACACCGCGGTAGAAACGAACTCTAGCTATGTGAACAACTGATCGTACACAGGCTGACCCCGTAACGCGATAAGCCGAAGAAGATGCCATCGGACACGTTAGTTGCTGTACAGTTGCGATGGTCGCCCTTCGGATAGCATACGACGTGAACATCCTTCGTCAGTATCAGGCACGACAATGTTAACTGGCATTCGATACCGCGATCGGTTCATGACGATTCCGAATGACTCATTGAGTGTGGTGACTCTCTTATAAACAGTAAGCGCACTGACCGGCTGCGGATGTTGCTTCATGATCTGCTTGACTCTCTGCTTGTAGAGTTTGTCCCGCTGCAGGAATGAGGGCCGGTTGCCGCCAACGGCGGCCGCAACTGTTGCCGGCCTACAACAAAACGTTTGCTACAGTTTTGGGATACGTCTATAGCTGTTTTTTCACTGGCCGATACTTTAATTTCATTCAATTAAATGGGCCAATTTCTTAACTTTTTTTTTGAGTCGTCAAAACAAAAAAATTGACAAATACACACGACATGCGACTTCTTTTATTATTGTATTGTTTATTTAATTTTTTAAGATTTCTGTTCTTATATTAGAGTTTTTTTATTATTAATACAAGCTGCGTGACCCTTCACCGCTTAGGAGGAGGAGGTGTGTGGAGCATACCACCAACGTCTGAATGGGAGGATCATATATATAGCTCCCTCTAAAATTTGAGACTTATAGACATTTTGCACACCGGGCCGAAGAATGAATGTGGACCCTCAGACACAGCAGCAACGAGGAAACGACACCC
The DNA here is from genome assembly GCA_036320925.1 of Automeris io. Classification (NCBI taxonomy): domain Eukaryota; kingdom Metazoa; phylum Arthropoda; class Insecta; order Lepidoptera; family Saturniidae; genus Automeris; species Automeris io. The sequence continues at coordinate 9,979,099 of JAUDJH010000023.1, read as the reverse complement.
TGGGGGTACCTTTACGCAGTGGTAGTCTGGCACACCGGGGCGCGGCCCGCACGGCGGCCCCGATGGTCTTACGCAAGACTTTCCTTCGGGTTACCAAATAAAAGCCTGGACCGCTTGATGCATTTACATTTTTGTTGTCATTTGTGTAACATTATTATATAATGCATCGGTCATTGGCTGCCCAATAAATAAATAAAATAAAGTAATTTAGACACGAAATGGGAATATAAACTGATAGTCGCTCTTATACATATTGAAGTACTTAAAGATCAATACACAGAGGAATGAATGTCCTATGAAAAAAATTACATACATTAAGACAACCCAATTCATATCAATTAAACAGTCATAGATGCAATAATGTCCCCATTTTATCATAGTTATTTTGGAGTGAGTGAATTTTACCGGTGAAAGAAAAAAACGCGAGGAAACCTACATGGCAATTAATACAAATGTCATGTGTACCAGTGCTGTGAGAACGGCGATCAGCTGCGCTGCTGGTTGCATTGGGCACGACATATAAGCGCAAAATTGATACAGCCATTAATGTATCTCTGCTCACCCCGAAAGGTTTATAGCGTGATCATGTAATTTATTATTATATTCATAGCTTTTTTTTTAATTTCAATGGTGTTACATTCGGTACGTACTTGTGGGCTTATAGTATAATGTATAGACGATTATCTAGTGACGTAAAACATTATGAACTTTCAAGGGACTTATTTAACTTAAAATATCTATATGATAATCAGTATCAGTACTGAAAAAATGTCCGCAAGTCTATACAAATCGACCGATATTTTGTGATTGCTAACATCATGAAAATTACAAATTATGAATACTTTACTAGGAAATAAAGATCATACAATGTATTTATGACACGTCATACATTCATCATTCACTTGAAACCAGTTTATTGAAATCTTATCGGCAATATTTATGTATGAATGACTCACTTGGATTGTTTGGCCTTTCTCTTTTTAAGACTCTTCGGCGACTCCCACCATCTCCTTCTCACTTCCCTAGCCACTACCTCAGTCACTTCTAGCGCATTCACCATTCTCGGCACGCAACAAATCTCAAAGAGCACAACGCTATGTATTCTCGTGAACAGTATTTCAATGGCGCCACTCTAGCGGGACAATGCGAGTATAGAGCGCCTAATGGACAGCGCGGCGACGAGCACCAATCGACGGGGCCAATTACAATCCCCGTAAATACTAAAAACTACACTTAGGACTTGCAGCAACGAATTAAATCTATTTTAAGAGAGTGTGTAAAACACTATTAACTGTTAAAACTGGACAATTTTTCCGTGCAAGACAGTAAATACTGTTCAACGCATAAAAATAGCGATTTATACAAATTTAAACAAGATTTAATTTGCTGGTGCAAGCCAACCTTACGAAGAAAAATATAACATTTTAGTGTCGACTTCACAAAACTTCAATATATTTTAGTGACAGAATACAACGATATCCGTGTAAACAGTCAATATGCTGTTGGTTTGTAGCACTCTGAGCACGAACACAGCTCGCTTTGGTAGTACAGGCCACGTCATTACTTGTAATAATAACTATGATTATTTCCCATTAAATGAATTCAACTCAACCGGCTCTATGTTCTGCAAAATTAGGAAGCAGTTTCTTCTACGCGTTTATTTGTTTATGTGTAAAGCGTAACATTTTTATATTTGGCCTAAACTTTCTAGTCAAGCACATGTTATTGTTTTTTTTTTCAATAAAAGACACGTACTATTTCTGTTTACTTTATAGTTTTAACGAGTATATCATACATTAGGCAATGTGCAATATCCGTATACTATAAAAACATCACGAGCATAACATAAATGTACTACTGCCTGCGAAGCTAAAGGTCCCTAGGTTCGATTTCGGGAAGCGACGAACTGCATCATGATGAATAGGTTAGTTTGTGGCGAGTCAGAGATATATATATATACATGTAATAATAATTATGTATGTTATGTAATATTTATTATTTCTTGGCCTAGTGCCCTCAGTACAAGCACAAGCACAAGCTTCGTTTGGCGCTAGGACAATGTGTGTAATTCAATCCACAAATATTATACTAACGTATTCATTTTTATTAAATCTATCCAAAAAAATCAAACTTTTCGTGCGAACATATGAAATCAATAAAAAAATAAACGTTTTATACGATTTATCTATGTTTGTTAGAGACAGTACCACAATAAATTAGTTATATATTTAACATAATCTCATCAATTAAGGCAATAATTATTTAAGCACCTTAACAAACCTCACAGAACACTTGTTATTATGGCGATGTATAGCTAATTATAGAAAACATGAATCACCCGCGCACGTTTTCCTTTAAATTTGCGTTAAGTTTGATAGTAACGCCTTATCTAAGCTGATATAGTTTTGTTATGATTAAAAATTAACTATATTTTCATTATCATTTGTACGGAACTGTACATATCAAGATAGATTTTGATAAGCTTTGTCATACATTATGTGACAAAAAAATCAAATGTAACAGTATCTTCAGATAACAATGAAATCGCAGATTATTAATTTAATTCTGATAAATGCTTAGATCCTTTCCACTTCTGTAATCGCAATGAAACAAAATTGTATATACTATACATATAACACATTCTAAATTTTCGTATTTTGTACTCATGAAAAATACTTTAACGGGTCTTATACGCGAATTAACTTATAATTATTGCTCATCGTCAAAACTCAGGTCATGGTCATGAGCAGACTGACGCGCCGCAGAATATTCGTTCGGGGAGGGAAATTACTTCATCTACCCACTTTTATTCTTGATAATTTGAATAGTCACGGCACAACACTCACAGTCTCAGCAAGTTTATAAGGCGACATAAAAGGTCATAGTTTTCTAATCACTGGGTCCCAAGAAAGTACTATATTTATAATTACAATCATCAACCAAAATTAACAGCCGATTACCTTATTTTCAATTACGGTCAATTTAAAGTCTGATTTGAAAATAGTCTCATTTGATGATTGCTTCAAATAAACTAAGTCCATGTTAATTAATTTACCCGACATAAATTATTCAACATATTCGAATTATGAGAATTTCCACTCTAGATTTTCAAAAGGAAGCAACCAAAACGAAATGCCCAAACTTAAAGAGTGTTATTTAAAAATTATACGCTATAGCGCCGAACAAACGAGCACGAACGTAAGCGTACGCGTACATTGGAAGCGTAAGAGAAACTATTTCCTTAACGTTTACAATAGTGATAACAATGAAACGCTTCAGAGGAAAAACAAATCACATAATTCTTGACTGGTTAATGTTTTATTAAAATATTAATGTCTATATTTTATATCCCTAATGAACTACAAACTTTAAAAGTTATTGTTTATTATACAGTAGCTGTGGTGGCCTAGTGGATTATGGACCGGTAGCCACACGCAGCAACGCGACTGGTTCTAGGTTCAAATCCCGGTACGTACATTTGGACTGTAAAGTGCAATATAGTCCAAGACAGGCAACAATCACCAAATAACGAGATTTCTTTGAAAGTCGCGCTCGTCATATCGCTCCTAACATATAACGACAAAGTCTCTAGGTACCTGTATAATAATAATATATCATCACGCTATTATACTTTTCAATGTGAGCAGAGATACACTAGTGGCTCTATCCACTTTGCGCTTGCATGCCGTGTCCAAAGTGACCACTGCCACACCCCTACATACACACGTATATTAAGAACAGGGAGTACACAAACTCAACCCGAAACGCGAATACACATGTCATTACGACGGACTTTGCACATATGTTTCATTATCAACATGTTAAATGAAGATTCCGGAGAAGACCGACCGGTCTTATCGACACTACCATTTCATAAATGTATTTACAAATAAATCTTGTTAAAACTGTTAAAGGTGTGCTCACATATATCATGCTGAGCAAGGCTAATGGAAGTTTTGTGCAAAGTAAGTTCAATACGCGATATCTAGGTCACGCGCGTTTTGTATAACGCACGCGTAATAAATTACGTAGGCGATTCGAGTAAAGACTGCCTTGGATTCACAAGCCACCCGCAAGCGGTAGAGGTCTCCACCACTACAATTGCGACCCCGGCGTGATCGGTGCGGTCATGCGGATTACGACAGTCGCAGCTCGGCAGCGGCGTCGGGTTTCCATATGAAGTGCAGCAGCGTACCTGCAGTGCAGCACGAGCGCGGCCGCAATGAGCGCCGCGTACAACGTGCTGCGCGCGTCCGACGCCGCGCCCCCGTCGCCCTCCGCGCCCGCGCCCGCGCCGCCGACGCCGCCGCGCAGCTGCTGCATCATCACTTGCTCCACCACCACCAGTTCCTGAGGATGGAGACACATCATTTTTATGTTACAAAATGGGAATTTTTGAGGGTACAAGCCGACTGTCCGAATTGGCTCGTGACCACAGCACGCAAGACTTTCATGAGTGACTCGCTTTAGCCTGTCGCGTTTCTGGGTCAGTAGGTGTATATCCCGTTGTTCGTATACCCAGAGCCCTTCCGTCGTGATATATGTGCGCGCCGGCAACCATGTGACGTGCCGCTCCTACCCGTTCTCGTACTACACTGTACTTACAATTAGGTGCACTGGAGTGGAGTCACTTCGTAGAGGCACTATAAAAAACCGTCAACCTATTATTAAATCTTTTTTTCATTGGTCGATAATGCGGTTGGTAAACAGCATGAGTACGATATTAGGTCTGTTTACGGTGCTGTTAAATCGAGATTTTTGCCAACGCCACTTTCAACGATCTACAACTGTTTCCGAGGCTATAGTTGAATAAGTAGAAATTGCAAAAAAAAAAAATGACTTCCATAAGCTATTCAACATTTAAAGACAGTTATTATATTTCAATTGTGAATTTTGATATCCGGTTATCAGTATCAGTTAATTTATAAAACATATTTTTGGCCAATCTAAGTAAAACTTCTCACACTAAAACATTTAAAATCCGCCAGACCTACAATCGCCCAACAAATTCCCATCTAGCGAGGTGGGTTGAAAGTAGTGTTATTTTCAACATCGTCAAAGCGCCATGAACAGTTTGATACTTGTCATTAGTGGCAAAATCCTTAAGTTTAAACAGGTCATACACCTCTGTGAACATGTTTAGCACCGTGAGCACACCTATAATCCTACGGGTCCAATTCGAACTTATTCGAACTAAAAATACGCATCTTATAAGCACTTTTGAATCATCAATAACATGAATCTGCATTCAGTAAGGAAAGCAGGATCTACCAAGAAGAGTCGGCAAGAAATTCTGGTAGTCGCTTTTTTCATAATATTGTCATTGATTTAATATTTCGAAACCTTACGTCAATTTTATACATTTAACAGTTTTCCCCTAAGGTTATTGCTGATCGAATATTATTTTGTTTAGACTCTCTGTATAGAAAGGGCAGTGGCGTCCATCCCGGAGAAGCAAAAAAAAGCTTTACCTTGTTACATTTGGACATTGAATAAATTATTTATTATTGTTAGCCAGTAACGTCCCACTGTATGGAAAAAGCCTCTCTTCCCTTTTTCCAGTATATTTGTGGGGTCCACGGGAAGGCACGTACCAAGCACACAATGTCAACGCGGGTTGCGGGTGTGCGCTATGCATACAGAAGGCGCCAGCAGCAGCAAAGTGCGCGCAATGCGGCATGCTGTGTGCCCCGGTCGGCTCCTACGCGCTGGCGACACCTCAGTATGTGGAAGAGTATTCTGTCGGTAAGCCTCACGGCTATGCAATAAATATATTGACTTAAAATCTGGTTCAGAATTCAGATTTCAAGTCGATTCTTTTTTCGTCTGGGCTACTGGTCATGTTGGGCACGATACACGAGTGCTAAATGGATACAGGCACTAATGCATCTGTGTTCATTTCGAAAGGGTTGCAAGCCAGGGGGCGTACCTGCGCCTTATCCAGGTCGCACTTGTGTAAGACGGCGTCGTCGGGCCCGTAGAGAGAGCCGAGGCCGACTTGCCGCTTCACCTGGAACTCGCCCAGCTGCAGCGCCAGCTCCTCCTTGGCCTTCTGCCGCGCCTTGCGGAACACGTTGCGGACCACCTCCTCTTTCTCGTGCTCTACAACAGAACAGGACATACATTTACCTGCAACTTGTTTCTCCCTGTAAAAACTCCTTTTCGAAATATATGCCCTTAATTATTATTTTTTTAATTATATTTTAATACCGTGATCAAATCCGCATTGAAATGAGCCCGACCGCGATAAATTTGCTGTATCAAGGAAGTTCTTCATCAGAACTTCACTTTATTAAATCTCTACCATCCTTGGTCATATCCCATAGAATAAATAGATTATCATCAAGATCAGTCTACGCACGACGGCGGGAGAACTAACTGTCCATTATATTGTTGTCATTTTAAGCGTTATGGTCTGTAACACAACAAATGGGTGTCCGCTGACAATCAGTGCTGGGTGAACTGACTGCCCTTTGGCGCATCACAGCACAGGGTATTTGCTTTTGTCGTATTCGACTTTGATAAACCTATCCTGTTGTGTTGTATGACACGTCATGTGCCATATAAATGCTTTGTTCTTCTTCCTTTGTTATCCCCGAGGTCCATTATCAAAACTGCACCATATTAAAATGTGACAAAATTATTATATACCCAATAGTTTTAAAAAGACTATTCATTTCAGTCCATAAATAGCAGTTTTATATGAAGATACGTAAAAAAATACATACAGTTGGATACAGAACTTTCTGCTTTTTGAAGTCTGTTAAAAATTGTTTTCTCAAGGCCTCAATTATAAATTCGCACAGAAACTCTATGACTTCGACTCTGTTAATAATTTCGGAATGAATATAGACTGTTTGTTACACAATATTGTAAAGATTAAAATAATACTCACCATTTACTAAAACATGTTCTATCTCATTCGCCATGTTCTCATCGACGCCGTTTAATTGTAAAACCTGAGCAAAACACAAAAGTTACGAAGTCATAACAAAAATACAATAAATCTCAATACTTCACTAGAACGTTTTTTCAGCAGAACACAGCTATTGGACAGGAAATACTTTTACAATTTCACCGGGCGAACTGACAAATCTTATTAGCTTTTTGTTACGAGATATTGACGCACGCTTGCTCTCAATCACACCTGGTGGAAGGTGAGCTCGTCGGTGGATCGTGTCCGCTTATTCACTGTTCTCTTAAAGGCTTCCAAGTCATAAGAACGTGGAAGTGTGGTCGCTGAAAACATAGTTCATTTCTCAGCTGTTCGCTTGATGAATGTAAACGCGTATCTTACCGTGTGGATATGAGAAACTTCTAGCACATGCGGATTGTATCCGACAAGACGTCTAGTGGTTTTGCGATGAAATAGGGCTGGTGGAATCAGACAATGTAGCTTCTGAGGTAACGAGTTACGGATATCTATCAGATTAACATGTATGCATGTATATGCACGAGGCAGTGCGTATTGCAACATATGTGTATGAGTATTCTGTTAAAATTATTTTTTTAAAGAAACATATAATTAGTAAATAAAACTATAATTTGAAGTGTTTTTATGACAAATCTACGAAGCGGATTAAATCTCATCTAAGCGTAAGATAGAGCGAGGATGAACGATTAGAATGATTGTCAGGAATGAGAGGAGACGCTCACTGAAGCTGTTCTGGCTTATTTATTGTGAGTGGGCGCAGTGGCTCCGCCGTGCCTGGCGGAAAGTACAGTGCCATTCGATAACCGAGTGCGAGTGTCGAGAGACCACCCCCTCCCGACTCACCGAGTCGCCGCGATCCTACCGCACCGGCCTGCACAGATATATCTACCTTCACGCCTCGCTTAAAAAACCTAACATCGCAGAGACTGTGCTCTCCGGAGGAATATTCCACAATCCAATGACCAGAGCAGAAAGGTAAGAGAAGGGAGCTGCAATAAAAGACATCCCAAAACTGCGACACCGCAATCCAGCGCGCGCGGTTCCGTTATGGAAGGGAGAGGGCGGTATGAGGCTATAGTATACCCGGGGTGTAGCTGTCCGCATCGGTACATACCGCGGCCGGCATGAGGAAGGCGGAGTGTATCTCGTAGGCCCAGCGGCGCAGCGTGGCCAGCGGCGCGGCGGCGGCGCTGCGGTACCCGTCCGTCAGGATCAGCAGCAGGCTGGCGCACGCGCACCTGCAGCCGAGCGCGCCCTCACTCAGTATTGTAACACCGGTGCCTTGCCCACACCACTCTACTACTCTCTCATCGACCCGCGACACCTACATTCATTACTCATCGATACGAAAGGACATTTCGGTTTACTTCCACCACTATTTTAACATCATGTAACGTTTATTTATACATACAAAGTATGCCACTTAAACTGAGACTTAATTGAAGCTACATTTTAAATATTTTTAAGTTGATGTACATAGATGTCGTAATGTTGAAATCCCAGTACAGGTCCCTTGAACCTGATTTTTTCTAAGCAAGCCTAATTGGAATTCTGCACAACTGCTTAGTTTTATCAGTAAAATATATTTCTTTATGTAATTTCTTGCACTACACTCGAATTGCATTGCAACTGTTCTATGAGAAATAATATGAGTCAACTATAATCAGATAAGGACTTGTTACCGCGTCCTATAGCAGGACGCGTCCCTGGCGAGAGGCGATAGAAAGATATAAATGTTTATTGAGAGAAAAGGAACAACTTAGACATGTATATAAAACAATGAAGGAATAATATCACATCATGTATCCTGTGTCCTGTCACCGATGTCAAAGAGCACTCGGCTCAACATATACTGGGCGACTCCGTACGCGCCGTCCACCGCTGACACGTACATTCACTTTAACTTACTGTCTCATGACGTTTTAAAAAGAATTCTCGTTACGCATGCTTATGATATCATATTGCAATGGTGCCTTGGGTCGCGACCACGGAACACCAGTGTAATGACCGTCATAGCGACTCGCTTCGGACTACCGCGTTTCGAAATCAGCCTGTGGGCGCCCAGTAATTGATATAAATACAGACCTTCACTAGTAGTACATATGGACAGCCGGGCCGCCGGAGAATGCAAATGGATTTTAGTTCCTTTTGGACAACGCAGTGCTTACAATCAGGTGCAGAGTAGTAACTTTACAGTGTCAGTGATTTTTTTTTATTATTTTAAATTAAGAAGCTAAAATGAGAGAGCTCAAGTGGAGACCTCAAACCGCTCGTAGGAATATGAGGAGTGATCGGGCAAAGCTCGTGACTGTCATGAGTTGAAAAAAATGAAAGAAACCTTCTAACCTTCACTGAAACAGCTATATACCAGGTTTTATAGTGTTTACTTCAAAATTGGTGGATATAGGCCCCGATGTATCTCTGCTCACTCCGTCAAGGATATAGCGTGACGATATATTGTTATTAATACTTCAAAATAACCGGCTTTTTAAATGAACTTTCAACACATTACGGATGGAATATAAAAAAATATTGGGTTATATAGAATACACCTGTCATATTAAAAATTCAATATCTAAATTACGTGTTCGTAACTTCAGGAGTTTGAGCTCTACGATGACATTGTAAGTTAGTAGGACAGGTATGTGAAGAAGATGAGGTACCTCCTCTCGCCCAGCAACCAGTTGAGTAGCACGGCCGTTCTCGCCTTGGACTCGCGCACCGAGCGCAGGTTCGAGAACAGCCCGGAGTACGTTGAAGCGTCCTGCAAGCATACATACAATCATGCCCTCAGATTTATATAGATCATCAATAACATTTATATGACTGAGGTGCGTCCAATGGGTGTGTGCGTTGAGATGGTAGGGCGCTTGCTTGGATGGGATTGGATCGTAACCACAGTACACAAGTGTAAAGACCGTCATAGTGACTCCCTTCGGCTAGTCGCGTATTGGGATCAGCTTGTGTATATACAGTTGTTCATATATCTAGAGATCCTCCGTCGTGGTAGGTAGGTATATGTGGGTCGACATAGCGATGTCGGCTATTAACGGAGTTTCCTCTCTTGGCGTTCGTTGCTGTTCTTGGACTACACTGCACTTACCGTCAAGTGTTCTGTACTCACTTTATCCGGGCAGTATTAAAAACACTTTGTGTTGCTTCAGCCAAGCTGGGACACTGCCTCGCTGAGCGTCTTCTATCGTCTGTATCATGGCGAGTGTTCTGACGAGTTGTAGAGCCACATTCCATCCTTTTTTTATTATAGACAGACTTACGCTTGACTTAAGTCTCACCTGATGGATAGAGATGAAGTGGGCGATAATGGAGCGGGCTCGCCCAACAAATACCGAATCAGTCAGGCCGTTACGTGTTAAAAAAAACAGAAGCAGGAAGCGAATCCCACACCTTAGCGGTTCGCAACAAAAAAGAGGAGGCGATCCTCTCCCTTCCGTAAGAGTACCGCACGCGCTGGGTTACCGAGCCACAGTTTTAGGGTGCGTCTTAATTCGACTAGATTCTAAAAATACGTAATTCTCTTACCCTTTTCTTTGAAGGGCTACTGGATTGTGAAATAGTATTCCGGCGAACGTGTTCGCATCGCTATATTTGATTGAGTTCTTTAAACGAAGCGCGGATTGACATTTGTGCAGGCCGACACGGTCGCGGCGACCATCGACTATGGAGTTGTACTCGGTTTTAGGATTGCACTGTACTTCCCTCTCAGGTATGACGCACTCACTACTTTATGAGATGTATTAATAAAAAATGGCAGCAATTTATTGTATTTGCTTACCGAAGGTGGTGAATCGTCTTCTTCCATTGATATGATCGCTCTTTGGGGATCTGCGCACGGCTGCAAGAAAAGTATAAATATGTCAAAAAAAGAGCATGTACAATAAATGCAATATTTCTCAAGTGAACAGCCGTCCCCGCGCTCGACGTGTGAGAGGCGCGCAGCCGGTGCGTCAGCGCTCGAATGCGGATCTTGGCTATCACCCGCTCACGGCAACAGGATAATGCAGCTTCGGAATTAATTGCCTCAGGACATTATTGACGCACCATCAATTAATAGTTTCAAAATAAAACAGGACAGATGGCTCTCATCTCAATCGGATTTTAATGTACGGCCAACTCGGTGCTGAATAATATGCAATAGTTGAGCACACCAGCTGAGACAGGCACATCAGCTAACAGCCGCTCGCCTATTATTCGATAATAATCATGAAAATATAGTTAATATAGTCTGTTTTCAGCAAAACTGAGCGCTTTACCTGAGTGTTGGTGTGGTACGGCGGGGGCGGAGTGCCCGGCGGCGGGGTGTCGCGCGCGCTCTCCGCGCCGGCCGGGCCGCACGGGGAGGGCGCTCCGCACACGCCCGCCGGGGCCCACGCTGGCATGAACACATTACTCGGGTTAATTACAATGGTCAATCTTGATGAAGGAACACTTTAAAATACAATCATAGATAAATATAAACAGCATATTTATTCTTATTTTGCAATAACTCCTAAAATATTCATTTAGATTATATGCTGTAAAGAGTTAACATAAACTGGATAAAATGCTTAAGGTAACGAATATTTCTAAATTGATACGGATCAAAACTGTATCCGTCAAAATGGCTTTCCAATCACCGCAGTGTACGCGATCATTTTTGGAAAGTTAGAATGAGTATGGTGAGCTATCCTTAAAAGATAGTCACCTATATGATATCGCGGAATTTCGTGTAGAAGTGAAAAAGAGGATTATCCCGTTATACATTACATTGTTATACCTCAAAGGAATTAGGCAGGGTTTTCGTTGAAATCGGTTTGTCTTTTTCCGATATTGTCAACAATTATTGTCATATTTCAACCAATATACACAAAACAAATTAATCCGTTCAGTAATTTATGAGCTAATCGCGAACAGAGAGACAGACAGCGCTGCGGCGGAGCGATGTGTTTTATAATATTCACTGATATAAAGTTCTACTGACCCAAATGATGGGCACACTGCGGCCACGCTGGCCACAACTAATTTGCGAATTAAATCTACTTTAAACTGTACTTATTGTCTTGCTAGAAACATTATACAGTTTCAACCTGAGATGGGCAAAATGTAATCTGATTAATGATCAATGATTACAAAATGTAGTCGTAATTTTCGTGCCCTGTAATCATGATTAAATCCATTTAAAACATTACGAAATCATAAATGTGTATGCAATCTGGGATTTGTAGTATTTAAAATATAGATGAGCAAAATGCAAAAATATTAATGGTAAAAAACGTAAAATGTAATCGTTAATCATTTTCATTAATCTGACTACATTTTGCCCATCTATGGTTTCAACAACTATTACATTTAAATCACCTTTGTGATCTAATTGAACCGCTTCAAATAAATAAAGTTTTAAGAAAGTTTAAATTACATTTCTATTGTTGGTGCAAGCCGCCCTCAGTTGTCTCTGTGGATTATTTGATTATTTCGCGATGGTACAATCAGATTTACATTGGGCTGGCGCGACAGTTGATATACTTTAGACGCTACAAAAAATCCAACGGTGCACTCACATCTGGCCATTTCCGTCTCGAGCTGTTCCGGTGAGGACCTGCTCCTCACGTGCAGCACGGGCACGCTCGACCGGTTGTCCGTCTGTCAGGACACATCGCGTCATCAGTAACCCGCACAGCTCGCCCTCGCGTGCTGTCCTGCAGCCGGCCCGGACCGGCTTGAGGTGCGCCCCGGACACCAGCAGTGGCGACTCTGCAGCGGCTGCCGGCCCGCTGTGTACCGCTCTATACGCACAGGAGTCCCATGTGGCCGCCCGCCCCTGGGTATAACTGCCTACAGAGCGGTGCACAGCGACCTGGGAAGCGTTGCTGGGCCGCAGCTGCCGGCGGCTACTTTACGGTTCTTGTGAACGAGTATCCAGAGTACTCAGACAAAGTAACAATCGAACGGCGATAACGGTGGTAAAATAATGCAAATTGTATGGAATCTACATAAGCTTTTGAATATCAAGTCAACAAGTTATGCCAATTCTACACAATTTGCACTTATCTATTGCTATTATCGCTATTCGGATGTTCTTTTGTCTAAACCCACTGGTGAAAGACGATAAAAGGTCCAACTATATAAAGTTATTAATATACTCATATCTAACGAAATTAAAAAAGAAAACTGAAAAGTCTTTAATACCCAAATAATTTCTACAAAAGACATAAAACACTCATTATTCTAATATGTTAGTCACAATTTAAGATAGTTAAAACAAGTAAACACATCAATACAGAAATATTAGACGAAAGACAGTAACTAACGAAGAAACATCACAGATATTAAAATAATAATCAAAAACTTTTAAAATTGCTTAATGATTAATCATAGTTACATAAAACAAGCTTTAGCAAAAAAAAGTGACATTATGCAAGTTTAAATTGAGATAATAGTGTCCCAGAACCAAATATTTTTAGTCAAGCGTTTATAAAAAAAACAGTCTCTGCAGTCGCCCAATCAAACAGTAAACACTTTATCGACAATAACTTCATGTAAAAACTATAACTCCTTGAAACATCGGTAAGAATTTAATTTGGTAAAATAATGTGAAATTTGTTTCATTCGATTATCGGGAAAATATAGGCGTTATTTGAAATTAAGAATCAAATATGTCACTCTTGTAACGATATTATAAAATTTGATTAAATCGATTACCAACAAATCATAAATGCTGCACTTGATAAATCGATAAGGTTTCAAATTATTACTTTTCTATAATATCGTTATAGATCGAACTGATACCTGATGTAACGAAAAGAATTTGTTACTCTTGCATCGACATCATAGCACTGTTCGGATCGATTATGGAGAAAAATATTGAAATTGTTAACACTTGAAACATCGATAAGAATTTAATCGAGCAAACCGCAAAAAGACCGCATTGATTACCTGCAGAGGAGGCGGCGCCATATTAACAAGCGGGTAGCTCATCTGCAACGCGATAGAATTCGGTTGCGGCCCGTCCAGTTCCCCGTCGAGAGAATGCGACGACCTTCTGAATTGTTTCGCGTTATCCTCCCTGTACGCCGGCATCGACTGGTGCATCGCAAAGTGCCCCTTGTCTTGATAATATCGACCTTTGTAATACTGCTTCTGAGCCGGCGTCGAGTTCGAGGGCTTGGGCATCGCCAGCGGGCTGACCGGACTCGGAGCGCTATTCGGAATGAGCGGGTTCCGCTTCGGTCTCTCTATCGAGCGCGGAGGCAGCGGCGGCGGAGTGACGTTATCCAGACACGTCGTGGGGACCATCGGCACGGTGTTGTTGTGTCTCCGCTTCTTGTCAGACTCGTCAGAATTCTGCCTGACCAGGGGCGGTTGGTTTTCCTGGTGAGTTTTGGCGTTCTGCCTCGACTGACGCAGGTTCCTTAGACTTTGGCCGGTCAGGTTGCTGAGCGAGCGCGGCAGACCGCTCAAGAATCCGGTGTTCTGTGGGGGCACGAAGCCTTTGTCCACGTTGTTCTTTGTCCTGCTGCTGAGTCGAGGCGTGGACGGAGTAGCGGGCGCGTCCGCGGGCTAAACGAAGCGGTTTATTAATGTGAAGCGGGAAGATGGCACATTTTACGTGATGCTGACACGAAGCACCCTTTTTTGTGTTGATATTTAAATGTAAATTTAGCCTTTTAAAACATTACAGAGTCTTTGAATATATTCTCGTTGTAATAAAATACGAAGTTATAGTGTATTGCAAACAAGTGGGTGTTACAACACCATAAAATTTCAGTCAATTCTCTAACGTTTTTGTAATTCTTACTAAGACGAAAAATTTATACATAATGGCATATTCTTTGAATTGAATCACTTTTTTTTATATTAAATTTATTAACTAAGTTAAACACATCAGAAAAGTCTATTAAAAAAAAATGCATTTGTTTAGTAGGCCATCAAGTGTGCCTGAGTCTTGAGCTTTCTTGATGTGTTTAGTTTTTTCACACTTCACCAAAATTTAATAAGAACAAGATATCTCCTTTATAACAATTTCAAATTTTATTATTTAAATTAGGTAACATAGAAATTCCAACACAAAAAAGACAGTACGGTGAGAAAAATGTGTTTTTTAACTACCATTCCCAGCAATGAGGCGAAAGATACCTTGGTCATAATCCTTTCTCTGCTTCGATGCTCTTTATGGAATCCGATAAACTTTACCGTAATATTGTTTTTTTTTTTTACACCGTCTCGACATAGTGACTATAGAGTACCTGATGGTGAGTACAGTGTAGTCCAAAAACAAAAGCGACCGTCAAAGAATGAAAATCCATTGACAGTCTCCATCGTCATGTCGGCCCACATATACCACGACTGAAGGTCACTAGGTATATGGGTTAATGGATACAGACAAGTGCTGTAGATGGACACGACGAGGTTACGGGAAACTTTGTCACAAATTGTCAACGTAATGGTTATTGGCGTTCTTGACGGTTACAAACAAAGTATAAATAATTTGATTTTATTAAGTTTCATACGTAAACATAAATTTTAAAAAGTAGCATTATAATACCGCCGTAAAGAGAACAAAATCCTACTCCAACAAATTCTCAATACTCATATATTTAGAAGAAAATACTTAGTCGAGCCAGTATAAAAAAAATCTTAGTCAAAAATCAATGATGACACCAATTCTTAAGAAAAAAAAACAGAGCACAATACAAGTACTCAGTATTCTTTAAATAAACAAATGCCATAATAGTTACGAGTACTGTTTTTTACACTAGAAGACAAATTATTAGCTATATATTTTAATACTGTTTATAATTTTTATCGTCTTCAAAAACATTTTACCTAAGCAAGAAAAATGATGTAAATAGTCACAAATTATCATAAACATTTAATTTCATTAAGCCATATATAAAATCATTATAAAATGACTATTGACAGCGCATGTTTTGGCCGTATATAAATAATGATATAATTGCCAAAGAATTTGTAAAAATTGCAGGAATTCGTAAGTAAAATGCACCAAACCCAATTATTTTTTAGTAACAATTGTAGATAATTTTCATAACAAAACACAAAATAAATACATTTAACTGGATCACATAACTAACTTTATTGTAATAAAAACACTATCTCAATACCTTTACAATCCTTAGTGGATAAATCTTAGATAAAAATTGGTAGCAAATGACAAAGAGCGGCCAAGGAACCCGTTCTGCGACGTCACAGGTAAAAACAAACATGCACAGAAGCAGACAAAGTACAAAACATAATATGACATGTGTTTGTTAGACCCACGGACTGGTCCCGTTAGCCATGTTAGTGCTTTTAGATATTATAACACCACGGTTACATGGGATATCGGTCTATTGACAAAGACACTTTCGCCTCAACATTACACTTGCGGCGCAATAATCAGTTCTAAAATAATTATTACAAAAAAAAAACTTTTTGTTTTATTTTAAACGAGTTACGCTAAATTATTGCGATATATAATAATTTTTATTTTCAATAAACTGTCTGTATTTTCATTAATATAAGAAATGAAAAATAACTGATAACAAACTATATTTATGCATTTTTTAGTCTCATTATCATTTAAAAATGTACACAACATCATTACAAGCGAATCATTATGTAAATTCAGTACACATTTTATAAAGATTTGAATTTTATTTTTCTACTAATTACCAAAAACATGCACTCGTGAATAAACTGAATACAATATCGTACAAACTGTAGTTTACAACTCTTTTAAAACTTATATTTAAAGATTTTTATAATATCACATATAGTTTTAAGGAGAAAAATGGAAGTCACGAATTTAACCGAACACTCACAATACAATATTAACTATAATATTTCTATTAGTTCGCCTCATTAATCAACAAGGTAAGGATCATTCATAACAAATGAAACTAACGATCAATAACATTATCAGTTCTCTGTGTCAACAGCGTATTTAGGTCGATGCATTTATTTCCCTAGAGTTATGAATCCCGGATATTAGTTTGTGACGTGAAATTATATTGACATATGTTATGATATCGGGAACCTACAAAAAGTATTATTTAAAAAAAATCCATAAATTTATGCTTTTGTAATCAATATATCTCAGGTTTCCGCAATAATTGATAGTTGATTTACAACATGTATTAATATATATCATATTCTGTATACTCTATAATATTTTACGGCAGTTTATTATATAATTTTATTAACTGTAATAGTATAGAATTGAATCGAATCAAAAAAATATACATAATGTTTTTCCAATATCACATTAATATAATTTTAATAAAAGATTAAGAAGCTATAGAGACTAACACAAAATTTATAACACATTTTTCGAACATTTAATGTACTATATGAAAGAGACAAGTTCTAACTTTTGCACCGCAAGTGTAACACAAAGTTATGTGACATAAAATGAATACTATAAAATGTGTAAAATTAAATGAATCGGCAGCAAACTAGATCAAACATCGTTATTACTGTGTATATATAAATTTGACCTAAAAATATACCTTTAATATACGAAATATTTCATTCAATACTAACAACTATAAAATATAGCCACATTATGAGAGTTCACTATTTTTCTAGTAATTTATGAATTGCTTCGTTGGTCATTTAATACTTTTAATGTAGTTATTAAGCGCTTGATACTTATAACAGTTGATTTTATATAAATACTAGAAATAATGATCTCTCATCATCGACTATACTAGCAACTAAACGCGTGCCGAGAATAAAAGGGAACCCAGACACCCAGTCTATACCTGCTCGTCGTCTATATATTTATCCTCCCTTGAATATCATGTATTAGAACGGAGTTCCTTAATGCACGACTCAAAGAACTACTAAGGAGCTTACTTTGCCACTTGCATCTGTGACCGACCGCACGCTCTCACGCTCCGCGAGCGCGTTCCGCTAACCATAAAAACAGAAACGCGCGAACTGCATAATTTGTTATTCATAAAACAACTGTGTTTTATATATTCCACATATCACATCGAAGTCGTGGGGTTCGCCGGCAAAATAGACTAGTGCCTCCCTTTTCATCACACTAAAGTGACGTTAGAGCGTAAGAGCTGACTAAGGCATGCAGCATGCCGAATTGTACGCAGGTTGCTAGCATCTATGCTGCCGCACATTTGACAAGCGTGTTGGTTCACATGTCCAAGCCCCTTTTCAGAGATTCCACAAATATAATGGAAAAAGGGAAGGGAGGTCTTTGTCCTGCAGTATGATGAAACTGGCTCGCAATAACCATAATATTATATTTTGTCCATTAAAACGTCCTTTGAACTATGGTTACAAAGAGATTATAATACTTTCAGGGGTCAAAGATTTTCTGGAGTAAGAGATTTGATTAGCACGCAATCGTAAGAAACTTCGTTCTTTTTGGGTGTCCCATGACAAGTTTTTTTTTTGCCCAGGTAGATCGTTTAAGCTTTATAAAGGGTATCTTATATATCGTTTACCGCTATATGTATTGTAGGCCTAAGATATATAGACTTTTTGACCAGTGTCCCTTGATAATATCCACGGCAAGGCTCAGCTATCGACAGTACGTATAACATATTGCGAATGTGTCGTATATACCTGTCCGACCATGACGTTGTCTATCTGATGCTGCAGCAAGGAGCACCGCTGCTCGGCCGCCTCCAGCTGCTTCTGCTTCCGCACGTCGGGGACCTTCGTCAGCTCATCTGAAATGGATTCCGAGGATATTTCTCACCAGCACCTAAATATTCAACGCTATGTTACACCGGGGCACGATCAAACGAATGCCGTAATCTTTTTTCGGCAATTCTCATTCAGTTGTGCCAACTTCAGAAGGCAATTATTTGTATGGTTAATGACTTTTAACTAAGGGTGGACAAAAAAATCTTTCTCATTGACAAACGTATTCTTTATTCTTTTTTAATTCACATTCATAGGTGCCAATTTCACTGAGCTAAAAACATTTTTTTACTGATAAATGGAAACAAAGTTTTATGCACCGGTTAACAGGTCTTATTGAATTTACTTGGATATAGACAAATACCAGGGTAATATTTTTATTGAACTGGGTCCTGGGTGGGTTATAGTGTTGATAGAAGTGTGTAAACTCACTGCGCAGATCTCTGATGTACTTCTGTTCTTGGTCGAGCATCAGCCGCATCGTGTGCGCCTTAGACACGTCCAGCTGGCGCTGCTTTTCCGGCTGAAACGCACCATACATATAACTCAACATTATTTCATTTTTGACAGGTTCACAGCGATTTCGGTTTTCACGTTTTTCAGCCATAGATGGTTGCACTTCTAGCTTTTCGCTCTATCTTTATTAAAAATAAATAATAATATATCGTAACGCTTTATCCCTTTCGGGGTGAGCAGAGATACATTAGTTGTTGTATTCACTTTGCGCTTATATATCGTGCCCAACGTGACCATTGGCGCAGCTGTTCGCCGTTCTCACAGTACTAGTACACATGACATTTCTGCGACATGCCTTGCGAGTTTTCTCACAATGTTTTCCTTCTCCAGTAAACGTTTGGTGCCTAAATCTGCACCGACGCAGAGAAACCGGATGCAGTGCGTAATTTACCATAGAAACAGTCCAAAGGCTACATCGGAACATTCTCGCGGATTTGCATCGGCTGCAGTGCGAAAAGCTAAAAGTACAGTATTTTAAAAGGAATATGCTCTGCTTGCGGTTTAACTTGGACACGTAAGCGCGTAATAATGACATCTGGACAAATAGCACGGGTCAACACACACATTCCTTTCCGCTTTTGTCTCCATTTTACTTTATATAACCTTTTGTGTTTTCTTCATACATTCACCTTTGTATGCTTATTTATAACAATAATATATTATCACGCTACATCCCTCTCGGGGTGAGCAAAGATACATTAGTGGCCGTATGCACTAAGCGCTTGTATGTCGTGCGCAAGGTGACCGGTGACGCAGCTGGTCGCCGTTCTCACGGCACGGCACGGCACGGCACGGCACGGCACTAGTGCACACGATATTTCCGTGAGACACCCATGCGGGTTCCTTCACGATATTATCAAATCAGAAATACGCACTGGGGTCCGACCCTATGGCCATTCGCATCGCCGTGCGTGCGTACCGCGACCCAGTACCCACAAGGCAAAAACATCCAGCACTTATTACAGCAATTCTCTCGTATGGAATCAACTAGAATTTAACATGTGTAACGCGTTTTATCTAACTATGTCTTAATATATAGTTCTTTTTAAATTCATGAAAACAATAATATTTAATCAGTTGTCCAAGCAAATTAGAAATGATATATACTCGTCCAAAAAAAGCCAAGGGTACGCTAATAATTGTTGGATTACATTGATATCTATTAACTGTCTACTCTATATAGTTTGCAAAAAAAAAAATGAACATACGATGGATTAATGTGTGGCTATGTGAATGTGAGAATGTTGCTATGTAAGCGAAATAATGTTTTACTGAGAGCGCTGATAAGTTTCATGCGATTATTGTACGTTTAGATGAGAGTGTTGCGTGACTTACATTAACAGGCACCGGGGCGGTGATCGGCGTTTTATGCCTCGAAGTGTTCTGTTGGACTGTCAATACTGTCGTCGGGTTAACTGAAACATGACAATAAACAAATAATACACTAAACCAACTTCACATAATATACATTCAAGTCGCTAATTCTATGTGTCTGTTTGTGCGCTTGCATGTATCTTCTAAACAATGCAAGCGCATTGCTTCTAAGCAATGGAGCTTAATCATTATTTAGGTATTTTCATCGATTTAAAAAAAAAGCAGCTACGTCTTGATGTTTCTGATAAGGTGTTTTTAGAGCAATTTTGCACCACGAGTAAACCATAAAACTCACGGCAGCACGGATGGTTTATGAAGATTTTCAACCAGGCTAATGAAAAAAATACCGACCTCGTATCATGTGCACGACCTGCTGGTGCGTGTGATGGTGCACTGGCACGTCGTCGACCCTGAGGATGCGGTCCCCGGCGCGCAGGCCGGCGCGCCACGCCGCTCCGTGCTCCTTCACCGACTGCACGTACACCGGGTTGTCGCCTGGAGCGAACCATCACTCACTCTATCACATTATGCAACTAGTACTTTATGCTATTCCTATGGGTGGACGCTGACGCGACGATGAGGTTGTTCCGAAAACTGAAGGTCGCTTAGCGCGTTCTGGAGCGGGCTATGCTTGGAATGTCATTGCGCAATAGAATTCGTAATGATTACATCAAGCACAGAACAAAAGTGACAAAGGCAGATAACCGAGTATTTAAGCTGAAGTGGCCATGGGGCGGTCCTATTTGTCACAGAATCAACAATTGTTGAATCACGCGTGTTCTGGAGAGAAAACTGCTTCTCAGCAAGCGTAGTGCGGAATGCCTAGAGGCTAGAAGAGCCGACGTTTTGCAAATGGCAACTGGATGTTTTTGGATAAACAGTCCAGATCAGAGACAAATGGCTTCCCAGTGAGATTATAACGAGCAGTATGCTTGGTAAAGTCTGCTGCCCGAGGAAGTTTGCGACTGTGAGCGCCGCCTTATAGAAAGGGCCTGAAGTGTGACCCTTTAGGCCCATCGCATCCAGAAAGGACACTTGCATAAGCCTCTTGGCTCGCCAGCTAACGCGAGAAGAGGAATACCCTAATGGTTTTTATGCAGCACAAGTGTGACATATTGCGGGCACCGCCCTCACAATGTTCTTGAAGGTCCATCGGCACTTTCCACCGGGTTGCCAAAAAAAAGAGATGTCGAAAGTGGTGAGCAGAAGCAGGACAAATTCGTCTTCCTAACTTTAAAAATATCAGCGTCCACAATGTGAAAACTTTCGCTTTTTGAAACATCTTCTGCGGACTGTCATCTGAGTTTTTAGGGTGACATGTCGCGATTTGTAGTCCGATTCTGCCAACTGCCAGGTAAACATCCAGTCAACTGTCAGCTGGGTCATTGCAACGTTTCTGTGTAACATAGTGATTGTGATGTGAAAAGGGAAATCGTTATCGTCGGCACTGATTCGTACCTGAGACTTTCATGCCATAGCCGTGTTCATCGCGAACGACGGTCACCGTCAGGAGGTCGTCGCCACCTGGCGAGCCCGCCCCGCCCAGCATCACCTGGAAACAAAACAATAATCATTATAAACATTACTTACGAACAGAAAAATATTTTTTTGACGTGATAACAACAGTTGTTCTAGGACAGTAGGCGAGGTTCAGGATGGGTTCGACCGGTTATCGACCCTAGAAAATTCGGCGCGGCAGCGTTATCCCCCGAAATCGTGCCCGGAGTACACAATGCGGCAGGGCTTTGAAGGATTCATTTCAGGACGACCCTCAGTTCCTGGCAAGAATGCGCAGTATTTACCTTTGGATTTTTATTCAGTATAAATCCGGCACACTTGTATGACTATGCCCCCTATGTGCGGTCAGGTCGGTCCTATGAGGATTCTCCCAAATAAAAAAAAAAGGCAGAAAGACAAAAGGCCATTATGGTTTGATCGAGCTTAAGAGGACATGCGCTTCAGGCATTCAGCCATCGAATTTTAAGGGTTTGGTGGCAACGCAAGAACACCCATGAAGGTATGGATTTTCACTAGGACGGTCACAAGGAAGTTCCATCTTCTACCTTTCACTACAAAATCATGCGAGCTCGATTACGAAGCCGCTGTTTTACGGTAACTTTGTAAAAAAACAAATTAAAATAAATAAGAAAAAGTTATAATTACTATAAAAAATAAAATCAACTGTGACATCCCCCATTGGCAATGTGTTATTATCTTCTTTTCTCCACGCTCACTGTTTTTGATGGCCGTATTTTTTATATGAAGGGAAGGCATACAGGCGAACAATCCACCTAATGGTAAGGGGTCTTTGTCTCCTAAGAACAATTACAGCATAAAAAGTGTTGATATTGTGCAAACCTAGAAAAGCGTTTTTTACTCCTTACTTGTGAAGAACCCCATGTCATTGTACAGAGGAAATACATGTCATCAGTATCACAATTCATATATAATTAGTATGTTACTAACATTTATTACAAACGAGAACAATTACAGCAACCATACTATAATGTACCATACCATGGCATACTAAAACCACACTAGAACTCTGCGTCAGAAGTGAATATTTCTTTCGTAATTTTAATGAAAACATCTACATCTCAATCGATTTATCCAATAAAATTAATATCGATTGACCCAGTTGTACAGAGACCCGACGAGTTACCTCACGTAAGCGTAACCGCGGCAGGAAGCCAGTTAATCATGCATTCCAAATAAACATAAACTCGCAATAAAACATTATATCAAAGGCGCCATTGCGCCATCGGTGTTCACGGGACGCGGCGCACGGGAAACAAATCTCGTGAATTAAAACTACCCACCAGTACATGAATGCTAGTATTGTCCATTTTTGCAATAACAGATTATTTAATGCATTGTTTATACTCAAAAGATAACACTGTTGTTAAAAACTTAAAAAAACGCTGTCAATAATTCGTTAATTTCACTGTTAAGACGCAGCAGCAGCGAGTGTATTCAGAGTATTCACTTCCCATTGAGTTGCCAAATGATTCCATTACTATAAACAAGTGGTTTATGTGTGCGTGTCCACTGATTGTTTGTCAAGTACACGACTAAGCCCGCTAAGTTCAACATATCCAGTGGACAAACTCAGGGCTTAGCAAAAATGCGGTTATTGTTTTTATTCCACATTTATATATAAATTTGTTGTACCTGTCGAAGTTTGACATTAATGTCAGGCTTCACATGTTAATGTGAAAACATTTATCTATCAAAATTAATTATTTATTTTAAATTGAATTTAAATTTAAGTTATTATCGGCTTCTGCACTACTTTCAATATTTAAAAAAAATGTTAGATAGGAAATTTGTTGGAAATTTAATTCTCTATATGTTTAGTTCTTTCCGTTTTCACCCCACATAAATTCTGTTCTTAATTCTGTATTTTTATTGTGATCTGATTGTTCGATTATTTTTCACTCTGTGGCAATACTGTTAATTTGATATCTTATAGGACTGGTTCCTTATACATTCTTTTAAAAAGTTTGTTTTTATATTTACCATACAACATTAAAATAACAAATTATTGAAAAACAACACAATATTTAAAATAATTTATGCATAGTAATATTAAACACAATGAAATAGCATTTAAATATGTTTTATTAATCTTATCCATCAGTGACAAATCTTGTAAATATGGCAGGCGTTTGACAGCTTCCCACTAAGCTAACCTTCTGGTCCAACCGACAAGGATTTTTTTTTATTCTATTTATTTAAGGGACTTTTACGTGTGTACGTATGTCAGCCCCATCGTACCCTAATACAAAAATACCTAACATATTACATATGGTGCCATTGATCTGAAAAAGCCAGACGCCTCAACAGATAACAGTTCTGTTAAGATTTTGTTAAACATCCCGATGTCAAGTCTGTTCAGAGCAAAGGCACTCACAAACGCCTCTCTCACAGATTCATATCGGACACATTCCATCAACAAATGGTGGATATCATCTATGATAACCGACAAGGATGGAACTAGCTAATATTGAGGTCAAGGACAAGAATACGTTTACAACAACATGTTATCTGTCAGACTATCCTATTTCAACGTATGTATGTTGTCAGCGCAATGGCATTCATCATCCTCAGTTGTGAAATATTTATAAGAGATGACACTAACGTTTACTATTTTTGAACTATCAATTACAATTTTGAGCTTTTAGGTATAAGCGATAAAGTTTATACTATTGAATAGCAGTTTATAAAAACTGTTATATGTGAACAACAGGACTATTAATTAACGAAAAACAGCGTTATTATCATCTCTTAATTGAATACGGTGTAAGCGATATAACTGCACGAAATCACAGTGTAAACAGGAAACGTACGTGCAACTATCTTTGTGTACGTATTAAAAAATACGTGGCTGACTATATGCACTTTTAGACGTAATTCAAAATGACTGGAGATTACTTTTATTTCATCAATAATAGCCTTAGTGTGTTTCTGGTAAAAAAAGTTCTTAGATTCTTTCTTTTCTTTGCCGTGATCTTTACAAAACTAAACGACGAAAACTTGCTAAAACAACCACACAGTTTGAAAATATATGAATATTCTTTTACAACAGCACCTGGAAAACGAAAGTGAGTCTATGTAATCAGAAATGTCTGTATACAACACAAACATAAACTCAATGTAATCAAGTACAAACCAATAGATGACTATAAAAACACTGTCGTATCGTGTGGTTCAAATAAAGCAAGAAAAAAAAAACACAAAAAAAGAAACATTTTGTCTCAGAAACCTTTAACCGCCATTAATTTGTTGTCGCTTTTCTCTTCTCTTTAATCGTCCGTCTCTCTCAGACACATTCGTATTCGACGTTAATTTATCAAACCTACCATTTATGAATAATATAATATTCAAACATATATCAAAAATCAGATGCTTAAGTTAGCTATTAACAACTAGATCTGGAATAATTGTAAAAAAACCCGTACGCTTCGCTTGAGCGGGAGTCCTGAAGCTATACGTGTGCATGGCGCAGTGAGCGACAACAGAAAACCCGAGTATGATGTCGCCCAAGCTTATATGTATTCTCGACTGTATTACTATTGCTGCTTTCTAACTGGTCAATGAACTTAGTATAACAACTGTGTGCGTATTATATGTTAGACTTAAGCTGTAAACATAGTTTGTAAGGTTTTACACAAATACATTTTTTTCCGGAATGTAACGCGCTATTTATTTTGGTACATGCTCTCGCTTCAACACAACACACGAAAATGATTGATTTTTCTGATGATGAGAGGTAGAATGCGCTGTGCTTTTTGGTCGTTAGTTTTGACGACATTCAGAGACTACTGAATAAATAATACTATCTTCGGGCTTAAAAGGACCTGTATCCAGTGCCGTTAAACCTAATATTAATTTAAAAAATGCAATTATATTAACCATTATTACAATATTCACACTATGTAAGATATATTCTTTTAATGACCATGAATATAAAAACCGGATACAGTTTTATCCGGTTATATATTAATGGGATGCGAACAATTAAAATGTATTATTGTTTCGTGACGCTAAATTACGTTTTATTGCGAAATAGGATAGTTTTTTTTATAGTTACAGCTTTTTTATTACATACATACGCTTGTCCTCAATCTCAACTGACAGAAATTATGAAACCGATGGAAGACCGCACTCGTCCAACAAAAATCAATTAGGAGCTAATTGTTGAGTATATTGGTCAGTTTACAATACACCTATCTCCAGACATTGACTGCGACATGAAAACTATAAATATATAACTGTCCGTCTGTATCACAGAGACGATATCGTAAAACGGAACATAGAAGATGTTTATATCTGGAATGAATTATACTTATAAACATCATTTTCAAATTTGTTTGATATTATTTCGGACTTCAATCACTTGTTACAAAAAACAAATTTAATTTATCATATAATAAAGTATCATGTTTATTATAAATCTTTTAGACTTGCTTTATGATTTACAGGAGGACGCTTGACATCAATCACACCTGGTGAACAGTGAATCCAACGATGGATCGCGTCCGCCCAACAAATTGCCTATTCACTCTTCCTGTAAAGGCTTCTAAGTCGTACGAACGTCGAAGTATACGTACACCTGTAAATCATTAAACAAAATATCTCGTGAAGATTGGTTCAGTTTGATCTATGTGATGCGCGTGCTTAGAGAAATAAACAGACAACATTATAGAAGCGATTATTTCGTAGTTAAACTTGTAAATAGCCGATCCCACTCATTACTTTTATTTAAATATTTATAAATAACAGAATTTGTCCCCGTTACGATTTTATAATAATAGAAATTCAACAAACACCCACATCTTATTACTGTATAAACTCGTGAACACTTTGGCTGTTATAATTTTTGTTCTATCGGAGAAAACTAAGACGGTATTCAATAAGGGATAGGGCAGGAACACCAAAAGGCGTTCTAAGTACGAATGTGGACGTACCCAGTCCTGGTTAGCAGTGAGATGCATGAAAAAGCCAGTCCTGCTTTTTCCTCAGCACTCGGCAGATGGAACGAAAACTTCCCGGTGGTTTTAGTCGGTAAGAATCCGACACACCGGGGCAGTGGCCCTCACCGCTGCCCTGACAGTCTGTGAGGATTTCCGCCGGGTCAAAAAAAAGCTCGCTTAGCAGGGATGAAGAGAGGACACCCCGTAGGTTTTAGCCAGTAGGGGTTTGGCACATACGTAGTAGGTCGGAGTCTGATAGTCTTATATCAGGGCCGGCGTGAAGGCGGCGACCCTGGTGTATCAAACTCCTACTAACTAAAAACCCCTGGGTATTCATCAAACCGCTGCTAGCCAGACCTGTAGACCCATATTCCTCCAACGACAAGGCGAGCGAATAGCTTTTTAGGTTCCATCTCTTGGAGGTGAGTGTAAAGTGCCTACTCCTTAAGGCCTCTCATCAAGCGGTGCGCAGGATACGTACGCCTCGTTGATACGCAGTTGATAATGGCCATAAGTTAACTAAGGACCTGTTTCTAACGACTATTAATATTGGTATTATATATTATTTTTTGGCACCGCTCGTCGTTAATCAATATTTACGTCAGTTTTAAATAGTTTATGTTTCCCAATATTCCTGGAACGTTTGGCAGCGGCCGTGCGATGATGTGTCACCGCTCACAATGTACATCGTTAGATAGAACAGCCCCGCTATGCAGTGTCCGACCGAAGCTTACGTTTAGTGATGAAAATGCCCGGGAATTTTCCCAAAGTGCCTAAAACTTGTATGGGGAATATTCCCGGGAATTTACGAAATGTTCGTGGAAGTGCTGGGCACTTTGGGAAAATTCCCGGGCATTTTCATCACTACTTACGTTGCTGCTTTGGCCGTAGCCATCTCTCTACAAGTACCCTGTCCACATTTACTATAAAGCTGGAAATAAAGATTAACAGTTTTCAGAAGTGTAATTTATATTTTGTAAAATGTTTTGGTTTCAATTTTTCTAAAAACATAATATTTTGCTAAATTAGTCAATAAAACAGCTGAATTGAAGGTAAGTTAAACTTCGATCTAGAATAACTTTTGACTGAGTTGATTTATCAAAAATTGACTTCAGACCTTTTTTGTAGAGCGTTAAATTCTCTACAAAAATAATGAATGGGTATTGCAATACAATATATCGTTCATTAGCTAAAGAAATCAAAAGAAAAAAAAAACTTTTGTCCTGTGTTATTTTTGAATGGGAAATCGAAAAGTGCGATGCGGGACAACCTAAATATTAATATTAAAGGCTCATATTTTCAGAGGTCTAATTTGGCATTAAAACGAAACTTTTGAGCGTGGTTCTGAGAAAAAATATATATATTTTTTTAAACGCTCTAGTGTATATTGTGCATTGTTCCTTTTTTTTTTCAATAAATGTTACATTGTTGCTTCCTATATTTCTTATTTAGGGAACTTTAGATTATCTTTATAGCCAATTTAACTAAATCACAAACAATTTATTGAACTAAAAAGTTAACAAAAGCAGAGACGAGAATCCAAACTAACGCTATCTGCATAAAACATACTGTAGTTGGGACAAACAACACGTTATTGTTCATTAAACAAACTCACGTATCGAGGCTCTGGTTTATATTCAATAAGAGCGCGTCGCATCGCTTCACAAGCGGCAGACAGACGGTCGCCTTCTCCCGACAACGTTATAGAACAAATTGTATACGGCTCTCGATTTTCCTTGCAAGTCGCCTTTACACTGCGCGACCTTTCCCTCGCGATTACGTGTATAATTCCCGCAACTTGAAATTTTCAAAACGTAAATATCAAGCAAATTTCAGAGATCATATATTTACTATTAATATTAAAAAGAGAAACGTGAGATTGAAGTACAACTAAAAATAAACCGAACGAAAAATAATAGAATCGGCTCTCCGAATTCTCTGGAACGCCTACAGGTGACACGTAATTTGAAACAAATTTCTACGCAAAGTCGTGGACGACCCATAGTTTTTACACCCTATCAATATCCATCTCGAGTTGCTAAGACCGTCTTAGTGACCCGCTTTAGCTAGTCGCGTATCGGGGTCAGCTCGTGGACATTCTGTAGTCCGTATGCCTAGGCGATCTCGTCGCCTGTCGTGGTATATATATTTGGGCCGACATAACAAAAGCGATTGTCAACAAATTCTCGCCTCTTGGTAATCTCATGGTCGTTCATGGAACGCACTGTACTCAGGATAGGGCCGCGCGTCTCAGGTAACAAATTTCTAGAAATGCAAGGCGAACGGTTGTATTTGGTAAATATCGATGGAGTAATTGATATTTCGCTTACTATGTGATAAATGATTTTTAAAAAGTTGTAGAACACAAAATCGCTAATAAATTGTGCTGTAAATGTTTTTTTATTGGATAAATCTGTATAATTGAGAAACAAAGGTAAAAGGTTCGGGGGTCATATAGTAGTTATTGTTCCGCCGTGAAAAAACTTTCTATCAATTGTGCTGTAACCAAGCCAGCAATATAAAAAGCATGTATAGCAAAAGCAATCACAGTTGTAAGGATACTACGCATCATTTCTTCATAAATTACTTTCAAGGTTTCTCTCGACATTTTCTCTCCCTAGCGAGAATGTGAAAATTCAATCTCTTTACTGCCGTATTGGTAGCTGAATATGGCAAAGTTTTAGCACAAAAATATAATAAACGACGCACATATGGAGCGTTTTTTTGTTGACTTTTGGCAACGAAAAATCGCGGAAAAAACATCTAGACGCATAAAAAAAACATCAATTGCCGGCTGCAGGCTGTTTGCCAGGCGAGTCTGCCAAGAATATGGCATTAAATAAATGATTTATTAACATGGCGAAACGACAGCGGGCTTGTGGCATGGGACAATTGCTTCCTGTTTTAAAATTAACTATAAAACCACAATGTTATTTTAATAATAATAACATATCATCACGCTATATACCTTTCGGTGCGTGTAGAGATACAATAGTGGCTGTATCGCCGTTCTCAGAGCACTTGCACATGACATTTCTATTAAATGCCGAAAAAAGCCGCAGAAAATTGGCCAACGACAAATACGTTTTTCATCACAAAAACTCTTTTTTGTGATGTAACTAACTACAAATTGATAATTTTATTTATTAGTTCTGTACTCGCGCACTGCGAAAGAGTGCTTTGAGAGGCAGGTATACCTACAGATGGAAAACGAAATAGTCCTATAGACGAGGGTTCCCTTTTTATTCTGACTCGGCACAGTGACTGCGCTGTACCTAATAGAAAATACAGTTTAATCCATAAACCGAGTACGAACGTCTATTGAGAGACAACTAATAACCTGTGGATCGTCTCTGCGATCATGCCGGCCTACACAAATATCTCTGCACACTTCATTCGTATAATCCAATAGTAAAATAATAGAAAGGGAACACGCACGCCGACCGACTATTCTACAATCAAATAACCCGACCAAAGGTAGCGACCGCACCCAAAAGATGAGAGCTAAAGAACTTAGTTCTAGCCGATATGAAAGTCACCGCAAAACTGCGGCTTCATAAGCCAGCACGTGCGATTCTTTTATAAAAGGGAGAGGGTGGAACGAGATTATACAACTCTTCAGAACACTCACCGTTAAGTTACACTTTTAAGTTACAAATACCCTAAAACGATCCGGCAAGGTCGTTTAAAGGTCGAAAGGATGATATACAGAGTATGCATAACCGTGTTATCGATAGAGTTGTGACGAGATGAGAGTGCAAAGAGCGTCGCACGAGGCCGGGAGCGATACGACAACAAGCCGCGATCGCAATAACTCGGCTCGGACAACTGGGTCGCGCGTCGCGCAGGCAACCGCACTTGGTGACTCACCGCAGCGGAATGACTTACAGTTGAAGATGTATAAATCCAGGTTGATTTGGTAAAAAGGTATGAATCCGTAGATAACAGCTATCAGACCAGTAAGCCTTATGCTTCTCAAATAAAGTTGTAAATCGTTAATGGTCAATAAGAAAAAGAGTAATGCTGGCTGACGTGGCCTAGTGGATTGTGGCCTGGCGAAGGGGCGTAGGTTCAAGTCCCGGCACGTACCGGTCTGGGTTTTTACAGATTAAGTACATACTCACCGGTGAAGGAAAACAACGTGAAGAAGCCTGCATGGCATCTAATAGAAGTGTCATGTGTACTAGCGCAGTGAGAACAGCGATCAGCTACGCTACTGGTCACGTTGGACACGACATATAAGTGCAAAGTGGGCAAAGGGACTAATGTACCTCTGCTCAGACCGAAAGGTTGAGTATAATATCTATAATACATATATATTTTTAGTAGCCTGAAGTTGAATCCGGCATAGGACCGTAAGGACAGCCGTGGGGGCGACAGATCCCTCAGAATGTCCCGCTACACAATGCAACTGGCCCTGAATTTCCATATTTCTCCTACAAACTGGCGAGCAAACAGACTTTCTTAAGCCCGGTCTCTGTGAATGGTCAGAGTTAGAGCCCATGCCTCAGGAGCACTTTATTAGGCGGTGCATCTGCCTCTTCGCGGAATCCTACTAATATACGTCGAACAGTACCGTCAGAGCAATGTATCTATCACGTGTTGCGTAACTCGTAGACGAGATATGTAATCAGCGACTGTCTGTAACCCTGTTACTCTAGACCAAATAAACTGTTTACAAGTGCGGAATGTGAATAATTTACCACACCTCTTAATCAATTATCTTTGCTAGGGATATTAGTTTCAACATATGGGATACCTATTTCGAAGAACTTCCTCTTCTCCGGAATGTGTCGCTTACAATGCGCGACAGCTTAATTATCTTAGATATGGATATTCGTTCCGATCTCAACCTTAAGGGATCATATAGGATCAACATCTTTTGCAAAATCACGTAAACTAAGTATCCTGAGCAGAGTGCGACGGTTTGTCACGCCGGATTAACTTTTCTTATTATGTAATGGCCAGGTCAGGCCCTGCATATGCTGCGGCTGTCAGGTAGCTAAATTCGCACAGCGCCTGACAGCGCTCTACAGTCGCCTACATCCGACGCTTGCTTACAAATGTATACAAAACGGTACATAGCAACGTAGCAGTCCATACTGGGTCGCGACTGCCCGAATCCAACGTGCGCGTTAACAGTTCCAGACGCAGCAATAAGCACACTTTGTATTTGTAAAATCTCATGCTCTACATTTAATGGGTATTGCGTAGATCATAATAGCTCGTAATAATAACGTGCATTGCAACAACAAAGCTTCACGGAGAACATATTTAGATGTTTACAACGATATGATTGCTCCAATTGCACCGTTTCCCGCTAACAAAAGATCTCGTAAATAAACTATTAAACTTTCAAAGAAATCTTTATTAACTGCCTGATTAATAGCTTCCAGATTTACACAGATAATACCATTATACGTAAAGTTGTTTTGCCAAAAGACCTGGTAAATGCATATTATTTTACTACTGAGGTTAAATATTCCGTCAGATAATTTATTTAAACCACACTCAGTTATCAATAAAACAGCCATTGATAATATAGTATCCTCTCTTATCAATTACATTATAATAATAGTATATCTATCTATCATCAAGCAGAACACCTATTAAGGTAGGCAGAGATAATGGACCGCCACTTCTCTCTATTCTTTCAAACCTCTTCGCTTCCTTAACATTCATTAGTCCCTTCATGCACTCTCGCCGATCCCGTGTACTTTTGACATTACACTCCATATAATTTCTATTTATTTAGTCTGTGCAGTTAAGTCACGGTCGGCATCGGCGCTGACTTCCACTCACATTCATATTGTGTATCTTCTTCGTTATATTTTCATCCTCTCCACGTGCCCGTAACTTTTTTGTACGCTTTTGGGTGAGCTGTCGATGACATTATATTTCAAACTAATCAATCATATTGCGTATCTCTTCGTTCCTAACGCGATTCGCACGCGTTATTCCGCATGTCAAACGAAGAGATCGCATTTCGACAGCATTAATTCTAACTTTATATTTCTTCTGAATTATAATATATCATCACGCTATTTATTTTTCGGTGTGGGAAGAGATACATCAGTGGCTGTGTCCACTTTGCGTATATATGTCGTAACCAATGTAAGCGCAGCTGATCGCCGTTCTCACGGCACTAGTACACATCATGACGTTTCTATAGGACGCCATGCCGGTTTCCTCACGATTATTATTTATTAAAGACATTAACATTATTTTGTAAAACATATAGAATAAGGTTTTTTATATACTTTTTGCCACAATATTAGGTTTTTCGTCATATGTTTTTAGAACCCATTATCTCTAAATATGTCCAGTATTTAAAAAATCAAATACGCATTCCGTCTTAATCATAAGAGAAGCCTTTATTAAAATAAGCATACTTCCAAGTACTTTTGAATCGTCAAAAACATTAATCTACCACCGGTTCGGAATCGGAAAGCAGAATCTATACTATTCAGAAATCTGGAATTTGTACATATTAGACCTGTGTGTACTGTTCGAGGGTACAAACAAGTATTTACAGGGTTCCGTACCTTCCCATGTTTGTGTAATGCCGAGTCATCTAACGCAGGAACGTCCGGAACGAGTTTCGGTCTCAAATTAGCCCGAACCCGATTTCCCCGTCTGAAAATACACATCAAAGCGAAACGAGCGAATTCCGCGAGTTATTATTAGCGTGCCGCCCGAAATAAAAACTAGTTTAACGAATTATTTATTTAATTTGAACACTTCGTCTTAATTTCCTACTACCGGACATTTCAGACGATACAGATTGCACTTTAATAGGCCGACTAAATCTGTCCTATTAAGAAGACAAAAAATGAAATTCAAACAGCAAGCTGGCCTATAAAATATTACTTTATTTTCCTTATTGCGTATCCACAAGAACATCATAAGCGACAAAATAATTATAATAGTACCGTCACGCTATACGCATTTATTGGGCGGGCGCGGTTCATCACCGGACTCATCTTCACCTTCCACCAGGTGTGGTTGAGGTCATGCGTCCGGCTGTAAATGTTAAAATAAATATTAAAACTAGTTGTATTGTTGTAGTTTTACGTTTCTACATTTTATAAAACAAAGAACCCCACCGAGTTTGTTTGCAATAAAATCAAAAGCTACTAAACCTACTTTGAGGCGGTTTTCACCAATGTACAGAGTGATTCGTGATGAAGGTTTGGGTATTTAATTAATAGAGGGTAGGAAGAGGGGTAGCGGGCGAGGGGAGTAGGTTTAGCTAAAAGTTAACACGTCATTGATAAACTAACTATAAGGCGGTTTGAAGTTCGCTGAGTCAGCTAATGTTTACTATATTTTTTTTTTTTGTGGAAACTTTGCTGGGTTATGGAACGTAATGGTGTATTTGATATTGAAAAATGAAATAAAATATTAAATTGATTGTAATGATAAGGTCGCAAACAGAAGTTATTCCCAAAATATGAATACAAGTTTATTTACAGGCGAGAGCTGTGACAACCACGAGTATGTGCTCGTATAATTACGCGAAGCGTGCTCTATTATTTATATACAGGGAGCGTGATCGCATCACAGTGCCGACTAGCTAACCTGCCACGACCTGCTTCTGTCCCATTAATTTCACTAAAATTGTCGACACTCCATAAGTGAGTACTTAACTAGAATAATATCAATAATATATCGTCACACTATATCCATTTAGGGGTTAGCAGAGATATATTAATAACTGTATCCAGTTTTCGTTTATACGCCGTGCCCAACGTGACCCGTGGCGCAGCTGATTGCCGTCTCCGTAGTAACTAGTACACATGACATTGTGTAAGACGCCATGCGGGTTTCCTAACGATATGTTTCTTCATCGGTGAATATGTGGTGCTCGAGTTAAAAATTCAGAGGTACGTCCTGGGATTCGAATCTACGATCATTCGCGTCAATACCGATATCCTATCCACTACGCCACCACAGCCACAAATTACTAACTTAACTATTACAACAAACCAAAAATTTATATTATCCCACGAATCTTGCTTACTCCAGGGTTTCTTATGTGTTGAATACATAATTGGAAAATGTAAATTAGAAAGAAAAGTTCACGAGCAATATCAACGAATTACTGAATGAAAACGTGTTAAAATATAGAACCAATCATTATTTCGAGAATGGTCATATTAATCCCCGACGCAAAACAGGTTGAGCGTGTGTATTTGTGTACGGTATGTGGCGTCCTAGCTCGTAAACGGATGAACTGATTTTGATTTATTATTATTAGCCAGTCTCGTCACACCGAAGGGCACAGCCTCCCATCCCTTTTTCCAGAATATTCGTGGAATCCATGGAGAGGGATATGGACATGTAACCTGCCACACAACGTTCAATGGTAGTTGGCGAGTGTGCGCTATGTGAAGAGAAGACGCATGCGGCGGCTTAGTTGCTAGCAAATTGTTTTTGAATGAATAATTTTGATTTAGTTTTTATTATTTCACAGTTTAGTTGATCGAAAGTGTTCTTGGCTACGATTAATCCTTTCGCTAATATCGGTGACTATAATCACCGGCTGAAAAACACCGCTTTTACACGATGGCTGACTGACTATATTTTAGTATTCTATTCACACGTATTATTTTTCTTCTGAAAACTAATGAAAATAGTTTTAAGCCAAACCTTTGGCCTTGAATGAGTAAGTAGTAATATGCGCACTTCCAGCACGGAGCTTCGTTTCCTGCGAAACACTGTGTAGCGAGGCCCGCCGTAGCGCAAGGGTTAAAGATAATATGCTTAGCTGTTTGATCATGCGCTTTTTTTTTTAGTTATTGACGGGATGTAAATATGTTTTTCTGGTCCGATCGACTTATTATATAAAATATGTACTGGGGCCGTCACCGGGGCGCATGCGCAGCCTGTACATGCATAAATATACAGTCTATTTCAGTCGCATTGACTGTTTAAATTATTCATATAAACGAATTGTCCACTGCATCTTCAAATTAAGCGTGTTTTTAAGTTATACGCGGTAATAAAATGATAACGGTGCGATACCGTGTGCTGCACTGTAGATCAAGGGGGTCTCGCTCGCGGTTTGCGACTTGACGATTCGTTTCGGTCTGTCGCAGTTCGGGATCAGCTCATGGTGATCAGATGTCGATAGTCAATGACATCTCACCCCTCAGCAGTCTACGCAATTCTTACACTGAGATTTATAGACGGTGTTTTATCTTTGCTTATAACATTATTGAAACATTACAATTTATATTACTCGATTAATGTCGAAGGATATGAGAAGTGGTCGATTTTATCAACACGGAGTTGGCTTTGCGAACACTTATGCTAAACTCAAGTTCCTATTATATTAATTTTGTTATAACGAATTCATTTGCTGAACACTTTGCTAGGCAAAATCAAAGCAGCGTCTATAAATCACAGCCCTAGACTGTACTTAACATCGGGTGCGATGGCTATAGCACGACATGTAAGCGTATAATTGATACACAGCCACTAATTTATCTCTGCTCACGCCGAAAACGATATACCGTGATGATATATTATTTTAATTTCCACCAAATAAAACATTTTTAATTATATTCTATACTTAATTTTTGACTCAAGTAGAAAACAAATATAATAATGACGTCAGCGCTTCTGTTGATACACAAGCCTCAATAGTATGCCCTTGCGTTTTCGCTCGACTTGCGGACTGCACTACACTTATCATCGAGTGCACCACTACTCCGGTGCAGAAAAAAAAACACCACTCATAGCGTATGTCTACAGTAATGTTTTGCGTAAATATTTCGGCACCGGACTAATGGATGAGGTAAGCTCACGGGGTTACGTCAGCGGCCAGCGGGACCTCGTGCCCAGCGGTGAGCGCGCTTAGCTCATCGCTCGACCGGTCCTGCGGTCCTGCGTGACATTCCACTACACGACACCTGTTATTATTTTGTTAGCAATTGCTTGCCTATGCACGGCACTTTCCTGTACATATTTTACATTTTTATATACAATAATAATATAACGTCACTCTATATCCATTTCGGGGTGAGCAAAGATAGTTTAATGGCTGTACCCACTTTGCGCTTACATGTCGCGCCTAACGTGACCAGTAGCGCAGCTGATCGCCGTTCTCACATCACTAGTACTCATGACATTTTTATTAGATGCTATGAGTGATTCCTCACGAAAGTTTAGTTTACTAACTAATTATGTATTTAGGTAGCCCCGGGGAATATCTTGTATGGGAGCATCATAGCTAGCGCGAGGGTGGCGACCCGCACGGTGCTCCACACATCGCTGCCAGCCGGGCCTCGGAATCTGTATTCTTCCACCGACCCGGTGACTGGATAGCACTTTAGGCTCCATCACTTGGGGATGTCGGTGTAAATAGAACGAAACTATATACAATTATAAAAAAGGATGTTATTTGAGAAGATTGTTCCATAGATTATTGATTTTTTTTTTATTTCTGTTATAAAAATTTTCTGATTATAGTAGTTTATATCTTTTTGTGTTACTCGTATTTTTATTTTTCTTTTCTTCTGTGCATGTAGTCTACGCTTATAAATATAGTCGCATTTATAATGTATCCTCTTCATGTTTTATATAGTTTTTATGTGTTAATGTAGTCTATGTAAGTGTACTTATAAATAAATAAATAAATAAATATCCTATTCCTCAAGACCTCTCTATCAGACTTCTACGGGACATGCCTCGGCCTGATCCGGGCGGCAGACACCCTCGAGTCTACTGCCCGGTGGTAAATCACACCTGGGCAAAGGCAGGCCCCGTTATTTATAAACAAATTCGATCTCCAAATTCTTTTTGTGTTGACTAACGAGAAGATAGCCAATGGACAATCGAGATAATGATGTGCAGACGAATGATGTAATGCACTAAATCAATATCGAACAGCGGGTACGTCCCTATCAGCGCATATCGCTCTACAATAATATGTGTTCGATAAGATTTACCAGGTGATTCACGGTATACTAATAAAAACGAAAATGGGCAAGGCGATAGGTAGGTGGCGGGACGATTGCCCGAACTGGGTCGGGACCACAGTACACATGTATAAAGACAGTCCCAGTGACTCGCTCCGGCATATCGCGTTTCGAGATCAGTTCTTCACATACTTAGAGTCGTTACGTTTCGGTGTATGTGAGCCGATACAGCGACAGCGGCTATGAGCGGACGTTCGTCCCTTGGCGGTCGTTGCCGTTCTTGGACTATGCTGAGCATTCATCTTTACATCAGGTGCACCGTAGTCACTTTGTCGAGCCAGTATATGAGAAAGTACCGTAAACGCGCGATATTTGGATAAATAATTTATTATTTGAACTTCCGATGACCGTAGCTGAAGATTTTCCTCAAGATTCAACACCGGTCATCGCACTCTGAGGACGTAAACAAAATAACATTCGATACTGGTAGAAAAATGCAAAATGTATGGGATTTTTTTTAATTGTGACTCAACAGAGTGATCACATCCTGCCTGATAGTAAGCACGGTGCAGTCCAAAAACAACAACGACTTTCAACAACAAGAAAAACCTATCGATAGTCGTAGTAATCATGCCGGCATGCAAAAATAAAAACATGTGAAATAGTATGAATGGGAAATATTACGTCGTCATGTAAATCAATTGCATATATTTCCATGTACTTTTTCTAAGCCCCCTGAACTGTACGCATACAGAAACTTCGTCACTACATCTGTCATCTGGGTGTCCTTCATTTCGCTCGCTGAGAAGATTGCGACGAAACAATTAGACTCGGAAGCCAGTGAAAACTCAATCACGTCTGGTGGAGGATGAACGAGAGGTAAATTGTTAAGCGCGTTAAAATATGAACGTATTAACACGGCTTAAGCGGTATTATAAAATCCATTAAACGGTTTTGCAAGTGCATAAGGAAGATATAGCGATGACAAATTTAGCAGCTAGTTAGTACTTATGGTATCGCTTTACAAAATGGCCGATAAGCTGAGCATTTCGCAACGTCTTAGCATACGATTATACGTGCAATAAATAGCTGACAATGAGATTTCAGGTATGCAGCTATGTTGATATAAGGCAGGGGGTGCCCAGACTCAAACTGTTGGCTGCTTGAATCTCAAGTTTTTTTTTTTAATAAATACACCTTTAACACACGTCAGAAACCTTTTTTACAATACTTTTTATATCTATTTCTTTTCTCTTTGCTGACTCCACCTGCCTATTAGTGCCATAAAGCTGCCCTAGCGACGTCGTCCACGAACTCAAGAAGGCTCGGCGATGATCTTGGTCTCGTAGCAGAACGGAAAAGACGTTTACACCAATTTTCAACCCTGTCGTAATATCCAGATCTACCTCAGGATTATATATTTAACTGGATCTAAATGGAGAGCTAAGATCAACATTGCGGAATCAGATGAAATTGGTTAGAGAATAAATAACTAATTAAAAACAGAAATTCCAGAGACTGAACGGAAGCTATCCCCTTACAAAACATACAGTTGATTTTGTTGTCCCTCACAACATATATTTATTAATAACCCTTCTCCCATGCCAAATGCCAGACGCCATGAGACCAAAATGTCATACACTAAATAATAATCAGCTGCTACAATTCATAACCGCAAACCGCTTTTTGTTGCAATATTTTAAGTACTTATTAATGACTAACATTAGTTCTAACGCATAAAAACCCTACTTTCAATTTCCTCAATTCCTTATTGAATTTTCTGTATCAATTTACAAATAAACTGAATAATTGAATTTAACATTTAATGATATAAACAAAAAAACTCTGTGTGCAGACTGAAATACTGATTAAAAGATATATCAATTAAAATTTTAAAACACTTAATAATTATTTGTAACACTGGCTCGACAATGTGACTACAGTGCAACTGACTCTCCAGTGAAGCCATAAGGCTGTGCCAGATGGTGAAGCTTGCTCATCGATGACTGCCCTAGGATGTAAGGACGTAGTTTAGAGCACAATGGGGCTGATTTGTTCTTTGAAATAAAAGCGACTAAATATAAAATGTGCATCTGATGGTAAGTATATTGTAGTCAAAACGACAGCGACTATCAAAGGACATAAATCCATTGACAGTCCCCGTCGTCATGTCGGCCCACATATGCCACGGCTGAAGGTCTCTAGGTATGAGCTGCGAGACGTACACGAGCTGATTCCGAAACGCGACAGATCAAAGCGAAGCGTCTATATGACGGTCATTACACTTGAGTAGTGTGCTCACGACAGTTAGGCCAATCGCCCTACAACATCACAGATCATTTACTATGTTACGCATCGATTAGCCAGTAGGAATTTACATTCCTTTAACAGCTACTAAAGAGTGGATTATCTTCAAGCAGCTGATCAGATTTTCTTCAATCATAGCTAAGAACAGACGCGATAAATTCAGGACAAATACACAGAGCCACAGACACACGATATAGCCCCGGCACGTGCCTCTGGATTTTTCCAGATTAAGTACGGATTTAGAGCCCACAAGCTCACCGGAGAAGGAAAATATCGTGAGAAAGCCCGCATGACATCTACTAGACCTGTCACATGTAACTGGCCTGAGAACGGCGATCAGCCACGCAACTGATCATGCCGACCACGACGTGTAAGCGCGAAGTGAATGCAAACACTAATGTACACCTGCTCATCCTGAAAGGGATATAGCGTGACGATATATTATTATGGTAATAGCAAGTTGTAGTTTAAATAAATAAACGTCGTGTTCTCAGAATAAGGTCAAATGCAAAAAATTCACGTCATATCATGATAGCAATTAGAATTTATTTACTAAAAAAGAATGTTAACAAATATCAACTAATTATATTTAATTGGAGATGTATTACGGAACAACATACAATAAATATAGTCTACACCAGTATAAGAACTCCTCTGGAAGTTTGAGCTCGTAAATATTGTGAATCTGATATTTTTTGGGGTGGTAGGGAGATAATGGTTGGTTAATCGAGCGAGAACTGACGACTTGATTGTCGGAAATTTCGGGACAAGAAAAGTTGAAGGCTACGCTTATTAGCGCTCATTGGGAGAGGCCTAAGTCCAGCATTGTCCTAAGGTGGACTGAAGTTGATGAAAGAGAGTCCTTTCTATGTTTCAATAGTCTTCACTGAACATAACTCAGCCATTTCCTTTCCACCAAGCGGGACGGTCCGATGAAGTACTTAATTAATATTCAATGTCTCTGTA
This sequence comes from Automeris io, assembly GCA_036320925.1. Classification (NCBI taxonomy): domain Eukaryota; kingdom Metazoa; phylum Arthropoda; class Insecta; order Lepidoptera; family Saturniidae; genus Automeris; species Automeris io. The sequence continues at coordinate 9,937,937 of JAUDJH010000023.1, read as the reverse complement.
AATCCGTTAACGGTAATCAGTGCATGTAAATGTGTTTTAAAACACAAGCCGGGACCGCTTTTTCATCGACCACCAGCGAGAATTGCAAATCATTCATTTTTTATAAACCAAAAGTAGGGTGTACCTTGGCGATAGGAAACCGTGCCGTCTGTCATACATTCTCAACTAGGATATGTCTAGAAATATGATGATTAGTGAAATCCATGGGTATTTAACACAGTGGTAAACTCAAATAGGTAAGCCGAGACCAAGATGGCACTATGACAAAACTATGCGTACGAAGGAGATGCAACATGTAACTTTATTTGCTGTTTTATTCCATCTCTATACGTGACGGAAGCTTCACGTTTTTTTATCCTGATCCGACATAGTGTCCGCATCACGCCTGATAGTAAGCATGGCGCAGTCCAAAAAAACTATTGATAGTCGTAGCGATCGTACCAGCCTACACAAATACCGCTTCCCGCTTCGTTTAAAGGACCCCGACCCCACTCCACGGCCCAACGACTCGGCTGTAGTAAGAGTAAGAGAACTTTTTAGTCCTAGCCGGAATGTGAGTTACCGTAAAGCTATAGTAGCGTAGTATAGTATAGTAAGTATAGTATAGTAAGTAGCGTATTTGTTGCGTAGCGTATTAAGACTGACATTTTGATGTGTATGTTACAAATACCATATATTTTTGTACTTTATTTCAGCGTTTTGGCTTATAGAACGTTATTATAATTTGTCGTTTTAACAATCTATATGGAAGAATATCGGCGACGGTAATTTTTATCGGTATCGGTCAATAAAAAAACAAGTGCAACGTGTGTGAAACTCGTGAAGGGCACCACTCGATCACAGTCGAAAGTTTCCCTAAACGAAGTCCATTCAATTAATTTACTAGCGGTAAACACTATATCTCCATCAATTCCATTAATTGATTACACGTATCGTTTTAATTGTAAAACATTGTAAACATTTTATGAAATTTTTATTCAACTTGAAGGTTTTTAAATGGCTTCGAGTATGACCACATTATGCCCACATCGGAACTAAACGGCCCGACAGTACATACCAACACGCCCGGTTTAGTTGTCAAGGTCTATCCCTTTTTTTTTGATAACCCGGTGAAAATCCTTTCGGACCGTCAGGGAAGTGGTAAGGGCCACTCCCCCGGTGTGTCGGACCTGCACCGACTAAAACTACTGGGGTGCCAGCACTGCCTACTCTTCGCCTTCGCCGGGCCAGGGGATCCAAATACTTCCGAGGGCCTGGCAAGCGATTGGCCTTACGCAAGCCTCTTCTCTGAGAGGGGCTCATTACCTCTCATTGGGGCGGCGTGTGAAGGTCTATCCCTGACATCAACATATTTAACAGTTTAAAAAAAACAGACCAACATCAGTTCAGACGTCTGAAGGACTCTGAGTAGAACATAAGTATGCAAACAGCCTAGTGATGCTCTGCCTCCAGGGAACCCAAAGGTTTTCAAGCTGGACAATGGTCAGCCTTGCATCTCTGTAAATTACAGATACAGAGGGTACCAGAGCATTACATGGTATGACTATTTTAGCCGACACCTTTTTTTTATTTAAGTGTCACAGAAACTACCCAGTGCAAAGGATGCTTGTGAAAAAAGGAGCCAGACATGATTGTGACATAATGAGGTCCGTCCTGGGAGCATGTAAAATGTGGTCATAGACAAATGTTTTGTACTGCGTTTTCAGTACTTCCAGGTGCAAGAAACATCAGCTGTGGCCACTTAACAAGACACTGAGACATCCATTTGGTGACACAGGAAAGATATTGGAAAACTGAAGATAAATACATTTGTTTATACTGGCTCAACAAAATGACTACACTGCAACTGATGGGAAGTAAAGTGTAGTAGGAAAACAGCAACGACCACAAGGGTCAGAAATCCATTAACAGTCGTCATCGCTATGTCAGCCCACATATACAATGATGATACAGAATATACACAAACTGATTCTTAACCGTGATAGCCAGAAGCAAAGTCACTATAAAGATCTTTACACTACACTTGCGTACTGTAGTCAGGGCCCAGTTTGAGCAATCACCCTACCACCATAAAAAAATTAAGTAAATATAAAGTAGTAGTGCAATTATAAATCTAAATTTACCAAAGTTTTTCATAATGTTATACAATATGTATCTAAAATGTATTCTGTATTTACATACAAAGGAGTATTGTTGATACTAATTTGGATCATTCCAATATCCTGTTAAAATACTTTGTCATATTAATCTTTGATTTATATCAAAGATGTATTCCAGAATGCCTACATTTAAGTTAGTTGATTATTTATATATATTATATGTAGACATTTTTCAATAAAAATTTGTTAGAAATACAATGCAACATGAGATCATTCTAAAAACAGCCCTAACACTGTATTATAAAAGTATTCAATTTTTTCATATAGCCCTTCTTAACACAAGACTTAGATCTGTAATGGCTTCTGATACTATTATCATTTGAAGAATCTGCCAGTACAGTGTAGTCCAAAAACCTTATTACTACTGCAACTACCTTGGCCGCATCACTAATCCGATGCCACAAAATGAGAACTCAGAGAAATTTCTCCAAATGGTTCTCCAAATAAAACAGCTGAAGTGAGGGTAAGTTAAACTTCAATCTTGAATAACTTTTGACTGAGTTGATTTATCAAAAATCGACTTCAGACCTTTTTTTGTAGAGCGTTAAACTCTCTACAAAAATAATGAATGGGTATTGCAATAGGATATATCCTTCATTAGTTATAAAAGTCAAAAGAAAAAAAAACTTTTGTCCTGTGTTATTTGTGTGGGAAATCGAAAAGTGCGATGCGGACAAGCTAAATATTAATATTAAGGGCTCATACTTTCAGAGGCCTATTTTGGCATTAAAACGAAACTTTTGAGCGTGGTTCCGAGGATTTTTTTTTAATCGCCCTAATATAGATCTAGTAGTATATTGGCATGCTATATATCCTTTTTGGTGTTAGCAGAGATACATCAGTGATTGTATCACTTTCGTGCTCATATGTCATGCCCGATGTAAGAAGTATTGCAGCTGATTGTCACGGGACATTTCTATTATAAAGAAAGAAATTAAAAGTTTATTGAGACAAAAGAAACAACACACAACAAACACATTTATATAAAAAACAATAGTGAAAGAATAATTCATAACATTACATCATGTATCCTATGTGGTGTTACCAATCTCAAAGAGCAATGGATTAGATGACATTGATGTTTGCAGCCCAACCATGCAACATTATCACTGTGTATTATCTCTATTAAGAATATAAATCTTATTTGTTTTTCTCTGTGTAAATAGTTCCTTCCTTTTCTCTTATTGTATTGTGTGCCTTAAATTGATTTTTGTTTTGTATTTTTTTATTTGTGCAAACTTTAAAGATTAAGTATAATAAAGGTTTAAAGGTATAAAAAGATCTTGAATTACTTATTTGATACTTAGTTCATTATTTGTTTAATTTTTATAAAACCAATACATTCAGTTATAATAAAAATAATTGTATAGGAAGGTTTTTTAGGTAAAAAACATTTGATCCTGTCCATTCATATCAACACAGAGAAACTCATTTCCAAAGAAAAGTTAATGTTAACAACCAATTGCATTAAAATATGTTGTAAATACTTACTTAACACTAATTTAGTTATAGTTAACTATACATAAATACAATATGATTCTTTGTCGTCATAAATCATAATAAAAAAATGGCATAGTAAACATACACTCAAATTCCATCGGAACCAGGTCAAGGAGACAGTTAAAAAATCCAAGCAATCTATTTCTAGGTTCTATGCAGTGATAAACTTAACTGTAATTTATTGGTCAAGTCTGTGAACACATTGTCATGTGAATACACAGCTGGATTGATTTACTTTAGGGCCATAACGTCCTACGATAGGGAATTATAGTGGAAATTGAAGACAAACGGGTTTTTAGCGTTAATTGGCGACGTACAATGAGTATCGTATTAAAAATGCGATATAAACTTCAAAAATACGCGAAAATGATGTCACTGTAGCTTAGGTCGTAGTCAACCTACGCGAATTATATCGCGAAGTCATAATTAATATCAGGGGGCAACGTTTAATAGCGTCCGGACGACCTCAGGAACGGCATCCAGTCTACAAATCGGTAATTTCGTAATACATCGCCACCAAAACAATAATACGCGACACACTTTCCAAGCATTAAGCAGTTACCACTCCATCCTTGCTTTATCCCTTTTGCACCTTAATGATAAACATATGTCAAACAAGGACAGAGGACTGTCAAAACTTGAAATAAAGTTTTAGCACGCTTCACAAAACTATCGCAAAAAAAATCTATAATAAAGATAACATTACTATGATAGCTTACCGTGTTCAATTGTACATAAATCCAAAAAAGATCTCAGAGTAAAGTTATTGATGCAAACAAGGGGCGAAAACACACAAAACACTTTTTTTAATTTTGTAGATTCACAACGTAAACACTTCAATGAACACAAAAGCACTAAGACCGGACACAATGGGAATCTCGATATTTCAACACGAAAGTTTAATTATTTTGTTAACACAAGACTTAACAATATAATATCCGAGACGTCCCTCAAACCACAATGGATTCAGCCATTTTACTTGACATTGGTTAGAAAGAGATGCCTGTTTTTTATTTACCCAATCATCAAGCGACTTGATAAGTTCCACTTCTACCATCTACCGAGGAATATAGTAAACTTTATAACATTTTATTATTGGATAAATTACTGAACGATTTATTTTATAATCCTGTTATTTTAGGTAATTTTTTTGTCAAAAATATTTATTTAAGTTTCTTCTGTAAATAACTTAAACAAATATATGATTCTGTAAACGAATTGGTTATTTAAAAACTTTAATAACTGTTTTAATTCTATAAAACTAAAACCTAAAAGATCACAACAAAACGCAATTGAAGTGACAAAATTTAAATTCATTTGTAAAATGTATGAAGCATATTATTAACATATTTTATATAGTATTTCTTTATTTTTTAGTTATGTCTGATTATTAAAATGCTTTTCTACGCAATTTACACTATTTATTTTTTATTAACGGTAAGCTTAATACTTTATTTTATTTATTTTTGATTTATTATTATCATTATTTATTTTATCTCAGAAAAATGAGAATATACTTTTGAGCTCGGTATTTTGCAAAATACTATGTTCTTATTAAATTGTTTTTACATTACTTAGAAGAATTAATGAAGTCCCACACGTTTATTACGTGTATGCAGAGTTTATTACATGTTATGACTGCTACTGATGTGGCGAACAAAGTGAGTATCATCTGATAGAAAATAGCTGCCGTTGCTTATAGCCGAGCGCGACACCAGAAATATTGTAATTTTGTTGTTTAATCTGATAAAACGCGACTAATTATACACTCAAGTAAATCTGGAAACTCGAAATATAATCAAACGACAATTATTACACACGTAATTATAATATACTATTTTACATATGTATATGTGTACGTCGTTTTTTTTACTGTTGATAGTCATTGTCGTTTCTGAACTACACTACGCTTACCATCGGGCATGCTGTGGTCACTGCAGAGTCGGGAAAAAAAATACCCAATACAATAATTATTGTTTGTTTCTTTAGTTTTACATCTCAGAAAATGCAGCTAAAGTTAGCAGTACGAAAATTAAATATCAAACAGAAGGTATTCTTTGTTCTACTACTTTATCTACATTGCCATGCTTGCTTTTTTAAAGTTTTCTCATTGTTATTACAAATCATAGTTTATGTTCGGTAATTATTATAAACAGAATCATACAGAACAGGACAAAGATCAACGACGAGCTTTGGGTGAGACCTGTTTTCAGCAAACGACTGTTGCATGATGAATGGAATTAATCAAATAATTGACAAATAATTTTCATCATCTTTATGAGTAATCCTCTAACTTACCTTACTGAATAGCTTAAATAATATTGTGTTCATTGTAGCTCCACAATACACCTTCGATTTCTCATCAGTGCTCAAAGATGCATCAAAAGTCTTTGGTAAAGTTCTGGAAAACATGTTTGCCCATAAGAAAGTTCTTGGCATTGACAAACACATACTCTCATAATGGAATTTATAATATTTTGTTTTTTGTTACTTTGTCATGTAATTTCAAGATACAATAGTTGTACCGCATAGTAAATCTATATATGTAAGGATACTACTGTTTTATTTTTTTTGTAATATAATAAGCTTATTGTGACCTTAAAGATACCTGACATTTAACTATTATGTACATCAGAAATATTCCGACCAAATATTTACTAAAAAGCATTAACGGGGTTTTGGCTTAAAAAATTGACTATAATAAATCTCCACTTCGACGCAGCCTTGAGTTTCTTTCAGCGTTCCTTCTCAAGGTAGTCGTTTCCGAAACGCTAGTAGATCACCGTTAGAACTCATAAATTTGCCGGCTGAGCACCTATGTTCGCCCTCTCGCCCGGTTTAGTTATGAAGGTCTTTCTCGGCCATCAACCCATATCTTGTCGGAAAAAAAATATATGTTACATTTTATAATAATATTATATGATCTACAAAACATATTTAAGTTAAAAAGACACAAGTATGTATTTTGTAAGCTTTGTTTATTCCTTTTAATAACACAGGTCATATCATGGTCTACATAATTGTGTCGAAAAATACATAGTCTGGCCGTAAATACTGTTACAAATAAAACATTACTTTTGAATTTGGAATATGTCACTTTTATACGATTTTTCAATGAGTTTTATTTTCGCGCAACTATATTGTAAAATATTTTGTCATATTAAAATGGAGTCGGGTGATAAATAGAACCGAATCGCTATGATTACATGACATAACATAGGTATGGAGCCAAATACAATTTTTTAAATCCTCTACACGCTTGGTATTAGTAAAATATTTGTCTACCGGGCTATTGATAGGTACAAAAAAATCTTTGTTTGTGACAGAAAAAGATCAGGCCGTCATTCGAAGAATTCGAAGAAACCCTGTCCGAAAGCAAAAGATTTTGTCTCGGGAGATGAAGATAGCATCAAGACCCGGCGCAAGGTCATAAAGCTCGATCCACCTAATCTTGGTTAGAAACGAACGTTCCGGGCTTCATCAAAGCTGAAGATTGTCCGTCATCTAATTCTGATCTTAAAATACTGGATTAACAGTATTTATGGCAAGACTAAGTATAAAAAGTTTGTGTTATACATATTGGGTAAAATCTTAGATTATAGGTAAAATGTGGAAAACAAAAGACCAAAACAAATTAATAAATTTTAATTCACTATAATATATTTAAGTGCTGCTTAAAGTGAATATACATAATATGAAGATAAAATAGGACAATTAAAATTACTACAAATTTTGTTATATCTGTAATAATAATGTAATGTATTTGAGTGTGACTTACAGGGATTTCATATTTATCGACACAATTTCTTTTAAAAATACACGAATATTAAATTCTTTAATAATGCTTCATATTTTATTAATAACTGTTTAATTATTTAATTTTATTAATTATTAAACATTTTGATGATTCCATAAAATATTACATAATACTACGGCTTTATATGTAAGACGATCAAAGGAATGAAAATTGCAACTGTTATTGGAATTACAAGAATAAATAAAAGCTGATTTACACAATGTGATGCGACGGCTATGCTTGCCACAACGCAAATTTATTACTTTGGCTACCATACGATGATTACGGCATTGTGAAGCCGCAATGTTCATAGAACGCATTTTATTAAAAACGTATCGGAAAAGATGATACCGCTCAGACAATGGAATGCATAACTCCGCATTTGCATATTTGTTTGTAAAACTATGAAGCCTCAACGCATCCCGTGCCACGCCTGTCACAGTTGAATTTAGATTCTACTATATAGGGTTAATACAGTGGAAACCTCTCTGATAAAGATATTAAAAGAATCATATTTCATGTAGGTTGAAATAATTTACTTTTACTATCAAAATGTTTTAACCTATGCTTCACCAAACAATTTTTTAATTTAAATTCTTTTAGACAGATATTGCATTGTAGCTCTGGTGGCAAATGATGTTGCTTAACATGAGCCATTCTTCTAGAAGCTGATATAAAACTACTATCACAATGTTCACAGTGATATGGTTTCTCCCCAGTATGTATCCGTGTGTGATACAGTAAAGAAGTCTTTGTAGAGAACCTTCCTCCACACAATTTACAATTAAAAAGCTTATCCTTGGTGTGAGTTATAATGTGTTCTTTTAAATGACTGAAGGAACTAAATCTTTTTTTGCACCATTCACACTTAAAGAATTTCCCATTTCCATGTTCAAAATGTATGTGAACTCTAATGCCAGATTTTTGTGAATAACTCTTCCCACAGAAGTCACAAATATATTTTGGTTTTGCTTTTAACGGCAGACCGCTGTGAGTCTGTTCTACATGAGATTTAAAAGCTTGTTTCGTTTTGTACACTTTACCACAATGCTGACAAACCATTCTTGATTTATGTCTCTTTTCATGATTCTGTAAAGCACAAACATTTTTGAAAGTTTTCCCACATTCAATACAGCAAACTATGATAATCTCTGTATGTTGCTGTTTTTTATGTTCTTTCAAATGAAACTTAGAGCCAAAACTTTCTAGACAAATCAAACATTTATGTACCTTTGGTGCATGTACACTTAAATAATGTTTTTTTAAGTTTGGTCCCCGTGAATAAACATTATTGCATAATTTACATTTAAACATAGATAAATCAGTTTTGTCCCTTATATCTTCATTCTTATTCACATGATTGGGTTTAACTATTTTTTTATTTAATGGTTTTTCTTCAAGATTATTGTTATCTTCTTGAGGTGCTTGTATTAGAGAATATGTAAGACTTTCATCTGTTTGATTATGTATAGAGTTATTCGAAACATTTGCACTTATATCTTGAGTGTCAACAAAGCTATCATTTAGACTAGTATTATCCTCACATAACTCTACATCAAATTTCGTAATATTCAAAGAAATATATAAAGGTATGGTTCCAGTGGTATCACAATATTTTTCCAAATGCTTGTTAAGGCATTTAACAATGTCCCAAAGTTGGAAAGCATTGTTTTGGCATTTTTGTGCAAATTTATAACTGAATATTGCTGCTTCGGTACAATTATGACATATAAATCCAAAAGTATTAACAATATTTTTCAAAATCTGAAAAAAAAAGTAATGTCCTGGTATTATAAATTTGTATTTACTGTTATTCATCTAGAGCAGGGGTTGGCAACCAGCGGCTCACGGGCCACATGTGGCCCGTAAGCCACTGTTGTGCGGCCTGCGCAAGTAAGAGCCATTCCACAGAACGCCGCACCGCAGGCAATAAATTAAGAACATTTATTCTAAAAAAATATTTAAAATAGTAATAAAAAACTTATTTAGAAAATTTTTTTTTTTAATAAGTTTCTATTTCATTGTTTTGTGTGTGTGGAAGCCGGAAATTCAGTTCAAGCGATTGCAATCAGTAAAAGGAGAGTAACAATAAATATGGTTAAAATGCAAAAATTAGTTAGTAGCCCTTATATAAGAAAAGGTTGCCAATCCATGATCTAGAGTAAAGAATTAGTACTACATATTAATTTTTATTTGATAACATAACATCACATTATGTCCCTTTCAAGGTGAGTGGATGAATTAGTGGCTGTATTCTCTTTACACTTATATGTTGTGCGCAATATGACCAGTAGCATAACTGATCTTCATTCTCAGATGACTAACATATGACATTTCTATTAGATACCATTTTATTTGCTTGTTGTAGGAAATTTAAATATAAAAGAAAACGAGATAAAATACGGGAGACTCAAGTGTTTTGAATGTATATACTGCTTTATGAATACTTAATCATATTGTAATGACTAAAGTGTGGTATGGTCACTTTGCCATGCCACTATAAAAAAATAAGTAGGGCAATGAATACTCACAGTATCACGAACGACATAAGAGAGTATTTGGATCATGTCTCGTGTATGGTTGTGATCCAAGGTAACCTCATCAACGATACTAAAAAACTTTTCGTTTGCAAGAGATCTAAGACATAAACAACAGAAATCATATCTGTTGTGTATAATTTTTTTTATAACATCATTCATAGTCATTATTTTTCAAAGTTTTTCAATTTAATATTACAATAGATTCCTTAGAAACCCCTTTTTAACTATTACATATAAATTATAATAAATATTTCTTGTTTTGCTTAGTTGTTTTGTTTGAAAACACCAAAATTTGAATCAAATTATTTCCATATTATTGATTGCTCAGGATTTCTAGTTTATTTTTTAATTTTCCATACGTTCTTATATTTTTGTCTTTTAAACTATTTCAAGAACACTGTCGTACAACACGTAGATGTCAATAATTTAATTCAGTTGTTTCATGCCGATGAAATAATGCGTATCCAGAGATATACCTAGCATAATAATTTGTTAGACTCTTGGTATGATTTTCGGGAATGATGGGTATAAATAATATTATAAATTTACAAATTCTGTTCGGATATTCTCCGACCACCTTTAAACCACAGACTAACTTTAAACATTCCACAAATTGGGAATTCTTACTAATTCGAGCTCTGGCAATATTGTTTTTTTATTTTATTATATTTTCGCCTTAATGGGGAAGGCAAAGGCATTTACGCCATACGGCCATATCCGAGGTAATTTATTTTCAAATCTTATTAAATTTCAGTTAAGTCTTTCCACTACACTTCAATATCTCTGTCGTAATTTCAATTTAAACTAATCCATCTTCATTTCTTATTTGTTTCACCATTTCCGAACACACAAAACATAAATAGCGAGAAAGACTATGTAGATTGGTGGGAAAACTCAGCGGCTCAAGAGATGCCTCACTCCGCTAGCTTCTTGCCAAAAACCCGTTGATTCCCCATTGCACACGGTCGGCCGAGCATTCTACTGCTGCTCAATTCCACAACACAAGTTCAGACAACAATTAAATACCCAGCCGACCAACACAACAAGAAAACAACAATTATTCAGTGAGAGGGCAGAAGAGATGCAACCACTCCAGTTTAAAGTTTTGCCGCCAATCTTGTTTCTTGGTAAGGAACAGGCAGAAATCAAAATTCATACAGTCTTAATTTCAATTATTCCATTATTTTGCTTATAAATAAATATAATTATGTGATTACTATTCTCACATGATCTAATAAGCTTTGATAGGTACCTAGCTAATTAATTAAACAATAGATATTTTAATTATACTTTCAGAATCTAAAGACTATACTATAGAGTGAAAGCAGTTAGGAATTGCTGTTCTATATGACTTAATTGAATATCAATTTTGCAACGACTTGATATCGAGTTCTTGAACGAAATTCTCATATTTTGCGCGGTGTTTTTGATATAACTTTTTTAAACTATGATTGCGAGATCAGATTTAAATTTACTTGTGTCGAATATTGTAAGCGAGGATAATTACAAACATTGCAGGTTATGTTTGAAAAGTGTTGACGAAAATTTTACAAAATTGGAGAATACTACACAGATTTATTTAGAGGAAAAGAATGTTACATTAGCTCAAGCATTGCAAAAAATTGGAGGTGATCAGGTAAATTATTAAAATTCTTGTGTTGTGTTAATTTTTGAGTTTCCAATTAATGTTCAAATTGCCACCTAAGTTTATTCATTTTTACAGATATGCCACGTGATTCCCGGAATTGATGCAATATGCATGGATTGTGTTAAAAAAACTATTGAATTTACTAAATTTATTTATACCTGTGAGGAATCAACAAATCTCTTAAATAATATCTTTGATAATTTATCAAAATCTCTTAACGTTAGTATTGATATTGAAACAGAAGACGAAAGATTATATATTGTAGTGTCAGAAACTGATTCTAAAACTATATTAATAAAGAAAGATAGTAACAAAGTAAATAAGCCCAACACAAAATATTTCCAATGTAGTGAATGCAATGTAGTATACTCTAATATAAATGATATCAAAGTCCATAGCCTCACAACACATGGGAGAGCCACTTGTGAAACCTGCTATGATACATGTACAAATGCTGATGAGTTGCAAGAACATGAAGAAAGCACCGTAACTTACAAATGTCCAGACTGTGATCAATATAGATGTACTGAAAAGAGTTTGATAACTCACCAAGATAAATGTCACAGTGTTTATGTCTGCAAAGAATGTGGTAAATCATTCCAGGGCTTGACAAAATTACAGATTCATGAGTTAAAACATGCTAACAGAAGCACTTGTCCTAAGTGTGGCAAAAATTACTCAACAAAAGAGTTTTACTTGCGTCATATCAGGTTATGCATGGAGGATTTGCTTGACCCTCATCCGATGAGGAGTAAAATTAAAAAGAGTCATTGCTGTGATAAATGTGGGAAAGGTTATAGTACACCTGGTGGATTGAGGGTCCATAATAGATTTGTCCATGAAAATGCAAAACCTCTAGAGTGCCCTATTTGTAACAAGCATTTCACAGCACCCAGCTACTTGAAAGTGCACATGGTGAAACATACAGGAGAGAGAAACTTTGAGTGTGAGATTTGTAAGAGAAAATTTGTCTCCAAAGAAGCCCTGCTATATCATACAAGAAGGCATACTGGAGAGAAGCCATACAGCTGTCATCTATGTGAAGAAAAGTTTGTTAATGCCTCAGCTAGAGCTGAACATATTAAGTTCAAACACAGGGGTCCAACACTAATGTGTGAGATCTGTTCTAGAAAATTCTTCACACCAACATTCCTTAGATTGCATATAAAAAAACACCATGACCCAACTAACAAATTATATGCTGGAAGATGTCTTGTGCCACCAAATTCACCCCAAGAGCAAAACGTTAGGTGTCATTTTATAGAAAAGTAAAATCATGTGTTTTTATTAAATAAATTATATCTTTTTAATCATAACTATTTTATTTCCATCATTTAGATTGTAACTCAAATAATATGTTATAATATTGTAGTCATGTCTTAATTCTTAAGTGATACCTTCTATGACAGAAACAAAAACATATTTTGAAACTATAGGAATAATCCTATTTGTGTCATTTATATTGAGAAAAGCCCATGTGTTTCAGCATAAATTGTAGCAAGAATAAAATATTTAGTAAAATATGATAATTATGAGTTCTATAAAGAAAAATTCTGTACAAAGTATAATTTATTATCTCAGATATATCCAGCTAGACCAAGCAAAGCATGGTATGTTTGATAAGTTTATAAAGCTCTGTTAGAAATAGATACTAAATACAAAGTGAACTATTATTATAGACTATGTTATTAGTAAATTTGTTTTTCCATTAATGTATTCTTGATCTTTGACTAATAATAAATCTGCCCCAAAAAATTCTTCACCTTTCGGAACATAAAGCTTGCTCTGAGGGTTGCTATGCCTTTGAACATGTTTTCTTAACTGGTGACCTGTTACAAATTTGACATGACAAATGTGGCACTCTTTAGTAGGTCCGAAATGCTTTCGTCGTTTATGTTCCATTCTTCTTGACGCTGAAAGGAAACTTTCACCGCAAATATCACAAGGAAAAGGTTTTTCTCCTGTATGCAATCTTATGTGGTATACCAAAGCAGCTTGCGTTACAAATTTATTACCACACTGTTCACAATGGTAGTTTCTTTCTTTTGTATGTTTTACAATGTGATTTCTTAATCTGCTTATGGCATCAAATTTCTTTTCACACCAGTTACAAGACAAGACATTACCAAACCCATGATCAGTCTTTAAATGTGTACGTAAGCCATTTTTACGAACATAGCCCTTGTTACAAATGTCACAAAAATAGTTTGGTTGCCTGTCCTCTGATTTGCCACATGTTTTTATGTGAAATTTAAATGTTTGTTTGTTGAGGAATGACTTTTCACACAAGGGACACTTATTTATGGCATGCTTGTCTAAATGTGCTCTCAAATCTTTCTTTGATGGGAACTGAATAAAGCAAAGTTTACATGGTGCAGCCACATGGTAGAGTTTATCATGGTATTTGAGCATTTTCTCAGTACTGAACATTTTAAAACACTTTGGACATTGTATCCGTTTAGGATAATGCACTCTTTCTGAATGATCATCTAGCTGCATTTGAGATGCAAATGTTTTAGGGCAATGAGAACACTGAAACCTTGTGTTACTATGAATTCTCATATGCTTTAGTAAATGACAGTTTGATTTAAACCTTTGTCCGCACTCTTCACAAATCACATTTGACTTTTTTTGTTTAACTTTAACATATGTTTCTCTACTCTTTATAATATCTTTGATTTTAGACAGAGCACACTTTTTACTATTAAAATTACTTTTTTTCTTACTAGTAAACATAACACTTTCTTTATTATTTAACATCAAATAAATTGTGTTCACATTTGGTCCTATTGTATTTGATTTGTCTAGGGTTTTATTGAATTCTTTAAAAACTTCATCCCATTTTCTGTCAGAAAATTGGCAAAATTTTCTAAATAAATAGGAATTTGTTGTCATTGTGGCGCAACTCGCACAAAGCACTTGCGGTAGATCCAATTCTGCACTGACCTGAAATATCACAAATAGATAGCAATCCATTATAAAATATATTTACTCAAGTTTAATTTAAAGTCACCTATACAATCCTATTTTACCATAGAAAAGCCTCTTGGAATTACTCTTTGAATGGTATAACTCAATCTATATATATAAAAAGACTTGACTGATCATCATAGAACCTAAACTACTGAAACTGAAACATGAAATTTGCACATTGGGCGGTAGGCACCCACTATGATCGGATTTTTTAATATTCTAACCCTAAGAGAAAGAAGAAGGGGTTGAAAGTCTGTTTGAAAACACGCCAGTTTTGAGTATATTGCATTTGAGCGAAGTAGGCCTGGTCCGCTAGTAGATAATATTATACTAGTATTAAGCATACGGTACCTCAAGTTCTCTAAGCATTTGCTGAAAAGTCACATTCTCGTCAAAATAATTTTTTTTTAGCCTGGTGCTATCTTGAATTGATATTTCCCCGGTTTCAGTGGAAGAAAAACATAACCTACAAATGTGATCTGTATCTCCTGTCACAAACTTTAAGGCTGGAAGTGTAATATCAATCTCTTTGTTCATTTTTCTTAGAGTAGGTTTTATTTAACAAAAACCGATTAAATAGTACATATCACTGATTATCCTATAATTGAGTAAAACAAATTATTACTTGACAGCAGTTTTGTCTACATTCGAAGCGTTCACGGGGATACATATTTTCGCCAGTGGCAAAAATACCACTGTACATGAAGGCTTATGATGTCAGCCAATTTGTCAATATTCTTTCAAATAACAAACAACTAATCGCTTGTGGCATTTCAACGATGTCGAAAATAACGGTAGTATGAGAATAGTTTCATTTATACATTTATTTTACTACCTAATTTGGTGAAAATATATTTCAAGAATGAATTGATCCTAACAACAGAATAATAAACAACAAAATTGACAATTAAAATTAAAAAACTGACATTAAATGTCAAACTGTTTATGAAGGGTACATTTTCAGCAATGGTAAGGGACCATTCGCTCTGTGAGTGCGGCTATGATGAAGATACAGCTGATCATATACATATTCTTTTCTTTCCCAAAGTATCCAGTGTCCTTATATGATATACTCCCCAGTAACATCCCCTGCCCCACTAACTTCCAGACCCTTCTGTCACTTATAGATACTCCCTTTATATTTATGTATATTATTAAAATATATAAGTCAGTATAAAATATAATTATAATTGTGTAGGTTCCTTGTGTATATTCTTTACGTCATGATTTGTGTTGTCTCCTTGTTCTTGTTCCTGTCTTATTAATCAATTTTTTATGTTTGTAATGTGTATTTTATTGTAGTTAGTAGGTTATTTTGTTTTAGGTACTTCTATAGGACAATCTCAATATAATTAAAATTAGCAAACATCAATCAACCTATAAAATCAAAACGCTGACTTTAGCAAAATTACATTGGTCATACACCAGTGAAAAAGCCACAAGAAAGGAATAATAATAATTTTCAGCAATTCGATATATTCAACTATAATTCTCTAAACAGATTGAATATGATGAAAGTGGTGATTGCAAAAATATCGTTCTTAACAGCTCCAAATACACACATAATGCTGTATACCATTCCCAAAATTTCCCCAAATCATATTTTTAAACAAATGGTTCTACTGCATTAAGATTTTCTTAACAAATATAATTAGATTCATAACATTATATATGAAATAGGGTCAAACTAAATGTAAGACATGGTTTATGGCTTCGGTAATTTACATATTATTGTCGTCAACACTCACTATATCAGATACGAGTTTTGTATTTTATCATCACATTGCTTTTTTCTTTTATTATTATCGTTATTTACAGGTCAATTCTGCTCTGCTGCAATACTGTTCGTTATAAGCCTCCCTCAACAATATTGTGCCACCAATACAATCATATGTTCTATGTAAAGTTTAATCAATTGGAGCTCGCAAACTTAGGGTCACAGCTCATTACAGCCACCTGAAATCCGAACAACGCCGCCTCGCCTCGAGCGGTTAGTGTTCTTTATATGGATGTCTATAGATGTGCGCTCATTAAATTAATTCCGTATCGTCACCGGATCGCTTCGCTCGCAACATCTCCACGCGCGGACGGTGAGTGAACCGCACACTGCTCGCGAATCATTCACGTGAGGACGATGCGTTGGCGATGCGCCGCCCCCCTTTCTTCCTTCATTTCCAGCCTTTCTTTCGAACGAGTTAGAAGTATTGTTATTGCTTTCATATGATGATGAAATAAAGAAAAATTATCGAAGAAGTTGATATATATAATTTATTGTGCGATCTTTGTGATTTGGAGATACAGAATACTCAAAAATTCGTGGACCAAGCGATGTGTGTGAAAATGCTGGAACAATATACCGCCTCCAATTAGGTCGTCTTTAGGCATAGATACTTAAAAAAAATTTAAAACCCTTCTTATTAAAAGAGCAGCATACTGTGCAACAATTGGATGCCTCTTTTATTTAGTTGTTTAAATTTATTTATTATTCTATTTGCATTTATTTTTGTGTGTATCTGTATATTAATGACTAGCTGATCCGGCAAACGTTGTTTTGCTATATAAGGTTTTGTAATATCTTGTAAGATGTTCATTGAAATTAAGTGAAGTCAAAGACAATTTTGTTCACAATTAAATACTCTTAATCAACAACACATTTATTTGGATAAAGATTAATATTATGTTGATGCAACTCTTAACAAATAATGCATTAATTTCGATCAAATTTGTTTACCATAAAAACGGTTCTAGTGACTTAATCTTAAAAGATAGACATATACTGTCGCGGACATTTTTTTAGATCATTTCAAGAGGAATGATTTTTTCTTACATATATTTTTGGTACCTTGAACCGTTTTTGCAGCGCACGCAATGGAAGCCCTCAAGGATGAATAATTTTCCCCGTTTTTTTCACATTTTCCATTATTTCTTCGCTCCTAATAATTGCATCGTGATGTTATATAGCCTAAAGCTTTCCTCGATAAATGGTCTATTCAAATCAAAAAGAATTTTTCAATTCGAATCAGTAGTTCCTGAGATTAGCGCGTTCAAACAAACAAACAAACTCTTCAGCTTTATAATATTAGTATAGATAATAATGTATATGGTATGTGTATGTAATATACGTCGCGCCACGCCTGCTGGGCATAAACTCGGAGCAAGATATCTTCCCCGACACTGCTCATTGTATTTAGGCAGGGCACGTCACAATGCTCTGTCTACTTCTCGAGAGTTGCTAACCAGTCACTCAGGGCCCCCACCCTAAGCGGCCGCACCATGCGATGTTCACATATAACAACCCGTCGTGCACCCTTGGACCACCTGTCGACAACGTGTAGACGCCGAACAACGAAGCGGTGCTGATCGGGTGCCGGGTGGGTGTAATAAACTCTGACCTTTTACCGACACGGCAGAATGCGGTTACCATTAGCCCAACGGTTATCGTTTTAGAGTGGAGACATAGTGCGTAGCAGAGATGGGCAAAATGTAATCAGATTAATGATTAACGATTACGATTATATTTTGTAATCATTAATCATGATTAATGATTAACGAAATTAATCAAAAAAAGTAATCATTTTTCGGTGATTAAGGATTATTAATCTTTAATCGGATTACAATTAATCATGATTACTTTTATGATTACTTTTTCTGTTTGATACGTAAAATGTGCTGCCGACAGCAGAGCGGCGCTCGCCTTTTTTTATTTATAGTATACGACTACTACTAGCTAAACTGGCGAACTGAGTACCAGCACATAGTTAGGTGTTAGGGCGATTACCCGAACTGGGTCATGACCGCAGTACAATAGTGCAAAGACCAGCATAGTGACTCGCTTCGACCTGACTACTTTCAGGATCAGTTCGTGCTCGGTGGACATTACGTAAATCCAACGAAATCTAGTTAATCATTGATGCTTTTACCATTGTTCTGAGTGATTCCTGGACTATTAGAACTGATTATCAAAATACCGCCCATATTTTACTGAAATACCGTCTCCAACTCGATAATCCACGCCCGCCTTCGGGATGAAGATAGAGAGAGCAAGATAGTGCAAAATTTTAATTGATCAGAACAAGACATTATTTTCTCAAATTTACACAAGCTTCTATAACGCAGAGCGCAACATCACCTTCCTTGGTCATCCGTTTCTCTCTACTGACTCGGTTTCGTCTTTGATGTAAACCGAGCCGCCGCGCCGCACACGTTCGTATCGTATTTTGAATTTTAACTCATAATTAAAGTTGAGATATCGATCTAATTTTTTTTCCGGATAACTGTCGTTCTACCTAATAACTTTGATTCTTACAATAAATCAGCGGGACACATACATAGTTTTTTTTCTCAGTTCGATTATTTTTTATTATTAGCGTTTGACTTCCATATTCTTAAAGACGCGCCATTTTTATCTCACTAAAAACGCTTTTTTGTTTACCAAATTATATATATATATATATATATATAATATATATGTATGTATATATATATATATATATATATACATACATATATATTTCATTTTTCTGTTTTAAAAATTTAACTTTAACTTAAAGTATTGCACACAAAGTCTTTGGCCATTATCAGAAGTATTCTCCATCTCCAAGGCGGGCGTGGATTATCGGGTAGGAGTCGGTATTTCAGTAAAATATGGGCGGTACTTTGATAATCACTTCTAATAGTGCAGGAATCACTCAGAACAATAGTAAAAGCATATATGATCGGTTAGATTTCGTTGGATTTACTTAATGGTCACCGAGTACGAACTGATCCTGAAGGTAGTCAGGTCGAAGCAAGTCACTATGCCAGATTTTTCACTTTTGTACTATGGTCACGACCCAATTCCGGCAATTACCCTACCGACTCAAACGGCTGAAAGCACAAAAAATGGTCCTGAACGTAATCAGGTCGAAGCGAGTTACTATGAGTTGGTATGTTTATTGGCCGAACAATGTCGTGACTCGTGACCACAGTACACAACTGCAAAGACCCTTATAATGATTATGATTCGCTCAACGAGACGGATATTCGGGGGCGGACTTGCAGCGGCTAAAACCACCGGGTGCCAGCACTGCCTAATCTTCGCCTTCGCCGGGCCTGGGAATCCAGATACTTCCTAGGGGCCCGGCGAGCGATTGGTCTTAGACAGGCCTCCTCCCTGGGAGAGGGTCGTAAAACTACCCAAACAATACCTCCCATAGGGGCGGCGTGTGAGCTCACACACGACGACACCACCCCACCCTCCGCTGAATGCCACCCTCCACTCTCCGCTGGACGCCACCCCCCCCTCTCTGCTAGACACCACCCCCCACTTTCTGCTGGACGACACCCCAACTCTCCACCAGACGCCACCCCCCCCACTCTCTGCTGGACGCCACCCCCCACACTCCGCTGGATCCCCCCAATCTCAGTTGGACGCCACCCCCCACTCTCAGCTAGACGCCACCCCCACTCTCCACTGGACGCCACCCCCCTCTCTCCGCTGGACGCCACCCCTCACTCTTCGCTGGACATCACCCCACTATTAAACGGAAGTTTCGAACGGAATATTTAATTCGAAATAAAATAACTTGAAAAATTAAATAAACGAGTATTTAAACCGGTCTCTCTCTCAGCCAGAATTCAAAAGTAATCATTAAAATAATCATGATTAATTGAATGATTACTGTAATCAAGATTAATGATTACCCATGTAATCATGATTAAAAGTAATCTGATTACAAGTAATCATGATTACATTCGTCATGATTACGTGTAATTTGATTATTAATCTGATTAAAAGTAATCATGATTACGCCCATCTATGGTGCGTAGTGTGCGATGCCCAGAGGCGAGTTGAACCGTCGACTAGTGAAAGGTGGCAGCCTTTCTAGCGTATTTATTTTATTGTAACAGACTTTCAAACAGAGTGTGTACATGTTCAACAAATAAAAGTAGAAAATATGCCTTATACATCTACAATACACCACTCTAATTACATGAAAGCACAAGATGTACTACAAAGTGAATTCCCATACAAACAAAGTGAAATTCAAATGCAAAAAAGCTATAGAAAGTAGGAGCTTCAATACACAAACTATAAATTTTAGGTGATTTAACAGTGAAATAATTTTAAAACACTTGCTTTGAAAGAAGTTAGAGAACTATAAAATATATCTTGACATTCATTATGAATGTTATTAAAAGTCTTACACATACGCCATGAAGGAGCTTGTTTTCCAAGGTTGGTTATTCTCGAAACTATATTATAGCTGATTTAAAAAAAATCAACAATATTTGAAATGGATCTTTAGGTTGGACATAAGCTATGATCTCGTTCTCACGCATAACCTGAATTCAACGCTGATAGTGCTTGGGA
Organism: Automeris io; assembly: GCA_036320925.1. Classification (NCBI taxonomy): domain Eukaryota; kingdom Metazoa; phylum Arthropoda; class Insecta; order Lepidoptera; family Saturniidae; genus Automeris; species Automeris io. Next base: position 9,916,969 of record JAUDJH010000023.1, on the reverse strand, counting down.
AAAATTAGCTAGATACAAATAACAGATCAAAACACTTTAATAACATGTCTATTTTCCTTTCCATCATTTATATCCCCTAAGTTTAGGGGTAAAATCTTAAAGCTTGCATTACTGTTATTTTTTTTATAGTGGTTGTGGATTTCATTAATAGGCAAAGATTCAGGGCCATGCCACCTTGTTTGTATTTTTCATTTATCTCCTTCTTCCTCGTGCATTTTACTATTATTTTTCTCTTTCTTGCCAATGACGTCATTTACCAAAACCCGATGATGTTTATTAACTATAATTAGTAAATATAGTACAAGACAAATTATCAAGGGTGTGTTCATATTGTATTTAAAGTGGTATATTTATTTTAAATCAGATTATTTCGGCTTGATTTTCATTTTTATAAAGTGTTTATCGCCGTCAATGCAAATATTTACTTATATAATTTAAGGTAAGCATGTTATAAAATATTAAACTGCAATGACTCAATGTATAAGAATAGATTACTTGTACCAACAATTGTTTACAACGAAAACTGTAATATCAATTTAATTTTGTAATCTTAAAATAAGATATTAGGGATTTGAGGGTATGGATCTGTTATATGTATAATATTTTATTTCTTATATTATATTTTAATAATAGTATCGATAGGTACCGGCTATTGTTACGGTGTTTTGTATATTATTATTTAAAATATTATTATTATAACAAACTATTCTCCGGTGTTGGGATATTTTTTGAATGAGGGATATTTTCGGTGGACAATAATTTGTGAATTCTAATAATTAATAAAAATCATATTTCCTTATAGTTTATTACAAATAAAAAATAATAAAAATTTGATCAGATTCTAAAACTCTTCATCAGCACAAATATTTGTAAAATCGTATTCGCATGGTAAATTGCTTCATTGCGAGGGGTTCTGAAATAATCAGTACTGTACAAGGTATTTAGAAAAAGTCCTAACACTTGCCATTTCCCCAACCGGATTAGTTGTGAAGGCGTCAACACTTGGTAAATTCGAAAAAAAAAACTTGCAATTTACTAAGTCTTTCAACCACTACACCCATTACTAATGAGGTATTACAGTAAAAAAATTAGTAAATGCATTTTTATTAGTTGATAGTATTAATCTATGAACTATAGAAAATATAATCTAATTTTATTTACAACGTTGGGGCCTACTTACAGATCGGAATTTTCGAAACTATCATAAATCGCAAATATTAAAGATGGTAAATACGTCATGTAAGGATGACAATGTTATATTGATTAATCCAGCGCCCACCTTGAGACGGCTCCAAGGACATCAGCCAACCGGTCGTCGATCGACAGATCGGCCGTGACAAATGGACCCTGGCGTGACGTCCTCATAGAAGGTGATCACGGCTCTCCAGTTTTCGTGCCCTTGTCTGAATCAGGTCCCGACCCTCGCTATCCTATGCTGAACAAGTGCGAGCATATGCTGGTTGGAATCCAGATCCGAACTGCATTTTGGTAGCACTGAGTCGTTGTTTCTCTTTAAAACCGGCACAGGTACTCTGGTAAACATCCATGGCCCGTGAGTACTACAGGCAGTAGGCTTCGAGGTTGGGTAGAATGGCGTCGACCATGTCACACCAGTGCGGTGCACAGCCCCTTATCAAGCTCTACGGGCCAAAGTGTAGTATGGCACTAGTTCCGTGTGTGTAATTCTCCGTAAATATTATAAAAGGCTACGAGTTAAGTTGTTCCGTATTTGTAAGCTAAGCGGTCGATTTATATTTTGTGGTGTCTCGTGAGAGATAATAAACGAGCAGTAGTGTGTTAACATAGCGTAGGTGCCGGATTAGATCGAGAATTTTTTGTTCAAGAAAATTTTGAGTTCACCGTCCCGATTAGTCCCGACCACATATTGAGGATGGCGGCAGAAGTGTGTCTTCCTTGAGCACTGTGTGTCCAAATAAGCTTATAATGAGGGCTGGCATAGTATTCTTTTTCATTTCAGATGTCAACTATAATACCGATAGTGCTGACCAAACCCAGCTTGGGGCAACGGCACCGTCAACTCAACGCCTACGTTCAGGAAGCTTACGACAGCGGGTTGCCCTTCGAAACTATACGAGACCTATCTGAACATTCACCTGTAGATAGACTATTTAAAATAGATCTCGCATCCAAGCTTAGAAATGTCGATTATATTTTACAAAATATCAAAGATGAAGACATGTTATATGTAAACAGAGCGCTTAAGTGTAATTGGCTTTTGGATTCCGATTATCAGCACATCATTTGTCCAAACTATCTTGAGGACGTGTTGTATCCAGATATGGTGACACCAGCTGTCAGTAGAATGAAAAACTGGTTGTACGTGCATTTAAAAGATTCGGGGAGATGTGAACTGTTCTATTCTTATTATCACATTAAAAATCTTGAATTCGCCATAAAATTTTTGGGTCGATGTAGCAGTAATTTCATTCTTATTGAAGCACCAAAAATATTCGAGAGATTAACACCTCATTACTTTAAGGTACTATGTGAATCATATCCTTCTATTGCTAAAACTTATTTCGATACAATGCCAGAAAATGAAAAGGTGAAATCAAATTTTTTGGACAAACACATGGCGTATTATAATTGCTTAAAAGTGGTCTTGAAAACGGAACCAAATATATTTTTTGAGACAACAGAGAAATATTTCAATACAAAGCTTAGCCGATCAATGACTAAATACATATTAAAAAATCATAAAGATAAATTTCAGAACAAACCGGAGCTTTATTCATCATCACTGCTGCACATGGAGTCATTGGCAGAATGTCTCAACTCCGAGGAATGTAAAGAGTTGGTATTGACGTTAGCACGAGCCAAGTATTTAGAAAATTGGTTTTCGTATAAAAACGTAGAACCTTTAATAAAGCGGCTAGGCGTAGATGAAAGACCGACTTTCAAGAAACGTGTTTTTGTTGATAAAAATATTGGAGACATTGTAGAGACATGGCCTTATAGTATTCCTTCACTACCTCCAAAGGAGGACCTAGATGCTCATATATTTAAGGATATAATGCTTCACTCTTACGAATACGATATGTATTGTGATGACTGTCCCATGGCATGTGGAGTTATGAGGTGTTCGTTACGCTGTGAAACATATCAAAACGCTCGTATTAAAACAAAATTGGACAAACTTTTCGATGAATTTCGTTTTGTTGATTTCGGCCGATCATTGTTTGAATTGCGGCAAAGAATAAAAACGCAAAGTTCATCACAGGATCGACAATACATTATGCTTGTTTTAGTTAGCAAATCTGGCGGAAAAGCGGAGCACTTGGCTTCTTTGTTGGAACTCTTAGCTCAACATTCTAATGAACCCGTTCACATCAGAGCCGCCGTAGTACGAAGTCTTACAAAACGAGCTGCCGTGTGGCGTTTGGATGACGACTGTTGGGAACAATTACTGTCATTCTCAAGCGGGCTGGGCCTGGATGGGAAAACTGCCGAAGCTGACTGTCATGAGGGCTTACACTCCGTTGTGCTGAGATGTCTGTTAAGAACAGGAGATTGCGAGACGGCCATTAGAGACGCATTCATGCGCCAGTTTTCTGATTTTAAGAAATATCCGATAAATGTAGAGGAAAAGAAGATTTTATCTAAACGCTTGCCGACATTGATATTGGATGCCGTTGAAGCAGAGTCCGAACCGCAGAAACAAGCGCAATATCTCAATTTACTTCTCAACACATTGCAAAACTACAAACTCAACGTCGAATCATCTTCCTTGATCCCAGCTGTTGTGTCTCTTGTGAATCGTGATTCATCTGCAGCCCAATCCTTGCTTCGACGTCTTTTTGATGACAAAATCGCTCGTCGTATACTTTTCCGTGAAAACTTTTCTGTAATTCAAAATGTTGCTTCTTACTTGAATGTTTTGCGTCACGATATATCTGTGTTAGACGTTAACAAATTCGTGGACTTGGCAGAGGAAGGTAAACAGTGCATGGACCAATTTTTGGGAAAAATTGCCATTTATTTTACAGAAAGCGGTGGATTACGTGAGCGTTATTTGGCCGAGGTAACGAAAAGAGTACTTGAAAAACCTGATGTCAAACCAGCCATAGCTAGAGCATTGTGCTTTTTGCAGAGTTTTTCTGATTCATCACTTATTTCCAGAATTAATCCTAATTCAAAAAACAAAGCACAGTTAATTGCCGCTATAAACGCAAACATGCATATGGGGCGACCTAAGTTGGATAAAACTAAAATAGACATCAATAAATTTGGAGCTAAGGGCTGTGCGAATAAAGTACTGCTGTGTCCTGTACCACAAGTTGGTGGTTACATCGAAATGATGTTGAAATCGAAGAAAACTTCAAGACTTGCTATCGTACTGGCTGAAAGAATAGGCAAGGAAGCAGATGCTTTCACCGCTGCAGCTAGCATGAGACCGATAGCCACTCTGAAAGCAGCGCTTAAGTATTTTCGGCGTAGAGGGGATTCCTTAGATTTGCGAGTTTGGGTGGTCATAAAGAATGTATTGGAAAACATTGATTACACAACTGATCAACGCAAGCACCTGCGAAGATCGATCTGTGACGTGAACAGCATTCCTTTGAATATCAGACCTGAGTACTGCTCTGTCGTGTTCTTAAGACTCAGGGACAAACTTCATATTGAGACTAAAAGTTTGCTTTATAACATGGAAAAGCTGATTCCGGACCTAAAATACGATTTTGTTGAAACAATCCTTTTGGAGTATCTCGACCAACTAGACGCTGATGATAGTAATAAAGACCGTGACTCTTCAGTCATTAATATATACTTCAGAATTCTTGTGAAATATTTGTTATTTTCGAAAACGGAAGCAACACAGAAATCTAGACTGGAAGTTTTAGGCGATCGCCTTTTAACCTCCCTAACCATCTTAAAAAAAGCTTCTGAAAGTAGCTTTACTGAGATTTTTGAAGCGCTTCTTTATTCTTTGCAAACGCACAAAGTATTTTTCGACATATCTTTCGTTTCGCCTTTACAGGTTATGGAAAAATTATTAACCTGGATGCATGTACATTTGCCAGTCGAAAGCAACTTCAACAAATACGTCCACATTCATTCGATAATGTTGTATTTTAAAGCTATCAGGCAAAGTGTTTCCCAAAGGCTTGAAATTTTTGCTGATGAGAAACTGAAGATAACTGATGGCATCGATTTAGTTGGTTATATTTTTGGTCAGTATATAGCGCAGGAAATTAAAGATTTGAAGTTGAAATATTTTGAATCCATAATCGACATTTATCAAACCGGTTTTACTGAATATATTCAATATTATTTTACGTATACTCCGTCGAAAAGCAGGTTTATTTTCGCAATCTTGAAAGGAATAATAGAGGCAAGCGAAGGAGCGGAGTCTAGAATAGCAGTTCATCTTCTACACAAAGAGAGCTATACCATAGATACTAAATCAAAATTAGAGATTTTGGAAGTAATGAAAAATATAGATAATATTGAAACAAAATTCTTTGTCTTCGCAAAGCTTTGCAACTCTTCCTGATAAATGTTTCTTGTTTTTTCAGAAAATTATTTAATAAACTAATATATTTTGTATGAAACTATACAGCTGGTTGCATGTATTGTTATAAAAACCTTATAACGATTAAACGAACGCAATATTTTTTTACTAGGATCTTGTATGTTAATTATAATTATGTACTAAAATGTTTTCTCAAGGTATTTGCCGTTCGAGTGCGTAGGAGCGCGATAGCTCCCAAAATTCGTTCCGCATTCAGACGGTTAAAGCACAAATCATGAACAAGCTTGTTTGTGGGTCTTTAACAATTGATACCTTTCAAAATAAACCGTCTTTATTTGAAGACGAATCTTAACTTAAGTAGAGTAAACTTAAGTAAAGGTGTAAGCAAACAGTGACAGTGTTCACAGACCTCATTTTCACGTATCAATCAGTTGATTGACGTCAAGTCTTTGCCTTTAAATCATTGAATAAACATTGGCGAAATTACAAAAGATTCGCTTCTACATTCATCACGCGAATAGCTAAGGAGTGGAATATGCCTCCAGCGAGCATATTTCCACGAACTTATAATTTAGAACTCTATCAGAAGAGTGAATAGGCATTTGTTTGACGGACTCGGTCCATCGTCGGACGCATCTTCCACCAGGTGTGACTGAGATCGACCGTACGCCCGTAAATTTATTAAAAAAAAATATTACTTGTATTTTATACAAAAATCTTAGTATATCAAACAGCTAACATCTATTTCTCACCAACTTCATTCTTAATCACAAAATGCAATATCTTTTTAACCTGTTAACCGGGGAATTAGCTATTGCTCAACTCGTTTCAGTGTGGGGAATTTTTGTTCGCAGCGATAAGTAATATCACACCTCAAATAATAAAAGAATAGCGTTTTTAACTTATGGTTTTTATTTATTAGGTCCTTACATATGAAATTGGCGTTTTTCGTACTGGCCACTTTAATCACAAATTTCTCCTCTTTGGTAAGGAATTCCAAATTCAAATTTGTACAGCTATAGACTCATGTATTTGTGCTTCGATGATCATCATTCATTTGATTTTTTCTTCTGTTTTTTTCTGTTTGCGTCACTCATTTTACAAAATGGAAAACTTAAAATATCGCATTATTTACGAGTACGAGTTCCGCCGTGGCACTAGTGCTGCGGAAACAACTCGAAGGGTGAATAATGTGTATGGCGGTCGTGTTGCAAAAGAAAACACAGTTCGTTTTTGGTTCCAACGTTTTCGTTCTGGAAATTTCGACCTGCAGAACAAGCTCCGTGGACGGCCTGAGACTCAAGTTGATAATGAAGAGTTGAAGGCTATTGTGGAAGCTGATCCATCGCAAACCACGTCCGAGTTAGCTGCAGGCTGCGATGTTAGTGATAAAACTGCTTTAATTCACTTGAAGCAAATTGGGAAGATTAAAAAGCTTGAAAGGTGGGTACCTCACGAATTGACTGAAGCAAACCGGCAAACGCGCGTCGACTGCTGCGTTACGTTACTAAACCGGCACAATAATGAAGGTATTTTAAACCGAATCATTACCTGTGATGAAAAATGGGTTCTTTACGATAATCGGAAGCGCTCAGCGCAATGGTTGGATCCTGGCCAGCCAGCCAAATCCTGCCCCAAGCGAAAATTAACCCCAAAAAAGTTACTTGTAAGCGTTTGGTGGACTAGTGCCGGTATTGTTCATTACAGTTTTCTCAAATTTGGCCAGACTATTACGGCTGATGTCTATTGTCAGCAATTGCAAACCATGATGGAAAAGCTAGCGGCTAAACAACCTAGGCTGGTCAATCGCTCCACGCCACTGCTGCTTCACGACAACGCTAGACCACACACTGCGCAACAGACGGCTACTAAATTAGAAGAGCTTCAATTGGAAAGTCTAAGACATCCTCCGTACTCCCCGGACCTTGCTCCAACAGATTACCATTTTTTTCGAAATTTGGATAACTTCTTGCAAGGGAAAAAATTCAACTCCGATGGGGCAGTCCAAATCGCCTTCAAAGATTTTATTGATTCCCGTCCGACTGGTTTTTTTAGTAAAGGGATCAATGAACTACCTATGAGATGGCAAAAGTGCATAGAAAATAATGGTTCATACTTTGATTAATTAAATATATTATATTAAAAAATATTCGACTTTTTGTTCCTCCCATACTAAACGCCAATTTCATATGTAAGGACCTAATATTTTGATAAAATATTTAATATATTACGATTAATTTCCAACACGGCAAATGTCTTCATGCCCATTGCAGTAGGCTTTTATGTATGACGAAATATTTCGTCATACCCAGTTAACAGGCTAATAATTTGTTTAGCTTAAAGTTTAAATTCATTTTGTAATAAGGCCGAAACAGTTTACGTATAAATATCGGCCCATTGTTGTAATAATGTTTTTTTATTATTGATTTCTTAACTATCTAAGTTTCCTATTTGTTTTGTTAGTGTGTTCTTATATTATTGTATCATTTTGTAACAATTTAATTGTATAATACGTACGAGTTAATGCCGGCGACCTGTAACTCGGATGTATCCTCTATATTGTGCCAGGCATGAGCTTACTTTATGTATCTTCTGTTTTTTTTTTTTTGTTATATTTATTTATTAATCATGTTCACACCTTATTGTAAGCAAATAAATAATATTAATTTTTATTTTGTTTAATTGAATGTTAACGAACTTGACCTCGATAATCTTTTTTTTTATACTGACTCGACAAAGTGATTTCATTGTACCTGATGGAAAGTGTAGTTCAAGACGGCAACGACCGTCAAGGAATGAGGATCCGTTGACAGTTTTCATCGCTATATTGATCCACGTATACCACCACGGAAGGTCTATAGGTTTATGAGCAACTGGATATACACAAACTGATCCCCCGAAAAGTGACGGGGCGAAGCAAGTCGCTATGTCGGTCTTTACACCTGTGTACTGTTATCACGAGCCAGTTTGCGCAATCGCGCTATCACCAAATTAATATATTCCCAGATGCCTGGAAATTAAGATTATAAATCAGTGAGTACTAATTGTTATGACTATGGTCTGACCTCATATGCCGACAAAGCCATGACTGCTGGAGCAAGTGAGTTTTTAGTAGAGACTGCGGATCGCCAATCGCAGCGTGGGGCGACGTCCGGCAGCGTGGAGCGACGCCCGATAGCGAGGGGTGACGACTTGTAAAGGTCCCGTGACTCTCAATGTATTGATAAAAAGAGCTAAAGACCGAGCTCAGTGGCGCTTATTCGAGGAGGCTTATGCCCAGCAGTGGACTAGGGTGAGCTGATGATGATCTAGAATGAAGTTATTTATTATCAGTTCACGAGAACGTGCTACGGGTATTTCAATATAATTGAAGTGCATAGATTTGGACAAGCTCCAATCCCGGACCGACTCTCCCGCACTGACCGTGATAAGATAGAAGCGAAACGCGATAGCTAATTGTCGGTATTAGTTTGTCATTCGTTGTGAAGACAGCGCAAGGCCACGGGTTTGTTACGGGTTGAAGTAATGATTTGTCTACATTCAGATTCTAACAGCTATTGTTTTCCTATCCATGATAACATTATGGTTTTCGGTGCTATTGTAAATATTTGAATATCAAAAAGGTAAGTGATACATTTATCAAGAAGTTTTGTATTATTATGACTCACTACATCAATGTAAAGATATAGTTTTGTTGACTCATTCTAAAGAATGTTTACAACAAAATTGATCTAAATAGGTATTGCTATGAAGTTTGCATATTAACCAATGCAGTCGTGTAGTGTCGGAAACAATATATATATATATATAAGGAAACCAAATTTAATAAGATATTCAGGGATAGGTGAAAATAGTTTCTCTCATTTACCAGCACTGAGGTCAGTTGGTGAAACAACACAATCAACTACAATATAATAGAAAAATTGAGTTAACATTCATAGGGTCTTTTCATATTTATTTCCAAATATAATTTTATTTTATAATCTTTATCATTTTAGTTGATATATGTGTCTAATGCTATTTACTTTATGATTTAAACATTATTTTTAGCAATTAGTCTCCATGTTAATTTAGTATATTATAAAAAATATATATTCAACATGACTCAATAATAATATATCGTCTCTATATATCCGTTACGGGTTCAGTAGAGACACATTTGACGACTGTATCCAATTTGCGCTTATATGTCGTGCCCAGCGCGACCAGCAGTGCAGCTGGTCGCTGTTCTCGCAGTACACATGACATTTATATTAGATAGCACGCGGGTTCGCTCGCGATGCTTACCGTCACCGGTGAGCATGTGGGGGCCTAAATCCGTACATAATCTGTAAAACCGCAGAGGTATTTGTTTGTGCCGGGACTAGAGCCTACGAGCAGTCGCGTCGGCGCGCATGGAAACCGGTCCACTATCCACTAGACCGGCATAGTAACTTCAGCAATAAGACTTCTTACGTTATAAAATATTTTTAAATTAGTTTAAAAATTAGTCAATTTTATAATTTAAACATTGTAGCAGTAGTTAGTCATTATTTTTGCTTGTAAAGTTTCATTTATATTATGATTTTTTTAACATGACTTTTTGTTAGTTTTTTTTATATTTTAATAAAAGGTAAAATAAACAATTTTAATAGATTTATTCATCGATTTCCATTTTAAATTTCATCTCAATATTTTCCAAGATGAAAAATTATTGAATTTTGATATAATGTTGATTTGCATCACAGTGCGAAGATGGAGCGTTCAGACAATAAATACCGATTCACTGGTCGTTTGAAGGATCTCATGTCATAAGATGCTGGAAAAACAGACGCCGGCGATGAATTTCAGTGTTAATCATACAACATGTTTGATAATGAAGTATAATTAAAAAACAATGTTACTTGAGTTTTAATTTAATGTCGTTATATGGACGGTACTCAGTATATAATTGTCTATACCTATCTAGCAAGCGCTACCCACATTAATTATATTTTATACGTGCATACGTACCGAAATTTTGCTCCGATATGCGTGTAATAACTGCAGTGAATATAAACACAATTATTATAACACAACTAATTATCATGGTCTTCTTTTTCATTTCAGATGTCAACTATAATACCGATAGTGCTGACCAAACCCAGCTTGGGGCAACGGCACCGTCAACTCAACGCCTACCTTCAGGAAGCTTACGACAGCGGGTTGCCCTTCGAAACTATACGAGACCTATCTGAACATTCACCTGTAGATAGACTATTTAAAATAGATCTCGCATCCAAGCTTAGAAATGTCGATTATATTTTACAAAATATCAAAGATGAAGACATGTTATATGTAAACAGAGCGCTTAAGTGTAATTGGCTTTTGGATTCCGATTATCAGCACATCATTTGTCCAAACTATCTTGAGGACGTGTTGTATCCAGATATGGTGACACCAGCTGTCAGTAGAATGAAAAACTGGTTGTACGTGCATTTAAAAGATTCGGGGAGATGTGAACTGTTCTATTCTTATTATCACATTAAAAATCTTGAATTCGCCATAAAATTTTTGGGTCGATGTAGCAGTAATTTCATTCTTATTGAAGCACCAAAAATATTCGAGAGATTAACACCTCATTACTTTAAGGTACTATGTGAATCATATCCTTCTATTGCTAAAACTTATTTCGATACAATGCCAGAAAATGAAAAGGTGAAATCAAATTTTTTGGACAAACACATGGCTTATTATAATTGCTTAAAAGTGGTCTTGAAAACGGAACCAAATATATTTTTTGAGACAACAGAGAAATATTTCAATACAAAGCTTAGCCGATCAATGACTAAATACATATTAAAAAATCATAAAGATAAATTTCAGAACAAACCGGAGCTTTATTCATCATCACTGCTGCACATGGAGTCATTGGCAGAATGTCTCAACTCCGAGGAATGTAAAGAGCTGGTATTGACGTTAGCACGAGCCAAGTATTTAGAAAATTGGTTTTCGTATAAAAACGTAGAACCTTTAATAAAGCGGCTAGGCGTAGATGAAAGACCGACTTTCAAGAAACGTGTTTTTGTTGATAAAAATATTGGAGACATTGTAGAGACATGGCCTTATAGTATTCCTTCACTACCTCCAAAGGAGGATCTAGATGCTCATATATTTAAGGATATAATGCTTCACTCTTACGAATACGATATGTATTGTGATGACTGTCTCATGGCATGTGGAGTTATGAGGTGTTCGTTACGCTGTGAAACATATCAAAACGCTCGTATTAAAACAAAATTGGACAAACTTTTCGATGAATTTCGTTTTGTTGATTTCGGCCGATCATTGTTTGAATTGCGGCAAAGAATAAAAACGCAAAGTTCACCACAGGATCGACAATACATTATGCTAGTTTTAGTTAGCAAATCTGGCGGAAAAGCGGAGCACTTGGCTTCTTTGTTGGAACTCTTAGCTCAACATTCTAACGAACCCGTTCACATCAGAGCCGCCGTAGTACGAAGTCTTACAAAACGAGCTGCCGTGTGGCGTTTGGATGACGACTGTTGGGAACAATTACTGTCATTCTCAAGCGGGCTGGGCCTGGATGGCAAAATTGCCGAAGCTGACTGTCATGAGGGCTTACACTCCGTTGTGCTGAGATGTCTGTTAAGAACAGGAGATTGCGAGACGGCCATTAGAGACGCATTCATGCGCCAGTTTTCTGATTTTAAGAAATATCCGATAAATGTAGAGGAAAAGAAGATTTTATCTAAACGCTTGCCGACATTGATATTGGATGCCGTTGAAGCAGAGTCCGAACCGCAGAAACAAGCGCAATATCTCAATTTACTTCTCAACACATTGCAAAACTACAAACTCAACGTCGAATCATCTTCCTTGATCCCAGCTGTTGTGTCTCTTGTGAATCGTGATTCATCTGCAGCCCAATCCTTGCTTCGACGTCTTTTTGATGACAAAATCGCTCGTCGTATACTTTTCCGTGAAAACTTTTCTCTAATTCAAAATGTTGCTTCTTACTTGAATGTTTTGCGTCACGATATATCTGTGTTAGACGTTAACAAATTCGTTGACTTGGCAGAGGAAGGTAAACAGTGCATGGACCAATTTTTGGGAAAAATTGCCATTTATTTTACAGAAAGCGGTGGATTACGTGAGCGTTATTTGGCCGAAGTAACGAAAAGAGTACTTGAAAAACCTGATGTCAAACCAGCCATAGCTAGAGCATTGTGCTTTTTGCAGAGTTTTTCTGATTCATCACTTATTTCCAGAATTAATCCTAATTCAAAAAACAAAGCACAGTTGATTGCCGCTATAAACGCAAACATGCATATGGGGCGACCTAAGTTGGATAAAACTAAAATAGACATCAATAAATTTGGAGCTAAGGGCTGTGCGAATAAAGTACTGCTGTGTCCTGTACCACAAGTTGGTGGTTACATCGAAATGATGTTGAAATCGAAGAAAACTTCAAGACTTGCTATCGTACTGGCTGAAAGAATAGGCAAGGAAGCAGATGCTTTCACCGCTGCAGCTAGCATGAGACCGATAGCCACTCTGAAAGCAGCGCTTAAGTATTTTCGGCGTAGAGGCGATTCCTTAGATTTGCGAGTTTGGGTGGTCATAAAGAATGTATTGGAAAACATTGATTACACAACTGATCAACGCAAACACCTGCGAAGATCGATCTGTGACGTGAACAGCATTCCTTTGAATATCAGACCTGAGTACTGCTCTGTCGTGTTCTTAAGACTCAGGGACAAACTTCATATTGAGACAAAAAGTTTGCTTTATAACATGGAAAAGCTGATTCCGGACCTAAAATATGATTTTGTTGAAACAATCCTTTTGGAATATCTCGACCAACTAGACGCTGATGAATGTAATAAAGACCGTGACTCTTCAGTCATTAATATATACTTCAGAATTCTTGTGAAATATTTGTTATTTTCGAAAACGGAAGCAACACAGAAATCTAGACTGGAAGTTTTAGGCGATCGCCTTCTAAACTCCCTTGCAATGTTACAAAAAACTTATGGAGCTTCTCGCTTTACTAAGATTTTTGAAGCACTTCTTTGTTCTTTGCAAACGCACAAAGTATTTTTCGACATAGGTTTCGTTTCGCCTTTACCGGTTATGGAAAAATTATTAACCTGGATGCATGTACATTTGCCAGTTGAAAGCAACTTTAACAAATACGTCTACATTAATTCAATAATGTTGTATTTTAAAGCTATCAGGCAATGTGTTTGTCAAAGACCTGACATATTTGCTGATGAAAAACGAAAAGCAACAGACGGGATAGACTTGGTTGGTCATATTTTTGGTCAGTACATAGCACGAGAAGTTAATGATTTAAAAATGAAATATTTCGAGTCCGTAATCGAAATCTACCATAATGGTTTCAATGAATATATAGAAAAATGTTTTGCGCGTGGTTCTCATAAAAGCAGGTTTATTTTCGCAATCTTGAAAGGGATAATAGAGGCAAGCGTAGGAACGGAGTCCAGGATGGCGGTTCATTTTTTTTGCAATCACTATTACAGCGTCGACTCTAAATCAAAATTAGAGATTTTGGAAATAATGAAAAAAATAGATAATATTGAAACGAAATTTTTTGTCTTCGCAAAGCTTTGCAACTCTTCACGATAAATGCTTCAAGTGTTTTCAGCATATTGTTTATTATAAGCTACTGTGTATTTTACAACTGATTGCATTTATTGTTATAACAACATAATAATAATTAAAAGAACGCAATTATTATTTTAATAATTTCTTACATTGTGAACATATGTATAAATGCTGCTGAATGTTTTCCCAATGCATTAGCCGTTTGATTGCACTGTGCTGTGTAGGCAAAGTTTTTTAAATTTTATTATTGTTTACTTTAGTGCCTAAGTTTCGTGTTTATTTTGTTAGTGTGTAAATTAGCATTCTGTAACTAATTAGGTATACTTACGGACCAGTGCTGCAGAGCTCTAACACTGACGCCTCCTTTATACTGTGGCAGGCGCGGGCTGCTTTATGTATTTATGTTTATATATTATCATGTTCACACCAAATCGTAAGCAGAAAATTCATTTAAAATTTTGTTTCGTGTAATTAAATGTTAACGAGCTTAGCCTAAATAATATTTTGTTGTTATTTATTCCCTTATGCCTGAAAATTAAAGTTATTAATCAGTGAGTCCTTCTTGTTCTGACGTACGAGGTTGAGAGCGGGACGGTCGGGTTAGTTCACAGGTTTCTCAGGGTGCAACAGAAAGAGCTAAAATCAGAAGTATTTTATTACATTTACCAAAGTTACCGTCGTGCAATATGTCCATAGATTAGTAATTTGAAAAGGCTGTGTTCCGGAGCAAGCGAATTCTTGAGTAGAGACTGCGAATCGCCAATCGAATCGTGGAGCGACGCCCGGCAGCGTGGAGCGACGCCCGGCAGCGTGAAGCGACGTCCGGCAGCGTGGAGAGACGCCCGGCAGCGTGGAGCGACGCCCGGCAGCGTGAAGCGGCGCCCGGAAGAGTGGAGCGACGACTTGTAAAGGTCCTGTGACTCTCAATGTATTGATAAAAAGAGTTGAAGACCGAGCTCAGCGACGCTTATTGGAGGAGGCTTATGCCCAGCAGTGGACTAGGGTGAGCTGATGATGATCTAGAATGAAGTTATTTATTATCAGTTCACGAGAACGTGCTACGGGTATTTCAATATAATTGAAGTGCATAGATTTGGACAAGCTCCAATCCCGGACCGACTCTCCCGCACTGACCGTGATAAGATAGAAGCGAAACGCGATAGCTAATTGTCGGTATTAGTTTGTCATTCGTTGTGAAGACAGCGCAAGGCCACGGGTTTGTTACGGGTTGAAGTAATGATTTGTCTACATTCAGATTCTAACAGCTATTGTTTTCCTATCCATGATAACATTATGGTTTTCGGTGCTATTGTAAATATTTGAATATCAAAAAGGTAAGTGATACATTTATCAAGAAATTTTGTATTATTATGACTCACTACATCAATGTAAAGATATAGTTTTGTTGACTCATTCTAAAGAATGTTTACAACAAAATTGATCTAAATAGGTATTGCTATGAAGTTTGCATATTAACCAATGCAGTCGTGTAGTGTCGGAAACATATATATATATATATATATATATATATATATGAGGAAACCAAATTTAATAAGATATTCAGGGATAGGTGAAAATAGTTTCTCTCATTTACCAGCACTGAGGTCAGTTGGTGAAACAACACAATCAACTACAATATAATAGAAAAATTGAGTTAACATTCATAGGGTCTTTTCATATTTATTTCCAAATATAATTTTATTTTATAATCTTTATCATTTTAGTTGATATATGTGTCTAATGCTATTTACTTTATGATTTAAACATTATTTTTAGCAATTATTCTCCATGTTAATTTAGTATATTATAAAAAATATATATTCAACATGACTCAATAATAATATATCATCTCTATATATCCGTAACGGGGTGAGTAGAGACACATTTGACGACTGTATCCAATTTGCGCTTATATGTCGTGCCCAGCGCGACCAGCAGTGCAGCTGGTCGCTGTTCTCGCAGTACACATGACATTTATATTAGATAGCACGCGGGTTCGCTCGCGATGCTTACCGTCACCGGTGAGCATGTGGGGGCCTAAATCCGTACATAATCTGTAAAACCGCAGAGGTATTTGTTTGTGCCGGGACTAGAGCCTACGAGCAGTCGCGTCGGCGCGCATGGAAACCGGTCCACTATCCACTAGACCAGCATAGTAACTTCAGCAATAAGACTTCTTACGTTATAAAATATTTTTAAATTAGTTTAAAAATTAGTCAATTTTATAATTTAAACATTGTAGCAGTAGTTAGTAATTATTTTTGCTTGTAAAGTTTCATTTATATTATGATTTTTTTAACATGACTTTTTGTTAGTTTTTTTTATATTTTAATAAAAGGTAAAATAAACAATTTTAATAGATTTATTCATCGATTTCCATTTTAAATTTCATCTCAATATTTTCCAAGATGAAAAATTATTGAATATTGATATAATGTTGATTTGCATCACAGTGCGAAGATGGAGCGTTCAGACAATAAATACCGATTCACTGGTCGTTTGAAGGATCCCACGTCATAAGATGCTGGAAAAACAGACGCCGGCGATGAATTTCAGTGTTAATCATACAACATGTTTGATAATGAAGTATAATTAAAAAACAATGTTACTTGAGTTTTAATTTAATGTCGTTATATGGACGGTACTCAGTATATAATTGTCTATACCTATCTAGCAAGCGCTAACCACATTAATTATATTTTATACGTGCATACGTACCGAAATGTTGCTCCGATATGCGTGTAATAACTGCAGTGAATATAAACACAATTATTATAACACAACTAATTGGCATGGTCTTCTTTTTCATTTCAGATGTCAACTATAATACCGATAGTGCTGACCAAACCCAGCTTGGGGCAACGGCACCGTCAACTCAACGCCTACCTTCAGGAAGCTTACGACAGCGGGTTGCCCTTCGAAACTATACGAGACCTATCTGAACATTCACCTGTAGATAGACTATTTAAAATAGATCTCGCTTCCAAGCTTAGAAATGTCGATTATATTTTACAAAATATCAAAGATGAAGACATGTTATATGTAAACAGAGCGCTTAAGTGGAATTGGCTTTTGGATTCCGATTATCAGCACATCATTAGTCCAAACTATCTTGAAGACGTGTTGTATCCAGATATGGTGACGCCAGCTGTCAGCAGAATGAAAAACTGGTTGTACGTGCATTTAAAAGATTCGGGGAGATGTGAACTGTTCTATTCTTATTATCACATTAAAAATCTTGATTTCGCCATAAAATTTTTGGGTCGATGTAGCAGTAAATTCATTCTTATTGAAGCACCAAAAATATTTCAAAGATTATCACCTCATTACTTTAAGATACTATGTGAATCACATCCTCCTATTGCTAAAATTTATTTCGATATAATGCCAGAAAATGATGAAGTAAAATCAATTTTTTTGGACAATCACATGGCGTATTGTGATTGTCTAAAAGTGGTTTTGAAAACGGAACCAAATATATTTTTTGAGACAACAGAGAAATATTTCAATACAAAGCTTAGTCGATCAATGACTAAATACATATTAAAAAACCATAAAGATAAATTTCAGAACAAACCGGAGCTTTATTCATCATCATTGCTGCACATGGAGTCATTGGCAGAATGTCTCAACTCCGAGGAATGTAAAGAGTTGGTATTGACATTAGCACGAGCCAAGTATTTAGAAAATTGGTTTTCGTATAAAAACGTAGAACCTTTAATAAAGCGGCTAGGCGTAGATGAAAGACCGGCTTTCAAGGCACTTGTATTTGTCGATAAAGATATTGGAGACATTGTTGAGACATGGCCTTATAAAATTCCTGCGTTACCTGCAAGGGTCGATCTGGATGCTCATATATTTAAGGATGTGATACTTCCGCCCTATGAATACGACATAGATCAACATTCAGATCGAATAACCTGGCGTCAAAAATTTTTGAAACGCCATCGCAAAATAATCCGATTCGTTCGTACCAACTTGGACAATCTTTTCGATGAATTTCGTTTTGTTGATTTTGGTCGATCATTGTTTGAATTGCGGCAAAGAATAAAAACGCAAAGTTCACCGCAGGATCGACAATACATTATGCTTGTTTTAGTTAGCAAATCTGGCGGAAAAGCGGAGCACTTGGCTTCTTTGTTGGAACTCTTAGCTCAACATTCTAATGAACCCGTTCACATCAGAGCCGCCGTAGTACGAAGTCTTACAAAACGAGCTGCCGTGTGGCGTTTGGATGACGACTGTTGGGAACAATTACTGGCATTCTCAAGCGGACTGGGCCTGGATGGCTAAACTGCCGAAGCTGACTGTCATGAGGGCTTACACTCCGTTGTGCTGAGATGTCTGTTAAGAACAGGATACTGCGAGACGGCCATTAGAGACACATTCATGCGCCAGTTTTCTGACTTTAAGAATTATCCGATAAATGTAGAGGAAAAGAAGATTTTATCTGAACGCTTGCCGACATTGATATTGGATGCCGTTGAAGCAGAGTCCGAACCGCGGAAACAAGCGCAATATCTCAATTTACTTCTCAACACATTGCAAAGCTACAAACTCAACGTCGAATCATCTCCCTGGATCCCAGCTGTTGTGTCTCTTGTGCATCGTGATTCATCTGCAGCCCAATCCTTGCTTCGACGTCTTTTTGACAACAAAATCGCTCGTCGTTTACTTTTCCGTGAAAACTTTTCTCTAATTCAAAATGTTGCTTCTTACTTGAATGCTTTGCGTCACGATACGTCTGTGTTAGACGTTAACAAATTCGTGGACTTGGCAGAGGAAGGTAAACAATGCATGGACCAATTTTTGGGAAAACTTGCCATTTATTTCACAGAAAGCGGTGGATTACGTGAGCGTTATTTGGCCGAGGTAACGAAAAGAGTACTTGAAAAACCTGATGTCAAACCAGCCATAGCTAGAGCATTGTGCTTTTTGCAGAGTTTTTCTGATTCATCACTTATTTCCAGAATTAATCCTAAATCAAAAAATAAAGCACAGTTGATTGCTGCTATAAACTCAAACATGCATTTGGGGCGACCTAAGTTGGATATAACTAAAATAGACATCAATAAATTTGGAGCTAAGGGCTGTGCGAATAAAGTACTGCTGTGTCCTGTACCACAAGTTGGTGGTTACATCGAAATGATGTTGAAATCGAAGAAAACTTCAAGACTTGCTATCGTACTGGCTGAAAGAATAGGCAAGGAAGCAGATGCTTTCACCGCTGCAGCTAGCATGAGACCGATAGCCACTCTCAAAGCAGCGCTTAAGTATTTTCGGCGTAGAGGCGATTCCTTAGATTTGCGAGTTTGGGTGGTCATAAAGAATGTATTGGAAAACATTGATTACACAACTGATCAACGCAAACACCTGCGAAGATCGATCTGTGACGTGAACAGCATTCCTTTGAACATCAGACCTGAGTACTGCTCTGTCGTGTTCTTAAGACTCAGGGACAAACTTCATATTGAGACTAAAAGTTTGCTTTATAACATGGAAAAGCTGATTCCGGACCTAAAATACGATTTTGTTGAAACAATCCTTTTGGATTATCTCGACCAACTAGACGCTGATGATAGTAATAAAGACCGTGACTCTTCAGTCATTAATATATACTTCAGAATTCTTGTGAAATATTTGTTATTTTCGAAAACGGAAGCAACACAGAAATCTAGACTGGAAGTTTTAGACGATCGCCTTCTAAACTCCCTTGCAATGTTGCAAAAAACTTCTGGAGCTTCTGGCTTTACTAAGATTTTTGAAGCACTTCTTTGTTCTTTGCAAACGCACAAAGTATTTTTCGACATAGCTTTTGTTTCGCCTTTACCGGTTATGGAAAAATTATTAACCTGGATGCATGTACATTTGCCAGTTGAAAGCAACTTTAACAAATACGTCTACATTAATTCAATAATGTTGTATTTTAAAGCTATCAGGCAGAGTGTTTCCCAAAGGCCTGAAATATTTGCTGATGAGAAACGAAGAGTAATAGACGGGATGGATATGGTTGGACATACTTTTGGTCAGCTCATAGCGCGAGACGTTAAAGATTTGAGAATGAGATATTTCGAGTCCGTAATCGAAATCTACCATAATGGTTTTAATGAATATATCGAAAAATATTTTACGTATGCTCCTCATAGGAGGAGGTTCGTTTTCACAATCTTAAAAGGAATGATAGAGGCTAGTGAAGGACCGGAGTCAGTAATAGCAGTTCATTTTCTGCGCAGTCAGCATTACAGCGTCGACAAAAGAACTGAGATTATGGAAATGTTGAAAAATATAGAAAATATCGAAACAAAATTTTTCATCTTTGCACAGCTTCGCGTTTGCAACTATTCTCTGTAAATATTTGTCTTGTGAATTGTTTTATTATTATAGATATTTTCTATTATATTGTTCTGCGCGCTGCACGAGACCGGTTCTTCTTAAACTCATATATGATGCTGGGAAGAAACGTTATAGATATTGTTTCTAAGGCTTTCGACTGCGTTGATCAAAGTACTTTATTATTCAAGCTTTCTCACTATTGTATTGAAAGATCCATTCATTTATTTCGGGCATAATTAAGTGATAGGACTCAGTGCGATAGGATTCAACTTGATCACCGGATCACCTGTCCTAGTGCGTGTGCCCCAGGGCTTTAGGACCGTTTTTATTCTTAGACTATATTATAATGATTAGTGATGATTTAGTGTGATTAATATATGAGTGATATAGTTGTATCTATTTGCTAAGTAAACAAAGATTGATAAAGATATAGTTCATAATGATAATGAAAAAGAGCACCGGAGCAGATATTAAATTGGTTTAGAATAAATAATTTGTTGTTAAATTCAAATAAAACAAATATGAGCAATTTTAAATGCCTATTGCACGTAATATTATTTTTAATAATGAAAATGTAGATTTACTTGAATCGATATCGTTTTTGGTAGTAGAATTGGATTCTAAATTGCAATGGAGGTACAGAATACGTTTCCGGGGGGTTAACTAAGCTCAATTAACTGCTTGTGCATTCAGAAAGATCTGCCAACCGGCTGCTGTTAATATAGACAGAATATTTTACTTTAGTTATTTTCATAATGCAATGACATACGAGGGCGGTCCGATAAGTACTTAGCCTCACCGCCTTATGGCGCCACTATCGCAAGGGAAATTTACCATCGTGTAATACATTCTTTTAGACCGCTGCTGACAAAATTTCAGTCACATGAGGCTCATAGTTTTGATTTGACTCCGTGTGGAAGCAAGCGTTTTGGCGAATTTAAAAAAATGGAGAAAGAGCAGTATCGGTCCATGTTAAGATTCTTGTTTTTGGAAGGAAAATTGCGCAGAGAAATCAAAGAGCGCTTAGATGCAGTGTACGGTGACTCTTCTCCTTCGATGGCGACCATCAAAAATTGGTTTACAAGTTTTAATGTGGTCGCAAGTCGGTTTTTGATGAGCCACGTCCAGGTGCCACAAAAACGGCTACCACGGAGGATGACGTGACAAAATTCCACAATCTCATATTGGCAGACCGCCGATTGAAAGTACGCGAAATAGCTGAGACTGTAGGCATCTCAAAAGACCGGGTGGGTCATGTCCTGCATGAAATTTTGGGCATGAGAAAGCTGTCGGTACGATGGGTGCCGCGTTCGCTCACTCCGAACAACAAGCGAAATCGTGAAATCACTTCAAAGCAATGTTTGGCGCTGTTTAAGCGCAATCCGAAGGAGTTTTTGCGTCATTTCATAACCCTAGACGAAATATGGATCCACTGGTACACATCAGAGACCAAGGAACAGTCAAAACGTGCTCCGAGGAAGGCAAAGACTGTCCAATCGGCCGGAAAAGTAATGGCCACCGTTTTCTGGGATTCACAAGGTGTGGACTACACCGACTACCTGGAGAAGGGCAAAACGATCACAGGGCTCTACTATACTGAATTATTGGGTCGATTCAATGTCGAGCTGAAGAAAAAACGGCGCCATTTGGCGAAGAAAAAGGGTTCTTCCACAATGATAACGCACCGGATCACACCTCCGCCGTCGCCACGGCCAAATCGGTCGTATTAGGCTACGAACTGCTGCCCCATCCACCATATTCCCCGGATTTGGCCCCGTGTGACTTTTTTTTGTTTACAAATTTGAAAAAGTCAATCGCAGAGTAGATATTTTGGTCGAATTATGAGGCCATCGCCGCCACGGAAGCCTATTTTGCAGACCTTCCGAAAACTTTTTTTTCAGACAGGTTATAAAAGTTGGAGCATCGCTGGATCAAGTGTATCGAGCTAAAAGGAAACTATGTAGAGAAATAAATTGCCACTTTTCCAAAATTTTCGTTTTTCTTTTGTAGGCTAAAGACTTATCGGACCACCCTCGTACAGTATTTTGTTATCAGGCAATACTGCAGTGTTTTCAGACTGTATTAATTTTCCAAAAAAGAGCTATTCGTTCGATTTATAATTTAGTTACTAGTTTCCCATAGAGATTTAAAAAAAAAAAAATTATGGCGTCCTAGTGGATAAGAGATCGGTTTCCATGGGCGGCGACGCGTATATCCTTTGTTTCAGACCGCGGTACGTACCTCTGAGATTCCCAGATTAGGGACCACATGCTCACTGATGAAAGACAACATCGTGAAGAAGCCCACGGGATATCTGATAGAAATGCCATGTGTCAATTACCCTGAGAACGGCGATCAGCTGCGCTACTGGTCACGTTGGGCACGACATATAAGCGCAAAGTGGATACAGCCACTAATGTATCTCTGTTCTATTTTTATCCTTTTTCGGCGTAGTGACCACACCATGCCTGATGGTAAGCATGATGCAGTTCAAAAAACGGCTACAACTCTCAACAGTAAAGAAAAACAATCAACAGTCGCAGTGATCATGCCGGCCTGCGCAAATATTTTTTTTCGCTTCCTTTAAAGGACTCAATATTATAGGACGGTGGGAACATGGTCGCTGGAAAACCATTCCACGTAAGCTCGAAAACCCTCGCGCGTGCTCCTGTTATGGAAGGGAGAGGGTGGAACAAGTTTACATAACTCTTCAGAACACTCGCCATGATACAGACGGTAGAAAACGCTTAGTAAGGCAACATCTCTGCGCAACTGGAGGAGGTCAAGATGCTGAGTAATGTCATGATAATTTAGGAGATTATGAAGTCCACTTGTTATTTTTTTTAATTGTTATTATTGTTGTCAATTAAACTCAATTATTGCAGGCGCAGCGCAAATATACGACGAAAATAAAATAAAAATTAAGCTTTCAGTTAAAATATTTATTACAGACAACTTAGATCGAACAATTAACAAAATATAGTGTTATATAAATACAGTAGACAGTGCGGGTAGATCGGAATTATTTTATGTTCAAACAATGATATATCACTGAATCTATACATTATATGTGGCCACCAGAAACGACGTAACTTAAGTGAAACGTTTGTGAATTTGCCAAAAACGAGATTTGTAAACATTACTTTGAATTTACTTACACTTTGCTCTGAAAATAAGGTCGTACTCATCTAAAACTGAATATATCCTCCAGCCTTGAATCTTGAAGTTTTTCGAGGCGAGCCAAAAATTACTTTGTAAAAATGTAAATATAATTTATCGTATAAAAAGTAAAACGATCTTTGACATTGCATAACTTAAGACGTGATACCTTATGAGACTTTTAAGTTAACTTTTAAAACGTCAAAACAGGCACAAATGTACAAATTTTTTGTCTAAATTTTATTTAAAGGAGTTGTCCCACATTTTTAGATATACCTACCAGGTAAGTGGTAACTAAAGCATAATCTCTTAAGAGTAACTTTGGTTTATCAAGGCTGAACACTATTTCTAATGTAATGTTTTTGTTTTCCCCCCACAAGAAAGTCAAATTTCAGTTGTAATCTTCTTAACCAAATATAAACTGTCCTGAAGGCGGTGCGCGATTCAAAGGCGACCCTGTCAAGCGATTAGATAGAGTTTTACGCGGCACGCGGTGCCCTGCGCGACGTGTGGGCGCCCAGCAAAAGCATTGCGGCGAAGAGGCCGGAAGCGAGCACTTGTGCCAGACTCCATGGAGTTACACGACAGTTGCAAATTTCGTCACACAGAAAGTTTTCCTGTGACGCAATCGATTCACAAATTGCAATGTCATATCAATGAACATTGATTACACCGAAACGGTGCGTGTTTATGCTAGGCGTGGTGACAATGTGTCCGAGGCTGTCGTGAGTTCGCGAGGCAATCAGATTAATGTGCATACCTATGCCAGAATCGAATGAATTAAAGTTGAAAAATAGTTATTTACGATACATAGAACAAACTATTAATAGAAATACGTACTAAAAAAACTAAAAACAAAATGATTTCTTAGTATATATTACGTTTTGGCAAAAGTCAGAACAAAATTTGTCAGTTTTGTTGTATTTAATTCCCCTTTAAGAGGTTATGCGTTAGTTACCAGTAACTCTGTATTATTCAGTGTAGCTGGATGTTCTCGTCTGGCGCTTCTAGAATTTGCTTGGCTTTCCCCCACCCCTATATCTCTGGGGCTGATATCATATTTTTATCCTCATTGTCTGAGCAAAGTGTAATCGCTAAAAAAGCGTCTACAAATCTGTCTTAAAATTAACACAAATCTCAGTTAAGCCGCTTTGCTTATTGTAGTCTCATTATGTTTTCCAACACGGCGAAACCGATCTACTCGCACTGGCAACACAAAGCTTACGAAATACAAAGTACAATACATAACTAAGTATACAATATAATCTACAAACAATTCTGAAGTACATTTAAACATTTTTAGGTTCGCACTGTCTTCAAGGTCAAATCATCATCCTCTGAAACTGCGTATAGTGACTAGTTACCGTCAGGTGAACTTTCAGCCGGTTCGCTGCCATAAGAAATAGCACGAACAATGGAAATTTCATGACTTATCACTTAATTTAAATAAATACATCAACTATCAATATGCCCATTTCCTATTGGGGTAGGTAGAGAGAATTATTTTTTATACCGGCACGACAATGACCACCGCACTCGATGGAAAGTACAGTATAGAGAAAAAATGGCAGCGACTGTCAAAAAATGCGAATCCATTGACAGTCGCCGCCGTCACGTCGGCTCGCATATACCGCGACAGAAGGTCTCTAAGTATGTGAACAACTCGACATACATAAGCTAACAATTACAACAGTCGTTCCTTTGTATGGTTATTAAATTAACTATATACAGACGAAACCGGGTCGATTTACTAGTTTTAAAATATTTCAGTATTATTCAAAGAGAAACTAAATTTGTACTTGTAGTGGGCTAGTGGACAAGACATTGGTTGGTACCGAACTGTATCCACTCTGCGCTTATACTTTGTATGTCCTGCCCAACGTGACCAGTGGCGCAGCTGATCGCCGTTCTCACAGCACTGGTACACATGACGTTTCTATCAGACGCCATGCGGGTTTCCTCACGATATTTTCCTTTACCGGAGCGCATGCGGAGCCTAAATCCGCACGTAATCAGGAAACACCCAGAGGTATGTGCCGGGAATCGAATCTACGAGCATTCGCGTTACCGCACATGGAAACCGGTCCATTATCCGCTAAGCCACCACAACGACTTTTAATATTATAAGTAATTAAGTATTATTTCAAACTTGTAACACCCTGTATATCAGTGGCGATCTGTAAATGTGCAAAAACTAATTCATCGGTCATAAACAAAAATAACATATAAATTATACGATTACATCTTTTAAAATTTATATTTTATATAAACAAACGATAATAACAAGAAAATATTCCCTTACATCTTTGTTCACCGGCGGTTGTACAGTTACAGACTCGTAACTGTTTGGGAGAATTCTCATTGAAATACGCAACTACCCTCAGAATTGAATTATGTAAGCATCTATTTCTCTTTGTTTAGCGCCTCTATGAACTCTTCTAATCTCTCTTGGACTTGTCTTACTCGCTCTGAAAAAAAAAGCACTGTTTGTATGTTTACTTATATCTTCTAAATTACTAATCAGATTTTGATGTGGTTTTCACTACCATTTAGGAAATGTAATCTTTAAAAGAATGGCGATAACAAATGGCAGCTTAAATTATATTGTTCTTTATTATGTATATATGTTAATTAGTTAGTTTTTTCTTATTGTTTTACGTTCCATAGCTCATTATTTTTTTGTGAATACTTTGCTCGCTTGTGTATTTTTGATTGTTGAAAATGTAAAAAAATTTAATAAATATTCTTAATAGTTTGTGGGTATAATGAATAAGACAAAAAATATTTTGTCATAATGACTTACTTAATTCTTCAGCTAGCTCTACTCTCCTGCCAGATAATAGATTCTTCTTTAGTTCTGGATCAGCCGCCATCTTTGAAAGAGAAGAAATGATTTATTCTTTTACCATCAGGCGGGTTGTGGAACAATTACACAATTTTTTATTTATTTTTATACGATTTCTTACTGAATCCACATTGAATGGAACGCTTTACAATGATCAAATTCTTAAATTTTCCACAAACGGTATGTTTTGAAAACCCTGTGTGATACAAAAGAGGCATATTGGTGAAACACATACATTACAAAAATAAATAAAAACAAAAAATATTCGCGAATTTTAAAAGTTATTACCACATAAAATTGAAAGGATTGAATTATCTTAAATGTGATCTAAGCTCGAATCACTTACAAAAATGAGTGTAAAGACTAATCAAACGATTTAATTGATAAACAGTGTTTGGGATCAACGAGGGTCATAACCGTTTTGACATCAGCACCTACTAGCATGATCTTTTCCTGTATTCCCTTACCTAGTAGCTTTCCTTTTTTCCTTTGTTCACGAGCTCCGCACGCTCCTAGTGTTGCCATGTAAGTTTTCCCCCATTAAATTAATTCTTGTTTTTACTTTATTAATTTTTTTTCGCTCTTTGACCAAAATAAAAAAAAATAAATAAAATCAAATAAATACTAAATAGAATCTGGTGCGTGAGAGTTGACGAGGAATAATAGAAGGAATCCGGGAACGAACTTACTTGTATATTGTCCCGGTCCACGGCGCTGGTTCAGGCGTCCACACCACAATTTCACGCGCGTTGTTAGGGTAAGCAGAGCGTTCGAGTTGAATAATTATTGTATTACACAGCGTTTGTAGCGTTTTATATATATTTTTAAGGAGTTTATTACAGCGAGCGTGTTGTACTTTTCGAAGCGTTCGAACCCAGAGAGGAAAACGGATGCGGTAGGTAGGGGGGTAAAAATGTCGAGTGAGTGTTGCTAGTGTATGCATAGAATATATAAGAGAATATATATTAAAATATTATAAATAAAGAATAAAAAATAAAATAAATGTAAATTAATAATAAACGGCGCAAACAGAATCTAATATTGAGACTGAGTAACGCCTACCCGAGTCGGGCAGGGTTTTTACGATATACAGTTAATGCATATCGACTGAAACCACCAGGGCATGCCTTCTGCCTTATGCTGAGCGCTGAGGGCAAGACAAGCATAGCGTCCTCACGCAACTTGGCGACGTCGGGCCTTTTTCAAGCTTCATTAAATATTTGGAGTGTCCCAGCCGCGGTCACAGCGTACCTCGTCCAGCACCTCCCGCAGATGCCTGTCGAGGCGCGCGGCCTCCCGGTTGCCGATCTGCTGCCGCAGCGCGTTGGCCGTGGTCCTCAGTGTCTGCTGCACGCGCCAGAACATCACCACCTCGCAGCATTCCTTCTGGAATGCATATCAAAAGATAACGCTATAAAATACCGCTTCTTCATTCCTAATGCACAACGATGGGAGGATATCGCCACTTTTAGTTTTTTGACGTACTTATGATTTGAGAACATATAAAAGGAATCCATTTATTGAGCAAAAATGATCCACTTTCGGATTTCACTTCATCTACCACAGCAGCGCTCATCAAATACGAGCATTAAAGCAATGCTTGTCCTGCGCTCTACTATCATTGAATTCTAATGTTATGAATTATAATCAATCAACAATAAATATGTCTTTTTCTATAATAAATAACTTATTTTTACGCCATCTATCGTTCCACTGAGAATATATCACTATGATTCATTCAAGCCTTATAAGGAAGAGAAAGATGGCGCAACGATCGGAATCGCACGCGCTAGCGAATAGCAGAACTAACCTTTGCTTTTTACTTCCTACAAAATATGTTTGAATTGTTTCTGTTCATTAATAGTAACAATATATTATCACGCTATATCCCTTTCGGGGTGAGCATGGTAGAACGCTTGGGCGGAGCACATTGCAGAAAAGTTGAATTAGAGCCGTCTGCATCGGGCAGTAGACTTGAGGGAGTCTGCTGCTCGGATGAGAGGGAGGCGGCGCGCGGTAACCTGTGCGACGCCCTAATAGAAAGGTCGGGAGAGATCGGCTAATAAATTAACCTTTTCCGGGTAAGGAGCTTAAATAAGTGATTCGTTCCTAGGGCTACGAGTCTGATAACCGGGATAGTTGCTCTTACAACGGCCCTGATGGTCCTATATAGGATTTTTCCCCGGGGAAACCAAAAAAGGGACAGTCTGCATCGACTCACCCCATTCCCGTTTTGCTGACTGTACAGGTAAAAGCTTTTCCTGCAGTCCCGCGCTCGCGTCTGCGCTTTCTGTAAAAAGTTTCTGAAAAAGAAATAACATTTATTCATATATTTAACCTCGTGCATGGACGCCGGTAAGGGCTGCACTGGTTTTTCCCTGTATTGGTAATTTTACAAGTGCTGGTAACATTGTATTCTGGTCTTAAAGATAATGCACAGGACCTTTACAGAACATACATATAGTTATTCCGCGTAACTTTGCCGCTGCGGTGTCTCGGCCTGGAAGAGTACAGTAGTAGTAGACCCTGCCAACCCACCCATCACTGCACGCCTGCTAGGGAGAGCGGCCGCTGTCCGCAGGAGTTGGGCCTTCTAGCCGTGCACTGTGCTCTCGCGCAGCCATTATTGCGGTATCTACCGGTCGACATCGCCGTCCCCTGGCCCTTCCAGCAGCTCACCCCGTGAAGGGAATTGTTGCGAACATTCGATATTGGGGCGAACTTGCACTCGCTCCGTATATTCTCTGCGGTTCAATTCACAATCTTCCTGTTATAGAATAATAGACTCCCTTGTTCTCTACTTATTTGCTGTTTATGGCCATAAGTGGCGTGCATCCATAAAAGTAAAATAAGGCTTTATCTTCCTTGGTTTGACTATGCCAGCCTCTTTACAGGTCTTTTAGTAGCAGCATTTGGGATTCGATCGGGACATATCCCTTTAAACAATTATTATTTTCTTATAAAAAAGACAGCTTTCCCACTTTGTGACCGCTGCAAGGTGGTTGATGACATTTATCATCTCCTTTGGGAATGTAGTGGCAACGAAAAATTTAGGAGAAGACTTCTCTCTCAGGACTGGCGAAGTGTCGGAGGAATTAATATCATATTGAGAGAGCCGAGGTCGGTTAATGCTAAAAGAATTTAGAGACTTATACAGTTGTCACTTCGCCAGAAGCGAGTTTAAACAATATGATATACCTTACGAGGCTGGCATAGTCATCAAGGATGCACTAAAGCCTCATTAATATATTTGATTTAAAAAAAAGCTTTATCTTGCATTACTTGGATACGCTGCGCTCCTGGTGACAACATTCAAAAAGTACGTTGGGCGTGATGCCGACTCCGTGCCAAAAGAATGTTCATTCACACCGATAACACCCAATAAGCAACAATTACAGGCTTCCGAAAAAGTATAACATATCAAGATAAAAGGCAACACGAAGCAGCGATCTAAAACCCATTCACTACTGAAGCAATTCTGAGGCGAGCGTGCCCGCAAAGTAATTAACCAGATCCATCCAGCAATAGGCTTGCGCAGTTGATATACATATATACATTATTGGCGTATATATTTTAACTTAATTACCCTTACAATCATGACTCATTATTATAGTGTGTATCAAATTCTTACGAGCTGCTTGTACGAAGATGCACATCTTTGTTTATATTGCGTGCTAGCAAGAGTGCAATGCGCTGCCAGCGTCTGTTTTTCCTGTTTTATATAATATGAGAGTCATCAAGCGACGAGTGAATTTACTTCCGGTAGGCAAAGGACTCGGACCTAAAGTTCTGTTGTCATACAAACTCACTTGAGGTGCACCAGTTTCCAGGTCTTCCGTATATCTACCTGTGCCCGATTGACAGTACAGCCATCTGCCCTATAGCCTGGTCCTAAAGTTCCGTAGGGTTAAAAACTCACTTGAGATACACCGGTTTCCAGGTCTCCCGTATATAATCATTGTCGACCTCGACTCCCCGCCTGCGCAGGTTGTCCCGCACCGCGACCACCTCGTCATAGGCGAGCGCAGGCCGGCATGAGCCGAGCCGTTCGAGTTCTGCGCGCACTTCAGCGCGCCGCGCCTGCTCGTCCGTGGTGGAGCGCCAGTACAGCCATCTCTCCTTCAAGCCTGGACCTGGGGGAAGCACTTACACGTACTGATGTGCAATTGAAACGTTCACAATCTTAATTCCCCAAATTAAAATAGAATTTGCAGCAGAAAAATTGTTTTCAAAAATATCCTAGTCTTTGATACAGTATCAGTTTTCCTAACATTTGTAGAGGCAGGATGGTCTCGACTGCTTGTGGGAGGCGTATTGATTGAAAGGCAGCCTTGACTTGAATCTTTATTCATTGCAATGCACTCAGATGTGCACGAATTTCAAATAGCCTAAACAGGGCGCTGACTCCACACATTCATTATAAATATTTTGTCATTCCTATTGTTGCATTATGTATCATGCAATCTCAATGTTACACAGTTTCCGATAGTGTATCTCATTCTGCTCATTATTTATAGAACAAGCGATTGAGCGATGATGAGCCCGACGATGGAGTGTGCTCACCCAACAAATACCGACTCTCGTCATTATAGAATAACCTAATGATATAAAACCATTTTATTTCAAGGTATTTTAAAATCGTAATAAAATCTGTATTTAAAATATAATAAATAAAACCTGTGAGCTCATTTAGTTCTTTCTGCACGAGATCCAGTTTCTCCCTGAGTGCAGTCTCCATGAGCGAGACGGCCTGATCCCAGTCCCCGCGGGACCCCACGCACCGATCCTGCAGAGCGTTCAGCTGCAGCACTCGGAGTACCTGCATGTAATTTCCTCATGTTAGTAGGGCAAACACAGTCGTTAAGTTCAGTTCAATAGGGTTTAGACATCGTGACAATAGATTAAAGATAACGCTTTATAGTTCGAAGACTTGATTTAAATCGATAATCGAATGTTACTTTGTATAAACCGTAAAATAACAACACAGAGGAACTATTAATGACAAAAAATGAAAATAATGTAATTTAACTGTTATTTCGGCTCGAAGGACCACTTTTAATACTGACTTTAGATAAACTTGTAACCGGCCGGAGACATCTAAAGGTTTCTTTAATGCTGTCTCCATAAAGAGACTACAGCAGACCTGATTTAAGGTACAGTGTTGTACGAGAATGGCAGCGACTGCAAAGGACGGGAATCCATTGACAATCGCCGTCGTCATGCCGACCTTAATACGAGGCATATGAAGGTCTCTTGGTACTACATATATGAAGCTGATTCCATAACGCAACAGGCCAAGGCCAATCAGTATGACAGCATTTGTGCTTGTGTACTGTGATCACGACGCAGTTCGACAATCGCTCTGCCCCTCGATTCGATTGATTTCAGACATCGGACTACAGGAGAATAGAAGCTGGCACTCACATCTTGAGCTCTCTCCTCCCACTGGTGCCTGTGCAGCGCCTCCTCCACGGCCTGCCGCTTGACGGGCTCGTAGACGGGGTCGGAGTCCGGGGCGCGGCCCATCAGCTCGGCGAACTCTTCCCGCAGGGCCTCCCTGCCGGCGCGCACCGACACGCCCGGCAGCTCGGACTCCGCCCACTCGCGTAGCTTTATGTCCACTGACGTGTTGAACTTGTCTGCGAGTTACAACAACAATACTAACGACGTGCCCCGAGATATTTTTGAAGAAATGCTCTATAGCAAAATCCTAAAGTACAAGATATATAACAATACGGGTTTAGAAAACTATAGCGCTTTTTGTCTGAAAATAAAAATTTTAGTCAAGCGTGAACTATATACAAAAAACCTATCTCGGGTAATAATTCCGAAAAATACAGATCTTAACAACCATTTCTGTCGGTGTTTAAATATCTTTAGTATTATATCTTTCTTGGATAAAGGACCAGTATCCATGCGGGGCGAAGTTAATAGTCGTCGATTCGAATTCTGGCCCGTACATCTGGGTTTTCTCATATCAATGCTCACCGGTAACGGAAAACATCGCGAGGGCACCGACATGGCATATACTAGACATGTCATGTGTACTAGTGCTGTGGGAACGGAGATCAGCTGCGCTACTGGTCACTGGTTGGGCACGACACATAAGCGCAAAGTGGATACAACTACTAATGTATCTTTGCTTACCTTAAAAAGGATAGCGTGAAGACATATACTATACTAAATATCTTTCTTTTATCTATACAAATTCAATTTTGTCATTTTGACTAGACAACTTTATTTAGATTACTTCTCAAAATATATAGATGATTTTTAAAATCACAAAATCTATAAAGATACTGATTCTATTATCGACTAATATGGATTCAAATACTTTTGCATAATATCTAAATAAAGCATAATATATTTTTTACATATTTATGACATTTTCTTTTTATCTATAGTTTAAATCTACATATCGATTAATTTATAAAGAATAACAATAATTTACATGAATTTCCAACAAAAATTAAATCGAAATAATGTAAAGGAATAGACAAATATTTTCAAAATAACTAGTGAAGTTTGATTAACTAGAGGATTTAATAGCAATATGTCGACATCGGTAATCGATGAGTCTTACTAAAATCGATGTCGTGGGGGTCCAACCAGACCGTGGCGACGCCGCCCTCCCTGTGTTTTACTTTCACTTGACGTGGCACCGCCAACGCTACACAATCGAGTTCTGTTATCCATCCATAAATGTTCACGTGATACAACATCAGGATCATAATTCTATTAAATGATCGCAGTCGAGGGGTAAGTAGAGGTCGACAGTAAGACATAACGAGGATTAACTTAGGTACACTGACAGGTCAGGGCGGTAGATCGGTGCGCCGCCTGAGAGGTTCCGGAGGGACGGGTCCTTCACACCCACCTCTCCCAGTGTGAAAGCCTTAACAAGGCTGCTGGCTCCCTGGGCTTCTGGACGAATTCTGATTCCCAGGCCCGGGCGGAGCGATTAGGACAACCCGGGGGTTTTAGTCAGTACGACTCTATTTATTACCTTTGCCAGGTCAAGGGATTGCGGAATGAACTCCCGACGAGGGTGTTCCGAGCTTTCTATGATATTGGGTTTTGAAACAAAGCGGGAACAGATATTTGTGTGGGCCGGCACGAAACTAGTGACTATCGATAATTTCGTCTCGATTGTCGTACCCGCCAGGTGTAGTGTGATCACAAAGCGGAGCGCACTCACCGACATCCTCCTGAGCGCTCGCAGCCGAGGGCAGATATATGCCCTGGAAGACGCGTGGCGCCGCGGCCGCCCACAGCGCGCCGTGCAGCCGCGCCTCCCACGCGGTCGCCGGCACCGCCGACAGCTCGGCCGACTGGTCCAGCAGCTCAGCGCGCGCGCGCTCGAACAGCTCGTCGCGGTCCAACTCGCGCTGTCTGCGCACAATCATTACCTTACTCTGCCGCCGGGTGGCGCTGGCGGTACGAGACCAATCAGAGCACGCTAGTATTTCCTCAAACTAGAAACGCTTCTACAGAACTGTATATACCTTAAGTAGTTTCTATAAACCACTACTATATGGCACGAGAAGCAACATTAAAAACGTAACCATTATATCAAAAAACTTTCACCAAAGTAGTTGAGGGGGTAAGGCAATTGCAGGTATTGGTTTGTGTCCACTGTGTACAAATACAAAAATTGCCAGAGTGGCTCCGTTTAGTAGGTCACGTTCCAGGAAGGGCTAATATACGTCCACTTGTTTATATACATACACTCTCTGTTAAGGCATATGTGAACCGATATTGCGACGGCAATTGTCGATGGATTTATCCTTTGGCAGTCACTGCTGGACGACACTGTATTATTCATCAAGTGCGGTATAGTCACTTTGTCAAGCAAATGTAATAAAATAGCTTTATTAAACCAGTACTAGTTGGCACCAGAAGTAGCATTACAAACGCAATCATTGTATCAGTCTAGATACCCCTTCTCCAAAGTACACATACATATGTACCAGTTTCGCTAAATTGGTGATGACAGATAGCGCTAGGGGAAAAAATAAGCTATCATTGACGTGAAGATGCCTGTATCAAAATTTATAATGTCCATAACCTAGTTTTGCCAAATCAAAACGAGATGGCGTTAGACGAAAAATGCAAACACGCTATCAATACAGGATACACGGCTCATAGAGCGGATGGCCGTTAAAGTAGGAAGGTTCTTAAGTGGAGATTACGTAATGCTAACCGCAACTTGGGACGTCTATCTACAAGACTGATAGACGGCCTATACCAGATCGCAGGGTGAATACAAGCTGCATCCGACCGGTCACCCTAAAAAAACTTCTGTGGAGGCATATATCCAGGAGTGTACGTCTTATTGGTGCTATGATGATCAGTGCGTAGATCACAAGGCAGTGACCTCGGGAACGTGTTCTTCCACTCCGTCTCCAGGTTGAAGCGCATCGCCTTGAACGCGTCCGCCTGCTGCTCCACCGAGGCGCGCACCATGCGCCAGAAGCAGTCCGCCACCGCCAGCGACAGGTTGCGCGTCGTCACTTGCGACGGAGTCACGAGGCCGTCTCTGTTGCAAAACTGAACATTGCTTCATCTGCTTGATGCATAACAGATCCACGAAAAGAGGACGGCAGTGCCGAAGCACCGAACCGAGTGAACAAACTGAACTGGCGATGGGCTGGTCACTCTGGTTTAATGATCCTCAGTCGGCGTAGTGACCACACCACGTCTGATGGTAAGCATGGTGCAGTCCATAAATGACTGCAACTATCAATGGTTAAGAAAAACAATTGATGAGTGAACAAGCTCGCCCCTTGCGGCTATCCTGGGCTGTTCGCAACCAAAAAAATCGAGTTGCCTTTTGCTAATCGTCGGTCCATCTTGCCGAGACTTGGTCTCGACTCCAGAACTCGTTTACTCTAACGGTTGTCGATTCTGCGACAAATATCTTGTGAAAAGCGTTTTCTACCGTCTGTATCACGGGGAGTGTTTAGTCCCACCCTCACCCTTCCATAACATAACCACGGGCGCGGATTTGTGGAATCACTACTATGCGGTAAGTCACATCTCGGTTAGGACTGAGAGGTTCTCCAGCTCTTACTGCAGCAGAGTCATTGGACTGTGGAATGGTATTTTGGCGAGCATGTTCCCAACCTCCTATGACCTGTAAACGAAGCGTGAAGAGGTATTTGTGCAAGTCAGAATGATCACCAGGGCTATAGATAGCATTTCTTTGCTCTCAACAGTAATAGTCAGTTTTTGGACTGCTCCATGCTTAC
Organism: Automeris io; assembly: GCA_036320925.1. Lineage (NCBI taxonomy): Eukaryota > Metazoa > Arthropoda > Insecta > Lepidoptera > Saturniidae > Automeris > Automeris io. The sequence continues at coordinate 9,881,277 of JAUDJH010000023.1, read as the reverse complement.
CATCAGATATAGGGTGACTACAAGTTAGAAAGGAAACAATCGACTGCTTTCTGCCCGGTAATATATGATATGGACCATAGTTTAAAGAAGCTTACTTGAACAGTTTCGAAGATCTGAAGAATCTTTCCTCATACTCTGAAATGCTCTGGATAGAGTCGTCTTTCCTACTGCGCCCAGTCACCACCGCGTAGTAGCCCAACGCTTTCATTGGGAACAACTTGCCTTCCAAAATACGCCGGATCTAAAGACAAAACAATTATTCTTTTGACTGTATTTTGGCCAAGACATAAGTCAACCTCGTCAGGCCCTTAAATTGAAACCTCTCTCCTAACATAAGGTGAAAATAACTGAACAAATCAACTAACTTTTCTGATTATACATACTTATAGAAGTCAATATACTTGTAAGGTTATTTGAAGTTCGAAGCACCAGGGAGGGCTATTTCCCTCTAAACAAAGTGCGTGTAAATGTGCGAATAACAATTAATTATTAAGTAGGTATTTTACCTGTCCTAAGCCAGGTGTATCCTGTGCGAAGGGAAAATAAATCAAAACCTGTTTACCTAAAATTACGTGGAAGGAATTTTCTATTTCCAATCAATCGACCGCCACACGCGTTGCGGTGTCCACACTCGTTACTGATTAATTCTCATTTATTAATCAATGTTTCTTTATGATTTGTTAGCGAATATAGTTGATAGAAGATAGATAGATATAGAAATGATAGAAGGTACTAGCTGATGTACCTTTAAAGAGTGGGGATGTGCCAAAGAATAAGGGGGTAAAGTTCAAAACTCACTCGATTAGGATTGGCGAGATTCTCTTCAGCTAAGTCGACTTTGGTGAGCACGAAGATCGTCCTCTTGCCCTGGGGGTCGCAGGACGCGACCAAGTCCGTCACGTTGCTTCGCTCAGCGTCCACAGAACCATCCTGTCCGGGGGACACCAGATAAGCTTCCGATTTTATTTATATTACAAAAACAATAGTTTTTTTAAGACTATCAACAGTAAACAAAAATCCTATAGATATTTGCAGCCATCCATAGCTCAACGACTCGGCTGCAGAAAGAGTTAGAGAAGTATTTATTCTTAGCTAAATACTTCTCTAACTGTGAGTTGCCGTATAGCCGTGACTCCACAAACTTACGCCCGTAGTTCTGTTAAAAGAGAGGGTGGAAAAAGGTTAAATAATTCTTCAGAACACTCGACGCGATTTGCATTGCGTCGAGTGAAAACATCGGTAGAAAACGCTCAGTAAGGCAATATCTCTGCGCAAATGGGACGGTTCAAGATGCTGAGTCACGTCAGGAACATTCATAATGAGGACAGCCCTCCGCAGCAACCTATCCAGGGCGTCGAGTAAGTATCGCGCAGAACCGTCCCAGAGATGCGAACAAGCAGAGCCAGATCCAGGCCTATACAATATATTATGTTTTTGTTGGTAACCCGGGGGAAATCCCTAACGGACCTCAGGGAGCGACGAGGGTTGACCCCCGGTGTGTCGGACTTGGACCGACTAAAACCCCCGGGGTGTTCCTTCTCCCGCCTGCCCAGTGCCAAGGGCAAGGCTGAGCCATCTTCCTCGGCACCCGGCGACGTCTAGCCTTCTGCAGGCCCCGCCTTCTTGGCAGGGGGTGGCTGAATAGTCGCCACCCCCTGCGTACACCTAACACATTTGACAGGGAGAGTGGTGTAAAAAAATGCCACCCTCCCCTCATCTCCTTAATTTGTCATTGGAACAGTGTGCGGGAAGACATCGCACACCGCTCGCGCCTGGATCTGGGCGACACGCTCCCTCAAGCGCGCCGCCCAGCGTATGTCCTGTTATGGAGGAAGGCCCTCCTCCGGATACAATATATTATGTTGAGTGTTCCCATCGTTCTGTGATATTATTTTCATAAAGTTGTACATCGCAAAATCTCTAACAATTGTGCTGTAAACATTTTTCATTGGTTTAATCTATATAATTTAGAAATAAAGGTAAAAGGAATGGGGGAAGGGAGTATGCGTGTTTGACAGTAGCTTTTGGCACGCCTCGAAAGATTTGAAGATCCAGGGCTGAGCGTACAGTACATACCTGTATGCATAGGATGATAGCATTCGGGTTGTCCATATATTGCTTGGTCATCTGTTTGATCGCTTCCCTTGTGTCTGACGCCATGTCCACTGTCTGCGTCTGGAATTATCACATCCCACTTGTGTATATGACGGCGCTATCCTCAATTATAGTGAGCAACAGCCGCCAACGGGCAAGCCCGCAACATTCAAACTCTACTATATAAAGCTCTCACACACTGCTCTAAGATATCATTTTGTTGACAACGGTTCCCCGGTACACGTGTTGCAAAGTAATCGTTTACAGTGTCCATTTTAGATAACCCTTCTCTTAAATTACAATAGTTAATTGTCTAACAATGGAATTCGATAGTTAATAGAAATGCCAAGAGAGTGTGCAGGTGGACCAAGTGGATTGTGAAGACTTCGTTATTTTAATGTATGTCGACCCTCACTGCCCCTATGAACATTTTTCTTTTTTTCTAGTTGACTACTACGTTCAATAGATGGCACTCTTATTAACTTTTGCTTTATTTTTCGATGAGCTTAAATTACAATTACACACACACACACACACACTGTACACAAGTGTAAAAATCGTCACTGCGATTCACTTGGGGCTGACACGTTTTTTATTTATACCGGCTCGACAAGTGACTACGTTGCACGAAATGGAATGTGCAGTGTAGTCCAAGAACAACAAAGACCGTTAAGTGGGGAAAATCCTATCGCTATGTCGGCCCACATATAACATGACTGAAGGTCTTTTGGTATATGAATAGCCGGGTAAATACAAGCTGATCCCGAAACCCGACAGGCCGAAGCGAGCCACTATGACCGTCTTTACACTTGTGTGCTGTGTTGTGTGTGTGTTTTTTTGAAACGGCCTAATATATATCGTCACGCTATATCCGTTTCGGGGTGAGCTGCACCCACTTTGTCACTTTGTTTGTTGGATCTATCGTGCCCAACGTGACCAGTAACGCGGCTGATCGCCGTTCTTACAGCACTAGTGCACATGACATTTCTATTAGATGCCATGCGGGTTTCCTCACGCTGTTTACCTTCACCAGGGAGAATGTGGCGCCTAAACCCGTGCTTAATATGAAAAAACACAGATTTACGTGGCGGGTTTCAAACCCACGTCTTTTCCCGTCATCGCGCATCTATACTGATTCCTTTTTTTTTTGGTAGCTCGGGGAAAATTCCCAACGGACCTCGGGGGCGGTGGGGGCCACCCTCTAGAGTGTGGGACTTGCACCGACTAAAACCCCTGGCGTTTTCCACCGATCTACCAGGATCGAGGGCACGACTAGGGCCTCATCCTCAATACCCGACAAGGTGTGGGGCCTCTGAATAGGCCTGTACTCGCTTGGGGAGAGGTGGTATAAAGGATCACCACTCTTTCTCGCCTCTACGCTGTTGAGAGGCACGCGGGCACACATCGCGCGCCGCTCGCACCCTTATAGGACGACACACTCCCTCAAGCGTTCCGCAGATACTGATTCCTTATCCACTAGGTCATTACAACCGTATTTTTGTTTTTATTATATTAAAAATAAAATAAATTTCATGTTATTAATATATTAAAATTATTGTATTTCTTACAAGTATCTGAAATGTGGCTAATCGATGTCGCAGATGCGATATTAGCAACGCATTTCATTATTTTCTAAATACAATTCGCACCATACGGAAGCATACTTACAGATATAACCCCGGGCAGGTCAACAAGCACCATCCTGTGTATTCCTGGACCCTTGACTGACATAGATATGACGTCAGTGGACACCGTTCTACCACCACGGACGCTGTTCCTCATTCTTAGTTCCACTTCTCTGGAACATTATGAACGGTGTAGATTTTTTTACAATTACACACATTGACCTAGGCCGAAACTAAGCTTTTACCATAAGTACCAGACAAAGATATACATACTTATATAGTATTTAATAAAAATTCTGTCTGACCCGTGTAGGTGTTACTCCATATCACTATTAATTTAAGAACAAAACAAAAATTCAATAATATGAGAATTAATCTACTGGAAAAATTACATGGCAACACTGGGAGCGTGTGAAGCTCGTGAATGAAGGAAAAAAGGAAAATGAATAATCCCAGCACTAAACAGAATTCATTTTGAAAAACAAAAATTGTCAATTTTCTTATTTTTTTTTGTGGAAAGTGCAAGTGTAACTAAAACTTAATAATTGCCAAACTGGATGAGACCGTCTTGTAGTATCTCTTGAACCTTGAACCGTATTGTAGTAACTCACTTCCTGAGATCGGCCAAATCTGACTCTTTATTGAGGTCGAACTCCCTCGCAGAGTCTCTGAACTGGGCGACGTGGTAAGGTCCTTCTGACAAGGTTACTTTCACTGGAGCTCTGCAAAAAAAAAAACAAGTAAATATTTTTTACATTTTCAGGGAAACATATTGCAATATATAAACAATAAAATATACATCAGCCGGCAAAGATTCCACAAAAAAAAATCCAGCTAAGGGACAAATGACATTAAGAGAAAACGAACTAACTTTTTGAGGTGGTAGGTCGATCGCCCAAACTGGGTCGCGACCATAATACACAAGTGTAAAGATCAGTATAGTGATTCGCTTCAGTATGAGATTAATTAAAATTAATGACCTATCTAACTTTAATTTGTAGATAGATATCTATATATCTCCCTCTCAGTCATGTGGGGATGAAGAAGGACGCAGTATGGTTTCTATAGCAACAAACGTAAGATCAGAGATAGGAGAGGTTATTAATTTTGGTCGTTCATTGAGCGTGACAGTCGGGCGGACGGATGGTTGTATGAGTGTATAGGGAGCGGTACATTGCGGCCTGACAGCTGTTGCTGCGTCACCGCTCTCGAGCGCCGACTGCTAGAATCCGAAACACCCTAAAAAATGCCACTTCAAAGAGCTACAATCACCTGGTGCACATCTCGCCGGCCCCTCTCGGGAAGATCCTTGCCTGGGCTATCATCTCGAGGACGGAGGTCTTTCCGGCGGACTGGTCCCCGACCACCACAACACGCGGCAGACGGTCTGTCTCTCCCGCGTCCCAGCCGGACAGCTCGTCCAACACCGCTGAGTACATGTCGATCAGGGACCTCTGCCGATACACATTATTGTCTTATCACACGGGGAGTACATCAACGAAACTGTATAGATTTGACAGACCAAAATGTACATAACAGAGCATATGTAGGTAAAAAAAAAAAGGTACTTGTTCTACCTTCCCAGCTTCCTCACAGCACCCCGCCCCCGGTCCTTAGCAGCTTTGTGGAAGAATATCGGTCGGCGGAACGAATCATATTTATAGGAATCTTAAACTAATTTTGTAGTTTCTAAAAACGTATTTGTAGCTTCACGTTTGGCGCGTGCATGTGGTTTCTTTACATTCCCTAAATTAAGGATAAAATGAAACTAGGAGCAGTACCTTCATCTTTCTCGCAGTCGGTTGCCTCCCTTGCTTGAGCAGCATGTTCTGCTGCCGAAGTTCTCTGTTCTCTTGCTCCAGTCGCTGCAGCTCCCTCTGGTAACGCGCCTGGAGAGCCAAAACCTCTTCCTGGAGCGCGTGGACCCGTTTCTCTGTTGAGTCTTACAATGTCATATTCTCTCTACATTTAGGTTTACATGAGGCCTCTAAAGCCGGAGTAGACAAAGTAAAAAGTTAGAGAGTTTTATTGTATACAATATTTATATAAACTATTTCATAGCAAGACTCATCTAGTAATAGTTTACCCACCAATACAGGGTTATTTGTAAACATTAAAAGTCATCAATAATCATCTAAACAAATTAGTCCGAGACACATGCAAATACGATGTGTCTAGCGGTGACTAGCGCAAATAACGCCGTCGGCGTCATTTCCTGTTGGATCCTGACCAATTATCACGGCTTTAGCAGGCGCTACTCCGAAAAACAATGAGGTATACACACGCACTAGATTCATTCCAGGCCAGCGGTGTCGCCGAAGGAGGATAGTTCAGTCAACTGTCGCCAGCAGACGCGTTTACGCTCTGACGCGCAATTCCATTCGAACGTATCCTCGAGTTTCTGCAGGCCTTTTTTCTCAAGGCAGTCGTTTCCTAAACGCTAGAGACCACCGTCAGGTTCGTTCCCTGGCTGGCCGGCCAAGTTGAGGTCCATACCCACAGGGGTGCCCCTGCGTTGCCACCCAACCTATAACTTACTGGCTGAGCACCTTCAGTGCTCGCCTTCTTTCGCCCGGTAAAGTATAACTTTATAATAACTTTATATAATAATAATAGCAATATTAAAAGCAACATAATATTTACTATCATAAAATAATATTCAAATTAATTACGCGAATTCTGCTTACCTTGTCCAAACATCCTATGCACGTCATTGTAATAAATGTGCGTCATAAAAAAAAATCCTTACCATAAGTTGAGGATTCTTCACTGGTGCGGCTGGGTGAATTGGCAACTGGCCTGCTTTGTAAGTTGTTCACTACCTTTGGTGCTGATTCTGAATTAAAAATATATAAATTAATATATCAATTACAAAAAAACTGCTTATTCAAAGATCAAAGATTTGGGGATCAACATAAAGTGATCTGGCCCACAGTCTTTCACCTGCAGTTTATATAATATTAATCTTTTACTGGTTGCACAACAGAGAAAAAGAGAGCTTATTGCATCAAATCACTAGACGCCATGCTAGATACCATATATACAGATATGTGGTGGAGTTTCCGTATATCCGCATGAAGAGATTCACTTCTACATTCATCGTGCAACCAGCTAAGAAGTGGAAAATGCTTCCAGCAACCATGTTTCCATGTTCCTATGACTTGTGAGTCTTGAATATAAGATTGGCATATAGGCATTTACTGGGAAAACTTTGTCTGTTGTCCGATTCATCTTCACCTTCCATCAGGTGTGCTTGAGGTTAAATGTCCACCTGTATATTATAAAAAACCTGATTTTGGTTCCAAGACCACAGAACAAACTCAATTAAAAAAATATATAATTTCCCAACATTGGGATTTACTTTTGTGTCCTCATTGAATTCACAAACACCTAAATTACGGACAACTAGCTACAGGTCAAACAAATATTTGTTCTATGAACCCATAACTCAATCCATTTAAGTTGCATGCACAACCTTCATGCCATTCAAGTCATCATAATAAAAAAAGATGTACTTACCTATATTTTGTGCATTGTTGACTGCTGCTGCTGCAACTGCATCTTCATACCTTTGGGCCAACCATTCGCGCAGCTCGTTAGCCCTGGCCAAGCCGGCCTCACGCAACCGAGGATCTGAGTGCACCGACAGCGTCAGTGGGACACCTAGCAGTATACTTCCACATGGGTACATGAGGGGACCACATATGTTCCAGAAATAGCTAACTACTGTGAAGTTGTTTAATGATTAAACTGATCAAGTAACCTCAGAAATGCTATAAGGGTTTTTAGTAATTTTTAAATTCAAGCAAATTAAAGTAGTTGTCACTGGTGATACTACAAAGTAAGTACATCCAATGGATTCCATGCCAGTGTTGTTGGTGTGGGATTATAAAGTACTGTCAAGCCATGGAGTGCATCCCATAGAAGCATAAAAAAAGCATTATCTATTTTTTACTTAGTCATTGTTTGTCCCCATGCTCGCCCTGAGAATGGTGTGCAGCTGGTTCAATGGAGCTCGAAAAGGAATATTGGTTATCACTCAATAACAGAATACTGCATTTTTGGAACAAATCACCTCAGGGCACTGTAGACCCACCATCAATTAATAGTTTCAAAATTAAACTGGATAAATGGCTCTCATTGCAATCAGATTTTAATGTATTGTCAACACAGTGCTAAGCAATATGTGATAGTTGAACACACCAGCTAAGACGTAGGATCATCAGCCAATAGCTGCTCCCCAATTATTTGATGATAATAATAATACATATATTAATTTTAAAACTTGGTCCAATTTGGATTTTGCACCCCCATTCTTGTAATTACCAGAGTTGAAGTCAATATATTTATTAAATGCTCAAGTATAACAAGGTAATGCTTTTATAGGATGCATTCCACTGCTACCAAGAGAGTGATAGTGTTCACTGTAGTGGTAAATAAGTTATTTATGAGTGGATGATGAGTTAGTGTGAGTTTTGATCATAATGATAAGTTATGTAAAAGGGACTAGCAAAATTTTTTTTTGTTTGTTTTGGTGAATGTCTTGCATAGAGCTTTGAGGGCAGCAACCCGGATGTGACAGACTCTTACTAACTAAAAACCCCTGGGGTGTTCTTCCATTGACTCCAACCGGGTTTGGAAATACTGATTCTTCCAGACACCCTCAGAGCAAAAAGCCTGTTTAGACTTTATATTTGGGACAGAAAGGTGTAAAGAGCCCACATTTCTAAACTTTTGTAATGGGTGGTGCACTGGTCACTTCGCGCCGCCTCCCCCTCATCCGGGAGGGAGTAACACAAAACAAAACTAAATAAATGTAACAGAAGGAGAGTGAGTGCTGTAATAGCTATGTGGCAAAGGAGGCTCTTAAATAAGTTTAGTTTAACTTTTGTGCAAATGAGTATAGAACCACTAAGCATAAAAGATTTTGTAGAAATGACAGAAAAAAAACTAGATAATCAGAAATTAAAAAAATGGAGATAAGGGCTAAATAGGTTATAGAAATGGAAGGCAAACAAAAATTTTATAAGAATAAAAATTGTGCAATAATATGCCCCAAAATATAGTATGAAAATACAAGAAAAGTTTTATTTCAGTTGAAGAATTCAACTGTTGTATTACTGATTGTAATAGTGAGTTATATGAGAATCAGTAAATGTGACTCTAGTGGTGAGTTATGTGAGTTTAGTGATGAGTAAATGTAGTGAAGTAAGTGAATTACAAGTGAGTGAGTAAATTAGCAGAAATAAGTGAGTGTGATTGTAATGGTGTGGTAAGTGAGTGAATTTCTTGTTGAGACTTATTTATGTTTTTAAAATTAATTTAATTGTCTATAAACACATATTTTTATACACTTCATGCTCGCAGCAGTACTTACCTATTTGTATTTGATCTCCTATCTTATCCTTAGCTGAAATAAGAGTTGAAGTGAACCTGTCCCATTGTTCATTGTCTGGTAAGAGTTCATTAAGCCAGCCCATGTCTGGCAAACCATCTTTCCATTCTGAATATTTCTAGAAGAGGATTTTTCATGTCTTACTTGTTGTTAGCAACTTTGATGTCCATTGGTAGTTTTTTTAGAGCTAAAATACTTATGAGCTTGCTTAAAACAAGCCTAGTCTTGCCGAATGAAATGTCTTTTAGGTGAAGAAGAAGTGAAACACTATGCTCAAATGTTAAGATTCATTATACTTTCATAAGTGACAAGTTTAACTAATAAGTATTTTTCATTTATTTATATAAAAATGTTTTACCTTATTTAAAGTCATTCCTCCACCGACTGCTCCTCCGAGTAACAGGTATCGTATCTTCAGCATTCCTCTCACAGCTCTGGCTACCAACATACCATAAGCCCTCTGTTGAACGCGTTGGATGTGATTCGGATCTATTGGTTTGTGTAGAAGTATTCTTCTCCCTGTCCATACTGAGAATGCAATAGCTCTTTTGTCTACATTCGACCAAGAGGAACGTTTCAAAGATGATCTGCAAATATATAAAGCGTTATAATAGTTAAAGATCAGTCATATGAGTTATGAAATATAAATTGAAAATTTACATCACCTCATATTGTTGTGCAGTATCCTAGACATAATGTATTTTTTCAGTTTCCGATGTATTAATTCATTACCACTAATAGATTAAAGAAAAAGTTACAATAAATATTTTATAACCTCAACCGGTAGAAAAATACAATTAACAAGTAATTACTTAAATAATGTTGTAGATGTGTTTATATAAATTAATTCTGTAATATATTATACAATCAACTTGTAAGTTACGAGAAATCATTGAAAAATCACTTCATATTTTGAATATTTGACAATTTTTAATCCATTGCCATTTTTTGAATAATTTGGTTCGGGAAGTGTTGTCAATCCATGTCAAAATTGCAAAACCCTCTTTTAATTTAGGATTAGACGCCTATAGGATACAAATTAATAAGTTAGTAAAGATTTACAAACAATTTTTAAAATTCATTATAACTCCTACAAAAAAAAAAAATAGAACATCCGTCTTTTTGAAATCGGTTAAAATATAAAAACAACTTGTTCCGTAAAAACTCCATTGTAACTAGAAAAACTCCTAAATTTTAGCGCACAGCACAAGAGTCAGCTTCACAAAGTTCAAAATATTTTGTTTTTGCTATTATATTAAGAATTGAACAATCACGAATTTATTTTTATTCATAAACTAGCTGTCCCGGCTGACCTTGTTCTGCCCTATTTCTCTAAAATAAAGTCATATTGTTTTTTTTAATGTTAATAGCTTCCCCGTCAGATTTCATTCTGCCAAAACCTATTGGCCTGTCGGCTGTTTTTTGAAAATTGTTTGAAGGAACCTGGCCTTAATGCTATATGTATGTATAAAAATTGACAAATATTGACATTAATATTTATACGTCACTCAATTGTTTTGCCTTCCCGGAACCCGTCCACTAACATTTAAACTTTATGGTATGGTGTTAAAGTTCAAATTGACTTTTAAATATTATTACGAATTTTTTGTATGAGAATATAGAAAAGTGTTGTTTTTAGACTTTTTCAGACATTTTTTTAAATTTTCTCTCCGTAATAACCTTCCCCAGACTTCAACAAACACAACAAAAAAGAAATCAGCCAAATCGGTTCAGACGTTATCGAGTTTCGCGCTTATCAACACATTTAGCGATTCATTTTTATATTATAAAAGAGCATAAAAGATAATGAGTATTATCTACAAAATATTTAAAATATTGAAATTGGAATAAGTAGGCAAATAAAACTATTAAAATGCTATATTGATGAATACAAGGCACCTTTCTTGTTTCTACGTGAGGTATAAATTCAAGTAATGTAAATTATGTCATTTTGTAAATGTTTCAAAAAGGTAATATAATTTTTTGCACCTACTCGGAACACGTTTAAATGAAAAATGATTCGCCACTCTTTTCTTACCTATACTGTTTTATGCTAACATTTATTACTGTTGTATTTATGAATTGTCATTATTGTATAATGTAGGTGTTCGTAAAATAAAGAGTCTTATTCGAGTCGTCACACGAAGTAGTTTTATTTTGATAATAAACACAACATGGTGTCAGGTGTGGTTCTAAACAGGTGATTATAGTGTAAAAAGACGTGTAAACATACAACAAATAAAATGCTATGGCCAGCAATTCGGATAAATCGAGTGCAAGTGAATCCGATACTAAAAGTGTGATGTACTCAGCGTTTCACTCCGACGCAGCCTTGAGTTTCTTTCGGCGTTTCTTCTCAAGGTAGTCGCTTCCGAAACGCTGGTAGATCACCGTTAGGTTCGTTTTTCAATTGGCCGGCCGCCCAAGTCGAGGTCCGTACCCACAGGGGTGCCCTTGCGTAGCCGCCCAACCCATAAATTTCGCTGGCTGAGCGCCCTCTGCGTTCGCCCACCAAGCCCGGTTTTGTTGTGAAGGTCTTTCCCAGGCCACCAACGTAGGACACGCCGAAAAAAAAAAAAAAAAAAAAAAAAAAAACTCAGCGTTGCAACAACCGCCGCCGCTACGCGAGACCGGCAACCTCGCTGATAATTACAGAGATTGGAAAAATACCTTCGATTGGTTTTTAATAGCCAGCGGTAGAGAAAAGTCTAATAATAGAGAAAAATGTGCATTATTTCTGCATGTCATCGGACAAGTAGGTCGGGACATTTATGATGAATTGGATCTGGTACAGGAAAATTTAACATACACAGAATTATGTGAAAAGTTTTCATTGAGATGCGATCCACAGAAAAATATTAATTTTGAAAGACATATTTTTTTTGAAACAGTACAAAGTGATGAATCATTTGAAAAATTCTTAGCGCTTCTCAAAGTACGAAGCAAACGTTGCAACTTTGAGAAACTTCGTGATAGCTTAATACTGACCCAGGTAATCAGAGGCATCAAGGATAGTCAGCTACGCGAAAGGATGTTAAGAAAGACCGATTTACAGTTAGAAGAGGCTGTGTCTTGGTGCCGGGCAGCGGAGATAGCAGGCGAACAGGCAAACACAGTGCAATCAGCCGCCACAATACCTTGCAAGGCAGCGGCTGCAAGCGATCGATCGGTACCGGCTGAGATTGAACGTGTGAGCACGAGTGAGAAGGGCCGGCTTCCGTCCGCTGGGCTACGACGACCGTACCGGGGTGGAAGGAGCGGCAATATCGCGCCCGAGACGAGCGCTTCTTCGCACAGACGCGGATTTTGTAATTTACTTCACGTACGTAATAGGTGTCCAGCGTATAACGTAAAGTGTTTTAGGTGTTCAAAAATATGTCATTTTGCGAAATGCTGTAAAACGGTTTTACAAGTGGAATATTCATCGGACAGTGAAAACGTAGTGGTAGACAACATCGAAATAAACTCTATAACGAATGGATGGTTTGAAAATATCGTAATAAACGGTAAAGTGTTGAAATTCAAACTGGACAGTGGCGCAGATGCGTGTGTCATGTCTCGGAAGAGTTTTCAGGAGGCTAATTTCAACATTAAGAACTTGCGCCGCACGGGTAGCACATTACGCGAGGTCAGTAAGCATATTCTACCGGTATTAGGTCACTTTCAAGCGAAATTGTGTCATAACGACAAGTTTTTTATTTGCAAAATGTATGTATTAGATTTAGACTGCAATAATTTATTATCGCGAGACGCATGTATAGCGCTTAATTTAATTATTCGTGTCAATGAAGTTTTAAATACGGAAAACAGTTACATACTAGACAAATATAGATCAGTGTTTGAAGGTATAGGTCGGCTTCCGGGTACTCATAAGATAATTATTGATGAAACGGTTCCTCCTGTCGTTCGTTGTTCGCGCAAAATACCGATTAAATTGAGGTCAAAACTGCAGGAGGAACTGAACCGTTTAGAGATGCTAAGCATTATTAAACGAGTGGATGAACCTACCGATTGGGTATCGAGTATTGTTTTAATAGAGAAGCCAGATGGCAAGCTACGTTTGTGCATGGATCCGCAGCATTTAAATAAAGCTATTAAAAGGAGTCACTTTCAGCTGCCGACGCTGGAAGAAATTACGGCCAATTTATCTGGAGCAAAATTCTATTCACATTTAGATGCAAGCAAGGCTTTCTTTATGGTCGTCCTAGATGACGAGAGCTCTAAGTTGTGCACATTCGCTACACCATTCGGTCGATTTAGGTTTCTAAGGATGCCGTTCGGGCTGTGTTCGGCATCAGAAGTTTTTCACAATGCAATGTACAAAACTTTTGCGATGGAAGGAGTAGAGTTGTTTATTGACGATCTGCTTATATACGGAAATACCCAAGAAGAACACGACAAAAGATTAGAAGCTGTTTTGAGGCGCGCAGCTGAAAATGGAGTGCGTTTCAATAAAGAGAAGTGCGTTATAGGAGCTAAAGAAGTAAAATACTTAGGTCACATTTTTGATGAGAACGGAATTCGACCCGATCCAGACAGAGTGAGCGTCATACAGAACATGGCAATTCCTAACAATAAAAAAGAGTTGGAGCGATTTTTGGGCATGACAAATTATTTGTCACGCTTTATACCAAATTACGCTGATAAGACTGAGCCATTGCGAAATTTGTTGAAACAGAACTCAGATTTTAATTGGGATGACTGCTTTACAAAACATTATAACGTATTAAAAAAATGTATAATAAAAGCACCGACGTTGCGTTTCTACGAGCCCAATGATCCGGTCGTAGTGTCTGTGGACGCCAGTTCACGTGGTCTCGGAGCGTGTTTGCTGCAAGACGGGCGGCCTGTCGCCTTTGCAGCACGACCCCTATCCTCTCCAGAAACAAGGTGGGCTCAGATCGAAAAGGAGATGCTTGCCATTGTGTTTGGCTGCACTCGTTTTCACCAATACATTTACGGACATGAATGTGTTACCATTGAAAGTGATCACAAACCGCTCGAGGCAATTTTTAAGAAGCCATTAAATGAGACTCCAGTGCGATTACAGCGAATGTTACTTAGATTACAAAAATATAACTTGAATATTAAATATGTCCCTGGAAAATTAATGTACATAGCGGATACACTGTCCCGTTCTCCAGCAGATGAGGATCAGCACGATGACATTCACACTAAAGTGCAAATACATGTCAATACTTTGTACAACAGTGTCAACTTTGAAGATAATAAATTAAAATCTTAGATTATAATTAAAATTAATAAAAGAAAAAACTATAACAGATAAAGCGCTCAGCGGAATAATGAAGTATTGCCGAGAAGGATGGCCACATACAAAAAGTATTTTAAAAGGAGAGACGAAACCATTTTGGAGCGTAAAAGAAGAATTACATATTATCAACGGAATTATTTTTAGAGGTGATCGAGTGGTCATCCCAGAATGCCTCTGGCGAGAAATGTTACAGAGGATACATGAAGGACACCTAGGAATAGAGAAATGTAAACAAAGAGCGAGGGATGTAATGTGGTGGCCCGGTATGACGTCGCAGATCGAGCGCGCCGTGAGCGCTTGCGAAACGTGTGCGGAGCGCCAGCCGTCGCAGCCGCGGGAGCCGCTCATGCCGCATGAGCCCGCTGAGAGACCATGGGAACGCGTTGCGGCCGATATTTTTCAAATAAAGTCAAAATATTGTTTACTTGTGGTAGACTATTACACAAAATACATCGAAGTGTTTACACTGTGTGATTTAAGAAGCAACACGGTTATTAATAAATTAAAAGCAGCTTTTTCGCGACATGGCATACCAAAAAGGTTGATCACTGATAATGGTTTACAATTTATGTCAGAAGATTTCAAACAGTTTGTGACGCATTGGGACTTTGATCACGTTACAAGTTCACCATATTATGCTCGTTCCAACGGCCTTTCGGAACGGAACGTGCAAACAGTTAAACGATTACTTGAAAAGTCAATATCTGATGGAACAGATCCGTATTTAGCACTTTTAAACTTTCGAAACACACCGATATCCGGGGAACAATATTCACCAGCTCAATTATTAATGGGAAGAAGACTAAATACAAGATTACCCGTATACAATAAATTACTAAAGCCTAAGAATCCTAAACCACACGATATAAAGGAGCGAAGAAATTATAAAATAATTAAAACACGACAATACTATAATCAACATACAAAAGACTTGCGGCCATTAAAGAGCGATGAACAGGTCAGGATTCGCGAAAAGCCAGGGAACACGGGCCGATGGTTGCGAGCACAAGTGGACGACAAGGCACCGCAACCGCGCTCATACTGGCTGCGGACGACAGCTGGTGGACGCTACCGACGCAATAGGCAGCACATCAGAACCACTCCCCAAAACTATACACATAGAAATAACGAGCGCCGTTATGACGGGTTCGACGAAGATGATTATAATTCCCAAAGGGGGGCAACTGCGATAAGTACGGACAATGCACAAGCAACGCTCTCGACGACAGAACCCTCAGAGATTTATTATAAAACGAGATCCGGTAGGCAGGTTCGTCCACCAAACCGCTATTGCTAAATTGTTAATGTAAAAAAAAAAAAAAGTAATAAATAGTTAAGTAGTTTTATATATAACAAGCCATACAATAAATGTAAATGTAATTGCATTTACTTTGTAATGTAACATTATAATCACAACTTCATAAACTAACTCTTAATTCCTAACTTAGGATAAGTACTCATTGTTATAACTCATTAATTTGTAGAGAAGAGAGATGTTGTATTTATGAATTGTCATTATTGTATAATGTAGGTGTTCGTAAAATAAAGAGTCTTATTCGAGTCGTCACACGAAGTAGTTTTATTTTGATAATAAACACAACAATTACTATTATATTTCTGTAATAAATGGAATACATCCGACTTCTTTGGTAACAATTGGTAGCAATTTCAAACATTTAGCATAATAGCACCAAACACTTTAAACGTCAAAAATGGTCAATTTTTCGTGAAAAGCTATAAATTAATAAATTAATGAGAAAATAAAGTACACAGTTAATATATGATAAAATTAGTAAAAGCCGGCTGCCATAGTGACTTCCTTTAAAAGCAGTGTTAAATATCAGTGGGAACAGTTAGGATGGCCTGTAATCATTGAGAAATTTACCGTATAATAAGTGAGTGAAAATTATTCAGATTATTACAGCTGTCTATTTAAGTGTTTATAATCGCTTAATTAAATATTCACTGAGGAAGCGGTGATATCATTTTTGGTTCTTTGAACTTTTGCGAACCCTATGCATTGTATTGTCTTTTTGCGTTTACAATTTATTTTTAGCCTTGTAATACGTTTATGTCTGGTTACGTTTGTTTATTTGTTTTACATGAATAAATGGCTGTTTTATGTTAAATTCAAGGATATTATCAGACTTGTGTTATGCTAAGTGGTTGTTCATTGTCAAAACCCAAAAAAAATTAAGTAGTTTCTTATTGGATTTTTTTATTCTTAGTAAACATCCGTCTTTATTCGATGAAATATATTTTAAAATACATTATATTATAATTAAGTGTAGAACATTTATAATAAAGAAAATATATAATAATAACATAGAATACAATTATTGATAGGAACTGAAAAGACAATTGATGAAAATTAATTAAAATAATTAAAACATGTTTATAAACTTAATTACATTACTTTCCATAAGTAACTTATTTTATAATACAAATTAAAATATAATTTAAATGTTGAATTAACCTACATCCCTTGTCAAAATAAAAAAAAAACATATGTATCAATTTGATACAAGCTAGAAAAAAAGGCTACATTCATATAAGAAAACATATAAGTTTTTTTTTTGTGGTGATAAAAACTGGTTTATGTTTCAACAAAAAATATCACATGGAACTGAAGAAATTACTTATAGGTATCACAAACTTTGTAAAAATGGGCTTTGCATACATACATTGTGCATATGTTACAGCAATTGCTGTACAGATTCAAGTTTCTCTTTCAAGTACAGACATAACATTGTGGTGGTAATTTTCACAAAATTCCACTTATTGGTAAAGCATTATTAGATTGGTAAAGTTCTAATTGCACGGACAACTGAATACACATTCTCTAATCTTGGCATTGCTTTGTGCGCAGCAATGAATGGCAAGACCAGTGCATTGTCAACTTTAATTATGGCACTATTTAGAACCTAATCTTTATCATCCATACTGCTACCAAAAATTAGATCTTTACTCTCACTATCAATATAACTAGCCATTTTCACTTGTTCTTTGGAACACAATGTTAAAATAATTGCATGACGTCCAGTGCACCAGTATGCATTGAACATTTAAGTGAAAACAATGGACAGAGACAACATGAAGTAAGCACATCACATCATAAAGCACTTGTATGTTCACTGAGAGACATTGTCTAGAAGTAAACAAAAGAAAGCAAAACCGCATTGGATAGCCACAGTAGCTATGCTCGCAACGATGGCGATTTCTGTATGCATATATATTCATCAATGATATATACATAGCCTATCTATATTGTATCAATATGATACACAGAACGGATGTGTGAATTTTTTTTGTAGGTCTTTCTTTTGACATCCCCAACATCTGATTTCTTTTTCAATCATTTGTTGAAAATATAGACTGAACCAAAATCTCTTATCAGAATAATAACCATTTTCTTTAAATATTAATTTGAAATGCAAAATTTGTATCACTTTGATACAAAAATCTGGTGGGGTTAACTCAGAACTATTTATAACTTTTTAGATAAAATTCATGCATTTATAGTTGAAAGTTCAAAGTAAAAGATTCTATAAACAAATTTACCTTTAATCTTATTTTATCTCACTTTTGACCAAATATTTATATTATGTTGATATTAATCCTAATTAAAATATTTTCATCTGTACTTAGTTTCTATTTACAAAAAGAATTTTCTTTTAACATTCTGTGTAAATATAAAACAGTTTAATGAATAACCAACAATTAGGTAATATAACATAATATGATTGTTGTAACAGCTTAATTATATGATTTGTGAACACAATTAAGGATATTCTAAACAATATCTTGTTATAAATAACACCTAATGAAACCAATTTAAATAAGAACCAAACAAGAAGTATATAATTAAAGTATTTTGCCATAGCTAGGGTTGCCATATTTCCTGGTTTGACTGGGATTGTTTTTTCTTCAACCACTGATCCTAGCTAGGGATAAAATAAAGTATTTATTTGAACTGGATGTTGCATCCTATGCCACTATTTGTTGGTTTAGTTGAATATTTGTTTATGTATTTAGGCAAACAGTTGAAACAGCTGATAAGTGTATGTATCCTGCTATTTCACTGTTTATTATTATTTCTTTGTGTAATTGAGATAGTATATACGAAGGTTTATAGTATTTCTTTTTTCTCATGTTAAACACAGTGTAGTCCAATAATTGATGATGTTATAATTGCGTTCAAAGGTACAGTGCATTTGTGAATCTGTCATAATTATGTTGCTCAATTTTTTTTTTTTTCATTTTTGTCCAAGTTTAGAGCTACATGATCATTGTAAACCTAATGTAAATGAGTAATGTGTAGAAAAATTTTAATTGAACAATTTATCCTCATAGAGGTCAGCATGCCAGTTAACGGGCTTGCATGCAGTGTTAATTGATATATCATACTGTACAAATGGTTTTGTGGGCCAAAGGTAAGAAGTATGGTTATATTAGTCAGACTATATCTAACAGTACAATAATCCTTGCTTATCTTCTATTATTGCTTCAATTCATCAGCCTATATCTTTTTTAGGGGTCAGCAGACATACATGAATGCACCTAATTGAGAGTACACTGTAGTCCAAGGAATGAGAATTGATTGTTTTTCTTTCCTGTTAATAGTTGTAGTCATTTTTTTAGACTGCACCATGTGTGGTGTGTTCACTTTGCCATGTCAGCAGGTTAAAAAAAGTAAGTCCCACATATTACATGTTTATTTATAACATATTGTCACGCTAAATCCCTTTCAGGGTAAGCAGAGACACATTAGTGGCTGTAATTACTTTGCGCTTGTATGGCGTTTCCAACGTGACCAATAAATAGCACAGCTGATCGCCGTAGAAAATATATTATACTTATATAATATATCCACGCGTTTTGTACTAGATTAACCTTCTGTGTATTTCTTAATTACATTCCTGTCGTCTGCTAAATTGAAAAGGATATCTGTATATTGTTTATTACAAGGTTTTATAACTGTAACGTAGGAAATATTTATTGATGACGCAAATTAGCGGAAACTTGTGCATTAATCGCGTGGTCGGCCAAAATTATTGGATTGTTTGACATGTGTTGACCTTGACTGACCGTGACTTTTTTGTTTTCGAGGTAAGCCTTACTAGTTCCTTATTACACCGTATTATACCGTTCAAGAACAAACGGTCACCGTCGTCATATTGGCGTAAATATAGAGCGAAAGAAGATCTCTAGGTATTGGTGTTCCTCTGAAGCTGCCTGCGTACAAAAAAATTACCATCAGCAAAACCTTTGATTTCGGCTACAATGGGCTGAAATTTTGACCAAAACCGAAGGTTTTTAGTAAGCCGTCCGCCTCGCAGTCTTTTACTGGTTGCTCAATGGAGAGTATTCTCAGGATCTATATTCTTTAATTCTGCCAGCCCCATTTCATAATAAAACTACTACACGCCGCGTCTGATACCATCCATACGTTGTGAACGTCCCTTATAATCCACACGAAAATATTCGCTTCTACATCCATTATGCGAACAGCTGAGGAGTGGAATATGCTTCCAGCGAGTATATTTCCACGTTCTAATGACTTGGGAGCCTTTAAGAGAAGGCTGAATAGGCATCTGTTGAGCTGACGCGCTACATCGTCGGACTCATCTTCTTCCATTAGGAGAAATTGTGCTCAAGCGTGTATGCTTGTAAAATATTTAAAATATATCCTGGTCGCGCTGTGACTGCTAGAATCGTGTGTTTAAGGAACTAAAAAACACTTTAATACGTGTTAAAAATAATAGAGATAATCAGAAAATGGTGGAACCCGTGTCTGTTTTCATTTGAGTAGTGATATGCACCCGCGCATATAATCTCGGAACAGAGGCCCGCGCGTTGTGATGTCGACCGGCATCTGTACTTCGCCCCGTTTAACCACATCATTGATAACATTGTTTTTATACTCATGCGGTTCAGTATTTGCGTTCATTAGACGATATCTTACAGCAGGGGTGGCCAAACTGCGGTGCGCAGTTTTTTTTTATTTTAACTTTTTCGATACCGGTCCCTTATACACTAGACCGCTACAGCTACAATACATATACAACCGCTTCTCATTATACAATACCTTTTGTTAATTTATATAGGATGACACATTACATTCTTAATATGTCGCATGTTTTACGTTAAAACACGCTAAACACATTTGAGGTGAGGAACAAAATTATTTGCGATAAATTGAAGATATCATAGTTTAATCATAACACTCGAATTGCATTGTTTATATATCGCTTGTTTACGTCACGGAGTACTGAGAGTCCAATTTGGCCCCGTGAAAAACGGACGAATCGTGCTGGCCGACCAACTTGTTGAGTACTTTTTTTTGTATCCCGGGGGAAAATCCTGCATAGGACCATCAAGGACGCTGTGAGGGCAGCGACCCCGGTGTGTCAGACTCCTACTGACTAAAAACCCGCTGGGTGTCCCTCTGATTGCTCCACCTGGACCTGAGTATAGCATAAGTATACGCAAGTCCAAGCTGACCCCTTCTTCAATTCTCCAGTACTCCGTAGTTACGAAGATTCGCAAGAACGTGTGTACATATATGCAAGTGGCAAGAACAAATTCACTTGCGCGATGCATTTTAGTTAAAATGTTTCGGAATCGTTAATCAATATGCAATTATTTGGTTGCGTTTGTGGTTTGTGACCACGAAACGGCGTAACTAATTTGAACTGATTTAACTAATGTATTTGTGGAAAGCTGCATTTAATATTTAGTGTTAATTTTATTTCAATACGTTCGTAAATAAAAAAGTTATGGCAATTTAAAAAATCACGTTGTTCATTTATTGGAAATTAAATTATATAAAATAACTGTTCGGTTCATTTGACTAAAATTTTACTTAATGTTAACTTTAGTTTAGTATAATACAATGATGATTGAAAGTTTTCATGATCAAAATAATTAAAATTAAAAAATGGATAGTTTCGGAGATTTGCTTTCTTCCAATATTAGTTGAGCTCACATCTATATTGTGAATCGCATAAAATAGGATTCAACTTGGGCTGTACGTGCGTACACAGGTCGGAGCTACGTCTGTATAAAGCGTGACGCGGGCCGCGGGTTCAACTTCCACGCGAACGAAGTCGCGGTCACAATTAGTTAAATAATTTATTTTGTAATGTTTGAGTGTAAACAAAGTTAAGCAGAATCTATAAATGTTATAAACGACCTCGCGTCGCATTGAGATAAAGTTCGTCTGCAGCAAAGTGCTAGTCAAGGTCCTTTAAAATTATCGTTTTCCTGTGATAATGTAACTGACCGGATTTTTTTTAACCTCACTCAACATCATGATCACACCAAGCCCCACCGTAAGCATGGTGCAGTCCAAACCGACTGTAACTATCAACAGTAAAGAAAAACAATCGATAGTCGCAGCGATCATGCCGGCCTGCGCAAATATCTCTTCTCGCTTCGTTTAAAGGAGCCAACAGCATAGAACGATGGGAACGCTCGTCAGAATGCATTAGCTTGCCATAGATTAATGACTCGGCAAAAGTAAGAATTGGAGAACATCGGTCGAGAGGCCACTTCCGTTAGTGTCGACTAAGTCGCTACGATCATTGCCCCGGGCTGGGCAGTCATCGAGGCAGGTACCGCAGGTACCGCATTTATACTTGACGGATTGAGATCGGAAGTAAAACCAGTGGGTAACTGCCCAAATGATTTAGCCGCAATATTTAGCTATAAACATTGTAAATGTCATAAAAATCCCCGAGATGATATCTATGCGGGACTCCAAATACTTGTATCTTGTATTAACAGGATGCGTAGTATGAAACGTTTAATATTGACCACAATAAATATCACAGCTATAAATAGCTGTCCCTAGATTGTTAAGTACTGGGATTTCCCTTGTTAAGTTCTAATATCACCCATATTATAGTATATATTATATATCGGTATTTGCCTAAACAATATTATTATTATAAGCTGGTTTCGTTCCACTGCAGGGGAAAGGTCCCACTTCCTTTTTCCACTATATTTGTCACATTTATGGAATATTTTGATATGTAACCCAGCGCGCTTGTCCAATGCGGGTTGGCGAGCGTGCACTAGGATGCATGCACCGGCAATCTGCGTGCAATTCACCAACTTACCTTACCTTAGTCTGCTCATACGACCATTCTATTCTGCGTGTAAACCCCACGGCTTACCAATTCTATATATAAATTTATTTTAGATTTGTAACAATTGAAATTATAAGGGCTATAAAAATATAGTTAAAAAAAAGTGATATTATTCCATCAATGACTTTTTAGTTGATAAAAATGTGTGGTCTTTTGCAATTTCATTCATTCATTCATTCATTCATTTGTGAATTTTATATTTTTACCTCATTATGTTAAAAACTCTAGCCAGGCCTGGGTTACCAAATTTTTCCAGTAGCCCGAGAAGCGAAAGGCCTGTTTAGGCTTCTTTTCTAGGAGAGGTGGGTGTAAAGTGTCCACTTTTCCGGACCTTTCTATCAAATGACGCACCGGACACCCGCCGCCTCTTTATCATGCGGGCAGCAGATTCCCTAAAGTCTGCTTTCCGTTTATTGTCTACAGAGGGAGATATAGCGCTCTTTTTGGTTGGGTAATGGTCTCCTCCAACTTCCTTCAGTATCCTTATCTTGGACTGTCTTTGTCCATTTTATTCCCGCCACTGAAAGGATATCATCATACCATTTCGTTTTTGGTCTTCATTTTTTCTTTTACCTTCAGATCCAGACCAGTTTGCTGTTTCTGTTAACCATATTTGGTCTATGTACAGATCCACAGAATCACACTTTATTACAGCCATCTTCTTACATCGAGGGTTTAATAGGAACTTTAGGCCAATATTGTTGTTCCAGATTAGCAAGCGATGGCGTCAGTATGGAAGCGGTTCCAGCGCGTGAACAAGCGCGCGGCCAAGTTCCAGTACACCGCCTCCTACCATCGCGTGGAGCTGGAGACCTCGCCTAAATGGTAATTATAATAAAATTAAAAAAAAAAATTAGACGTGGCACGCGATTTTTTTATACGATCCCAACAAAGTTACTTAACGAATTTATTTTAAGTAAGATGTCCCCATTTTACTTGTTTTTGTTTTACTTGAATTTTTTTTGCTTTTTAAATTAAAAAGATATCTAATAAGAATCTAATATCGATACTGAGTAACGGCTTGATGGATCGAACAGGATTTTTAAAACATACTGTTGGTATTATGACGTTCAGAAATCAATATATCAAGGGTAGGCATAAAAATGAGGAATAATGATTTTCTTTTCAGGAAACCGAACAAGCTGAGCGTGGTTTGGACGCGGCGGTCGCGGCGCGTCATCACGGAACCGCTCGAGTGGGAGCCCTCCCTTAAGGATCCGCTTAAGTAATTATTTTCTTGCACATTATTTCTGGACATATCCTGTGGTCACATTAACCACTTGCCTGTTACCGTGTCCCATTACAGGGATACGGTAAAAAGTACATCTTTTTAGGTAATTCATATTATTTATCATAGAACATTTGCAACGCAATTCAAAGTCAAGTGTAATGTAAGAAATTACTTAAAGAGATATAATTTATCGATAAAACTAGTTGGGCTTGTACAAAAATTCAATTACAATTAGAGAAAGTTAGGTTTTCTAAATCTAGTAATGAGGCCAAAAGGCGCAACTCCAGATCCATATAAATAATAAAAGCTTCCAAACTCAAGGAGCATCTGGGGTACAGCACTTTCTATTACTGATCTTGCTTTCAAAATATCAACATCGAATCGAATGTTTTTTCGCACTACAATTGCTTGTAATAATTGGTAATAATTTGCAATTTGTTGATATACATTACAAATCCTCACCTACACCATACTCTACATCATACACATACAAATACATTCACAGTGAGTGATTTGCGAAGTGCCCGGTTACTGCTGCCAACTGGTAACCTTTATTGTAAAATCATCCCGCCTGCGAGGGTGCTTTTGTGAACGGCATAAGTGCAAAACATAGCCTGGCCCGAGTATCTAGGTTTAAAAATTAGTGCCTAAACCTATTTCTGTGGCAAGTCCTGTAATGGCATCCACAGCTGTCAATATTTTTATTTTATACAATTGAGGGTAGCCAGTGGCCAACACATTACACGATAATAACAAATAGTTACACAAGTATACCTGCATTAAAGTGCTGCGCCGTCTGAGCCCAATACATCGTGAACCAGAAAAATAAACAATACAAAGGCGTATGTGTACTAATGCTGTGAGAACGGGGATCAGCTGCGATACTGCTGACGTTGGGCGCGACATACGCTCACTCCGTAAGGGATATAGCGTGAAGATCTATTATCTATACTAATATTATAAAGCTGAAGAGTTTGTTTGTTTGAACGCGCTAATCTCAGGAACAACTGGTTCGAATTGAAAAATTCTTTTTGAGTTGAATAGACCATTTATCGAGGAAGGCTTTAGGCTATATAACATCACGATGCAATTATTAGGAGTGAAGAAATAATGGAACTTGTGAAAAAAACGGGGAAAATTATTCATCCTTGAGGTCTTCCATTGCGTGCGCTGCAAAAACGGTTCAAGATACCAAAAATATATGTAAGAAAGAATTATTCCTCTTGAAATGATCTAAAAAAAAAAAAATTTCCGCTACAGTATATGTCTATTTTTTAAGATTAAGTCACTAGAACCGTTTTTATGGTAAACAAATTTGGTCGAAATTAATGCATTATTTGTTAAGAGTTGTATCAACGTAATAATATTAATCTTTATCCAAATAAATGTGTTGTTGATTAAGAGTATTTAATTGTGAACAAAATTGTCTTTGACATCACTTAATTTCAATGAACATCTTAGAAGATATTACAATAACTTATATAGCAAAACAACGTTTGCCGGATCAGCTAGTTATTACTATTTCTACATACAAAGCCAAAATGTATTATACCATACACAGGTTAAAGTTCATTTTTAACTAACGAGACAGTGATGCTCATGTACTGAGACGTTTATTGGACGATGAACTTAAGGTTTATGGTATTTTTAGGGGTTCAGTGATATACCCAGTGCCGGTGAATCAAACGGTAGCCGTGACTCTCTTCAAGGACTCCAGGACCAATGAGCTGGAGGATAAGGACTGGAATTTCGTTCTAGAGGACGTGAGTTGATCTCTTGAATGGCTTAAACGTTCTATCATCGATAACTCTAGTAGATAGCACACATATTATAAACGAGGGATATATTTCAGGATACAATGATTTGTACCTTCTTGGAGCTAATAAAAATGTAAATAACTATCTTCGTTAATACATTATTAAGAAACATTGATGAATAAATAAGAATTGATGCGTAAAAAGTGCGGACACCGCAGCGCGTGTGGCGCATGATTGATTGGCAATTAGATAAAGTTCCTTTTACTTAATCTTAGGTAAACAGGTTGACTCGTTTCCCTTAGCACTTTATCCTGGCTTAAAATGTCTACTTAATAATTAATAGTTTTTTTTATTTATTCATGCTTGTCATTGTCCCTAAATATGTTGACTGTAATTGATTTTGTTTTAAAGGAAATATTAAAATGTCAGTATATTTACATATTTGGAATTATAATCGGAATTGAATATCCTCCCTGAATATATCCCTTGTGTATAAAATCATGAAGCTTTCGAAATATTACGTTGTTATATTATGCCAATTCCAGGTATTTAACCCCTTTCTACTAGCGATATCGTTTATCGAATGCCGACCAAACGATATCCTATAGCAGTGTGTGTGACCTTTATATAATAGAGCTTAAATGGTGGGGACATGCACGTTGGCGGGTGTCGCTTACAATATTTGATGGTAGTCCGTCATATTTTTAACGTGTGTTCGTAAAGAGGCAATATTTTTCAGAGGATAACCTACAAGAAACACTTTTAGGGAGCTATTTAAAAGAAAAAGCAATTCAACTGATCTGATATATAGAGAAAAAAGAGCATCCTGGCAGCACAATTCAAACAGCTGATTCCCATGACTTTTGTCAGCCGTATAATCTAAAACAGCATAATGTCCCTTTCTATATATTTGGTAACTTATTTAAGGGGAAATTTTGAATACCTGTTGGAATTTTATTATAAAAGCGTACATATTAACCCTTAAAAGAGTTACAAATTTGATGATGACGACATTTCCGATTCCCAGGTGTCAGTGACCGGCAAGCGCCGGCGCCTGGCCGTCTGCTCCCTCAACATGCGCAAGTACGCGAGCCTGGAGCCCACGCAGCGAGCGCTGGTGCTCACCCTAGAGCCGACCACGCAGAAGATAGTCTCGGCCACCGTCAGCCTGACGCTGCACTGTGTTCTGCTGCGAGAGGGACAGGCTACGTTAGTACCCCACGACTTTAATACTCTTGGAATCTTTTTTAGGGTTCCCTATCTCAAAAGGAAAGACAGAACCCTTATTGGATCACTTTGATGTCAGTCTATCAAGATTTTTTTATCTCAGGAAAGCGTTGAGGTATCAAGTTAAAATGAATATAAATATAATTCAAGATTATCGAGAGCAAATGTAAAAGAAGGGTTGTGCACGCCGATAAGGGTTTCACTGATAAGTTTTCAATTCAAGTGGACCCGAGAGACATTCTTAGGAGCTGATAAGGCTGTATTTGGACCTTAAACATGCACACGACCATTACCGAACATACATATAGTTATTTCGAAATGGAAAGAAACCCATGGACGTGATGCCGACACCGTATCACAAGAGTATTCCATTCACTCCAAATAAAACACAGATCACATACAGCTTCCTAGTAGCGAGTTTATTTGAAGTGGATATTAAAATGGTCCTTCGAGCCGGAATAAACTGTAACTTAAGTCCTTTTAATCTATTGTTATTAACATTCATTTTGTGTGTTTGTTTGTTGTTTCCTGCAGCGATGAAGACATGCAGAGTTTAGCCAGTCTGCTGTCTGTGAACAATAATTCGGATATCGCGGTTCTAGAAGATTTGGACGAAGACGATTACACGCTCTCTGATAATTCCACTAGACAGGTAATTATGCTTGATGATTAAGGTGTTTTAAGAGCTGCTGGTAGCTTTTTTACACTGTTGCAACAAAGTGACTACAGCGCACCCAATGATTAGTATGGTGTAGTTCAAAATCGACAGAGGCTATCACAGATAGGATACCCATTGTCTGTCTCCGTCATCATGTCAGCCCACATATACAACGAGTGAAGGTCTCTAGTTATATGAGTTACTGGATGTATATAAGCTGATCCCGAATCGTAGTAAGCTGAAGCGAGTCACTATGTCGGTCTTTACACTTGTACACTGCGCTCAGGATCTGAAATGAAATGAAATATAACTTTATTCAAATAGGCCTATTTCCAAGCACTTTTGAATCGTCAAAAAAAAAACAAAGTGAATCTAGCACCGGTTCGGAAAGCAGAATCTACCGAGAAGAGCCGGCAAGAAACTCTGATAGTTGCTCCTTTTAACATAGTGAGGTACAATAACAGGTATGATATATAAAGGATTGAATGCCCCGCGAGAACGATTGCATATATTACGACCACGCACTTTTATCATTCAAACAGTCATTAATGGAATAATATTTCCCAGCAATTTAGTTTTAATAGTTTTTTTAAATTTCAATAGTGGTAACTCCAAGATATCTTTAGGTATTGTATTTTTATAGTCTTAGTATTGTGTTAGTATTGTCTAGTTTAGTAGGGCAATCGTCCTAGCATCTAAAAATTCTGAAGAATTATTGAATCTTATGCCTTCATTACCATTCCTGGGGTGCACTTTACGTTGGTGGCTATTACTTTATACCTTTTTTTTTAATTGGTTCGGCAAAGTAACTGTATTACACCTGATGGATAGTGTAATGTAGTCCAAAAACAGCAACGATTGCTAAGGTACGAAAATCCATTGACAGCTGCCATCGCTATATCGGCCCGCATATACCACGACGGAAAGTCTCTAGGTATATAAACAGCTGGATATACACAAGCTGATCCAGTAACGCGACAGGTCAAAGAGAGTCACTGTGACGGTCTTTACAATTGTGAACTATCATTAAGACCCAGTCGAGCATTCGCCCTACTACCTCAATATACTATCTCCCAAGCTTTAAAGATAATATTGCGGCTTTCTGGAACCTTCTCGTCGCACACTTAAGGTTTTGGAAAGGCTTTCCAGGCGCAGTATTTCCTCTGCGACATAGGACTGTTCAAAGAAGGAGTAACTGGGTTCTTTTAGTTCGGCAGCACAATGATTAATTTCTTCTTTTTTTTTTAAATAAAAGTGTTAACTTTATCGTTTCCTTCGCATAAAGATAGTTGAATATCAAGACAATTTTGGAACGCGCAAGTTGATTCCCACAACTAAAATTAATTTAAAAGCGATAGCCTGTGAGACGTCATGTCCTCTATAGTGTTATAAATTTTTCATGTCATCAGTTAAGGGTTAAAGGACGCCCATAATTGTTTACAGATGTTCGACCTTCGGCAACAAATGGAAGAGATGACCCAAAGCCTGACCAACAGCGACATAGCGGCCACGCCCAACAGCGTGCAGAGCCTCAACCTGGACAGCTCGCGCACCCCCACGGGACCAGCGTCCCCTGACCGCACGCCCACGGCTCACTCCGGGAGTGACCCCTTTGCTAGAGAATTTGCAGAACCCGATCCTAAGGTATTTTTTTATTTAAGACAAATCCTCATCAGACCGTCCCGGACGCACGCGGGACTGGCGCGGTCAAGGTGTACCGGACTTGTAAGCGCTAAAAACCCCCCGGTGACAATTGCAAGTGCATATAAACGGAAATTTTGAGACCCGTAGTCAATTCTCCACAGCCAGGTCATGCCGCGTTCCTTGGGCATTATCTCTGGGTAGAACAAAAATCTTCTCCGCCTTATTACACTAAGAGCGTTATTGAAGATCAGGGCAGGGTTCATTGTTTACTGTAGTTAATTTATTAAAAGTCACTTTATGGACATTATTAAACATATATTTACAGTTAAATCACAAAAGAAATGAGTTACAATACTCTCTTATATCTAAAACGCGGTAACACGGTGCGCGGGCGGCGGCAGACTACTCACTCCCGCCACGGGATGCGAGCGGGCGCGTTCCCGAACTACTATCCCATCCGCTAGGGATGTTCTGCCGTCAACAAGCGTAGTACACAAAAAGCGTCCGCCCAACAAATGCCTATTCACTCTTTTCTTAAAGAGTTTCAAGTTATAAGATCATAGAAATATAGTCGCTGTAAGCATATTCCGCTTCTCAGCTGTATCGCATGATAAATGTAGTAACGAATCTCTTCGTTCGGATATAGGGAACGTCCACCACATACGGATGGCACCCGACACTGTCGGACGGAAATTGGGGTCAAGCGCAGGCCCGTCTGTAATAAAAAAAAGTAATATAATTAATAACATTTCATCACGATATATCTCTTTCGGAGTGAACAGTGAGTGAGATAGATCCATACATTTCACTATCCATTCTGACTAAACTAGTTTAAGGAAGTTCATTAATCATATTACAATTTCTATAAAGGTTGAATCGAACGGGTCTGGTGGGAAATCCAGGCCGGAGCTGCTCAGCAGTTTGACCAAACTCGTCAAGACAGAGCCGAAGACTTCAACCCCGAAGCCACAACAAATCGTCCCGGAGACCAAGATAGAGGGCCTCAAACCCATTGTGCTTAAACCGAAGACGGTGGCCCGGAAGAACCTCAAGCCGCTCGAATTGAAGACAAACCTGAACAGCATCACGTTGGATAGAAATGAGAATGAGAGAGATGAAGATAGTGATAAGACTCCCACTGTTGAGGTGGAGAAGCAGCCAATGGGCAAGTTTGAAAAAGATAAGACTCCGGTAAGTCCTTATTTCTTCTTCTCACTTTTGGCCCTAATCACGAAGAATATTATAAGAATTATATTTGGACATAATAAATATTACATTAAAAATCTTGTTTCCTTTATGGCTCGATAAAATAGGTCCAAGATCTTCTGGAGTGGTGCCAGTCGGTGACCAGAGAGTACAAGGCGTGCCGTGTGACTAACCTGACTACGAGCTTCAGATCTGGGCTGGCGTTCTGCGCCATCATACACCGGTTTAGACCGGACCTCATGTAAGCTCTTTTTTATCCAAGGAAAATCCATATAGGATTTTCTAGTCGCCCTGGGTCTAACCCTCGGGGGTTTTCAGTCTCTGATTAAAACTCTTGGGGGTTAGTCACCTGTTGCGGGATTCTGGTCGTGGGAGTGAACTACGCAATCTGCTACGACATGTGTTCGGTGCCAGTGTCGTACAGACTGTTACAACGTATGCACGCATTGTTTTGTCTTCATATTGCATTTACGTACTCATTATAAGTTTGAAATGTACTAATCCAGTGGATAATTTTAGTTTTTAGATCAAAGATTGATAACACATATACAGTATGTAATAAAAACCCTTACCGACCTGTGAAGGCGCTATTCGGTATCGATATCAGTTCTATTTACGTTATGTTATTTAGTTAAGAAGAAAAAAAATAATGGGAAAATTTACATGGAAACACTGGGAGCATACCTAGTTCGTGAACAAAGAAAAAAAGGAAAGCGAAGTATTGTGCTAGTAGCTCTTTATCGGCATCGACAAACGAGCGCCATATCCTCTGATGTCAATAACCGGACAGTAGACTTGAGGGAGTCTACCGCCTGGATGAGAGCTCTCTTTTATACGGCTGACATTCAGCGCTGGCCCAGCTGGTCAGCTAGCATTTGCTAAGTTGACTTCCCTTTGGCGCATCACATCACAGGGCATTTGCTTTTGTTGTCCTCTATCTTGATTAACCTACCCTTCGGTTGTATGGTATGTGCCAAAGAAGTGCTTTTTCTTTCTATTTTTTCATCTTTCAAAAATAATGTTCACAAGTTTGTGAAGCTAAAGGTACGTGTTAGCGCAATGTAGCACCGCTAGTTCTAGATTTCCACGTAATTAATTTAGGACAAACAGTTCGTTCAGGCACAGCGGCAATGATATAGGTGAAAAGAGACATGCACCTGGAGACTGGACGCTGAGGACAGGCTACTGGAGCTCCGGACCGTTCACCGTACACAAATATATTTATAGAAAGTAATGTTCTGTCGTAATGTCCCAAAAGAAAACCGAGTATTGCGATAAGTGTCCCTGGGTCCGTCCGCCGTCCGATCAATTGTGTCGATAGTTTAGCCGTTCCGTCGACCGCGAGTGGAACGCCGTGAGGAAACCGGGAAAGGAGGACAAGTGTCTTTTTTTCTACGAATGCACCGCGTCCAAACAGCACGATTCGTATTTCGACAGTCACTGCTCGGCGACCGCGACCCATCTGCGATCGCCCGGTCGCGCTGCATCGCCCTGTACGTATTTCAACGGAACGGCGCTCGATGCAGACTAGTGATGAAAATACCCGCGAATTTTCCCAAAGTGCCCAAAACTTCCGAGAACATTTCGTAAATTCCCGGGAATATTCCCAAGGAAGTTTTTGGGCACTTTGGGAAAATTCCCGGGCATTTTCATCACTAATCCAGGCGCCCGCCCAGCGCCGTCAGCCGTCGCGACCGCCCGGTAGTCAGGCCGCGTTGACATCTGTTTCTGTTTATCAGTGACTACTCCGGCCTGCAGCCCGACGAGTCGGAGAAGAACCTCCGCACAGCGCTGGAGGCGAGCGGCAAGCTCGGCATCTCGCAGGTGCTTACGGCCGCTGACGTGTGCGCCAGGCCCACGCCGGACCGCCTGGCGGTGAGTCCTTCACTTAAAGGATAGTAATATATTGAGCCCCGAAAGAGATACATTACTGGTTGTATCCACTTTGCGCTTCTATGTCACGGCGAATCAGCAACCAGTGGCGCCGCCACCGTCAGTCAGTGCGCAACCCGCACAGCGTGCGAACGTGGAGCGGTACGCCAGTAGCGTTTATCCCATGGATGCATAAAAGCATTGCATGCCCTGGCAATAAATAAGTCTTGATGAATTGCTTAAAATTAAATGGAACGTGGTCGCATAAAAGTGGTAATCATTGTTATCCATGCATATTCACAAGCCCCCCGCAAGTAGTAGAGACCTTCACCACAAGGATCGTTACAGAAAGTCAGATGAGCAACGTTGTGGTAAATATATTTGTTACTTTATTTCCTTTTGAGGAACGGAACTATAAAAATGCAATATTGTCGTTTCAGATAATGACATATTTGTTCCAATTGCGGGCGCATTTCACTGGAAGCGAGTTGCAAGTCGAACAGTTGGGTATGTTATATATTTCTTTATTGATTGTTCAACATAAAACAAAATCCATGCTCCTATGCAAAAAAATGATTTGAGATATATTTTCAGTCTATTTCGTTGAAAACCTTAGCACTAAAATTTTTGCCAAAAGATCAAAAACGACCCTCGAAGTACTAAATGTTATTTGGTGAAATCTGCATGATAATCGTTGTTCACAGAGATACAATCCTGTTAAAAATCGGGTAATAATATGGATCTTTTTATAAAAATATTATATACAGTTACGCTATATACCTTACGGGGTGACCAAAGATACATTAATTGGTGCATCAACCTTGCACTTATATGTCGCGCCCAACGTGACCAGTAGCGCAGCTGATCGCTGTTCTCAGGGCAATGTGCCATGCGAGCTTCTTCACGGTATTTTACTTCACCAGTGACCACATGGTGCCTAAATCCGCACGTAATCTGGAAAAACAGGTACAATTCGAACCTAGGAGCGTTCGAGTTCGAGTACATGGAAACCGGTACCTTATACACTAGACCAACACAGTTTGTTCACTTAACACAGTTCAGTTCAACCTAAACAACACAGTTTAGGTTGACCCGAATGGCGGGCAATTTAAATACATACATAAAAATGAATCGTAAGAACGCGTGCAGTACCGACATTTTCCCGCCCAGCCGGCAACGACGAGGCCGAGTCTTCGTACCTGGTGGGCAGGCACGACACGGACCTCGGCCTGTCCCGGGACCTCTTCAGCCGCGAGATCAGCATCAGGCGCTCCAGGAACACTTACGAGAGACCGCGGCCCGTGTGAGTACTCTGGAGGGTGTAGATTTTCTTGTTTTAAGGTTTAAAAAAATACATATCCAGCGTCAGATTATTGTCGCTTCGGAAGTATTCGGAACCGAACAATTTATTTATAAAAAATGAAAAGATATGAAAAATTGGGTAATTATAAAACACGGGTAAAAAAACAAAGGAACAAAACGAATAGTTTTTTTTTAAGTGAAAAAGCATTTTTTGCGATGTCTCAGATCATCATCAGCCTCACCTTCCAACATGTGTGATTGAGGTCAAGCGACTGCCTATACCTAAATCATAAAAAGCTTTTTAGCTATCTATTCTTATTTTATCGATATTTTCTTTTAGAAATCATAGCAAAAGAACAGAAAGATAAAGAAGCCGGGAAAAAAAATAATGAAATAAACGATTTCAATTCAAAAGGACAGTGGCAAGGAGGGAAGAAGATAGAATATTACTAAAAGAGGGGCAAAGACGTAGGAGAAGTGTTACAGTTGGGATGAGCTGGGGAGGGGAGGGTAAATAGTAAAGATGCCACGAATATTCGGCAACTATTCGGTATTCGGCCTATTCGGCCACTTTTTTTGCTATTCGGTATTCGGCCGAATAATACGTACTATTCGGCCGAATACCGAATACCAAATCATGTAAAAAAGACGTTATACTACTCAAAGTTATGTATTTATTTCCAAATTACAACACTTTAGTAATTAAAATTGATCAGTGGTAAGTTGTGATGGATAAAAACAAGCTTTTCAGCATTTTTTTGGTAGCAAACGATTACGCTTTTCATCGTAAATGTTACCAGCCTCAGAAAATAGCCTCACACACACACTCTCTCTCTCACACACAAACACACACACACTCTCTCTCTTGCTCACACACATACTAATAAACTTATACCGTTAATATCCATATAAAAACACAAAACACCCTTGAATAACCCGAACGGAAGTGCGAGTCTCACCAGAGACAAGATTTACTTAATTGGTGAGACTTATCACCCTGTGTATATGCATAAGTTTTGTGTTGAAATAAAGATTATTATTATTACTAAACACGCTACTTCCAGGAATATTCGGCGCTTCGGCCGACAGCGTTGCCGAATATTCGGTATTCGGTATTCGGCCAATTGACTATTCGTGGCATCACTAGTAAATAGGTTTAGCTAAACATTAACAAGAAGTTAAGTTTATGATAGGTCCTTTAAAAGAACCGTAAAAAGCCTTTTGAGCAGGCCGGCAGGATTACGGCCACAGTCGGTGGACAGTGTCCTGCTTTTTGATAGTTGCTGTTCGTTTCTGGACTGCGTCGCGCTTAATGTCCGGTGCAGCGTAATCACTTCGCCGCGCTAATATAAAAACACATACGTGTATTGACCACCGGCTTTGCCCGCAAATTCGTTTGCGTGGAGGTGGTACTCTTTATAATAATAATATATCGTCACGCTATAGCCCTTTCGGGGTGAGCAGAGATACATTAGTGGCTGTACTCACTTTGCAGTTACATGCCGTTGCGGCGCGGCGTGACGATATATTGTATTTTTTATAATGACTGATCGACTTGTTTTTTAAACTGACTTAGCTTTTTTATTTAAAAATAAAATAACAGTAAACGTTAAAGGAATTTTCCATAATACATTGTTGAAAACTGCATCTATATCGGTTAAGTCGTCTCTGGGATTAACGAGCACAAACGCGTACAGATATGTGCATATTGATTAATAATCCCGATACATTTGTACTAACCTACAGCGCGCGAGTGAAATCTTTCTCCAAGGCGGTGTATATAGAAGCTCTAAATTAATTTTTCTGTGGGCATCCAGGTCGCAGGAATCCCAGGAGTCGCGGAACTCGCAGGAGCGCTCGACTCCGGACAAGCCGAGCTCGCCAGCGCCAGCTCCAGTCTCAGCGCCGATGAGGGACGTGAAGGAGCTGCTGCTGCACCAGTCGAAGAACATCCTCGGCAAGATGCTGTCGCCGGCCACGACGAGGGACCAGCCGCTGCAGGACCGGCCCACCGCCAAGTGGTTCTCGGATCCGCTCAAGGTCTACTTCTTATCAATTACTAAACAATATTTGATGGAGCGGCTCGACCAGTATGTAGTCACATTTGTAACACTATTGAAGGCAACGATGAGGGCCGTTGCCCCGGTATGTCGAACTCTTACCCACTAATCCACCGGGGTGTATCTTCTCCCGTCTGCCGGGGCCAAGAGTATAACCTTGCCAATTTCCTTGGCCGGTCCGGCTGTCGACAGGCCTCGCTTAAGTTGTGCCGGGAGGTAATAGCGCAAAATGCCATCTCCCCCTCGTCTCTGTTAGTTTTCATTTAAGCGGTGCGCGGGAACACACCGCACACCGCTCCCGCATGGATATCGGGCGACGCGCTCCCCCCCGGGTGCGCCGCCCGGCGTCAACCCGTTATGGAAAACTTTTTCTGCTTTTAACGCGCTGTATATAAAGATTCGATGTGATCACAGCCGTTGCCTGCGCGTCCCGAAAAGTTGATGACCCGCAAGGAGCTGACGGACCCGTTCGGCTCTGATGATGAGGAGGATCAGCAGCCACCCGGACCGCAAGGGAACAACGTCAACATTAACAAAGGTGATTGATTTTTTCTCTTCTTGCTGCTGATATGCAGCGTCTTTTTGACCCTTTTATTATGAACCTTGACAGTAATCAGTCCCGTTTCACCATAAAGCCACTAGACATATTGTCGGATAACATCCGTATAAGGTGGACTTTCCTTACATCCACACCAAGAGATTCGCTCCTACATTCATCATGCGAATAGCTAAGGAGTGGAATATGCTTCATGCGACCATATTACCACGTTCTTATAGAATTTGAAACCTTTAAGAGAAGGGTGAATGGGCATTTGTAGGGCGGACGCGGTCCACCGGCGGACTCATATTCATCTTCTGCCATGTGTGATTGAGGTCAAGCGTGAGCCTGTATATTGTAAAAAAAACTTTTGTGTTTTGCTCATTAGTTAAACCAGATCAGAAACCATTGGCATACGATCCGATTATTCCACCTGACCCTCTAACCATGGCAGAGTCGGACGTGGCGAACAGACAGCCGGCGGCCAACGAGAAGCAGAAACCGGTTACACCGGAATTGCCCAAACCCACCCCGGTAAGTGGAAACGCCAGACTATATCTTCAGCTTTGTGTTGGTTTTGCACTATAACTTTGGTCCTTTACGATTGGGATCCATTGAGGGGTTTCACGAGATTTATATCTCGAATTAATTCATTATTAGATCATTATAGGTCGTCCACTGCTTCCCCCAGTGTTTTCCAGAGCGAGGGGTCGGGAGCAGCTTGCATCCAGCGTCGCCCTGCGATCTGGATTAGGTCTGCTCTCGCCAGGATGTAGTGTCCTTCCGAGAACCTTCCTGCCCCATCAGCCATCCTCTCTACGAGTTGTTTCCTGCCCACTACCACTCCAGCTTACTAATCCCCTGGTTAAGTCGGTGACTCTCGTTCGTCTACCGATCTCTTCATCTCATCTCTATATATGTTTATATTTAAACTGCTTCGAGAAGTAAATCTCTTAAGAATTCCACAGATGCTTTTATAGAAAAATATTAAAATATTCCGCGATTCTAAATTCTTTTTTTCCTATCAATAGATCTAAAAAAAATTATATGACTTTCATACATAATGTTATATTAATTGTAGTATAGGCTTAAATCCTTTTTTTTTATTATTGTTTTGTTTATGCGTGTGTGTGTGTTTGAGTTATTGTGTATGCCTTGTATGTCCTGACGCATAAACCCGTTGACAAACGCTCTAACTGTACATTTGAATCGTTTTTTTTCTAAATTTCATTTTACATTTATAATTAATGAAAATCATTATAAAATTATTGTCACAATGGTCGTTATTTAGTTTAATTTAGATATATTTTATTAAAAATACATTAATTTCTTTTCATTGCATCATCGTCGTCGCTTTGAAAAAAAAAACAATTTTGTGCGTGTGACGGAACGCTTGATTTGGACAACGCCATTTAATAAACGCTTGCTATTGGATCGTACATTTCGACGCTTCGTTCTGATTGGTCAATACCTATGTTGCTAATGGCGCACTGAATTGTGATTGGCTGCGGAAATTTCGATATATCATGATTGGATACTGTTCGGATCCGTTGACAACATTTTTCACCTTGATTGGTTCACTTATACGTTTTTAACGACACATTGAAATGGGATACTACTTCATCATCAATTACACCCTGATTGGTTAATACTTATTGGCGTACTGAATCATAATTTGTTACGTCATTTTTGACTGATCATGATTCTATACTTCTCGGATACACTGGCCACGTGATTCACCCTGATTGATCATCTCTTACATCCCCGATGGTACACTTATTCGTGAATGACTGAAATTTTGATAAATCATACGCGCATACGATTTACATCTGACGACATGATTCAACCTGATTGGTTAATTTGTACGTCGTTAATGGCGCACTGAATCGTGATTTGTTCCGGAACTTTCTCGTTAAATCTCCGCTTGATATATAGCAATTGTTGTCGCGACATGATGAGTTGAAAGAGCGTGCGAGACAGCTGCTCGAAGCGACGAAAAGAGAGGCGAGAGAAAAGGAGAGGATTAGAAATCAAAATTCGAAGGAAGAAGCTAAGGTTGAAGCTCTTAATGGAGTTAGAAATGGCGACGTGAGTCCTACACAGGTATGTTGTACATAAGTATATGCTATGTGAATTTTATTTCCAATCCTTAACTTTGCCGTGTCGTTAGAGTGACTTGCCTTGACATCTCGCGTTTCGGGATCAGCCCGTGTATGTCCTATTCCTTTCCATCTTCTTGTTCAAGGTCAGCCGCATGATGACAATATTTTTAGTGTTGCGTCCAGCTATAGGCGACAATAGCGTTTTTATTTTGGCTCAGCATAGTGGCCACATCACGCCTGATGGTAAGCGTAGTGCAGTCCAAAACAAAAAGGATTACAACTATGAATAGTAAAGAAAAACCTATCGATAGTCACAATCACCATGCCGGCGTCAAATATCCCTTCACGCCCGTCTAAAGGACTCAATATCACAGCCCAAAGACTCGCCAAAAGTAATATTTAAAGAACTTCTTAGTCCTAGTCGAGATATGACCTTATAGTATATTAGTAATATCCAGCTCGATGGACCAGAAAAAAAATGAAGATTTTTAGAATGGCAGTTACTTTTCAAATCATCGTTAAAATGGGTCATGTTTTATCGAAATGTCACGTGTACTAGCGCCCTGAGAACGGGATCAGCTGTGCTACTGGCTGTGTTGGGCATGACATACGAACGCAAAGTGGATATAACCATTAACACTGGCACTATCTTTGCTTATCTATAAAAGAGATATAGCCTGATCATATGAGACTACCAAAACCAGATAGGCACGAGTGATCATATTATGTACTACAATGTGTTGCAGATAAATGTTTTCAAATGTTCTCCTCAGATATTTGATTTAACATTGGTTTTCGACTATTATAATACATTTTAACATTTAACATTGTTATATCAACAGCCGATGAGTGAAGAAGACAGACAAGCGATGCTCCGAGAGCGAGCGAGAAAACTCATCGCTGATGCGAGAGCGGGCATCGTCAGGTGAGTTC
Organism: Automeris io; assembly: GCA_036320925.1. Classification (NCBI taxonomy): domain Eukaryota; kingdom Metazoa; phylum Arthropoda; class Insecta; order Lepidoptera; family Saturniidae; genus Automeris; species Automeris io. The sequence goes on along the minus strand of JAUDJH010000023.1, from coordinate 9,842,208 downwards.
ACACGGCTGCAGCATTCGCAGCCGCACGTCGCCTGTCAGTCGGCTTCGCGTATTTGTCGGTTGCACTTGCTTTAGTCGTGGACTGAGCTGACTCTCATTAACAATATCGTATTCGCAGCCCAACGTCACCTCTATCTCCATCAAGAAATTCCCGCTCCGGCACAGTCGAGATCATCAGCAAGCAGTCAGTCATGGAGGAGATTGCCGCTGGTAAGGAATATATATTATAAGGAAAGTTAATGTGATTATAAATTATCCAAATAACTTTGTCCTCGGCTGCGTCTTTAGAGGGTAGCGGGGGGATGATATAATGATTGCGTGAGGACCGGCCGCTTACCGCGCAGGTAGTCTTGAGCTATTAAGTTAACATATACTTGCAATTACTTATTAGGAATTGTATCACCGGACTATATCAAAAGCTTCCTGGAAAAACTCGTAACTTAATGATATTAATTAAGGAGCGTTAAAAAATACGAAATATTAGGTCCTTACATATGAAATTGGCATTTTGTATGGGAGGAACAAAAAGTCGAATATTTTTTAATATAATATATTTAATTAATCAAAGTATGAACCATTATTTTCTATGCACTTTTGCCATCTCATAGGTAGTTCATTGATCCCTTTACTAAAAAAACCAGTCGGACGGGAATCAATAAAATCTTTGAAGGCGATTTGGACTGCCCCATCGGAGTTGAATTTTTTCCCTTGCAAGAAGTTATCCAAATTTCGAAAAAAAATGGTAATCTGTTGGAGCAAGGTCCGGGGAGTACGGAGGATGTCTTAGACTTTCCAATTGAAGCTCTTCTAATTTAGTAGCCGTCTGTTGCGCAGTGTGTGGTCTAGCGTTGTCGTGAAGCAGCAGTGGCGTGGAGCGATTGACCAGCCTAGGTTGTTTAGCCGCTAGCGTTTCCATCATGGTTTGCAATTGCTGACAATAGACATCAGCCGTAATAGTCCGGCCAGATTTGAGAAAACTGTAATGAACAATACCGGCACTAGTCCACCAAACGCTTACAAGTAACTTTTTTGGGGTTAATTTTCCCTTGGGGCAGGATTTGGCTGGCTGGCCAGGATCCAACCATTGCGCTGAGCGCTTCCGATTATCGTAAAGAACCCATTTTTCATCACAGGTAATGATTCGGTTTAAAATACCTTCATTATTGTGCCGGTTTAGTAATGTAACGCAGCAGTCGACGCGCGTTTGCCGGTTTGCTTCAGTCAATTCGTGAGGTACCCACCTTTCAAGCTTTTTAATCTTCCCAATTTGCTTCAAGTGAATTAAAACAGTTTTATCACTAACATCGCAGCCTGCAGCTAACTCGGACGTGGCTTGCAATGGATCCGCTTCCACAATAGCCTTCAACTCTTCATTATCAACTTGAGTCTCAGGCCGTCCACGGGGCTTGTTCTGCAGGTCGAAATTTCCAGAACGAAAACGTTGGAACCAAAAACGAACTGTGTTTTCTTTTGCAACACGACCGCCATACACATCATTCACCCTTCGAGTTGTTTCCGCAGCACTAGTGCCACGGCGGAACTCGTACTCGTAAATAATGCGATATTTTATGTTTTCCATTTTGTAAAATGAGTGACGCAAACAGAAAAAAACAGAAGAAAAAAACAAATGAATGACGATCATCGAAGCACAAATACATGAGTCTATAGCTGTACAAATTTGAATTTGGAATTCCTTACCAAAGAGGAGAAATTTGTGATTAAAGTGGCCAGTACGAAAAACGCCAATTTCATATGTAAGGACCTAATATTAGAAGAAGAAGAATTAAATGATTTCTAAGAAGAATTCATAGTTAAATCAAACTGGCCAAGGTTTCTTGATAATAATAAATAATGATATATCACCATGCTGTATCTATTTGGCGCCTAAATGTCGTGCCCAACGCGACCAATAGCGCAGCTGATCGCCATTCGTTCGGCACTAGGACACATGACATTTTTATTAGATGCTATGCGGGTTTCCTCATGAAGTCTTACTTCACCGGTGAGCTTGCGATGCCTAAATCCGTACATAATCCAGAGAAACCCAAAGGCTTGTGCCGGTATTCGAAACTATGACCACTCTCGATGCTGCTTATGGGTACCGACCCCTTAGCAACTAAATACTTAAAAACTTTTTTTAGAGTTATATATTTACAAATATTTCCGCTATTAATTGGAGGATACTTTTTCCGCGAAAAGTGTGTTATGCATAAAATATTATACCGTTATGCATTATAGTGCTTATAATTGTGAATTGATAACTGTTTTTAGCCGGTGGCGTGGGTCAGTTGGACGCGTTCCTGGCCCGCGACGACTCCGTGCCTTCGAGTCCCGGGTCCCGGAAGAGCTCGATAAGCCCGGACAGATCTGGTCAGTTGATATGTTTTTTTTTGTATACCATTGTGTATCTAATGTTTAAGTTGTTTCGTTTTGTCTTCTTGTTGAATAAAAGCCTCGTTTTTTTACTTATTTACTTCAGGACATTCCATCTTTCATTATTCGTTTCATGTTATACGTTCATATTTAAAAATAACGGACCAGCCTTCACTGGTTCGCACAGAAAATAAATAAAACTTATCAGTCTCCTTTCGCATATACCTATTGCAATACTCAATTCAACCTGATCTACGAGTCCCTTCTTGTTTTTTATCCTGATTCGGCACAGTGACCACACCAGGCTTGATGACAAGTGTCAAAACAGTCAACAGTAAAAAAAATCTCTTCACGCCTCGTTTAAAGGAGCCGATATCATAAGACGATGGGAACACGCTCGCCGGAATACCATTCCACAGCCCAACGACTCGACAAAAGTGAGAAAACTGGGAAAACTTCTCAGCCCTGGCCGGGATGTGAGTTTTTAAAACTTATTTATATGGTTTAGATTTTCATAAAACATTTAATAAGGAATATATGTATACAACTAAAAAAATGTATCATGTATGTAAAAAAAACGTTATTATTCCTTTAATATATATATATATATAGTAAAAGTGTGACTGATCGCTGTCTGTACATGGAAAACATATTAGAAAAACGAATGTTGCGGGTCTGTATAAACGCAATAGGACACCAAACAAATATACTTACAGTTATCTGTTTGCTTTTGCACGGCAATCTCGGAAACGGCTTAAACGATTCGAGTGCGGTTGTCACTAATGTCTTGTGTCTTGGAGTGAAACTGGTGCGTGTTGTGTATGCCTCGCTGTTGTCCTGAGCTGCGTGGTGATTTCCTTGTAATATTATGGTTGGCAGATGACCGTCAGAGCGAAGATACGAGAAGCGCGAAGAGTGGTTCATTGAGCGGCGAGGAAGTGCGCCGTTCACCGCTGCGCTCCTTCACCGCTCTCGTGGAGCGACTGACGCCAGACAAAGAGAATATTGACGAGGTAATTAAAAAAAAAAAAGATTAACTGCGAGGCGGAATCGCGTATTAAGGGTTCCGTTCAAAACTCATAGATATAACTTTGTCATCCCTGAAATCTTTTTACTTGTAATGACGGAATGTACTGGTGTTATAAACCATTGATTCTTGTTAAATTTTATTATTCTTAATCACCAAGAAAAACTAACCAGGGAAGGGAGACATAGTGAGGAAACCCGCACGGCATCTAACAGAAAAGTTATGTGTACTAGTGCTGTGAGAACGGAGTCCAGCTGCGCAACTGGTCGCGTCGAGCACGATATATAAACGCAATGTGGATACAGCCAGTAATGTATCTATGCTCACCTCACAAGTGATATAGCTTTACGATATATACATGTATTATTAATTATGGATTTAAAAAGAAAACTAGTTCGGGTATCTGAGTTGTTTAGTTGATTAGAAGACACACGTTGTATATGCCCGTCCAGGGTCAGGAGACGGGCTCGTACTTGGCGAGCGAGCTGGCGGCCCTGGAGCTGGAGCAGCAGGCGATAGACGAGCGCGCTGCGAGCCTAGAGCACCAGCTGCGGACCGTCATGGACTCGCATGATGACCATCACGTAACTATATTTTCATATTCATTAAAGTAATGTTACTCTTATTAAAATATGTGTACTTACGTTTTATTATGTACATATCGCGTCCTTCGCGGAATAACTATGCAAATATTTTTACATATTTCCGATTCAGTTTTGTTTAAAATTATAAATAATCACAGAGATTGTCGAGAACTACTCGATAAACTACAATTCAAAATTACCTCTTTATATAGGTATATATATACCTATAAGGCCGGTAATCATAAAAGGCAACCCTTCGGAAAACAGCTTGAGGCACCATTCCTCCCACAACTAGAACATTTACAATAAGTATCAGACACTGGATTTGTTTAATAACACTAAAAATAAATATAAATCATGTGTTTTAAGTCTCTAACCATACATTTTTAAATTTCATATTTTTTTATTTTTCATATTAATTGTATTTTTTAACCAATTATTATATTTGGAGCACTATCAATATCCACTCACGGTTAATTCAACGATATGGTGATTAGTGATGCCACGAATAGTGAATTAGCCGAATACCGAATATTCGGCAACGCTGTCGGCCGAAGCGCCGAAAATATTCGGCCGCCGAATATTCCTGGAAGTAGCGTGTTTAGTAATAATAATAATAATCTTTATTTCAACACAAAACTTATGCATACACAGGGTGATAAGTGTCACCAATTAAGTATATCTTGTCTCTGGTGAGACTCGCACTTCCGTTCGGGCTATTCATGGGTGTTTTGTGTTTTTATATGGATATTCACGGTATAAGTTTATTAGCATGTGTGTGAGTGAGAGGGAGAGTGTGTGTGTGTGAGAGATTATTTTCTGAGGCTGGTAACATTTACGATGAAAATCATAATCGTTTGCTACCAAAAAATGCTGAAAAGCTTATTTTTATCCATCACAACTTACCACTGATCAATTTTAATTACTAAAGTGTTGTAATTTGGAAATAAATACATAACTTTGAGTAATATAACGTGTCTTTTTTACATGATTTGGTATTCGGTATTCGGCCGAATAGTAGGTATTATTCGGCCGAATACCGAATAGCAAAAAAAGCGCCCGAATAGGCCGAATACCGAATAGTTGCCGAATATTCGTGGCATCTCTAATGGTGATACGACTCCACCTGTGGCTTACACTAGGGAAAACCATCCCTTATAATCCCCAATTCCAGACTTTAGTTGATCAAACACTATGCTCTGATGCTGAACCCCATAAAATGTATACCATGAACAGAAAAAACAATATCAGAAATGGGATACGGCACAAGATAAAGCTTTCTTAACTTCCAGAATCTATGGCGAGGTTTATTTCTGTCGTGTGTCAAGGTTCCTCATACCCTGGTATTCGTTTTTTTTTTTAAATCTCGTATTGCCTTTATAGAATATAACGTAATAAATTAAAGATTTATAGATACGTTTGTAGTTAGAAATCGTTTACTAAGTTGTTGTTATTATAGAATAAATTGTCGATAAAATGTATGAAATGAAGTAATTTTTTTGTATCACATTTTAACTATCGTTAAAAAATATTATCAAGTCTCGGTCTTCGACGTTAGCGGGGGCGGGGGTGGAGGCAAGGATAATGATAAAGAGTTCGCGCTTGGACGAAATTTAAACATCCTGCCGGCCGCTCTTGTCTTGACAGCGTCCCCGCTCGCCTCTAACGTCAGCTAGGATCGAGTTATTTGGATCACCTATAGTTTCAATACAGGTAGCACCTACGCAACCTACGTAAATGTAATAATATGGTACATTTTGATTTTATTGTAGAGTTTTTATCGATTTTCGATTGAAGTAAATGTTTTATTAAATCGATTGTAGATACTAATATAATTGGAAATACGTGAGTATATATTGTGTTAGTTAATAGGGTTTTTAATTGGTTTTTTAAAAGCAATTTAATAGAAAGAGCACTAATACGTAAATATTGGCGTACAACAGTAAAATACTGAAGATACTCACATTATACAATACTTTTTATTAATTTAATATATATAGGATAACATATTACATTCAACTATGTCGCATGTGTTTCGTTAAAACGCTAAACACATCTGAGGTGAGAAACAAAATTCTTTGCGTTAGATTCCAGATAATAATATCGTAATATTCGAATTATATTATTTATATAGCTGCATGTCGCTTGTTTACGCGGATTTTAGCCCCGTGAGAAACACTAACGTCTCGCGCGGTCTAAAAACAACAACGATTACTAACTGTAAACAGAGTAAAGTTTCGATAGTGTTAATATTCATCTATGTAGACATGTAATTTAATAGCGCTTGATATGTTAGGAGGAAGATCGGCTGCTGTCGCAGTGGTTCAACCTCGTGAACAAGAAAAACGCCTTGCTGCGGAGGCAGATGCAGCTGAATATACTGTGAGTTGACATTTTGAATTGATTGTCCCTGCGATATATGTAACAAACGTTTTTGCGTTCTCGACATTCTGTCTTATACATTTGGCGCCTTTAAACGAATGCTGAGAAAAAAAAAACAGTTAAAACTCTTTTTTTCTATTGTTTTTTCTTTATAATTATGTGGAGGCCGATTGGTCTCTACCGCTTGTGGGAGACTCGTCTCTATCGTACCGGGGATTCAAGCTAAGAGTGTATTACGTACGAATTTAGGCACCACAGGCTCACCGGTGAAGGAAATAATCGTGAGGAAGGCCGCGTGGGATCCGATAGCAATGTCATATGTACTAGTGCTGTGCGAACGGCGATCGGCCGCGTTACTGCTCATGTTGAGGACCACATACAAACGCAAAGTAGCGTATCTCTGTTTGTCCCGTAAGGGATATAGCTTGATAATATTACGTAAAGGTGAAAAGAATCTTGAATTGGAAAAGCCAATGCAGTAAATAATTAAATAATTATTAATTGAATAATTTCAGCGAGAAAGAGAAGGATCTAACGAAGCGCTGCGAGCTGCTGGCGCGAGAGCTGCGGCAGTCGCTCGCCGTCGACGAGTGGAGGAAGACTCCTGGGCAGAAGCGCAGGGAGCGGCTGCTTCTGCAGGTCACCGACTGCTCTTGTCTCACCCTTGCATCCAGGCGGCATGTGTTGTGTGGATAACGAACCCATGTCCGGATCGTTTGCCGGCTCGTATCTCTGGGTTTTCCAGAGAGAGAGAGATCCGAGGTGGGGTGGGCTCTGTACACTCTCCCAGTGAAGAAGCCTTAAGAAGGCTGTTCGCTCTCCGTTCGTCTGGAAGTATTTGAATCCCCAGGCCCGGGTGGAGTTATTGGACTGAACCCCAGGGGCTTGTAGTCAGTGGGAGTCTGACACACCGGAGTCACAGCACTCACAGCGCCCCTGATGCTCCTATGATCCCATCCCCGCATCACAAAAAAAAAGATATTCCGGGAGGATATTCAGCATTCGATTCTAACTCGTAGAATGATGCGTGGTGTCGCGCCGAATGCGATAATGAGACTGCAGGCGCAGGCGCAGGCGCCGGCCGCGACGCATTGTATCGTGTGACGTTGCCAGATTTACGGCCGCCAGGCTTTACAACGCACGACACGATATTAAGAAATAAATACCAAGTGTGTTAGTATCAAATGTGTAGATACAATTACTTAGGTAAATAAATGAAAGAAAAAACAGGAATATTATTTAAAATAGTTGTTAGTATAATAAAAATAAGTAGAAAATTGATAACGTTAGGGACACAAATAAATAGGTGACACAAATGAATAGGGTACACGTGTTTTGCCTGTCCTAAGCCAAGACACAGGGCGAAGGGAAATGCGTCATTACCTGTTTGCCTAAACTTATATAAGAGGAAATTTATTTACTTGCCAATCAACCGTGCGCCAGACGCGCTGCGGTGACCACACTAGTTACGGATCAGTTCTCATTTGTTCATAATGTTTTTTTTTTATGAGTTGTTAGGAAATATATTTACATTGTTATTAGTTGACAGAAGATACAAATTATTGTTTCCTGAAATGTCTCCCTCGTCTATAAAATCTCCCTGTATATGTATTTAAATTAATCTGTTGCTTTATAAATAAATGAATGTGAATGTTTAACGTACAATAATTTCAGGACCTTGTAGCGGCCGTCAACGAGAGAGACAGGCTGGTGCAGGAAATGGATGAACAGGAGAGAGCGTGAGTGTCGATATTCTCTAAATATATGACTCGTTTCTTAAACAGCACCAGTATTGCATTTCGATATATCCGCCTCAATTCAACTTGTCAACAATGTCTGAACATGAATTTTATTTTGTATATTTTAGTTTCTTTTTATTATCCTGGGCCACTCGGTGACTTTTCATTGTACGATTTTATTATTCACAATTCTGAAACATTTAAGACTAAAATTTAGCGAAAAATTTAGCCCTTAAAATAGATTACAGTGAGTCGCGGCGAGGAATAAAATTGTCACAGGAAATGCGTTTAGGTGTTTAATGTAATTTTTGATTACAGGATAGCAGACGACGATGAGATTGAACGTAATCTCTCTCAGTGCGAGTTGCAGAGGAAGAACAACTGCATATTGCAGTAGTCGTGTCGCTAGTGCGCACCTTCGTACAGATACCAAAATGTATCGATACTTTAACATGCGGCTAGTGCGGTCTCACTCGATTATCGACTTTTTAATTCTGATAAAACCTTCCTGTAATCTATCGCCTTGTTGTTGAAATGCTCTTTAATTTTTAAAGCGATTTTAAATCATTTGAGATCATGAATTAATTTTTAATGAATTCTTAATTTGATTGTAAGAGCTTAGAATTAAAGACTTATTGGTGTTTAAAATCGTCTTTAACATTTTAAAGAGTTTACTTATTACTGATTGTATGTACATAACATACATAATTTTTTGTATGTATGTTAAATTATATTTGTGACGTTTCTTCACATCAAATATATATATATTTTTGTATAATTTATTGTAAATTTTCTCACTAATTTCGATTTGTAAAAAATTTGGGTCTTTTTGATTATTTGAAAATTGTATCAAATATACGCTTACACGGAAATAATGAGTCGATAAAAATGCTTAATTATTTGTGATGTTACATGTGAGTTATCGATATAAGTAATTTAAAAATGGCTGATAATAAATAAATTAAAATAATATATTATCGTATTCGTTAGTAATATAATGTAGTATTGTAATAATATGACTCGCAAAGTTAAAGTACAATATTTTTTTAATTATTTTTATTTTTTGACTCGATGTAATGTACACCGCGCCTCGTGGCAGATGTAGTGCAATTAGAAATTCATCGACAACAATGGCTGTCGATATTGCTTAATTAAATGTAACTTATTGACTAGAAATTTGAAATGGGTGTATAAATATAAATGATATTTCTGATTCTTCATAATATCATCGGCCTGCCTGCAAAAACTGTTAGGTGCAAAATCACAACTTGTTTTAACATTAAAAGTACCAGCCATTTGACGGGTTGGCTTGATAAAGATCTACAAACATTGATATAAATTGATGATGTGATTTATAATTATTTTATTTATTATTTTTTTAAACTGTTACGCTTTATACATATACCATTATAAAGAAAAAAATAATAATCAAAACTATCCATACGCATATAACTAATGAAAGAAATTTACCACGTTAATAAAACATTAAAAAAATAAACTACAATCAAATAAATGTGATTACTATTTGATAATTAAAGAAATGATTTAACTACTTTATATAAGATAAAAATTGTTATGAGTATTTGTTAAAATCTTGTAATTTTTCAGACTGGCCAAATATTTGAAAAGAAAAATACCATATTAATACCAGTCATTTTCTCTGGTCAGAGTTCAGGTAAAGCAGTAAAATTGGCAAAATATTTTATGAATTGTTTCTTCGTTTCTTGACTTTAAAAAAAATGGTTTTTCGAACAATAGCTGTAAATGTAGATTTAAAATATCTAAAAATCTCATTTTAATTTTAAAAAAGATGTTTTTCGGTTGTCTGTATTTAAATGTGTGTATAACAGGTAATTTCGACTTAGCACTGACAACACCGGACGAGCTGTCTATATAAAGCTCACTCCCCGCGTTCGCCAGTTCGCCAACTCCTCAGGGGCCTCTGCTTCTCCTCCAGGAAACTGGTGTCTTGAAGGATCTCTCCGGTGGTATAGGATGGAAAGGATGATAGAAAAATGTGATTATTTAGTTTGCCGGTGTATGCCGTTACGGCGGATGTATCGCGTCAATTGACAGCTCGTCCGGTGTTGTCAGAGCTAAGTCGAAATTATCCGTTGTACACATATTTGAATACGGATCAGTCGGTTTTTGCGGTCATGCGATGATTTATTTTACTTGTGCAACCAAAGTGAAATACAGCAATCCCCCCTATAACATCGTTAGATTGGTTCCGCGTTATAGGAAAACGCGTTGTAGCAGTATACTCGTGTAACGCGCTTGTATGACCCCGTATAACGCGTTACGTACAAATAATTCACACTTAACTTTTCTCATTAAAGTTGGTTTAAATCGAATAAAAAGTAAAAACTGTGTCATGAACGAAATATGTTCGTTTTATTAAAATCAACATTTTAAATTTAAAAAAAAACTTATGCATATTTTACTAAAAACAGTTAATTTTAAATAAATTACATAATTCCAAAAACAGTTTATTGCCGGTTTATTTCCTATTGGAGCTTTCTGAATGAATCATGAACTGTAGAAGTCATTATAAATTCCACAGTACACAGTATTAAACGAAGGACTGTTACCGCGTAATATGAAAAGCGTAAATGAATAAGAGTCCGTGTTATAGGGGGATCACTTTATAGATGCAGAAATCTCAAGTTTTTTTTTTTGTATATTTTACACTCAATTTAAGTTTTACCAGCGCGTGCATAACGCAAAAACCAATTGTACATATTTTTTCTTCATATATTATTTTCATTAATTTAGTTTAAAAGATATATTTTTTACACTACTAAAAACAGCGGATAAATCTAATAAAAATATAGTTTTTATTAAAATCAAATATTCCGCTTTTATTTTAAACTTATTTATTTTGTAAATATGTTACAAAAGAGTTTTCTCAAAGACTTTGAAAATATGTAAAAAAGTTACGTTCACTAGAATAAAATCAATTTGTTATTGATTCATTAACTAAGTCCTATTCACTGCATTTAAGATATAGCTCATATTTATATGCTGCCAGACCTTGTGATATATTAAATAATATATTTAATCTACAGCGTGTTTATAAAACTTACATGATAAATAGAGGGTAGTAGAATCATTCTATAGATTGAATTTGTAACCTCAAGAAATTTTTCAGTAATAAATATGCTTTTTCTCTTCCATTTCCATTGATACTGTGAAGTCATCAATGTGGGATCACCTCACTCACAATACAATAGCTAAAAGTGACATTGATTAATGTTAAATTCAAAACAGACTTATCGAATTAGAAAAATATTAGTTATGCCACTATACCGGGTGCGTATAAACGTTGAAATCTAATTTTAAGAAATTCAACAATTTTAATTGATCCATTAAGTTTTTTTTTTCGTTGATGGTTCTAGGTTTATGCATTGTTTTTATTATAATACGGGAATGTCATAGGAAACCAACAGACGCGAATTTACAAGACAAGTCTTTGAGAAGTAAATGTGCTTAAGATAATTTAAGTTGACCTTAATACTCAAAATGCTTTTTTTACACAATTAATTTAAATACAATATAATGAAATATATATTATTAGCACTCAATTCCTCAATAATATCGAAACTTTTTTTTAGGTTTACTGTATACATACAGTTTCAAAAGATATATTTATTTTTATATTGACATCCTATTTATTTTTAGGTGAACTTGGGTACTAATGTATATTTTTTTAATTTACTGATTTTGTTCATTATAGAAATTATCTTCATTCATCAAATATTGTGTACGTTACTGTAGTGTTGCCAGGTACCATAATTTATTATTTGGTATTTGATATTTAGTTTTTACGAATTAAAATGATGGAGGAAAAATTTTTTTAGTATTGTTACCACAGATGTTTTTATAATTTTAAAATAAAAAGTCAATTCGTAATCTTTCATTTTGGGAAATTCTTAGATAATTGTAGTCGGTGATTTTTGCAGTTCATAACTTTGAGCAGTGGTGGTGCTCATATGATTTGGTGTCATTAGAGATATCAAATAAATTTAAGAAATAGGAAAAATAGTTTCAATAACTCTTTTATTCTTTTGAAATTGTATGATAATAAAGGTTGGATGATTTTGGGAATTTGTAGTTAAAAAAAAATCTGGTAACGCTTATTATACTGAAGATGGGACTTAATTGATTGTAAATACAAACATTATTCAAGTTGCAAGTATTATCTTGGTAATATTAAGGGTTGAAATATCAATATTGTAACAAAACATATTCGGATGTATTATGTGCACATAATTAAGCTTAATTTTAAATATATTAAAAATAAAATTAAACACTATTAAATGTAATTAATTAGAATTTTGCAATAAATCACCTTCAAGTTGAAACAACCAGTGGCGTGCATCCCGCAGTAGAGCAGGGCTCAGCAACCCTGTGAGTCGGAAATGTCAAAATTTACAAGATTTTAAAGTTTCTAAAGAGTTACAAATTGTTTTTTTAACATCAATACATAGTACTTGCGTAAATACAGTATTTTTGATCGATTCACAACGATTTTTAAATGTGTTTTTTTTTTATATATATAATAGATATCCGGTTTCCATACGCGGTAAGGCAAACGGTCGTACGTTTGAATCGTACCTCTGGGTTTTCCAGATCACTTACGGATTTAGGCGCCACATGCTCACCGGTGAAGAAAAACATCGCGAGGAAATCCGCATGGCATCTGATAGAAATGTCATGTGTACTAGGGCTGAGAGAACGGCGTTTTTTAAAAAATAAGATAATGTATTTATGCTTTTATAGAATGCACGCCACTGCGAAAAGCAATAGTACAATATAATGTACTTTATGTATTGTCTATGAAATATTGACGTTCCTTATGTGATGTGTTTTTTTGTTACCAATAGCACACTGGTAGTCACTGGCTGGCTGCTCTCGGAGTCATGGGTTACTGGCGTGGTACTCCAACAGCAATATTATTCCGCAAAACGTGTTTTTTTTCTCTGCGTCTTGTTTTATGTCTTTTTTTTTTTGTTTTGTTTTGCCTACATAAACAAAACGTTTGTCTATGGCGAGCGAGAAAAGAAAAGATAATTGAAAATACGCGAGATAGAAAACGACAAGTCGATGTTTTGCGGAACAAGTAGCATTTGCTGTGGACGAGCCATTATGCTCCAGTAATTACAAGTACGTGCCTTGTCAAAAAATGATCAGACTTGCCAATATTTCATAGACTGTAATAAAATCGGTCTAAAATATATTAAGGTTATGGGCCTATTTTTTGTGAATCGGAAAACAACAGACAGATAATTTACTGGTTTAGATGTACCTCTCCTTACCCCGAATGGAAAACAATCTGATATATTTTATATCAAGAGCTATAGCGTTAATATTTAATAAATGTAAATGATTGCGGCGAAGTGTTTTATGATTTCAATATATTTCGTACTTATTTTAGTTGAATTCAATTCAGTTTTACACAATATGTTTTCTCTATTAAACGATTAAAGAACGGTTTAAGTACTAGCTCGGTTTAAACTTTCGTGTTTTGTACTCATAAATACTTAAACAGGTCTTATGTGCGAATTAACTTATTTTTAATTATGGCTCGATGTTTCGACCTGGTCACGCAGGTCATAGCCATGAGCGGACTCGGGTGGTCGCGCATAAGATCCTTTATAACATTTATATTTATATATATATATATATATATATATATATATTTATCCCGTGGGAAAATCCTGCATAGGACCATCAGGGACGCTGTGAGGGCAGGGACCCCGGTGTGTCAGACTCTCACTGACTAAAAACTCCCGGGGTACGTCTCCGATTGCTCCAACCGGGTCTGGGAAGCCAAATTCGTCCAGACGCCCAGGGAACAAAAGGCCTTGTTGAAGCTATCTCTCTGGGGGAGGGTGGTAGTAAACATCCACCTCTCCAAAACCTCTCTGTTAGGCGGCGTGCCGGACACCGTGCACCGCCTCCCTCTCATCCGGGCAGCAGAATCCCTCAAGTCAACTGCCCGGGTAATATTTATAATGTTTCAAGTATTGTCATAATGTGAGGGGCTCATGAGATGCAAAAGTACTAATGACCGAATTTTTAAGAAACTAAAAATAATAATTTGCATACGTAAAACATATGAGTATCCATTTATTTTTCTTTTTTTAATAATCATAACTTTAATACTACCATATTTACCAGTGTTAGGTTATTATCGATTTAGAAATACCTTGTATAGGACGTAACGTAAAACAAAAAGAAAGTTATTTTATTTTCACAGCTAGTAATAAAAGATATATACTGGTCATTTTATGGACAAAAGTATCTGTTTTCAATAAGTACCGTATAGTTTTGCACTTTTGGAACAACGCTATAGTTCAAGAATACAAAAAAAGGAAAATCCAGCCCTAGATATTGAAATTTTTCGAGGCGAAGCAAAAACTGCTCTGCCGGTCCACCACGACATCCCCTCCACTTCCAGCTCTTTTGTCCCTGTGTCTCAATTATATGGATTAATATTATAAAAAAATGTATACAAACAATTATTCGAGATTTTGTACTTAACAACTTTGTGAAAATATAAGTATTTAATTACCACATAAGTGAAATACTTGACCTTTCATAACTTAAAGACTTAGTAACGATATCTTATGAGACTTTTGAGTTAACTGTTAAAACGTAAAAACCAAAGGCTTGTACTTTGCAACCATTTTTTTATGAGAGGTTGGCTCACATTTTAAGATATATTATTCAGTAGGTACGCTGGGTGAGGTGCTCGCCTGCCGCCCTTGGAATCTGGCGCCCGGGGCGTGGCTCTCGGCTTGAGCGACTATACATCGTTGCCTGGCAATGATAGCGTTTTTAACTTAAAAGATATTTTAAAATAAATGTACATAGAAACAAGTGGAATGAATCAATTGTAAAAATTATGTATTGTAACGTGTTTTTTCTCTTAACGACAAACCCAGACTGACGCTTGGTAATGTATATTTCCCGAATTCGCGCTCATCATCACGCAACTTTTCAAGAACCAATGACAAAGTAGCGCCGCACGTCTTTTAGTATCATTAGACTTTCGAGAGCCAATCAGAATTAACGGTCGTTACCTAGCAACTAAGTAAATCCTAAAGTATTATATTATTGTTTTATGCTATAACTTTGTAGGACGGTACGTTGTTCTGATCGATGGAATGAAAACCTAAAGTTTGAAGTTAGCAACTAGTAGAGTTATGTATCATTTTGAGGGGTGTTCCTCCTACTCATCTTTTGGAGCCAAGAGTACAGGCCACGCCAACTTTCTCGACTCATGGCTATTCCTTCTAACCAATTCTCCGCCTCTTTTCTCGGATATAACTCTGATTTGTTACGGGCGCACGTGTGTGCGAGCGTCTTACAAATAGTAGGTACCAAGGTCAATTCGGGTCGTCAATATTGTGATCCGAATCCGAGAATAACAAATGACGGATAGAAATCAGATGACGGATGCTCAGAGGTCCTTAGTTGATAAATACCGATTTTTGTTTGCCTAGACCTGTTTTTTTTAGAAAATTTAATCTATGTATGGTATCGTTATTGAATGTATATTCCTTATGTCGTGATGTTTTTTTAATTTATGTGTGAAATGTATGGGACAGTTCGATTTTGGTAAATATTGCCAAAGATGTAGGTGTATATTTTTTATTTTGTTTAACTGAAGTTGCTAACACGGTAGACACGTGGTATGGGATTTTGAAACTAGCAGCTCGGGTTAGTCAAAGTCACTCCTACGTTGGTTTGCCTACTTTTTGTGAAAAAATATTTTGGTTTTAATCTGGTGATTATGTTTAAATATGTTTTCTACTTTCATGGTATAGATATTAATTTATAAACAGTGATAAATAAGTACAATTTTTAGTATGCCTTATCCTCAAAATTCTACAGAGCCTGGTAATTTTTAAGGTCATGATTATTTTTTATTTGTAAGTAAATATATTAGTTTTAAACGGATATTTATTTGATTTTTATACAAATATAAACTCTTGCCCTAGATGATTTATATTTTAAGATAAATTTATCGTTTAGCTAAATACATATTTTTCTATTTACTTTAAATAGTTTGGATAATTTAGAACTTTGCATGCAATAGTCTGGTGATAAACAGATAATTTTTAAATGTGCACTGGACAACAGTGTTGTATAAAAAATCTCGAAATACCAAAGTTTTTAAACATTTTTGTTAGTGCCCAAGCGGAATACAGAAATTATATACTGAAAAAGGTATATTTCCACTTGATCCATAAAGTTTTTTAATGTAATAGCTTATTATCATTTTATATCAATCATCGAAATAAAGAAAATATTAAAGGGAAAGAAATTTAAAGCTTTTAACTGACAATTTTGTTCAATTTAAAGGTTTTGACTTACAGTTTTGTTTCATTTCTTTTTTTTTGGATCAATTAAAAAAAATGTTCTA
The DNA here is from genome assembly GCA_036320925.1 of Automeris io. Classification (NCBI taxonomy): domain Eukaryota; kingdom Metazoa; phylum Arthropoda; class Insecta; order Lepidoptera; family Saturniidae; genus Automeris; species Automeris io. Next base: position 9,825,669 of record JAUDJH010000023.1, on the reverse strand, counting down.
GTGAACAAATTTATATCCATGGGTCGATTTTATTGTTATTTATATTCGATGTTTTAAATTTTTAAGAATATTCGAACATTGATTTATATGCAAGTAAAAGTATTGTGTGTAGGTAGAAGTCACGCGGTGGTAAACGCCATTCAAGCAACACGCGCCATAAATGTCTGTATTCAATGTATAATGACGCTTAATTAAGAAACCGTGTAATAAAGATGATGAAATGGAATTTGAGTTTTATTTTCCTCTCTTCAAGTTTTTTTACAAGCAATATTATCGTAATAGATTTTTTTTCGGAACGACATAATGCTGGTTGGCCGAGAATGGTGTTGAGAACTCCACCGGGTGGGAGGGAACTCAACCAGCGAGTTATGGGTTGGTCGGCAATGCCAAGGCACCCCTCTGGGTACAGACATCCACTTCGGCGGCCTGCCAGGGAAAAAACCTAACGGTGGTTTGGTAGCGTTTCGGAAGCGGCTACCTTGAGAAGAAATGCCGAATGTCGTAGGATAATATCCCGGCACGTATCTCTGGATTTTTCCAGATTAAGTATGCCTTTAAGCACCGGTGAGACGAAACGTTATTTATCGAATGATAATATTTTATAAAATAATAATATATCGTTTCGTTATGAACCTGCGAGCATTTGCATCCCTGTGCATGCGTACCGGTCCCTTATCCAATAAGCTACAGCAGCCACAAAGAACAATAAAAGTCAAAATGTCTTTTTGTAAAAGTTTTATATTTTATCGTTGTACAAGCAACTATAATAATTAATACAATTATTGTAAATGTGATTAACTTAAAGTTAAGTAAACGAGTTAACTTACAATGAGTATTGGAAGAACTTATGATCGCTTAGAAATAACAATAAATACTAATAAAACAATTTATTGAACAAGCCGATACCATTTCACTTTTTCCATACATAATACAAAAGTATTGTTAACTAAATTGTAATCCATATAACCCTTTCGCTTCGGCAGGCCTCGCAGTTTTAAGTGTTTCGCAGGAAACGGAGCTCCGCGCTAAAAGTGCGCATCAAACTCGTGCAGTCGCGCAGTGTGAACGGGCCAAAGTATTGGCTCAAAACGATTTTCATTAGTTTTCAGAAGAAAAATAATACGGGTGTATAAAATAACCAAAAATAGTAGTATATGTAACTCATCGTGTATACGTAAGCGGTGTTTGTAGCTGCTGACTGTCACTGGTAGTAGCGAAAGGGTTAAGGGCGTTTGCAAGAACAAATTAACACATTTCAAAATTACGCGTTTTGTACTTATTATACAAACTTTATCGCGTCTTTTGCGCTAATTAACTTAGTTTTCCTTATGGCTCGACGTTTCGATCTGGTTACACAGGTCATGGTCACGAGCAGACCGACGTATTGCGGAGGTTCCGGGAGCGAGAAGTTACTTCCTCTGCCCGCTTTTGTTCTTGATAATTTGAATAGTCACGAAACACAAGAGTGACAGTATCAGCATGTTTACAAGGCGACATAAAAGGAGCTCCTAATTTTCTAAATACTAGGTTCCACGCCCATGGTAACTTAACCTATCATCCCGGTTAAAAGTTTTAAGCTTTTTAATCTTAATCGCTTCTCGAACCAGTCTCGGATAATAGAAACGATCTCTAGAAAGAATTTTTAGCTTAAGGACCCTATATTCCTTTCGGGGAGAGCAGAGAGCAGGCTATATTCATGTTGCGCTTATATCTCGCGCCCAATGTTACCAGAAGCGCAACTGATCGCTGTTCTCAAGGCACAATTCAATGCGGGTTTCCTCATGATGTTTTTCTTCACCGGTGAGCATTTGCGCCTAATTCCGTTCTTAATCTGGACAAACCCAGATGCACGTGCCGGGATTTGAACCTACGTCTAGTCGCCTTGCTGCGCACGGATACTGGTCCCTTGTCTACTGGGTCACCACGGCCTCTCCAATTCTAGCAGTACAATACAATTACAATAAGTCCAATTAAACGCCAAATAGCGTTTTATACAAATGTAATATAGGTCTAATTTGTTGAGGCAAACCACCCTTATATTTAATCGAGTCTCTGTTTTATTAATATCTAAAATAATTTTATTCTTGTACAAGAAAATACTGTAATTATTGCGTGTTTATATATCAAAAATAATAGGAAAACTAAAATTACGCAAATTATAAAATACTGAAAATTACAATGTTCGTTACTTTGCTTTAAACAAAATATTTTCAACATTTCGTTATCAGACGAAGAGTTAAAAAAAATCAACTCGTAGAAGTACAACAATAAAGGCATAATTTTAATTTTTCAAAGCACATTGGGGCTTTCGTACAATGTATAATTTAATCTATTTAAGAGAAAAATTGACCAAATCGGTCAAAAAACTTCATTTCTAAGATAATTTTTAAAAACTCTGACCAGCAGATATTCAATTTTTTCTACTCCAATAATTATTGTACAGAAAAACTTATTGAGTTTATATTTCCTTACGTACCAATTTCAATATAGCTATTTATAATAGAGAAATAGTGTTTTTAAATTTATTTCAGTATTCACTGAATTAACTATATTTACAATCTTAATCTTCAATCTTAATTTTCGAATTCTTTATTTTTCTACAAAAAAAAATTAACGAATAAAATAAATTGTCTTCCGCAGCAAAGTTTCGTATTTCTTGTCTCCTTCATTCTCGAGTATTTGAAATTATTTTTCTCTTTCACGCAAGCCATAGACCAATGTTTTGTTTGCGGTATCAAAACATTGCGATGCGAGAAAAAAAAGGAATTATAAATACACGAGTGAGAAAATGACAAGATGTTTTGCGTAACACGAAACATGTGCTGCTGATTCTCAATCAGGTGTAACTCCGACACTTGTCTTTTATAGATCTTTATTGTACAGTATAATTATAAATATTTTACTTACATTACAAGATTTTAATGGTTATTTGGTTAAAAAATCACATTAGTGGATGTTATTTGGTACATTTAAATATATATCGAAAGTACAATTCGTATACTTATATTAACACTATAATTTTTTTAATTACTTCTACTATACATAAAGTGTAGGTCATCTTCTTTCAAAACTCCCGCTTGACGCCCATCGCCGATCCTTTTACCTTTGTTTCTCAATTAAATCGATTAATCCAATAAAGAATGTTTACAGCACGATTTTGTGCACAAATATGTAAATGTTATTTGTCGCATAAGAAACCAAATAATTGATCTTGAACAACTTACGACGTGGTAACGATATCTTATGAGACTTTTGAGTTAACTATTAAAACGTTAAAACCCAGGCCTGTGGCCTCGGATTGCCCAATATATCTGGGCCTGAACAATAACTGAGCAAAAGCGCTGCTGCCTCAATAAACAAACCTTTATAGTAGGTCGAACTTCTCAACTCAGCAAATTCACAAACTTTTTAAATAATTTTGTTGACAATTTTCTAACAAAGACTTCCAAATATATGGAGTAAGCTCCATGCTCATATTGTTCTGTCGAGGTTTTTCTTTAATACTAGCCTTTTTTTATTTGTGAACGACACAGAAACGGCATTATTTAAATCAGCAGATAACAACGGCATCATGTTGTATATTCAGTCCTCAACGTTGGGGCCTTGGCAGAGTTGTTCCATTGTCGATTCAAGCTCGGGCGTGGTTGTTGGAAGTGACTGGAGGAGCGTTCTCGACTTCTTCGGCGGCAGCGTCCGCTTTTAGTTTACGATATTTTCCTAGAATATTTTTTAGATTTTAATTATGCAGAGCTATTTTATTGACGAAGGAGATATTTTCGCATATAATAATGTATACTTTCTTGCAAATAATAAAAAAGTAAACTATAAAAACTATATTCTTATATACTTATTTAACTATATTAAAGTAAACTATATTCTTAAACAAATCATAAAGAAAACGATAATGAACAAATGAGAATTGATCCGTAACCAGTGTGAACACCGCAGCTCGTGTGGTGCACGATAGATCGGCAAGTAAATAAAGTTCCTTTTACGTAATTTTAGGTAAACAGGTGTTAATTAGGTTTCTAAGAAAAAATGTATTGACCAAAAGACAGATAAAGAAGGCATCTTATAAAGGTTCTTTTTTCTTTTAACAAACGGAACTCTATAACAATTGTTAGCAATTTTAAAGGACATTCAATTGTCATAAAGACAATTTATAGCTGTATATGAAAGTAGGTGTAACTTACGCGATATCTTGACGAAGATGACTCCCCACCAGATGGACCAGCCCCACCCCACCAGGCAAAACAGCACCGTGAACAGCTGCCCCACTCCTACCAGCAGATTGATTACGAAGGAACCTGTACCACCAAACTTGTGTTAACTGAGAGATACTTCAACGACTACGGGCTTCAATAAAAATCCCTTCCTCCTTGATATTGGGCTTTTTAGATTTTTTTTTTAAGAACTGTGAAGAAATGTGGTAATGGCGGCATGATCACAATAACTACGAACAATATCCTGTTAATGTATAGTTCCGGTTGATGCAGAACCTTGACCAGTCAGTAGATTTGAGGGTTTGGACGTGTCCTGCGCTCGGCATTATAGTGAAGTCTTGAGAAGTCTTGGGATCTTTGATGAGGTTGAATAATTAAGAGATGAAGCCTAAAAAGTGATTCATTTTTCAGGACGTTGAGAAACTACGGATCTCCAGGCCCAGCTGGCAGTGGTTTGAGGGAACCCTCAGGGGTTTTTAGTCAGCAGGTATCTGGCATATCAGGGTCACAGTCCTTGCTGTCCTGATGGTCATATACAGGATTTTCCCGGGTTAAAACAAAAAAACTGCTCCGGGCTGTGCTTTACATTAGGTTCGGTGTAATTATTATGGCCAGTCGCAATAAAGTATAAATAAACAGTACATACACAATGTACCGTGTGAGTAGCAGTAGTACTTACCGACTCTATGTTTGAGCCCATCGTGAACCCCGAACCTCGGTATGCCAAAGCACAGGCAAAACAACCCGCTCAGTATCGTGCCTGAAATTGTATACTTTATTAAGTATTGCATGCTTTTTGTAAATCTTTTAACTAGAGATGTGCCGACTGGTCGATAAAGATTAGTAATAGTTAGTTTTTAGGTAAGATTATATCATTCGTTATTAGAGCTGCACACGATTGAACTTAATGATACCCAGAAGAGACCCTTATACAGCTCGGGCGGCTCACTTGAGGGAGTGTGTCATCCAATAAGGGTGCAAGCGGCGCGCGATGTGTTCCCGCGTTCCGCTCTACAACACAGAGGCACGAGAGGGGTGGCTCTATACACTAATCCTCCTCAAACGAGTAGAGGCCTACTTACGGCCGCACGCCCAGCCGGTCATTGAGGATGAGACCCCAGTCGTGCCCGCGATGCCGGTAGGCGGAAGGTGGAACACCCCGGGGGTTTTAGTCGGTGCAAGCCCGACACACCGGGGTGTGACCCTCACCTCTCCCCGAGGTCCGTTAGGGATTTCCCCCGGGTTACAAAAAAAAGGAAAAAAGGCCCTTATACAGCTCGAGAAGACTAACTAGTGACTCCGTTGTAAGGCGGCCTGCGAAGCAAACATGTGGCCGCCAAATGTTGAAACCCTTTTATATTGTCGGCAAACTACAAGACCATTGGTTAGACGTAGCCATAGTTCACTATGAAAGTTTATGCGTGATAAATTCTTAAAAATTATACAAGATCAAAGAGATATCTCGAATATTTCATTATTTTAAAATATATTTTATAAAAAATGACTTCTGCTAGTGTATAATAAGCCTTTACTTGAGTTAACTTCGTTTTGTATTGTTTTTTTTATTTGTTAGGTTTTTTTCGCGATGTATAGGTGGTGGCTACGAATTGCCGTACATATAGTCGTAACAGTAGATTTTACTCGGTAAGTTCAGTTTCAAGGATTTCAGACCAGATCAGATAAATTGAGATTTATTTATTACTTTGGAAAATAAATCAAACGCAGAATATATTTACTAAATGATAGTGGAAACTGGATCTGTTGCGTAGTTTATAAAATATAACCGTACATACAGACACACAAAAGTAGCAATTTTATGACGTGGATTCTGAATCATGAAGGAACAGCTCACCAAGTCCGGGCGCGATGATGTTGCAGAAGAGACAGAAGTACGCCAGTACTATCGGCAACACCGGGATAGCACCTCGCATGACACTCGTGTGCTCAACCAGGCTCGTATCCAACTTTTTCCTAGTGTCCTGGAATTTAAATACATTTTATTTTCGGGAGAACAATTTGCTGTTGGCTCGGAAAGACTTTTACAACTACATCGGGCGAACGGGGCGAGTTAAGGGTTGGATGGGAACGTAAGAGCATCCCTATGGGCGCGAGCCTCGATTTGAGCTGCCATACAGGAAAGGAACCTAACGGTTGTCTACTGGCGTTTTGGAAGCGACTACCCTGAGAAGAAACGACGAAAGAATCTGAATGCTGAGTCGGAATGAAATGTAAATACAGTATACGAATATTAGTAAATGTTTTCGTGCAAATTGAATTTGGTGGGGGGGGTGGGGTAAGTAAAAGGGAGATGCATCAGCCCCCCCCCACCCGAGTGTTGTGCTTGATGGTCATCACACGCATACTGCACTCGTTGACGCTCAATTTGAATTCCTTGTTATTTATTTGTTTTTAAAATCGAAGCCATCTGGTTTAGTTACAATAAATACTTTTCCCGTCCTTTTTCTGCAAAACATTTAAAGCGGTGTAAAAACTACTGCATACTTCCACCCCTTAATAATACTTTTTTTCCTTAATTTCTTAATCATACGGGTTAATCTAATAAAAAGATAAATACATATAATTTTTAGAAATTTTATGCTGAACAACTTTATAAAAATCATTTATCGCATAGAAAGCGAAATATTCACAAAGACAACCTTTGACTTTGCATAACTTAGGAAGGGTTTTGGGGAGAAGTTGGGCAATTTTTTTAGACATGCTATTTAGTAAGTACTCTGAACTTCAAAAGTTTCGTTTTTGATGGCTGTGATATCGTAGCGAATAACGGAACAGTTACCAAGTGCCAACGCGAATCGTCGTAGGATTAGATACCGGCACATACTTAAGGGTTTTTACAGATTACGTATGAATTTAGGCACTACACATGGCATCTAATACAAATTTCATGTGTACTAGTGCCGTGAGAACGGTGATCGGCTGCGATACTGGTTACATTAAGCACGGCAAATGAGCACAAAGTAGAAATAGCCAGTGATGTACCCCTGCTCACTCCAAAAGCGATCTAGCGAGTTGATATATTATTAAGTTTAAAAAGTATTATTAAATCTAATTGTATTTGAAGAAAGATTGGGAGTTAAACGATTTGGATCCCCGAGACCTCGCTTTGTCTGTATACGACGCTATTTGTAGGCAAAGAAAACCTAGTTTTAATTCAGCGAATATATCGTGCGGTTGCAAACACGCAAACAAATTATTTTTTTATTATTTTTGATTAATGAACGAGGGTTTAAATTGTCTTTGCGTGAATATTATGCACAGTCATTCAAGTATTGTGACACAAAGAACAAAGAAAACACAGTTATTAAATTACAATTACAATAATGATATATCGTCATGCCATACCCTTTTCGGGGTGAGCAAAGATAGAATAGTGGTTGTAACCATTTTGTACTTATGTGTCATGCCCAACGTGACCAGTAGAGCAGCTGATCGCCGATCTTACAGCAAGTTCACGTGACATTTCTATGAGAAGTCATGCGAGCTCCCTCGTGATGTCTTCTTCATATACGAGTAACATTTGGCGCGTAAGTCCGTATTTCTTGAAAAATGTTTTGGCTCCTCGCATAATATACAAGTTCTTACATATCATAGTATCCGTGGACTGTTGGGGAGGTGGCTGAGGAACTGACTTATTGTATGCATTGATAAGGATTGCTATTCCGTATTAGCACTATATTTCTATCACACATACTCTTTTAGCACTCTCGACTTGTCTTGAAGATAAAAATAATTTATGTAAATAATATTCGCGAGAGAATTGTAAAATTTTTGGTGATGTATGTATAATTATTTTAATCCTCTATATGCCAATCAAATTAGTCATTTTTCTTACAAAAAATAATATACAGGTGAACAAAGTTATAAGTTGAATATCGCAGTATAGTTTCAAATAATTATTTTCTCAAGAAAATTGCTGTTTTTAGTTGTTATTCGAGCATGAGTCAACCGTGCGATCGCGTGACGGAGTAGCCAGTCGACTGTTGGACTAGTTGATATACTCACGCTGAGGTCATTTGATTACTTACAAGCTTCATACAGACAAACAGTTTAAAATTTAACTTTGGAGTTGTAGATTGGGCCGCTGAGTACAATTTTTCGCCAGGGTTACGACATTGGGCATTTCATAAAAGCATAATAAGAGGTCCTGAGGAGTGTCGTCCGACCCCGACCCCTTAAATAGCTGGTGTTTGAGCAAGGCTGTTCGTTAGCCGGGTTGTAGGAGAAATATGGACCCTCAGGTCCGGCTTGCAGCAAGCCGAGGGGCACCCTGAGGGGTATTAAACCAGTGGGAGTCTTTCTTAGCTGCTTTCTGAGGGTTGACACACGAAACGGGTGCCTGCTGGAAATAGGCATTCTGTGACGCAGTTGGTTACCTAGCACGCGCAAAATTGACTCCTTTTGGCGCATCATCACAATTCAAGTTATTAAGTCTTACTATTCTGCTGTCCTCTAACTTTACAAATCTTCTACGTTGTGTTTTCAAGCTGAAGAAATTTTATTACTTACTTTCCTTGTCAAGCGAGGATTCATTGAGATAACTTACCTCAGGAGGAAGGGTCGGTGACAGGCTTTTGTTTTTGGAGAACTCGCTGGTCCTCCGGCTCGAGGAGTGGTCTGACTTGCGTCTACACATGCCACGAGCCCACGTCGTCAGGCGATTGTTGCAGCAGCTGGATTCGCAATACCACAGTTTTATTATTATCATTACTGGCATAATGGTTTCAAATATAGTACTGTCCACAGCATGCATAATAAAGGCATGCTTTGCTGGTTCGGATACATGGAGAAGATGAATGACAAAAGCATGACGACAAAGATATACAACATAAGTGTGAGTAGAAGTAAGTATCGAGGCCGGCCGAGGCTCACCTGCACAGACCAAATGAACAGAATTCTGATTGAGAATAAGGTCAAAAGTACGAAAGTAATTGATTGAATGGATATCAAGGAAACGAAAGACGTTTGCAAAAGTTCTTTCCCATTCTTTCTGCCTACACTAATAAGAAAAAGGGGTAATTATAAATATTATCATCATTCTATTGTGGTTTACTTCCGAGCATGGGCCTTTCCCAACGAGAACCATTGTACACAATCTTCGACTCTTCATATCCAGTTATTGTCAATCTTTTGCATAACGTTACTCCGCCGCGCCGGGTCCTTCCCAACCGACATTTTATGAAATATTTTTCTTATAGGTTTTCTGGTCCATAATACCAATGAATCCGTACCACTGAGGACCAAAACACATGAAGGAGCATCTCGAGAACACCATTATCTTAAATAAACGCATCATCATGAGAGCACAACCACTCTGCCAAGAGCGAATTACTAGAAGTAAGAGGAGTCTAAAATACACCAAAATTCAAATTAATCACTTCTATAGTTTTTAGATTTAATGTTATGAAATGTAGTGTTATAACATATATTAATTTTTCAGACAAATGCTTATTGTTGTCACGCATGGCTTAGCATGTGAGTGACCAGTAGGTACGTGGAGAACTTTCACAGACTGATTTGTCCATTCCATTTGTTATGGACTGAATGATCGCAGGGAAACGTTTTTGCTTGATAATTATAGGAACAGAAGCGCAGGTTGTGACAGTACCTGTTGCATTGAACCTAGTTATAGACTGATCACTTTTAACAAGCTACTGATGTAAGCTGGATGTGAGTAAGAATTTTATTTATGATTTACAGACGGATGCTTGATTTCAATTACACCTTGGTGGAGGGTGAAGAGGTTGGACCCTGTCCGCCCAAAAATATCTATTCACTCTTCTATTAAAGACTTCCAATTCATAAGAACGTGAAAATATCCTTGGAAGCATATTCTACTCCTATGATCTTCGCATTATAAACATCGAAGCAAATTTTTTCGTGTGGATATAAGCAAACGGATGGTATCCGATGCGACGTTTTGTGATCTTTTAGTGGTACAGGGTGCAATTAAAGAATATGGCATGTGTATCCACAAGGACAAGGATCTATTAAAAGTCTTTCTAATACGTAATTTTAGTAAATAATTTTAAAAAAATCTGTTTAGATATTATTAACTGTGTGGTACTCATTCGTGAACATTTTAAAGTGCATTACAGAAAAGTAAAACTATTTAATTTAAAAGAAAAGTAATCTACGAAGACTCCTTTACTGGTGTACTAGACGAATTCAGTGCTTTAGCATTAGTTAGTTGCGTTTCTTAAACTATACTTTAAAGCTTTAATCATCTTCTGTAAACAATCTGGCCTATCCTGGGCTAAGATTTGCGATAGAACTTACTAAACATTTTGTCCCATTTACACGAGATAACTTGATTATAAATTCTTCTATGTCAAGCCATTATTAACACTGTATAAATACAAACAATCAACAATCTTCAATCCATTACCAATAATAATCCATTAAAGTTACAAAGATTTCACACTTTTTGAGTCAATTAATTCAGCTGAAAGTCTTATCAAAAGGCCTCGTATAAAAGCGACCTCATCCTAAGATACCACAATATGATGAGTGGTAACTTAATGTTTAATCTATAGGTCATTGTGGATAGAAAGAATAAAAGGATACTAACCTCGTAGGTTTCCGGTTGCTAAGTATGCTATCTCTCCTCTCGGCCTGGCTGCGTCGTTTACCGCAGCATCCCGCTTCGGAAGGCGCCAGAACATGTGGATCTTGAGGCAAGGAAGCATCACTGACTCTGCGTCGCGGTCCACAACAACCACACACTATATCTCGTAGTTTTCGCTTGCGTTTCGTTTCGTTTTCAAATTCTATCGAAGCCTGAGCAAACATGTACACATTTTAACGTTCTCTTAGATAAAGCAAATTTCTAAATTCCTCCTTTTCATTTAGCGCAGGAATCTATTTATCTCATCTTAAATTGAGAGTAGCAATTTTTTTGTTCAACGGAGTGAACATGATCACTGTATTAGCTAGCGGTCTGTGCGTCTATTTATGATATAATTTTAAAATATTTCTTGAAAAATGTCTGTTGTATCTGGAAAAACTTTTCTAGATTGTATTTTACCTTGTTCATGAACAACTCCAGTATTATGTTACTAAAAACTATCCAGTAACTTACCTTACTCGCCTCCATTTCCGATTCTCGTATCCTTTCTTCGTCTTCCTTCTTCTTTTTAAAACAATTAACCTTGTCCAAAATGCCTTTTTTCTTTTCATCTTTAGACCCTGTTTCGTTATCTTTTGGACTTTCTTCTTCATCTTTTGTTTCCTTATCTTTTTCTGCAGTATCATCAGCACCTTTCGCTTCTATATCATCTTCTTTTGTCCCTTTAATACAACATGGGCAACATTTAGATTTACATTTACCCATTATCCTCTCGCAAATGTTGGGGGGTTTTGGTTCTGGTGTAATGGCGTCTAGGTCTTTGGGTTCTTCATTAGGTGGAGAGTTTTTCGATTCTCTTCGCATACGGGCAGGCGGTTTTGGAGTTGTGCTCGTGCTTTGAGGGAATCTGAAAGGAGAAATGTTTTTAACAAAACTTGAAAAGATTTAAGCTTCATTTTTATCCTGATTCAGTATATTGATCTCACCGCACCATTCCCAATGGTAAGCATGGTATAGTCCGAAAAACGCCTATAACCATCAACAGTAACGGAAAGCAATCGATAGTCACACAGCGATCATGCCGGCCTACATAAATATCATAGGATTTTTCATGCTTCGTTTAAAAGATCCAATATCATAGAATGGTGGGAACACACCGACTCGGCAAAAAGAAGAATTAGACAACTTCTTAGTCCTTCTCTATCTATTTAAAACATGAATTAATATATGATGAAACAAACAATATAAATTTGATAATATACATTTAACAATTAGTTACTACATCCATAAACGTGGCAAGATTTCACCGCCAAACTAACAAACTGGGTTAGCGCTACGAAATACGGAAATTATTATTTGCCCTATATTTAAACGAAAAAGGTCGAATACAATTAAAATATTGTATTAAAGCTGCTTTTAAATTAATGACATTATTTTCTTGACTTAAGATCAAACCAGGCCTGCAGGATGGTAAGCATGGTGCAGTCCAAAAAACGACTACAACTATCTACAGTAAAGAATAGTAATCAATATTCGCAGTGATCATGCCGGCCTGCACATAAATCTCTTCGCACACCTTTTCAAGAACCCAACCTCAGAGTATGGTGGAAATTCGACGGGAGACCGTTCAACTCAACGACTTGACCGCAGCAAGAGTTAGAGAACTTCTCAATTCTAGCCGGGATGCGAGTTACCGTGTAATCGTGACTCCGTAAGCCCGCTCTCGTAGTTGGTTTGTGGAAGGGAGAGGATGGAATAAAATAAATGAAACACAATTATCATATCTAAATGACTAAACTTTAATGTAAAGTTAGGCGATGGGTTGAAGCAAGTCGCTGTAAGGATCTTTGCAAATGTATATGATATATGGCCCAGTTTAGGCAAATCTAAACATCAAAATGCACTCACAATCTGTATCATAGTGGCCGTGGTGGCCTAGTGGGTATTGGACCGGTATTTATACGCGGCGACGGCAATGGTCGTAGGTTCGAATCACGCACCTCTGGAGTTGTCCAGATTATATACGGATTTAGACACCACGTGCTCACCAGTAAAGGAAAACATCGCGAGGAGACCCGCATGGCATCCAATAGAAATGTCATGTGTAATAGTACTGTGAGAACGGCGATCAGCTGCACTGCTGGTCACGTTGGGCACGACATATAAGCGCAAAGTGGATATAGCCAATAATGTATCTCTGCTCATCCAGTAAGCGATATTTTGTGACGATATGTCGTTTATTTTTATTATGTACACACAAACATACCCAACATCATTGTCATAGCGCTTTGGCAAAAGTTCGTTTGGCAATATATACACAGTTCTATTTTGTATCATTGTTGGAAAACACTAAAGCTGAGATTTATACACACATACTTTGACTTAAATTAGATATTACTCAAAAGATAAGTTTGCCTTTCACAAAATAAGTTAATAAATAATATAAACTTGACTGAAAGAAATGAATAACCTTTATTCAAATAGACCTTCTTCCAAACACATCTAAATCGTTAAAAAAAAGAATCTATATTCGGATAACAGAATCTACCGAGAAGAGCCGTCAAGAAACTTTGGTAACAAGATGAGGTACAGCCGAATGAATGTCTCATGAGATAAAACGTATACATTAACCACGCAATTTGATCATTTCAAATGTAATTGATGGAATAATATCCCTATAATATGATTTACAATGGTTAAGTAAAATCTAAGTAAAATCAAAGTAATGTACACAAGCCTTAGCCTAATAACACACCAAATTCACAATCATCTAATATACTGTAAACTTTGAAAGCACGAAATATTTAAGTCGAATTGTCGCAAAAACTTGCACTGTATGTCAGTCATACGGAAATATAGTTTCATACAAATTGTACTGTAAAGTTTTTTGTAACATTTGAAAAGATTGCACGTAATTTGTATAAGGGCGGGTGCGACGACGAACGAGCGAGGTCGGACTGCGAAGGTTTGAGTTTCTTAAGGGTTCATTTGTATTGAGTGCGAAGAAATTACTCGCCCGTAAGTGCCTCAACTGTGGCGTGTGTTATGAAGATTTAATTCAAAGAACATGTTTTTGAGGTCGTGTTTTTATCGATTGAACTATTTATATTGTAATGCCAATTAACCTTTCTTTGTTTTCAATTATTTCTTGAATTAGGTTAAGGAATTTTGTCGAGAATTTTTTAGCAAACCCTTTCGCTGGCGATGATACAAATGTTACATAAAATTAATACATTTTTAGAAGGATCATTTAAGGCGAAATGTGCGCTTAAAAATAAAGCAATATATTTTCTGTTTAGGTAAGCACATTTATAGTGATTTTGTTCCATATTGTCTCAAGTATTGATATTTTAGTTAATATTTTATATTGTTAATTATATTTTATATTGATAACTATATTGTTAATATTGTATTTTAAATGAATCGAATTCGAACAATGTTGTGACTATGAGTTTTACTGTTTTTAACATTTTTCGATAAACAGGCAGACGGCCTACCGGATATTAAACGATTGCGACGGTATTTGATTTGTCAGGCGGCAGCCTACGACAAACCAATCCACGACTCAAAAAAATATGAAACTATTTGACTGTGGCAGGGTTAAGATTCATATATATATTTCTATGTATAAATTAATTATGTAATGACGTAATAATATTGTATGTAGTCTGTGATATATTTCATAGTTTGTTATAGGAAATTTCTCAAAGCATAGAAATTCCGTTATTAAAAATAACTCGTAGTTAAAGAAACACTGGTGCTGGTATCCAGGGATGGACTTAGGCTAAGGTATAGACGCAACTTCAACTTTGCTTACACTTTGCTATAAAATAAAATCATCTTTGACAAAAAAAAATTCACTGGCTCAACAACGTGACTACAGTACACCTGATGCTAAGTAAAGTGTAGTCCAAAAACGAATGCGACTACCAAAGGACGAAAATCTATTGAGTGTCCGTCGTCATATCCGCCCACATATGACCCACGACTGAAGGTCTCTAGGTATTTGTGTTACTGGCCACACACAGACTGAATCTGAAACGCGACAGGCTAAAGAGAGTCGTTATTAAGTACCGAGTCATCGGACCAGCTTGTGTACATCAAGTTATTCGTATGCCTAGAGGCTTTCCGTTGTGATGTATTCTGGCCAATATAGCGATGGCAGCTCCCAGCTGATTTTCGTCCCTGGGCGGTCGTTGCTGTATCCGGTTCTATGTAGTTACTTTGTCGAGCTAGTATACAAAAAATGTGTAGCCGCGTCGCGTCGCGTCGCGTAGCAAAGCGCTCTTTGCAAGTAAACTGGCCTCAGGAAAAAAGTTCTAATGTGCTTCTAACGCAACGGAAATTAGTCGGTTTAAGTAGAATCATATGGAAATGAGGTGAAGCGAAACAGCGTTACGTACGCACTTTCATATTCATATAGTGGTCTTGGTAATATATATTATTATTATGAGCAAGTTTCGTCCCACTGTAGGGCAAAGGCCTGCCATTCCTCTTCCAGTATATTTGTGGAATCCATAGGAAGGGTTTTAGACGTAACCCATCACACAATGTCAATGCGGGTTGGCGAGTGTGCCCAATGTGCAGCCATCTGCGTGCAGTTCGACATGCTGTATACCTCAGCATAACGATTCTTACGCCCTCACGACCCCCCAGTGTAATGAAGAGGGAGACGATATTCTCTTCTGCCGGTAAAGCCTACGGCTTTTATTTATATGTAAGTTTTATACGAGTATTTTTGTAATAATAAGTATTTATAATAATAAGTATTTTTATCTTTCTAAATATTTTCATATCTTTACTACAACTAGTGGTTGTCCAGAGACCGAAATTCGACCATAATTAACTAATATATTGCAATAAATGAATTTCGTATAAAGCACAAATATCTATTACTAGCTGTCCCGGCAGACCTTGTTCTGCCCTATTTCTCTAAAACAAAGTCACATTGTTTTTTTAATGTTAATAGATTCTCCGTCAGATTTCATTCTGCCAAAACTTATTGGCCTGTCGGTTGTTTTTTGAAAATAGTTTGAAGGAACCTGGCCTTAATGCTATATGTATAAAAATTGACAAATATTGACATTCATATTTATACGTCACTCAATTGTTTTGCCTTCCCGGGACCCGTCCACTAACATTTAAACTTTATGGTGTTAAAGTTCAAATTGACTTTTAAATATTATTAAGAATTTTTTGTATGAGAATATAGAAAAGTGTTGTTTTTAGACTTTTTCAGACATTTTTTTAAATTTTTCTCTCCGTAATAACCTTCCCTAGACTTCAACAAACACAACAAAAAAGAAATCAGCCAAATCGGTTCAGCCGTTCTCGAGTTTCGCGCTTATCAACACATAGCTGATCCGGCAAACGTTGTTTTGCTATATAAGGTTTTGTAATATGTTCTAAGATGTTCATTGAAATTAAGTGATGTCAAAGACAGTTTTGTTCACAATTAATACTCTTAATCAACAACAGATTTATTTGGATAAAGATTAATATTATTACGTTGATACAACTCTTAACAAATAATGCATTAATTTCGACCAAATTTGTTTACCATAAAAACGGTTCTAGTGACTTAATCTTAAAACATAGACATATACTGTCGCGGACATTTTTTTAGATCATTTCAAGAGGAATAATTCTTTCATACATATATTTTTGGTATCTTGAACCGTTTTCGCAGCGCACGCAATGGAAGCCCTCAAGGATGAATAATTTTGCCCGTTTTTTTCACATTTTCCATTATTTCTTCGCTCCTAATAATTGCATCGTAATGTAATATAACATAAAGCCTTCCTCGATAAATGGTCTATTCAACACAAAAAGAATTTTTCAATTCGAACCAGTAGTTCCTGAGATTAGCGCGTTCAAACAAACAAACAAACAAACAAACTCTTCAGCTTTATAATATTAGTATAGATATAATCATTATGGTTATATTTGACATTCAGTAAGATGTCAAACATAACCATAATTATTACGCGGTAGCGTGTGTAATGTGTTTTATATTGATTTACTATTTTTTATGATTTATTTTATATACATAAATATTAATTTGATATTATAAACCATAACTGTGCCAAATTCCATACTCCTCCGTCCGTGCAATTTTCATAAAAAGGGGTACAAAGTTTTTGCTTCACGTATTAATATATAGATACTGATACCATTCCGAATAGCTTATTAGATGGGCTTGTTTTTTATTCAGTAGTTTGCAAACTCGTCAAAGTATATTTTTTAACTAGAAAATACTTTATATTGTATTTTGAAATTTAATTTATTTTTGTTAAAGGTCATTTTTTTAAGGGCCGCTACCAGCTGTGGCCTATTGGACGACGGATCGATAACCATGGGCTGTTTAAACAGGTCGAAATGTTGCGATAAAATAAAAGTAAATTAATTCGCGCATAAGCCCTGTTAAAGTATAAATTGACGTAAGTCAGTCTGCGTAATTTTTCTACGAAGAGTGTAATATGAGAGAAGAACTTAAAAATAATTTACTAAAAATTCCTAAACTCGATACGTCCTCAATTCAAAAAGCATTTGAAAAATGACGCGGCATGGTCAGGGTGGTATCGAACAGCGACCGTCGCGTGACCACTCACCTCATTAGCATACTACGTACTACTCATAAGGGTGCTCCTTTTGAGAAAAAATATCTATTCTCACGCCAAGAGCCTCGATTTAAAATTTGACTTGTCTTAATCAATAGGATTTGGGGAGTCGAAGCTGCTCGCGTCCGTAGGCTTTACCCTAGCTTCCCTACACGTGACTCCTGGGTGGTGCTAACCGAGCAGCAGCGAGGTGGTAGGGCGTCGGTGCCCGTCTAGATCGCGACCACAGTTCACGGGTGTAAAGCCCGTCATAGTGACCAGTTTCGGCTTGTCGCGTTTCGGGATCAGCTTGTGTATATCCTAGCTCATATACCTAGAGACCTTCAGTCGCGGTATATGTGGACGACAAGACGATGTAGACTATCAATGGATTTTTATCCTTTGATAGTCGCTTTCGTTTTTGGACTACACTGTACTTACTATCAGGTACTCTGTAGTCACTATGTCGAGCCAGTGTAAAAAAAAAGAGGAGACTGGCACGCCACAACCAACACCTTCGTGGCTGTCTTGATGGTTCAAAACAGGACTTTCTCCCGGGATATCAAAAAAGAGACAGCTTTTACAACTTCACATGGCGAGAGGCGCAGGAGCTTAAGGCGTACAGCTAGAAAATTTTATGGGTTAGTTGGCACCAACCAAAGCAAGGGCAATCCTGTGTGTACGAACCTCGGCTTGGTTTGCCAGCCAGGCTTTCCCTAGCTGGGATCTATAGTAATTGACTAGCATTTTGTAAGCGACTTCTTTGACAAGAAATACCGACAGAAACTTAAGGCTATGTCGGATTTGGATATAGGAGGAACAAATATAAATTCTCGCAATTTTCTAAAAATATGCTCAAATAAACATTTCTTGTATAAGTGCTGTAAAAGCGGCGAAAAGTGAATACAGCTACTAATAAATCTTTGTACACCCAGAAAGGGATGTAGCGTGGCGATATATTATTATTAAATAACGGAGAAGAGAGAATTCCCTCTGGAACACTCAGTACTAGTTTATAAAAGAAATTAATGATATAATCCTGTTTGAAAGCGAAAGCAGTCCCTTAAGGATTCAGTGAAAGCTGGAATAAAATCCTTATAATTCCCACTGGAGTTATGCATCACCTGACACTTTCTTTATGGTGTGTACTATGAATAGTTATATTGAAGTGTCCTTTGGGTTTAAAATAGATAGCCATAGAATCACTTAATGAGATAGTAAATTATAAACATTAAAAATACTAGCCATGTGCGAGTTGGATTCGAGTTACATGTGTACCGTCAAATTAATTATGAACGCACTGAGTAGTACTATAGTAAAATGAATTGTATTGAGACAACTTTGTCATTACGAAACTGTGGTCCAACTGTAAATTAATTTATAATAGTAGTAGCACATTTTTTACTTGCAAGCAAGGCCGGACTTACGAGGGACCAGCCGGGGCCCGCGGCCCTGGGGCCTAATTCCAGGGGCGGCAGATAAACATAACGCATAGCATATATACTGAATAAATCTAAAAATCCGTCATACTCCTCCATATAAACAAGGCTGTTAAGTACTATACTTTGTATTGACGTATTGAAAGTTAACTCAAAAGTCTCATAAAATATACTACGTCTTAAATAATACAAGGTCAAAGATTGTTTTTTGTGAATAATTCGTTTCTTACGGGATTCAAGATATTTAGAGGCAAATTGCCCAGAATAGCAAAGTGGTGAGCTTTGGGAGAGGTCTATGTTCAGTAGATGATCGATACGGGTTAATATGATGATGATCTCTACGTGTTCTTGAGAAATGGCCATTGATAGTGATACAGATGAAAAATGAAATTATCTTTATAAGGGTTCCTTTTTTCCTTTTGGGATATGGAATCCTAAAAATGTTCAAGTAATATTAGAAATCAAAACTTACCCTCCATTACTGTGCATAGACTTGTCTGATCCATTAGCATCCGTCATCTTCCTCTCCTCTAATACTTTATTTACAGCTGGAGTAGATACGTTAGAGCTTTGAACTTCGACCTCTGCGTCACCTTTAACTAAAGCTTCATTAATTTTAATTGCTTCCGGTTGACTATTAGTCTTCTTCTCGTGAACCATAACCACAGTCGGTTGTATATCCTTCTTTTCTTCTACGTCTTTCTTCGTTTCTATTACTTTCTTCTCTTCTATTACTTTCTCTTCTTTTACAGGTACATCTTTTGGCTCTTCTACGGGAGTAATAATACTTTCGACGATCTTTGTTGCTTCGGAACGTATTTCCGAAACTAATTTGTCATTTTGTTTCTTAGCTTGATCTTTTATATCGATTAGTTTCGAAGATACTTCGTCTTTGGTTTCTTTAACGTTTGTTTTTGTTTTTTCAGCAACTTCTTTGAATGTACTTTTTGCTTCTCTAGATTTGGCAGATGCTGTCAAAATATTCTCTCTCGATATTTCTGGTTCTTTTAAAATGTCGTCAATTTTTTGTTTTACTCTTTCAACTTGTGGATTGTTGTACGGTGGTTGTAAAGGTCTTAATCTGATATTATCTTCGTTAAATATTGTTTTCTCTGTGGTATGCTTAACAGGCTTTGTATGTTTCTTGTCTTCATGTTTTTCTTTTTCTTCTTGTTCAATTTTTTTCTCTTCAATATTTTGCTTTGGTTCTACTAACCCAACTTTAATTTCTTTTTGATTTTCTACCTCTGTTAATTTCGTTTTTTCTTTTTCCTTCACCTTTTCTTTCTCTTTTTCAATGTCTTTCTCATTGTCTTTCTCTGGTTCTTTGTTATTCTCTTCTTCCTCTTGTTTAGGTGCTAGAGAATCTTTGGAGCTTAATCTTTCAAATATTCCCTTTTCTCTAGCTTTTTCTAAAGCAGCTGGTAATTGATTAGTAACAGTAGTAACTACTTCTAAAGGCTGAGAAGTGATAGCTGCTGTCGTCATAGAAACAATATTTTTTTTAGTCAATATGACAAATTCTGATTTATCAATAGAAATTTTGTCGTATTGCGTTTCGTTATCCTGTGTTTTGATTTCTTCAGTTTTTGCCGGATCCGCATCTTGTTTAGCAATTTTATTTTTTTCCCTGTTAACATCGGTTGCTCCTTTCTTTTTGTCTGCACTTTTTAGAGGTTTTTTATTATCCTTAACAATTTCTTTTCTAGCATTTATTTCGTTTAATTTATTATTCGAGCTTGTTTTCTCTGTTAAATCTTTTCTACTGTTTGCCTTTTTTAATAGCGGAGGTTTTTCATTTAATGTTTTAGTACTGGGCGTTCTTGTCAAGTTTTTTATACTATTCGTTCTGTTTATTGATTTTTTCAATTCCGGCTTATTTGATGCTTGAGATGTTTGATTAGTTTTAGTATTTAATGGTTTGTTTACAGTAGATTTGGCAATTTGATTAATCTTTGTACCCACAGTTTTTGTTGTACGTTTGTCGGGACTGGAATCTCTGCTAGCTGCTCTGCTAGGTGGTCTAGAATTAGTTCTAGATACAGCAGATGGTCCACCTGTATTTTTTCTTGGCGTAGGTGTAGGTCTACCTGATAATTTGGCTGAACCGGGCTTTGAATCTTCAATGGGGCTTTTGTTTGGTGTTCCTACAATAGGTGAGAGACGCTTAGAATTAATTGCTTTGTTCGAAGGTGGCGGGCCAGTTTTACCTGGTGATATTGGAGGTTTGCCTTTAATAAGATCTGGAGCAATATCCAAATACTGGTTACTTTTACTCATTCCTCGTTTATCATGAACTTGGCTACCAATTTTAATTGTTTCGTGTATGCTACTTGTACTGCTAGAAATAAATCTTTGATTTTTACCGAGGTTATTTTGTAATGGCCTTCTGGAACTAGGAAAGTCTCTTTTTGCTGTTCTTGCTGGTGATACAGAGTTTTGCCGTTTTGGTATCTTTGAATGCTTTGGAGAAACCTCATTGGATTGAGGTTGAGATCTAGATACCGATCGAAGTCTAGATCTATGTGTAACTCCTTTTGGTGCTCCATCATCAGTGTTTATAAATTCTTTACTATTTGTAGGAATCTTTTCCAAATGCAATATAGCTGAAGGAGAATTCGATCTGGACCTTAAATTTACTTTACTCGGAGAATTACTTCGTGAAGTAGACCTTGAGTGGAAGCTTTTCTTTTCCAGCAATCCCATTTCTCTTAGAATCGCTTCTTCTTCTTCGATTCTCTTTCGTTCGGCCTCTTCTTCATGCTTTTCTCTATTCAGTTCGCTTAATTCTCTTATTTCTTCCCTGTTTTCTTTTAAGAAATTTCTAGGCGAATGAGGTGTGTTTAAATGAACGGGTAATGGAAGCGTGGCTGTTTGTGCCATTTTATCCAATCTAGGTAAAGAGTTGGTTCTTCTTCGCGCTGGTGAATTAGATTTAGAATTTGGTGCTGAGGTTTTAGGAGTGTTGTGGCGTGAAGTTTCTTCTCTGAATCCTCTGCCTGGGAAAAACAATATAACATACAGTTTGATATACAGAGTGTTTTAACAAGGATAGTATGGGGTAATCTTAAAATACAAGAGATACGATAATACGATTTTAGGAAACTTTATCTCTGTTTGAATGTAAATAACATTACCACTGTTAAGATTTTGATCAAGCATTTCGAGAAAACCTTATAGAATTGGTCAAATTATTTTTACAGCAACACACTCGGTTTCATGCGAGTTTTATCTTGTTTGACATGACACAATCTGAACTGAAATCGGAAATGTTTTTGGCCTTAATAACCGTTGCTCCTAGGTAACAACGACATTTAGCTGTTTTGTTTCGTTTCTTTTCCTCTTTAATTCTTTTAGCTCTGCTACATTTCTGCCCTACTTCCAATTACTATTACTAATTATTTATTTTACACGTATATTCTCTCTTAATCTAAATTGCAGTGTTAACAGAGGAGGTTATCGTAATTCAGTTACACCTTTTTTCATTTATTTTCTATATAAATAAAATATTGCCTTATTAATGTAGTTTTTACTCAGTGCAATAGGAAATATTATTAATATCAAACCAAAACTTTGGTCGAGACTTCGGCTTTAGCTCCCCTTTGATAAGTCATAAGGCCATTTTAATAATCTCTAAATATTGTTATACCTACATTAACATTAAATTTTAAAACCTTTACAAATCTTTATAAATATTTTATCCTTTTAGCCAACCTTGAACTGATATTCAGTAAATATTTTAAAACCTTCGGCGTTGGCAGAAGGTTGTGGTTATATCCAATTAATTTTTGCAAGTGCAAAGACCGCTATAGCCACTCGCTTTGGCTTGTCACATTTCATGATCAGCTTGCGTATGTCCAGTAGTTCATATACCTAGAGACCTTCATGCGTGGTATATGTATGTGGATTAATATGACGGAAACTGTCTATGAATTTTCGTCCTTTGTGGTCGCTGTCGTTTTTGATCTGTACTGAACTTTTCCATCAGGCGCACTGTAGTCACTTTGTTGAGCCAGTGTAAAAAATAGCTTCGGTTAAATATTCACTTATAAACCGAGATTTATTAAAATTAATTTAACAACCACAATTATTTCAGTAAGACTCAGTTTGAAGCTTGCTAAGATGGCTTGAACTAAAATTCATCTCATTCGAAAGTCATACCGAATGTGTTTTTTCGGCTAAAGGTGGCCGACTGTAGGTCACTATAACTTATAATAATGAATATTATGAAAGGATTGTAAATGTAGACAATTACCTCTGAATGGAGATACCCTCTCCTGCCGAATGTCGGTCGGCAAAGACCTGGGGCTTGTTGGCCGCGAAGCTGTGGGGGTCTCTGTTAGTATAGCGAAAGACTTTTCTCTCTTACTCTTGCCGGTCGGTATTGTTCTGTAACCAAAACAGAATATCTTTAAGCACGAAAGTTATGAACTTCTACTACATATAGCTTTGTCCTACGTTACTTTTGAAAAATATTTGTAAATATAATCATTTATTATATTTAAACATGAGCATTTGCAATCGGAGGAATAGATAGTAGCCGTGAGAACGGCAATCAGCTGCACTACTGGTCGCGTTGAGCACGACACAAAAGCGCAAAGTGGAAACAGTCTCCACTCACACTGTAAGGATATATCGTGACGATATTTCATTATTACAAAAAGACAACATCGAAGAGAAAACATAAACGTGACTTATAAAAAATGAAATAGTTCGTTAAAGTAAAAAACTAAGTAATTTATCTATTTTATTATAATAGAATCAATAAAAAAGGCGTTATTGATGTTTAGGTTACAAAAAAAAAAAAGGATTTCAATGGCAAGTGACTAGATTTCACTGATGATAAGAAAACATTTATATCAACTAGGGCTGAACGAAGCGACGCCGCTACTTCGGGTTTAGCCATCTTTTGCCAAGTTGTGAGGTAAAAATACATAATAATATATCGCCATGCTATAACCCTTTCGGGAGAAGTATACATTAGTGGCTGTATCCACTTTGGGCTTACATGTCGTGCCCAACATGACCGCTGATCGCCGTTCTCACAGCACTAGTACACATAACATACATTACACAACACAACGTACATTTACATACATTACATAACGTACATTTTGGGAGTCGAAGCTGCTCGCGTCCGTAGACTTTACCCTAGTTTCCCTACACGTGACTCCTGGGTGGTGCTAAACGAGCAGCAGCGAGGTGGTAGGGCGCCGGTGCCCGTCTGGATCGCGACCACAGTACATGGGTGTAAAGCCCGTCATAGTGATCAGTTTCGGCTTGTCGCGTTTCGGGATCAGCTTGTGTATATCCAGTAGCTCATATACCTAGAGACCTTCAGTCGTGGTATATGTGGGCCGACATGACGATGGAGACTATCAATGGATTTTCATCCTTTGATAGTCGCTTTCGTTTTTGGACTACACTGTACTTACCATCAGGTACTCTGTAGTCACTATGACGAGCCAGTGTAAAAAAAAAAACATAACATTTCTATTAGATGCAATGCTGGCTTACACACGGTGTTTCCCTTTACAGGTGAGTATGTGGTGCTAAAATCCACACTTAATCAGGTAAAACTTAAAGGTACGTGCCGGGATTCGAACCTATGACTATTCGCATCGCCGCGCATGGATACCGGTTCCTTGTCCACTGGACCACCGCAGTCACCACTGATAACTCCGCCATACACTTATAGACCGTTTTGGATAATTCTATTTTTAGTAAATAGGGTATATTATGAAGTTAGTCCAGGATTTATTTTTTAAATTACTGACAGGCTTGCGCTTGTCCTCAATCTCATCTAATGGATAGTGATGATGAGATCGATGATGAACCGCGCTTATTTAAAAAATACCGCTTCACTCGTCGATAGACGATTTAGAAAACAGACGCAGGAAGCGAATTCCATAGAAAGAGAGGAGGCATCTTGTTTCGTCAGAGCAGCTGGAATGTTAACCACATAAGGGTGCAAACCCTATTTATAGTAGAAAAGGGAGAGGAGAATTAAATTATACAACTCAACCGCACACTCTTCATGATATAGTCTATAGAAAACCGAAAGGCTGGCCACTCTGCGTCGGTGTTCCAAACTGAAAAGCCTACGCGACGCGAGCCTCGTTGACAATGAGACGCCGATGTTGGCGATTGATTGAGTCAAAGGTTGCCAAATGAAGTTGAAGATCTTCGGAGATATAAACCAGAACTCTTGGACAGGTATTAGCAAAATATCCCTGTCCCTATATATCTCCGTCACGTGTGGATTGATCTTGATAATTATTTGATTGTTCAGTAGGATATAAACCAAAGTTACTTTAGATATAATAGGATCCGGCCAGTAGACTTGGGTGTGTCTGTTTTTTGGACTAAGCTTTACCAAAATGAATATGGATGAAACCGCAGCACTAGGCTAGTTGATCAGAACGTATTTCACGATAACCTTGATACGTTATGACATAACGAAAGGCGCGCGACTAACATTGCTGTTCGCAACTGCAACGGAGTGTTGGGCAAAAAAACTTAATGTACCAGAAATCAATTAGGAGGGATATTTACAATGAAAATTACTAGTTCATGCTCTACCTTATTGCCTAATGTTGCTTCGATATTTACTATCCATAAGTACTTATCTCTGCAAACCCCGAAACGGATATAGCGTGACGACATATTATTTCGTACACTTTATTTCATATAACACTATGTTTTATATTCCAGGGAGCGAGGCCTGAGGACCGAACCACCGGTAGCTAGGAGCTCAGAGTGTGGACCCTTTGAACAACGCGTGCCGTATCGAGCAACACTGCCGTTTGCGTCTGCCCCTTGATCCAACAACCAAGCGAGGGTCTCTTAATATGGTAATCGAGGCTCATTGCGATCAGCCCATTAGTCGATACGACTATAGGGATAATAATCATTGAATCCACATCCTACACGCTGGTAATCTCGAGTGAAAGGTATAAATATTTTAAGGATTTCTCATTTTCTACTTTTATAAGAGTACAGCGAGTACAGAATTGCGCAACCGTTTTCGAAAACTTGATGGGGCTTTACACATAGTATGGGACCTTATTGTCCACAAGACTATCTGAAGAAGCAAGTTGCTAATACGATCTTGGCTATTTGATTACGCCCGTGCATGTACTCGCCGTTAGAAACAAAGGAACAACCAGAAATCACATATCTCAAAGGTTTTTCAGGACGTCAGCGTGCCTGACATATGGCGACCGTACCATTCTTATTATTTACTATTGAAATGAAGGTATTGCCAAAGTCCGTTTAGTAGTAAAGGTCTTTCCGGGATAATAATATTTAGTCCCGTCGAACCAAATCTTGCCGTGGCAATTGTACGCGATATACCATTACTTTCACTGGACACGCGTCGCTAGTGGTGCACACGCGTGGGTCGGCACAAGGCACAGGCGAAGGTCATAAGCCTTCATTCACCTATAAAGGAGTACAATAGTTGTGTACGGGGTGTCCAATAAGCCGCGGTTCAAACCTAAAGGGGTGTTTGTAGCTCTATAGGTTACTGTAAACAGAATTTACGTTATGTAAACGTTTTTGCTCGTTCTGGAGATATTCATCTATGCTCAGCCAAGAGTGATATTAAATGAGAAATGCTTATTAAGAAAAAAAAAAAGAACTACATACACATTTATGTAAAAACAACTAGCTTTTCCCCGCGGCTTCGCTTGCGTTAAGAAGTATTATAATTAATTAGATATAGTTTTTGTGACTTTACTTTTGTTTAGCGTGTGTAAAAAATTAGGGCCTGATCTGTCATTAGGCGCTAAAACTATCAAGCTATATTATATTATAGTCGAAAATCTGAAAAGATTTATACAAACTTTCATCCCATATTTTATCCCTTTGGGGGTGTAATTCATCAAAATCCTTTCTTAGCGGATGCCTTCGTCATAACATCTACCTGCATGCCAAATTTCAGCCCGATCCACCTGTGGTTTGGGCTGTGCGTTAATAGATCACGGTGTCAGTCAGTCAGTCAGTCAGTCACCTTTGAGTTATATATATTTAGATGACATAATGATACATAATATCGACTCATGTATTGCGAGCTGTCTCAAACAGCACTCGGCTCAGCGTATGCTGCGCGTGTGGTCAGGACAACGCCAGTGGCCGGGATACGAATCCCGGCACGTAGCGTTTTTCTAGATTAAGTATTGATTAAGGCGCCACATGCTCACTGATGATGGAACACAGCGTGAGGAAACCAGCATGCCAATAGAAATGTAATACCCTGGAAATGGCAAACAGCCGCGCTTCTGGTTACGTTGTCCACGACATACAAGCGCAAAGTGGATACAGCCACTAATGTATCTCTACTTACACCGTAAGGGCGTGAAGCGTGAAGATAAATTATTATAATATAAGTATTTTGTTTCGACAACGATGAGTGGAAGAATTAAAGCTATATCTAAGAGTCCTAGGATATACTGAGGTCATAACTTCTTGTAAGATGAACCTATATCAATAAATCAATTCAATTCAGGATTTCACATTTCTAATCGCTATCGCTTATGCCTTGCGTCAGGGAATCGCGAACAAAACAAAGCGTTTATAATAACAGGCCAGAGTAGCGTCACGGTTGCCTTGTGCACTGTACTTATCTGCTCACTATAGTCGTGCGATGCACATTTGTTTATCAGTATCGAATAAATAGAACTGATTTGCTTGCAGCTTTTCTGACTTGGAATCTAAATATTATTTACGTTTCATATTTTTAATGCGCACATGTGTAGAATAAGACATGTTTGCCTTATGTCTATACATAAATCTAATTTTGCAGAGAAACAATTTTGGTTTCTAAGCTCAAGGATGTACAACTAAGCTGACAATGCTGTAAATATTTTGAATCTGTCTAATTACGAATGCAAGGTGCTGCTGAGGGATTGGATGTTGCGTCTGTGATACCGAGGAACTGTTGGGGGAATAATTGCATTGAAGTTAAACATGATTGTAAATGTACAGTGTGCTTGTTTCTGATGCCTTGTGTAAAATTGTTGATATTTTTGTTCTATTTATTATAGTAAATACTTCTGCGTCAGTTGATTATTTAGAACAGTGATGTCTCTTGGTACTTATTGTTACCTATAGTCAATGTTGAAGCTTTTTATCTGGTATACAAATATTAATCAAACGCTAAGATTGCACCCATAGATGGGCAAAATATAATCAGAATAATAAACGATTACATTTTACGTTTTTTACCATTAATATGACTGCATTTTGCTCATTTATGTTTTAAACACTACAAAATCTCAGATTGTATACACATTAATCATATCTTAATGTTTTAAATGGATTTAATCATGATTACAGGGTAAGAAAATTAAAATTACGACTACATTTTGTAATCGTTCATCATTAATCAGATTACATTTTGCCCATTTATGATTGCAGCCACGTAGTGGATATAAGCCGTAAGTGACATGTTATGTGACATATAGTAAGTAAGACTGACACCCGAGATGCAGATAGTCCCAGTTTCGATGTCAGCTGACTATCGCGCTTCGTCGAATAACTTGTGCGGTGTCGGAGAGGAGCTTTTGCCCTCCCCCGATATAGTTCCCGGAGGGCGTGGCATGACGGGACTGTGGAGAATTGATTACAGGACCCACAGTCCCTGTCTATATGCAGAAATAGTCACCTTGGGGTTTTTAGCCGGTACAAGTCCGGCACACCTCGGCTGTGCCACCCCTGCGTGCAGCCGGGACGGTCCAGTGAGGATATTCCACAAGTAAAAAAAAAGTTTAAATGTCAGCTGAATACAATGTGCGGCTTTCAAGCTGTTTTTCTGAATATGTAATTTATTATTATTATTATACATTGTTATATCATTTGAATAAAAGTTGTCTTACTTGAAATTAAGATACTTATAGCTTTTATTATTTTCTGAAATTCAGTATTTTTAAATATAATTTTCACATTCAACTGTATTAATAACATAAATAATTTATATTTTAAATTTTTATTTAATCTATACTAATATTATAAAGCTGAAGAGTTTGTTTGTTTGTTTGTTTGAACGCGCTAATCTCAGGAACTACTGGTTCGAATTGAAAAATTCTTTTTGAGTTGAATAGACCATTTATCGAGGAAGGCTTTAGGCTATATAACATCATGATGCAATTATTAGGAGCGAAGAAATAATGGAAAATGTGAAAAAAACGGGCAAAATTATTCATCCTTGAGGGCTTCCCTTGCGTGCGCTGCAAAAACGGTTCAAGATATCAAAAATATATGTAAGAAAGAATTATTCCTCTTGAAATGATCTAAAAAAATGTCCGCGACAGTATATGTCTATCTTTTAAGATTAAGTCACTAGAACCGTTTTTATGGTAAACAAATTTGGTCGAAATTAATGCATTATTTGTTAAGAGTTGTATCAACGTAATAATATTAATCTTTATCCAAATAAATGTGTTGTTGATTAAGAGTATTAATTGTGAACAAAACTGTCTTTGACATCACTTAATTTCAATGAACATCTTAGAAGATATTACAAAACCTTATATAGCAAAACAACGTTTGCCGGATCAGCTATGTGTTGATAAGCGCGAAACTCGAGAACGGCTAAACCGATTTGGCTGATTTCTTTTTTGTTGTGTTTGTTGAAGTCTAGGGAAGGTTATTACGGAGAGAAAAATTAAAAAAAAAATGTCTGAAAAAGTCTAAAAACAACACTTTGCTATATTCTCATACATAAAATTCTTAATAATATTTTAAAGTCAATTTGAACTTTAACACCATAAAGTTTAAATGTTAGTGGACGGGTCCAAGAAGGCAAAACAATTGAGTGACGTATAAATATGAATGTCAATATTTGTCAATTTTTATACATATAGCATTAAGGCCAGGTTCCTTCAAACTATTTTCAAAAAACAACCCACAGGCCAATAAGTTTTGGCAGAATGAAATCTGACGGGGAATCTATTAACATTAAAAAAACAATGTGACTTTGTTTTAGAGAAATAGGGCAGAACAAGGTCTGCCGGGACAGCTAGTTCACAATATATCGAAAGTGTTTACAACATCGCAAGTACGCCACATAATTCGGTTAGGGGGGAGGGTCTCTGGCGAAGGCCTTCCTCCGTCCTCCTATCCTAGCGGGGCGGCGGATAAGTGTGAAAATAACATCCCGATCCCTCTCCGCTGCCTCCGTCACCTTCATAACATTCTCGCAGAAGGAGAGAGCTGCCTGCCATGCCCCGTCGCTACCGACCATTACGCGAGCCAGTGCCGGCAGCGACAGGTCACCACCCCGATAACTTTTCGTCTCTCTTCTGTTGATCTCTATAAAACCAAAGCGTGATGATACGTTGCTGTAAGAAACTTTCTATGAAGACTAAGCTCATGTTTTACTCAGACCGCAAGTCGTAGTAAAATCGCAATAACCGCAACTTAATTTATCGAAATGAGTGAAACTCGGGGAAATTCAACGTCTCACGCGCAATACACGTTACAAACGTCTGTAAAATGTATCTAACTGCACAAAAATTATGGAAAATCAATTCTCTGTATCTTTGCAGACCTGATTCATTACCATTCATTTATCCTTTTTGTATTATATTTGTATTTATTTATTTATTTATGGGCTGTCAACAGCTCCATTACACTTCACATTCACAATCTGAATCACATGCATAAGCTAAATGTCGGTAACGGATACCAATAACAGACAACCACAGCATGGCCCAAAAGCATTAACTAACAATATCAATACAGACAACTAAAACCAAACCAAAAAAAAACAAAAAGTATACAAAAAAAAACAGTATTTATTTATAGCACAGCGGCATCTGCACAATCAGCTCCATCCATGTCGGCTGACAACCAGCGCTGGATGGCGCGTACAGCGTCACCAGCAGGCCGGCACACGCTGAGCCAAGTACCCTTTGAGATTAGCGACAGCATACAGGACACATGATGCGATATTATATATTATTCTTTCATTTTTTTATATAAATGTCTGTTGTATGTTGTTCATATTATGTTTATTTTTAGTTTGTAGGGCGCATTGAGTTGATATACAGCGTGTTTTAATAGACGAAGGAGCTGTTCAGAAAGGATATTTAGCATTCGATTCCAATATTTTCATTAGTACTTGTATTTATTGCGTTATTGTGGCAACATATTTTTTACATTGGCACGACAAAGTGACTACAGTGCATCTAATCACGACAGTGACAGTCAAAGGACAAATAATCCATTGGTTGTCTCCGTCGTCATGCCGGCCCACATATACCACGGCTGAAGGTCACTACTGGATGTACACAAGCTGATCCCGGAACGCGACAGACAGGCGTGCCAATTCAGGTTATTTAGCATGTTTGAGACAAAATCCTGATTGCAATGAGACCTTAATATATCTGCTGTACCAAGAGAGATCTTCATCGGACCTAATTATAATAATATTTCAACATGCTATATTCCATTCGAGGTAAGCAGAGATATTTTGCGCTTGTATGTCGTGCCCAACGTGACTAGTAGCGCCGCGGATCGCCGTTCTCAAAGCACTTACGCACGACAATGCTATTAGATGCCTTGCAAGTTTTCTTGCTGTTTTCATTCACCGGTGAGCATGAAGTGCCTTAATCCGTGTGTAATCTGGAATACCTAGAAGTACGCACCTGGATTCGAACCTATGACCATTCACGTCACCGTATATGGAAGTCAGTCCCTTGTCCACTGGGACACCACAGCCTTCTGAATATTTCTTTATTCTATGAGCGTCTAGTAAAAGTATTTTTAACAATACAAGACACGTAATAGATGAATTTAATTACCCACAAATAAATGTGAGTGTAATCTTCTGTCCGCCCATACATCCTGACTCATTAGCGCATGTTCGTTTGTGTCGTAACACAGCGGAACCTCGGCTCTTCCCACCGCGCGCCCACGGACCTCTATTGTTTGAGCCAGCGGTTCTTAACCTCGGCGCTCGACCCCCCTTAGATTGAGAGATATCAGATCGTGTCGCGATAGAACTCAGCGCTTTTTAAGTATATAAATAAAACTTTTACTATAAATGTTATGAACAATAATGATTTTTTTATGTTAAAAGTAACCCATATTAAATTTTTTCGTCGCCAGACTGTCTGTTTATAAAGACCATTCCCTTAGAATGCTCAGGTCCGTAGGCACTTCTAGCTCGGAAAAAATACATTTCTAAGTCAAGATAATCAAAAGATTCGTTTATGTCGCATATTTAACTTTTTACGTTATTTGTAAAGTGCTTTGAGAACGGCTGGGCATTACCTATAAGCGTGAAGTGGCTATAGGCAATGATGAATCTATGCTTACCCCGAAAGGGATATAGCGTGATCAATCATTATTATCATTTTGTTATCACACATCAGTTGCTCAGCCAGAGTGTCTTGAAGCACAAAGAGGTGGGCCCTTACGTTTTACGCCACACCATTGTTAGCAAAACAAACGCCATTTTCCATTGCAACATGCCACATGACTATTCACAATGCTTGTGGGTGATTAGATGCATCACGAGATAATCAAGGCTGAATATATTTTACCAATATTACCTAACAAACGGTTAACTTACGCCAAGTTTTAAACACGTTGCTACAATTTGAAATTGCTTTTAAGCTCTGGGGCCACGTGCCTGGATGCGATTGGCACAAGATCGATGATGACGAGAAACTATGAGCGAGGCCTATGCTTAACAGTGACCTGAAACAGAATTATCAGTAGGTATGATGATGAAATCCTTGCCGATATCGGCTCTGGCGACGTTTTCATATCATACAAAGTAGGCACGAGCTGCAGCCCCATTCGACGAAAGTAAGCTCGTTGATAAATATATTCGGAAACAGTCAATTGCGCAGGATAATTTGATACGTGAGCGCTAGTGTTTGCATATACGCTCTCTGTCGTCCAAATTCCTTTTAATCGAATGGGACGGGGAACAGGTACAATTAGAGAGAGATTAGGATGCAGCGTCTGCGTATTAATAACTGACCCGTATCAGTGCCCTAGACAAGGTTCCAACATGAATTTCCTATATTGATCCTCAAAGGCAAGGTTTCAGGGAAAGAGAAGTGCAGGCCAGCAGAGACCGAAGTTCTTAGACACAAAAAAGTGTACTGGACTGAGCTATCCAGGTTTTAAGAACACAGAATGGGATCGCAGGAAGTTGTGCTCATTGACCTCCAAATTTCATTACGAAGATGGCACCCCGCGATGATTAAGTAACAGTTTTAGCTATAAAAAACTTAATGGTTAATTTATATTATATATAAACTGCCATAGTGCTATGGCAGTTTCTCTTGCAATCAATACAAATTAATTAAATATCGAGTTAATTGAATGTATTCATCAAATATGCACATACTGAGTAGCGTTACAACTGTGGACAAAATTATTTGGATGTTATAAATACTAAGTAAATAATTTCACACGAGCAGTTAAAATATAGACGAGCGTTTCAGCAGTGAACATTGGCATTGTATTAGAACACTTAGCTTTTAGAAGACGCCAGAGCTTAGCCTGAGATTTATAGGTGCTGCATTATTCTTAGAAAATTTGTTCACTTTTAAAAGAAAAAAATTAATATAGGGCCCTCCCTACCTACTCTTATTAAGAGTACAAAGTTTTCCACACAATTGATAAATATTTGGTTTGTAAGTATACCAGTATAATATTATTACAGAAAAATAATTTTAATTTCAAATTACCATAAAATCCTTTAAAAATATATTTGTTTTACATTGAGAATGGTGTGTGTATATTGTTAGCCCATTATTTCATCTCACTGCAGGGTAAAGATCTCCTTTTCCTTTTTCCACTATAATTATGTATCCACGGGAAGGGGTTTGACATTTAACCCAGCAGTCTTGTCCAATGCAGGTTGGCAGGTGTGCTCTATGTGCAGGGTAGGTGCATGTAGCAGCAAATTGCGTGTAGTTGGGCATGCTGTGTACATAAGCCAGCTCTTGCGATCTTACGACATCATAATAAAGAGGGAAGCACTATTCTATTCTGCCGGTGGGCTGATAATAATGTGCTTAAGTGTGTATATAATGGAAGGGTTTTTTTTACAGTTACCTACAACAGCCACTAAATTTTTAATTGAAACGAAATTATCAAGTATTTACTAAAGCGACGAATATCGAAAATCACAACAAAATGAGCAATTATTAAAACGCAGCGTTTTTTCGATTTTTAAACGCTCGTCTAAAACATTGTTACAAGATGTTGGTATAAAGTTAAGAATTTCGGTAGAAGTTGAGTCGGCGCGAACATTCCACTTTCTAACTATGCTGGGTAGGTTATTAAGTTAATTAAGTAGGCAAAACTAAAATGTAGTAACCGCCGCTAGTTTCTGTTTTGAATAAATATTTAGGTTATGTTTTTTGTATTAAATTAATAATGAACTGTGTAAAATGTGGCCATGGTAGCTTAGTGGATAATGGATTCGTCAATAACACGACTGGGGCCCTTCACGAATACCAGCGCTGCAGGCGTCCTCTGTGGCTTTAGGCTGATGAAGGTCCCAGTTTCGCCATGTTTATATGTTTTGTATTTTCTTTTGTTTCTGTGTTGTTTGTGTTGGTGCATTTAAATTTCTGGTTTTTTGTTGGTTTGTGGCGAAATAAATACATTTTCATTTCAAATAAATAATTTCACAGGTTTGATTTTTTTTTGCACGTGTGCAATAAGACCTCTTGTCATATTTCATGATTCTAGGTCAACCGGATTTTTTTATTATTACTGATATCTACAGGTGGATGCTCTTAAACATACCTGAGAGAAGGTGAAGATAATGCTGACGATAGACTGCGTCCGCCCAACTAATGCCTCTTCTTTAAAAGAGAAGGTACAGAGTCATAAGAACGTCAAAATATGGTCGCTGGAAGCATATTCCACTGCTTTTCTGTTCACATAATTAATGTAAAAGCGTATCTCTTCGTGTAGATGTGCTTCTGAGAACACTCCACTGTGCAACCGGTAAAAGACTGCGGGGCAGGCGACTTCACGTCGACCCTCGCTGTTCTGACTTTTAGTCACAGTTAAAGAGTCAGCGCCAACTGGTCTACGAGCCCTACGACCAATTGAGTCCAGAGCAGTCACCTGATATTAAGCAGACCCGTCCTAAAGCAAACAGCCCTACTCCACACCCGACCGCACCTGCATTTGATACAGGTTAAAAAGTTGCGATACTGTGAAGTATGGTCTGACCTTAAAAAGAACAGCTAATTTTTTTAGCAGCCAGTTTTGCTCTAAATTTCAGATGCCCTCCAAAGTTCAGATCAGGTGTTAACTCTATACACTATAGGTTTTAATTACCTTTAGCTGGGCAGTAGACTTGAGGGAGTATGCTGCCCGGATGAGAGGGTGGCGGTGTGCAGTGTCTAGCGCGCCGCCTATGAAAGAGGTACTGGAGGCTCTTTATACCCATCCCTCCTAGAGAAGAAGCCTGAATAAGGCTGTTCGCTCCCCGGGCGACTGGATGAATTTGGTTTTCCAAGCCTGGGTGGAGTGATTAGAGGGACACCCCGGGGGTTTTTAGTCAGTAGGAGTCTGACACACCGGGGTCGCTGCCCTCACAGTGGCCCTGATAGTCCAATGTAGGATTTTCCCCCGGGTTACCAAAAAAAAAGGTTTTAATTACCTTGCGAAAACGTGCGTGCAAAAATTTTTGATTGAATTGATTTAA
The DNA here is from genome assembly GCA_036320925.1 of Automeris io. Lineage (NCBI taxonomy): Eukaryota > Metazoa > Arthropoda > Insecta > Lepidoptera > Saturniidae > Automeris > Automeris io. The sequence continues at coordinate 9,790,129 of JAUDJH010000023.1, read as the reverse complement.
AATTGTACATTTTTAGGGCCACACGAGACCAGACAGACTTTCATTCTTGATATTAATTCCAACTCGATATTTTCACGCATACAGAGGAAAGCATCTTGAGACACAGACATAGTTATCCTAACTTTTTTTCTTTTCATGAAAGTGACCCTAAAAATATCAAAGGTACTGAACAGCAACTGAAGGTCTTCACGCAAGCATCATATGAATAGATATTAGAGACAACATAAATTTAGTTCGCCGATCGTAATCTAAATAGCATTATTGCATCGTCGAAAAAATGTAAATTCTAAACAGAGTGTTGCAAAGTACAATTTTATTGTTATGTGGATTACCACACGGTGTGTTTAGTTATGAAACGGTGCTCGAGGGGGCGCGCTTCGAGTACTTTTTACATTATTATTTGGTACATACAAATGTACCAAATAATACAAACATACATTACAAAATGTTTCAATAATACAAACATATTTTACATTTTCGCGTTTTATTCTCTTTTTTTTTACAGACCGGATTGCACTTGACCTCAATCTCACTTGTTAGAAAACGATGATAAAGGCAATGATGGAGCGCGCTCACATTGCAAATACCGATTCTTTGAATGTTTAAAGATTCCCATGCCTTAAGATGTTGGAAAAACAGACGCAGGAAGCAAATTCCACTTTCTGGCGGTTTGCAACAAAATTAAGGAGGCGAATCGCCTAGCACGAGCAGCGGGAACCTCAACCGCATATGGGTGCAAGCCCGCACGACGTCTTGTCGGTTTGTGGTAGAAATGGGACGAGGGAACTAAATTATACAACTCACTCTCCAGAATACTAGTCTATAGAAAACCGAAAGTAGTTTTCTTTATAAATATTGTGTCAGGTCCTATGCGCGGATTAACTTACTTTTAATAAATTGATTGACGGTTTGACCTGATTGCACAGATCATGAACAATTGATGCCGTCTTCGAGAAGTGTCACGCAAAATAGGTGCATCTAGAAGTCGAGTTGCGGAACAAGCCCGTTTGGACCTGATACCTGGTACAAAAAAAAACAGCTCTATATTACTTGGTAGCTTAGAAATCAACGGTAATATCAACCTGATTAACCACTCGAATATTAATCTTATTCATTAGGTATAAGATACGCTAAATAGTAGCTGGATGCTCTGGACTGGATTGATCGCAGTGCTCGTAGACTAGTTGGCGATGACGCTTTGGCTGTGACTCAAAAGTAGAACATGGACATCGACGTAGTCGCCTGCCCGGCAGCCTTCTACCGGTTGCATAATGGAGAGTATTCTCAGGAGCTACATTCCCTAATACCACCAATCCCATTTTATCAAAAAACCACTAGACGACGCGTCGGATTCCATCTATATGTGGTGGATGTTCCTTATATCCACACGAAGAAATTCAATTCTACATTCATCACGCGAATAGATAAAGAGTGGAACATGTCGCAGCGAACATATTTCCAAGGTCTTATGACTTGAGAGCATTCAAGGGAAGAGCGAATAGACATTTGTTGGGTGAACACGGTTCATCGTCAAACTCATCTTCACCTTCCACCAGGTTTGATTGAGGTTAAGCGTACGCCTGTCAAATAATATAACAATAAGGTCCTCTTGTAACAGTACTATAATTGCCTGTAGCACTCGTAGACTCTGGTCGTTTAATGGATACAGACTCAACATTAGTAGCGGTCATCCCATAGATGCGTTACAGCATTGCATGCCCTTACAATAAATAAGCCTAGAGTAAATTGCTTAAAGTTAAACAAAACAAGAAAACATTTATATTCATATCTATTCTATTTTTACGCCGTCTGTCTTTCCCATGAGCGCAATATATTATTTACTATAATAAAATAAAATAAAATTAATTACGTGAATTCTGCTTACCTTGTCCGAATACCCTATGCACGTCACTGCTAAACATAGCATTTATACAATTGTATTCAATTAAATTCTCTCAAAAGACAATTACGTGTTATCGGTTACGCTTGATGGGTTTCCGGAATTGAAAAATAGCTCGGTAACTGTTTTTAGCCCTGAACTCTTTGGACTAAATATGAGCCAACTAGCACGGAAGGTTGTAAAGAGACACAATCTTGGAGTTGAATGGATGTAAATATTATTATTATTAGCCAGTTTCGTCCCACTGTAGGTTAAAAGCGTCCCTTCCCTTTTATACTATATTTGAGGAATCCATGGGAAGGGGTTAGGACGCGTAACTCAGTACACAATGTCCAATGCTGGTTGACGGGTGTGCTCTATGGCAGAGACGGCTCGGCGCCTGCAGCAGCAATCCGCGTATAATTCGGCTTGCTGTATACCTCAGTCAGCGCTGACATGCTTAAGACACCTCAGTATGATGAAGAGGGAGGCATTATTGCCGGTAAGTGCCACGGCTAAAATGATATAGTAAATAAAATTATTTGATTGATCAACGTTCACTGGTTTTCCTCCGTATAAATACTTATACGTAAGGATAAGTTAGTAAAAGTGAAGTTACATAGTAACTATATAGTCTATAGTGTTAGTTAGTTTTGCAGTCAAATTCCAAGGGCGGCAGACAAACACATCACCCAATGTATCCACTGATATCTAAAAGACAACCTCTCCGAAAAAATTGGCTGAAAAATACAAGTGTGATGCCAAATTTCAATCACATTTAGCGGAAGACAAAGATTAGTCCGACGATAGACCGCGTCCATCAAACAAATGCTTATTAACACTTCTTTTAAAGGCTCTTAAATCATAAGAACTTGGAAATATGGTCTCTGGAGGCATGTTCCACTCCTTAGCTGCTTGCATAAAGAATGTCGAAGCGAATCTTTCGAACGGATATAAGTAACATTCACCACATACGGATGGTATCGGACACGGTGTCTAGTGGTTTTGTTATGAAATGGAGCTGGTGGAATCAGAAAATTTGGCTGTTGTCAGCACACTCTATTGTACAACTGGTAAAAGACTTTACGTTTTAGCTCGATGCTCTGCATTTTAGCCTTAACCAAAGAGCCAACAAGTTAGCTACCATATAAATAGTTTTACTGTTACTTCGAAATATATTTTCACGGATTCCGATCAAAGGAAGTGTGTAACAGCTGTAAGGGATATAAATGAACCGAAAAAGAAGCCTCCAGTTGTCGACTTAAAATAAAAAAATGTCTACTAGCACAAAGCCCGCCTCCAAATACAATTTAATAACTCTGAATTATTTGAGTGTAAAAACCGAGGTCTCAAGGCAAAAACCGTTCCAATGACTCGCAACACCCAGTTACTGTGAAGGTCTTGTTGATATTAATTAGATATTAGAACTAAGAATGACGATCTGACATCGATCAACCAAGTCATCAATTATTCGGAACAAAAAACATCGATATATTGTACAAAAACGGTCCAGTGAATCGATACTTCGCCCTAGGAAAGTCGATTTTTTATATTTTGATAACAATTTTAAATTTATTCTCAATTGTTGGCTGGGTGGTCTAATGTATTTGGAACCGGTATATCGTTCCCGCGTACGGTCGTAGGGAGTCGAAGCCGCTCGCGTCCGTAGGTATTACCCTAGTTTCTCTACACGTGAGTCCTGGGTGGTGCTAAACGAGCAGCAGCGAGGTGGCAGGGCTTCGGTGCCCATCTGGATCGCGACCACAGTGCACGGGTGTAAAGCCCGTCATAGTGACCAGTTTCGGCTTGTCGCGTTTCGGGATCAGCTTGTGTATATCCAGTAACTCATATACCTAGAGACCTTCAGTCGTGGTATATGTGGGCCGACATGACGATGTTGACTATCAATGGATTTTCATCCTTTGATAGTCGCTTTCGTTTTTGGACTACACTGTACTTACCATCAGGTACTCTGTAGTCACTATGTCGAGCCAGTGTAAAAAAAGTTCCAAATTCCGGCACATACCTCTAGGTTTTTCCAGATTATGCCTGGATTTAGTCACCACAAGCTCACCGGTGTATAAAAACATCGCGAGAAAACCCGCATAGCAGAGATGCTAAATATATATTTATGAGAATAAATATGTCCCGTGTATCAGTACTGTGAGAAGGGCGATAGGGTGCATTACTGGTCACGTTGGGTATGGTATATATGTAAAAAATGGATACAGCCATTAATAATATATAGATGCCATGCAGGTTTTCTTACAATGTTTGTCTTCACCGGTGAGCATGTGCTGCCTAAATCCGTAATTCATCTGGAAACCCATAGGTTTGTGGCCCGAATATGAACCTACGATCATTTGCGTTGTCGCGCGCGGCAACCGGCCCCTTATACACTAGGCCACTACAGCCAGAACAATTGTATAATTACTTTGCCTTATTTTTTCGAAACGAATTCCTCCAGCTGCACAGAGATACTGCCTCACTGAGCGTTTTCTACCGTCTGTACCACGGCGAGTGATCTGAAGAGTTATTTGACCTTGTTCCACCCTCTCCCTTCCTTAACAGGAGCACGCGCGCAGCTGTACGGCAACTCATATCCAAGTTAGGACTAAGAAGTTATCTGACTCCTACTTTGTCTGGTCATTGGATTGTGGAATAGTTTCCGAAGAGCCTGTTCCTTACGTTTTATGATATTGGGTCCTTTACACGAAGCGTGATGGTATATTTGTGCAGGCCGGCATGATCGCTGCGACTATCGCTTGTTTTTCTTTACAGTTGATAGTTGCAGTCACTTTTCAGATTGCATCATGCCGCCAGGCGTGCTGTGGTCACTGTACCGAATCAGAATTTAAAAAAACTGACAATTTATTTTCGATTGGGCCTCAACGTAGTTTGTTTGCAAACACTACGTAACATTGAACGATATTATATTTGCCTTATGTTTAAATGTATTGACCTATTTAAATTAATTCAAAGATAATTAATTATCACTCATTAACGATGCATAAATGAGAGTACTAATTATTGAATGATTATTTTCCACAGGAAACACAAATTTTCCTCATTGGCGAATTTATTATTTTATTGGTAAATAATCAATATTTTTTTTTTTTATATAATTGGCTAGGGATATAATAGAAATGCTAGTATTAGCTTGTAGAAAATGTATTAAATAGTATTAAATCAACGTTGCACAATTTACTAAACCTATGTCTGCTTTATTAAAAAAGATATTAATTACAATTAAAGTTATAACGAAGAATTGTATAAAAATACGATATTATTTATCACAAAACACAGTTTCGTTTATTATATATTTTTATAATGCCACAAAACACTATTATATATTTTTAATGTTTACATGTCATAGTAGCTCAGCTTCAACTGCTGATATTTATTTTCTAGCCCTTAACTTGGCAGAACGTTCTTTCTTTCAATATCAAAATAATATTCATACCGTTTAACCCTTATGTTCCAAGGATGTCTAATAGAAACTAACCGTGCGTTCAAACACTGAGAAATTACCTAAATATTCATATAAAAATATTAAGTTTGCGCTAGAAACTTATGGCTATAGGTTTTGTAAATTCTGATGTATCTCCACAGATACACTGTCAAGAAAAGGGTTAAAAAGACAAACCCTGTCCAATTTGTACATTCTGACTCGGCTCACCACTGTGCCACACCCCGCCTGATGGTGAGTTTGGTACAATATAAAAACGACAACAACTATCAACAATAAAAAAATTATCAAATATAAATAAAAGTGCAATAGAACAATATACCTCCACCTATAAGATCTTCGTTGAGTATTTATGCTTTTAAAAATAAATTGAAAAAATATTTGCTTGAATCTCAAATTAAATACGAAAAAGTAACTTTAGATATTTCTGTAATTTGACTTGATATTTTATGGAACAGCCTGTATGTATGTAAATGTATTTTATTATCAATCTACCCTATCTCTATTATATTTTATTTAGTATTCTACATTTTTGTATGCTACTTAAAAGTATTCTATGTATTTATTGTCATACTTGTTTGTTGTACGTTATAACTTATAAGGTATGTTTTTGTATATTTGGTTCTGATATTTAAATAGCACCGTGACGTCCGCGCAATCGATTCCCCTGAGCGTCGGCTGACAATCAGCGCTGGATGGCGCGTGCAGCGTCGCCCAGCACACGCTGAGCCGAGTGCTCTTTGAGACGGGTAGCAGCACACCCGATACATGATGTGATGTTATGTATTCTTTCATTGTTGTTTTTATATAAATATGTTTGTTGTGTGTTGTTTCCTTTTGGCTCAATAAACTTTTTCTTTCTTTCTTTCTAAAAGTAAAATAATTAGAGACCATGCCGGCCTGCACAAATGTCTCTTCATGCTTCGTTTAATAGACCCCATATCATAGGAAGGTGGGGACACGCTTGTCGTTAGACCATTCCACAGCCCAATGACTCGGCTGCAGTGTGAGTTAGAGAACTTCTTAGTCTTAGCCGGGATGTCAGTTACTGTATAGCCGTGACTCCGCAAACCCGCGCGCGATACAATGAAACCAAGAGGGTCGAACAAGGTTAAATAACTCTTGAGACCACTCGCCATGATAGAGACGGTAGAAAACGCTCTACGAGGCAATATCTGCGCAACTGGAGCGGTTCAAGATGCTTAGTCACGTCAGGATCGTTCATAATGAGGACAGCCCTCCGCTGCAATCTATCTAGGGCGTCGAGTAAGTACTGGGCGGAAACGTCCCAGAGATGCGTGATTGCGTAAAGAAGCTGCCCCTGGCTCTTTCTCAACACTCTGCAGACGGGAGGAGGAGCACACCGGTGGTTTTAGTCGGTAAGAGTTCACGGTAACGCCGGGGCGGCGGCCCTCACCGCTGTCTTGTTGGTCCATGAGGATTCCCACCGGGTCTCTTTGCCGCTTCTGGAATATGACACCCAGGACGTGGTTCACGGTCTAGCCCCGGCCTACATGCGGGCCTGACCTTATGGTTCACAGGTGGGTTTAAAAGGCGATGCCTCTCTACACATTTCAGGTCGATAATCTATAATTACTGCAATGTGAGAGGTAGATAGAAATAAGTTATGAAATTATATAATCGAGAAGCAAGAAGCGTTGGTGCTTATAGTTATATTGGTCCTTGAATACTCGATTACATTCTCCATTATAATATATAAACCGGATGTCTAAAGGTGCGCGTTGGATTCTGGCAATCGCGTCTCAGCAGCCAGGTGGGAATACTCTGATCAGAGATGGGCAAAATGTAATCTGATTAATTATGAACGAGTACAAAATGTAGTCGTAATTTTAATTTTCTTTCTCTGTAATCATGATTAAATCCATTTAAAACAATAAGAAATCATAAATGTGTATACAATCTGGGATTTGTAGTGTTTAAAACATAAATGAGCAATATACAGTCATATTACTGGTAAAAAACGTAAAATTTAATCGTTAATCATTTTCATTAATGAAATTACATTTTGCCCATCTATGCTGTATGTTGTTTTATATGCAAAAGCGTTCAATATAGATGAATGTGAGGTATCACGGTCACGAGGTTGTCACGCCGTCTGCAAAACGATCGCGCGCTGAGCGACGAGCAGGGAGTTATTTCAGCCGCTCTCCGAGTTATTTGTTTTCCCTATGGCTGACAGACACGCCAATTTCCGGACACCGTTATGTTTTAAGCATTTAGGGGCATTTATAGTAGGAGCAAAAAATGTTCTGAAAGTGGCAATCTATTACTAAATTCAAGTTCCATTCAAACTTTCATTGATAAAACTAATACATATTTTGCTTTTGATCCAATGGCAGTAAACAAGCACATCACCTAGCGTACCCACTAAATAATATAACTAAAAATATGAGTTAACCTTTCCATCAATAAATGTCGTAAAGCCTTTGATTTTGACAATTTAAAAGTTAACTCAAAAGTCTCATAAAATATTGTTACCACGTCTTAAGTCTTGCAAAGTCATAGATCGTTTTTCGTGAATAATTCGCTTCTCATGCTACAAATTATAGTTATATTATCACAAAGTTATTAACATCACAAATTATGCAGTTAACCTTTTTATTCGATTTTTTATTCGATTAATTTAAATAATTGAGAAACAAAGGAGAAAAGACTGGCAGAGAGGGAGGTGGGTAGACAGTAGATTTGCTCCGCTTCGAAAAATAACAAGATCCGGGCAGATTTTGTTGTACATTATAATTATTGAAATGTGTATTTATGTTACGAGACTTTGTAACGCACCGTTGATCAAGCCGAGGTTTCACAACAAATCAAGATCGAAATAATAAAAAATATTAGTAAATATATAAAAAATATAATTTGTAGCTGCTGTGTAGTTTTTTAGCATTACTATTCTCGTCAAATGGACCGTGGCTTATTACCGAGATGACCTACCTGTATTGTTTATTGTTATTTCCGGCAAGACTATTCTGGTAATTGTAGTAGACGGTGATTCGGCGGACACTTGGAAGATATTGAATGGGCAGTATGCCCTTGAAGGTTTTGACAAATTGTTCAAACTCAACAGCAGCGCTCATCTCAGAGCCCATCGGCTTAAGCTATGTTCCGGTCGATCAAGCAATCCCCACAAACACTTTCTAAGCAACTGGATTATCAGAGAACGGAATGATCTCCCAGGAGACGTAACCTCAACTCAAAATATGAACTAATTTAAGAATCGCTTGGACAAATATTGACTCAATCACAAAAACAAATAATTTAAAAAGAATATGAAATAGCAGGATACTGTCACTTATCAAATAAATACATTTTGACATTATTTGGATTTATTAACACTGTATACGTATTTCCCATTATATCCTGAGTCGCCATTGTGAGCACACCACGCCTGATGGAAAGCACGGTGCAGTCTAAAAAAACGACCACAACTATGAACAGTAAAGAAAAACAATCAATAGTCGAAGTGATCTTGCTGGCATGTACAAATATATCATTACGCTTCGTTTACAGGAGCCAATATCATAGGACGGTGGGACCATACTCGCCGGAAGACCGTTCCACAAGCCAATGACCCGACAAAGGTAAGATTTAGAGAACTTCTTAGTTCTAGCCGAAATACAAGTCATCGTAATACTGTAGCACCGCAATACAGGGTGCGTGGTTCTGTTAGGGTGGGATGAAAGGGTGAGGGTGGAATACGGTTAAACAACTCTTCAAAATAATCGTCGTGATACAAAACGCTGAGTGAGGAAATGCCCAGCGCAGGTGAAACGTCTCAAGGTATTTAGAAACGTCTGGATCATGAACAATGCGGACAGCCCTACGATACAACTTATCCAGGCCGTCAAGAAGGTACTGTGAGGAACCATTTCACAGATGCGCACAGTATTTCATGCATGACCTAACTTGGATTTTAGTTAAAAGGTATAGATGGTCGGGCGTGAAAAATCGTTGCACCCGGTTCAAGATTTTTATCAAAACCTTAATGTTTTTTATTTAAATTAACATACAATTATAGTCCGAGATGGTGTCACCGAGTGGCATTATCGAATATGGAAGGTTGTACCTATTTAATAGCACCCAGCCTCGACGACTCCCAGCGCTATCTCAGATATGATACTCAGTAGACGTCGCAAAATGTGGCAATTCCACTTATTCGATGAATTAGGTTTGTCATGTTGATAGAAAACGTAATGCTAATTGCTCCCATATTCCAATCCATATCCACGCAATATTCATATTCAATGACCTGCATCTGATAGAAGCATATCATATTTACAAATTGATTGAATAACTAGGTAATACTTTTTGTCTTTATAGGATGCGTGACACTGTGATGATTTTTGATTGATAGTATTTATTATTATGTATATATATATATATATATATAACAATAACACTGTATATATAAGTCATACGTCGCCACGCACAAATTTTTCAATATTTAAAGCGCGCTCTGTTCGTTTATTTCAGAACTACTTTTTCTTTTTAATAAGTGTTCTATTCTAATAATAATTAGTGTTTCTCAATAGATGTGTTATCAGAAATATTTGGTATTTTCGACGTCGCACTCCCGTGTAGTCTATGAGCGCAGAATTCAATGTGAACGTTAGAATATTACAAAAACTAAGTCGTTTGTTTCGTCGACTAACTATTATTAGCTCATTTCCTGCCTTTTACGAAATATTTATAGCTTTAGAAATGAAACAAAATGAAACTGCGATTTTCAGTGTATTATAAAAGGTTATATTTGAGTATTCGAACTTCTAATGATTACTGGAAAGGTTGACGAAATGTCTTTCGTCTTTTACCTTAGAGGTCTCTAAGGTTTGAACACTCTTGGGAGGCACTAATTGAATCCATGATAATCTTTAACAAACAATTACACAATTCCCTCCGATCATTATGATATACAGTATTTCATAAAAGCCCTGTCCGACCCTTGAAGGCGTTACTCGGTTTAGATATAGGATTGTATTTAGATAATCCTTTTAAGTTAAAGACCAAAAAAAAGGAATAACTACAAATTAATTAAATTGGGAAAACTTTTATGGCAACACTGGGAGCGTGCATAGTTCTTGAAAAAAGAAAAACAAACAATAATGCTAGTGGGTCATGAACCCCATTGATCCCAAGCCTCATATATAGTTAAAATTAAATTGTTTAATTAATTTTAAGCTGATTTTTGTAAGTATGATATATTATTATTTCGTACATTTTATTCAACATATAAATAAATACACATATTGTTTACATTTTAAAATACCTAGTAAAAGACATAAGTATAAAAATACGTGGACCTATGGGAGCGAGGCGTGAGACCACTGCCGCCGGTAGTTAGGGGCTCAGAGTGAGGAGCCTCCTAACAATGCGCGCCGTATCGAGTAGAACTGCCTTCTGTTTCCGACTCTTGAGATGATAATCGCGGCTGTTAGCGATCAGGCCATTAGTCGATACGATTATCGGGACAATTAATCGCTGAGTCCAGATCCCACACGCTGGTAATCTCGTGAGCGAGGTTTAAATATTTTGTTAAATTTTTATTTTCTGCTTTCACGAGATTCTTGTGATATCAAGAGGTATTGCCCGGCGTGCATTATCATTATTATTCATTCGTATACAACAAACTGGTGGGTTTTAGGTAAATGCATTGAGGACGTGCAAAGAAATAACATTATCTCAAAATGGTATCGGTGTTATGGATCGTGTGGGTGAATGCAGTTATTTTGTATTCCAACTTTTAATATGGTCAGTTTTGTTTTAAGTATCGACCTGTTTACATAAACGAGAAATCTGTATAGATATACAATATGTTTTAAAACCCTGTCCGACCCGAAATGGGAATATTGGTGACACGATAACATTACCAAAATAATGTATTTTGGTACCAAATATTTGGTACCAAAATAATGTCTTCGTAAACATTGAAAAATTATTGTCATACAAAAATCTGTACGTAACCTGGTTAAAAACCGAGAGATATGAGGTATACTTGTTCAGAAGAAAAAAGAAATGAAAATATTAACAACACACGGATATAAACAGTAACAAAAAGAAAATGCCTGAATGTAATAAAAATACATACAACAACTTTATCCTCCTGATAAACATCCTTTAATTAAGTTGCAAAATTTTATCGCAAATTAATTTAGATTTTGCTTGACAATTTTTTTATAAATATCCAAATTTGACATTTGTAGTTTTAAGTAACACATGAAAACTATTTTAAGGGTTTATAATGTTACGATTAACGAAGAAACCGTATTTAACACTACAAAAAATACTTTTATCAGTATTGCCTTTTTTATGTAATAAAAATAATTTAATGTACTTACGTAGCACCAGCTGATGCGATCTTCACCCTTCCATCATTCGATTTGAGCACTTTGAACGCCCCATCACCTCTAGTCCTCGAAATTGGCACAAAACTACTCACTTCACTCGAACTATTCGATTGTCGAGAGGACAAGTCGTAGTATCGATCTTGCGCGTGAATCAATTGAGTCACCGTAAACGCTTCGCTTTGCAAATCGATTTGCGGTCCGAACAGATCGCAATCGGTGCTCTGGTTGAAGAATCTATCGTCCTCGATGTCTCGAGAGGGGGACGCGTCTGACTTTATTGTAATATCGACGTTGCTCGACGTGTTGAGCCGCAGAGAGCGCTCCGTAGCGAATGCGTACGGGGTATTGGCCAGTTCTTCCTCGATACTGTTGTATCTGCTGCGGAAAAGCGATTGTGGGGCCTCCCCTCCATATTTCCCCCCGAATAGGTCGTACTGGCCGAAGCGGTTGTTGATCGTGTCGAACTTGGGGTCAGTTATGTCTGGTTCTGCCTTCACTTCTGAACGAGGGCTCACTGGGGTCAGGTCGATGTGGACGATTCCATGTTCGTCCTTGTATTTTACTTTTAAAGACATCGTGCTATCTTCTCATTATTGTTTCTGGAAAGAAAATATGTTTTTTAATATATATTTTTAAATTAATCTTCATTCTATATATACAGAATGTCTCGTGAGTTGAAGTCCAAAGCTAAAGGATTGATAGAGCGAGACGAGCTCTATAGCCTGCCGCAAATATGTAGTGTAGCTGATTTAGGCAAACTTTGGGATTTTCGGGAAATCCGAAATTGCCAAATAAACATGATTTGTAACAAATGACAGATTTGTAAAGAGTTAATTATTTACTATTTTATTTACAGGTAAATTATGATTGTGCTGGTATTATTTTTACCATTAAATTTATTTTATATTATTATAAAAATTACACGTGAAAATTGTTAGTCAAAATCATTCGGTATTTATTTTTATTTTATTTTTTACATTTACGGGCGGCCAGTGGCCAACACACTACAAGACAAGAAAAAAACAATCAAAAAAATGCAGATCAATGCGTTGCGCCGCTCAAGGCCACCACATCGTACACCGAAAACACAAACAATACTACTTACAAAACAAACACACTAACAAATAACAATAAAACATCGAAAGAGAAAACATACGCAAACAAAAATAATACTAACAACTACTGCGTGTCCCTCAACCACCCGATGATTTTTCTTTTAAAGGTATAAAAATTTGTTAAAGCTTAAATGACAATATTTTAAAAAATATGTACCACAGGCAGTAAGCCCCATTGTTTAAAAAAAACTGCTCCATTTTATGCACTTTCCAAAAAAGTATCACACTTGTTATTTTATTATTGAACTTTTCATATTTTTTTAACTGTGTGTACCTCTGCTTACCCCGAAAGGGATATAGCGTGACGTATTGTAATTATTTCAAATTTTCCGGAAACCTGTATGGTATCTAATAAAAATTTCGTGTACTACTGGTCACGTTGGGCACGACAGGTAAGCGTAACGTGGATACAGCAAGTGATGTATCTTTGCTCAACTCAGAAGGGATGTAGCGTATGGAATATAAAAAAAGCGGTCAACTGGCAAACTGCTGTCGCGGCAAACTAGCCTATCCGTCATAGAGAAGCTTCCCGCTACCGGGACTCGAACTCAGTGCCTTCAGTTTTGTAGGCAGAATCGCTACCATCGCGCTATCAGGTTGTCAAATGGTATATGATAATTGCAACATGATGTCACATGTTTCTGATAAAAAGGGTCCTGAACTCCTTAACAGACAGAAAATAGAGTTATCATGTAAGGATTTTTTTTCTTATTGAGATACTGACGCCTAAAAAATGTATCGTAATGTTTTTTTTAGTGAAAAATTCATGATCTTTCCTTTGTTTATTTATCATCACGGAGAATCTCTATTGGGGTAGGCAGAGAGAATGTAACGCCACTTTTCTCTATTCTGCAAACATCTTGCGCTTCCCTACTCCATTCATACAACCCTGAATGCATTCTCTCTAATTCTGCGTACTTTTGACATTACCCCGCGCATTGTATGTAAGTCTTGGTCGCCCTTAGCTCGTAATTCCTCTCACATTCATATTGTATATATTTTTCATCATCCTTTCATCATTGATCCTCTCTACGTGCCCGAATCACTGAAGCATGCTTTGTTCATGCTGTCTATAAAACCACCTTTCAAAGCAACCATTCTGCGTATCTCTTCGTTGCTAACGCGATCCGCCAGCGTCACGCCGCATGTAGAACGAAGAGATCGCATCTCCATTGCATTGATTCTACTTTTATGTTTCTCACTTTTTGCGTGTGCTATTTTATTTCAGCTCATAATTCCGTCCACTGGAGTCATTTTTGATAAACTCTGTGTAAAATTTGGCACGGTCAATGGAAAATAACATTTCCTAGTAAGGGGCTGGGACTGCAAATTTTTCAGAAGGCCAGAAACCTACTTTCTTGTAAATAAATTCATATTAAAAACGTCAGTCTAATTTATTCAAAACGGGGACTAGGTAAACGAAATGGTGTTGATATTTTAAATGAATTTTTATGCAAAGTCAATCGGCGTCGACACGTAAAGTGTCTACATGTCACGAATCCTAGATACTTTTAAAAGTGAAACTTCTTTTGAATTGTTGTGATTTGCAGGCTCGGATTTAGCAGGGGAGGGGCATAGTTACCACATCACGTCTGATGGTAAGAATGGTGCAGTCAAAAAACGACTAGGACTATGAAAGTCATATAACAGTGATCGCATATCGCAGTGATCATGCCAGCCTGCACGACTCGGCAAAAGTAAGATTTAGAGAACTTGTTTTCCAAAAGGCGAAATAATTCTACAATATTAATTTGTCGTATGTGTTGGAACGGTCCTGTAAATATGTAAATATATTTTCTTCGTAGAAAAAAAGCATTTTCTTTTTCAAGGTATCCTTGCTCAGCATCGCGACTGGTCATAGGTTCAATTCCTGGCAATTACCTCTGGGTTTTTCCAGATTGAGTCAGGATTTAGGCATTACATACTAACCAGCGCGGCGTATGGAAACATCGTAAAGAAAACCCGCATGGCATCTAATAGAAATTTCATGTGTGTGTCTTGAAAACAGCGATCAATTACGCTACTGTTCATGTTAGGTATGATATATTAGCGCAAACAGGATACAGCCACTAATGTATCCCTGCTTATCCCGAAAGGGATATAGCGTGACGATGTAATACCATGTATGTAATATGATGTAATACATACTAGTAAACCCGTTTGTTAGGGCAAAATTAGGTTGTCTTTATATTTAATTTTCACATTTAAGTTTCTTTTTATAATATATTTCTATATCTGTCTATTTATATATCTAATTCATTCATTTATCCCTTTTTTTTGTTTAAGGCAACGAATCTGATGTATTTTTTTTATGTATATTTTTTATTGTGTCTATATTAATGTATGTTTCCCTGAAATATAATATTTTTTACTAATTTATATATATAAATAACAAAAGGTGCATACTGACATAATAAAGAACTTGAAAATTTTCACCACTATAAAATCTAACTGGTACATTCAGAGCACTTAATATGTCCCCTTCAGGTTCCGGTCACGTTTTGCAAAAATGACGGCGAATTAGGAACAGCCCTGTAACGTTCAAGTGTGGAGACGATGACCGCCATTGCGTATATCTACAAGGACGCGCCACTACCGGTGTCCTTGATACAATTTCTTTGAATACGTAATTATCTAGAACACAATCTCGCCCTGATCTGTGTCAGGGTCAGCCGCTACGCACTTTCCTTGCTACATTCATGTAATTTATGTTAGGGCTTCGTAGCTTTAACTAAAACACCCGTGGATACAATAGTATTCAATAACCAGTATGACTAAAATTGAACAGCCTATCGGTTTACGAGTACTGGAGTGCTAAACATAATTCCGGTTGAAACACAACAATAAATACGGCATGAGAGTCAATCAATACATGTTATAATACCTAGATTAATGAATAGTTTGCCTCGCGACATGCAGGACAAATGCCTTCACGTCCCTGAACCCTTTTCTACAATAAAACAACTCAAATGTTTGACCCCCTCCAGTTGCGCAGAGATATTGCCTCAATAAGCGTTTTCTACGGTCTGTATCACGACGAGTATTCTGAAAAGTTATTTAACCTTGTCCCACCCTCTCCCTTTCAAAGTAAAACCACGTGCGCGGGTTTACGTGATTACAGCTATACGATAACTCACATCTTACCGGCTAGGACTAAGAAGTTCTCTAACACTAACTGTTGCCGAGTTATTGGGCTGGGAAATAGTTTTCCGGTGAGCGTGTTCTCGCCATCCTATGATACGGGGTCCTTTAAACAAAGCATTAACAGATATTTGTGTGGACTGGCATTATCGCTGCCACTATTGATAATTTTATCTTTACTGTTAATAGTCGTTGTTGTTTTTGGACACCACCATGCTTACCATTAGGAGTGGTTTGGTCACTGTACCAAGACAGGATGAATCAGCTATACTATAACATTTTTATATGATTAATTTAAGTAAATCACGTTCATTTTATTAATGAATGTGGTCTATACTTGTAAAACTGTTTGCTCCGAACTCACTAGCTGCCTAGAAGCCTTATAATATGTACATGGCCTCGCAGTTTTTAGTTTGTAACTTATTTTCCTTTGTAATGTAGAACTAATAAGTAAAACATGGTTAGATCTACGCAGACATCGCGTCTCTATGTCTTTTGGGGCTGCCAATCCCGCAATACTGAGAGTCCGGTATTTTAATATCCCGCGTCATTCTAAACTACGAACACTTTTACATACTAATTAGACAAACTATTACATTAGAAACTATTAGATGTGACGCGGGTTTCCTCACGAAGTTTATTTTCTAGGTTTGAACTTGATAACTGAGCTTCAAACAATAAAAAATATGAACACATTCGTGCACCATAGCAATACGAACAAGATTGGCCGAGAAAGGCCCCTACAACTTCACCAGATGAAGGAGCGTACCACTTCAGGTGCTCAGCTAATGAGTTAACCATTGGATGGCAACGCAAGGGCACCGCTGTAGTAACGAACCTCCACCAGGGCGGCCAGCCAGGGTAAGAACGTAGAGGTAATCTACTAGCGTTTCGGATGCCCCTACCTTGAGAAGAAACGCCGAAAGAAACTCAAGGCTGCATCGGAGTTTTTCGTTGTCCATTTCGTGTCAAATTAATTGTGCTGGTCAAAATCTGAGCGCTTTGGTAAAAATAAATGTTTATTCTCTAATTTATGCATATTTTATAGGTAAGGTATTTTGTAGAGTCAGTTTCAACAAAATATTGATTTTTATAATTTTTTTTAAGCAAGACTACGTATAAACATAAATAAGATATAGCAATACAAATGTAGGTGGCTTCGGTATTGAAACGCAAACTTATACTTGACAGACTGCAGTATTGACAAAGTATATTCTAAGTTAGGTAGGTAACTGTAATCATGAAAACGATGCATGAGTCATAAACTAGAAACCCGACATAGCAAGTATGTTGTCATTGCTTTAAATTGGCCTTCACGGTGTCAAGAGCCGGCATGCGAACTGGCGAACTGGCTGGCCGGCGGACAGTCACATAAGTTGATATCGTTACATAACAGAACACCGACGCTGAAAAGCGAGAGTCCTTGGCGAGATACACTGTAAAAAATATCTATTTTTTTATTTTTAATATAATATGTATGTGTGAAAGTTTAAAACCTGAGCGTTCTACCTGTATTGACGTACGGAGCTGAGACGTAGACACTCACGGAGCAATCTATTATAGTATAAAAATAAGTCCGGTTTTTCTTCCTGACGCTATAACTCCAGAACGGACGAACCGATTTCGATGGTTTTGCATTCGTTGGAAAGGTCTCGGGCTCCGTGAGGGTTATAACAAACAAAATTCAGGAAAAATTTCAACAGAAAAGCAGGAAAACGGCGCAAATAATTTTTCACATACAGCGCTATTATATATAGTATTTTAAGTAGATGGCGCCGATGCGTTATACGTTGTTTGACAGCTACTCATTGTACTCTGCTCAGTTAATTTCATGTGACATTTATTTTGCGCACGTTCTTTCAAACGCTAACTAAAAACCAAAACGAAGTCATCTGGTGGCGAAACAAAGTTCGCCGGGTTTGCTAGTTATTCCATAAATTTAAAGTCGCTTAGCGTGTTATGGAACGTGCTACGCTCGGTGATTCTCTGAAGGACCAAATTAGAAATGAGTTAATCCGGAAGTGAATTAAAGTCATCGACATAGCTCAGAGCATTACAAGGCTGAGGGGCAGTGGGCTGGTCACATTTGCCGAAGAACTGACAATCGCTGTGGCAGACGTGTTTTTGAGTGGAGACCACGCCTCGGTAAGTGTAGCGTAGGACGCTTTCAGGCTAGGTAGAGCATTCATTTGCGTAAAGTTGCTGGCGATTGGTGGATGAGAAAAGCTGGAGATTGGGCTCAGTGCCGGAACTTGGGAGAGGGTTATGCCCAGGAGAGGACGAATACGGTCTGATGATGATGTGTGTGGCTTAGCAAGTTAAGCTAAACAAGCGGCTGTGACGGCTTAGTGGACATAGAATGGTATCATTGTGCGACTACGAGAACAGTCGTAGCGATTCGAGGGTCACCCCGGGGGTGTAGCCAGTAGGAGTGCGGTACACCGGTGGCGCTGGTCTCGCGGCGGCCCTGATGGTCCTATGCGGGATTTTCCCCCAGGTTACACAAAAAAGCTATTTGAAACTGAGAATGTATCATTTTTGTCAAAGTTTCGGACAGTTAGCATGAATGTTATATACATAAAATGTGTGAAATAGTTCTCAAAAGCAGTTTCTAAGTTAGATATGATTAATATCGGTTGTTGAGCGTTGCGTGCTGACTGTACGCGATGAAGGTCAATGACTCGGACGCAAAGCCGAGCACTGGATCGCAATGAAGACTGGCTAATTAACAAACCTTTCAGCGCGATGCCACCGGGTAATCGGAATTAATTGCTTTTACCGCAGCAGGTTGATGTCTCCGTTGGTGCAGTGGTGGTACGTGCTAATTCTGAGGAATATTTTTTTTATCCTGACTCGGCGAAATGATGATAAGCACGGTGCAGTCCAAAAAACGACAACGACTTTCAAAAGTAAGGAAAAACCTATCGGTAGTCGCAGCGATCATGCCGGCCTGCACAAATATATCTTCACGCTACGTTTAAAGGACTTCATATCATAGGAATGTGGGAACACGCTCGCCGGAAGACCATTCCACAGCCCAACGACACGGCAAAAGAAGGAGCTAGAGAGCCTCTTAGTCCTAGCCGAGTTCAGAGACGCCGTAAAGCTGTGACTCCGCAAACCCGCGCGCGTAGATGTTATGGGTTCGAATACCGCAATCATATCTATCTAACATCGCACCGGTTCTATGAGGTAGCCAGAGAGAAAGAACGCTATGTCTCTTCATGTACTTTAACCTTTCGCTTCTTTAACGATTAATAACGCCCTTATAACTCTCTCCGTGATTCTATAAATGTTACTGTTACCTTGTGAAGGAAACTTTAGACCAAATAGACTCACAAACGCCTGTCTCACAGATTCATACAGGATACATCTGTGACACAAGTTACATAAAGTAAAGAATCAAAGATTTTCATGAAATATTTAAATTTATTAGAGGTAATGAGTCCGCATCTCAATCTATGGGCTACGGATATCAGCTTACTGCACAAATTGTGCCAGAAAACCAGAGTATACGAGGAGTTTCACTTTGGAGAATAATTCTATACTACATCCCTTTCTATTTTCGTGTTTAATTAATCCTTCCATAATTCGGAATAGTCCCTTTTATATTTTGGTAGTAGATTTGAAAAATCTTGTAATATCTTGGTATTTTTCCCATTAAAACTACAATAATACTTTTGTTGCTCGGTATATATCACCAGGACAAGGTGTAATTTATCTTAACAAGTCTAGAAATCACACTTCAAACACGATTTCAAAAATCTTGTAATATCTTGGTATTTTTCCCATTAAAACTACAATAATACTTTTGTTGCTCGGTATATATCATCAGGACAAGGTGTAATTTATCTTAACAAGTCTAGAAATCACACTTCAAACACGAATTAAATCGCAACGTAAAAGTATTAATTAAAATGACTAATTACTGTTTACGAAATTGTAATTATGTTTAGAAACAAAGCGAATGGCTCACTGCGCGATCAGAATGCTGCTCATAAATGTTATTTACAACGTAAGAGCTCTGATTAAGTCTTTCCAGATTTCAAGATTTGATTTATACAAAGATTTTCTGGCGACGTTTTCTTAGGACGTCGATGTCTAAATGAATAAAAATATACTTTCGAAATAGGCATGATTTCAAGTACTTTGGAATCGTCAAAGTAAATGGAAAATGAATCTAGCACCGGCTTGGTAAGCGGCGTCTACCAAGAGGCGTGGAAATTGTTGGTGGCTACTCTCTACAATATTGAAATGTAAATACGTACACAAAGAAACAAATGTCCCCAGGGAAACATATTATAAAGTGTAGAGGCATTGCCGCGTTGGCGACACGCTCCGTATCTTTATGTACAACTAACATTGGTGTACACACGGTGCGCTATGGGCAGACTAGGCAGAGAGGGTTAGGGCTTTTGCCAGAGGTCTTCCTCTATGGCGCACTTGAGGGAGTGCGTCGCCCAACATCTCCAAGGCGAGAGCGGTGCGCGATGTGTTCCCGCGCAACGCTCAATGAAAATTAAAGTGAGCAATATGGTGTGCAGGGGCCTTCCATCAATAGGCCAGACGTCGCCGGGTGCTGAGGAAACTGGCACAGCCTTTGACCCTCGGCAAACGGGAGAAGGAACTTTTCAGGGGTTTCAGTCGGTGCGAATTCGACATATCGGGGGTGACCCTCATCGTCCCCTGACTGTCCATAACGGGTTTCCCCCGGGTTAAAAAAAGGCCTTCCTCCATAGTACTTGACGCCATCAGCGGCGCACTCTAACATATACTAGCACGAGTGGTGGATGATGCATTCCCGTACAGCGCCCCGATGACATTGGATTAAAGGCGACCGGGGGGAGTCCTTTTAGACCCTAACCAAATTACGTACGGACTTAGGCAGCACATGCTCACCGATGAAGGAAAACATCGTGAGGAAACCCGCGCGGCATCTGACAAAGGTATCATGTGTATCTTGAGAACGAGGACTAGCTGCGTTAGTGGTACCATGTTTGGCACAAATACACAATATACAAACGCAAAGTGGATACAGCCACTAATATATCTTTGCTCATCCCGTCACGGATATAGCGTAACGATATATTATCACCTTTTTTATTTTTATGTTTTTCATTGTGATATAATAAATCTTCAGACACGTAGCTTATCAGCTAGAAACTTTAGTATAATGGATAGCAATTTAATTTGTAAGGCTCGATAGTGATTAATGGCGTGTAGATGACACGAGGCGTTTTGTGGCAACCTGGAACGAAGCAATCTCGTTACACTGATATTTATTTTTCCCTTTTTTTAACTATAGTATTGAAAAAAAACGCAGATCTCATTATGAATGAAATTATATATAGAATCGTTAGTTTAAAAGATAGTTTCATTGTATGGTAGCATGTATAAAAACGTGCTTCGATAGTTCAGGCACGTGGAGAGGACGAACGATGAGAGGATGACAAAAAGTATATACAATGTAAACGTGAGTGGAAATAGGATCCGAGGCCGACCGAGACCTGCCTATGTAGCAGGGATGTTACGGAGCTTCGACTCCGACTCCGATAAGTCGGAACTTCCGATCGTTATTACACCTTCGGTTCCGACTTCGGTTCCGAAACTTTTTAATCGGAGGTATTCATCGGAGGTCACCACCACTGTTGCAGTCGATTCATTTGGTTTTACTTTATATGTTGTTGAAACATAATATCAATTAATCAAACAATCAGTGCTACTTAATTTGTAGAAGACATTTATAAATTTAGATTAAAAAAAATATGATTAAATTATTAAATTTAAAACTAAATGTACATTTAAATTTATTACTAAAAGGTTTTTTTATTTTACATTTACATTAAATTAAGTAAAATAGAAATTAACACAAAAACAACCCTGCAGCAAATTTGATTTAATTTGTTCACTGGACAATGTTCACTGGAGGATAACGGTTTCTGATATATCCAACACTTTGTGAACAACAGCTTTTATTTGCCCAAGTTAGGTTGTGTTGTGTTGGGTTGTGTTGGGTTTGAGCGGCGGGACCTGGTCCGAAGGATCGGACACGACCTCTCCCTGCCAGCAGTGGTGTCGGCAATGCTGGCAGGGTATGACAACTGGAGGGCAGTGGTCTCCTTCTGTGAAGATGTCATGTCCCAGAAGGAGGCCGCAGAGCGAGAACGGCAGAAGGCCGTTCGAAGGAGACACCAGGGTGCCGACAACCGCCCTGGCACATCAGTCCCAGCCGACCGATCGATCCACGACCAGTTGGCTGATGTCTTTGGGGTCGTGGCTGCTCAGGGTGGGGACCCTGAGCAACTGGTTTAGCGGCCCTCGAGAAGTTGGCAGGGCATTGTGGCGTGCTCTGCCTAAATACAACGAGCAGTATCGGGGAGCGTATCATCTTCCCCCGAGTTTGTGTCTATCGGGCGCGGCGCGACGGGGCTGTGGCGAATTGATTACAGGACCCACAGTCCCCGCCAATGCGCAGAAGTAGTCACCTTGGGGTTTTTAGTCGGTATAAGTCCGACACACCTCGGTCGCGCAACCCCCCTGTGCGGCTGAGACGGTCCTATGAGGATTTTCCCCAAGTAAAAAAAAAAAGGGGTGTGTTGTGTTGTGTTGTGTTGTGTTGGGTTGTGTTGACCCAACTTGATATACGCCGGCGATGCGCTTGAGGGAGCGTGCCGCCCAACTTATCCAGGCGAGAGCGCTGTGTAACCCCGGGGGTTTTAGTTGGTGCAAGTCCGACAACCAAAAAGCTCCCTGAGGTCTGTCAAAAATATACCCCGGGCTATCAAAAAAAAAAAACCTAATATACGCTTGGAAACAGTCTCGATTCTCAACATCTGTCTACACACGAGGGAGATGTAGAGGGAAATGGATTATGCTGTTGTCAATTCAAAAGTTCTGGCTTATACTTTCGAAGACATGTATCAATCCTGCACCATATTAAAATGGGATCAAATTTAAGATATAATAAATAACATATCTTCACGCTATCACGCTATGTGAGCAGACATACAATAGTGGTTTTATCCACTTTGCGCTTAAATGTCGTGGACTACGCGACCAGTAGCTCAGGTAATCGCTTTCTCACAGTACTATGAAAATGTTAATAAGAAACAGCAATTTTTATTGTCTGTGTATTTGTAAATTTATCACTTTCTAATTAAAAAGGTTCACTGAATAATGTTTTTATTTGTCCCTTAATAAAACTATTTTATTCTGTCGTCACTTGTGACTGACATTGCCTCCGACTCCGATTCCGACTCCGAATCCGAGTCCGATAAATCAAATTTAAAAACTCCGACTCCGACTTCGGTTCCGATAAAACTGCCTCCGTTACATCCCTACTATGTAGACCAAATAAAAGATTCCTGGTGCCGGGTAATGTCAAAAGTAAGCGCAGTCTACGAGAATACATGAAGGAAACAATGAATTTTAAGGAAGCGAAAGAGGTTTGCAAGAATATAGAGATGTGATTTTTCATTCTCTGTACCTACCTCAATAAAGATTCAGCGTGATGATAGATAGATAGAAAACCACTGAGGTATGATGCATGCTGTTACACAATAAGTTCAGTCCACTTTTAAATGCATACTAATGTATGTAGCTAGGTAAGCACATTACGATTGTAGTTTTCGTTATTTTTCCAAATTAACAACAGATTTAGGCAGCATATGAGCACACACACGCACATAAATGCACTCACACACTCGACACTCAAACAACACTCACTGTACGATGCGGGGAGCGACCCAACATTTAACAAAGTTTTATATGTACATATGTGTAACTACGTTATTGGCATTTTAGATTTATTATTTTATTTCCTATTTTTATATATTATTTTCTTATAGTGTGTTGTGTATTTACCATTAAATAAATAAATAAATAAAATAAATGTACACTGGTCAAGGAAAACATCGTAAGGAAACCCGCATGGCATCTAATAGAAATGTCATATGTACTAGTGCTGTGAGAATAGCGCTCAGCTATTGCTCACGTCAGGCACAACATATAAGTATATACAACCACTAACGTAATCCTATCTCTACTCACCCCGAAAAGGATACTGTGTGACGATATAAGGCCAGTGGTAAATCATTCCTATCCAGGCGACGCCGAAAAACCACAACTAGTATTAAATACATAAATTAGCGCAAATATAAAGACGGTAGCTTATAAGTCAGTCTGTGTTACAAATTCAAGGTTGATACAGCTCAAGGTCTTGCATTTCGCGTCCCCTACTTAATTTCTATACAATTATATGCTGCTGGCTGTGGTGACTTGGCATTGCTAGGGTAGATAGGTTCGATCTAGGTCATATAGTTTCAGAGGCTACCTGCGCCACAAAGTCCCATCAGCATTCGCATAGGAACTGACCATGTTCGGCAAATGTGAGCTCGCTGCAGAAAATTTTCAAAAAGTCATATGCGCGGGTTTACTTTGGTGCGTGGTTTGGCGCTTGTATAAAAACAGCCTCTCCTTCAAACTTCTTTTAATCTAATGGGACGAGGAAACGACACAACTAGAGAGAGGCAGGATGCAGAGTTTGAGTTTTTTTTTACACTGACTCGACATAGTGACTACAGAGTACCTGATGGTAAGTACAGTGCAGTCCAAAAACGAAAGCGACTATCAAAGGACGAAAATCCATTGATAGTCTATATCGTCATGTTGGCCCACATATACCACGACTGAAGGTCTCTAGGTATATGAGCTACTGGATATGCACAAGCTGATCCCGAAACGCGACAAGCCGAAACTGGTCACTATGACGGGCTTTACACCCATGTACTGTGGTCGCGATCCAGACGGGCACCGACGCCCTACCACCTCGCTGCTGCTCGTTTAGCACCACCCAGGTGTCACGTGTAGGGAAACTAGGGTAAAGCCTACGGACGCGAGCAGCTTCGACTCCCTTTCGCTGTCCCTTCCCTTTTTCTTTTTCGGCTTTGAGTTCTGATAACCGACCTCTATCAGCACCCTGGGTTTTTCAAAATGCCTTGATGCCTCTCCAAAATCGTTGGGTAGATTAAGCTGCCAATAACATGACATATGATAAATAAGTGTGCAGACTTTTGTACTAAGCGGGGAGTCCCCTCAACCAGGTTTTGTCCACGAGCCAACGTGATTAATTAAGCTCGTTGGGGTCCATGAACTCTCACCAGTGGCTCCTAGTTGCTGTGCAGAACGCAGTGATTAACCCTAATTAACCCTACCCGTGATTTAGGATATATGCAAACCTTTATCAAAGACAAAGTCAAAGTAGCGTTGTATATCACAACCTAATTGCTGAAAAAAGTTAGATTATGAACTAAAAACACAAAAACTGTAGGTAAGTTTAAGATTTGCTAAATAAACACATCAACAAAGTTTAAGACTGGGCCAATTTTTAGATGACTGCTAAAAAAAAATTTTTTTTTTTTAATAAACAATGTTATACCATTTAAAGCATCATTTTATACTTGCTTATAATTAATACTTATAATAAATCTGTTCCTCAGCAACATATAAGTAAAATATTATCGACATGGGAAGTATTCGAGAACTCCTATATACCATTTTACAAAAATAAAATTCTCTTGCGCGATGTACTATATGTTAGTAAAATGTTTCGGAATCGTTAATAAATATACACATACAACTATGCGCGTTTGTGCTCGTTAATCTCAGAAACGACTTAACCAATTTAGATACTGTTTTCACCAATATATTTCGGAAAGTTGCCTTTAACGTTTAGTGCATTTTTCAATCAATTTATAAAAAGAAAAGTTATGTCAGTTTAGAAATAGGTCGATATTAATTGAAAAAAGAAAATGGTATGAAATATTTGTTCAGGTAATTTGGTGAAAATAGATAAAAAAAAATACTTTTAATAAAAATGCAATTGGCTGCTTTGTTAATGAATTTATATAACAAAAAAAAATTATGAAATCTATATTATTATTTACAGAAAGATTTGAGCTTGAAATAATTATTAGATATCATAACAAAAGTACTACTTCTACGCGAACGAAGTCACGGGCACAGCTAGTTTAAAATAAATTTATACCATTGTTACCATTTACAAAAAATGCATATTTTAGAAGTTATCAAAGGTTTGCCTCAGTCTTAGATTTTGTTGATGTGTATATGATTATGTTGGGAACAAAAGAATTATGACTTCCTGTTTGAACTCTTTAAATAAGTCTCGATAAAAAAGAGAAATATGATAAAAAATTAATTCGTTTTTTTATCTCTATTTTACTGTAGATTTATTAGGGAATAATAAACCTCATTCTCTATAGTTGCTGACAAGATTTTAAATGTTTGACGTCTTGATTTGTGCAGCGTCTGAAGGAAGGTTGTCTTTGATATGTTATATTTGAAGAGACCGCGACCTATGTTGATACATGGCCATGCCGAAATTCGGTTTGTCCCTCAATCCTGTATTTCTTTACGCTAGAGCCATGTTCAGTACTTTCAGAATTAATTTATACATAACCCTCGGTTAACAAGCCCGATATTTTGCCTGCACCGTGTCTGATGGAAATTACAGTGGAATTTATTTACCGAGTATGATTGTCAAGAGATAACTATTATCCGCGATCATGCCGGCCTACACAAATATCTCTTCACGCTTAGTTTGTATTGATACGTACCTATTATAATAATCCAAATATTAGTACACAAAAATTGTCTAGACAAGTCACAACATACACCGCACAAGATCACATTTTCGACACAAACACTAAACACTTTGCACATATCAAACGTCATCATTTAAATTTAATTTTAAATATATAAAAGACGATTTCAACTTTGTCTGCCATCATAGATTTGCCAGCAAAACGGTTGACTACGGATGTCATTTTCAAAATCTTTAAACGGACGCAAGAAACATCGCTCTTAGCCGATATTAATGGGAGCGATTAACGAAATAATATTTTCCCCATGGAAAAACCACCGCACTCTTGAAGGTTATGTAGCCATGATACGAGAAAATTAGCACACAGAAATATTACTATAATTATCACTTTTATATCTAAACACTACAAATTAAAATCTTCGCGTTGGTTGCAAGATAAGTTAGTTGCGAAAAAATTTAGTTAAGCCATATGATTGTTTATTTTGTTTTGTATCAAGTTTCTAAGGCTACGCTATGTCTTTCAAGGCAGTTGTGATACAACTGACCATAGTGCGAAGAAATGGGGTGGCAGGGGGCGCGAAACGGGGGTACGCTGTTAATCACGTCTGGGGTGGAATAATTTGCTTTTTAATTAACCCTGTGCGTTCCGAATCTTGTATTGCGCGCTCTATTAGCGTTATTTTGGGGTAATGACACCTCGTGGGCTTATTGACGAAGGTTTAATCTAATAATTATGTTTATCAACTGTCAAATCAAATGTAATTAATTTAACGCTGAAAAATGGATGCTTTTATTTATATTAAGATTTTTAAACTTAAATATGTATTTATTTACATTCTTAAACCTTATATAAAGATAACGCGTGAAAGATAAAATTGTAGGCCAACATAATCCCGGTGACTGTCGCCAAATTCTAATCCCTCGGTAGTTGCTTTCGATTTTCCGACTATATATTACAAACCCTCTATAATGGCTGTTGAATCATAAACTACAGATACAATCCTCTCTGCACTTCCTGTCAAATTATAAACAATAGATTCCACAACGTCTATAATTGCTGTCTGATTATAGAATACAGGTTCTATCCCTCTGTAATTGGTGTCCATTTTTCGACGGCCGATTCCATTATCTCTATAGTCACCGTTGATTTTCCGACTGTAGATTCCAATCCCTCTGTAATTCCTGTCGATTTTCTGAACCCAGATTCCAATACCTATATAATTATTACCGACTTTTCGATGAAAGTTGCCAATTCCTCAGTAATCGCAGTTAATTTTGAAACGGCATTTTATTTACAATCAGCTTCTGGAAGTCATTATACTTAATTATTATAAAAAAAAAATGCATCTGAAAATATTTTTACTTGTTCGGAAAAATGTATGTACTTAAAAAAATATAAGTTATATAATGACATTATTAAATTGATAATAATTAATAGTAGGCACACAAACCCCTACCATCGCCGAGCCGTCGGAAGTATCCGGATTCCCAGGCTCGGCGAAAGCGAAGAGAGGACAGTGCTGGCACCCCGGTGGTTTTAGTCGGGGCAGGTCCGACACACCGGGGTGAGTTGCCCTCACCACTTCCCCTGACGGTCCGTAGGGATTTTCACCGGGTTAACAAAAAAAAACCCCTACCATTGTATGATTAACACGTTCGTAGCCAGCGCGATTCGTTCGTGTTTCTAACGGGGACCAAACCCGACTCTCGGCACGCCGTAACATAAACAAGAGCTATGTAAACAGTGTATCTCGAGTATTATGATTATATTATCTTCAATTTATCGCAAAGAATTTTGCTCCTCACCTTTATTATATTTAGAATGTTTTAACAAACAGCATGCGACATAGTATAACGTAATATATTATGCTATGTAAATTAATAAAGGGTATTAATATAATGTGAATATTTTGAATGTTTTAACGTTGTATAGTTACTTATAAGTGTTTATTAAATTCCTTATTTTCTATTAAATTCCTTTTAGAAATACAACAAAAAATATTATTAACAAGACAAGTGTCACCCATATTCGGGTGACATTATATTAATATGATTAGCGTTAAAAACTCATTCCACGACAAAGACAAACAAGTGCCTCTACACTCCGAGGCGTAGTGCCACTCCGACATAGCCTCTAGTTTTTTCGGCGTTTCCTCTCAAAGTAGTCGCTTCCGAAACTCTGGTAAATCACCGTATGGTTCTTTCCCTGGCTGGACGCCCTAGTAGAGGTCCGTACCCATAAGGGTGCTCTTGCGTTACCACCCAACCCATAACTCGCTGGCTGGGCACCCCGAGTGCTCGGCCCACTCGCTTGGTGAAGTTGTAAAGGCCCTCCCAGGCCAAAAGGTCTTTGTTCTATAGAATATGTCTTGAAAATATTGCAGTTTGAGAATTAATTTAAACTATACGATAAAAATATTTAGAAGTGTTACTTTATTTATTTATAATAATAGAAATAGTCTCTAGAGATGTATATGTATACTGTAATATTCCCTTCCTCGTTGTTGTCTGCGCGTTGTTACAAAAAATGGGTGTCAGCTGACAATCAGCGCTGGCTGCGTGGCTCAGCTGGTCACCTAGCATATGCTGAGCTGACTTCCCTTTGGCGCAGGGTGTTGTTTGCTTTTGTTGTTTTCTATCTTGATAAACCTATCCTTTTGTGTTGTGTGTGTTTTCCTTTTTTTAAATTTGATTAAAATCTTCACATCACGACGCTTAAATTTGAAGCAAATCGTTGTAATTCCTATTGGAGAACATATTTTTGGGTTAGCTTTTGGCAGCAGTGTACGATTTCTTTATTTCCAAGTTCTATAAAGTTCGCATAGTTCTATCGCGTTTGGAGATCAATTAGCATACATTTCTTTTTTTAATTCTGACTCGACACAGTGACTGCACCATACCTGATGGTAAGCATGGTGCAGCCAAAAAAAAGCTAACGACTATCGATAGGTAAGAAAAACCCAACGGTAGTCGCAGCGATCATGCCGGCCTTCACAAATATCTCTTCACGTTACGTTTAAAGGAGCCCATATCATAGGATGGAGGGAACACGCTCGCTGGAAGACCATTCCACAGCCCAACGACACGTCCTGTTCTTCTTTCTTCAAGGTGCGCGGCACAAAGCCATCCGGATATCAGATCACACATCATCATCTCGCATCCCAACTAGGATTAATAAGTTCCCTAACTCTTAATTTTGCCAAGTTGTTGAGCTGTGGAATAGTCTTCCGGCGAGCGTGTTCCCACCGACTTATGATACTGGGTCCTTTCTACGAAGCGTGAATAGATATTTGTGCAGGCCGGCATGATTGCTTTGTCTATCGATAGGTTTTCCTGCTGTTGATAGTCATTGTCGTTTCTGGACTGCACCATGTTAACCATTAGGCTTGGTTTGGTCTTTGTGCCGAATAAGGATAATAAAACGATGATAATTCTACTCGAGTTGCAGTAGTTTACATACTCAGTTTCCACTTACTAACAGTTGCTTCATAGTTTTGTCTGTTGTTGGTATAGAAATATCGTGGTATCGTGTCGTTAGCTGTAAAGAGCTCTAATATAGAACATTAAAGTAATTGGAACTATCAGCCATTATGCACCGCTCCCATATCCGAGAAATAGCCGCCCTGTATCCGAAATAGGTAATGGGTTCAATTCTAAGCATGAAATGTATGGGAAGTTTTGTTACATTAGCTTTCACCCTCAACATTGTCTTGGAAAATGATATTTATGACAAATTATACACATTAACTTAGCCAGCTAAACTTGCGCTTGTACTAAGAATACTAGAAATGCATACTTTATACATGTCCATAACTCATCGAACGAGCTGAGCCGGAGAGGAGAAAATAAAATACATGAAATATGATGGCCTATTGGATAATAGACCGGTTTTGCGGCACGTATCTCTGGGTTTCTGGGCTCCACATGCTCACCGCTGAAGAAACACGTCGTGAGGAGGCCCTCATGCCATCTGATGGAAGTGTCATGTGTACTGGAACTGTGAGAATGGAGATCAGCTGTGCTGCTGGTCATATTATGCTTTATATACAAGCGCAAAGTGGATACAGCCACTAATGCATCTCTGCTCACCCCGAAAGGGATATAGCGTGATATCGTCACGCTAACACGTTATTATTATTATGTAGAGACTATTAAAATGACCTCTTTGGTAAGATTACAGTTATTACGTATATACCCTTATTTATCTTGACTAACTCAGTTGCACACACGCCCTTTGAATGTAAAGGTGCTTTTAATTTTTTTATTAGGTGCAATGTAGGTGAAAGAAACTAAAGGGGTAAGGAAAGTGGAGAATGGATGGCAGTGCGGAAGGGAGGGACAAGGGAAAGGAGTGGGAGAGCGTAAGTTTTATTTCTATTTCATCACTCATATAATACACAAGAAGATAGCGTGTTAGAAAAGAATAGCTACGGAAGATTGCGCCCAGCCTCTCGTGGCACTTGGAATTGGATCACCTTAAACGGGTGAGAGGAAGTAAGTTTAGGTTAAAAGTTAATGATATTCATTGTTAGGTTAGGCCGCTGTTAGGCCGTACGAAGTTCGTCAGGTCAACTAATACTATTATGTATGTAAGTAAAATAGATATGAGAAAAAATTGTAATTGTTGAAATTTGGTAGTACAAAAAACGCTTTTTCATTTTTGTATCTATAATGTTTAAAAGCATCTTTAAATTTATAGAGCATTTCTGTAACAGGACGTGAAATAAAAGGATTTTTTCATTGGCCTCAAGGGTCTCTTTATTTTCAGACCAAGTCGCAAGAAGAGTATTAGTTTTTCAATAAAAGGCATTTTAAGGCATCATTAATATATTTATACGCATAAACTAAATTATCAATTTACAAATTAAAATATATTATCATCACACCATATTCTTTTAGGGATAAGCACAAATGTCACAAACACAAAAAAATCCTAAGCTGTTCACGTAATTTTAGCATAATCTATTATTGTAATTATCCCTGCTCAAACCGCTGGGAATATAGCGTGATGAATAGACTTATTACTATAGACAATATTCACAGATTATACATTAGTAATTAGGCGAAATAATTAGCTAAAGACAAAATAATTTTATTATTGGTTGACCATAAACGCTATGCCCTGTCTAAGGTAGCGGCACGGTGTGGGGGGTACGGGGACGGAGTAGGCGTGATTCTAACGTGACTGGGCATGAGACAATTATAAACATTAGGGTTTACGGCTCCGCGTACAAGTCCTTTTGAGCCCGTCGTTAGTATTTTCAATATTCTCCAATTGACGTCGCAACCAACGACCCCAGCGACGCACACTCCATTCCACGCCAGCAGAAAAATTACCAATTACCCGCAGCATTTTGTCATCCGGGCATTTTATCACTGTCCAGACACAATACTAGCCCAAAGAACAAGAATAACATGCCCAGGAGACCACAACAACGGATGATCAGCAATTCTCCGAAAGATGAAATAGAGATTACAAACACTCGAGTTACAAGCTTGAATGTCAATCCTGCATGGGACAAATTTTATCGAGGCGCGCCTGCTTTTAACTTTATCTCTTTCGCACGCGTAATGTAGTCCGAGTGACATCCGAGCCCTGGCCTCTGTAATTTTCATTTATTACTATAGCGGCATCAGTGTTTCAAGAATTTTCTCATATATAGCCGTAACCATTGAGTTAAAACTATTGATACCGAATCTAATTCAAAGTTCTCGAATAAACCAGTCCATGACGATATTTACGGTGGGCGACGTCGTAACGAGACCTGCCAGGAGTCACGCAAGAAGGCTGAGTCAGGAAGGAGAGGAGAGAAGGAGGAAAAAAGAAATGCAAATGACATATAGTAATTACTAGCCAGTCTGGTCCTACAGCAGGGTAGAGGCCCCCCTTCACTTTTTCCACTACATTTGTGGAATCTATGGGAAGAGGTTTGGGCATGTATCCCAGCACACAATGTCCAATAAGGGCTTGCGGCTACGTGCAGAGAAGCCGCCTGCAGCAGCAATGTGCGCGCAATGCGGCATGCTGAATGCCTCAGACTGCTCTTATGCTCTTGCGATACCTCAGTATGATGAAGAAGGGGGTGATATTCCATTGTGCTGGTAAGCCCAGTGGCACATGTACTATTAACGAGCAGGAATTGTTAATACATAGAATTAAAAATTTTATAATTGAATATTTTGTAATTGTAGATATATTATACGTGTGATAGATAAAATAAAAAATGTTTTTGAGATTTAAAGAAAAACATATACTTGTACGGTTAATTGTGAATATGAGAAAGTCAGCCCTGCCTTCCTCTGAGCACTCGGCAGAAGGGAGGAGGATCATGCCGGTGGTATCAGTCGATGCGAGTACGATAGACTGGGGCCGCACTGTAGCACTATTCTACTAGCGTTATCGGTTATTGAATGTCACGTTGTCTAAGCCCTCAGTCCTTACCTCCTTCAGATTTATTTCTATTTAGTTTGACCGTACGTCTCTCGCCACATAAGACAGTGCATAACAGTTTTGGCAACAGTATTCGCCAATAAATATCAAACTCCCGTACCATAGAACCTAGAGTTTCAAGGTAAAATTAATTTCGCATTCGAACTTTGCTCTTCATACGTGCATTAACTTCATTAAGAGCGAAAATATAAGGGACTGTGTTTTTGAACGTGGACATACAGGGTTTTGATATCTCTCGACTCGTTACAATAACAAAACATTTGTATTTATATTTAGCACTATACTAAAGTTTAAAATTAATACATAAGGCGATCAAAATAACATATATACTATTACTAAAATGTCACAGTTTCATGAAATTATCACATGGGGTAACCCGAAAAACATCATTTTCAACTAGAAAATGAGAAAAAAATAGATTAGATTGAATCATTCAAAGAAATCACTTTCATTCTCAAGAAACAAAAAGAAGTAGTACAATTAAGTATTTAGCAATATTTAATTTATACGGGCTGATTCTATAGACGAGGGAGATGTTCCGGGAGGATGTTCAGCATTCGGTTCGCATTCCAAACATGTAATAATTGTGATATCGTAATATTTCCATTAAAACAAAGTACATACTTTAACGGGCCTTATGCGTCAATTAACTTAATTTTAATGATAGCTCGACGTTTCGACCTGGTTACACAAGTCCTGGTCGATTGCAGACTGACGCGCCGCGGGGTTTTTGTCGAGGACAGGAAGCTACTGCATCTACCTTCTTTTATTAACTTGCATAAGCCAAAAATCCTCTCTAAGGGTCGTTTCTATTGTCAAAGACTGTTTCGAGAAGTTTTCAATCGGAATGATGGGTTTAAGTTTTACCATCGCCGTAGAACCCGGTGATTAGAAAACTGTGCGCGGTGTGCTGCGTGTATTCAAATGATCCAGAACAAAAGACGGTAGAGGAAGTAATTTCTCGCCCCCGACTAAAATGTAGCAGCGCGTCAGTTTGCTCATGGCCATGTCCTGTGTAACCAGGATAAAACGTCGAGCCACAATTAAAATTAAGTTAATTTGCGCATAAGACCCCTTAAAGTTTGTATAATGAGTTTTTACAAAGCGGGAATGTTTAAAATGTGCTACAACAAAGTAAATTATAGTCAACACATGAATGAATGAAAAACAATTAATTATTAAGTAGGTATTTTGCCTGTCCTAAGCCATGATACAGTGCGAAGGAAGTCAATACCTGTTTACTTAAAATTACGTAAAAGGAACTTTATTTACTTGCCGATCAATCGTGCGCCGCACGCGCTGCGGTGTCCGCGCTGGTTACGGATTAATTTTCATTTTTGTTCGTCAATTTTTTTATGATTTCATAGGACATATAGTTATTTAAATTTGCATAAATTACCAGAAGGTACAAATTATTGTATCTTTAAACATCTCCCTCGCCTATAAAATCACCCTGTAGATAGATATTTACATTTGAAAAATCTAGCATTGTATACAATTCATTATGAAATCAGGTTATTGTTTATATTTTGTACTAATAAATATCATGGGGAGGTTTTTACACAAAATTATTAGTTTTGTAATAAAACTAAGCAGCGTGCAATGGACATTAAAAAGAGAATCCGGCCTACTGCAATCAGTAGCATTTTTTTTACAGCCTCGACAAAATCACTACATTGCACCTGATGAAAGTACAGTGTTGGCCAAGTACGGCAACGACCGCCAAGGGACGAACATCCGTTGACAGTAGCCATCGCTATGTCAGCTACATATACACCGCGAAGGAAGGTATTAACCACTGGATATACACAAGCTGATCCTGTCACGACAGGTCAAAGCGAGTCAGTATGATGGTCTTAACAATTGTGCACTGTGGTCAGGATCCAGTTCGGGCAATCATCCTACCACTTAGTTGTAAAACAAGATTTATTTCTCGATTTTTTTTTTAGACCAATAGGCTGGCAAACAAATGTGAGATAAGATGCGTTGTTATTGCTTTGCTGATCATGAAGGACATTGTTCTCAGACCTCTGGAAGAATTCCACGTCATAGCTCTTAGGATAACTGCACTCAGCAGCCCACTCTTCGACTCCAGAGTACGCGGCAAGAATTTGTATGTCTTTTGCTCACATACTCACAAGAGAAGAAAACCAACGTAGAACCCGCTTAGCATCTAGTAGAAATATCATGTGTACTAGAGCTGTGAGTACGGCGTTCAGCCGCGCTACTGGTCACGTTGGGCACGACATGTAAGCGCAAAGCGGATACATCCACTAGTGTCTGACCGATAGTTTCGACAAAAAACCATATTCGGTGAAATTTCAAATGGGTCTAAATTTTAGCTAGAGCCTAAAGTTTCCATCAAGCATCAAACTGAAACTAATTGATCAGATTGTAATGATTCCATTACATTTGTAAAAGTATTCGATTTTTAATCGATATCCGGGCGAAATCGATCAATCACCTAATACTTTCGGCCTGATGTCGCATAAGTTGAGGGTTTTAAAATCCTAAAAAAAAAATCAGTTCCAAATTGGCTAGAAATAGATAATAGAGTGCTTTTTAAATGTTACGTTTATGTAAATGTAAACAGTATGTTATAAAAACCCTGTCCGACTCGTGGAGACGTTACTCGGTATCGATATCAAACTATATTTAGGTTATTCTATTCACCTACATAGCAAAAAAAAAAACGAATAAAATAACAACAAATTAAATAGGAAAACTTACATGGCGACACTGGCATCGTGCTTAGTTCGTGAAGAAAGGAAAAAAGGAAAGTAAAGGATCATGCTAGTAGGTCATGAGGTCAAGAGGGTCATGACATCCATTCATCCTAGGCAACTGATTTTTGTAAGTAATTCAGTAGATCGCGTGTAAAAAAAATCAATATCATCAATTTTATATGACAAACTTTTGACTGTTCACAAGTAATATAAATTTCTGATGTAGTTTGGATCGGACAGTGTTTTGAAAACATACTGTAAAAAAATCTAGATATTAATAGAAATAACTTCACAAGATGTCAAAAAGCTAAAGCCGAAGCTTCGTTCAGACACTAACAACGAGTACACGCGTATCTCTGCTCACCCCGAAAGGGATATAGCATGACTATATATTAATACTACATGTCTTTTAGAACGTATTTCAGTATGGCGCCCTCAGTATTCCTCGTCTGATTGACCCCCGTGTCAAGTTGGCTCGGCGTCACCACCTTCGGCTCCCGGTCCGACTCCCTGGACAGTTGCGAGGACGTCTCCACAGCGTCCAGGTTTTGGAACAGCAGGTTGTTTGACCCGGTGGAGGGAATGCGCTTGTGACCAGGCTCGACGATCGGATTGGGACCTGGAATTAAAGAAAAGTATAATAAATATGGTCTCAAGGCTGCGTCGGAGTGGATCATAGTTTAGTATGAATCAAATGGTTGAACTAGCGAAGCATACGATTTCCCGGTTTATAAGTATCTCTAACGTGGTTATAGTTTGTTTTTCAAAGAATTTATTCCTTAATTTTATAATAAAGTTAAGACATAATGCTGAACACCTTAACAAATATAAGTACTGTTATAGGGCTCTTAACACCCACCCTCCCGGAGAAGAAGCCTGAGTAAGGCTATTCGTTCCTCGGTCAACGGAACGAATTTGGTTTACCCGTTCTGGGTGGGGTAATAAGAGAGACACCGCAGGAGTTTTTAATCAGTCTAAAACACCGGGATCGCTGCCCTAACAGCAACCCTGACGGTGGTCCTATTATGCAAGATTTTTCACCGGGTTACAAAAAAAAAGTGGTCGATTAATCGGCATTGATTTCGGTCAGATATAATCGGATACTTATTAAAAGAAATTTATCGGCCACAATCAGATCAATCGGTCTTCATTTGACGTTTGCTTAGTTGCCTTAGACTTTGGAGAAAATTTTGGTCTATTTAAAAGTTTCACCAAGTTTTTTCGCTGAATACGGGTTTTGATAATATTATTGCGCGTTGAGATACTGCAACACTGACCGGTGGTGGAACTCTTCCTGGACACCGGCGTGACACTCCTGCTCTGCTGCTGGGCGAGTCCCATCATATTAGGCAAAGCTGGCCTCGGCCTGGACTCGTTCTGCAGGAACCGGACAAATTCCGCCGCAAGGCTATCGCCGCCGGCGGTGGACCGGGAGAGGCCAAGCTTCTCGCACTCCTTCTGGTTGAAGTCCAGCACCGTGGACAGCACGCGCAGTACTTGGGTCCTGAGGGTGTTGGGATAGGAGTTAGTTATACTATGCTGTTGAAGTTAACCTTCCATGAGTAAAAACCAGCTTAAATACATTACACTTTTGAAGTTAATCTTTACGGGAATGGTAAAAAAACTTTTTACGTAGCGCTGTTGGTGAGAATCTTTCTCGGAAGCAGAAAACTTGTTACGTTGTGCTATTGGAGTGAATGTTTCTCGGACAGGGTTAGAAAACTTGTTACGTTGTGCTATTGGAGTGATTATTTCTCGGACACGGTTAGAAAACTTGTTACGTAATGCTATTCAAGTGATTATTTCTTGGACAAGGTTAAAAAATTTGTTACATTACGTTATTGCAGTGAATCTTACTCGGGCACAGTTAGAAAATTTGTTACATTACGTTATTGCAGTGAATCTTACTCGGACACAGTTAGAAAATTTGTTACGATATGCTATTGAAGTGAATGTTTCTCGGACAGGGTTAAAAAACTTGTTACGTTACGCTACTGAAGTGAATGTTTCTCGAGCACAGTTATAAACTCACTTGTTATGGTTACTCTGCGCTGCGGTGAGCACGTAATTGATGAGCAGGTTCTTAACTAAGTTCTTGTCCACTTTGTCCTGCTGGTTCGATATTGCGTTGTAGTAACGCTCTTCGGCAGCCTTCACTGTCGTCTGCAGTACTCGCACTGGGTGTTACAAATTACAACACTATTTTATTTAATATTACAATGTTATTCACAGGATTATTTTTATTTTATTCTCGATAAAACCTAACCTAAAAATTCAATTTACAGATTATTTCCAGATATGATATACAGAATATTTCACAATTTTAAATGAGTCAATAAAGTCATTAAATAGCAAAAATATTGGTCAAAATACATCGAAACTATATATTTATCAACTTTTTGCCAAAAAACAAAAACACTGTAATGTAAACGAGAACCTAAAATGACCTATATATGACAAATTTATATTAAAATAATATAAACATCGATATAAATACTGTTCTTTCTATTTAACAGTTACGTTGCATTTGTTTTTTATTACCATTTTCTAGATAGCATGATTTTTTAAAGTTATAATTTAAAAACAGATCATAAAGTAAACTTCATAACAACAGTCAAATTAGTAAGAGCCAAAAAACGCTATCGTCTATAACTATAGCGCGCAATCGTAATATTTTTATCGAAAAACAGGTCAAAATAGTAAAAATAATCAAAGCTGAGTAGTTTAAAAATCATGCTGTATAAAAACTATAAGAAATAAAAGTATATACAGTGTACTCTCACCATGCAGATTCGGTTCCAGCTACGTCGAAAGATGTCAGGCACGCACGATCTCAAAGTATTATTCAGAAACTGGGCAGAGGGTTTTGGTCATGCCAACGCTACCCTTGTCTAAGCCACGATTCACTTACAACCCTTCTTACAAGATTGTCTATATCATCGCTTCCAAAAATTGTATATTGTCTTTTTATGAAATGGTAACTCAAATTGAAAATAAAGGTTAGGAAACAAGTAAGTTTGGAAAGCTGCACAATCTGAAG
This sequence comes from Automeris io, assembly GCA_036320925.1. Classification (NCBI taxonomy): domain Eukaryota; kingdom Metazoa; phylum Arthropoda; class Insecta; order Lepidoptera; family Saturniidae; genus Automeris; species Automeris io. The sequence goes on along the minus strand of JAUDJH010000023.1, from coordinate 9,751,322 downwards.
ATGATTTTATAAATTCAAATCCTGCACAATCGAATCATACAAAGTGATCTTAAACAATTTCCAAAAGCATTTCCAAACACATTAAGTTTGATATTGACCAATGTAGTCTCTCGGGTCACACAGGCTTAGATGTGTAATTACAATTTGAAAACAGTGAAATGAAAATCTTTTTTACAAGGTTAGTGCTAATGACCAAGTCCCCATATTTAGAATCTAACCAGTACCTGAAGTAATACTCAGAGACAATGCTGCATCACGGTTTCTTCTAGCTTCTACAGATCGAAGGAAATGATGTACAAGACTTAAAAAAACATTATACCTTGGTTTGAAAATATTCTGATAATACAAATGGAATATACAGAGAAAATGCGGGATCAAGCACTACATTCCTATTTGAAACGAAAATTAACACAATAAATTATTCTTACAAGTAATCCATTCGTAAAGAAACTCGTGAAAATTGAATACCTTTTAAGGTAGAGGTTCAAAATCCCTTATTGGAATCCATAACTCTAGAGTTAAATATGGATAAAGGTTATTTGGAAGTTTATTTATATTTAAAAATAGACATATACATTTTGATAAGGTTCTCAGTTAAAATGTCAGCTTAATAGCATATACACTCTCAAAATAGTGTGTCCGGATATAAATTGCAGATTTGAACTCGAATAAAGACTTGTTTAATGAACTTACGGTATAACGAGAATATTTCCAAAAACAAAGATATAACAAGTAACATAAAAGAAAAACATTAACAACATAACAGTAAATACAAAATAATGTGCATTGTGAGACGCGAGAAAACATACATATTATACGTGAAAAACATAAGAGAATGGTAAAAACATTCACGTTAACCCTTTCGAATATGATCACAGTAAAATTGTCACAGCCGTTTGAAAATATTTATTTGTGTTTTATGGTGAAACATTACAGTTTGATTAAAATGCCATTGGCAAAGACCGCTTACTGTTCTATTAACACTAAACATACCATAATGGGTCAAATGACCCATTTTGAACGTTTGCATTGAAAATACAAGTATCATCTTATTGTTTCTGCACATTTGACTTCATGACTTTTTCTAACTAATGAACCAACAGTTTATATTTTATTTTTTTGTTTTATTTATTTTGAGTAATACTTGAACTTGGCGCTGATTTTCGAGAAGCCCGTGAACAATCAAAAGAAAACAAATACGAAAGAATCGTTGCCTTAGTCTCCTACAGATGCTTATCAACGTAAGAAGTGTCAAGTAGGATACTGTAAAGAAAATAAAACCAACAAAATTTGCTCTAAATGTAAAAAATATGTTTGCGGAAAATTTACAATGGACACACTTATATGTAAAAAATGCGATGAGCAATAATTAAAAATTATTATTTTTACTTTTGTAATAGAAATGGTCAATATACAGTTTTTTTAATATAATACATTTTATTATTGTGTTTATTTCCTTCCTAACATCCATATAATACATTCAAGCAGGAAATAGGTATCTAAAAAGTGTTGGTATGATTAGTGTTAATGATTGTTTTGTTGATAGGTTGTGTGATTTGATTGAGACTGCTATCTATATCTATTAATCGGACATTCCATACATTTACAATTATGTAAATGATGTATATGTCTATGGTATGTGTGTGTATTATACGTACATATCTATAATCGTGGGTGTGTGTTCATGTGTATGTATGTGCATATCATTATTTATGAAACCTTGTAAATTAGGTGAAATATGTGTCAGCTGAAAATCAACGCCGGGTAACTTAGATGGGCACCTAGCATTTGCTGAGCTAACTTCCCTTGGGCGTATCATCGCAACAAAGGGGGTGAGCTTTTATTTTTTTCTATCTTGATTAACTAATTTTTCTGTGTTGTATGTTATGTTGTATGCCAAATAAATGTTTTTTCTTTCTTTTTAAGTCTCTCTGGAACAATATTTGGAAAAGAGCGGCTACTAGAGTTTGTTGCTGGCATCACTCGGTAGATTTTGCCCGACAAGTCGATGGTATATATTGATTTCATTGGCGATTTAAAAATGTTTTTATAGGCATGTCTGAAGAAGGTTCTTCCTAATTTACAGCTGAATAGAAAGGGTTAACATATACATATGTATGATCATGCTAAAATGGGTACAAAACAATGCAAGCGATTTAAAAAATCAATATAAGTATCACACAGACGTCACGACGTAAAGCCAGTGTCCTCAGTCAAACCCCATATGGTAATCTGAGTAACCGCAACAGGAGCAATCTGTCTTAATCGAGTCACCGTCGCGACGGTGACCGTCGATGAGCAGTTCGCTGCCACGGGGTGGTAAAGCCTCACAGTTACCAAATGAGATTAGACCGGAGCAGGCGGAAGCTTTCTTCTTCTAGTATTAACTAACAATTAGAATTTTTAACTGTACATTGTTTTCTGAGAAACTAAATCAACTCAATGGAAAAACCTAAGAATTTGCTAAACAGACTAAATTTCAAATAATCTCATGAATGAATTCATATGTTTTGTACAAAGTCTGTTTACTGTATGAAAGAAGAAATTTGTTGATTTTTAAAAATTACCATATCGTAGAATTGCTCATTTTATTGCACTATCAACTGATATAATAACTAAACTTTTAGTGATAATAATAAATAACAATAGTGAATAAGGATAATTAATTACATTTATCTTTAAAATTAATTAATTTAATATAGTTGTCATTGATGATATAAGGTGACGATAGCAACTAGGTGCCGATATATGAAAATCATAATAGAAATCACGAAATACCTTTAATATCAAGTCAATTATTGATGACTTTAGGATATATATTTAAATGGCGATAAAAATTATAAACGCTAAGGATACGAGCAAAAACATTAACAAAAACACAAAACAAGTAATATCAAAAACAAAAAAGACACACGTTGAAAGCGAATTCGAACTAGTGCAATGCAAAAACATGATAATGCACAAAACAAAAATTTACATCCAACTTACGTGTGTCATTCGAGATGCTTTATATTTTGTGGTTGTACGGCATCCAACTGTATACCAACTGGTAGCCTGGGAGTCGTAATCCCAGAATTACCAGCTGATATTTAGTCAGAGGCCGCTAAATGCTGACTACAAATGATAAGCAGTAATCTAGCAAAATTAGATAGAATTCTAATATTATCAAAATACATTATCAATAATTTACAAAAATTCATAACAAAACAGGCACTATCTACTACGAACAATGTTATAAATGGTAATTCATCTACGAAGCTAATCAAAATGGTTCGTTTCATATTATTACACTATTCTCTAATATTTACATTTACATCATATTCTATTTAAATCATATTGAATGCAAATATGGATTTAGGAATTATAACATTACGTTTATATAAATAAAAATTATGGATTAATAAACTTTTACTTAAGACGCATATAGTCCCCTTACCTTGTTCCTTTAAATCATTGATTTGTGCACTTTTTGTTTCGACCTGGTCTCCTAATCTTGTAGCAGCTTGAAGCCCAGCTGCAGCTTCATCAAGTTTAACATTCAATCTATGAATTTCACCATGTAGGTCGTCGTTTTGTCGCCGTAAGTCTTCCATTTTGTTTCTTATTTTCTCAGTAGCAGCTTGGATATCCCTTTCTTTATCTGTAATTAGAGATTAAGTGGGATTGTGAATTTTAATATATGTAACTTTTAAGGGACAATATAAGCTGTAGTTTTTTTTGTTTTGTTTGTCATTTGGATTACTGTATTATGAAATTACAAGCTTGTGATAACTCATATTCAGCATCTCAATTTATTATTAATTTCTATTCCTATAGTATAAATTAGTTTTAAAAAGGTATTATTTTTGACTTATAATAATACGTAATTGTGATATATAACTTAGTATTTTAATAATACTTTAATTTTTAGGTCGCTCTTTTCGGCTAAACACGCTCATAAATTCTAGCTCTCTTTGAAATCTTTTTAACGGTATAAATAAAAACGGAACGACTCCATCCTAAAAAAATTCAAGAAGGTTCTAAAGAAAAATAATTTTAATCGTGAAAAATTGCTGGCTATCATTGCAAAAATCCATTATAATGATTACAGGAGACTTTTCATTAAATGATAGCTCACCTAGTTGGAACTGCTCTATAACAACTTGTAGATTCGTAAGGGCGGCTTCGCTTCTACTCCTAGCATCTTCAGCTTCACTCAGCCGCAACTGAACCTCTTCCCTTTGTTTCTCTAAAAGCTTTATTTGATTCCGTAACGTCTCCACTTCTTGATTGGCTCGGATACTAAAACGTTTAAATAAAAATTGTATCAATAATTAAGGTAGAATTAGATTAGTTCAATTTCATATTGATTATAATCTCAGTCCAATTACTACCAAGTAAAAACATTAATTATTTTGAGATAATCTAGCACTTAGTTACACGTTATTAAAGTTCTTTTCGCGTTTTTATTGAAATGAGTCTTTTCCGACATGCTAATAAATTGATATAATTTTTCCCTGGTAGTAGCCCATGTTAAAGCTCATACCCACAAATACTCTCTTACATTGCCACCAAAACCTATAAAATTTGTTGGTTGATTTATCGGACGCTTATCTTTTTAAGCACCGCGAAACGGTAAGGACACCTCAGGCCAATAGAATTTGTTCCCTCAAAGAAGCATAGATTACAAATACATAGAGCCACATAGGTTAAACTCCTTTAAGGCTGTGAACCAGTATGATATACATCAATATTACCTGTTACTTGTATAAACTGTGGTTGTCTGTTTTGCTCTCTCCTCTACTTGATGTAAGCGAGCCTGACACTCCGTCAGTTTCTGCTCTGATGCCATCAAGTCCTGCGTGTAGTTTTCCTCCGTCTCAACTAAGTGACGTCGTAGCCTTTCCAACTCACGGCTCGAGTTTTGTTCTTGTTCGGACAACTGGAAAACATAACCCAATATTTTAAATACAAACATTAAAACAGATACAGAATAAAAAATGGGCATTCGTTACGTAAATAGGTTTAAATAGGTGAACATGTTAGCCTGGTCTATTATCATCGCAGGTTAAGTTTACAACCATTCAATTGAACTCATTTATTAGGCATATTGGTCTTTACTTAAAAAAAGGACAATAAATCGCATAACAAAAATTATTAAATACATTGGATGTACATAGGCACAAAATAAATAATTTTATTTAGCAACTAATAGGCGCATCTGTAGTTACTATATGGAAGAATAAATTGTTATAATTACCTGTACATTTTCTGCTGTCAATTTTCTCACTGTTTCTAGCTGTGTGGCAAGACTTTTATCCAAATTATCACATTTTTCTGTCAAATTCTTTACTATTTGATTGGTATTGTTCAATTCTTCTTTAATCCTCTCGTATTCGGTGCTATTTTGATTCAATGCTATTATTATCTCATCTTTTTCTTTTAAAGTAACCCGTAATTTTTCACAACTACTGCAATTTTCTGAAAGTTGTTGCAATTGCATATCCTTTTCGGCAATAATGTTATTAAACTCATTGCTTTGCTTGAGCAGCACATTGTTCAGTCTTTGTATTTCACCATGATATTGAATACTTTCATTATGTTTTAAATTTATAAGATTTATTAATTCATTCTTTTCAACGGTAGCATTATCGATAATAGTTTTGTATTCTGAAAGTGATTTTTCTATTTCATCAAATTTAGCTTTTAAATCGACTAGTTCTGACTCTTTAAAATTTAAATTATTTCTCAATACAGTGGCCTCATTTTCTATTGTTAACTTATCTTCAACTAATTTTGCGTATTCATCATTGTGATGAGTCGTATTGTCTGTAGTTTTTATTTTATCTCTTAGTTCAATAATTGATTGGTTGAGTTCCTTTATTTCTTTATCTTTGTTGTCAATCAACGTTTTGTACTCATGAGCAGTCTTCTCAGAACTTTGTAATTGTATTGTTAGATTGGATAATTCTACATTCTTATTATTTATTTCATCATGCAACATGAAAACACGTTTGCTGATTTCTTCTTTTTCAATATGAAGTTTACTTAGCTCTTCTTGATCATGCTTTGATTTTAAATTAGCTTCATCAAATTTTGCAGAAATATCGTCAACCATTTGTTTTAGGGTAAGTGTTTCTTCATTTTTCTTTTGTACAGTATTATTTAAGTCATTTACATTTTGAGTTAAGTTCAACAAAGTATTGTTATTTAGCGAGATTGTAGAATTTAGAGCATCTATGATAGAGTCTTTTTCATTTAAATCTGCTATTAATTTATCAAATTCTTGTTCTAAACGAATAATTTTCGTGTCAGTAGATGTAAGTTCCGCCTCTAGTTGTAATTTCCTTTCAAGCAATTTTTGATTATCTTCTTTCAAATTTGTTACTAAATTATTTAAATTCTCTTCCTGAATCGCTTTGACTTTAGCTGCTTCTTGAAGCAATAATTTTTCTTCTTCGGTTTTCACGTTACTCTGGAGGTTTTTGTTTTCATTTTCTAATATCTGTTGACAAAGCCTTAATTTTTCAATCTCAATATTTAAATTTTTAATTATTTCTGCCTGAGACGAATTGGTTTCAAGAGCTAACTCAAGTTTAGTAGCTATTTCAGACGCTTCTGTTGACATTTTATTTATATCATCGTATGATTCAGACTTATTTAACAACGTTTGACCTTTTAGAGCAATGATTTGTTCTTGCAATTTTAACTTTTCACTTTGTATTTCACTGTTGTGTTTCTTCACTTCTTCCAACTTAGTTTCGAAATCTTGTAATTTGTGATGCAAAGCTTCTTTTAAATTTTCTAATTCTTTGTGCGAAGTAGACTTTTCTTCGAAAGCATTTTTAAGGTCATTGACTTCTTTTGTAAGTAGTACTTTATCGTTTTCAATAATATGAATATCTATTGCTAATTGTTCATTTTTAGTGTTGGCAGTATTTAAGCTTTTTTTAAGTTCGTCTACTTCTAACGACATCTGTTTTAACTTCTCAGTCTGTTGAATGTTAGTATTATTTTCTAATTCTTCAACAGCTTTTGTCTGCTTTTTAAATGTTTCTAGTTCATCAAGCAATACTGTGTACTTAGATTTTAAATCCATGAGACTTTCTTGTAATATTGTTTTTTCTGTTCTAACATGACTCAATTCTTTTTCTATTATCTGTATTTTAGATTCAAAAGATTTATTCATCATATTGCAATCTGCTAATTCAGTTTCTAATTTAGCTAAATTATCCTCATGTGTTTCAATTATTGGTTCTAATTTAGACGTATTTTTTAGAGCCGCAATTTCTGATATGAGGAAATCATTATTTTTTTTCATTTCACTAAGTTCTCTTTCAAAATGTTGAATATCAGAGGTAAGAAAATCATTTTCTGTTGTTAAATCATCTATTTGAGTTTGTAAATGATTAATATTTAAGTTCTTTTCAGATAATTTTTGTTCAAGATTATCTACGTCTTTTTTAAAAGAATTTACAGTTTTAAACACACTTTCCAATTTGTACATCACAATGTTATCTCCCGGCGAAGGTATTTCTCCAACGTAATCAATAGGCAACTCAAAATTTACATATTTATTGTACAGTTGCATTATTTTGTCTGTCTTTACTAATTTATGGTCCGCAAGATCTTGAGCCGCTGAATCATTTTGCATTGATTTATGTTTTAATTCATTTATTTCACGCTTCAAATTTTCAATAACACTTTTCGCATTATCATCAATATTTATTTCATCCAGAAAGACTGTATTTATGGTCCGTCTTTCTTTTAATTCATTCAGCTCCCGCAATACTTCTTCATACTTTTCTTTTGGAATCGCATCAGATAATTCTGAATACTTGGCTGAAACTTCCAAATCATGTTCCAATTTACTAACCTGTTCTTGTAATTTAAATACTTCTTCATGTAAATCTTGATTTTCTTCTTGAAATTTTTCAGCGTTTTCTCTTAGTAAACCATGTATCCTTTCCAAGTTTTGATATTTTTGATATAAAGTATCATAATCGGCATTTCTTAATTTTAAATTTTCAATTTCATTATCTCTATCACCTATTGTATTCAATAGTTCTTTGACTTGAACGGAGTAATCATCATTAGTGTTTTTTAAATCTTCGTGTTCCTGTTTGAGTACTTCAAAATTTTTTTGTAGCTCTTTTTTTAACGTTAGAAGTCTTTCCATGGCTATTTGATGTTGACTATCTAAATCCTCAAGATTTGATGTTAAATTTAGATTTTCTTCTTTTAATCTAACAAGCTCCTCATCAGCGTCAGATCGTAGATCTATCGTTTCCCGTTCTCTTAAGGTGGATATTTCATCTTGTAACGATCGTATTTGTGTTTTATACTGGTTTTCGAGATCTTGATCAATCGATTTAGATGTTTGGGGTGGCGGGTCCCAGTACCAACTAGACTCATCTTCCTTGACACCATTTTTTTTCGAAAGCCTCTGAAAAGAAGAAAAATATTTATTATTATCTCTGAAATTGATAATTCTCCTTAGTAAGTAACATAATTTTACCAATAAGTATAACAAAACCTTGATATTTCTTCAATACGTTTATATAAATCATACCGTTTAACATAATTATTTAAAACTTCTTAAAGGCGAATCAATGGACCAACGTGAAGAGAAATAAACTATGGAGCGTGTATTCCACTTTACACGACGTTACGAAATGAAACAGTTTCCCTTTTTCGTTTAATAGAAATCTATGTCAAAGTTAAGTACAAATACACGGAAAGGTTCGTATGAATGATTCGTTTTCAAAAGTATTTAACGCGGTTGCTAAGACCGCATGTTCACGTGATCAATGCAAAACAGACGCGGAGCAAATTGTTTGTCTTTATTATAAACGACTTTCGTTTCACATTGCGAAACATTTCAAAACTGTATTTACTTCGGTCGTCTCCTTCATCTTTAAAACTATCCTTGCTGGTTTTTGTGCTCGGATCAAAATAAGTTTTAGTGCTATCAACATGTTCTATCGATTTAATTGTATGGTTACAAATACAAAATCATGTAAGGTGCATTATTTAGTCAAAATCGCATGCTACTAAAAATTCAAGTTGGTTACTTAAACACATATTCAGTCAATGCTAACGCTACTCTCCGTTGTTGTTATCGTATGATGGTTAAAAACAAGAAATATTTACTACCCATCTTATGATATAATATCATATACAGCCACAAAACTGCACCGCTTAGCACAAGGAGACGTGTAAGTTTCAAAAATAAAGATATACATGTAAATGGACTAAATAGAAGTTAAGAAAGAACAATCAAGATATGAAGGAATTGAAAGACTCTGATAACAATTAAATCGTCGATATCAACAAGAATAAATGAAGGAATAAACAGTTGTAGGAGGATAATATGGACCTCCAGGCCCGCCGCGCAGTGAGTTGAGGGAAACTCCAGGGGTTTGGAGACAGTAAGAGTATGAAAAGTCGAGATCACCTCACTCTTAGTGTCTCTGACGTTCTATGCAGGAATTTTCACTAGTTTAGCACAAAAAAAGGGAATATACAGCTTAACTAGGCGAAAGTTGACTTATATACATAGATAGTTAAGGTATGTTTTTTTTTGTTTATTCAATAGAGATGTGATAATAAATATAAACATTAGTTTATCTCGGAACAGGGATGAGGTAAATGGTAGGAAGAGGTTGGGAAATGGTTAAATAGTTTCACATGCAACTCACAGTTATTCAGACCGTGGATTCACAACCAATGAGGTAATGTCAAATAAGGTTTTAAAACGTAAAGTGTGACACGGAATATACGTACACGTATGGAGTAAGTACATATAGTGTGTCTGTTTGAACAGCCGATACGTTATCTGCCCAGTTTATGGCTCACGGACTGAGTCACCGAGCGGCGTATTGAGTTTGTACAGTCACCACAGGATGTCTGCGGCAATTTCGACGCTTTGAATTTGAATGTTACTTCAGTCCTGGCCTCGCGTTACCTATATCTCAACCATACCACTGAGGTTATGAGTTTCAATATAAAACTACCGCATTGCAGGTGGTGAAACCTTTAAGGCATTTGACGGCAAATATATGATTATGACGAATGATACAAAAGTGATGCAAGGGAGATATGAAACGTACCATCCTAGTCACCAGTAGGATTTATACAGATAATCGTAGAACGCATTCAATGGATGGATGTTTGTTACTCACGCCAAAACGGCTGAACCAATCTGGCACAAACAAAGTAGTTTGGAATAGCATAAGGCCTACTTTTTATTCCAGAAATATAAACGTTTTCCTTAGGAACGGGGCTGAGACCGCATAGGAACAGCTAGTCTCCAAAATTAAATGACCATCACACCCGCACCTACCACAACGTAAATAAAACCTACATATCTACTGCTCGACAATGGCTGCCAGTAAATGTCCTGCACAGCCGCTTACATCTAACGCCTTGCCATAAAAATGCATACACAACGGAACATCTCGGCCTTCCACTCCGACGCAGCCTTGATTTTCTTTCGGCGTTACTTCTCAAGATAGTCGTTTCCGAAACGATAGAAGATTACCGTTAGATTCATTTTGGACGCCTAAATCGAGGTTTGTACTTACAGGGGTGTAACTGCGTTGCCACCTAACTCGTAACCCGCTAGCTGAACAGCTCAAGTGCTCTCACCCGGTGTAAAACCGCGATTTGGCAGCTATTGCGGGATTTCCGATGCCGAGCAGCGTCCGCCAGTCTGAATCGCGCCTTTAGAAATGACTTCCACGTGACCAACAGCTAGTATAAGGCATTGAACTACTAGGTAGTGGGTACACGTACCCATTTAGACAATAACATTAGAGTTTGAATATTTATGTGCGAATGCGAAGCGGCTGGCTCTGAAGTACCGAACACGTTCCCCAGACGTTCAGCGGTGCGTGAAAGTGCAGATAAGAGTTGCGACAAACGAACGACTAATTACTCAGTAACATCCACCTGTAGGTACCGTATGCTAATTGCAACGCTACCTGATAAACTTTGTGGATATATTTAGCTATTTTTATTAACTCTGACTCGGCTTTTGGATTGCATCGTACCTGGCGAAAGGTACGGCGTAGATCTACATCGCGCAAGCGAAATTTTACTGTAAAGCGGTATATGTAGAAACTCTCAAATGATTTTTCATTTAAATAATAATACACAGGTGGCTATTTTTTTTAAATAATTTATAGCCGAACGCTTGAACTGAATCACACCTGGTGAAAGGTGAAGATAAGTCCGATGATGAAACGCGATCGCCTAGCAAATGCCTATTCACTCTTCTCTTAAAGATTCCCAGGTCATAAGATCGCGGAAATATGGCCGCTGAAAGCATATTCCACTCCTTAGCCGTTCGCATGATAAATGTAGAAGCGAATCTTTTCGTGCGAATATAAGGAACATCCACCACATACGGATGGTATTTGACACGATGTCTAGTGGTTTTGTGGTGGAATGGGGCTGGTGGAATCAAATAATGTAGTTCCTGAGAACACTCTCCACCGTGCAACCGGTAAAAGACTGAGAGGCAGGCAACTCTACGTCGATGCTCTGCATTTTAATTTTTGTCAAAGAGTCATCACCAATAAGTCTACGAGCTCTACGATCAATCGGCTGTGGAGATGATTTATTATATGAATTGTTATTAAAAATAAATATTTGTCGACTGCGGTAAAAACACTATTAACCCTTTCGCTAGCATCGGTAACTACAGTCACCGGCTAAAAAACATCGCTTGTACACGACGGAGTCACTATATTTTATTATTTTAATCACCCGTTTTATTTTTCTTCTAAAAACTAATGAAAATAGTTTTGAGCTAAAACTGTGGCCCTGAATGCCGGAGGCTGCACGCGTTTAATGTGCGCACTTCCAGCGCGGAGCTTCATTCCCTGCGAAACACTTGGCAGCGAGGCCTGCCGTAGCGAGAGGGTTAAAAAATAGAATCAAAACAAAACATTCAATAATTGTTTCACAAACAAGAATAAACTATATTTCGTCTGTCACAGGGGACTTTCTAAAATGAACAAAGTACAGATAGTAAAATTGTCCAACAAACCTAGAAAAATGCCTACCACAGCGGATTTAGATAACGTATCAACCCACCGCGCTATTAAAGGACGAGTTTTGTTTCACAGAGCAACCATTAATTTAGATTATGTATGAAGCAATATGTGTAAGTGCCTGAGCTGGCCTAGTGGATAACAGACCAACATTCGACTGCAGCAACGCGAAGGTCGTAGGTTTGTATTTCGGCAAGCATCTCTGGGTTTTTCCAGATTAAGTATGAATTTAGGCACCCGTGTTCACCGGTGAAGCGAACCCGCACGGCATCTAATTCTTTAATAATAATTAAGAAAAAATCAAATCTAAAACACTTCTGTTTCACGTGTAGTAGTGCTGTGGGAACGGCGATCGACTACGCTACTACTAGGGCTCGACATACAAGAGCAAAGGGAATAAAGCCACTATTTTATCTCTGCTCACTCCGAAAAGTATATAGCGTGACTATATTACTGAAATTATTTAACTATTTGAGATTTAAATAGCTTATACATCTCTTCTAATGATTACCACAAAAAAAGTAGAGTAAAAAAAAATCAATAGAAAACTCATGTAGATAAGGTATTTTTTGGAATGGAAAAAGTATACATTTATATTTATTAAATATTAGCTGTGGGCCAAAAAACGACAGAAGTAGCGTGCCCCACCCCCTCCCCCAACGTAAAGCGACGACTTGCCGATGGTGGCCGGAAGGGGTCGGGTTGGCGCTTATTACGAGATGCCTATATCCGGTAGTGGACTAGGGCGGGCTGATGCTGATGACTAGATATGTAAACATAACTTTTTATTTATAAACCGATTGAAATAAACTCAACACTAAATTTTAAATGAATTTTCCCTCAATACATTAATGACAACCACATCTGAATCGGGTAAGCCATTTCTGAGATTAGCGAGCACAAGCCCGCACAGACACGCGGTATATTCAGGTCTCAAATAATTTTTCATCTAAATAATGTAATATATGTAGGGTAGTTATAAGTCTTTGTATCGACATCGTTTTTTTTGTATGTACTCTCTCTGTCAATACATGCTATCAAGTACGCTCGACTTTTATTGTGCTCCCGTAATTCAGTGGTGTTCTGGACATTCACTACAAATAATATTATACAGGTGGTTGAGGAATGCATTTATTATACTCGTGTGTATTGATTTAGCTCATTTCCAGTGTAACTCGAATACCTTTGCACTAGGAAATGCTGGCCAGAGTTCATAAAGGCTGGCGCCCTTCCGTGTTTCCCGCGTTAGTAATAACGCGTTGCGACTTGCGATCGGAACAATTCTAGGCTTTGAAACGCAGTTATAAAACCTTTATGATCCTTTGTTGTTTGTCACACCTCATAACGCAATGTTATTCCATATATATTTATAATAGCTGATTGCTTAGCCTGCGGCTTCGCCTGCGCTGCAATCAAGTTACGCGTGGTAACGGCATAATAGTGATATTTCCGGGCAGTAGACTTGAGGGAGTCTGCTGTCAGGATGAGAGGGTGGCGGTGTGCAGTGTCCGGCGCGCCGCCTGTGAGATTGGTATTGGAAGGGTGGGCTCTTTACCCCTACCCCTCCCAGAGAGGCAGCCTCGACAAGGCATTTCGCTCTCCGGGCGTCTGGATGAATTTGGTTTCCCAGGCTCGGGTGGAGCGATTAGGGGGACACTTTGGGGGTTTTTAGTTAGTAGGAGTCTGACACACCTGGGTCGCTGCCCTCACAGCGGCCCTGATGGTCCTATGCAGGATTTTCCCTCGAGAAACGAAAAAAATAAAATAAAAATAATAATAGTGATATTTACGAGTATATGTCGTCACAGTATATCTCTGTCGTAGTGAACGGAGATACATTAGTAGAGATATAAGGATCTTTGACTCCTTTTTCAGTAACCCGGGGAAATAACCTGCATAGGACTGTCAGGGCAGCTGTAAGAGTGGATACCCTGGTGTTCTAGACTTCTATTGGCTTCAAACACTCAATCGGAGGGTCTATCTACTCGCTACCAACAGGATCTGGGGATACATATTTCTGCAAAAACCCGGGACCTTCTAATCTCTAGGAGAAGTGGGTGTAAAGGTCGGGAGTGCGGCCCGAATATTCATTCTAAAGTTTTACCCACAAGGTCACAAGTATATTACGGTGAGTTCAAACTATAAGTGTGTCTATTTATTTGAAATTTCACTATAATTGCGCCCAAAAGTTTCACTTGAATAATATTTCGTCAGTGCAACCATCAAAAGAATTATTACACTTGCTTGGCGCAAGCTATAAACCGCTTATAAATAATATATTTCGAACGTGGGACACTTTCGACACTGGATCCGCGATGCATAGGCGAGTGCGAAACAGGTTAATGCAGTAATTAACTATATAATGGAGGAAATATTTCAACATTAGCCGGAAAGCAAAAGTCTTGTAAAACTAATGGCAACTAACAGCGTTGGCTCGACAAATTGATTACTGTGCACCCGAGGGAAACTGCAATGTATTTCAAGAACGACGACTATCAGAGGCCGAAAATCCATCGACAGTCGCTGCCGTCATGCCGGCTCACAAATATCACGACTGAAAATTCCTAATTATTCATATGAGTTACTAGACGTATACGAGCTAATCCTGAAACGCGATACGCCGAAGCGAGTCACTACGACGTTCTTTACACCGGTAGCGTTCATTCCATAAATGCCTGAAAGCATTGCATGCCCTTACGATAAATAAGTCTGGAATAAATTCCTTTAATTTAAACAAAAAAAAAAGGAACCCTTTGTATTCATATCTATTATATTTTCATGCCATCTATGTTCCATATGAAAGTAATATAATATTTATTATCATTATATAGTATTCAAATTCATTACGTGAATCTGCCTACCCTTTGCAAATACCCTATGCACGCCACTGCCTTACACCTGTAGCCTGTGTTCACAGTTCGGGGGTTCGTCCTGCCGCTATGACATTAACAAAATTGAATAATTCGTAACGATTAAGTTGACTGTAAACAAAGTCAAAGGCGTCTATATATTATATTTCAGTGTAAGTTGGGGCAACGAATATTTTTTCCTCGCAATAAACAAATAATACACAAATAAAGAGTTTTTAAATAAATAAATACAATGAGTTACCTCATCGAAAGCGAACGGAGGCAGCCTCGAGACGGAGTACTCAAGCAATTGCAATACGACCATCAATATTTCGCAAAATTTCATACTAAAATTTTTGGATTACACACATTTTATTCTGCTTTAAAAAACACTATAATTTTTACAACTATTTATGCACAAATGCATACTTCGATAATTCTGACACGTGGAGAGGATGAATGATGAACGAAGAAAGAGGAAAAAGAAAGAATAATGGGGAATAAGTAATATCCTTCGAAACTATATAGTTTGGATTATTTTTCTTTCCTTCTGTGCAAATAGTTTACACTTTTATCTTCTTCAGGTCTTATATATATATATTTATATATGGTTTATATAGACTATGCTAGTGTTCTAATAAATAAAAAAAAAGAAAATATACGAATTGGGATAAACATAACCATTACATTTTGATAAAATTACTTCCATTTTGTAATGCGGAGTCTTTTTAAAATAATACAGTATGAAAAATCCTACAAGTTACAAATTGCGAAAATCACAGCATCTACTTGGTAATACTGTGAAAATTTTAGGATTTTTATAGGAATATATGAAGATGTTTTCGTTGAATTTGACTAACTTACGCTGTTCAAATTTTTACATGCCAAGCAAGATAATGATTCTTGTATGAGAGAAAGTTCATTTCTGTAAAAAAAAAATACTGTTTTGTAACTTTTTGTTGAAAATTCACGCTTTACAAAAAATTTCAGTATGCCAATTTTATTTTCAAACAGAAGGAGCTAAAGCTTCCTTTTAAATAAAATTCTTTGTAAATTAATACATTTATTTGTCTAGTGACAATCAATCAATATTCTTTTGATGTTGGATCTCCGCTAGAATTTTGAAAGTGTTCAAGACAAACATAAAAAGATATAATGTAATAGAAAAAGTATAATAAAATATGCATAAACAAGAATATGTATAATAAAAGGGAGAAGAAGGACCGAGGCCGCATCATTAAAATTACGAAGTTTTCACAATCCACTTGATTCATCTTCAGTTTTCCGTAACAATTTTGAACTATCAAATCTCATTGTTAGTCCATGTAATTAACAAAAAGGTCACACAAAATGAACACTGTAAACGATTATTTTGCGACATGTGCACCGGGCAACCGTTGCTATCTTAATGATACTTAGAGCTTTTTTTCCGGCATGACTAATGTTGGTGGCCGAGACAGGCCTTTAATCTTAACCGGGCGGAGGGTCGAGCACTGAGGGTAGCCAGTAAATTTATGGGTTGGGTGAGATGGCAAAGGCACGTCACTCATATCATGATTATATGATCACAATTTCACTACAAAATCACAAAGGATATTTGATCACGTAATAACTTTCGATTTTTAATGAATTATTGCTTAAAAAGTCTCTCTACACTATAATTGTAATCACACGCTTTAGTTTCAATCTATTTCACAGTAGAATTGTATTTTTAATAAACTAGTAACATAAACGAATTAATATAATCCGTAAAAAGGTGAGTTTTGCTAAAAAATGTAACGTAAAATTATAGTTTACCACACCATTGATCGGTAAGAACAATGGCGTCTGTCTTGCACTGCGAGTTAAGACGGTCGACAGGCGAGTTTTCAAAACATAACACATACAGCTGCGCTCAGGACTGCTGTACATGTGATTTGCGAATCGTGCTCTGAGGCAGCGTTTCTCAACCATTTCCTGGAGCCCTCTAACGTCACTTTACCATCAATCTACGAACCCCTTAAAAACAGTGTGAGCGTTTAGTGCATACACGGTGGCTAAAGTATTTTTTCTTTTCTTCTTTTATACGGTCTCGTCAAAGTGATTACAATACACTTCGTAGAAAGTGCAATTTAGTTCAGGAACAGCAACGACTACCAAGGGATGACAATCCGTTGCCAGCCGGCATCGCTATGTCAACCCTCATACACCACGGTTGAAGGTATCTAGGTTTTTTTTTAATAATTATTTATAGAAGAACGCTTGACCTCAATCACACCTGGTGGAAGGTAAAGATGAGTTCGATGATGAAACGCGATCGCCTAGCAAATACCTATTCACTCTTCTCTTAAAGACTCCCAGGTCATAAGATCGCGTATATATGGCCGCTGGAAGCATATTCCACTCCTTAGCCGTAACAACAACTGACAACAACAATAACAACTGGATATACTCGTACACACACTGATCCTAAAACGCGACAGGCCGAAGCGAGTCACTATGACGGTCTTTACACTTGTGTACTGTGGTCATGACCCAGTTCGCGCAATCGTCCTGCCACCTCAAAGATATCTTCTATCGATAACTCTCTCTCACAAGCTTAACCCTATTTATATTTGTCTCTTTTGAGTTTTGCTATTTTAAGTTTGCTTTCAGACGCCAGGTTAGGAGACACTGGTCTAAGGCATAGATGATATAAGTAGGTCGATTTAAAAACAATGATGATTAGACACAATAATCATAACGGTATGCCTCATCAAGGTCTTGCGTATCAGTTTACCGACAACACAAACTCAGGACAAGATCGCAAATGTGTATTTCTCACCTGAATTAGTGTCTCCCGAACTTTAGGGTGTAGACAAAGTAACAATCGATCACCGATAACGCTAAAAAAAATTGCAAAATATATGGAATTAATGGAGTTGTCCTCCCAGGACTACATTCTATTACGTCGATAATGAAACCATAGTAGAAAAGAGTAAAATGTCCCTTTTTTGCTTCGGCAGAATATAATGCTGTTGGTCGGGCAAGGATTTACTCTTCACCGAGCGAGAGGGCGAGCACTGAATGTGCTCAGCTAGCGAGTTACGGTTTGGATGGCAACGCAAGGACACCTCTGTGGGTACGAAACTCAATTTAGGTAGCCAGATAAATGAGCCTATCGGTGATCTACTATGGTTTCCGAAGAGACTATCTTAAGACGCTTCTGCGCTAAAAGAAAGTCAAAGCTACGTCGGAGAGGACAACATATAAGATTAACATAAGCTAGACACCATGTCGGATACCATCCATGTGTGGCGAATTTTCTTTAAATCCGTACGAAAAGATTTGCTTCTACATTCATCACGCGAACAGCTAAGGAGTGGAATATGCTTCCAGCGACTAACATATATTTCCGCGATCTTATGACTTTAGAGCCTTAAATAGAAGAGTGAACAGGCAATTGTTGGGTGGACGCGGTCCATCATTAAACTCATCTTCACCTTCCACCAAGTGTGATTGATGTCAAGCGTTCGCCTGTAAATTATAAAAAAATAGCTATTGACTGTTACTTTGCTGAATGGTTTAATAAATCAATGAATCAAGTACGAGTACACTAGTATGTAAATGGCACGAGTGATGAGTCCGTGTGACCCAGCGTTCGGACCGTAACGGTGACGTGCAGCCTCGCCGACCGGCACTTACCGTGCACCGGCGACCTTCGACACGTCACGCCACGTCCCGCGCCATTCGACGTATCCATTTGACTGGCATAAAAACAGCCATTATCATTGGAAAGAAGTTCGCTTAGAGACGTTTGATTCCAGCGCTATGTTTCCTTCATTCTGCTTTGGTAAATTCGTTGATATTCATATCGGTTAATACCGTGTAGTCCGAAGATCAAATCAATAGGAAAGACAAAGAAGAATCACAAGCTAGCAAAGTTTCCACAAATAAAGCGTCTTTAAATTTGAAGAGCGTTTTTAAAACTGGAAATATGCATCATTGACCGGATCCCCCATCCAAGCATAGCGTGATGATACAATATAATTGAAACTCCAACACAAACGCAGTATTCAAATAGCCATAAAAGTTACAATGTTATGAAATTATTACCGGTAATTTTCTTGCTCTACATTAAGCTAAATTATCTTTTATACTCCTCGAATAGAGTCTGATTTTGTATAATATAAAAAGGTTGATTATAATACTTTGTTATGATGCATTTCCACTTACAATCCTCAGTATGGTACTTACAGTTCTAAGCGAACAAATGTTCGTCAATGCTGGAATCAATGGTTCCATCATCCTATGATATTGGGTCCTTTAAATGAAGCTTGAAGATATATTTGTGCAGGCCGGCATTCATCACTGCGACTATGGATTGTTTTTATTTACTGTAGACGGTCGTAGTCGTTTTTTGGACTGCACCATGTTTATCATCAGGCGTGGTGAGTTCATTACGTTGAGTCAAAATTTAAAAAAAATGAAGACGGTCATGTCAGCAAATACTTATATTCGGTATTAGAAAACGAGTTTTATTATCAGCAAAGGTAGACAGTGGCAAACAAAATATAATAAAAATATCAAAGGGTGAAAGGCTATTTGATTTAAGCGACATTTTTGGTGATATATAATAGTAATATATTATTTTCAGAATAAGCGTTTTTTACCGATTCCAATATAGATATATGTGACGCTATATGCCTTTCAGGATGAACAGAGATACATTATTGGCTGTACCGTTTTCGTTCATCTTATCTCTTAAATTAAAAACATTATTTGTATAGCCCAATTATTCGTGGAGTATCGGAACGTTTGTTCATATCAAACTGGTTGTTCATTTCACGCGACAGTGGAAGCACGGCTTTATTTTTAGTGGCCATTCAAAGTCTAGTCAATGTCAAACAGGTAATTTCTCAAACTCGTGTGTAAAATATTCTTTATGGCAAATTTTGCCGTTAAGAAACTCAGAGGTTGTTGGAATTATCTTTGGAGAATCTCAAGGGCTATGCCCTCGACAGCCTACAGATGTCTCCTGGGTGCGCTGGAGTCACTAAAACGGAATTTACAATTGTGTGTACTGTGGTCACATTCCTTTTTTTGTTGACCCAATGGATCGATCGACCGTCACGGACGCCACAAGGGCGGAGATCCGGTCTTCCAGACTCTTACTGACTACAAGTCACAAAGGTATTACTCTTCTGGCTGTAAGCTAAACCAGGAAGTCAGAATTGCTTCTTATGTAGGCGTCTTATCTGGGAGCGATGGGCGTACAGAGCAATACTTTTCAGGTCCTATCTATAAATTCTTTTTGAGGTAGGGCGATTGCTCGAACTGGCTCGTGACTACAGTACACAAGTGTAAAGACCGTCATAATCGCTCGCTTCGACCTGTCGCGTTTACGTAGTCGCGTACTTAAAGACCTTCCGTCGTTGTATATGCGAGCCGACATAGCCGTCAGGTTCAATATAGTCACTTTGCAGAGACAGTTTAAAAAAATAATAAGGCGGTGCTCAGCGCCGTCAGCTCTTAGAGGCAGCAGACTCTATCAAGTCTACTGCCCGGCAAGCGTCATTGCGCAGATCTCATGGTCACAACTCAGTCTCAAAATCTCCTTTTTCTTTTGTAGCCCGGGGGAAAATCCTGCACAGGACCGCCAGGGCCACAAACATTCACTAAAAACCCCGGGGTGTTCCTCTAATCACTCCACCCAGGCCTGGAAAACCAAATCTGTCCAGTCGCCTGGGGAGCGAATAGCCTTATTCAAGCTTCCTCTCTGGCAGGGATGAGTGTGAAGAGCTAACCCTTCCAAACATTTCTCACAGGCCGCACGCCGCCTCCCTCTCCTCCGGGCAGCCTCCTCAAGTTAACTGCCCGGTTCTCACAATTCCCCTTCCATCTTTCATACGTGCGTAACGATATAAGTAGATAAATCACCCGCAAATCGGTCATGGCGAGTCATCCGCAGCCGGCAGTTTCATGTCGCGAACAAATTACACGCACTCACCTACAGCCGGTGGCCACAGCGCTCGGGACCTTGGGAAAATCATTTCTGCACACCTACACTCCGTATCATTAGCCAGATTCGTCCTACTGCTGGACAAAAGTCTGTTTTCCTTTTTACCACTACAATTGTGGAATCCATGGGAAGGGACATGGACTCGTGGACATTTTAGCCACCACCCTTCTCCAATTGGTGTAGTCGGGTGTGCACTGTGTGCAGAGAAATTGCATGCAGCACCAATCTGCGTGCAATTCGGCATGCATGTATACCTTAGTCTAATCTAAATCTAGATACCTAAATCTGTACATAATCTAGAAAAACCCAGATTAACGTGTCGGAATTCGAACCAACAACCATTCATTCGCATCTGAACGCGTTTGTGCTCACCAATCTTAGAAACAGCTTAACTGATTTAGATGCGGTTTTACTAATGTTTTGTGAAAAGCTTCACTTAACATTTAGTCTAAATTTTATTTCAATCGGTTAATAAATAAAAGAAGTTATGATAGTTTAAAAAACAAATCGATTATATATTGAAAAAAAAATGGTTTAAGAAATTGTTGAGACACATTATATAACAAATATAATATTATACTTTTAATAAAATTCTAATTTATCACTGTCTGAAATATACCAGAAAAAGTTTGAAATAGCTAATATCATGACAAATGACTTGAAAAAAGTAGTACTGCCACGAGAATGAAGTCGCAGGCACACCTCGTTGAAAATATGTCTTTTAACAAAGGCACTATAAAGTAAATCAACAGTAAGGCAAGTTGTGTAACAGTTAACCGCAGAATACATTGTACTACTGACGGAGAAGGGCGCGCGCGGCGCAATAATCCCGATGACTTTTGACACTATTCCAAAACTATTGTTCATTATTTACCCGAAAAGCACTGTTAAGTGACAGTCGCATGCAATGCGAAGATATTTTCGCAGTCACTGGAATGACACGACAGCTCCTTCACTTCGAACATTTTTTTTTTAAGTGAAAATCTCTATTGGCGTTTTTGGCACTTTTGGGATAGGCAAAAGCAGGACCGCATTATATACAAATTATACTTGCAGTGATAAGGTCTCGTTTTGTCATAGATAATAATCAATTATTATTTGTAAAATTGTATATATTTAAAATTACATCATGAAAAAGTGACATAATTATACAAAGAACAAATTCTGATGTATTTAAAAATGTAAATCGTCACGATTAAATGAAAAAGTTTTACAAACAAATACATTATCTTTTTAATGGGCATTGACAATCTGCACATTAAAATAACAACGCTTAACCAGTATTGTTTCATAATAATACTTTATCTTTACGCTATATCCCGTTCGGGATCAGCTGAGATGTTTTAACGCGTGTATCCAGCTTGTATATGCGCTTGTATATACGTGACCAGTAACGCAGCTGATCACCGTTCTCACAGCACTAGTACACATGGTATTTCTATTTGATTCGATCCCGGTTTTCTCACGATATTTTTCTCCACCTATGAGCATGTGGTACCCAAATCTGGAAGAATCCAGATTTACGTGTCGGGGATTCGAACTGATAATCATTCGCGTCACCGCGGTTAGATAGCGGTGCCTTATCCACTAGGCCACCACAGCCACTGTTTGTTGTTTCATGTAGGTTGTAATGCGGGCATTTGAAGATCAAACGAACTTACAAAGTGAACTTTCATCCCAACTATGCGAGCAGTTTCATACGACGCTATTTACCATTATCAAGTTGTAAATATGATATCCACTATGATCTTAAGATATTGTTATCTCTCGCGATTTATACTCATTATAATAGGTCTTATACGCGAATAAACTAAGTTTTAACTATGGCCCGGCGTTTCAACCTGGTTACATAGGTCATGGTCACGAGCAGACGACTGATATACCGCGGAGTTTTCATCGGGGCCGGGAAATTACTTCCTCTAGCCTCTTTTATTCTTAATAATTTGAAAAGTCACGACACATAACACGACCCAGACTCTGACCTGACCTGTGTAACTAGGTGGAAACGTCAATCCTTAATTAAAAGTAAATTAATTCGCGCTTAAGACTCGTTAAAATCTTTTCTATATAATCCGTAGTAAAGATTGAAACAATACTATTACAGGAGACCACAGTGATGCTACTGTTCTCTGTGCTCTGTGGCACGTTTGACATTGAAGTGATGCATACATCCACGCTTCGTTGCCCCGTTCACATTGAATTGTCTACTTAGAGTTGTATAATATAGTCGTAACTTATCACATTGCATACTTGGGTAATTTAGGATGCGAATACTCGCACTTGGCCACAACCGTTGGTGTTGGTTTGCTTTTTTTATTAGCGAAAGCAGCATAAACTGACTGCAGGCCAAAGTATTATTGACATAAATCAACGTCTTCCTGAGAAAAAGAGTCATGACAGACTAAAATAGACAACGAAGAGCTTCTTGGTTGGATTCTTCTTTTTCTTTGAAGATACGGACCCAAAAGGGCTTCGAGTTGGCTTGGTGATTGTCCGAACTGGGTCATGACTATTTTACTGTAATGGTACATGCGAAAGGAGGTTGCCAAATAAGTTGAGTTTACCTTTTGTGACAGCTGATAAGAATAAAAATATCTGTAAGCATAATATAGAACGAACAATAGAAAATCGGCGATTTGATATTGAGAAATCTTTTCCAGGATATTGAAGTGGAAGACAAACAAGAATGACGTAAAAAGTATAAAATTCTGTAATAGTATGCCGTGAAATATACAATGCAGAAGTAACACGAATTTTTATTAAATTAGAAGATTTTTTTAATTTTTTTTTACACTGCTTCGACATAGTGACTACAGAGTATCTGATGGTAAGTACAGTGTAGGTCAAAAACGAAAGCGACTATCAAAATACCACGACTGAAGGTCTCTAGGTATATGAGCTACTGGATATACACAAGCTGATCCCGAAACGCGACAAGCTGAAACTGGCCACTATGTCGAGCTTTACACCCATGTACTGATGTCGCGATCCAGACGGGCACCGGCCCCCTACCACCTCGCTGCTGCTCGTTCAGCACCACCCAGGAGTCACGTGTAGGGAAACTAGGGTAAAGCCTACGGACGCGAGCAGCTTCGACTCCCAAAATAATTCAGTATTACAGTAAATGTGACCATCATAGTAACTTGCTTCGGCCGTCACGCTTCTTGGTCAGTTGTTAATATACCTGGAGATCTTTTGGCGTGGTATATGTGGGCGGGTATAGCGATGGCGACTGTCAACGGATTTCCATCCCTTGACGATCATTGCCTTTCTTGGAGTACACTGTACTTTAATTCATGTAGTAAATGTGTCGAGCCAGTATTAAAAAAGCAGTATGGTTACAAAACTAGCTCACACGGGTCAGTGCGCGTCTGTAACTCTAGACCCTGAGCCGTGAGGTTGGCTCCTGTCATTTTCGTTACATGGTAATATTTGAAATTGATGTTTCATTAGCGGAAAGGTTGCGTTCATTTCGCGTAACCCGATACTGCGGCTGTTTGAATAGGACTGGATAGGTATTTTAAACTCATGCGGTTTACATCATCAGTGCTGGATATAGGCCTCTCAGAATAAGCGCCTGTGGTGGCCTAGCCGATAACGGACCGGTTTCTATGTGCGGCAACGCAAATAGTCGTAGGTTCGATTCCCGGCACGTATCTCTGAGTTTTTGCGGATTACATACGGATTTAGGCAGCACATGCTCACCGGAGAATGAAAACATCGTGAAGCAGCCCGCATGGCATTTAATATAAATGTCTTGAGAGCGGTGACCAGCTGCGCTACTGGTCCCGTTGGTCACGATATATAAGCGCAAAGTGAATAGTCACCCTGTAAGAGATATAGGGTGATAATACAATAAACGCCATTGAGCCCAGTCTTCGGCTCTTCACGTCTTGTCTTTTCCAGCTACATTTGGCAACTCGCACCATACCACGTTTGCCGATTCCTGGTCTCCGCTCAAGAACCCCCCTGCTTTTAATCCTGACTCGGCACAAGGACCCCAGCACCCCCTAAATGTAATAATGTACCTTACACTCATTAAGAGACGCATAAACTACTCGTTCGCATACAGAATCGATCATTCGCCTTTAAGCTTGCCCTGCTGAGTAAACAATACCGTTGCTAGGCAACCCGTGCCTACAATGGCCGCCCGGGACGGCGTACGAGCGAGAAAGCTTTACATAGTATAATGGAGAGAGAGCGAGACGGCGAGGCACAAGGTTTATTGGACGATAAAAAGGCTGTGCAAACGCACAGTTCACGGTAGATTTGACGAACCCGATTTTATTAGAAGAAAATTATTGCTTCCTTATAGGTGAAACTTATGTAGTGAGCAGTAGCTTAATCGTTTCCCGGTTTATAATAATAATAATAGTAAAAGTTAGTGACATTCCGACTGGTCGGCCACATTCGTAGTCGGCGAAGAGCGCTGACTATATCACGTTTCTAAAGCCGAGAGTTATAAACGCAACTTTGCTTAACAAAGTGCTCAGGAAATAAATTAATATTGATAAAAAACTGAAGATATTTGGAACTTAAGTATAGATTAAGTATTCGCAGAGCCAGACCCAAGATGAAAAAATCAGTAACTTATCATGCCTTTTGGCATTAATTAATAATAATAGTATTTCGTCACGCTATATCCCTTACAGGTTGAACAGAAATATATTACAGGCTGCATACGCTTTGCGTTTGTCATGCCTTACATGATCATCAGCGCAGCTTACGCCGTTCTTACAGTACCAGAACACATGACATGACTATTAGATGCCATGCGGGTTTCCTAGCGATGTTTACCTCCATCAGTGTCCGTGTGCTGCCTAAATCCGCATGCAATCTTGAAACATCTAAAAGTACGTGCCCGGGATGTGAACCTACAACGATTCGCGTTAATTTTCCTTTTTGCTAATCAAAGACATAGGAGTTAGAACTGTCTTTTAACGAGGATACTATGGGGATATCCTAAACTATAAAGGAATGCGGTATTATGATCTTCGGAAACTTCTTTAGGTATTTTTTATGTTTTAGAAACAAAATCAACATTGTTAAAATTTTGTTTAAGTGTTTTTTACAGTGGCTCAACAAACTGAGTACAGTTCACTTGATGTGAAGTACAGTGTAGTCCTAAAACAAAAGCGACTACCAAAGAACGGAAATCTATTGAGTCGTCATGTCGACCCACATATACCATAACTAAAACTCTCTGGGTATATGAGTTACTGGAAAACTGTCAACAAAAAATAAACTGAAATATCATCATAGAGACTATAAAACTACTAAAGTTTTTTTTAATTCTATTTATTTAAGGGACTTTTACGTGTGTACGTATGTCAGCCCCATCGTACCCTAATACAGAAATACCTAACATATTACATATGGTGCCATTGATCTGAACAGGCCAGACGCCTCATCAGATAATAGTTCTGTTAAGATTTTGTTAAACATCCCGATGTCTAGTCTGTTCAGATCAAAGGCATTCACAAACGCCTCTCTCACAGATTCAGAACTACTAAAGTTAGAAACATTAAATTTACACATCGGGTTTTTTATCACGTAGGCATCTACTAGGAACAGATTTTTTGATATCCCACCCCCAAGAGTTTAGAATAAGGGATGATGGTTTGTTTGAAAATCCGCTTGAGCGAAGTCAGGTCAAATCCGCCAGTTATTTATATAAACACACCCCTTTGAGCGACAATTGACAGCGTTGTGCGAAACGAAACGACCTACCGCAAAGATCCGAGTCGGTGTTTTAAAGAAAAAACAAAACACCTTCTGACTTCGAGATAGCTGAGACAAAAGAAAAAGCGATTGCATAACTCCAGGTAGGGTTGTCAACTTATTTTAAAAGAAATACCATTTTTGGGGGTGTAGCCTACTGACATAAATGTATCTATGTACGGGTGTTGTAACATGGCATCGCTACAACAACATCCACAGTAAATAAATAAATAAATAATGGTAACTGTGGCCATCTTAGTCTGATTAAATTATATAAATAGGAATTTAGTTGGTCGGTTAGTAGATTACAGTTGTTGGTGTTTATAATTTCTAACGCGGCAACACTGTCGCTTGAGCTCGATAGGTAAAGAAGCAAGTGACGTTTGACATTTTGAATTTATCGTCTAATAGCGATCATCTGATTTGATCTCCAAATAATACAAAGGGACCCCAACAATTAGGTTTCACCCTAGGACCAAGGAACAAATAAGCTTTCTACCCTATGGACAAATGAGCTTCCACCCCAAAGTTGATGAATAACTAAGATCCTAACATGTGACACCTGCTAACTATTTATCGACACTGGCCTGCCATCGTATTCCTGGAGCACAGCGAGTGTGGTAACTGGAACTGGTATCGGGGACTCTAGTCTGAATTATAAGGCTCGACCTGCCATTAATTACCTGAGATTCTAATAGCTCTTACTCTATTCCTATAATTTACTTCACAACGGTTACTTAAACAACTTCTAACAATATATCGGTATATTTGTTTACCTATAAAAGTCTTTTATTGGTCTTGCACGTTAGTCTATAACGTAGCAGTATGTTAATAAATGTCAGGTCATGACAAGTCATGTAGATTCTACTCAGTTTCTTCTCAAGGTAGTCGCTTCAGAAACGTTCGTAGAGCACCTCAAGGTCTTTCCCTGTCTTCCTGTCTAAGTCAAGAGATTTTGATATACAAGTAGTGTTAAATGTCCAAGTTGAACGAGATAATGATTTTTTTATGCTTCTATGATATGCTCGCAGTCCGAGCTTAGATCGCAGTCAAGATAATTCAATTCGTTTTAATTTTAAACCACAATAACTTTTGAATGTTCATACTTTTTGAGGTACTTTAGTAATGTTATCGTGATACGATAATGCTCTTTTCTGGTCAGACAGGATATTCACTATACTCTGTATATAACGTGTCCAGATTTCAGTGATACGGTTGGCACCCTTTTTTTTAACTTGGTAAAGTTCTCGTAGGACCTTTCCAGCCGTACGGGGGTCTTAGCCGAGATGTACCGGAGCTGTACCGGCTCAAAACCCCAAGGTGACTACTTCTACAGTTTGACAAGGACTGTGGGTCCTGTAATCACTGCTTCACAGACGGATGGCAGCCCTAGCCGAAAGCGTGGTATATTAGGTGTTGCGACAGTGGCAGTCGGCGACGTGGGTAATTTAAATTTGTTTGAATCACAATGAGACGAGTAAGTATTTACTTGTTAATGCGGCTTTATTGTCGTCGGGAGGTTAACCGGGGTTACGTTACGAAATAACGTTCTGCTAGCGATTGAGGGCGTTCACGCACTGCATCCGTTACCCGATTTCTATCAGTCAAGGAGTTTACGCACTGCATCCGCTATCCGATTTCTATCCGTCAAGGCGTACACGCATTAAATAAGATTTGAGCCAGTGAAAATATAATACGCGGTTTATTTTATAGCGTTAGAACTATTTGTATTATACCTTAAGCACTGCATCCGTCATTCAATTTTTATCCGTCAGAGCGTTAACGCACTACATCCGCTCCAAATCAGTGATAATACGTTCCGAAGTAGCAGTAAAACTATTTGTATGGTACGTTACGCACTTTATTTATCATTTGTTTTCTATTCGTCATCACAGGGCCAGACATAGCACTGACGAGCACTTTTACATTTATTTTTTTCGATCGCCTGTATATTATAAATCTAAGAAGCGGGGTGCCCAGTTGGGTATGGTGAATAATAACGAGATTCGGCGCGGGGTTCATTGTAGATTCAATATTTTTTATTATTTCTGTAATGTATAGGGGTACATTCGTTTATATGTATATTCATTTATTTAATTGAATTTTGATGTTCCCGTATTGCGTGTTTTCCTAGATCTATATTTTGTCGGATTGTGATCGGAGGAAGTGCGTTAACCGATATCAGTTTTCCGGATCTGTATTTTCTCGAATTTTGATTAGACGCAGTGCGTACTGCCCTGAGGCACGCTTTTTAGATTCTTATCTGTTACCTGTGTGCGGTGTGGTTCAATTTCGAACAAGTTTTCCCGCGAAAGCGTAATTTCTACCTTAGAATAAACTTTGAAAGTGACTAATGCACCAATCACGCCTTGTCAAGAAAGAAAAAAATCAAATAAAACATCTATTTTTCTTCATTGTACGAAATCGGCAGAGTGATTACACCGCATCTGATGCTAAGTTCAGTAGGTACTTCTCTTCCAATATTAGCTGAGCTCACATGTATACTATGAATCATATAAAATAGGGTTCACCTTAGGTTGTACATGCGCACCCAGCTGAAAGCTACGTCAGTATAAAGCGTGACGCGGGCCGCGGTTACTACTTCTACGAGAATTAAGTTGGGCGCGAAGCTAGTAAAAAATAAATTCAAGTTAAAATTTTGGCCAAGCGTGAACTTTCTACAAAAAATTACAAAATTAGTCAAATAGAAATGTATACAGTTTTGTGTGAGGTATTATTATTTTGTATGACATGAAAATAAATCAAACAGTGGAAGTTAGTCTAATGCAAAAAGGTATACTTTTTATATACATTTTAAATTTGTACGGAACACTCGGTGCG
The DNA here is from genome assembly GCA_036320925.1 of Automeris io. NCBI lineage: Eukaryota > Metazoa > Arthropoda > Insecta > Lepidoptera > Saturniidae > Automeris > Automeris io. The sequence goes on along the minus strand of JAUDJH010000023.1, from coordinate 9,721,893 downwards.
CGGGTGACAAACGCATTTGACCGGGTTCTGAAATGAAACACTTCACAAGTCTCATTAAGGATTCTAATCACTCATACACCCTTATAATGTCCATTAGAAAATTAAGCGACCGAAAAAAAAAACAATCGAATGACACTTGACAGCTGTTTAAGCGCGAAACCCGCATTCAATTTTTTTTATTTAACTGCTCAGACATTCGCGATTCGAGTCACGTTCGGTCGGTAACGAATGGCTAGTTAAACGTGAGCGCTGTAGTAACATTTCACCAATACATTGGAGTTTTAGTTTGAGAGGTCAATGTAAGGTGGTCGCTCTGCAGCACGAGTTAGTCGTTAATATACGAACATAATGAATGCAAACTATTTAGTTCGTTTACACAGAGAGCCTTAGTTAAATAGTGTTACATATGTATTGAAAATACATATATTTTCTTCTAGAAATATAAATACAAGGAAATTGTATTTTTTCTGTCGATACTAGCTATATCGGCGACCCAGAAGGAGGCCGCAGAACGTGAGCGTCACAGAACTAACCCCACTAGCAGGAGAAGACGTCGTGCTGGATCGCCCCGGCACGTCAATTCCAGCCGATCGGTCCATCCATGACCGACTGACTGATACCCTTGGGATCGCGGGTGCTTAATATGGGGGCCCTGGACGCCTGGTTAGCGATATGTAGAGATTGGTGGAGCGGTAGAGTTCACCTTAAATTTCGTGAGACTGATGAGGGAGCGTAGCAGCAATGCCTTGCTGCGAGACAGAGCTTGAGGAATGCAGTGCACGGCGGGGCTGTGGAGCAATTGATTACAGGGCCCGCAGTTCCGTCTTAGTGCCGATGAGGTCAACTTGGGGTTTTTAGTCGATGAAAGTCCGACACACCCCGGTTAGCATCCCCCATGTGTAGCCGGGACGGTCCAGTGAGGATTTTGACAAAGTAAAAAAAAGGTTTCTCGGCGAACTTCGTACTATCTAAAGACACGTGTCGGATTCTGGCATTCGTGATTTGGTAGCGGCGACCCAGTAAAGGCGATATCAAATTATCAAATGCAAAAGCGGATAGACGAAGAAACTCATATACTTAGAGACCTTCAGTGATGGTAAATGTTGGCCGACATGACGACGGAGACTCAATAGATTTTCGTCCTTTGATAGTCGCTTTCGTTTTTGAACTACACTATACATACTATCAGGTGTACTGTAGTCACTTTGACAAACCCGTGTAAAAAAAACCTTCCGGCCCCGACGAAAACTCCGCGGCGCTTCAGCCCGCTTGAGATCATGGTCCATGTAACCAGGTCGAAACGTCGAGACATAATTATAAGTTGCTTCGCGCATAAGACCCGTTAAAGTATTTATATAAAAATATATGTTGTTATATGAACAAATAAGAAATATCGTAAAAAAATTCAAATAATCGCAACCCATACAGCTTCATAGACCGCGATAGCTTTCCTACGTCGGAAATGCCGCTCGTGTAGCCTAGAGCTTTAAATCCCGCAGTACCGAGATCCCGCGTCATGTCTATTTGAAAGTAAAAATAAACAAACAGTTCACTTACGTAAAATTTTCATAGTTAGTCAAATTATTAACTTTTTTATATTTTCAGGGAGTTAATTGCTGCTGTGAAAATAAAATTAAACATAACAAATTTAGGTTTAATCCAACAAAGTTGGTTTTTATAAATATAGAATGACTGTTTATGACACCAGTACTTTTTTTTAGATATAGTCCGTCTTATGGTGAAAGTAAAGGGTTTTATTGTTAGTATTATATGTTGTCGTATAAAGCAAATCAAACATGGTTGAAGATTTCGACTCTTGAAATAATATATTTCTCTAAGTCAGAGCTATGGTTTACTAAAAGTATAATTTAACTAGCTGATCCGGCAAACGTTGTTTTACTATATAAGTTATTGTAATATCTTCTAAGATGTTCATTGAAATTAAGTGATGTCAAAGACAGTTTTGTTCACAATTAAATACTTGTACACGATGGACAACACTCGATCACTAGTAGCAGGGATTCTTCAATAAAAACACTTCTTCGTTCGTAGTTCGCTTCTTTATTCGCAGTTTATTCTTGAGGGTAGCTCCGAGGGAATTCTTCGAGTCTTCGATCTTCGCCGTCGACCAAAGGTTTGGTCGCTATATATATCCCCTCGGGCTACCCTAACAACTAGTACTCTATACAATGTGTTCCTTAAATCTAATCCGCCAATGACGACGCCGGATTTCGTGTAGTTTCGTCGCCTGGCCGCCGCTGTCGCTGCTGTCGCCCCGGTCGACGTGCTCCTCTCCCGCACCTCTATTCATGCGTCTCTGGCGCCCTGGGCTCGCTGTTCGTAACATCCTCCCCCCGGCGTAGCTCGTCGAAGCCTTCTTTTTCCAGCCGGAGAACAGCCAGCTTCCTAGCAGGGCGCACGAAGGCTCCACCTCTGGTGCGGATGAGAGCGCTGCGCACGTCGCCGTCTGGCCCGGGGTACACGGCCTCCACGATGCCTCGAGGCCATGTATTGCGGGGCAATGCAGCGTCGACTACGATGACTAGATCTCCGGGGCGTAGCGGGCGCTGTCGATCGTGCGCTCCGCCACGCGCCACCAGCGTCGGCAGGTACTCCCGGACCCACCGTCGCCAGAACTGGTCGGCGAGCCCTTGTGCCGCCTTCCATGCTCTCTTATCCGCCGGCGAGCACACCCCGGTCTGGGGCAGCCCTGCCGACGTCCCGATGAGAAAGTGGTTCGGAGTCAATGCCTCCGGATCCGCCGGATCCACGGAGACGTGTGTCAGCGGTCGCGAATTGATCGCGTGTTCCGCTTCTGCCAGCAGCGTCGTTAGCACCTCCTCTCGCGGTGCTTGGTCGTGTAGAGTCGCGCTCAGCGCAGCTTTTGCTGAGCGCACGAGTCGCTCCCACGCGCCGCCTTGATTCGGCGCGCCAGGAGGGATGAAGCGCCACTCCATACGGCGCAGCTGCGCGTAGTCACGCAGCGCCGGCTCCCACTCGCTGTATGCTGCCCGTAGCTCCGCGTCGGCTCCACGGAAGTTCGTCCCGTTGTCGCTCCAGAGCTGACGCGGCCATCCGCGTCGCGCTGCCATCCGTCGCAGCGCCATGATTGCGGAGTCGGCAGACAGGCTGCCCACTACCTCGATGTGGACAGCTCGGGTAGTGAGGCACGTGAACAACGCGCCCCACCTCTTCTCACGTCGGCGGCCGATAGTGACGGTCATCGGCCCGAAGTAGTCGACCCCGCAGTTGGTGAAGGGTCGGCGATGCTGATCCAGGCGCGCCGGCGGCAGGTCCCCCATCGGCGGCACCCGGGGCTTCGCTCGGCGCACCCGGCAGAGCGCGCAAGCCCGGGCAACTGCGCGCACAGTGGGGCGCGCGCGCAGTATCCAGAAGCGCTGCCTGATGTCATTGAGGACGCGCTCGTTGCTGGCGTGTCCTGCAGCCGCGTGTTCTCGCAGCACGATGAGTCTTGTCAGCGGGTGGCGGCCGCCCAGTATGATCGGCCGCTTCGTCTCGTACGGCGCGCGCGCGGCATCGATCCGTCCGCGCACACGCAGCAGGTCGTCCTGCAGCATCGGGTCCAGTTTGGCGAGGCGGCTGGCAGCTGGCAAGGTTCGGCCAGCGCGCAGCCTCGCGATCTCCTCGTCGAAGTCTTCCTCCTGCGCCCTGCGTAGCCATAGGTGCTCCGCTCGCTCGATGTGCTGCAATTCAAGTCGGGTCGCTCTTTTGCGACATTTGTCGATGAAGGCGAGCACCGTCGCCGTCGCCCGGATCAGCCGCTCATATGATGAGAAGCGGCTAATGTCCGGCAACGGGCTCGCGTTGTCGATGCTCGCGGCGCAGCACGCGGCCTCCTCGATGCTGCCGGTGCTGCTCGGTCGTGCCTTTTCCTGCGGCCACGTACTCTCAGGCCCGTACAGGAAAGAAGGTCCGGTGAACCAGCGGTCATGCTGGTCGGTTGGCGCCTTTCCGTCGCGGGTTGCGTCATCCGCGACGTTGTGTGCGGTCGGCACCCAGCGCCATTGTTCTATGTCAGTCGCCTCCGCTATCTCGCCGAGCAGGTGCGCGACGTAAGGCGTGTAGCGCCGCGCGTCCGTCCTTATCCACTGCAGCACCGTTGATGAGTCGCTCCAGTAGATCACGCGATCAGCCTTCCAGTGATGTTCTTGCTTTATCATGCCAGCCAGCCGGGTTCCGATGACAGCTGCTTGTAGCTCCAGCCGCGGTATCGTATGCGGGCGCAGCGGCGCCACCCTGGCCTTAGCAGCGGCCAGTGTCACCGTGACGCGACCGTCTTCGTGCATCAGCCGCCAGTATGCTGCCGCTGCGTATGCCTGTTCGCTGGCATCGACGAACACGTGAAGCTGCCTCTCCGGTTCCGCAGCATCGTCGTCGGTGACGTATCGTCGCGGCAGGCGCAGCTGAGCTATGTCGTCCAGCGCGCTCAGCCATTGGTCGAAGCGATCCGCCTGCTCGCCCGGAAGCTGCTCATCCCATCCTATCTGGATGCGCCATAAATCCTGCAACACAATCTTGGCAGTGATGCTGTAACAGCTGAGTAACCCCAGCGGGTCGAAAATCGACATGACCGCCGCCAGGGCCTCTCGCTTCGTCGGGGCCCGCTGCCGTTCACGGACTTGTTTTGGGACGCGTGCCAGGGTCGTGTTGAAGCCCAGCTCGTCTTTCTCGGCGTCCCACAGCATGCCAAGTGTCTTTTCCTGGTGGTGTTCGTGGCCCAGAGCGGTCGGCTCCCGGGCTCGCAGCTCTCGAGGGACGGTGTTCAGCAGGAGCGGGCAGTTGGAGTTCCAGCTTCTCAACGTGAAGCCTGCTTGAGCGTGGACGGCGATGACCTCTTCTATTGTCTTCTTTGCTTCTTCCACGATCTTGAAGCTGTGCACGAGGTCGTCCATGTAATGGCTCCTGGTGATGACCGGCAGTGCCCTGGCGTGCGAATGCGCGTGATCCTGCGCATTCCGGTCCCGCACACTGTGGGCCAGGAAGGGCGAGCTGGCTGCTCCGAAGATCATCGAAGTCATCTTGAACTGCTCCGGAGGGTCCTTTCTGTTGTCGCCTCTCCACAAGAATGACTGCGCCGGTTGATCTTCCGCTCGCACCTTCACCTGCAAAAACATCTCAGAAATGTCCGCTGTTACGGCGATCGGCCGTTCCCGGAATCGAAATAATATTCCGGGAAGTGATTGTAACAAGTCCGGTCCCTCGAGTAAAAAGTCGTTCAAACTTTTGTTCTGTACGCGGTGCGCTGCGTCAAACACTAGCCGTATCTTGTTTGGCTTATTCGGGTTTCGTACGGCGAAGTGCGGTAGAAACCACTGTATAGCGCTGTCTCGTTCACTCTCGCTATACTTTTCCGCGTATCCTTTTTTCAACAAATTTTCAATCTGGCGCGTGTATTCCTCTTTAAATGCCGGGTCGCGATCCATCTTTTTCTCTATGCCCCTGAGGCGTATGAATGCTTCACTGTAGCTCGGCGGCAGCACGATGTCATCGGTGCGCCACGGTAACCCGACTTCGAATCGATTGTTCACTCGGCGCGCCGTTTTGTTGAAAATCTCGATCGCTCGTCGATCTTCTGGCTTCTCCTTGGTGGTCAGCGACACACCAAGCGCTTCCAACGTGAAGTGCTTCTTCACCAGTTCTTGAAGACGCTCGTCGTCTTCTTGCTCGGTGCTCGAGGGGGTGCTGCCGCAGTCTCGTTCCGCTGCGTGCAGATGCAGCACCGTGTTCTCCCCCCGTCGATGGAGCAGGCGAGGCTCGATGCCGTAGATGACCCACCCTAGGCTGGTGAGTGATGCGGCGGGCTCGTTCTTCTTTCCGGTCCTCATCTGCTGGGAGACCATCAGGTGCCAGTTGTCGACACCTATCAGGATCCTCGGCTTCGCGTTCTCGAAGCAGGCCTCCCGGAGATCTTGCAGGTGGGCGTACCGCGTCAGTTCCCGCGGCGCCCGCTGTCCTCGCAGGTCCAACTTCTTGACCGTGCGAGCGGTGATCTCGTGTGCGGCGCGTTCTCGCCGCCCTCGGATGCTGATGCTGACCCGCTGACTGCTGCTCTCGTGCTCCGTCGCGTTGACACCTCGCAGCCTCAGCGGTGCCGGAGTCCCCTTGGCGCCGATGCTGTCTGCCAGTTCTTGGTCGATGAGGGTTATTGATGACCCCTCATCCAGGAGCGCGTACGTAGCTACTTCTCCCCCGGGACCTGTAATGATGACGTTGCAGACTTTAAGCAACACGCTGCTATCTTCACTGGGTGTTGCTATCGACATCACTGCTTCTTCTCTGGCCGGGCGGGGTGGTTCTTCCTCGTCGCTGGATCGCACCTCTGGCTGCGCTCGCACTTGCTCGGTGTCGTGCAACAGCGGGTGATGCGGCCGGCGGCAACCGCTGACACCGCATGCGTCAGCTTGGCAGTCGGCCCGACGATGCCTCTTCTTCAGGCACTTAAAACAAACGCGCGCTGACTTTGCCCAGTCCCAGCGGGCGCTGCTCTTCATATTCTTGATCTTCTTGCATTTATCCGTAGCGTGGTCCGCTCCACAGCAGAAGCACCCTTGTGGTGCGCGTCGCTCCTCTACCGTTGTGTAGACGGCTGCCCCACGCGTCGTTCGGCGTGCTGGCTTCGTGTTCTGCTGCCTCGGTCTTGCTGGCGCGGCGTATTTTGCAGTGCTGACGGCGCCCGATGTACTGGATTGGCGCGTGTAGCTAAACGCCAAGTCCGCTTCGCGTGTGAGGAAGCGAGACAGAGTGATCACTTCGCACTCTTCCATCCCTCGGTGCAGATGTGCGTAGTCTCTCCACCTTGAGACTAGCAGCGGGCTCATTCGTTCCATGATTTCTCCCGCCAGCTGAGGATTCCGTAGATAACCGCTGTGGCCGACGTTCTTCAGCACGGCGATTATGTTCTGCACTCGTACTGCAAACACGTTGAGCTCTTGCGCTGTCATTCCTGCTTGTGGCAGCTGGCGCAGCTTCTCCATGGCGTCGTTGATGATGGTGTCCGGTTGGCCATAACAGCGCTCCAGTGTGTGCATTATGGCATCCGGGTTCTCCGCAGTGTGCAGTAGAGGCGCCACGGCGTCCCTCGCTTCTCCCCGGAGACACACCCGTAGCCTGGCTAGGTTCTCCGCCGCCGAGAAGTGGTACATTTTCGTGCTATCTCGCATGGCTGCCTTGAATGGCAGCCACTCGTTCGGTGCCCCGGTGAATATGGGTAGGTCCGAGGCTTGACGTGGCGGCACTCGTTCCCGTGCCGTCATCCTCTTCAACGCCTCGGCCAGCTCCTCGATCGCCCTCGATCTGCCCCTCGTGGGCGTGGGTGAACGTGTGCGACGCCGTTCTGTCGCCTCACGTTGCTGTGACCTTTCTTCTTCGAAGGTCACTCGGGCCGCGGTCAGCTCCCCCCGTTGATCGTCGGAGGTGTGGAGGGCCGTTCTGCCTCCTCGTTCTGCTGACGGTGTCTCGGCCGGGTACGTCGAATCCCCCTCGGTCGCTTGTTGCAGCCAACTGTTCACGCGTTCGTTCGTCTCTGACACGTTGCTGCCCCGTTCGTCCTCTTCGATATTTTCGAGGTCCACTTCTAGTCTCTTCCTGACTAGGTCCGCTTCCATGCGCAGTTCCCGCCGTTGGATCTCGGCGAGACGTTCCTGTGCTTGCAGCTCCAACTGCAACCGTAATCTGGCAGCTGAGCTTGTACTTGTGCGGCGTGACCTCGCTGGCGAACGTTGTCTTGCTGCTGTAGGGAAAGAAACTGCGTTTGACGTTTCAGCGTTTGACAATCGAGCGTTTGACAATCGAGCGTTTGACTTGTCACATGTCAATGTAGCGTTTGACCCCCCTGTCGTAGTCTCAACAGCAGGCCGCACTGACGGAGAGCGTGGTGGTTCAACATGACGCACCGAGGCCGGTGCGTACATGTCACACTCGTCCGTAGTATCGGCCCCCTGTGATCGAGTCTTGACCATTTTCCCCAATTCTTGATGCAATCTTCGATAAATCGATGCGTTGGTTCTACTTTCTTTCTTCTATTCGGCTTCCGATGGACCAGGATATACACGATGGACAACACTCGATCACTAGTAGCAGGGATTCTTCAATAAAAACACTTCTTCGTTCGTAGTTCGCTTCTTTATTCGCAGTTTATTCTTGAGGGTAGCTCCGAGGGAATTCTTCGAGTCTTCGATCTTCGCCGTCGACCAAAGGTTTGGTCGCTATATATATCCCCTCGGGCTACCCTAACAACTAGTACTCTATACAATGTGTTCCTTAAATCTAATCCGCCAATGACGACGCCGGATTTCGTGTAGTTTCGTCGCCTGGCCGCCGCTGTCGCTGCTGTCGCCCCGGTCGACGTGCTCCTCTCCCGCACCTCTATTCATGCGTCTCTGGCGCCCTGGGCTCGCTGTTCGTAACAATACTCTTAATCAACAACACATTCATTTGGATAAAGATTAATATTATTACGTTGATACAACTCTTAACAAATAATGCATTCATTTCGACCAAATTTGATTACCATAAAAACGGTTCTAGTGAGTTAATCTTAAAAGATAGACATATACTGTCACGGACATTTTTTTAGATAATTTCAAGAGAAATAATTCTTTCATACATAGATTTTTGGTATCTTGAACCGTTTTCGCAGCGCACGCAATGGAAGCACTCAAGGATGAATAATTTTCCCGTTTTTTTCACATTTTCCATTATTTCTTCGCCCCTAATGGTTGCATCGTGATGTTATATAGCCTAAAGCCTTCCTCGATAAATGGTCTATTCAACACAAAAAGAATTTTTCAATTCGAACCAGTAGTTCCTGAGATTAGCGCGTTGAAATAAACAAACTCTTCAGCTTTATAATATTAGTATAGATGTTATACAGAAAGTGGAATAGTGCTACTATAAAATAACGATAAATTGTGTATTATATAAGTAAAACAACATAATATTGCAACCAAATCTGTCCATCGACGTCATGAAGAACGAAATACTTTGAAATGTTTTTGCTACATGAGTCCAGTCAAAAATAGAGATCATTAAATGTCAACTTATAGTACATTTTGTTAGCAACATACATAGAATTGTATATGCAATTTGCATAAACGCGCCAGAGATAATTTGTTCTAAACGCTAATTAAGAAATATGTATGGAATTTTGTACCCAGCAGCAGTTAACGGTCTTCTCATCCCTGTGTGCAAGCCTGTGTGAACTTATATTGATTCATCGTTTTTTTTTAACTTTTACGGTCCCATTTCATCATAAACAAAAGCAAAAGCATAAGTTGCCGTGTACCATCCTTAAGAGGTGGATGTTCCTTATATCCGCGTGAAAAGATTCGCTTCTACATTTATCATGTAAACAGCTAAGGAGTGGAATACGCTTCCAGCGGCCATATTTCCCCGATCTTATGACCTGGGAGTCTTTAAGAGAAGAATGAATAAACATTTGTCGGGCGGAAGCGGACGGTCGTCGGACACATCTTGACCTTCCACCATATGTGATTGAGGTCAAGAGTTCGCCTGTAAATAATGCGGGATTAAAGATTCTCAATCCCGCAAATACTAAGATTGAAGATATGCCGCGGGACTGTAAGCCCTAATGTAGCCTCCCAGCAAGCACACACGCGACAAGTCTGTTTGGTCAGCTGGCCGCGCGGCGACGCCGGCAGGATGTCGCGACCAGCCTCGTTCCGCTCTCTAGGGCATCGACACACTATCATCAAAAGCCAGTATTCATTATTTATTTAATTACTAAGTGTTTCAAATAAGTTCGTATAGTCATAACAGTCAATGGATATAGTGATCTTTTACTTCAACCTCCTTCCCCTACTAAATTTTCTTTTTCTCCTCACCTCTCAACTCTATCACACCCCTCTCCCAACCCTCTGTTATGCTCATTTAAATTATATCAATAACTCAATATGAAAACCTCATAATGTATTTACAACTTAAAAAAACACATTTTCTTGAAGTAAGTTGCATCCTTTATTTCAAACCCTTGCAAGTTTTACTTTCACAACAAAAGGTAGCGTATAGCCGTTTCCGAGATTTAATTTATTTTTATGCTAAAATACATCAAACTTGGCTCAGCCGTTGTCACGTGAAACCGAAACATACAGACTTTCGAATTTATAAAATCAGTAAGGATTTTTGCGCAAATATTGAGCCTAACAAACTTTTTTTATTCTTAATCGGCGTAGCGTCCACATCACGCCTGATGGTAAGCATGGAGCAAGCAAAAAAACACCTACGACTATCAACAGTAAAAAAAAAACAATCGGTAGTCGCAGCGATCATGCCGGCCTGCACAAATATCTCTTCACGCTTCGTTTAAAGGAGCCAATATCATAGGACGGTGGAAACACTCCCGCCAGAAGACCATTCCATAGCTCAAAAAATCGGCTACAGTAAGAGGTTGAGAGTTTTTCAGTCCTAGCCATGATGTGAATTACCGCATAGCCGTGACTCTACAAACCCGCGCGCGTGATTAGCAGAGTAGATCTCCAGGGGCCTAATTCTGTATGACAATTTAGATTTCACACTCAAATCTTACCATTTGAAAACCTTGTTAACATCGTGTCTTGTCTATATCAAGTCACGGTAACGTATCTGGTTATTTCAATAAAGTATCATAGAGAATCCGATTGTTGCAAATGTCGTAATCGCTAAACTGTCTTAGAGAATTAGGCCCCTGAAAACTCGCCGTGATACATACTACCTGGGATACCTAAAACCTAAATTATAATAGTTTTTTTTTTATTATTACAGCCGTGTAATTTAAAGCTAATTATACACCTCGTCAGTTGCAACAAGCGATATAATTATACAAATACTGATTTACTAAAATAAGCAACACGGCAAATGAGGTCAGAGTACAGGCATAGAAATTCCTCGTCTTGAATAGCTGGTATTGACTCAGTTGCTCTCAGGTCGAGTCGTTGACCCTCGCAGGACATTTGTAATTCATATATGTTACGATCTAAATAACCTAGGATTATTTGAGACACCAAGACAGCTAAGGAGTGGAATATGCTACCAGCAGCCATATTTCCGCGATCTTATGACCTGGGAGTCTTTAAAAGAAGAGTGAATAGGCATTTGTTAGGCGGACGTGGTTCATCATTGGACTCATCTTTACCTTCCACCAGGTGTGATTGAGGTCAAGCGTTCGCCTATAAGTTATAAAAAAAAAAACACCAAGAGGTACAAGTGTACAGGCATAGTGACTCGCATTGGCCTGTCGCGTTTTGGTGTAAGCTCGTGTACAGAAACTAGTATACCTAGAGCAGTAGCGTTCATTCCATAGATGCAAGCATTGCATGCCCTTATGATAAATAAATCTGGAATAAATTGCTTAAAGTTAAACAAAAAAGGAACTATTTATATTAAAATCTATTCTATATTCACGCCACCTATCTTTCCTATGAAAGCAATATAATATTTACTATAATAATATAATATTCAAATTATTTATACGAATTCTGCCTGCCCTGTCCAAATATCCTTTGCCCGCCACTGACGTAGAGACCTTTACCTGGTGGTATATGTAGACCAATACTGCGGAGACCGTCAATGGTTTTTCGTATCTTGAAAGTCGCTGTCGTTTTTGGACGTACTATAAGTACAGTCAAGCATATGAGGCGTCTAGTTTCAAAACCCGCTATAACATATTTTTTTCAAATGCCAATTATTTATAAAAACTTATAATTAATCTTTGATTTACAATCACATTCTTATAAGGTATTTAAATTATTATACTAGAGTAAAAAAGAAAAAAAAATCATATATAATATTTGCTTTGATAAAAACATTTCAAATGACTATTAAGTAATTTTGTACGAAAAATTGTTTTAGCGGGTTTTGAAACTAGACGCCTCATATGTGGACGCCACGCCATCTATCGAAAATTATTGACAATTAACGATATGTGTATAAGTACAAGAAAACATATTTATATCATTGTCCTAATATGAATCAATTAACCCAAATTAATAATTTTTCTACATATTAACGTAAGTGAAATTAATTTAATATCGCTTGTGGCGACATCTATATTAGAAATAATTTATGGTTTTAAGAAAATCTTGTAATTTGTATATTACAAATATTAATTAATAATAATATTTTGTTATATTATTTAAGTTATGTTTCTGAAATTATTTTATAGTATTGTAATTTATTATTGAAAGAAGAGTTTTCGCTTTATAAAGTGCAATTTGTAAAGTTACATTATATTTTTATTTATCGTGCCTGTCATATACACAGTATAACAAATGTTTTTGTCGATGTCGACATTCTGCCTTGTACATTTGCCTTCTTTAGAAGAATGCTAAGAAAAAAATATCAGATTCTGCTTTCCGAACCGGTGTTAGTTTAATTTTTCGTGACGATTCCATAGTGTTCGGAAGCGGGCCTTTTTGAATAAAGTTATATTTCATTTGAATAAAATAATCGACATTCAACATCGATATCAATTAAAATTCCCCGAATGTATGGAAATCTATAATACGAATTTTAAATGCTGATTAAGCCGGGTGAAGTTTTGCATAGAATACGGGTTGGGGTTGGAGGAAGTCGCTTGACCCCTACACTTATATATATATGGTTATACGCAGTACCGTGATATGCGTTTACATTATTCAAGACTTTATGTTATCAATAATCACGACTGTAATATACATGTACTGGTGAATTTTACAGACGAAGAAGACATTTCTGGATACAATAATTTGTATCTTCTTGTAACTATTTTTTTTAATCCTATCTCAGCATAGTGACCACACCCCGCCTGACGGTAAGCATGGTGCATTCCAAAACGACTGCAACTATTAACAGTGAAGAAAAACAATCGACAGTCACAGTGATCATGCCGACCTGCACAAATATCTCTTCACGCATCGTAAGTAATCCGAGCTTAGACCGAGTGTAAAACACAATTCAATTCCTTTAATTAAATGATAATAATTGTATATCGTCACGCTATATCCCTTTCGAGGTAAGCACAGATATATTAATGACTGTACCCACTTTGCGCTTATGGCGTGCCCAACCAGAGCCCAGTGGCGCAGCTGATCGCCGTCCTCACAGCGCTAGTACACATCATATTTCTATAAAATGGCATGCGAGTTTACTCACGATGTTTTCTTTCTCCAGTCAGGTTGTGTTATGTCTGGAAGTCCAGAGGTATGCGCCTGGACATAAACCAACGAGCATTCGCCTTGAGCCGCATGGAAACCGGTTCCTTATCCACTAGGTTATCACAGACACATCCATATTTTATAAAATGGTGCGGAGCTCTCACGCCGGGAGCCGAGGAAGTTGGCATCGCCGGCAGATGAGTAGGATGGACACCCCGGTGGTTTTAGTCAGTAGGAATCCGACATACTGGAGCTGCTCTGACCACGCGGCGGTTGCATGAGGATCTTCACCGGATCAAAAAAAGGGATGGACCTTTCAGATTGGGAAACAGTGGCGGTATATTATTAACATTGATGGCTGACGTCAGCCAATAGCCAACGTGCACAGGAGTCGGACGGCCTGAATGCCGAGGGCGAACACTGTTGACGCGTGAGAACGAATGACATACGACCCTCTACAAGTCAGCGCAAATTTGTAAAGCGACCGCTTGCAAATACTGAGTAACGCTGAGTTTTACAATTAACAATACACGTGGATTACAACATTCCACTTTTTTAAACTGGCTCGTCAAAATGGCTGCATTGCATCTGGTGGAAGGTACAGTATAGGCCAAGAACAGCCGTTCACACAACAGAAAATCTCTAGCAGTAGCGTTTATTCCATAAATGCATGCAAGCATTGCATGCCCTTACGATAAATAAGTCTAAAATTAATTGCTTCAATTTAAACAAAAAAATAAACTATTTATATTCATATCGATTCTATTTTCAGGCCATCTATCTTCCCTATGAAAGTAATATAATATTTATTATCATTATATAATATTCACATTATTTATGTGAATCTGCCTATCCTGTCCTAATACTCTATGCACGTCACTGATCTCTAGGTATATGAACAATTGGATATACACAAAACTAATCCCGGGACGCGACAGGCCGGAGCGAGTCACTATAACGGTCTTTACACTTGTCTACTGCAGTCACGACTAGTGATGAAAATGCTCGGGAATTTACCCAAAGTGTCTAAAACTTCCGCGAACATTTCGTAAATTCCCGGGAATATTCCCAAGGAAGTTTTGGGCACTTTGGGAAAATTCCCGGGCATTTTCATCACTAGTCACGAGCCAGTTCGCGCAATCGGTTTGCAACTGTCAGCATGGTGCAGGCCGAAAAACGACTATCAACTGTAAAGAGTAACCAATCGATAGTTGGAGTGATTATGCCGCACAAATATGCATATTTTTGTCTTATTTGTCTGTTATTTCATGGTTTTATTTTGTGTTTGTATTGTTTACGTTTCTCGCGAACGATGTGGTGCCGTACAACGGCACAGCACATTACTCTAGGTGTATTTGTATGATTGTTTGTTATTATTGTGTGATGCGTTGGCCACTGGCCGCCCTCGATGGTATAAAAGTAAAATAAAACAGTTTCCTGTTCCTTGAGAGTTGCAGTCAGTTTTAACTCCGTTCTTCTTAACATAAAGTGCAATCTAATCACTTTGCCAAGCTAATATGCCAAACATTTTTTTATTATTATTATTTATAGACGAACGCCTGACCTTAACCACACCTGGTGGAAGGTGAAGATGAGTTCGATGATGAAACGCGTCCGCCCAGCAAATGCCTATTCACTCTTCTCTTAAAGACTCCCAGGTCAAAAGACCGCGGAAATATGGCCGCTGGAAACATATTCCACTCCTTAGCTGTTCGCATGATGAATGTAGAAGCTAATCTTCTCGTGCGAATATAAGGAACATCCACCACATACGGATGGTATCCGACACGATGTCTTGTGGTTTTGTGGTGGAATGGGGCTGGTGGAATCAAAGAATGTAGTTCCTGAGAACACTCTCCACCGTGCAACCGGTAAAAGACCGCGAGGCAGGCAACTCTACGTCGATGCTAGATGCTCTGCATTTTACTTTTTGACAAAGAGTCGTCACCAATAAGTCTACGAGCTCTGCGATCAATCGAATCCAAAGCCGCCAACTGATATTTAGCGGATCCGTCCCAAAGGTGACAACAGTACTCGACACCCGACCGCACCTGCGCTTGATACAGGTTAAGAAGTTGCGAAGGTGAAAAGAATCGTCTGACCTTAAAAAGGACATCTGACAGAAGGAACCTTACATGGGTTTCTATTTTTCCTTCCGAGGTATCTAACTCTAAACTAGACAGTAATCCGATAGAGATAGCTGCTTTTAAAAACATAACACCCATAGATAAGAGTGTCGAATTGTACGCGAGATTTGAACGATTACCGAGAAAATAGCAATCGATAAGCTATCTTTTAATGGAATTTTGAGTATTCACTCAATAGGCCCTCACTTTACTCTAATCTGATTACTTTTAACCTATTTTATTGAAACCGCGGTCGAATTGGCCTAGTGGATAAGACACCGGAATCCATTCGTGCAAATGCGAATGGTCTTCAATACCTATCATGTCACATATCTCTTAAATTAAAGCGCAACACACACAACGAGCGGACGCGGGTCCGGACGGAAGCTCGACGGTACTAATTCCTTATATATTTTTTTTACACTGGCTCGACAAAGTGACTATAGACAGAGATGGGCAAAATGTAATCTGATTAATGATTAACGATTACAAAATGTAGTCGTAATTTTAATTTTCTTGCTATGTAATCATGATTAAATGCATTTAAAACATTAAGAAATCATAAATGTGTATACAATTTGGGTTTTCGTAGTGTTTAAAACATAAATGAGCAAAATGCAGCCATATAAAGGTAAAAAACGTAAAATTTAATCGTTACTTATTTTCACTACTCTGATTACATTTTGCCCATCTATGACTACATTGTACCTGATGGTAAGTACAGTGTAGTCCAAAAACGAAAGTGACTATCAAAAGAAGGAAATCATTAATGATTCTTCGTCATGAAGGCTCATATATCAGTTCAAAGAGTTTATTCTCCTAAAGATACAAATCACTTACATGAGAACACTTTGTTTAAAACCTAACTGGAACATTAAAGTAGTCAGAGGTCACTTGGCATAAACAGAACTATATTTATTAGTATTTCTCTTTAATATGTTGTAGTAACTTTGTTCTGCACATGCCACGCGAGCCCGCGTTCCTTATGTAGGAGGGTAAGGCGTTGCAGAGTTGTGCTCCCTCAAAAGTGATATTCTGTTTTTCATAATTGTTCCATGCTTTAGGAAGCACAAGCATAGTTTGTCGGCGAGTATTGCGCGCTGTATCAAGTCAGATTTTTATTATAAAAATTTATTTGTATTTTTTTTTTCATCACTGACGAACGCCGTATCGCAAGCCTGCCCATCACGAAAACTCATTAAGTCCCTTATCCTCAAAAAGAAATCAAATTAAATAAAAAAATCTATGTTCAGTTTGCAACACCCTGTGGGTTTGAACCTTGACTTGGTCGGTCTGATAAGGAATGAACCTAACTATGATCTACTAGCGTTTGGGAAGCGACTACCTTGAGAAGATCAAGGCTACATCGGAGTGGAATACGGAAAGGCGTTTGATGTAACCGACTGCGTAATGCTGGCCGGAGAGATGTGTCAAGCTCGCAATCCCTGAAGCTGCTGCTGAGAAACGATTGCCAGAATCCGAACCCGAACCTTTAGTTCTAGCCGCAATACGAGCCACTTAGGAGAGATTTGTTATAATTCAATTCGCTTCTACATTCATCATGCGAACAGCTATGGAGTGGAATATGCTTCCATTGGTTCTTCAATATGCATCGATGGTAACTAATAGTCGGTATTATCTGCCCTCGCCAGTGAAACGTGACCGTGTGATAAAATTAAACGTCGTTTAAAAAACCCGTAAAACCTATATAGAATCGTGTAACAGAGAAACTCGGTAAAACTTGTCATTATAAAACCACAAGACATCGCGTATGGCAGGCGTTTCTTATATCCGCATCAAAGAGATTAGCTTCTATATTCATCATGCGAACAGCTAAGGAGTAAAAAATACTTTCAGCGAGCATATTTCCACAATCTTATGACTTATGAGCCTTTAAGAGAAGAGTGAATAGGCATTTGTTGTGAGGACTAATTTTCACTTTCCACCAGGTATGATTGTGGTCAAGCATTCGCCTTTACTATGAAAAAGGGCTGGTGGAATTTGAGAATGTAAACGCTCCTAAAGCCATTCTCCATTATGCAACCGATACAAGACTGAAAGTTTATTGTGAAAACTTTGCTGATTTGTATATTATCTTTATGTATTGTATAACTATCATTTAGTCAGTGACGCGTCCCATTACAAGACATGGTAAAAAATCCGTTTCTATGACGCGTCCTGTCACAGGACAGTAGGCAGTCTTGTATAATGGGATCCACAAATAAGCGGGAATTATAGTTTTGACAGTCAACACGCGAAAGGTTAATTTGATTTTATCCTGCCGTTTGGTGTATACATAAAAATAAATTCGCTTAAAATTCCTAGAACAAAACTAAACAATAGACTAGTAAAACGAAAGCGAACAGTCGTAGAACAATTTCACAATACACAGTAACATCGTAAAGAAAGAAAAAAAAACGTGTGTCAACAATGAAATTATCAGAAATTATCGTTTAAGTACACGCCCTAGTGATGTTGCTCAGATAACAGAACGTGTACGATAAGGAGAGTAACGGTCACTGCAGGCCCGCACTCGAGTGATGCCAGCGGGGCCCTAAACCTCTGAAACTTCACTAAACACTTTTTTATGACTACCTCGCATCTGATGTTACGCACAGTGTAGTCAAAGAAAGGAAGCGACTATCGAGGGATAAGAATTTAATAATTTAGCCCACGCACATCAAGACTGAAGGTCTCTAAGTATATGAACAACTGGACGCACCCAAGCTGATCCTGAAACGCTATAAGTCGAAACTTGTCACTGGCCTGATGACTGTGATTAAGAACGGATGGCAAACAGGCGAACAATCCACTTGAAGGAAAGCGGTCAAAGTCGGGTAAGGACAACTGCAACACGAGGGGTGTCATCATTGCGCTGCCGATATAAGGGAGCGTTTTTCACTCCTTTTTTGAAAAGCCCTAGGTTGTGATCTACAGGAAATACTGTACCTGTACGCCCATTCCTCAACTTTAAACTGTACGACAAGAAGGTTCTAAGGAACTGCACTGTTTTTGCGAGTTAATGAACCTAACAAGTGAGGATGAACTTGTAGCCAACTGAGCAAAGTGCGCCCCAGCAATGGTGTTGAGGGCACCAGATCAAATAATTTTTCAGAAATACTTTGTTTAAATTTTAATGATATCCTTAACAGATTTAAATATATATATTTTTATTTAATCGATTCCTAAAAAATGCCAATGCGCAGAAATGGTCAGTGCGGGTGAGGTGGTCCTATGAGGGTATTCCGCCCAAAAAAAAGTGTTAAGCATGTGATTCAAAGTGCAATAACATATTTTTTACGTTTTCGCAAGCTCATTCTCTTCTTGTTTTACCATGTTTTACTATAGCTCTGTAGCATTTTATGCTACCAATACGACATAGAAACGACTTAATGTAATTAAAATCATGAGATCACGATGTGTCAACTCGCAACAAATCTTTTAAACATATTGGTCTATTTAAGAGCAAATTATTTGGTCAAGTTTAGACGAGTGTTTATATTTTCCCTGTATTTCATAATTATAGAAATAGAATAATATTAAATGAAAATTTAATTAATATTAAATTAAACAAAGAAGATACAGTATCAGATTACGTTGGATAATGGCGATTAATTTTAATGGAACGAATAGTAAAGCATAAATTCTCATAGTTTCTCGCATTGCCGGTTCTTTGATGTCCGCAAAAAACCGACAAATCTTGAATCTCATGCAACGGCAAGGGCAACACTAATGACCCGTTTATCCATTTATTTGTTTGTTTTCTCGCTGATTACCACGAAATCGGGGCAAATGTGAACTCGGACGAGTTGTTTTATTGGTTGACGTTTACATCTCTGATTCTCTCAAAGAAAAAAAATGTATCTCTGTTATCATAAAATTGTTCGGGTTAATATTCTATTATTTCGCTATATCAAAAAACAGAGAAGGATTCACTAATTAGAAAGATAAGAACCAAGAGGTTTCTTTAAAAAAAAATGCAATATCTATATTATGTTTCTACGCGCATAAAACCGAAACTGTTAAACATATTTTGAATAATGTTTTCGCAGATGTAATAAATTTCAACTAAAAACGTAGGATATGTTTTTGCTTTTATCATAGGTTAGACAGGATCGGAAAAAAAGCTTGGTTAGTCCGAAAGATAATTCATAAAGGAATTTAATCAAAATTGGTTCATGTTGTTATCGTTCACGACATTATTAAAATACACATTTGACTGAACGCAATATACGCAAGTACAAAAGTGCAAAGACCGTCATAGTTACTCGTTTCGACATCCAATAGTTTAAATTATTTAAGACTTTTTTTTCGTGGTAAATGTAACGCGAACCGGCGGCGGCGACTGTCAATGGATTCCCAACTCCTGATAATCGTTCCCGTTCTTGGACTATACTGGGTGTTCCATCACAAGCGGTAAAGTAATTTTATCGAATTACTCTAAAAAAATAACTTATACACGGGTATTTTTACCATAGCTAGCACAGATGAAGTCACAAAGAGAGGTTAGTTTTAAATACATTAATATTACTTTAACTAATAAGCTATAATTGTAGAACCCTTAAACTCAGCAGTAATGGCATACAAAACAAATATAACTAGCATAGCAATATAATCGTTTAATATAAGTAATATGCAAAATTTTCAAACATTGAATTTTCATACATCAGCTAAAATATTTTGTTCTTACAAAAAACTTCGTTACAATTTAATTGCATATTCTAGTAATATGTTAATAAGTCCGTAATATGAATAATTATTATAATATTCACATTGACTTTGAAATACTTAAAAAATCCAGAGTTTTTAAAGGACCCCCAAAAAGTTGCTAACGTCCGCGCCTGGTTAGTTTCCTGCCATGTGTGTCACGTTTATTCCATATCTGTTGTGTAAAGCGTAAACCACTATAGTCTATGGTCTATTTGCTTTTTTCTAATTGCGTTCGGAATTCGTGAGGCGTGATACATTAAAGAGTTTTAATTGCACGAAATAAAAAAAATAAACTAACTTTTACTCATCCTACTAGGTTAGGGTTGTCATAATTATTTAAATACCTTTTTTTTTGTACCAAAGGATACAATTTTTACATTAACTTATTTTAGTTTTACAGAAATGAACTCTGTTTAATTTGAGGATCATTGTTTCACAGAGAATGAAAAATGCTGAACAGCAGAAGTTATTCAAATTCAATGATAATTTTTCTTTGCACTAGGCTGATTTTTTTTATTTTAAACCCACAATAATCCTGCATAAGGCCATTAGGGCCTCCGTGATAGCCCGGATGTGCCTGACTCCTACTGACTAAAAATCCCCGGGATGTCAACTCGGCAGCCGGGCCTGGGGATTCTTATTCCTCCAACGACCTAGCGAGCGATTAGCTTTTCTCAACGAACATTTCTGGGAGAAACCGGGTGTAATATGCATACATTTACCATAGTACATAAGGCTGTGTCGGTGAAGTGGCTATGTCATCTGTAAGACCCTGTCAAATACCAGCGCTGCAGATTTTATAAAGCGTCGGCCTAGTGTTTTCATTTAATTTTTGTTTTTTTTTTATCTCCTTTTCTCTATGTATCATTTATTTTGAATATGTCATTACTTGGCATTGCCAGTGCCGTTTGTAAAGTCAAATTATGTTAATAACACTTATTTTTCGTGTCTGTGGTATGTATAACAAATGTTTTTGAGATGTCAATATTCTGTCTTTACATTTGGTTCCTTCAGAACAATGCTAAGAAAAAATATAAGTTAAATTTTTTCTTCTGTGTTGTATTTGTTTTTCTTTTTACAATTAGTTAGTTTTCGCTTATTGTTTTGTGTCTCTTAGCTTGTTTTTTTTTGTGTATTACTTATTGTTTGTTGAATATGTAACAAATAAACTACTTTAGTTGTGGCTGCTGTCAATGAAATGTTTATTTTTCTTTTGTTAAAAAAGCCCATCCCTCTAAACCACTGTATTTAGGCGGCTCGCAGAACACATACGCACCTCGTGCCTCGTCCGAGCAACAGACTGACGCATGGCAACCCTACGCTGTGTAGAATCTTGATAACGTTAATTCTCTTTGTAACTAATCGTCCGCAACGAGCTTACTTAGGACCGGTTATGCTAAATTCAATTGTTCTGTGGCAATTATTTTTCTTTCAAATAAAATTGTCACCGGTTTATTAACATACTAGTCGCAGGTTTATCATTGTCCTATCATTGGTCTGACTAGAAAAATTCACCGCTCCTTAATAGGCAAATCGTTGGTAATGTTAAAATTATTGTATTTTAAACACTAGCTCTACTAAGTGTCAAAAATCCCTCCAGCTATTGCTATGTCGGCCCGCATATGCCACGATGCAAGGTCTCTAGGTATATGAACCATTAGATATACATACACAAGCCGATTTTATGAAAACAGACTTTTGTGTTACGGTCACGAAACATTTCAGAGAATCGCCCTAACACCTCAAATTTGTTATCAGGCTAGCGGTTAAAATAACTCATTAGTTGTTTATATATTTTTTTTTATCCCGGGGAAAATCCTGCATAGGACCATCAGGGACGCTGTGAGGGTAGCAACCCCGGTGTGTCAGAGTCCTACTGACTAACAACCCCCCGGGTGTCCCTCCGATTGCTCCACCCGGGCCTGTGAAGCCAAATTCGTCCAGACGCCCAGGGAACAAAAGGCCTTGTTGAAGCTATCTCTCTGGAGGAGGGTATTAGTTGTTTAGTTGTTTATATAGCCTGACTTTACGCAAGAGATATATTCCTGATTGGAATTGCCATCTGTCCGGCTTTATATGGGCACGTTTGGTTTTTTTAGTCATGCCCGACAAAATATTTGTGTACGTCTTAGGGCAGCCTTTCAGGTCTACTAAACGATGATAGGGACAGGACTGATTCCAAATGACTCAGCTAAGTGACTACAGCGCACCTGATCGTAAGTACACTGTAGTAAACTGCTAAAACTTGTTATAACGAACTCGTACTATGCGGGAATGTGTGTTATTTATGAATATTAAGTTATAAAATACTTACGATTAGTACGAAAGACTAGGTTAATTTATAAAGTAATAATCGCGTATTGAAAAAGAAATAAAAATTATTTCCTGTGTCACCACACCTTTATAGCCATCACATCCGTAGTATGTATTTTTTGCGATTAAATATTTTGTGATCAGGTTAAATAAATGGTAAAAAAAAATCTTCTATCAGGACAGGCAAAGGTATTTGAATGTACTGACGAAAGCCTTGAGCTGGTAGATTGTGCGACTGGCTTATGATCTAAGTATACGAGTGCAAAGACCGTCATAGTGATTTGGAGATGTCTCGGCTTATCGCGTAAAAGAATTAGCGTACATCCAGAACATATACCTAAAAATCTTTTCTGTTACATGTGGACTGGCAGGATGACGGCGATGATTAATGGATTCTCGTTTATTGGTGGTCGGTGCCATTCATAGACAACTCTTTCCATTGGATGATGCTGTTATTTTGTAGAGCCAATATAAAAAGGATAAGTATCTAACTCAAAACTTCAATTTTTTTCCTATATCGCACCGGTCTCCGAATCAGTACGCAGATTAACAGGTCATTAGAGGCTATGATATTAAAAGAGTGTGGATACAAGAGTGTAGATAAACAATCTTTTTAATAAATAAGGATAAATAAATAACTGAGATATATGTAAAAAAGTACAAAAATTATTTAAAAGAGAAATTAAATAAATACTAACTTTTTCTCATTAAACACGTAAGTTTATTAAAAATTGAGTTAACACGCACTTGGGGATATTCTTTAGCTATTACATTTTCTTAGTAAGATTATACTGTAAACAATTAAAGGATACTAAAAACGTCCCAAATTTTTAGGTGATTTTCAAGTGGCTGTTATTTTGAGGGAAACGGTTGTACAGAAGTTTAAAAAAAGAGGGTTATAGCCTTAAGCGTCTAGTTTTCACTTTTAAATGTACACGTAAACAATATTTACGTGCAGAGTTCTCGAATAGTCGTAACAAAAATACCTGATAAAAAAAAAAAATCTCGTTTTCAAAATTATGTATAAACTATTAACATTTTTTATTCTATAATTTTACCTTAAAGCTCTTTTAGATAATCATATTTTCTTTAATTTGAACTACCTACGAGCTTTCTACGATGATTTGACCCTGATCTTGATACGCTGTCTTGGTGTATCAGACTTCTATCGACTAAAATCACCGGGGTATTCCTCTTACTCGTCCGTCGGAGCCAAGAATCTGACCACGCCAACTTGCTTAGCTCCCGGCGACGTCAGGCCTTCTGCAGACCGCCGGAGGATGGTGTAAAAGGTCATTTCCTATATCGCCTCTAAGCTAACGTCATAAGAGCGGTGTGCGAGGACACAACACCACACTATCGCGTGGATACTATAGACGGCGCACTCCCGCAAATGTGCCGGCGAATTGTTAGAAAATGTGCGCTAAAAAATCGCACGGTGTACATTTGCAGTGCGTCCTGAGCCTTAATGTATAAATATCAAGTTACGTATTTATTGACACGGGGTGCGATATTGTACACTGTAGGCAATGGTATGCGCTGATGGCGCCAGATATTTATTTATCTAGATCTTTATTCGATTTAATCGAAAATATTATTCTATTATCCAAATAGAGAGTCGTCTGGTCTATCAATCTGTCGCCTAAAATTTTAAAATTAATATCGTGTAACGTTATCTTTAAAATAAAGTTATCAATGAGTCTTATCAAAAAGATTTAATACAACAACTAGAATCTGAGCGCAGTTTCGCTTGCATTTAGCACACGTAAACAAATTAAGCCTTTTTTCTGATGAAGGAAAACATCGTTAGGAAACTCGCTTGGCTTCTAATAGGAGTGTCATGTGTAAGTACCCTGAGTACGGCGCTCAGCTGCGCTCAGGTCTCGATAGATATATGAGCAAAGTGGACACAGCCACTAATGTATTTGTGCTCACTCCGAAAGAGATATACCGTGACTATATATTATTATTTAATATTTTCAATTAGTGTAGACTCATTCATGACTATGGTTTAAATTTCACTGTTAATAACTAAATATTCTAATTTGAGATTGTTTAATCAGTATGTTGCTTACATAAATAAACACATAATATTTACTGTATAACTTACACGAATCCTTAAGCAATTCCAAGCTTAAGCGATTGAACAGATATAGAGTTTATATGGAGATAGTTTGAGACCCCGAAAAGGGCATAGGATAGTTTCTATCCTAGAAACCATTCTTTAAAGGAGTAGAAATAGTGGTGTAAACAAGGTAGAAAAAAAGGCGGATAAAGCGCGTGGCCCATCCGTCGTTGCGGAAAAAACAGATTACTTGAAGTACAAAGTCACGAGCAAAACCTAGTATCCTATAAAACTGAGTTCCTTATGAATTCGAAGGTATGCCGAATGACAAAAAACCAGTTATATTATAGGGCAACAGCTCATGGAACTTGAATTAAAAAAAACAGTACATGTACTATTATATTTTGTATATTTTTTACTTAATATTCAAGTTTACAGAAATTTGCACTTTTTACGTAAGATTTGAATTCTGAATGTCGCTGGTCGACGGCAGCAGCCCCGCAGCGGCTGACAGGCTGCAATATACCGCTCTGTATACAACGTTACTGGTAACTAACGCAAAACTCCTTAAAGCTAACTTAGGTACACCAAGACTAACAACTTTTGTTCTATGACTTTTGCCAAAACTTAACACATCCTAAGATATATATGTTTTTAGTTTTAGTAGGGATTTCTATCAATCGTTAGCTCTATGTTTAAAGTTCAGTCAGCTGATGCTACGAAATCGTCTGCCCCAGTTGCATCGCGCCGCCTTTCAGAGTGTTAAGAAGATCAGAACTGCAAATTTGATTTATTTATTTTTTGTAGGAGGCAAAAAAGGATTGAATTTGCAAAAGTCGTAAAACAAAAGTTGTCAGTATTGATATACCAAAGACACCTTTAAAAGATTTTACGTTAGTTACCTGTATCCCTGTACATGAAGTTCTAATAGGACGGGGAATCGACACAACTAGAGGCAAGATGAGGCGTCTGGACACTGAGAACTGACCTCTATCATCCCAGCGTTTCCACAATGTCTTGCTACCTCAGCAGAATCGTCGGGTAGACAATCCGCCATCAGAACGACAGATGATGAACAGAAAATGTTGAAAATTGAGCAATTTTTTTCATTAACCCTTAACTTGGCAGAATGTTCTTCCTTTATATATCAAAATAATATTCATACCGTTTAACCCTTATGTTCCAAGGATGTCTAATAGAAACTAACCGTGCGTTCAAAAACTGAACAATTATCTAAATAGCGCAAACTTAATATAAAATTATTAAGATTGTGCTAAAAACTTATGGCAATAGGTTTTGTAAATTCTGATGTATCTCCACAGATACACTAGCAAGAAAAGGGTTTAATTAGATTTTTTTCGTGTAAGGTATTCACCGACTTGATTTTGAGGAAAGTGGATACAGCCTCTAATGTATCTCTGCTCACCCCGTCATGGATATAGCGCGACGGTATATTATTATTAATAAATTAGAAGTATAAAAAATGATTTAAAGGTCACGGTGTGTGCCAGAGTTCGCAGGTCCGTCATGATCGCTAATTAAATTCAATCGTAAATTTTCTATACAGAAGCGTTAAGTTACAAATTAATAATTACTCGATAGGGTTGCTACGTACGGAGATGAGATATGAACAAATACAGTCAGACTAGTTCAGCAGTGGCGTGCATCCCATAAAGGCAAAAAAGCATTATCTTTTTATACTTAGACATTTTATAAATATATTGACTTAATAATAATAGACTTTGCACACGAGATCACCAGCATGTGGGATGTAGATTCAACGAGTATTGTTTCGGTAGTCGTACCAACTAATGGGCTGATCGCAAAGTGCTTCGATTGCCATCTCCAGAGGATATCCTTTGGTTGTTGGATCAAAAGCCGAATGCAGATGAAAGTATTTCTTGACACAGTACGTATTGTGAGGTTACTCAATCTGCGCTCCTAACTACCGGTGGCTTCGGCCTTAGTCCCCTCTACATGTTTTTATATTTTAAAATTTTTTTTTATTGTATGTAATGTATTTTTGGATGTATATATTTTAAAGTGAAAACATATTGTAAATAAACGAAGAGAATAATAACAATATATCGTCACGCTATATCATTTACGGGGAGCGCAGAGGTATGCTTAATTGCATTTCCGGGCATGAATATCGGTCCCAATCTCAATCAAGTATGATCATTCCCAGTAACAGAGGTATTTCAATATAAAGTGTCGGAATCTGATAGTAAATATAAAAGGGGTCTCTCACTTATCCAGGGCCCACTTGCCCAGATTTTATTTTATAAGAAGTAGGTGAAGCGTGAAATTAGTGCCAGCCCTAGCTCTGGACGATCCTTGACATGGATTGTAAATGTTATGTACAACGGGGAATATTTTAAAATATATGTATTTTAATAACGCGAGAGGTTTTTGTTATACTGTGTATCATTTTTATATTGAGCTTTCAATGAAGATATGCTAAAATAATATTTTTTTCGTTCACTAACTTTTGCCAAGTCGTTGAGCTGTGAAATGGTCTTCCGGCGAGCGTGTTCTCATCGGCATATGATATTTGCTCTTAAAGGAGCGAAATGACATCAGACATAACCACCGTGACTATCGATAGGTTTTTGTTTACTGTTGTTAGACGCTTTTTAGACTACACCACACTTACCATTAAACGTAATGTGGTCACTAGCCGAGTCAGAATAAAAAAGGCAAATTCACTCTATAAATACACAATTGAATTAAATACTAGAGATGTCAAACATCTGGTATTCTTAATGTTTGTACTGTTTTAAGTGTCTTTATTATAATAATCATTTTTGTGCTATAATATTATAGTAGGTTTGTTTGTATTTTCTTCTTTAAAACGTTCGTGTGAGCAACCTGACCTCTAAAATGTTGTCTTTAAGAGAAGAGTGAATTAGTTGAGGTGACGCGGTACATCGTCGAACCCATCTTCACCAGGTAAGGTTGAAATCGGGCGTCCGCTTGTAAATTATGTTTAAAAAAAACTCACGAATCGACATACTTCACGGCATACGTTTCATAAACGGTTTTTAACAGGTCGGCGGGTTGCAACCTGGCTGTTTTCAAAATTAATTCGAGCGCAAGTTTGACTCCACTGTCTTAAGCAATTAAAATCTATGAACCTCGCAATTTTACTTTGATAACAAACAATTTATCAATATTATCAAAGCGATATCGAATATTTAATCTTCATCTTATGACACACGAGCTATAAATTAAAAATGATTCATTCTGTACACACCTTTCCTCGAATTAAGAAACAAATATACTTTAATGAGGTGTTTATTACCGACAGGCTTGCGCTTGACCTCAGTCTCACCTCTCGGAAAGTAATGATGAGGCCGATGATAGAGCACTCACCCAACAAATACCGATTCACTCGTCATACGAAGATTCCAATGTCATATGATGGAAAAACAGACGCTGGAAGCGAATACCACTCCTTGCCGGTTCGCAGCAAAAAAGAGGAGGCGAATCGCCTCGTGCGAGCAGTTGCAACATCAACCACATATGGACGCAAGTCCGCACGGCGTCTTGTCAATTTATGGTAGTAGGGGGAGGGTAAACTAAATCATACAACCCAGCCGCACACTCTCCAGAGTATAGTCTATATAAAACCGAAAGGCTGGCCACTCTACGTCAGTGTTCAAATCTGACATATGTATAAGGCCCAGGACAGGCCCTGCTTGGACTACTGTTCGCATCTCTGGGAAGGTTCTGCTCAGTATTTACTTGACGACCTGGATAGTTTACAGCGGAAAGCTGTCCGCATTGTGAATTATCATGACATTACTCAGCATCTTGACCCCCTCCAATTACGCAGAGATATTGCCTTACTAAGCGTTTTCTACCGTCTGTATCACGGAGAGTGTTTTGAAGAGTTATTTAACTTTGTTCTATCCTGTCCTTTCCATAATAGAACCACGCGCGTGGGTTTGTGGAGTCACGGCTATACGGTAACAATCCCGGCTAGGAATAAGAAGTTCTATAACTCTTACTGCAGCCGGATAGCTGAACTGTGGATTGGTCTTCCAGCGAGCGTGTTTCCATCCTCCTACGATATTGAACGTGTAGAGGTATTTGTGCAGGCCGGTATGTACACTGCAGCTATCGATTGTTTTTCTTTACAGTTGACAGTTGTAGTAGTTTTTTTAACTGCACCATCCTAACCATTAGACGTGGGAGGGTCACAAGGTTGATTCAGAATAAAAGAAACCTCTCACTACGTTTGTATCTTAACAAAATATTTTGTAACTATCAAACACAAAATTAGCCTCTGTCCACCGATCAACGTTTCTCAAAATTTTTACTACGCCCTTCATAGGAGACAGATAAGGACTATTAACTATCAATTGAATTAGAAAAGAAAATAGTATCACGTTTTATTTCAACATCTTTGTTAGTTAGTATTACAAAATTAGTAATTAAAAAAAATAAAATAGTTAATTAAAACAATAGAAATTTCTCAACAAAAGGACTAATTGTACCTGATGGGAAGTACAGTGTAGTCTAAGATGAGCAACAATCGTCACGAATGAAAATCCGTTGACAGCAACTATCGCTATGTCGGCCTACATATATCGCGACGGAAGGTCTCTAGGTATATGAACAGCTGGATATACATAAGCTGGTCCCGAAACGCGACAAGCCGAAACGAGCCACTATGACGGTGGCTAAACTAAGCTTGTGTGCTGTGGTCACGATTCAATTTAGTCAACCGCCCTACCACATTATTACAAGGAATAATAATTACATGAATACTGAACACACGCGGTATTATTCGTAAAAATATTTCAGTTAATTTTATGATTAGTTTCTTTTTATACTGACTCGGTATAGTGACCGCACCACGCCTGAGGGTAATCATGGTGTAGGCCAAAAAACGTTTAGAACTATTAACAGTAAGGAAGAACAATTGGTAGTCGAAGTAGAAGTCGCGTACGAGTTTTAAATATGAGGATCTCATAAGAAATCGTTATTCATCTACGCTTTACGTTTTATTAATATTTCGGTTAAATATACCAAATTTAAACAAATGTTTTACAAGTATTCTATGTTATATTTCCATGACCATAATTACAAATTTCTTCAAAGAAGAGAAACCTTCGTATTTGACGAAATACTTCAAGAGTAATTCCTTAGCTCTATTCTTTCATTAGTCGAAAATATATTAGCACCTAGGGGTCCGCAGAATTAGGTTGGGAATCCCTGACTTATAACAATTAGCCATGTTTAGACTTTTTGATATAAAATCATAGAATGATAGCCCTTTGGCTCCTAAGCCCCTTTTTATTGAGTTTTAGTATTAATTAATGAATGTCCATATTATACCTATAGAACTTTGATGGTATATTTACGACGGCAACTGGCATTGGACTGTCACCGTTTGGCGGCCGCCGCCGTTCTGTACCTGCATTCAACTTACTATCAGATGATATCTCATCACTTTGCCAATATAAAAAAAATAACTAACGCAACCTTATTCCTACGGTACAATGAAAAAATAATAATCAAAGATAATTAACACAAGACTTACCTATTCGTAGTCTGTTATATCCTACCCGTGAACAGTAACAGATAATTATTTAGTCAGCCTTCGGTAATCATTATTGGCGTTACAAGCGTGTGGAGGACACACGACCGTGCCGCAGGACGTCGCTCGCACGACTGAGCGGTTAGGCGGCGCTTGCACGGACAGGGTACGCCTTTACGCACACAAGCGTGTTTCCTACCGACAGAACCTTCATGAAAATGCAACGCGTGCGGCGATAAGGGTGCCCGCAGACGTTTCCAACTAAGGCCTAGAACTCACGGAGCGGTTTTCACTTGCGACCGCCGCGGTTGGGACGCGGCGTCTGTCAATTTCCAATGTGTAGTTATAATTAATTAGAAGCGTTTTTTGCACGCTTCATGGAATAAATATGAAACTTGAAAATACTAACTTTTCGGAAGCGTTAAATAGGTTTTCGGTGAAATAAGAATTTTTAGTAAACTTTTTTAAGAAGAGTTGATGGCTACTGAAATCGCTAAAAATGTGCGTTAACTAAGCTTTTGATAAAACCTGAGTGGTTTATGAACAAAATTATGTAATTTATTATATATTATCAACGAATACCGCATATGCCAATAAAATTAAATGCACAGACAAACACATGAAAAAACTAGTAAAAATAAAACAAATCCAGAATAAAGTAAACAATATAAGAAAACATTTTTTTTTCTTTTACCCTGGCTTGACGCACTGACCACAACACGTCTGATGGTAAGCACGGTGCAGTCCAAAAACAACATCAACTATCAACAGTAAAAACCAATTGATGGTCGCAGCGATCACGCCTGCCTGCACAAAAATCTATTCACGCTTCGTTAAAAGGACGCCAAGTTTATCATAAGACGGTGGGAACACGCTCCCCGGAAGACCAATTTACAGCCCAACGACTCTGCAAAAGAGTTAGAGAACTTCTCAGTCCTAACTGGGATGTTAGTTACCGAATAGGTTACCAGGGTTGTCATTTATATAATGAAGTTAGTGAGGTTTTTATTTCTGTACCCACTGACACGGTATAAACATAAAACGAACCCTAAACAATAGCTATTTAAACTCGACTATAACACTACAGAAACATAATGTTCACACACGCAACACCCACACAAACACTTTAACGTGTTTTATTAAAACGCATGTAAACATATACAGATGCCTATAAACACACATACACATCCAAATGGGCATTTATATTATTTAAGTAATTTAGTAATGGATTTGAGTGAGCGGGTTTGAAGTACCACTGGTACCACAAGATGTACTACAAGATATACCACCTTCAGCAGACACCAGTTCCTCACAAAAAAAATTATTTTAAATATTTAAACTTGGCGTATGTTTTGTTGTTCGTGAGAAAAATAAATAAATAATCATTATTATTAATCTGAAACGATGGTTAATAACCGTCCGATTCCCACAAGGCGGTGGGGAGGCGATCATCTGCCTCCCCTACATTCACGGCTGCCCGTAATGGGGCAACGCGCAGGGCCGGGCTCTGGGATAGGCGAGTAACCATGCTCCTCGGCCCCAGAGCGCTTGATGGATCACCCTGAGGGATTTAGTCGGTAGGAGTCCGGCATACCGGGGGCGGTCCTGACCGCCACCTGACGATCCATGAGGAATTCCCATTGGTAACAAAAAAAAAACCGTCCGATTTGCGACCTTTTCCTATCAAGTTAGCAAGCCTCTCCGTAACCACTGCGACTACGTTACTGCACAAGCCTGCGTTTTAGTTTATTTGAAAACAGCCGTCCTACTACCGCTGCGACCGCGGGTATAAACCGCTCAGTGAGTTCTTAGCTTAAAGGGTCCGTTCACATAGGTTTATATCACACGCGCATAGAGCGTCAATAGGCTGAGTCCACATAGGACGATGGTTCGTCGATCATGGACCCGGTGTGGATACACCTCGAGACGCTTTTCAGCTTTGTCAATGAACCAGCGCTCAGATTTGTTCCTCTTAGAGCGCGGATACACAGCGTGCATTCGGACATAGAATTAAGAAATATATAAAGACCATACACACATAGAAATATTATGTTCTTAAATAAAACATGATAATATTTAACGATATGTAGTGAGTTGATATACTTTTTCTTGATTTTAATTATATTATGTTATATCACAGCTTGAACAAATCTTAAATTTAAATCAACATTTATATCGAACTAAGCCGCTTTAATCAAATAACATTTTATACAAGTTTTAAGCTAGATTTAATTTGTTGGTGCCAGTCGCCCACAGTTAAAACAAACTTTTATAAACTGAAGGCAGTGGCTACACTGGCGGAACGATTAGCGAAAATTATTTAACACTTTAAAGTCAGTTTTTAACTAACGAAAGTACCCGTGGTGACCTAGTGGATAATGGACAGGGTTCTCATACGAGGCAACGCGAATGGTCATACGTTCATACCACAACACGTACCTCTGGTTTTTTTTTTAATTACGTACGAATTAAGGCACCACGTGCTCACCGGTGAAGGACAAGATCGTGAGGAAGCCCGAATGGCATCTAATAAAAATATAATGCGTACTAGAGCTGTAACAACGGCGGTCAACTGCGCTACTGGTCATATGTATACCCGCTCATCCCGTAAGGAATATAGCGTAACGATATATTATTATTATAATAATAAAAATATTTACTTACAATTACACACATCGATCTAGTCTCAAATTAAGCTTGCGCTTGTACTATGGGTACTAGACAAAGATATACATACTTAAATACATATATACAACCATGACTCGTGACAAACTTCCCTGCTCATCACAGAAAAGTTTACCACTACCGGGACTCGAACCCAGGACCATAATAATAGCATCGTAAGTAGGGTCACTACAAACTGCGCTATCAGGCCGTCAATTATTATTAGTTATAGTTGAAATTGATTTAATAAACAATTTTAAACAAACTAGTTTTAGGAAACTCTTTAATTATGATACACAAAATATAAATTATTTATGTGGCGAGGCACATAGTACATTAATTCATACGACCCCAAAAGACCTTTTGGCGGATGTTCTACATTTTGGAAAAAAAACCATATCCTCCAAAGATCGTATTAACGAATTCAAATTTAAAACTTTATAAACATTATAAACGAAACTATATGAAGCCTGTGGGTTTATCTGCGTTAAGGCGCGCGTCAGATTCTGCTATACGTGACTTGACAGCATAGATGGGCAAAATGTAATCAGATTAATGAAAATGATTAACGATTACATTTTACGTTTTTTACCATTAATATGCCTACATTTTGATCATTTATGTTTTAAACACCACAAAATCCCAGATTGTATACACATTTATGATTTCTTAAAGTTTTAAATGGATTTAATCATTATTGCAGAGAAAGAAAATTAAAATTACGACTACATTTTGTAATCGTTCATCATTAATCAGATTACATTTTTACCATCTCTGCTGGACAGTGGCCGGCATGTTGTGATGTATCGAAGAATTAATCGAATAGATAGATGTATGTAACAGTTTTGGTTTCTAAACTCAAGGATGTACAACAAAGCTAACAATGCTGTAAATATTTTGAATCTGTCTAATTACAAGGTGCTGCTGAGGGATTGGATGTTGCGTCTGGGATACTGAGGAACTGTTGGGCGAATGATTGCATCGAAGTTAAGCATGATTGTAAATGTAGAGTCTACTTGTTTCTGATGTCTTCTGTAAAATTGTTTTTTTTTTATTGTAGATATTATTGTGTGTGTTATTGAATAATTAGAACAGTGACATCTCTCGGTAACTGGTGTTAACTTTAGTCAAAGTTATAGATTTTTTAAAATTGTTTTCCGATTTATTTTTAATTAAAAGTTAAGATTGGAGCTACGCAGTATATATATGTATGTAACATATTATATGCCATGAGTAATACTGTTACACCCAAGATACAGGTAGTCCTAGTTCGGATGTCAGCTTTTTTTTACACTGGCTCGACATAGTGACTACAGAGTACCTGATGGTAAGTACAGTGCAGTCCAAAAACGAAAGCGACTATCAAAGGATGAAAATCCATTGATAGTCTACATCGTCATGTCGGCCCACATATACCACGACTGAAGGTCTCTAGGTATATGAGCTACTGGATATACACAAGCTGATCCCGAAACGCGACAAGCCGAAACCGGTCACTATGACGGGCTTTACACCCGTGTACTGTGGTCGCGATCCAGACGGGCACCGGCGCCCTACCACCTCGCTGCCGCTCGTTTAGCACCACCCGGGAGTCACGTGTAGGGAAACTAGGGTAAAGCCTACGGACGCGAGCAGCTTCGACTCCCAAAAGCTGACTGTAATGTTGCGCTTTCAAACGTAGGCGGCACAGTTCCGAATTTGACAGTCGTCTATATTATACGCCTTACTATGTAAATGCATACAAAGGGATACATTGCAACCTGACTGCCATTGCTTTGTCCACCGGTGAGAATGTGGTGCCTAAATCCGTATTTTATCTGAAAATTGAGGTCCGCGCCGGGATACGAACCCACGAGCATTCGCGTTGCTGCGCGCGTATACCGGTCCTTTATTCACTAGGTCACCACACCATGTATTTCAATTCATAAATACCTTCAATTAAGGAATATGACCTGTAACTGTATTAATTCGTTTTTTTTACACTGGCTTGAAAAAGTGACTACTGTGCATCTGATGGTAAGTACAGTGGAGTCCAAAAACGAAAGCGACTATAAAATGACGAAAATCTAATTTCCGTTGCCATGTTGGCTCATATATGTGCTATATCGACTGAAGCTCGCTAAGTAAATGAGTTCCTGGACGTACATAAGCTAATACCGAAACAGGTTGAAGCGAGTCACTATGACGGTCTTTACACTGTGTACTGTGGCAATGACCCAGTTCGCGCAATCGCTCTACCACCGAAAAAGAAAGAAAAACTAAGATAGAGTAAAACAATAAAAAATTTTACGAATAAATGTAGAGCAGTAATTGCCAAAGTCGTCCATATCGACACCTGGGGGTCGCTGACGACCTGCCAGGGGCACACATAAGAAAAAAAAATTGGAGGTCGATGAGATACAACCGGAGGTTTATCGACAGTGGATCTCATTTAAGTAGGTCGTGATTGATTTTGGCTTTCCATGAATGGAATAATCTATGTACATATATTGAGGGGTAAAAGGCTATTTGGTTTAAGCGACATTTTTTGGTGATATAGTAATATATATATATATATATATATATATATATATATATATGTATATATATATTTGGAATCGATACAAAACGCAAATTCAATATATAGATATATATTACTATATCACCAAAAAATATCGCTAAAACCAAATAGCCTTTCACCCCTTGATATGATTATTGTTTACGTATTTACTCGAAAACGTAACAAAAAGACCGATTTTAATCATTATAATAATATATCGTCACGCTACATCCCTTTTGGGGTGAACAAAGATACATTAGTGGTTGTATCCACGTTTGCGCTTACATGTCGTGCCCAACGTGACCAGAAGCGCAGCTGATCGCCTTTCTCACAGTGCTAGTACACATGACATTTCTATTAGATGTCGTGTTTGTGCCGCGGTGGCTGCCGGCAGAATAGAATAGCACTCCCCCTCTTCTTGCTGAGGTGTCGTAAAAGGCGACTAAGGTATCTCTTGAACACCGCAATTCAACCAGGTGTTTAGAGAAGGGAAAACTCGACCAAACCTGCATCGCGCTCCCTCCCGATCGTACTGGTTCTCCATTCCATCGGGCCTGAGAGAGTTCGGACGAGAGAGTGCTTTTCTGGCAGCGCGTCCAGTTATGCACTTAAATATCTCCTGCGCAATTGACTGTTTCCGAAAACTGGATCTCGATTTTCTTAATCGGCGTTGAAACAGTCGCCGTGGCCGAATCCGGTTAGGACATTATCATTAACATTAGATGTCATGCGGGTTTCCTCACGATGTTTCTCTTCCCCGGTGAGCATGCGGCGCCTGAATCCGCACGTGACCTGGTAAAACTCAGAGGCAGGCGCTGCGATTCGAACCTACGAGCTTTCGCGTTCCCGCGCATTGAAGCCGGTCCACTATCCACTTGGAGACCACAGCAGCAACCACCGATTAATGCAATGGATTTTCACAATTCCTACTATATGTATAGTATTACTAGCGAATTAGTCAAGCCTCATAATTTTTTTTTATTACTTATAGGCGAACGCTTGACCTCAATCACACCTGGTGGAAGGTGAAGATGAGTCCGATGATGAACCGCGTCCGCTTAACAAATGCCTATTCACTCTTCTTTTAAAGACTCCCAGGTCATAAGATCGCGGAAATAAAATTGTATCAGTTAGCAAGTTTGCTATCGCTAATCGAGGAGATTTGAGATAAAACCTAGCTTAATTAATGGCAAATGTTGAAAATGTGTTATCAAAGCAACAGGTTCATACCTCCCACTAAATGGAAACTAAACAATAGATGCATAATAAACTTTAATTTCATTTTGTCAATTTCATCAGTAAAACTTCAGTCAAAAACAAATTTAAAGGTGATGAATTTGCAAAATAAAATTATTTAGCAGAAGTCTACCCAAAACTAAAAAAATACGGCAATGAGTCTAAGAGACAAAAAAGTTCGGGAGCCTATGATGTAGACAAAGTGTTAGAATGTATCAGCTTCCCTTTTAAATATACACAGCAAGTTTCTATTCAATGTAGCTGCCAGAACCCGACGCGTGCCTTAGATAGCATATGTAAAAAGATTACGTAGACTGTAGCAATATTTACATAAAAACTGACATACCTTTTTACAGGGTACTCCGCGGCGTAGCGTCCTGCAGGCTAGCTCGAAACAAAGAGCAGCCACCGTCACCTACCGTTTTTATACCGGGCACCGTTATCTACCACCCCGGTACCGCGGTGGCGAGAACGATCAATAATTTTATCAGTTTATCTTGTTATTTACATCGAAACGCACCGAATTTGGACGACATTGTTTCGCGTTCAAACCTTTTTTTTCCACCCACGTTTGGTAATATGCATACATTGTACTAGAATAACATACTGAGATGTCGTAAGTATGTAAGAGCTGGCTAAGGCAAACAGCATGCCGAATTAGAAGCACATTGCTAGCATCTAAGCTAGTGCATACACTGTTTTAGACTTGCGTGCAATGTCCAAGCCCCATTGATTCCACAAATATAGTAAAAGAGGGAAGGTATATCATTGCCCGCAGTGGGACGAGATTGGCCATTAATAATAATAATGTGTTGAAATTCTTGACATGCTTAAGGTACGATTCGAATCCTAACAGTCACTGCTTCGGGACGGCGACCCAGCATCGGCTGAGACGCTGCGATGTAGCGCTCTGCGTGCATTTATATGGAAAAGCGTCAGACATACGTGACAGTCGCCTACATCGGACGCCTGTCCATATAAATGCAAACAGAGCAGAATATCGCGACGTGGCAGCCTTTACTACTACCTCATCATGTTAAAAATGTCCAACTGACCCAAATTTAATATTTATACTGACTTGACAAAATGGCTACAGCTGATAAAAGGAATAGTATAGTTCAAAAAAGTCAGCAACTATGAAGGCATGCCCGTATGTACCAAGCTCTACTTGGATTCCTTCTGTAAATTACATCGCAGCCTTCGGGGCCTTCGAGAAACTAGTCAATACCTTGGCGTCGCCGGCGGCGCCGATCTCGACGACTAAGGATAGGTCCGTCAACTGTTGTTTAAATAACGCAGTTCCATTCCGACGCAGTCTTGAGTTTCTTTCGGCGTTTCTTCTTAAGGCAGTCGCTTCCGAAATGCTAGTAGATCACCGTTGGGTTCGTTTTTCAACTGGCCGGCCGCCCAAGTCGAGGTCCGTACCCACAGGGAAACGCCTTGCGTAGCCGCCCAACCCATAAATTTCGCTGGCTGAGCGCCCTCCGCGTTCGCCCACCAAGCCCGGTTTTGTTGTGAAGGTCTTTCCCAGGCCATCAACGTAGGACATGCCGAAGAAAAAAAAAATAGACAATACCTAACAAGAGTTGTTCCGGACAAGAAATAGGTTAGAGTTTGAAATACTAAACCGCAACTGTCTGTAATAGCATCTTCAAACTTTTATAACGCATTGACATGGGCCTTGTATCCACTTGCAAGGCCAATATATTTTTGATTGTTATACCACGAATAAACATAATAAATAAATTAAAACCATGAAGGTATGGGCATCTATTAGCAGTTGCCGTCGTCATGCTGACGTACCACGAAGAACTGGACGTACACAAGCCGATCCCGAAACGCGACAGACCGAGGAAGTGAGGCACTGCGACGGCTTTTGCATTCGCGAACTGAGCTCACGACCCAGTTCGAGCAATTACGCTATAACCTCATATTTCTATGATGATGATTTCCTAGCCGGATTCGGCCACGGCGACTGTTTCAACACCGATTAAGAAAATCGAGATCCAGTTTTCGGAAACAGTCAATTGCGCAGGAGATATTTAAGTGCATAATTGGATGCGCTGCCAGAAAAGCACTCTCTCGTCCGAACTCCCTCAGGCCCGATGGAATGAAGAACCAGTACGATCGGGAGGGAGCGGGATGCAGGTTTGGCCGAGTTGTCCTTCTCTGAACACCTGGTTGAATTGCGGTGTTAAAGGGATACCTTAGTCGCCTTTTACGACACCGCGGCAAGAAGAGGGGGTGCTATTCTATTCTGCCGGCAGCCACCACGGCTATACGGCATATTTCTATATCCTTACCTCCGCCTGCAATGAAGCTTCCAACTCCTCAATGAGCTTCTTCTGTGATGCAATCTGAAAATATATTTCAACGTCAATCATAATATCTATCATGATGCCGATTCCCTATTGGGGTAGGCAGCGTATGTAAATTATTAAAGAAAGATTATTATAATTACAGGTGGCGTTGGATCGGCGCTGCAGAGTCGGGGCTGTGAGAGTCCGAAGCGCGCCTTCAATCGTGCGTATGTACAAATGTACTACACAAAGGAGTTATTTATATAAAGTTGGTAACAGCCCACTTGCGATGCGAATGTATACCGCTGTGACCCATTGCTGACTTGCATTTAAATCGATTTTAAATTTGAATTTCAAAACACTCGCACGTCATTGGCCCGCAAGGGTTTGAATCGAACCTTTATTGTTGATTTATTTACCGCTTTCGTAAAGCTTTTTTTAAGTGAAAACGTTTTTAGGCACTTTTGGAAATTCTTTGCGATGAGAAAATCACTGAACTCGTGTGTATTATATTGGATATGGATTTTTTATATCTTTATGTTTAATCTATATGTATTAGAATACATGATAATGTAAGGACCGTCATAGTGACACGCTTTGGCCTGTCGCGTTTCGGGATCAGCGTGCGTATATTCAGTCACTTATATACCTAGAGACTTTCAGTCGTGGTACATGTTTGCAGACATGATGATGGTGACTATCAACGGATTTTTACCATTTGATGGTCGCTTTCGTTGTTGGACTAAACCGAACTTTACCATCAGTTGCACTATAGTCACTTTGTCAAGCCAGTGAAAAAAAAAAGAATAATAGATTGTATTTAGCTTATCCTATTTAGTTGAATAGCAATAAGAAAAAAACCGAAAAAATAAAAACAAACTACGAAAACTATGAAAAACATGAAACAATAGTGTAAGCATAAATAAAATCACAATTTTTTTTCTTGATTTACTGGCGGTCGGTAGACCTCAACAACCGCGTCCGCCTAACAAATGCCTTTTCACTCTTAAGTTCCCAAGTTATAAGATCGTGGAAATATGCTCACTGGAAGCATATTCCAATCCTTAGTTGCTCGCATAATGAATGTAGTAGCAATCTTGTGCGGATATAAGCAACGTCCATTATATATGCATGATACCTGACACGGCGTCTAGTGGTTTTATGATGAAATGGGGCTGAAGCAATTAGTGAATGCAGCTCTCGAACACTCTCCAATGATGCTCCATTAGCAATAAGTCTATAAAAGATCGGCAATAAGTCTATGTGCCCAACGTGACCAGTGGCGCAGCTAATCGCCGTTCTCACATCACTGATACACGTGACATTTCTATCAGGTGCCATGCGGGTTTCCTACGATGTTTTCCTTTATCGGTGAGCATGTGGTACCTCTGTAAATCCGTACGTAATCTGGAAAACTCAGAAGTACGTTGATCGAACCTGATACCACTGTCGTTGCATCCACAGTTACTTAATTATGACTATAGATGATCTATAATATAAAAATGAATCGTTAAATGTGTATAAGCGCGAAACTCAAGAACGGCTGAACCGATTTGGCTGATTTCTTTTTTGATGTGTTTGTTGAAGTCTGGGGAAGGTTATTACGGAGAGAAACAGAAAAAAAAATGTCTGAAAAAGTCTAAAAACAACACTTTTCTATATACTCAATAAAAAAAATTGTAATAATATTTAAAAGTCAAATTGAACTTTAACACCATACCATAAAGTTTAAATGTTAGTGGACGGGTTCCGGGAAGGCAACACAATTGAGTGACGTATAAATATTAATATCAATATTTGTCAATTTTTATACATATAGCATTAAGGCCAGGTTCCTTCAAACAATTTTCAAAAAACAGCCGACAGGCCAATAGGTTTTGGCAGAATAAAATCTGACGGAAAAGCTATTAACATTAAAAAAAAAACAATGTGACTTTGTTTTAGAGAAATAGGGCAGAACAAGGTCTGCCGGGACAGCTAGTGGTTAATATATTTGTTAAATATAAGCCATGGTCTGAGATGTGACCCTTGCGGAACACCAGAACGAACACTATAGGTTTTTGAACTGATTCATTTTCAAATCTTTCCTTATTCAAAGAAACCACTCATGTTTTAAAGCGCACGTCGGATCCTGACAGTCGCGACTCGGCACCTTCGACCTAACAGGGTCGGTCAGTTCGAAATGTACCGCTCTGTGTGCAGTTATATGCAAAAGCAGG
Organism: Automeris io; assembly: GCA_036320925.1. NCBI lineage: Eukaryota > Metazoa > Arthropoda > Insecta > Lepidoptera > Saturniidae > Automeris > Automeris io. The sequence goes on along the minus strand of JAUDJH010000023.1, from coordinate 9,681,025 downwards.
CGGTGCGTCTAGTTCGCGGCAGCACGGCCTTTACAGCGCTACATCATAGATGCCTAGACGCGGCTGCCAGAAACCGACGACTTCCTTAAGGTTATTATCCCGCGTGAATGACAAGTAAAAATGTCACCAACCTCAAGAAGGCGTCAAAAAACTCATACATACATTCAAAAATACATTAAAGATTTACATAAAAACAAAAATAATTGATAAAATCAGGGGCAAATTTATATTCAATGGTTATCACGGGAAAGATCTTTCTAAAATGGTCCACCCATGCGTAACAACGTAGCATATATTCTAAATATCAATAGACTAGTGACACTCATGTTTCATAGATGAATATTAGATAGTTTCCGGTGTAAAAAAAAAACCTTAATACAATTATTAATATATAGCCGCATAAATCAATAGTTAGTGTTAGCCTGAGATTTAAAAACGCTACTTAGACTTTCGTTTTTATTAGTAATGTTACGACTAGATAAAGCCGAATATTCGGCCGCTTTTGTATTCGGCAACTAGTTTACAAAGAGCGACACGTATACTCCTTCTTTTTTGTATGTGTTTCTCAGTAAAACATAACCAAGCATACGCTAGGTGACCAGCTGAACCACCCAGCGCTGATTCTCAGCTGACAGCCATTTGATGCGTCAACACGCAGAAAACAGCGATGATAGAAACATAACAGAATGCAGGTACAAAATGGAGGAGTGAGCAGAGATACATTACTTTTTGCACAGCTGATCGCCGTTCCCACAGCACTAGTACGCGTGACAATTCTATTAGATGCCATGCGGATTCCTTAACTAGTCAGTATGCGGTGCCTAAATCCATACATTTGGGAGTCGAAGCTGCTTGCGTCCGTAGACTTTACCCTAGTTTCCCTACACGTGACTCCTGGGTGGTGCTAAACGAGCAGCAGCGATGTGGTAGGGCGTCGGGGCTCGTCTGGATCGCGACCACAGTACATGGGTGTAAAGCCCGTCATAGTGACCGGTTTCGGCTTGACGCGTTTCGGGATCAGCTTGTGTATGTCCAGTGGCTCATATACCTAGAGACCTTCAGTCGTGGTATATGTGGGCCGACATGACGATGTAGACTATCAATGGATTTTCATCCTTTGATAGTCGCTTTCGTTTTTGGATTACATTGCACTTACCATCAGGTACTCCGTAGTCACTATGTCGAGCCAGTGTAAAAAAAAATACTTAATCTTATAATTTTTAAGATAATAGAAATAGATTTAATTTATAGATTTTTTTTGTGCAGGCCGGCATGATCGCCGTGACTACCGATGGTTTTTTCTTGCCTATCGATAGTTGTTGGCTTTTTTGGACTGCACCGTGCTTACCATCAGGTATGGTGCAGTCACTGTGTCGAGTCGGGATAAAAAAAAGATAAAACAAATTCGCTCCAATATCTTTGAAATATATTAAAGCATATATAGAGTCAGTTTTAACTTTTAAGTTACGGTCGTGAGAATTGCTGTTTAAATCGACCAAAATGGCGTACATTATTAATGAATTATAATAAAATATATGGGAATAGTCAAAGCATTGTCTAGTTTGGGGGTCACTGGTCATATAATAAAATCTTGTTACCTTGGTATAATAAAATAATTTTCATATTCGAGTATCTCCATTTTGTGAATACAGGTACTTAATATATATCTGTTCACCCCGAAACGTATATATATATATATACATATATATGGCTTAAAGATTGTTTTTGAATGATTTGTAGATTAACACTTGACGTCAATCAAATCTGGTGCAAGTCGAGGATAAGTCCGACAAAGGACCACGTCAGTCCAATAAATGCCTATTTACTCTTCTCTTAAAGACTCCCAAGTCATAAAAACGTGGAAACAAAGTCGCTAGAACCATATTCCACTGCTTAGCTGTTCGCATGATGAATGTAGATGCGAATCTTTTCGTGCGGGTATAAGGAACATCCACCACATACGGATGGTATCCGACACGGAATTTAGTGGAGTATATTATCCTTATTAATATCATAAATTGAAAAGTGTGTAAGTTAGTATGTTCCGTTTTCACGTCAAACGGCTGAATTGAATTTGATTTATTTCAGTATAGGAATAGACCCAGACCAATGAAACGGTGAAAGGTTACTTATAGTTGCGAAAATAAAACTTGAACTGGTTGAAATGGGAGATGCAATTTCTGAAGGACGATTTATGGGCTCCCAGGAATTGAGGAGACGATACCTCGGCGTTTTATAACCATTAGGAGTCTAGCACACCAGAGTCGACGTCCTTTGTCCTTCTTCAGCTTCGGCAAATTATTGACATTTTATCGAATATGAGCAGAGATATATTAATGGACGTTTCCACTTTACACTTATATTAGGTCCTTACATATGAAATTGGCGTTTTGTATGGGAGGAACAAAACGTCGAATATTTTTTAATATAATATATTTAATTAATCAAAGTATGAACCATTATTTTCAATGCACTTTTGCCATCTCATAGGTAGTTCATTGATCCCTTAACTAAAAAAACCAGTCGGACGGGAATCAATAAAATCTTTGAAGGCGATTTGGACTGCCCCATCGGAGTTGAATTTTTTCCCTTGTTGAAGTTATCCAAATTTCGAAAAAAATGGTAATCTGTTGGAGCAAGGTCCGGGGAGTACGGAGGATGCCTTAGACTTTCCAATTGAAGCTCTTCTAATTTAGTAGCCGTCTGTTGCGCAGTGTGTGGTCTAGCGTTGTCGTGAAGCAGCAGTGGCGTGGAGCGATTGACCAGCCTAGGTTGTTTAGCCGCTAGCTTTTCCATCATGGTTTGCAATTGCTGACAATAGACATCAGCCGTAATAGTCTGGCCAGATTTGAGAAAACTGTAATGAACAATACCGGCACTAGTCCACCAAACGCTTACAAGTAACTTTTTTGGGGTTAATTTTCGCTTGGGGCAGGATTTGGCTGGCTGGCCAGGATCCAACCATTGCGCTGAGCGCTTCCGATTATCGTAAAGAACCCATTTTTCATCACAGGTAATGATTCGGTTTAAAATACCTTCATTATTGTGCCGGTTTAGTAATGTAACGCAGCAGTCGACGCGCGTTTGCCGGTTTGCTTCAGTCAATTCGTGAGGTACCCACCTTTCAAGCTTTTTAATCTTCCCAATTTGCTTCAAGTGAATTAAAACAGTTTTATCACTAACATCGCAGCCTGCAGCTAACTCTGACGTGGTTTGCGATGGATCCGCTTCCACAATAGCCTTCAACTCTTCATTATCAACTTGAGTCTCAGGCCGTCCACGGGGCTTGTTCTGCAGGTCGAAATTTCCAGAACGAAAACGTTGGAACCAAAAACGAACTGTGTTTTCTTTTGCAACACGACCGCCATACACATCATTCACCCTTCGAGTTGTTTCCGCAGCACTAGTGCCACGGCGGAACTCGTACTCGTAAATAATGCGATATTTTAAGTTTTCCATTTTGTAAAATGAGTGACGCAAACAGAAAAAAACAGAAGAAAAAAACAAATGAATGACGATCATCGAAGCACAAATACATGAGTCTATAGCTGTACAAATTTGAATTTGGAATTCCTTACCAAAGAGGAGAAATTTGTGATTAAAGTGGCCAGTACGAAAAACGCCAATTTCATATGTAAGGACCTAATATATCATGCCCAACGTGATCCGTAGCGAAGCTGATCGCCGTTCTCGCAGTACATGACATTTCTATTAGATGCCGTGCTAGTTTCCTCACGATGTTTTCCTTAACCGGTAATCATCTGCTGCCTAAGTCCGTACATAGATAAACACAGAGACACGTGCGGGGATTCGAAACTACGAGTTTTCGTGTTGCCACGCATGAATATGTCCCGTATCCTCTACACCACTACAGTCCAGAACTAGTTTAACAATCATAATCAGATTAATCAGGTTTAGCTTCAGGAATGCTAGAAATATAAGCTGATAAAAAATTTCGGACTATTTTAAACATTTTACTAAATGTGGTTTTTTGACCGAAGATTGCCGAAATGGAAGCCATGCCGGACACCGAAAATATGCCGATGGGTGCTCTAGCCGTGGTCATACTGTACATTTGTTATTTAGATTTCGCTCCTGAAATCTGTCGAGAACACATGCTTATCTACATATTGTACAATCCTGAGGGACCGTTGGACCAAACTCGTTATCATATATACATTTTTAACTTTACATTCGGATGTGGGACATGATTATAATAACAGATTCTGTTACGTTGACGTTACAGCCTCTTGTTTTGAATGTTTTCTTTTTTTTTAACTTTTGTTATCAACTGACGGTAAGTTGTTACCATGGACAGCTGCAACGTAAAGAGCGTTGTTTAATGTGCGTTGAATTAATGCCGCACACAAAGTTCAGTGGAGACCCCCCGGGGTCTCGCTACAGACTACCTACTTCCAGAGGCTCTGTTTCGCTGCGGTTTACTCAGTGACGTGCATAGGGTAGGCAAATTCCCATAATTAATCTTAATATTATATAATAATAATAAATATTATATTACTTTCATCTATACTAATATTATAAAGCTGAAGAGTTTGTTTGTTTGTTTGTTTGAACGCGCTAATCTCAGGAACTATTGGTTCGAATTGAAAAATTATTTTTGAGTTGAATAGACCATTTATCGAGGAAAGCTTTAGGCTATATAACATCACGATGCAATTATTAGGAGCGAAGAAATAATGGAATATGTGAAAAAAACGGGAAAAATTATTCATCCTTGAGGGTTCCATTGCGTGCGCTGCAAAAACGGTTCAAGATACCAAAAATATATGTATGAAAGAATTATTCCTCTTGAAATGGTTTAAAAAAATGTCCGGGACAGTATATGTCTATCTTTTAAGATTAAGTCACTAGAACCGTTTTTATGGTAAACAAATTTGGTCGAAATTAATGCATTATTTGTTACGAGTTGTATCAACGTAATAATATTAATCTTTATCCAAATAAATGTGTTGTTGATTAAGAGTATTTAATTGTGAACAAAATTGTCTTTGACATCACTTAATTTCAATGAAGATCTTAGAAGATATTACAAAACCTTATATAGCAAAACAACGTTTGCCGGATCAGCTAGTAGGGAATATAAATGGCGTGAAAATAGAATAGATATGAATACAAAAGGTTCCTTTTATTGTTTAAATGAAATAATTTTATTCTAGACTTATTTATCGTAAGGGCATGCAATGCTTTCATGCATCTATGGAATGAACGCTACTAAGTTTACTCCGCACCCACCCTGGCGCTAGATGTCTGAGTACATATTGCCAGCAACCTACATGGCCATTGTTTACACACACCAATAGAATGCATTTTTAAATACAAGGAACACATTTTATGTGTACCTACAGAAGAACCTTATTTCTTGTTTCTATTACAAAATGAAGTCTATTTTAATACTGTATTAAGGGAAGTTGTAAATATTAGAACCAGCTGATTATTCGCATTGTTTTCTATATTATTTTATATGAACCCGTCAAAGTGCCTACAGCGCTTCTGATAGAAAGTACAGTGTATCCAAGAACGGCACCGACTACCAAAGGACGAGAATCTATCGATAGTCGGCGTTGTCATGTCGGCCCACACTATACCACGACTGAAGGTATACGAACAATTGGATCTACACAAGCTGGTGAAGACCGAAATGAGGCACCGTGACGGTCTTTGCACTAGTGTTATGTGATCGCGACGCAGTTTTTTTTATGATTTCAGGCGGATGCTTGCTTTCAATCACATCTAATGAAAGATGTAGTTGATGGAAGGCCGATGAAGGACTGCATTCGCCAACAAATACCTATTCGCTCTTCTCTTAAAGGCTCTCATGGAATTATGATCGCAATATGAAATTCGGGCAATCGACCTGCTACTGCAAGTTATTCTCAATTCTATGCACAATCCGTAAGGAACAGGAAGTTTTGAACAAGAATATTCTGACCTGAGCCGATATTTAACTATACTTCAGCTTGTTTAAACCTGAAATATGTCAAACAATAAGACGTATGAGGGACTCAGACTGGAACAATTTAGTAGAGTGTAGGTAGGTTAGGGAGACTTTACCTAAAGGCAACTCAACAGTTTTTAAGGTTATTCAACGCCTTAAAAACTACAGATACGGCTATGATAACAGATATCTCTTTCATTTAGGAGTCATAGACGCTTCACTGTGCAGAGCATGCATAGGAGAAGACGAAACCGCCGGCACGTGCTGCTTTATTGCCGTGAAATGGCAGTATACCGGACACGACACCTTGGCACGCCGGGGTCCCTCTCTGAAGCAACCAGCAACATCAGGCGACTGGCCGATTTCCTGGAAGAACTGGGCTGGGACGATTGAAATCATCCTGAGCCAGTGTTTCGCAAAATAGGTGCATCTAAACATCAAATACTGTATGCAAGCCCGCTTGAACCTGATACCTGACACGTAGACGAAGCCGTAAGAAATAATTTTTATGTTACAAAAACTATTACAATGTCCTCGATTTGGTGATGAACGAAGCTCGCCGCAGGTTAAACCAGAAAGCTGTACGCTATCGTTCGATATCGCTGTGCAAACATGCGATACCCTATCTACCCTACGCGGCGCATACGTACCACGGACATTTATTTGGACTCACGCGGCATAAGTACGCGTCGGGCCTCAGAACTCGCTTTCGCCGCTATACTTTAACATAAAAAAAAAAACCGGTCAAAGCGAGTCGGACCCGCGCTCAAAGTTGTCAACTGTCACGATCGACAATTTGACACGCAGTCTGACAGTGCTACGTCACGTATATCGGACGGCTTTTCATATAAATGTATACAGAGCTGTCTGTACACTGCGGTCGGGCAGCCGCGCAGCGACTCCTCGAATCTGAAGTGTGTCTTTACTCCAGTTACCCAGTCCGGACCATCATTGGCTTTTACCGTCAGCACTCAGCAGACGGGAGAAGAAACATCCCGGTGGTTTTAGTCGGTTATAGTCCAACACACCAGGGCCGCTGCCCTCATGACGACCCTGATGGGTCCATGAGGATTTCCACCGGTCAAATAACAGAAAACAAAATTTAGCCTTTGATTGCTTTACTATCTTATATCTGCAAAAGTTAGCTACTTATAATAATGTTTCGTGGCTCCACACAGTTTACTCTGCACTCTGTTGTGGCAATGAGTATTAAGTTACTATCTCTTTCACGCTACCGATGCTGAAATGAGATAGCCGTAATTTTTTCTAATACATAGTGCATATTGCAACCTCGCTGTGCTGGGGACGCCACTTCACTTGCGATGATATCATACCCTTCGCGGCAAAAAGACATAACTGAAAATACCCACATTTCAGAGTTGGGTACAAAACAAAGTTGGTAAATAAATGCAAAATCATAAATAGCTACTTATAATGAAGTGTTAATATTTGCAAAATAGCTGTAAGTACAATTAAATTCAACTTTTTTTATTTTCATTTCATTTATACATATATCCGTTATTTGAGTACATATTTGAAATATGTGAAGGACATGTATCAGATATACCTATTTTACCCAATGGATAAATAAAAATATGGAACAGCGTATTTTTCAGTAAAAGGTGTTATACTCATATAGCGATAAGCTAGAATTGTAGAGAGTATTTTGGGTATGAAGGTTTTCTTGGGCGGTGCATTTGAGGGACTGGGCCGCACAACATATCCTAGAGTGAGAGTGGTGTGTGATGTGTTCCTGGATCCTAGTCCAATGAACAATGCACAGTCGCGAATGAAGGTTGGCTCATTTTACATCATCTCCCCCTACATATAGGTAACAGGCCTCTGTAAAAAGCGGGACGTCCCGGAGCCAAGGAGGCTGGCGTTGCCCTGTCCTTGGACCGGCTGACGAGTAACAGGAACACCCCAGTGGCTTTAGACAGTAAAAGTATGACACAGGGCTGCTGCCTTCATGGCGGCCCTGACGGTACATGAGAATTTGTATTGGGGAATAGGGGTCAAAAAAAAGGAATTTCTGCTTTTTAAAATTAATTTATTATTTTAATACTTTTGTATAAATAGACCGTTTGTAAACTTTTTTAAATCATCATCAAAGTGGATTTACACATAGGTTCAGAAAACAGGTTGTGGTGGTAGGGCGATTGCCTAAATTGGAACATAACCACAATACACTAGAGTAAAAATCGTCATAGAGACTAGCTTTAGCCTGCCACATTTCAGTATCTGCTTATTTATATCCAGTAACCCATATACCTAGAAACCTTTAGTTGTGGTATATATGGACCCACATGATGATGTAGAGTATCAATGGATTTTCGGCCTTTGATGGTCCCCTTCGATTTTGGACTGCACTGTACATACTATCAGGAGCACTGGAGTCACTTTGTTGAGACTGTGTAAAAAAAAAACAGCACCTTTCTAGAGCAAACAAGTGTCACTTTTTTTCAAATTATTGTATACAAATGAAATTGAATGTATGCATAGTACATTTCATCATACTTTAAGCATACACTCTTAAAAGCCAAACAATCATTATGAAAGTATTAAGCCATTTTTTATCAATAACATTTCTGTTTTTAAAAGGAGTGAGTGTAAAATGATTTTAAAATATTTTATTATGAAGACAAACACCAAGTCCCATAAAACAACAACCCATAAAAATACTATATAAGCAACAGAATTATCAGAGTGTGGAGTGATCTCTCAGAAGACTTAATCCTAGCACAAGATGTGAACCAAATAAAAGACACCTGAACAAATACTATTTGAATCACAAAAATAAATAATAAAAAAACATGTAATAGCAGGATCATCAAAGTCCTTATCAATTATTTCACCTGCTTGCCTGATAATAAATAAATAAAATTTGAAGTTACTTCATTAAATGTCATACTAAAAAGCTTAGAACAACTCTTAACATTATAAAAAAATATTTCATATCAGATACTTAGTAGAAGTATAACAAAATTTGTGTCTTTAACGAATTTCATAGAGTGAAGGTAATGAGTAAATTACTTGAAATCAATTTATAACCAATATACATCAAATATTTTTAACAAAATAATGGACATATGGAGCAATACTCATTAAATACCACTTTCTATAACATAAAAAAAACATACATTGAATGCCTTCAATCACATCTATTCTCTATAAACATATGTATGTTTGACAGCCTGATAGAAAAGTCAGCAGTGAGAACTCAACATACAATGCTGAAAGTCCTAGGTTTGAGTCTCAGTACTGGCAAACTTTTCTGTGATCTGCAGATAAGTTTGTACAGGCCATTGTTATTAACTGCCCAATGTGGCCTTAGAATGCAAGTCCACACAGAAAACAGCAAACAAGCTTCATTATGCATTAACAGTAGCTTTCTTTAAGAACACCTAATTAAATAATATTCTTATAAGAATAGATAATAATCCCTCAGACATTATTATAAAAGAATCCAATAAACATATTAATAAGTATATTTTGTATTAATATTGTAATACCAATTATCTTGATATTATTATGTTTGTGATGTCTTTGTTATTTTTTATAATTCTTTTTAATTGTAACTGCAAAACAAGTGAACAGTTCTTGCCATGGGAGCCATTGTAAAAAATAAATGAAAAACGAAATCTAGTGAGTTTTTTCTCTCTTGCGGGTACACAGTATAGGCAGTGAGGATTATTATTTTTTTTTTTACACTGGCTCGACATAGTGACTACAGAGTACCTGATGGTAAGTACAGTGTAGTCCAAAACGAAAGCGACTATCAAAGGATGAAAATCCATTGATAGTCTACATCGTCATGTCGGCCCACATATACCACGACTGAAGGTCTCTAGGTATATGAGCTACTGGATATACACAAGCTGATCCCGAAACGAGACAAGCCGAAACTGGTCACTATGACGGGCTTTACACCCATGTACTGTGATCGCGATCCAGACGGGCACCGACGACCTACCACCTCGCTGCTGCTCGTTTAGCACCACCCAGGAGTCACGTGTAGGGAAACTAGGGTAAAGCCAACGGACGCGAGCAGCTTCGACTTCCAAAAATATGCCCTTTAGGATTTTTGGACACCTATGACAACTAATAATATTGTATATTTTAAGGAACTACAACAAAATTACAAATTCAACTTATTAGAGCCACAAATATATTAAATTATGATGAATAATTCTCGCAATAACAAATATCTATGTAGATTTTAGAATGAAAACATAACCTAAATACGAACTGTCAAATCAGATAAAAATAAATGTTAAAGCTTACTTGCTGCTCTTGTTTACGACATCTCTCTTCAAGGGCTGTCAATTTAGGATCCGTATTGGAAGTGCTATCAACCGTATTATTGTCAGGACCATCGGATAATACTTCAGAAGCAAAATTTGTGATCTGTCCCTTCAAACTGTTCAAACTTTGATTTAAGTTCAACCACGACATTATCACCGCAATAATATATCATTACAATTCACTCAGAATGTTACTTAGCAGAAATTCTATAAGAAACAAAATGTAAACAATGAGAAAATTGCATTATTTTTACATATGACAGGACTTTGACCAGTTGGCAAAACAAGTCGCCATATTTTTAAGTTTGACAAGTGTCATTTGACAATTGTGGATGACTTTTTAAAATTATATTTCCCCTTTAGAGCGAAAGCAAAGGCATTTATACCATACGACCATGTCCAAGGTGTTTTCTTTACAAGTCTTATTATATTTCTGCTAAGTTCTCCTGCCACGCTTCAATATCTCTGTTCTAGTTTCAATTCTAAAAAATCTAATCCATCTTCATTTCCTGTTTGTTGCACCATTTCTACATACTCACAATATAAACGACGAGGAAGACTACGCAGATTGGGGGGAAAAATCAGTGGCCCTAGTGACGCATCACTCCGCTAGCGTCTCGCCAAAAAATCATTGATTTCCAGTCGCACACGATCAGCTGAGCAGCAATAGAATTATTAGAATTATTTATTTTTAGGAGTCGAAGCTGCTCGCGTCCGTAGGCTTTACCCTAGTTTCCCTACACGTGACTCCTGGGAGGTGCTAAACGAGCAGCAGCGAGGTGGTAGGGCGCCGGTGCCCGTCTGGATCGCGACCACAGTGCATGGGTGTAAAGCCCGTTATAGTGACCAATTTCGGCTTGTCGCGTTTCGGGATCAGCTTGTGCATATCCAGTAGCTCATATACCTAGGGACCTTCAGTCGTGGTATATGTGGGCCGACATGACGATGTAGACTATCAATGGATTTTCATCCTTTGATAGTCGCTTTCGTTTTTGGACTACACTGTACTTACCATCAGGTACTCTGTAGTCACTATGTCGAGCCAGTGTAAAAAAAAAACATAAATGTAGCCAAACTTAGCTGGATTCTTCTATATTAGCAAGACTTTTTTCTTTTACTTTGAACTATATAGGTTTTCCGACAGAATAATTATTAGCGGCATTTGGTAAAAGAGAAACAAAAAATTTGCAAAATATTTAATAAGCTTCACGATGTGATTGGCAAATAACTTAAACAAATTTTTAATAGTATTAAAGGTTTTTTTTTTTTCAATATAATATTTTAGTTGAGCATCAAGCAGGATCTTCAATTTGAAACTGAGCACAGTATATAGCGCCATTTTTCCAATTGACGTTGACGATATTGATAATTTATTGTGAAGATTTAACTATTGCTTGTATTACCTTTGTAAATAGCGTTCTTTTATAAGTAAAAGTCCTTCAGATTTAAGCAGTGTAATTTATACTTCGTTAAAGACTTATTTTATTTTGTATTTAAGTCAGCTTTTCAACATTATAACCTAAAAAATGGAAGAAGAGATAGTTCCAGAATTATCTTCTTTTAATCCGAATAGATGTATGAAAACATATTCTAAGATTAAAAACAAAGATTTGGCATTATATAAAGCTACAAAAAGGGTAATTAAGGAACAACCGCAGGTATTAAAGAATCAACCATTGACTACTAAGAATGCGGTAAAATTTCTATTAGATGGAACCTTAAAAAAGAAGATATGCCGATATTGTCTAAATGTGACATCTCCACTGTCGGAACTTGACCAGATTTTACAAGTAAAAGGGGAAGGGACTTTATATAAAGTTACTATAAGAGATATGCTAGCCAGCTTTCATCCTTTTAAGGTATGCTATCTTACATAATTGTCCTTTCTAAAATGCATTTATTATTTTACCATTTATACCTAAATTCCGTCTAAATTGGGGAATAATGTTCTGGTGAATATGTTCTCCATCATTCTGTGATATTGGATCCTTTAATCCTTTTGCTACTGTGGGTGACTATAGGCACCAGCTGAAAAATGCCACCTGTACATGATGTGTGACTGTAGTTATCACCTAAAAACACCACCCATACATGATGTCTATATTTTATTATATTATTCACCCATATAATCTTTCTTCTGAAAATGAATTAAAATTGTTTTGAACCAAATATTTGGCATTGAATCTTGCACAACTGTGCACATTTGATGTGCACACTCTCAGAGCGGAGCTCTTTCATGCGAAGCAGCATAGTGAGCTCTGCAATAGTGAAAGTTTTAAACAATATTTTCAGACAATTACACACATTGACCTAGCCCCAAACTAAGCTTACACTTGTACTATGCATACTAAACAAAGATTTTTTTATTCTATTTATTTAAGGGACTTTTACATGTGTACATATGTCAGCCCCATCATACCCTAATATAAAAATACCTAACATATTACATAATAAACAAAGATATACATACTAGTAAATATAGTATAATGAGATTTGTATTGGTATGTTGGTTGCAATTGTTAGCAAGTTTTTATTATTATCAAATTTTTATTATTATTATCATCAAATAATAGGTGATCATCTATTAGTTAATGTGCCCATGTCTCAGCTGGTGTGTTCTAGTATCATTAATTGTTTAATACTGTGTTGGCCATACATTAACACTGATTGTGAGGAGAGCCATCTATGCAGTGTTACTTTGTAACTATTAGTTGATAGTGCATCAACAATGTCCTGAAGAAATTTATTCCAAACTTACAGTATTCTGTTATTGAGTGGGTGGTAACCAATATTTGTTTTTGAGCTCCAACAAACCAGCTGCACACTATTCATACAATGAGCATGGAGACAACTGTTAATTTGAAAAATATTTTATAACTTTGAGCATTTATATGTTTGCCTTCCCCTAGCAAATTTTTAGTATATACTATGCTCTACATCAGGAGAGTTTTTTTTTATCTAGACTGGGCACATAGCAAGCATGGTGCAGTCCAAAAACAAAAACAGCTATCAGCAGTAAAAAACCTATCAATACTCACAGTGATCGTACTGGCCTGCACCAATATCTCTTCACACTTCACTGAAAGGACCCTATATCATAGATAAATGGGAACACTCACTGGAAGACCATTTCACAGCTCAATGACTGCAAAAGTTAGAAAATTTTTTAGTCATAGCTGGGGATGTGAGCTACCATATAACTGATACTCCATATGCTTTGATTGCTATGCCGTGTTACAGTTTAAAAGAGATTGTGAATAATTTTTCAGGTTACAGAAGACTCTAATTTTCCAAACAAAATTTGCAATAAGTGTCTAGACAGAGCTATTGGTTCATATCTCTTCACTCAGCAGTGTGAACAATCTGAGAGGGCTTTAAGAAATTGTTTTGAAGATATGTTTGAAAAGTTAGAAAAGTTAGACCCCATAGATGGTCCGAAAAAGAGAGGGAGGCAAAAATTACACCCAAATTTCAATACACTTTACACAGAGCATAAAAATGTGATTGGTTATGCTGAACCAATCATTAATATTGTGCATACAGCATCTGAATCACTTAATAAAGAAGATGGTATTAAAACATTTGAATGTTTGAAATGCTGTCAGGTGCTACCGAATATGGAATCTCTGCTAAACCATGAGAAAAGTCACCCAAAATCAATGTGGTACCATTGCAGATTATGTGGTAGATCATTCCCTAAACGTTATCAGTTAAAACGTCATAAGAATGTTCACAACAAAAATCCAGACATTGAAAAAAACGAGGGAAAGTTTTCATGCAATAAATGTGGTGAAACAAGCAAAGATCATAAAGAATTTATACAACATATGGAAAAGCATAAGTTTAAAGTGGTAATGGAACATCTTGTAGAGAGAAAAATGGACCGATTGTGTTTGATTTGTCTAGACAGAAGTTCTAATATGACAAATTTGGATAAAACAATTTGCTTGCATGGTGGATATCCAGAATTGAGTGGAAATAGAAATTTGTACAACATATTGGGATCAACCTTGCCAGATGTAAGTATCTATTTAATATTTGTACATTTTTAACTAATAGAATATTGCATATTTATAATAAATTGTCTCATGACATTTTTAACACATCTTCAACTAACATTTTCAAAATTAGACTGGTTGGTAATTATATAAAATAACAATTTTTTTTTGTATTCTCTCCTACACTATTTTTTTTATTTAATTGCAAGGTGAGTGGAAGGTTTCTAAAAAAAGACCTCTACAAATTACTTTTCAAAGCATACTTGTAAAATTTCTATAGTAGTTGAATAATCATACATATAAATAAGCATTATATTTAAACACATCAACAAAGTCTAAGACTCAGGTATCTTATTGATGCAAACAAAAAAACAATACAATTTATGATTTAAAGGGGAATTGTATACTTGTTTGTAATTTAAAATCAAACAATAAAGAATAAAAAATGAAAATTTGCAGATATTGAATATACTTTTTGAAAAAAAAAAAATATGGAAGACAATTTGCTATGTTAGCATAATGTAGCTTCACAATTTGAGGTGAGAATAAATGTCACTAGCTGTGGGTATGCTTGAAGCTAAATAATAATAGTGCACAATGTGAAATTGCAGTAGCCATAAATTCTAAACAATCTGTTATCAACAATTGTGGGGTTGTTATAGGGTCATTGGAGGCATGGCTAAATGGCATGCTGGAAGATATCCAGCAAAAACCAAATAAGAAGACCCTTTTATATAAAATATAAAACTCATAAAATGGTTGTACTCTAAACAACAGGTAGTTGTGAGCACCTACTCTGCAAAGACAATGTTACATGAGATCAGTCTCAGGTCAAGTAGGCCACAGCTATTCTAAGCTCTTCAGCATGGCAATCAAACATGATAGGTGCAGTAGTCACCAGTTTATCAATAATGGT
Organism: Automeris io; assembly: GCA_036320925.1. Classification (NCBI taxonomy): domain Eukaryota; kingdom Metazoa; phylum Arthropoda; class Insecta; order Lepidoptera; family Saturniidae; genus Automeris; species Automeris io. Next base: position 9,665,851 of record JAUDJH010000023.1, on the reverse strand, counting down.
CTGCAGATCACTGGGCTATGCTACAAGGTGGTCGAACATATTGTTACTCCTTTCTGATAGTAAACAGGTGAAGATTTTGTGTGCAGTACAATGCTTTTGTACAAGCCGCAGATTTGGTGATAAACATGTTACATGAGCGTGATATTATTGTCCTAGACTGGCCTCCACAACCATGTAACCTGAAACCTATAAAACATGTCTGAGATTTGCTTGGCAAAATAGTGCTTGAAGAGTTACCTCAAAATTTACATATAGAACAAGATCTTTTCTTGTGTCTCTTACAAACTTGGTGGATTCTCCAGGCCACTTTAAATAGTCTAATTTTTAAGAATACTGAAATGATGCAGAACCTTTGTCAGTGTATAAGGAGCTCCTATTGATTACTGAATGCAACCTAATATCCATTTTAATGTTTAAATTTGTATGTTACAACCTTTTTTCTTTGATTTTTATTCCCTATTTTTTGTTACTTTCTAACTAACTATGTTCTTTAGTAATAAACTGTAATTATTTAATCCAGTTTTAAATGTAATTTAAAACAAGCATAATATTTGGCTTTGAATCTTGTAACATATACTTTTTTTATTACAATTTTTTTTAGTAGGTATTAAAAATGCCCCTGCGTCTTAAACTTTGTGGATGTGATTAATGTTAATATAAATTATCTGAAATGTATGCATGCAATATTTTTAAAATTTTTGCATGTGACAATGTCTATCATTTTCTAGCCGAAATCGTATAAATATCAAGAACTGATGGTAGCAAGCTATGCTCACAAAGTGAAGATTGTTAAAAAAAGCAAAATTTCAAGTAATGCTGCGTCTGATATTTCACATTTTACTTTGTCAATGCCAGCAATTGTCTCAAATGATGATATAAAAAGTTCTGACATATACATGTTCCTGTTCTCTGAACCCCAATCAATCACAGAATTGTTTGAACTTAATCTTAATGAGTCTCTTGAGATATCAGATGAAGACATGAATTTAGATGTTGAACCTAAAGTAAAAAAAGCAAAAAGTGCAAATTTTATTTGTAATACCAAAGAAACCTTAATTCATTTAAAAGATAAGGAATCGTTTATCAATAAAGAAGCATCAACTAACATCGTAATTGAAGCAAATGGCAGATCATCTAAAACTTTGAACGATAATATTGAACAGGGTGAAATAATAGAATTGAATACAATCAATATTATTACCTCTCCTGAAAAAATTATAAAAGAGAACATGGATTATACTACTGATTCTAAAACTGACAGACAAAATGTATTGAAACTAGAAAAAACTAATGAAATAACACAATCAGAAATAGATAAAGGAATTAATAAGATAAGCACAAAATCAAAACCATGTAATGTTTGTTGGGTGTTTGCACGTCTAAGTAAATGTGAAATTTGTAAAAAAGTAAACACACCCAACGAAACAAAACCGGTTATCTCATATCCCGAAATTGTAAATGAGAATAGAAGCGAAATTGCTACAAAAGATTCTTTAAAAATTTCATCAGAGTTGTCAAACACATGGCAGTGTGGTATATGTTTAACTATTAATAAAACAGACAAACAAACATGTTATTGTTGTGAATCGAAAAAAGAATTAGATGATCGCATCCAAGTACACTTAAAGCAGAATGTTGAATTCTTTGAAAACATTGAATCAGTCAACTCAAACAAGGCTCAAATTGATGAGAAAACTGATGCTAACTTCAACAAAGAAATTGTAACTTTGGTTTCTGATTGTAATGTGGCAAACATTGCCCATGATGTATTTGAAAGTAACCACCATGATGTGGAAGAAGAATATGAAGCTATAAAGATGGATATTGATATAATATCTGAAAATATTTATAAAGAAGTCACAAATCTTCAGTTATCCAGTGATATTCCAATAATAAAATCTGTCACTCCGTCTAATGATTCAATGGAAATTGAAGAAATTAATTCGAAAATATCTAATTTCAACTCCACAGTGGATACTATGAATTCTTTTAATATCCAACAACCTATACAGTTTACAATTGGTGTAGGGTCCAGGAACAAAAAGAAAAGAAATAAACTTCTTAGGCATGCTCACTAAACTAGAGCTGTTAAAATGAGCAATATACGCTAAAAACAGTATATTTATTTATTTATTTTATTCATTCACAAATCTACAGTATATAATTTTATAATTTAAAACAGGAAAACGTACAAAAAATTGGATTAACCAAGATGATTTGTGTAACAAGTTTATATGAAAGTATTAAATGCGATTCAAATAATTCCTACTTTTTGATCACTTCACTTTGCACTAACCTTTTTCTGCCTCAGGAGAGTCATAGTTCGTATTTTTCTTTGTGAATCCCTGTAATTTACAATTGAAATTTATCTAAGTTATTATTAAAACACAATAAACTACGTTTTTCAAATTGAACAGTACTAATTTCGATTTAAAATTATCATCGGAAAGTTACATGTCATTTTGTTCAATTTTAAATTAGGTTTTATTTAAGCAAATTCTTCTAACTGGTAATTTTTGAGAAACTAGTTAGGATTTGATTATTTATTTATCATATAAATAAGTTAGTGCTGAGGAGTTCTTATTTTTGTCAATACATTAAGCCGTGGAATGCTCATCTGGCGAACGTGTTCCCATCGTATTATGACATTGGCTCCTTTAAACGAAGCGTGTAGAGATATTTGTGCCACCTGGCATGATCACTGAAGCTCTCGATAAGTTTTTTTTTACTCGATTGTATTGATTACTGATTTGTAAAGATTTTTTTTGAGGTGGTACTGATTTACCGAATTGGAGACCCCAGTGCATTAGTGACTTTAGAGCGTCATACTCGGGCGCTTCTACTTGTCGCGTTTTGGGTTCAGTATATGTATAATCCAGCTGTTCATGTATTTAGAGACCTTGCGCTGAGGTATATGTGGTCCAACTTAGCGATGGCGTCTGTTAACGGATTTCGCCCCTTGGCGGTCGTTCCCGTTCCTGGACAACACTGTACTTTTCTTCAGGTGCAATATAGTCAATTTATCAGAGGAGTATATAAAAGGCAAAATCAAGTAATATAAATGTTTAGTAATAAGATTATATTATGTTATAGGAACTATTATAGAATAAAATTATTACATTTGAGTCAAACAGAAGTTATGGTTTCAAAGCCGGTGCGTCCTATGTCTGTACTGACGTACTGAGTTTATGTTTTTCTTATCATCTTGCTTAAAACAATTAATCAAAACTTTCAGATTATCATAAATATCATAGATGGGCAAAATGTAATCAGATTATTTAAAAAAGTAAATTACAAAATGTATTTGTAAGCGTTAATCATTAAGCTGATTACATTTTGCCCATCAATGTGTAAACACAAATAAATCCTCAATTGGATACAATTGTATGATGATCCATTCATGTTTAGAAGGGTTTTAATCGTGATTACAGTAACGAGATTAAAATTAAATTTGTTATAATGAATCTGATCATATTTTGCCCATCTATGTTAAATATCCTAACTCATGAACACTAGATGTAAAATGGAAACTTGTAACTCTCAGTTTTACATGTTACATGATTCGGATAAGTTACAAAGGCTATTTGTATGTACCTTATTTTTTTGACAAATTAAAGTTACTTTCATTTATCATGTTTTTCATTGCCATATATCGCAATAATTATAGTTTATAGTTATCGTCACAATATACAAATCTCGTGAGATCTGTTTTAAAAATTTAGTGAATTTATGCCTTCTTATCAATACAGTAGACCCCTGGTTATCCGACAAAAGTTTTACAGAACAATGTCGGATGGATTATCGAATTTGTTGATTTTTGGAGTATTGACCAAGACCTTATATGTAATATGTTAGGTATTTTTGTATTAGGGTACGATGGGGCTGACATACGTACACACGTAAAAGTCCCTTAAATAAATAGAATAAAAAAAAAAGACCAAGACCTTCAATAATTCGGAATTTTTTGTAAAAGAGTTCCTATTAATAATACAAGGGGCGCATATTTCTTTTTTATTTATTTATAAATTAATTTCCTCTGATTACATAAAACGAAACTTAATATTTTTTTAAAAACAAAAAATACATTTTTCTGTATTTATCCTTACGCTGGTAACTAATTTTCATAACTTCTGAATAGAGATATGAAATCATTAATGCTTTTTTCTGCATCTGTCTCGTTTGTTGTTAAAACATAATTTAAACTATAAAATACATGCCTCAAGTATACAGTGCCAATATACTTTGATCGGGGTGACGCGTCCCTCCATATGGCTTAGAAAAGGTCAAAATATATGGTATGGGGTAACGCGAAGACGTGATACTTCGAAAGCTTATGTTAATTCCATAAATTTTCACTTTTCTATTAACGATATTATTGATCGAATGTTAATTCGCCTAGATTTTCTTTTAATGTGAAAGGTTAAAATACAGAATCCAAACTTTATTTAACTAGAGGAGTTTTTTCGAACATTTCTTTGATTATATTCCATTTTATGTTCTCTAATTTGTTTTATTTTCTTTCTTTCCAGATGAAAACTCTACACAATTACACTGGATCAAAAATTTGTGAAAAGTGCCTTAATAATTCAATCACTTCATACATATTCAAACATCAATTTAACTGTAGTCGAAATAGACTTGACACATGCCTTAATTTAATATTAGACGAGTTAAAAAATATAACTGATCCAGAAAATAAAGTATTCATTGAAATATCTCAGAAAGTAATAATGCCCATAGTACAGGATGTGGAAGAGTTAATAGCAGAAAATAATTGCATAGACGATTCTAAATTAAAAATAGATGAATTAGAAGATGTAAATAGGGTTAAAATTGATAATGAAGACAGCGATTCACAGGAACACAAAACAAATTCAATAGATAATGATTCCGATTCAACTAGTATAAGTAATCCAGCAAAGGATGTTACTCAAACATATTCCAAAAATAAACTCGTTAACGGATACCAATCTTTAACAGCACTTGAGAAAGTTAGTGAATTTCTATCTTTCAAAGAGAAAAAGAAAATTAAAAAGCCAGCTCCCAAATTTACCTGTCCAGTTTGTAATAAACATTTTATAACCGAATCTTTCTTAAGTAATCACATCTCTAAACATATAAATAGGAAAGTTCTATGTAAAATTTGTGGAAACAGTTTCAAATCTAAATTCATTATGCAACAGCATATGAAAATGGTACACGTTTTGAAGAAAACTAGTTATCACATATGTGTGACTTGCGGAAGATGTTTCCATGATAGTAAAAAGTTCTTGTTTCACGAAAAAATTCACTTTGCAAAGACCTGCAACCTTTGTGGTAAAACCTTTAGAGATCAGAACTATTTCGACAATCATATGCAAAGGCACTTGCTTAAGTTAAGAATACGTCAAAGAAAATATATACAAACGTGTAGTTTTTGCGAGAAAGAGTGTTTCAGCGAAAATGAACTCTCTATGCACGTTAATAAAGTCCATTTGCAAATAAAACCTCACAGTTGTGATATGTGCGAGGCATACTTTTATACAGAATTTAGTTTGAACAATCATAAAAAGATACACAGTCTACATTCTAGAGAAACTTGCGAGTTTTGCAACAAAACTTTAAAATCTAGAAAGATGCTGGTAATACATTTGAGAAAACACTTGGGTGTTACTCCGTATATGTGCCAAATTTGCTGCACTTCCTTTCATTCCCAATCTAAGATGACAAGTCACTTGATTGCCCATCATGGAGGTAAACATATCTGTAGATTCTGTAAGATCGCTTTCATCACTAAATCGAAACTAAAGGACCATTTTACGACAGTCCACAGTGCTATTTAGCGAATGTTTTTACTGAGCCACTTTCATTGAAGGGCTCTTTGAAATCCTGGATTCTTTTTAGTACACAAAATTCAGTGCCTTCTAAGCTATCATTATAAAACCACTTTTAATTGCTCTATATCTTCGCTAAAACTAACTCAATTTGAGCTGTTAGGTCTATTGCCCGAACTAGACCATAACCACAATACACGAGTGTAAAGACTGTCATAGTGAGTCGCATTTCGGGATTAGCTGATGTATGTCCAGGAACTCGTACACCTTAAGACCTTCAGTTGTGGTGTATGGGAGCCGACATGACGATGAAGACTCGATAGATTTTCGTCCTTTTATAGTCGCTTTTGTTTTTGGACTACACCATACTTACCATCAGGTGCACTGGAGTCAATTTGTCGAGCCAATGAAAAAAAATACACCGTTAAAATATGTTAATCATTAGTGGTGCGTGTGGTGTCGTAGTAAATAAGGAGCCGGTATTCATGCGCCAAAACGCGAATGATCATAGGTAAAAATCGCGGCTAGTTTTTTTTTTCGGCAGGACATATTGTTAGCCGGGAAGGGTCTTTACAACTTCACCTGGGGCGAGCACTTACGGTGCTCAAAAAGGGAGTTATTAGTCGGGTGGCAACGCAAACGTACCTCTGTAGGTTAGGACCTCGACTTTGCCGGTCAGCCAGAAATACGAACCTAACGGTAATCTATTAGCGTTTCGGACGCGATAACGTTGAGAAGAAACTTCGAAAGAAACTCAAGGTTGCGTCGGAGTGGATCCGGCTCGTTCTCTAGGTTTTCCAGTTTAAGTATGAGTGTAAAGCACCACATGCTCCCCGGTGAAGGAAAACAAGGTGAGGAAACCCACATGGCAAGTAATAAGAAATTCATATTTACCAGTACTACTAGATCGTTGCGCACGACAAGCGCAAAGTGGATACAGCCACTAATGTATCTCGTATCTCTGCTCACCCCCGATGTATATCCCTTTTGGGGTCAGTGGCTTTTTCTCAGTAAACGTTTCTTTCTTCCTTTTCTTTCTTTCTTTTATATTTGTCATTCTATTAGCACCAAAGTCTTGTTTTATTTTATTAGTTCATTTTAATAATAATACTGATCTACCGTCACGCAATATCCCTTTCGGGGTGAGCAGAGTTACATTAGTGGTTGTGCCCACATTACGCTTATATTTCGTGCCCAACGTGCTCATTTACGCAGCTTATCGTCGTTCTCACTGCACTAGTACAGTTTATTTTATTTTATATAATAGGGTGCCCAACATGGGTAACATTAGACAAGAAAACAAAAGGATCATGGTACCAAAATAGAACATATAAATGCCCCCACAATTATAGGGCACCACAGCATGCACAGTGATTAATATATAATGCCAGTTTACACTAAAGAATAATAATAAAATCCCAAAAAAAGAAAAAGATACACATACATACATAGACACAATACAAAAGGATAATATTTTAGATTGTATAGGTAACAGCTTCAAACGAAACTGACTGATTTTAAGGAACAAACAAAAAAAAGAAATACAGAAAAAAAGTCTATTATATGTCATGCGGGCTTTTACACGATATTTTCCTTCACCGGTGAGTATATACTTCCTAAATCAGTACTCAATCTGGAAAAGCCCAGAAGTACATGCCGGAGTTCGAACCTTTGCCGTGCACGAATACCAGTCCCTTACCCACTAGGTACCCCATCACAGACACAAGGTATTTTCAAATCACAACGAACTTTGTTTTGTATAAATAAATGAATTTTTACTTTAAAGATATTTGCGAGGACGCATAATGCGGCAGTTTAAAGATAATTTTATAATCGTATATAATACATCGTTAGCGTATTCATTGAATGCAATAAATGTAAAATATTTTACTGTCAGTAAATATGTATAATATTAATTGGCTCTTATTTATTACAAACTCTCATCATTTAAGATACCTTATACCATCGTCAGCCAGCTCCGGACCTCGACAGTTTTCGAGGCGGGGCAATAAAGTTCTGTCCGCCAACCCCTCTCTTCCAGTCCCTATACCTTTGTTTCCTTTTTGTATTCCTTTTTCCTTCCTTGTGTACCTTTTAGCAATGTTTACAGCACAATTTTTAGAGACTTTTGTGCTCAACAACTTTATGAAAATACAAACATTTTAACGCATAAGAAAATTAAATTAAATTTATTTATTTCGCCACAAACTGACAAGAAACTAGGAATTTACATGCAATAACAGAAACAAAAATACAAAAACATAACATGGCGAAACTGGGACCTTCATCAGCTCAAAGTCACAGAGGAAGCCTGCAGCGCCGATTTTCGTGAAGGGCCCCGGTCGTGTTACATCTTATTAAGCAATAAAAAAAACAAGAAATAGAATAACAAATAAATAATTTTAAGTATAAAGTATAATAATAAGTTTAGATACTAGCAATACACCCACTCAAAAATAAATAATACTAAAATAAACTATTACATACAATAAACAAATCGACTATATAGCATGTAGACGCCGCCCGATACATAATTGTCGCCCTAAGAGTCGTTAGGGTGTTACGAGACGTGCGGGTTAAGATGATGCGCGCGCGCACGAGATGCTTGCGAGCAGTCGACTACTGAGACCCAAGCCTAGAGTACGTGCGTGTACGTCGCAGTTCGGTGAGCCTTAAAGTGCAAATAAACAGTAAAACGCCAAAATCCGTGTCTTTCTACAACCACACCCACGACCACCGGTCATAACTATAAAATTTAAGCGAAATGTTCGTGAAAAACGATCTTTAAGCTCTATATAACCTCTAAGGGCCATCAGGGCCGCTGTGTCAGATTCCTACTGACGAAAAACCCCAAGGTGTCTCTCATGTCACTGCCCGGGCTTACGAAACCTTATTCATTCAGTTGCCCGGGGAGCGAATACCCTGTTTAGGCTGCTTCTCTAGCAGAGGTGGCTGTAAAAAGCCCAGTTGTCCGTACTTCTATCAGGCGGCGGGCAAGACAGTGAATCTTATCCGGGCTGTAGACTATGTCAAGTTTACTTAAGTAACCCTTTGCTTAGCTTAGGACGTAATGATATCCTATGAGACTTTTGAGCAAATTTTTGAAATGTTAAAATCAAAGGTTTGTTTTCAGCCAATATGTTACGGAGAGGTTGGCCTACTTTTCAGATATTTTATACAGCGAGCACGCTGGGTGATGTGCTCGTCTACCGTTCTGAGATTTGGCGTCCGGGCGTGGAACGCGGCTTGCTTTCCTAGATCTAGGCTTGGCATCAGCTAAAGAATAAAAAAAAAACACATAGAAGGCCAATGTAATACAATTTACGCGGATAAATATTAAGTAACATATCTTTTGATTTCCTTAACTCCATTCATACTTATGTTTTACTATCGTGTTTTTTATTTAACAGTGTAGGATTTCTTGACACCAAGTACGCTACAAACGGTATAATTTAATTAAAATGAGGAGATCAAACGCGACAACTCGCTGCTTGTTCTATTAGAGCACAATTGCTTCACTTTTGTTGCGTGTGGGTTCTTTACATTCTAATTTGCCAGTCTCGTGTTACTAGATCAGCTGTTTGTCCAGCTTCAAGGTTGGGAGCTATTAAATGATGGGTGTTATAGGTATTTAAAAAAAAACCACTGTCCATTGACTGAGTTTAATAAAAAAAAGAAGATGGATGATAAGGTTGCCGTGTCAGATGGTATATAGGATAGAACTGTTTTTTTTTATGATTGAATTTTAACTCTTAACTTAGTTTTTCTTCCGTTAAGGGCATACGGAGTGTGGCACACCGGCCCATTTTCAAACGCTTATAATTCAAGTTCTAATTATCGGAAAAGGATCTTTTTATTATCCCATAATTCCCACGTTCCATTTATTTAATGTGAAACACTGACGCGGGGAGTTTAATTTCGATTGACGTCAACGCCACCGTACTTATGTTTACCTCGGTTTTCATTAAAATTCAATCATAAAAAATTATGAGAAATGCGTACGAGCGATATCTATGCAACATCTTAATTTGATTAGTTTCTATGCAGCAAATAATCACGCCGTTTCTATAATAACATCTGACTCCGTATATGCCAATCTTCTATCCTCAAAGAGGTGATAATATTTAGGATCAACCGCCTCTTTATAATTAAAAGGTCTATGTTTATCTTTCCAGTGAACAGTCTTAAAATGGTGCCGCATTTCACGAACGATATGGAACATGTTATCACAGCCTGGGCAAGCGACATTTTTCTCCAAATGCTTTTTTAGCCTATGCGTTTTCATAATACTTGATGATCTGAATTTTTGGCCACACAAGTCACAGGTATATGGAGATTCTCCAGTGTGGATTCTCATGTGCATTTTCAGGCACACTTTGTTGGCAAATTTCTTGCCACATATGGAGCAAAAACAAGAGTTGTTATCTGTATGTGTCAGCAAATGTTCATTGAGTCGAGGCTTCCCACAAAATGATTTGTTACATACATGACACATGTATGGTTTGACCTTCAAATGGTATCTGTTCATGTGTGCATCAAGGTCGACTTTCTTCCTCAACAAATGCCCACAAATTTTACATTCGATCTTCGGTACTGTTCTCAAATTTTTCTCTCCAGCGTACTTGTTCCCCCCGTGTGCCCTCATGTGGTGATGTATGGAGGAAGCCTTAACAGATTTCCCACATTCTTGACATTTTACTCTATTGTGGGTTTTCTGATGGAGTTGGAGGAGAGATTCCAAATGGAACGTTTTACCGCAAACTTCACATATTTGCAAATTTCCCGGTTCCCTCATATAAACGCAGCGAACTGCATGTTGGGGGTAAAATACGGAAACAATCCTCTTTTTGCATCCCGGGCACGTGATCCTGTCATAATGTCTTGCCTGGTGCACGTACAGCTTTTTCAGATTAACGAATTTCTTATTACACTTTTTACATGGGAACATTGTGCCTGGTTCGTGGGTGTCTTCGTGTGAAGATAACTCTTTAACATTGTTGAATTTGATTTCGCAGAGCGAACATTCAATATTCTTTCTTCGTTTCTTGAACTGTACTCGACTGTGAGCAGTAACTTGATGCTCCTCTAGTTTCGCCTCTTCTATAAACCTTCTATGGCATAGTTTACAGTCATATCCACCATCGCAATGTCTCAAATAATTATGCTTATCGTATTCTTCTTCCGTATCAAACGAAGCTTTGCAATTAAAGCAAGGAAACTCCCTTTTAGTTGTTTTACAGACTTTCCTGTGTTGAGACAGAATTTTCCGTTTCTTAAATTCTTCATCACAGTATTCACATACGTTATTGATGTGATACTGATCAATATGGTTCCTCAGACTGATTTTCGTGTAAAACTGCATCCCGCAGTCATTGCATGTGAAAGGATGGTGGTCTAAATGTTCTCTGTTGACGTGGGTTATAAGACACTCCTTTCTATGGGTCACATAGTCACAATCTATACAATTTACTTTGGTTCCATGGTTTAATATCTGCTCTCTATAGGCCACTAAATAGTCGTAATGGGTGCATGGCATGACAAAACAGTCAGGACAACTGAATTTACATCTATGAGTCTTCAATACCATCATACTCATTTCTTTTAAGCACATCTCACACTTCGAATTTTTCGACGTGTCGTTAACCAAATGACTCGTTTTAAAATGCGTTGCCAAAGCATCTTCGTTATAGTAGACAAGTTCACAGAATTTACAAGCAAATACCAAATTTGCGTGGTTTTGTCTCAAATGAGTGAATAATTCTTCTTCACTGAGTATAACTTGGCAAATTTTACATCGCGATTTGGAATGACTTTTATAATGTAAATTAAGATATTGCTGAGTGTTATATGATTTATCGCACAATTTACATTGGTATATCTGTGACCTATGCTTTAATTTCTCGTGGTCTTTTAGGGATCTGTATGTTGTGAATATATCGGGGCATTCTGTGCATTTAAATGTGGTATAACTCGGAACAGTTGGCATGTTAAACGCAGTTTTTATCGGTTTTATAACAATTTTCCCCTTTTCTAAGCTAATGACTGGAGACGAATCTTCTATCGATATATCTTTATTTGCCTTATTCTTTTCAACATTGCTTTCTATAATTCTTGTTGTTACAAGTTCTGTAGGTGTCTCTTTCTTGTTTACGATTTCTGTCTTTACTGGTACATTAGGTGTATTAACCACTGGAACATCTCCAGATGTAATAGCATCCAAGAGACGAGAACATTCCTCAGGGTCGGCGATTTTCTGGACGTGTGAGTTGCTTAAATTAGATTGATCTACATCTTCAATTTTTATAGGATATTTCTCTAGTAATGGTTGATCTTTACTGGCAATAAGTTTATTAACTACCCTATGCGTTTTTACGAATCTTCTGTCTGTCGGTAAGTTTTGTTTACTTTTCGATGAATCAACTTTATCTTCCGATTTCGGGACTACAATCTCTTGCGATAATTTATACTTATTGACGATTGGTTTATTTGTTGGAATTATTTCATTGGCTGCAGTTAAATCATTGATTTCTTCATATAGTTCTGTATCGTTTTCTAAAACCAGCATAACATTAGAGTTCTCGCAGTCAACTGATTCGAGCACTTGCTCGCTTATGTCTATTACTTTATTATTGATATCCATTATGCAGTTGCGGATAATTTTTGATAATTGCTTAGTATTACGAATGAATATATATGATTGGAGGGCTTTTTCTGTACACTGATCGCAAACGTATGTACTCGACATGATATTTTCTATCTGCAACAAGAGAACCCACATTTTACTATAAAACAGTATCTTGCAAATTCATAAATTTTTTAACCGTTTAAAAACTTATACAACATTACTTCATCACCATTCGAAAATAAATATTTTGTTCTCAGAAGAAACAAAATAAGGATTCGTTAGTCTTTAAATTTGTCCTTTAATTTTTTTTATTACTGGGTGTAAGCATTGTATATGATTAACACGTTCTATTATACCTAATATAGTTACTTAAGCAACACAATAACCTGAACTTTAAACAATCAAATCAAATTTTTACTATTTCCGCAATGGCCGGCGACAAAAAGACTGGTATTTTGACATATCTACCACATTTAGAATCACCCCACGAATCACTTAGGAAAAGACATTGAATCTAACATATTATCTTTCGGCAAATATGAATGAAATAGTACTAATGTATCACTTCAATAAACATCAATTTGTCGTTGACTTATAGATAATCCACTAAGGGTTTTCTATCGTCTGTACGTGACACATCACGGCGAGTTTTCTGAAGAGTTAATTAACCTTCTTCCACCTTCTCTTTTCCATAAAAGAACCAGGCTCGTGGGTTTGCGGAGATACCGTTAAGCGGTAGCTCATATCCCGGCTATGACTTAGAAATTCTCGAACTCTTACTTTTGCAGAGTCGCTGAGCGGTGGAATGGTCTTCCGGCAAGCGTGTTCCCACCGTCCTATCATATTGGGTTCTTTGAATGAAACGTGAAGAGATATTTGTACAGGCGGGCCTAATCACTCCTATCGCTAATTATTTTTCTTTACTGTTGATAGTTGCAGTCGGTTTATGGTCTGCACTATGCTTACCATCAAGCGTATTGTGTTCACTATACAGAGTCAGGACTCAAAAAAAAAGAATTAGCATAAAGTTGTCTACCAACATAGCCTGTCAAACCTTTTGACAAAATCATCGCCATGTTTATTTACACAACATGGACAGTCTATTAAATACTATGTCTATGAATTACTTACATTATCATTAAATAAATAATTCATAATATCTATAAGTGATTGTGAATTCTTCTGTCTGCTTATAACAAACTCCATATGGACTGAATTAAGATTTTTAAAAGAATTCAGGCAGAGTCCACAAAATCGCGTTGAATTCCAAACTGCCGTCAATCTTTGCTTTAGCCATTCGATATTTTGACACTTTAACTGTGCATCCTCAATGGTTTCTTCCATGTTATATCAGTCTTTCGAGTCCTGGAATTAATAAAATCAACACAAATAATAACATCGTAACTAATCACTGTATATAGAAGGTACACTAGAAATACTATTATTAAGGGCCTAAAACTCAACAGTATTAGAGTTTTTGTTTGTTTTTACGCGATAATCTAAGAAACGACTTAACCGATTTTGATATGGTTCTCACTAATGTATTGTGGCAAGCTTATTGATATTTAATGTTCGCCTTATTCCAATCAATTCTTAAATAAAAAGTGTGACTGTCGTAAGTTAAAATCCCAGTACGTACATCTGGATTTTTACATATTAAGTACGAAAGTAGGCACCACATAGTCACCGGTGAAGGAAAATATCGTAGAGAAAACCACATGACATCTAATAGAAATCCATAAGTGCCCTGAGAATGGTGACCAGCTGCACAACTGATCCCGTTGGCCACGAGTAAAAGCGCATAGTAGATACATCCACAACTGAATCTCTGCTCACCCCGAAAGAGATATAGTGTGATTTTATATTATTATAAGTTAAACGTAATTTTTTCATACATAATTCTTATACTATATTTACTGAAGCGGAAGAAGCCGCTATGGCGTAGGCCTTTTCTAAAACTGTTCACGAATTTTGATTCCTTATGACTATTTGGATGTTTAAATCTAAACTGCTAAGAAGATTTCTGAATTGGACGAATGCAACAGGGCAACACTAAAATACAGTGGTATTGAAGTAAAGCAACAAAGACTTCTTTGAAAATAGCACCAAAGTGTATAAAGTTCAATGAAAAGATGCTCCGTTAAAAGAAGTATCTATAACATTAACGGTGTGTCACTAAATACTAGCTTGTCTTGTTCTTTCTCGCGTATCTGTGAATATCTTTCAAAAATAATCACAATTACACGAGACAGAATAAGACATGCAGGTGTTATACGAAACACGAATACTTGCTGCAAAAGCACTATTAAGGCATCCTTCCGATTCTTACAGTCGCGATGTACCGCTGTGTATGTATTTATATTAAAAGATACCGAGGTACATGACTGCGCAGCGCTATCAGGCGGCGTGTCCACCTCTCGACCATGACAGTCGTCAGCGCTGCACAGTCCTCCCTACATTGGATGGCTTTCAACATAATTGAATACAGACCGGTACATCACAGTCCGGGAGCAGCTGCCAAACAGCGATTGCCTGAATCCGAAGTGTACTTTTATACCTTAACATTATAATTATGTAATTATTCAGCCACTAATGATTCTCTGCTAACCTCACAAGGGATAATATTACTATAATTGTCAAACAACAATTTTAATAAGAATCAGTGGTCTTTCTGGAAGTCTTCGGTGATCAAATATATTGTACCATACATAAGGAACTTAAACTTATTAAGGAGCTTTTTAGCCAATTTAAATCTAAATAATAAATAAGTATTGATGCAAAAAAAAAAGTCCAAATACTATTAATAATTAATTTGTTATAAGTACATGTATCAAAGTTAAAAAAGAATGGTGATTGTTATAATTTGCCATTGCAGGTACTGTAAATAGTTCCAGAGCTGGGAAATCATTTTATACCAAAATGTAGTTACCAAGTTAATAGGTCTCTCTAAAAGGTCTCATGAAAGTTGCTATCACTTTTAATTGAATGTACTATCAAAAGCATTGCCATTATAATTTTTGGTGTTTATAATTTTAAGGATCAACAAATGATTATAGCAGTATCAATGAGTGTTGGTTACTGTCTATCAGGGCAGACAGCAGCTTGCTTGTCAACTTTGGAATAAAAAGCAACAAATATTTTATACAACCATGGATGTAGCTATAAAAGCCTGATATATTATTGCCTTCTATGCCTTATCTACACTTATTTTTATATTTAATGTTAAAAATCTCAATAAAATTTGAAAAATGTATTATATCTTATCAGTATAATAATGTCTTTCATATCAATATCTTATTTAATTTGGTATTCATAACACCAAACAATAACAAAGTAGCTAGCAATGATATTAATATAACGAAATTTGGTAAGTATTCAATAAAATTAATTATCTGTAATTTTATTCCATATTGTTTCCAAGAATCATTATTTAATAGATGGATTTTTGAGCTTATTCTAAATGGAAATTGGAAACGTTTGTCAAAATGGCGGATACTTTATTATACATAAAATAAAGAGGAAAGCGTTTCATTGAAATGATTGTAGAACGCAAAAACCACATTATTAAAATAATATCCTAATGCTAGAATTGATAGAAGTTATCACCTTTTGAATTGCGTTCCAGGATCTTTCGCCTTTAATAAAATTGGCCTCACTCTATATCCACGAAAAATGTCTTCATATTCAAGTGTTATAAGCCTTAATCACAAAATTTGCATAGAAAACAAAAATAATTTATAGACACTAAACATAATTATATAATAAGAAGCCGAAATTATGTAATGAAAGGCTTACTTAGCAAATGTTTTATTAAAATAACTTTAGGATTTTCATAGGTTATATAGTTATTCATTAGTTGAACAGAATGTAAATTTTTGATTGGTTTTTAAATATATATACCGATTTATCATTACTTGCGGCAGTATCATATAATAGTAAACGGGAATATATCTTGTGCATTTATCTCATATATTGTCTTAAAATAAATTTTAAACGTCCCAAAAAAAATTTTAAGCCATATAATAACCCACAAAATGTGTAAAGTTGATATGGCTGTCGGTCCTACAGATAAGCAGTAATGCCAGCCTAGGTGACTTAGACTCAAATTAGGTAGTTTTTATCTGGACAATGTTTTACTTTTTATTATAATCTCAGTAACCTCATACACCTGTAACAATTCACGTTTTTTTTAAAATAAATAAATAATTTTACATACTGTTAACTTTACAATTAACGATTTCAATTTTAAAATAAGTAATTCTGGTTTTTGTACATTAATTTTTAAGGGTATTTTAAGAGCGTTTTTTTATTACGGCTGCCCACACTACAAAGACACAAGTAGAGATGAGATAAATTAGAGAATTTTACTTACATGCTTTTTGTTTCATCTCATTCGTATGCGTATCAGTACTACTTTGGTCCCGTCCTGCATAATTTCTTTTCATCAATATAAAATAAATAATTTTACCCATAGATTTTATATAATTTTACACCTTGGGCTTAATCACAAAATGTTTCGCAATATTTTGATCATCATTGTTCCATGATCAAAATATTCATTTATCGATTTTCATTGAATATCCCTACCTAAATATCAATTGCAAAAACTTAAAATAAATTTTGGAAATTTCAGAATCTCTATTACTAACTTTATCAAGTTGGGACAGTTAGAGTACCCGATATTTCATAATATTGTGGAAATATATTGTTTCACTTAAATAATGGATATCATTAATCTCATAATAAGTGGTGAAACAATTAAAAAGACCTGTTTCTTATGCTTCGAATTAAATGCTGAAAATAATACAATTTATGAAAACATTGTTATAAATGGACCAAAGTTTAATTTAATAACTTCTTTGTATAATATCGTAAAAGATTTATTACCTTCTTGTGTAAGTATTGATAAACGAAATATTTCGTTAATAATGCAGACATCAAAGCGGAGGAACACGCCCCTTACGCCTACTTTACGACGTTCTTATGATTTGGACGCTTTTAAAAGAAGAGCGAATTAGCTTTTGACAAACGCGTTACATCAGTTGCCTTATCTCCCATCAGGTGTGACTGGGTTTATCATTTTCTTATAAAACATGAGTTAAAGAATTCAAATGTTTATTTTTGATGTGACATCGTCAGGAAACCCGCGTGGCATCTAATAGAAATGTCCCGTCTGAGTACCCTGAAAACGCAATCAGCTGCGCTACCGGTTACATTGGGCACGACATATGAACGCAAATTGGATACAACCATTAATGTGTTCACCCTGAATGGGATATAGCATGATGGTGTATTTTTATTATTTTGATGTAAAGTGAACCATAACCATTTTGGTATATAATTCATATATACCAAATAATATAAAATATGCTACAAACTGTGCTATGAGGTCATTTAATTAAGTATTTTTTCCAGGATATTCTCTTCAGTCAGGCATGTGATAGTTGCACAAATGTTGTAACAAAAATGTACTATATATTTAAATTACATCTTCTCAAAAAAGAAATTATAGAAGATGTAATAAATTGCATGAACAATGAAATTCCTAAGCAATTGAACTTGCAAACAAAGCTTACTATCAATTTACCAAATAATGAAATGAAAGAAGAATGTATGGCAACAATTAACAATGAAAATATATCTACAGAGCAGTATAAATCAGAATGTGTATTATTAAATAAGAATATTCATAGCAATTCAGAAAGCGTTATTTGTTATATCTGTGGCAAATATTGTACAAATCCAAAAGCATTAAGAGCACATCTTAAGGGACACTTTAAAAAACAATGCCCTTATTGTAATAAGGAACTCAAAACTCACTCACATTTTAATAAACATTTGCAGAACCATAAACATCAAACCCCTTTTAAAAGGAGGAACAAGTTTTACAACTGCCATACTTGCAGTTATAGAAGTCAAACGAAATCAGACTTGGAAGCTCATATAAATAAAGTACATTTGAATACCAAACCATATAAGTGTGAGAAATGCTTAAAAGGTTTTTATAGGAAAAGTAATTTAACTGCCCATGAATTGACACATGGTAATTTAAGAATGCTAATATGTGAAGTTTGCGGTCAGAATTTTATGAATAAGAAAACCTTGGCTGTCCACTTAAGGCTGCATGATAAGAAGAAAATTTTCAAATGTGACATTTGTTTTAGATATTTTACTACACAAAGTCGAAGAAATGAGCATATGAAACGAAACCATAGTAAGGATTTCATATCTTGTTTATTCTGTGACAAAAAATATACACTTAAAAAGGAACTTAATAATCATGTGAAAAGGTTTCATGGAAATATACAATCTTGATACACAAAATATATCAACTATTATTAATAACCTAAGTCTTACACTTCTTTTATACTGATTTGACTTAGTGACTACAGTGCACCTGAGAGAAAGTACAGTGTAGGCTCAGAACTACAGTAACTATAAAGGATGAAATTCCATTCTCATGTAGGCTCACGTAAACCATGACTGAAGGTCTCTAGGTATATAAGTTACTGGATGTACACAAGCTGATCCTGAAACACAACAGGCTAAAATGGGTTTATGGTGGTTTTTAGACTTGTGTAGTGCAGTCATCTACCTATCATCTTAAAACCTCGCCTCATTTTTGATGTTTTGAACAAAAAAAAAGTATTTGCTGTGTATTGGCTTTTTTTTATTATTTAGATGCAAACTCGACGTCAATCACGCCTGGTGGTAAGTGAATATCGTGCTGATGATGAATATAGTTTACCTAACAAATGCCTACCCATATTTTTAAAGATTATCAGATCTTAAAATTGTGGACAAACAAACTAGTGTGTATTCCACTTTATTGCTGTTTGCAGTATGAAGGATGAAGCAAACCTGTTAATAATTTAGTATGAAGTTAGTAGAATTTTGGACCACAATATATTATACTATAGTTGAAGTGTACTACAAAATAATTTAACTTTTTATATCGAAATATGGCAAACAGGCTAGAGCCCACCTGATGTTAAGTTGGTATTTATATAACCTTTTTTACTGTTTTTCTGAAGCCTTTTACTAAATGATATTTATTTTTAATACAGTATAAAATTGCCCATTAAAGTGTCTACAAATTATTATTTAGGGACATCCTTATAATTATCTAATATAATATTTTTCTTTTCTTACAAATATTACAACAATGACTAAATACAGTTTAAAGTATTTCGATTTATAATGAAGGGATTATGACTCTTTTTGTTATAAGTATTGATAATTCGAAGCAAAGACATCAATTTTGAAATTTTAACCATGATTACAATAGAATTTTGATAGTTTACATCACTAAGTTATAGAGATGTGAACATCAGAAGTGTTAATGAGATAGTTATTTCAATAAAATCGAAATTTTAACAAGGTATGTACCTTCATAAGGTAAATACTTTAATAAGATTTATATTTTAATATAGATCCTTTATAAAATAATCTATGGTTCCATCAGAATTTAAGACAATAAAATACAAACATACATTATTGTAGTTTATTTTAATTAAAAAGGTACAAAAGGACTTCATTCTTAACAAATTATTTACGGTAATGCTAATTTCTATAACAATAATTGTTATTATAAAAATTACGACAGTGAACTTGAGTATTTTTATTGTACATATCATTTTTCTATATAACTACAATCACATAAAATAATGAGTTAAAGGAAAATGTACTGTGTCCATATTTAGTTTCGGAACTAAATAATTGAAAATTACTTATGTATATTATTATTATTTATTTATTTATTTATTTGTATATTTCAAATCATTAATAAATTCTTTAAAATCTTTTGTTTTTTGGTGTGAGCATGGTAAAATTTCGTGATTATGGCTTTCTTTTTTGTGTATTTACGACTACTTTTCTCTTTCTCGCAATGTTTTCATACACAAGCAAAACATTCGTCTATGGCTTACGAGAAAGAAAAATAATCGCAAATGCACTAGAAAGAAAAAGATATAAAACACGAAAAATTTACTAGATGAGCACTGGGGAATGATGTTATTACCAAAACGGTACCAAGTTTTGTATTATGCTACTTTAAATATGAACTGTTTTGACAAAAAATGTCGATACAAAGATGATGTCCAATTATTAATATAAAATAGATTGTTAAATATTCTATAGTTTACATGTTTTTAGGTTTATTTATGTTACTGTGTTTTCATTAACAATTCAGTCCAGCAAAGAAATAAAGCTGTATATTCTTATTCCTTTGCAAAAGGGATATACAGGCCTATTTAACACAGTTTATAATTTATTATCAATAATAATTACATATAATGATGTTTATTAAATTAATTATATTTATTTTAATACCTACTGAAAATTAAAAATCAATAATAAATCTGGTATTTGACCTTGAGAACAATTTCGATTAAAAAACTCCATCATTTTCGCTCGATATTGAACTTATGAAGCAGTTAAATAGTTTTTTTTTACATACAAATGCCCAAATATTCAGTATTCACTCACCCATTTCGATATTGGTATTACAGTGAATTGAAATTAAGGGACAGTATGTCGAAGAGTCGAATTCAATCTTATTCCAAACTAAAAGTACCTAGTGCATACTATCTTTATATTTGTGGATTTTATTAGAAAATTACTTAGCTTTAATACATAATAATATCCAATGAATATGCACACTAAAGCTTTTAATAAATCGTTAATTATTTTAAAAGATCTATATGGTAAAGGTATCAAAGATTTTCAGCCCAGATCTTGAAGTTTTTCGAGTCGGAGCAAAAACTACTATCTAACCTCCGCCAGTCCTTTTATCTTTATTTCTCAATTTTATGGATTAATCCTATTAAAAAATCTACTGCACATACTAAAAATATCAAAAACAGATGAAATTAAAAATAAATGACCTTAAAAATATAATATACCTGCATGACATCTAAAAGAAATATCATGTGAAAATGCCTTGAGAACGGCAATCAGTTCCACTAATGGTGAATACAACCAGTAATGTATCTCTGCTCACCCTGAACAGGGCACGGGGTGAAGATATATCATTATTAAAAATTAATCAAATAAGTTAAAAAAAAGATACAAATACAATACCACGTAAATAATTAATTAATTCAAATAATTAGATATTCAGACAATTAATTTAAGCGTAGCTTAAGGGATAAAGCGAACTAACAATTTGACAAAGATCAACTGCTCGTCTAAAGGGCTTTTATTTATCAAATTCGCACGTTCTAATGTGACAACTTGACAAGTAATAAATCGTCACGCTTTGCCCCTTTCGGTGTGAGTAGATATATTAATGGCTATGTTCACTTTGTGTTTACTCGTAGGATTAATACGAAAAGAAAACGTGAAATCACTGCTGATTTAACCGTGATAAAAGAAAGTCACACGGAGTAAGACCGAGAAAGCACCAAGATAAAACTACTCGTGCGAAAGAGATAAGGCTCATAGCAAGAATACTCACTGTTATATATGTGAGCTTATATGTAGCTGTGACTCTTTCAACTTTCATATAATCTCTATAGCTGTGTATCTATACTCTATTATTTCCTTCTTCGCTGTTTTTTGAGCGTTGACATATCAAATGGGTGTCTGCTGAAAATCAGCGCTGAGTTGCTCAGCTTTCTGTGTTTTACCTGAACTGCCCTAACTTCTGAATATCATGTGTCTAAGCAATATTATTCTATTCGCTTATTCTGTAATAATTTGTCTCAAAGGCATTAAGTACAAATTACACTTGTAATACATTTTCTATATAAATACGGGCTTAGGGCTAAAATGAGTTTGGAATAAGATTGAAGATTATACAAATAATCCGGCTAAATTACGATGTAGCATATTATGATATGTTTTAATACTGGTAGCCGCCTCCTTGACTTGCTGGCGCGTATTCTTGTCCGGAGCTGGCGGGACCTCTGCCGTAACCCTGGGGTTCGGGGTATTGCGCCTCTCCTTCATACGTGACCTGAAATTTTTTATCAATAGGTGAGATAAACACACTTGCGTAAGCTCTGAGGCGCGCTTTGGATTCCGGCAATTGCGACTTAGCCGCGATCACCAGGTTACGGTGTACCGCCCTGTTTGCTTTTGTATAGAAAGCTGTCACAATCGACGCCTGACAGCGATGTGTATTCGCCTATATCAAACGCCTTTCCATATAAATGTACACGGAGCCCCCATTTCATCATAAAACCACTAGAGGCCGTGTTGGATACCATCCGTATATATGGTGGATGTTCCTTATATCCGCTCGAAGAGAGTCGCTTCTATAGTACATTCATCATGCGGACAGTTAAGGAGTAGAAATGGGAGTGGAGGGCTTCTACGCGAGCAAATTTCATCTTTCCTATGACTTGGAAGCTTTTTAAAGAAGAGTGAATAGGCATTTGGTGGGCGGACGCTGGCCATCGTCGGTTTTTTTTTATCTTGCTACAAAGGTAGAGAGGGAGGCTGCGGGAATAGAGGTGTGGAAGAGGGGTAGGTTTAAAGTTCAAGCTAGATAAAGTGACACTCATTGACTGTTATAGTTACCTCGGCGTTGAAACCGTTTTTCCAATCGGCGGTATATTTGACAATCTGCGTGCGACCATCAGGCAGAGCTACCCTGTACTCCCCGGTGGTGACGTCACCGTCAGAAATAGCGTTGTGGCTGTAATCGTTGCCGTCCCCGTTCACGGCGTACGAGAAGTCGAACGGCATGCCGGGCTCGTGGTGGTGGTGGTGGTCGCCATCGTGGTGGTGACCGCCGTCTTGGTGGTGACCGCCGTCGTGCTGGGGGTACCCGCCGTCGTGGTGCTCGTGATCGTTGTGGTGCTGAGAATGTTATTGCTTTAGTGATTATGTAATAAAATACGAGTATTTAGAAGACATGTTTGTAGGTTAGTTGGTTAATGAGGTGGTAAGGCGATTGCCCGGACTGGGTTGAGACCACAGTACACAAGTAGAAGGTCAAGGAGCAGCTTGTGTACGTCCAGTAGTTCGTACCTAGAGACCTTCAGTCGTGGTATGTGTTGGCTGACATGACGGAGACTGTCAATGGATTTCCGTCCTTTGATAGTCGCTGTAATTTTTGGAACACATTGTACTTATCATCAGGTGCACTGTAGTCACTCAGTCGAGCCAGTGTATAAAAGGTCCGAGTTTTTTCCTTTGATGTACGGAACTCTGAAAAGATTCAATCGTTTTGTTGGATTTTATTATTTATTTCGCAATAAAATCATGTAGGTGCGATTGTGTATTACAAAAGTTTTATAGAAAATTCTACCGTTATCGTTTCATAAGTAATGCTGTGCATTGAATTCCTAAAATGTG
Organism: Automeris io; assembly: GCA_036320925.1. NCBI lineage: Eukaryota > Metazoa > Arthropoda > Insecta > Lepidoptera > Saturniidae > Automeris > Automeris io. The sequence continues at coordinate 9,642,109 of JAUDJH010000023.1, read as the reverse complement.
TTATATATATTATGGTAACATCTGGATATTTTTTATTATATTTGTATGATGATGATGATGATGATGTCCTGGTCGGTTTCGGCCACGGCGACTGTTTCAACACTGATTAAGAAATTCGAGGTCCAGTTTTCGGAAACAGTCAATTGCGCAGGAGATATTTAAGTGCATAATTGGACGCGCAGCCAGAAAAGCACTCTCTCGTTCGAACTCCCTCAAGCCCGATGGAAAGGAGAACCAGTACGATCGGGAGGGAGCGGGATGCAGGTTTGGTCGAGTTTTCCTTCTCTGAACACCTGGTTGAATTGCGGTGTTAAAGGGATACCTTAGTCGCCTTTTACGACACCTCAGCAAGAAGAGGGGGGTGCTATTATATTCTGCCGGCAGCCACCTCGGCTTTTTTTATTATATTTGTATACCTACACTAGGAACTACATTCTTTGATTCCACCAGCCCCATTCCACCACAAAACCACAAGACATCGTGTCGGATACCATCCGTATGTAGTGGATGTTCCTTATATCCGCACGAGAAGATTCGCTTCTACATTCATCATGCGAACGGCTAAGGAGTGGAATATGCTTCCAGCGGCCTTATTTCCGCGATCTTATGACCTGGGAGTCTTTAAGAGAAGAGTGAATAGGCATCTGCTAGGGATCACGTTTCATCATCGAACTCATCTTCACCTTCCACCAGGTGTGATTGAGGTCAAGCGCTTGTCTATAAATAATTTAAAAAAAAACCTTTCGTCTCATCCCAACACTGTAAAGCATTATGACCCTGATAATTTATAACCAAAGGAAAAATCTCGCATAGGCCCGTCAGAGCCGCTTCGAGGGTGGCTTCCCCAGTGCGACTCCTGCGGTCTAAAAACCCCCAGGGTGTCGCAACTAGAGATGTGACTTGAAGTGAAAAATCGATTACTAAGCGAAATTTCTCTCTTAGTGCAAAAACGGCAAGGATGAAAATCCATTGACACTTTCAGTCATGTTGGCCCGCATATACCACGACTGAAAATATCTATGTATGTGAGTTACTGGATATACACAAACTGATTCTAAAACGCGACAGGCCTAGGCAAGTCACTATTACGGTGTTTAAACTTGCGTATTGTTGTCACAACCCAGTTCGGGTAATCACCCTACCACCTCAAAGCGACTACTAGATATTCCTTGATATATATATATTTTTTTATGGTAATAAGGTAAAAGACATATAAAATAGGACAAAAAGAAAAGGTTAGAAATCATATAATAAGAGGAAAAACAAAATCAAAAAATGTCATCAAAGTAATTAGATTTTTGAAGTGGAACTGGGCAGGACATGTGTGTAGGATGCAAAACAGCAGATGGACAAAGAAAGTATCAGAGTGGATACCTAGAGACGGAACCCAAAGCAGAGGAAGGCCAAAAAAAAGATGGGCAGACATATTTGTACAAAAAGCAGGATCGTTATGGATGAGAATAGCCAGAAATAGAGACCAGTGTAACTTAATGGGAGAGGCCTACGCCGCGGAGGCGACTACAACGGAACATTAACAAAAAAAAAAGATATATATAAATATATAGTACTAATAGAAGAATAATATAGGATAAGATGTATAAAAAAAATGTAGTAGAAATAAAGGCTTATTTTATTTTATTTTATTAAGGTAAAGGAAGATGGAGGCGTTTTTGAGTCTATAGCCATTAATGTTCATTTAGGTTCTGGCAAAGAGTTTCACACTGTCCACGCCTGTATCACACTTGTATGGCGGCCTTACCGATTATTCGAGTAAGTATTTTTTTGTCTGATCGAAATTCGATTTCCGGTCGTAGATGAGGCCGATCGATCCGCCATTATCACATCTTTCACCGAAGCCTTCAGTCAGGCATAAATATTTAATGAAATTAAATATAACTTTATTCACAAAGCTCTATTTCCAAGTACTTATGAATCGTCAAAGGTAAATAAACCTAACACAGGTTCAGAAAGCAAAATATACGGAGGAGAACCATGAAGAGACTCTGGCAGTTGCTCTGCAACATAATGAGTTACAAACAGAGATGGGCAAAATGTAATCAGATTAATAAAAATAATTACGATTACATTTTACGTTTTGTACCATTAATATGACTGCATTTTGCTCATTTATGTTTTAAACACTACAAAACTCCAGATTGTATACACATTTACGGTTTCTTAATGTTATAAATGTATTTAATCATGATTACAGAGCAAGAAAATTAAAATTACTACTACACTTTGTAATCGTTCGTCATTAATCAGATTATATTTTTATCATTAAACAGTCATTGATGGAATAATAACGTTTTCTTAGCAATTAACAGATTTTTTGAACTCTTTGTCTGAAAATGGAAGTTATCTGTGTCCGAGCAAAACCAATTGCAGTTTTTTACCTGCTAAATATTCGAGCGGCGGGCGCCACTTTCTGTCCCTAATTTATGAAAATGTTCAATTAGTATTTTAAAATGAATGTTTGAACAGTAGCATGTATTTTTTGTATTTTTTTTTTGAGCACCTGTAAGGAGTGTAAATACGGCAGGACGCAAAATACCCCCGTTTACACACAAAGTGTTTAATTTCAATGGTGATAACTCTAAAGTGTCTTTGATTTGTGATATGTTTTGTTTTTTAATTTGTAATTTATCAGTTTGAAATGATTATTAATGATTTTCATTAAATATCATGATGTGTTTACATAGCTAATCAGTGTTCCGTAGTATTGAGCTATTTTTAATTGACTTTAAAAACAAAGAAGTTTACAAAAAAGAAGTTTATTTGTGCGGTTATAAGTTTTTGTTTAATCCTAACTCTGCATAGTGACCACGCTTGCCACAACGCTTTTGCAGTCCAAAAACTACTACAGCTACCAACAGTAAAGGAAAACCAATCGATAGTCGCAATGACCCTGCCAGCCTGCACAAACGTCTCTTCACATTTCGTTTAATAGACCCAATATCATACGATGATACGAACACATTCGGCTGCAGTAAAAGTTAGAGAAATTCTTACTCCTAACCGGCCTGCAAGTTACCATATAAACGTGACTCGTAAACGCGCGCGCGTGGTTTTTTTTTATGGAAGAAAGATTGTAGAGTAATAATTTTGTGTAGAACATATCTACATTCTTTTGAAAACTCATTTTAGCTTAAATGACCACTATATGATCGAATAAGCGCCGGTGTACACGATGAGTTGCGACGCCACAACATTCTCACATCACAGCGGCCATGCTCAGTTCAGTCTGTTACTAAAAAAGCATCGAGGAAGACTACAAAGCTGTACCGCTCCGACATCGCAATGCGTGCTCCCCTCTACACCTCGTCCCGTGATGCCTAAGTCTTAACACGCGTGTTGCGGCACAGACCACTAAATGACCTAGTAAAATTGAATTCATACTTTTCAGTTCCAGGTAAACAATTTATATTCAGTTTTGTTCTTTATGAATTGTTTTAGTACATATTATTAAATGCTGTTCAGTGGCGAATTCAGAAGGGTGGCAGAAGGCTGAAAACCTCCAAAACTAGTATATTTTTTGTACCCACTTGAATTCATATTTTAGAACTTATTGTGATAAAGCCTACTTTTGTCATATTTTTGGTGACTTTTGGTAAAATCCTGTTTAAGACCACCAGGCCGTGAGTGTCAGACGCCTACTGACCAAAAATCCACGGGATGTTTCTCAAATCATTACTAGCCTGGCCTGGGGATCCCTATTCCTTCAACGACCCAGTGAGCGAATAGCTTTTTAGACTCCATTTCTTAGAAATTGGTTGTAAATAGTCCAATCCTCAAGACATCTTTGTTAGGCGGTGCGAAGATTTTTTTAGACATGTTATTCAGTGGGTACGCTGCGTAGTTTGCTCGTTTCCCAGCCCCGGAATTTGGCGGCCATGTACGGGACCCGGCTTGCCCCTTCCCCAAATCCGGACCTGAGATCATGCTTAATATGTCTTTTAATAAACGTTTAATCCACAGATAAATATAACAGAAATCCAGGTAAATATTAAAACGATCTAAATATAACTGATTACAACACATTACATTACATGATTACATTTATTTTATTTTTTTATCGCTTATAGAGATTTATAATTAGATGTAACACGACCCTTCATGAAAATTAGCGCTGCAGGCGTCCTCTGTGGCTTTAGGCTGATGAAGGTCCCATTTTCGCCATGTTTATATGTTTTGTATTTTCTTTTGTTTCTGTGTGTTGTTTGTGTTGCTGCATTTAAATTTCTGGTTTTTTGTTGGTTTTTGGCGAAATAAATACATTTTCATTTCATTTCATATTACAAAGCTTTTTTTTAATTTTTGTAATAATTGTAGAATTTTCTACACATCATAGAGATGATCAGCGGATCGAATGTAACTTTATTTAAGAGTTAGATTTATAGACGCTATATTGATTTTATTTAGTCTTTACTAAGCTTTTATTTAATTGATGTCAAAGTACATAGTATGTCACCGATTTCGTCAACTTACACTGAGCTCTGCAAATACTTAAGCTATATTCAAGTTCGTACTGTATATGTAGTTTTGCATTAAAGAGGAACTTTTTTTTCACACTGGCTCGATAAAGTGACTACAGTGGACATGATGGTAAGTATAGTGTAATCTATAAACAACAGCGACTAGCGACTATCAAAGGACGAAAATCTATTGACTGTCTCCGTCGTCATGCCGGCCCATTTATATCACGACTGAAATTGTCTAGGTATATGAGTTGCTGGACGTGAAACGCCAGTCGAGTTTGCTATTTCCTGAGCAAAGTCTAAGGAAAATCGAAGTATCGTTTGTTAATCTCAACCTAAGTTCTTTCGTTTGTTCGCTAGGCATACCTATTACGTTTTCATGTGATATTAATCATTTGACCAAATTACAGATTATGATTATGCATTAAGTATGTAGAACTTTTAATGTCATATTAGTTATTTATTATATAATAATAATGTAATATTTATGGAGAATTGCACTCATTCCCCTTTTTTTACTTGGGGATAATTCTCATTGGACCGTCCCGGCTATACAAGGGGGGCAACCGTGATGTGCCGGACTTTTACCGGGTAAAAACCCCAAGCTGGCCTCATCCACACTAAGACGGGACTGTGGGCTCTGTAAATAATTTACTCCACAGCCCTGCCGTGCACTGCATTCCTTAAGAAAAGGCATTGAATTACCCCCCTTATTCATCTGATGGAATTCAAGGTGAAGCAAGGTCACCTCGCTCCACATATCACTGACATCGTGAACTGGGCGTCCAGGGCCCACACTTTGAGCGCCTGTGATCCTAAAAGCATCTGCCTATTGGTCTTGGATGGACCGATCGGCTGGAATTGATGCGCTGAGGTGATTGCCAGCGGCACGACATCTTCGCCTTCGAGTAGGATTCGCTCTTTGCTGGCCCCACGCCGCAGCCTCCATCTGGGACATAATATTCCCACAGAAGGATTCCACGGCCCCCAATTGCTTTAAACTTCTACCATAGCCGATACCACTGTCGGAAAGAACAGGTCGTGCCATATTCATTTCCCTAGTACCAAAATGAGTCTGCGCTTATACTATCGGTACTAGACAATGTATATCTACATACTTAAATACATTTACGAAACCATGACTCGCGACAAAGTAACCTATCCATCATAGTATAGTTCGCCGCTACCGGGACTTGAACCCAGGACTGTCAACGTTGCAGGCAGTGTCGCTACCATTGCGCTAGCAAGTCGTAATTTTATTATAGTATTATACATTATTTTCGTCCATTTAATACGTTCGTTGCTACGTCACTCATATATATGTGACGCTTTTCTTGTAGAAGTAAAAAAAGATTTTTAAAAGGATTTTAATGGAACAAGCACTTTGATGTATAATATTGAAATACTGAAATATTCACATGATACTTTTATTAATTTATATAGGATAACATTATATTGTCGCATGTTTTTTTTTTGTCAAAAAAATGTAATGTAAACACACTTGAGATGCAGAACAAAATTATTTGTAATCGAAGATAATAATATCATAGTATAATTGTAACACTCGAGTGACATTGCTTGTATATCGCTTGTTCACGTTACGGCGCATCGAGAGTTAACTTGGGCGGCGCGCCGTGAGGAACACAAACGTATCGCGCTGCTCGACGAACGTGTTAAAAGCTTTTTTTGTAATTATTATAAGTCTTATTTGTAAATGGGTTTCTTCAGCTTTATTATAATATATTATTTGTCTCAGAAGCATATAATAAAAAACACCTTAATTACGTACTGCTTCAACAAATTAATTTTAAAAATATTTATTGGATGGGGTATCCCGGGAAAATCGTGACAAATTCTTTACAAAACTTTTACTAGATAAGATACTTTATTAAATTATTCTTGCATGTTATATTATTTTATGCAAACAGGTTTACAGCTTGGAAACAATCTTGATGAGAAGTCGCTATCAACAAAATGCACAACGAGGAAACCTATTAAGGGTATGATACATTTTATAAACATAGTTCTAAAGCTATAAAGAAAAAGAAACTTTTATCCTATGCAGATGCGGTCAGACTGACCTGTGCGTATCCTAATACGCCATTAAAATTTGTGTTGTTTTATTTCAAATCCGGTATTAACCTAAACAGGCGGTAGATTTGAGAGTGTCTGCTGCCCAGCTGAGAGGGAAGCGGCGCGCAGTGATCGGTTTGCCGCCCGTAAAAAAGTTTTGGGGGTCTTTACATCCATCTCTCTCAGAGAGGAAGCCTGAACACGCTATTCGCTCCCCAGGCAACTGGACGAACCTAGTTTTCCAGGCACGGGTGGAGTGATTGGAATGATACCACGGGGGCTTTAGTCAGTAGGAATCTGGCACACCGGGGTCGCTGCCCTCACGGCGTCCCAGATGGTCCTATATAGGGTTTACCTCGGGGTGACAAAAAAAAAGCCTAACGATATTGAGTATCTTATAAAGAGCTGTTGCAAAATTTTGATTATACAAGCGAATTCACAACAAAAAATAATGTTTTGACTTTGTACAAGAGTCAATATTGGTTCAGAAGTTTATGGCAATGAGCATTAACAGTTTTGAGTAGTGACTTTGACAATTTAAAGTAGTAGCTCAACATTTTTGGGGTAGGGACATCAATAGTTTTGGATAATGACTTCAACAGCTAAGGCCTTTGACTGCAACATTTTAATTTGTATATTTCAGTGGATCCTAAGTATGTGCCTGGTAAGTTGTTTTTTTAATGATTATCTCTCTGATACCAAAATACAAGATCATTTGCCTGAGCTTATAATTCGACATGTTTTTAATATCAACGTTTTTGGTGATCGGATAATGGCTGAAATATTAAAATAATATTTCTTTTAGACATTCAATTCATTTTGAATGTTGGCAAAAGGCAACTCAAAGTACAATTACTGGGTAATATTATCTTTTTATTTCCATAAACCATTAGTAGACATATAAGAGCATAATTCAAACCCTGCTGGTCGCGTATATTTTAAATGGCAATTCCCTTAATGTTTACTAATTTTTTTTTTTTACAGAAAGCAGCATCGATAATGGTATAACATTGAATTATTCATTAAAAAAAACCACGTTTAATCATTTATATTGAGGTCTGAAAATAAGTATTGACTTGGCTCTGGGGATACTATGGCTGTACTCAAGATTATATATTCAGTTATTTATCAAAGACAAACTTATTTCCTAAGCAAAGCCGAAATTGAGTCAATAAACTTCAGCCTAATATTTTCTTGTAGTAAAATCTAAGGAGAGCCAAGTCATAATTTTGTGAAATTTTACTTTACCAAGCTTCTTTTAAATATATTTTTTTAAAACCGCTAATATAATTATTTTCTCTGGTCGATCACAGGCATATTTATTTCTTTGTGTTATATAAGTTGTGAATAGTGCCATAAAGGGCAAAAGGGGGCTGGCAGTAATTGAACAACAAGCATTAAGCATCTTGAACCGCTTCAGTTTTTTTTTTTACACTGGATCGACATAGTGTATACGGAGTACCTGATGGTAATTACAGTGCAGTCCAAAAACGAAAGCGACTATCAAAAGATGAAAATCCATTGATAGTCTACATCGTCATGTCGGCCCACATATACCACGACTGAAGGTCTCTACGTATATGAGCTACTGGATATACACAAGCTGATCCCGAAACGCGACAAGCCGAAACTGGTCACTATGACGGGCTTTACACCCATGTACTGTGGTCGCGCTCCAGACGGGCACCGACGCCCTGCCACCTCGCTGCTGCTCGTTTAGCACCACCCAGGAGTCACGTGTAGGGAAACTAGGGTAAAGCCTACGGACGCGAGCAGCTTCGACTCCCAATGTTTTGCTATCTGGCCCCAAAGCACCTGACTCAGCGTAGTTACCACATCACACCCGATAGTAAGCGTGGTGGAATCCAAAGGACTGCAACTATCAATAGTAAAGAAAAACAGTCGACAGTCGCAGTGATCATACCGGCCTGCACAAATATCTGTTCACGCTTCGTTTAAAGGACCCAATATCATCATCGTATACCTAGAGACTTTCAGTCGCGGTATATGTGGGCCGACATGACGATGGAGACTATCAATGGATTTTCATCCTTTGATAGTCGCTTTCGTATTTGGACTACACTGTACTTACCATCGTGTACTCTGTAATCACTATGTCGAGCCAGTGTAAAAAAAAAACATTAAAAAGTTTTTATTATTCTAAATGATGTTTTAGACGATAACGGCATTGAAAAGATTAAAGAAAATGAAGCCGTTTCAGACATCAGTGAAGCTAATGAAGGTACTCATAATTAATAAATACCTATCTATAATATACAAAATTATGCCTTCATCTTCATCTAGAAGGCAAATGTAAAAAACAAACATGTTTTAAAAATAATAATCATATATCATCACGCTATATCACTCATGGGATGAGCAGAGATACATTAGTGGATGTATTCACTTTGTATATGTCGTGCCCAAGGTGACCATAAGCGCAGCGCATCACCGTTCGCAGGGCATTTTTATTAGATGCCTCGCGGGTTTCTTCACGATATTTTCCGTCGCCGGTTAGCATGGCGGTGCCTAAATCTTTATGTAATCTGGAAAAAGCCAGAGTAATTTCGCCCCGCAAAGAAACATTCCAAGACGTGGGTCTGATTATATGGGTTTGATTTAATGTTTTATTTTATTATCTAAAATACATAACATTCGGTGAACACTTGGCTTACGAAATAAGCCGAAGGTAGCAATATATTCGTTGTATCTCCTAATTTTTTTTTTTACAGATATCATCAACTCATACCACACGAGACATACATATTTGTCTCCAGCGTCTACCGTCAACCCACACTATATAGACGATGAAAGATAATAAACTCTGTTATGTTTTATCTTGTTTTATTTAACTTGTTGAATGGCGTATAGCTATGCTAAAGAAATTTATATTTATTTAATTAACAAGAATCACGGCTTCAATATTTTAAATTAACATATATTAAACTAAAACATAACCAAAAACGATTTTGAAAAATGAAATATGCGTGTGCGTTGCCGCGCGCGTTTGTGCGTGTGTTTTTATTGTCTTGGTAAAATGATTACATTGCACCTGAGGAAAAATGCAGTCTAGTCCAAGAATGGCCGCGACCTTCAAGGAATGAAAATACATTGGAAGTCGCCATCGCTTTGTCGGCCCACACATACCGCAACTGAAGGACTCTAGGTATATGAGCTACTGGATATACACCAGCTGATCCCGAAACGCGACAAGCCGAAGCGAGTCACCATGACGGGTTTTACACTTGTGTACTGTGGTCACGCCCCAGTGCGGGCAATGCGTTTATGTATATATTATGTGAATATAGCTGTTACTAAACAACAATATATCGAACCATATAAGTTCAGTCGCTACTTCATTCCATAGATGCATGCAAGCATTGCATGCCCTTGTGATAAATAAGTCTGGAATAAATTGCTTAATATTCTATATTCACGCCGTCTATCTTTCCTATGAAAGCAGTATAATATTAACTAGCATAATATAATATTCAAATTAATTACGTGAATTCTGCCTACCCTGTCCAAATATCCTATGCACGTCACTGTATAAGTTTAATCCCTGCGTAAAATTTCGCGTACTTCTGTCTGTATGCACGTCTGATTTGAAAACTATTTACATTTTGCAAAAGAGGGCCGTTCGTGTTATTTATAATTTAAGGAGTAAAGTTTCGCTTAGAGAACGTTTTAATGACTTCGGTATTAATGCAAAGGATATTTAATTCAGTTTTTGTATATTTAGTAGTTCGTATTCCTAGAGACCTTTATCATCAGCACGTATCCGCCCACTGCTGGACCTATATCCAAAGAGAGAAGTCTATAGTTCTCTCAAGGATCACCAATGAGTCCGATCTTCGGTTTTTCTCATCCAACAATGGATGCCGTTTTGTGAAAATCGTCGTTCCACCTACCCAGACGGCGTCACACACCACGTCTAGCCCTGCGGTTATCAGTTTTTCGGCAAATATGACCAGCCCAATGCCACTTTAGCCTGCTAATGCTCTGATATGTCGATGACTTTAGTTCACTGACGAAACCTTCAGTCGTGGTATAAGTCGACTTGCAATTGATCCTCATCTCTGGAGAGTTGCTGACGCTATTGAGTTATACTGTATTTTATCAGATGGGATGTAGGTATTTGTCGAGTCATTATAACAATTGTTTTTAGGAACCTACCTCATGGGATGGAGGTGTCGGCTGTTGCGGTGGGATGTACTGTGGCCGCTGAGGTCTGCTAGGGACTTGACCAGGCTGCTGAAAAATATTAAATGCTGTGTTAAATATCGAAAATTAATTTACTAATGGACTTGATATTGTGGTATTAGATGGGTAGGCGCCGCCTCCGTGGCAAGGGAGACGCAGCAGGAGACAATCCCCGCTGTGCCGCGGGAGGAGGACCCCATCACATAAGGGTCCTCCCACGGAGTGTCGAGCAGCTCGGCTGAGGGGCCAGCTGCCTAGACTATACTCTTGTGGTGTAGTGTGTGGTCCCACACACAACAAGGCGGTGGGGAAGCGAAACATCTGCCTCCCCTACATTCGAGGCCGCCCGTAATGGGGCAACGCGCAGGGCCGGGCTCTGGGAGAGGCGAGTAGCCATGCCCCTCGGCCCTAGAGCGCTCGGTGGATTACCCCGGGGGTTTTAGTCGGTAGGAGTCCGGCATACTGGGGGGTGGCCCTCACCACCCCCTGACGATCCATGAGGATTTCCCCCGGGTTACAAAAAAAGTAAATGGGCAGGTGTGCCGGGCAATATTTGTTGATATCACCGTACCATATAATGATAATCTCATAGCCGGGTAGTAGACTAGAGGGATTTTGTAGCCCGGGTGAGAGGGACACGGCTTGCAGTGTTCTGCACGGCGCCTAAAGGAGAGGTTTTAGAGAGGTGGACACTTTACACCCACGCCTCTCAAATAGGTAGCCTCAACAAGGCTTTTGCTCCTCGAACGCCTGGATAGATTTGATTTCTCAGGCCCAGGCAGAGCAATCAGAGGGACACCCCGAGGGTTTTTAATCAGTAGGAGTCTGACACACCGGGTTCGCTGCCCTCACAACAGCCCTGATGTTCCTAATCAGAATTTTTCCCCGGGGTTACAAAAAATGATGAGAATCTTCACTATCATCGTCAATGCCCTCACCACTGCCTTGACGGTTCATAAGGTTTTCACCGGGATATCAAAAAAAGGTCATTGCAGCCAATAAAATAGTAATAAAACAAATCCGGTGTACAGTTCGTCGCAACCTTGCGAGTTTTGTGAACCATTGAAATGTCAAAATATATGTTCACAGCTGGCGACCGTGAGTGCACTGCATGTGACGTCATGAGATCTCCATTGTTCACTCGAACCTTCGTTAAATGTACGCGGACTGGTGTATTCACTTCCTAAAATATGAATCGAAAGAAGATTAGGGCGTTTACGTAAGAATACCTCATTAAGCGTTTTCTAGCGTCTGTTTTGGGGAGTATTTTGAAGAGCTATTTAACCTTGTTCCACCATCTCTCATCCATAACAGAAGAACGCGTGCGGGTTTACGGAGTCACGGCTATACGGCAAAATATATCCCCGTTAAAATTAAAAAGTTCTCTTACAATTACTTTTGCCAAATCTTTCCCACCCTTCTATGATATTGGGACCTTTAAACAAAGTGTGAAGAGATATGCAGGCCGGCATGATCGCTGTGAATATTGATTGCTTTTTCTTTACTGTTGAAAGTCATAGTCACTGCACTGCTGCTTTTAGAGGTAGTTTCAAACACAATGAAAGTAAATGCTGGAACAATATACCTCCACCTATAAGATCTTCGTTCAGTATTTATGCTTTTAAAAATAAATTGAAAAAATATTTGCTTGAATCTCAAATTAAATACGAAAAAGTAACTTTAGATATTTCTGTAATTTGACTTGATATTTTATGGAACAGCCTGTATGTATGTAAATGTATTTTATTATCAATCTAGCCTATCTCTATTATATTTTATTTAGTATTCTACATTTTTCTATGCTACTTAAAAGTATTCTATGTATTTATTGTCATACTTATTTGTTGTACGTTATAACTTATAAGGTATGTTTTTGTATATTTGGTCCTAATATTTAAATAGCACCGTGACGTCCGCGCAATCGATTCCCCTGAGCGTCGGCTGAAAATCAGCGCTGGATGGCGCGTGCAGCGGCGCCCAGCATACGCTGAGCTGAGTGCTCTTTGAGACGGGTAGCAGCACACAGGATACATGATGTGATGTTATGTATTCTTTCATTGTTGTTTTTTTATATAAATATGTTTGTTGTGTGTTGTTATCTTTTGGCTCAATAAACTTTTTCTTTCTTTCTTTTTTTTTTAGTCCTATGATCTTTGGACTACGTAACGCTTATCATCAAGCATGTTGTAGTCACTATGCCAAGTTAGGATAAAAAAAGCTTAATATTCTTTAATATTTTTTGCATTACAATCGCATTTATAGTATGATTTACTATACTTTATTTAATTTATATGAGATATATGTTGATATTTTTTTATCCCGGAGGAAAATCCTGCATAGGAACATCAGGGACGCTGTGAGAGCAGCGACCCCGGTGTGTTAGACTCCTACTGACTAAAAACCCACGGGGTGTCCCTCCGATTGCTAAAGATATATGTTGATATGAATTTACATGATTGTAAATTGTATTGGTGAATGTAGAATAAACTTGTTTTTGTTGCATTATCTAAATTGTTGATATTTTGCCTATATTTATTAGTTAGCGTCTTTGCATCGGTTAAATATTTCGAACCGTGATATCTCTTGATAATTATTGTTAATCTTCTATAATATAAAAATGAATCGTTAAATGTGTATAAGCGCGAAACTCGAGAACGGTTGAACCGATTTGGCTGATTTCTTTTTTGTTGTGTTTGTTGAAGTCTGGGGATAGTTATTACGGAGAGAAAAATTAAAAAAATTGCCTGGAAAAGTCTAAAAACAACACTTTTCTATATTCTCATACAAAAAATTCGTAATAATATTTAAAAGTCAATTTGAACTTTAACACCATACTATAAAGTTTAAATGTCAGTGGACGGGTTCCGGGAAGGCAAAACAATTATTGAGTGACGTATAAATATTAATGTCAATATTTGTCAATTTTTATACATATAGCATTAAGGCCAGGTTCCTTCAAACAATTTTCAAAAAACAGCCGACAGGCCAATAGGTTTTGGCAGAATAAAATCTGACGGGGAAGCTATTAACATTAAAAAAAACAATGTGACTTTGTTTTAGAGAAATAGGGCAGAACAAGGTCTGCCGGGACAGCTAGTACTACTATAATATTATAAATGCGAAAGTTTGTGAATATGTTTGTTACTCGTTCACGATAAAACTACTGGACGGATTTGCATGAAACTTTTACAGTAATGTCGATTATACATCGGAGTAACAATTTGTAATGATTTTATGTAACTTTTGTCGTAATATAACGATACAAGTCAACTAAGTAGGAAAAAAATCTAACCTCTGAGAGCTATCCTGGCGTACACTGCCTAAACAATTGGAGTTACACAAAGATGATGTACCGTAGGATTGTTTGTCTTGAATAGTTCTAAATAAAAATCCGCGACAGCATATATCTACCTTTTATGTGGAAGTCACTATGACTGAAATTGTATATTATAATACAGAAGATATTCACTAGAAATAATTTATATGGCAGAACGTTTGCCGAGTCAGCTACTAATCGATATATAAATGAATAGTCAATAGGTAAGAAGTTTTTTCATTAAACGTTAAAATGGAGCTACTTAGTGGATATAAGAGATATTAGAGTTGTTTAACCTTGTTCCACCCTCTCCTTTCCTGAATAGAACCACGCGCCCGGGTTTGCGGTGTCACAGCTTTACGGTTTTTCCCATCCCGGCCAGGACTAAGAAGTTCTCTAACTCCTTCTTTTGCCGTGTCGTTGGGCTGTGGAATGGTCTTCCAGCGAGCGTGTTCCCACCATCCTATGCTATGGGATCCTTTAAGCGTAGCGTGAAGAGATATTTGTGCAGGCCGGCATGATCGCTGCGACTACCGTTGGGTTTTTCATACCTATCGATAGTCGTTAGCGTTTTTTTGGCTGCACCATGCTTACCATCAGGTATGGTGCAGTCACTGTGTCGAGTCAGAATAAAAAATAAATAAATAAATAAACTGCACGTAACATGTGACATGGGTAACACTGACATCCAAGATAGAGGTAACACTGACACCCGGGACACCCAGGACACAGGCTGGCGTAATTTGGGTCTCAGATGACAATAGTGTACCGCTTTCAAACTGATTTATCTGAATAAGTAATGTGTTGTTACTATATTAAATGCTGTTTCACCTTATTGCCATTGTTGTTTGGTGGGAAGGGTATTGAAGGCTTGTCGTAATTGTATCCCTTGCTCGGAGGCAGGTAGTCGCCGCCCTGCGCCGTTGCCATGGCAACGAGCGTCGATACCACAAAGCAGGACAGCCGGAACTGGAAACAAAATAAATATTTATTCACTAAAAATCACGGAATATTTGCAAAGATATTGTTCAGGTTTATTAGTGCCCTCATTAGTTTTCTATTACATCGAGCATTTCTAGAAAAACAAAAAATGTTTAGTTCAACTTCATCAAAATCAAATCGATTATTAGATACCATTTCGTCTGTAAACGGGGATCATCTGTGTCCAAGCATAATCAATTTCTGTTTATACTTGCTAAATTGCGGAGCGGTGGGCGATCCTTTCTGTTCCTAATTCACGAGAATTTTCAACTGGTACATATTTCAAAATGCCATGAATTTTCAACAGTGTCATGAATTTTTGAGCGCATTAAAAGGGTGTAAAAACAGCACGACGCAAAAGACCTCTGTTTACAGACGAAGTGTAAATATACCACCACGCTATATTCCATCCAGGGTGAGCAGAAATACATTAGTACTTGTAACCACGTTTGCGCTTACATGTCGTGCCCAACGTGACCAGTAGCGCAGCTGATCGCCGTTTTCACAGCCCTAGTACACATAGCATTTCTAATAGATGCAATACGGATTTTCTCACGATGTTTTCCTTCGCGCCGGGATGCGAATCTATGACCACTCGTGTTCTGTGCATGAATGCCGGTCCCCTAGCCATTAAGCTACCACAGCCGCAATAAAATTATAGTTGTTTTTTTTTATTTACGTGCAAAGCCTATTTATAACACGATTATGTATCACGATCAGGTAAATAAAATAAAATACTGTTTCTCTTTCGTGTACACTGACTGATAATCGGTTCATCCGAAAAGCATAGTTAAAGTGAGACAAAAATAATATTTAATTATGTAGATCATGGCATGATTCCAATATTAAAGTGAGATTGCAGCTATTGTTCAGTAGTTTCTACGTGAGCTCCGTACAAACGTGCAGACACATGGTTTGCAGGAGACATCTTATTAACAGTCACGATGTGTTCTAGATGTTATTGTGAACAAATAAACGAACATGTCGATGTCTGGAATATGCACAAAATTGTGTAGGAAAATTCTTGTATAATAAGTTTCGAACAACTGTGTACAGATAGAAAAAACATTTGAGAAAATATCGCCTGAGTCGCAGTCTTCACCGGCTGCACTCGGGAGAGTGTGCTCAATAACTTCATTATCTGATTCTACCATTCCCCTTTCACCACAAATTCTTATGTGGTATTTATTCCCTATATCTTGACTCGTTTTCGTTTCGCATTTTATCCTGATTTAGGACAGGCAAAATACTTACTTAATAATCAATTTGTATTTATTCATTCATGAGTGTAATTTTTCCTAAATATGTTGACTATAATTTACTTTGTTTTAATGAAAATATTGAGATGTCACTATTACATATGTGGAATTAGAATCGAACGCAGAGAATTCTCCCTGAATATGTCCCACGCCTGTAAGATCAGCCTGTATAGATTATTATGGTTATAGTGATTTATTTTGCGGACGGTACAAAACATATTTTCAATGCGTTACGCCACTCCAAGTACCTCACACAATGCACAGCGTTCTGCAGTACAAGGACACCTTACCTCTCGCTATATCAGTCGTTGTTTTAACTTGGAACTGTGTTAAAAACATTGATTCATTTCTTACGGTTTTTAGCCTTTCGGCTCACTAGTTGCTTTGTTTTGCAATGCCATTATAAACTTGTTAAATGAGAGATTTAAAATATCATAAGCATGTTCGTTTCCTTCTTAACATTCATGAATCCCCTCATGCACTCTCGTCGATTCCGCGTACATTCGTCCTTATCCTCAATCAGATTTCTTTTTACTTGATCTCTGTAAGCACGTCTCGGTCGGCCTTGGCCCTTACTTCCGCTCACATTCATATTGTACTATCTTTAGCGACATCCTTCCATCATTCATCCTCTCCACGTGCTCGAACTATCGAAGCAGGATTTGTGCATGCTGTCGACAACACTATCTTTCAAACAAACCATATGGTAAAAGTCCGTATTATGAGACACATTTTCAGGTTGGTCGTACATTACCGCTATTATATAATCTGTTTAAGTCAAAAATACTATTTAAATCGTATCATACAATTGTCTTATGATTATTTAATTAATATAGCTAGTTTTTATTGAATGTTAATTTGTAAAAATAATAATAATAGCCTTTTATGAGAGGAACCTCTATGTCCCTATTTATGAGACACTTAAAAAGTAGATGGCCCCAATGTCTCATGATGTATGTCCCTATTTTTGAGACAGTTTAGAAATCAATAAGACTGATTTTAAAATAACTATTTATTAATTTTAAATCACAATACTTATAAAATAGATAATAAACTTGAATCTGAAATAACAAATAATTAGTCTTTACTAAATTAAATGAGAAATAAATGAAAATTATAAAAATATTTAATTCACTTTTATTCTTTAATTTTCTTCTGCAGTTCTTTTACTTTGTCCATCAGTTTTTTCTTTTCTTCCTGTAACTTTTTTTTTATAACTTATAGGCGAACGCTTGACCTCAATCACACCTGGTGAAAGGTGAAGATGAGTCCGACGATGAAACGTGTTCGCCCAGCAATTGCCTATTCACTCTTCTCTTAAAGACTCCCAGGTCATAACATCGCGAAAATACTGCCTCTGGAAGCGTATTC
The DNA here is from genome assembly GCA_036320925.1 of Automeris io. Classification (NCBI taxonomy): domain Eukaryota; kingdom Metazoa; phylum Arthropoda; class Insecta; order Lepidoptera; family Saturniidae; genus Automeris; species Automeris io. Next base: position 9,624,428 of record JAUDJH010000023.1, on the reverse strand, counting down.
CATTCTTTAGCCGTTCGCATGATGAATGTAGAAGCGAATCTTTTCGTACTGATATAAGGAACATCCACCACATACGGATGTTATCCCACACGATGTCTAGTGGTTTCGCGGTGGAATGGTGATCCTTTTTATGCCAACACGCTCTCTGCTTCAGGACAGAGGAGTAAACATCTTTCATCACAGTTAAAAAAAATTGTAGGAGAAATATTACATACATTTTTACTTTCAAAATATGCTCCAGACTTTTTAAACCACTCTTGCAATTCTACACAAGTGACAGCTGCTCTTGTAACACTCAAATGTTGGGGTTTCCTTATAGCTAATTCTGAATGACGTTTTCTAAACCCTTCATACCAGTGGCGACTAGGACGACTCTGTAAACGGAGTTTTTACAGCTAATTTTTGGACATATTTTTGAACACAATCCAATAACTCAGTTTTTGTTACAGGTGCTCCTATTGCAGCCCTGTCTATCACCCATTTGACAATATCATCTTCTTCCTGAGACGATAAGACTGTTTCTGGTTTAGATTTTTTTTTATCTCATCTAGCCCAATACTTTTTTCTGCCTAGAGTAGCCACAGATACTTCGAAGGCAACAGCTACTCTCCGTAATGATGACCCGGTATCTTTTATTGCTTTTAAAGCATTTTCTACATCTATTGGGTCATATTTAAGTCTTTTATCAAGCACTTTTGAACACAACACTTTCTTTTTTGCTGATTGAGACGGCTGTTGTCCCCATTACTCTGATTTTCAATAATTTGTTTTTTGTTGTTCACTGTTGACACGTAACCTAAAATATCGAGAGATATGTCGATGGGGGGAGTCGAAGCTGCTCGCGTCCGTAGGCTTTACCCTAGTTTCCCTACACGTGACTCCTGGGTGGTGCTAAACGAGCAGCAGCGAGGTGGTAGGGCGTCGGTGCCCGCCTGGATCGCGACCACATTACATGGGTGTAAAGCCCGTCATAGTGACCAGTTTCGGCTTGTCGCGTTTCGGGATCAGCTTGTGTATATCCAGTAGCTCATATACCTAGAGACCTTCAGTCGTGGTATATATGGGCCGACATGACGTTGGAGACTATCAATGGATTTCCATCCTTTGATAGTCGCTTTCGTTTTTGGATTACACTGTACTTACCATAAGGTACTCTGTAGTCACTATGTCGATCCAGAGTAAAAAAAAAATTCACTAATTAATAAAAAAACATATTTTAAATATTTCAATAATATCAAATAAAAAATTAAGAAAAAAAAAACTTGCAAAATTAATGTTTTGATTTTAGGTTAAGTTTTGAAATTAACGTAATTAAATTGAAAATACTTACTCAAAAATAACTATTTGAAGTTATGCTGATAAATAATTTGTTATATTTAATCATTTTACTTTTTTAATACTAAATATTATTGATATTTTAATTAAAAACGCATAACAGTACACTGTCTCATTAATTGGGACAATCATAAGACTTGATGTCCGTATTGAGTGATACGCGGTGTAAAGTGTTCCATATACTGGTACGTCTACGTTAACAAGTGTCGGTATTGTGAGACACTCAAAAATAAAATAATATTGCTATAAATTAACATAAATGCAAATAACATACAATATCTATAATTTATAAGCTTTTAGATTACACTTACATTATGTATATAAATATAATAAAATATATAATTTCATCCAAGTAAAAAACTGTACAGTAGTTATCGTTCAACTCTTTTAAGCCACGGTTTTGAATACCAACAACAAACCTCATGCTTTTATAATTTTTTTTCAAAACATACAAGTAATAATTAACAATTAGACTTGTTAATTTCATTCAAAAATGATAAAATTATGTGTTTATTATATTTTTTAAAAGTATAATTTGGTATTCTTTTTATAAATGATTATATTCACATTGTGTATCATAAATAGGGACAGTGTCCCATAATATGGACTTCTACCATACTATGTATTTTTTCGTTCCTGACGCGATCCGCAAACGTCATCAAATATATATAAATAAATAAGACCAAGTGGTTTTAAATAGGAAAGGTGGATTTATTTCATTCAATAATTTTTAAGAAGATAAAAAAATTATAGGATAACGTGTGATTTCAAAAAAAAAAATTTAATTCAATAAAAACTGCTAATTATGAGGACAAATATGTTTTAAAAATGATAAATAGTGATTATTTTAGGGTTCCCTATCGTAAATGGCAAAAATAACCCTTACTTCTAACCCTTCCCAGAAAGGTAGCCTCGAAAAGGCTTTTCGTTCCCGGGTGTTTGAATGAATTTGGTTTCCCAGGCCCGGGTGGAGCGATTAGAGGGACACCCCGGGGGTTTTTTGTCAGTAGGATTCTGGCACACCGCGATCACTGCCCTCACAGCCTCCATGATGGTCCTATGCAGGGATTTTCCAGGATATAACAAAATAAGCCCTTATATAATCAAGGTATCTCCACTCTCCCGGTCAATACTTGTACCTTTGTTTCTCAATTATATAGACCAATCTATTGAAAAAAAAAAGATTAAAGTACAATTCTGAGAGTTTTTGTGCTCAACATCTTTGTAAAAATGTAAATATTATTTATCGCATAAGAAGCGAAATATTCACAAAATTCTTTGACCTTGCGTAACTTAAAACGTGGTAAAGATGTCTTCCCCCTTCTGATTCAGGCCTTTTTCTGTTAAGAAATTGCATCTCTGTTAGTATATCTAGGAAAATTTAATGGATCGCGGAAATGTATACAAATGACGCCACAAATTACTCCGAACAATTGAAGTCACGTTTGCGTTTCGCTCTTGCTACAATATAGGCGGAGTCCAACACGATACTGACTTTCCAAACGCACTTTTTATGGTTCTGTTCCTTCAAAGAATTAATGAAACCCTCTTGCAGGATCACTTAAAAACACTTGTGTACTGTGGTCACGACCCAGTTCGAGCGATCGCCTTCCACCGCAAATCAAATGCTGTAAAATATTATTTTATTTATATTCCCAGTTTTTCCTATTTTCGAGAAGCTAAGGCCGCTACTGTATCATGATTTGGCGGGCGGAGTCACGGGTATAACCTAGTATTGTATGGAATGTCGACCTAACCGTAGCCGATCACGAAAGGTCACGAGCGTGTATTTTGCTAAAGCTTTAATTAAATTGAATATATTAATGTTACAGTCAACGTGTATACTTCGGACCTTATACAGAATGACCAAATAGCATATAATATCACAATATAACATTAAATATGTGATTATTTATAAATAAATCAAGTGTCTATTTGTTGAAACGATCAATTTGTAACTTGAATTTCCATATAAAAAATACCTTCATAAATACATATAAAAATATACTATAACTTATGTATATAAATAAATATATCAATAATTTTCGAAACAAAGCATTCATATAAATATAATATAAAACCATAAAACTCTATAAAAACCTGGTTAGATGGAGCAACAGTTTGCGCAAAGTGGCAGGCAATTGTTGGATTAGATAAGTCGAAAATCGGGCTCAGTGATGATCCTTAAGAGTGGCCTATGCCCAGCGGTGGTCGAACGGCTAATGATGATGCAATAAATCAGTAATTAAGTGGAAAAGAATATCCTCAGCTGAAGAGTGTACTCAAAAAGTGTCCTTACTATTAAAATTCACAAATACCCCAATTACTTATCCTCTAAAGTTCGGAAAAGCTTTAAAAATAACCCAAGGCCAACTGCATTAATCAGACGAAAAAAATAAATTCATTTTGACTATTGAACGATGCAGCAAAACGAATCATGAAACACTTAAACAGTTGTCAATTTGTTAACTTATTATTTATTTTGTTGGGTATCTTTTTTATGTATTGTTTTATTATGTTTATATTGCTGTATGATTACCTAATTATATAAAAAATAAACAATATAAAACAAAAGTTTTAGACATTTTACTGAATATCCAGTCAGTGCACACAATATCTAATTATTCATATTGTCAGTAACATATGCTCATAAATAATGTCGTGAGAGCTTATTTACGTAGGCCAAAGTTGTACTAATTCGCACGAATTACGATAATCTTCACACTGTTTCCGTTTCGGGATGGACAGATGTACAGTTAGGACCACGTTCATCGTGTAAATATATTAGACTTGTGGTTAGTGTGGCACTTTTATTTGGTTAAAATATCGCTCATCACTTCAGCCATAGAACGTACACTGCTGGTCATATTCTTCTCGTAAAGTATTCCACAACAACCGGATGATATATGTATATATATGTGTGTGTATATATACATGTACATACATAAATCGTAGAAGATTAATGTGTTGGTCACGTTACAGTTTGCCGCTACGATAACATGTACCCAGGACCTTCTGCGTCGCAGGCAGGTTCACTACCATTGCGCTATCAATCAGGCTCTGTGTATACGTCACAGTGATTCCACCATACCTGATGGGAAAGTACTACGCAAACAAAACCGCGAGTCAACTATTTGCCCACAGGCGACGCGATCATGCCGGCCTATTCAAATATCTCTACACACTTCGTATAAGAACCCATTATTGTAGGACGAAGAAAACACGCTCGCCGGAAGACCATTCCTCAATCCAACGACCGGACAAAGGTGAGGGGTTAGAGAACTTCTAAGATTTACTGAAATAGAAGTCACCGTGTGCAAGAGAGACGCTCTGGAGAGCGCGAGGATCAGTTATCGCAATACTAAATAAGATGTTTTATATCTAAAAGCATTGATATTGTAAACAAAATTATAGAAATGAAGATCTTCCGCTGGGAACATTACAAAATACCCTGTGCGCTAACTAAACCGTGAGAAACGCTAAAATGTAACGAGATTATAATTACTGGCTGTGTAACCCGTTGTCTTGGTCAGAGATCGCTCTTTAAAAGTTCAATGTGTCATAATATTATTTACACATATTTTTTTCTCACTAGCGAATGTGTTTTTGATTATCATTAATTTATTGGTGAGACCGGTATCCACACGCGGCAATGTGAGTGTGTTCGAAGAATCTATCCCTGGGTCTATCTAGGTCAAGAAGCATCGTGAGGAAACCGGTATGGCATCTAATAGAAATGTCATGTGTTCTAATACTGTCAGAATAGAACCTTTTTATCAAGCGGAGTGCAGGCCACATTCTCGGACTCCTTTGCTCGCCGTATGCGTGATCATCCCTCCTGCGACGATATCTAAGCAGCCAAAGCCAATCTCTTTCTGCCTCATTACCCCTCCGCAAAAGACCATTACGCTTCTCCACGATCTTTCGCTGCTAACGAATCATTGCGAAATGAGAGATCGCCGCAAATCTAACTCCTCGATTCCTCACTCCTCTAATTTGTTTGTGTAAAACATCACACAATTTTGTTGTCAAAGCTACCTCGTGTTTTATACAACTAAATTGATTTATGCGCGTTATTATACTCGTGCAGTATGTTATTAAAATCCTGTCCACCTCGAAAGAAGCATATCGGTGGCAAGATAAAATTACCAAAATAAATTATAAAATTGTAAAGTTGAAGACATTTTTTTTTACATGTGATGTGTGAAACGATTGAATCGATAAACAGCGCTAAGGATTACTAGGGTAATGAATCTTTTGATGTCATGACCTACTAGCATGATCCTTTCCTTCCTTTCCTACGCAGACCAAATAAGGAGCATTCTGATGGAGGGTAATGTACGTGGAATCAGCAAGAGTACATTAAGCGACTAATGAATATTAAGGAAGCGAAAGAGGTTTGCTAGAATAGAGAGAACTGGCGTTCCATTTTCTCTGCCTACCCTTATAGAGATTCGGCGTGATGATAGACAGATATTTTTATTCAGATTTTTTTACTCTTTAACTAAAAATGATTATTTGAATAGAATATAATATCGATACCGAATACTCTGTCACGGGTCGGACAGAGTTTTCATAACACACTGTACACTGCTATTTATATATAACACGCATGATATGTTTTTGTTGCCGTTACATAAATGTTATACAATGCGTGTGTATGACCTTTGCGTGAGTTACATGGAATTTTACGAAAGGGCATTTATAGAGCAGTATACATCTTAAAAGATCTCGTGTTATCGTATTTTTTTAGGTATTTTATTATTTTTGTTCTGTTATACTGGCTCGTAAAAGTGACTATATTGCACCTGACGGAAAGTACAGTAGCCTATGAAGAGCCACGTCCGCTAGGAACGAAAATTTGTCGACAAACACCATCGGCCTGAAGATCTTAAATACGTGAACACTGGACAATAAACTGTTTCCTTAACTAAAACGAATCACTATGGCGACGCACTTGTGTACTGCGATCACTGTGGTTCTGTTCTCCCTTTTTATCCTGCATTGGCGCAGTGAGTCATCACGTCTGATGGTAAGCATGGTGCAGTACAAAAGCCACACCGACTGTCAACAATAAGAGAAACGATCATGCCGGCCTGCACGAAAATCTCTTCACGCTACGCTTAAAAGACTTCATATCATAGGACGGTGGGAACACGCTCGCCGGAAGACCATTCCTCAGCTCTACGACGCGGTAAAAGTAATACAATCAAACCTGGATAAGTGAGAAAACTCTATAAGTGAGTGTAATAGCCAGGAGCCGTCATTTTAAGCTCCCAAAACCTCTATTAGCGAGAAACAGGAACCTCTGTAAGAGAGAGTCGTTTTTCCCTCATGGGCCCCCGTAAGTGAGACTGCCACTTATCTATACTTCTATAAGCGACAGTCGAGCGTTATTTATTTATATTATTTAAGAGGATAAACATTAAAAATACAAGAAACCCAAACGAAATTGACGGATTTTTTTAAGTGTAAATAAGTTCTAAATAAAATAAAATTATATAGTGCATGAATTTTTGTTTTTTTTTCGTAAGCATCTTGACACCTACCCTTATAAAGTACTTATATGTCGAAATCTAATGAACGTAACATATACACACTATTAATAATATATATGTACATAATACATAGATGATATTCATCATTTGTTGACGGAATGTGTCCGATCTGAATCTGTGAGAGAGGCGTTTGTGAGTGCCTTTGCTCTGAGCAGACTTGACATCGGGATGTTTAACAAAATCTTAACAGAACTATTATCTGATGAGGCGTCTGGCCTGTTCAGATCAATGGCACCATATGTAATATGTTAGGTATTTCTGTATTAGGGTACGATGGGGCTGACATACATACACACGTAAAAGTCCCTTAAATAAATAGAATAAAAAATAAATGTACATAATACATTCGTACTTGCAGTGACTTGTTATTGCTGCGTACCTCTATAAGAGAGAAACGCTACCCATGTAGCTGCATTAGAGAGGAACTCGGGTTAGTGAGAAACTTCTACAAGCGAGAATGAGGTTGTGCTCCCTTAAACTCTCACTTATCCAGGTTTGATTGTAGTTAGAGAATCTCTCAGTTGTAGCCGGGATGTTACCGTGTAGCTCTGACTCCGTAAGCCCGCGTGTTTGTTTCTATTATGGAAGGACAGTACCCTAAAACAACAGTCCCTAAAGACATTGTTATGATGACTAATGACTACCGCAACGCTGTTTGTCGGCGTATATACAAAGTTAATGGCAGAATTGAATAACAGATGCCAAGATATCAAGCACCGGAAGAGTGAAGGTTGGGTCATGCTCTTATTACGCTGACCTCGGTCCATCATCGTGCATTAAACTATAATAGCACAGAGATTCTCAAACGTGAGTATGTAAAAAGAATACCATTAGTGTTCAATAGGGCAATCAAATTTTTATAACTAGCATTTACCGCTATAATGCATCTTCATATTAAAATTCAGTCTTATTATTTAATTTTCTGACCTAACTTAGCCCGAAATCAAACTTGCGCTTGTATCATGGGTACATGACAATAGTTTACATACTTATACATAAATACACATCCATGACTTGCAATAAATTTAACTGCCATGACGGTGCAGTTTGCTGCATGAAACTCCCACCCGGGCGGGATTAGACCGTGTATATATATATATATTTTTTTTAATAATCTGCCTCTCTCATCTAATTTATCTCTATTAGCAGTGATAATATTAATCTTCGTTTGAGTACAATTAAATTTATATATTTCGTTAATAAAGTTAATACTAAAAAGTAAAATTTCATGTTTTATCATTTGTAGTGTAGGATGGTGACTACTACAAAGAGGTCAAGCTGAATCTCTGTTACGATCTAAAAAATACCAGTTTATTCTAAAAAATACGAGATTAATGGCTTTTTTCGTTTTTAGTATGTTTTTCCAAAACCATGCAGTGGTTGTGGCGGCCTAGTGGATAAGGGATCGGTATTCATTTGCTGTAACGCGAATAATAGTATAGTAGATTCGAATTCCGGCATGTACTTTTGGATATATCAGGTTAAGTACGTGTTAAGACATTACATGCTCGCCGATTATGGAAAACACCGTGATGAAACCCGCATGGCATATAATATAGATGGCTTGCGCATTAGTACTGTAAGAACAGTGATCAGCTGCGCTACTGGACACGTTGGGCAGATAACATAAGCGTACGGTGGATACAGAAAATAATATCCATCTGCTCACCCCGAAAGGTATATAGCGAGATGATATATCATATCTGAATGCTATACTAAATAAACTGTATTTCACAATTTCGAAATGTATTACAGTGAGGGAACTCCGATCGCATTCGCCATTTGCGTGTGAAGACACTCTACACGCGCGAGTCAATGTCGATCCTTGGCCCGCATTGGAAGCCTTATTAATAAGAGGGTGCAATCATCTCGGCCTAAGAGTTACATGTTACATTATATCATAATGATATTTTTACATAGCTTAATATCCAGCAGGTGAAACTATACTGTAGACGAGTGGCTCACAATGCATCGATCTTGCGATGAACACGCATCAACATATAAAACACATCGATCTAATACCGACAGTAGTTAATGATACTCCTCTTGCAGTTCCATAATATGTTAACTAAAGTGCAGAGCATCAGCGTAAAGAAGAGTGTTCGCAGGAGCTACATTCTCTGATCACACCAGTCCCATTTCATCATAAAACCACTAGATACGGTGTCGTGTAACATCGGTATCTGGTGGAGGTTCCCTATATCCGCACGAAGAGTTTCGCTTCTACAGTCATTATTCGGAAGGCTAAGGAGTAGAATATGTTTCCAGTGAGCATATGTCCGCGATCTTATGACCTGGGAGTCTTTGAGAGAAGAGTGAATAGGTTTTTGTTGGGCGGATGCAGTCCATCGTGGGATTTATATTCACCTTCCAACAGGTGTGGTTGAGGTAAAGCGTGGACGCTTGTAAATAATTAAAAAAACCTAGATGTTACAAACGGGTAAGAGTGAGTTTGAGGGAGAGGCCGATAGACGAATACAGTTGGGTTGGGCAGCTTTTAGCAAAATACATCGAGCTTTTTCGTTACCTACAAAGCCAGAAGACGAAAGTTTATAACCAGTGCGTCATGACGCACTGAGATGAGACGGGATACTTACAGTATGACTAGTTCACATATTCAAAGTCGCTCTGTGGTGCTATGCCTGAGCATTAGCATAAATTTCTGATATATTATGGTAATTATATCGTGTCACCTTTCGAGTCAGACAGAGTTTTCAAAACATACGAGTATTGTATAAAATAAATAATGGATAGGATAATATAGCCAACTACTTTGTACACAATGTAATCGGTTTATACCGGGTGCTTTGATTTCTTGTAAAAAAAACATTAAAGGTCAACTAATAACATTTTCTCATCGTTCTACGCAGTTCGTAGAACATAAGCAATGTAAATATCAACTGCGGTAATGACATTTGTTGCGCCAGAAAAAAAACAAGTTACCATTAAAATATGATCTTTAATGATCACTTAGGAAAATTATAATGATATTAAATTATTTGAAGAGGATAGTAATAAATGTTAATCATACAAAAATAAACGAACTTACAAACTTATTTTATTATTTATATTTGGTTTTCCATACGAGTTCTTTTGAGCCCATACCGAGCTATTTAGAAGTGACAGAAATTAGTTAAACTCGTTGCTTTCCATGAACTCTCACCAGTGGCTCCTAGTAGCTGTGCAGCATGCAGCGGCTACCCCTTGGTAACCATGCCAGCCCGTGGCCGAAACCTGGCTAAGAGGGATTGCGCGATGTTTTATCGCGCAAGTTGTTGCGGTGACTTCCCGATTAGTGTAAAAGACTGCCTACTTATTCTTCATCTGTCGTGCTAATGGCGGCCTAGTCTACCCAATGATCCTGGTGAGGCAGCAAGGCATTGTGAAAAGCCTAGGGCACTGATAGAGGTCACTTATCAGTACCTAGACACTAGAGACGTACATAGAGTATTTGGACAGGGTAGGCAGAATTCGCGTAATTAACTTGTATATTATATTATGATAGTAAATATTATAGTGCTTTCATAGGAAAGATAGACGATGTGAATCTAGAATAAATATTAATATAAATGGTTCCTTTTTTTGTTTAACTTTAAGCAATTTATTCCAGACTTATTTATGATAAGGGCATGCAATGCTTGCATGCATCTATGCAATGAACGATACTGCTAGACACTGCACCTTACCTCTCTCTGATTGTGTCGGTTGCCCGTCCCATTTGATTAAAAGGGGTTTGGACGAGAGGGCGCGTTTGTGCAAGCGCTAGCATTTACGCAACAAGTACATCCTAGGCAATTGACTGGTACCGAATTTTTTCATCAGCGAGCCCACCTTCGCCGAATGGGGCTGCAGCCCGCGTCCACTGGATGTGATTTGGAAACGTCGCAAAGGCTGAATTTGATCATTATTCGACTCGTTAGCCTCGCAAAACAGCTTTCCATTTTTTTTCTACTCTTTTCTCCCTTCTTTGAAACTAATCTTGGACAGTTTTCTACCATGCCAAGGATCTACAGGCAGTACAACGCACTCTCGCGCCTTGGTGACTTGGACCTGACTACAAAATTTAGAACAGCGTGTTGAAAGTAACTGTATTTTTTTTGTGTGTTTCTTGGAATCAGTCACAGTTTAGTTTGAAGCTCTTACCTATACAATCTACAATATTATCCTTTTGTGTTGTGTCTATGTATGTATGTATATCTTTTTTTGGAATTTTATTATTATTCTTTAATGTAAACTAGCATATTAATCACTGTGCATGCTGTGGTGTCCTATAATTGTGGGGGCATTTATATGTTCTATTTTGGTACCATGATCCTTTTGTTTTCTTGTCTAATATTACCCATGTTGGGCACTCTATTATGTAAAATAAAATAATAAAATTATATCATTATAATATAAAAGTATCTAACATGTGTGACATGTCGGGGCCACTGACCTGAACAGAGCTGACGCCTCATCAGATAATAGTTCTGTCCAGACTTTGTTAAACATTCCAACATTTAGTCGGTTCAGAGCAAAGTCACAAGCGCCTCTCACACAGATCCATATCGGGAACATCCCGTCAACACATGGTGGATCTTTATCTCTATTTCAAGATTTATTGGTCTCAATGTATTTTATGATAATATTTTTATATCACAAAGGGATGTCATTCGATAGAATTGTGGAGTAGGTTACTTTTTTTTTTACGGATTAGATTATTGTTTTACTTTTTGTTACAGCTCCTGTCCGTGTGTTACTCGTATTTTTTTTTTTAAGCGGACTAACTACTGATTGCCGGGAAAGGCATTTTCAGTTCAACCGGGCTTAGGGTGCGAACAAAGAAGGTGCTCAGCCAGCGAAATTTTTGGGTTGGGTGACAATGCAAGGGCACGCCTGTGGGTGCGAACCTCCACTTGGACCGCCAGGCAAATAAAGTACTAACCCTACGGGTGATCTACCAGCGTTTTGGAAGTGACTACCTTGAGAAGAAACGCCGAAAGAAACTCAAGGCTGCGTCGGAGTAAAACTGCGCCTTGGTGCGAAAACGCACCGGTTAGCAGCAGTTGACTGAACTATCCTACTTCGGCGCCGCCGGCGACGCCGCGCCGGTGCCCTCGTATTTTCACTTTTTTTTTTTTGTACAAGTAGTCTACACCTAACACAGACGCATTTGCAACGCATCTTGTTCGTGTCTTATGTATGTGCTAATGAAGACAACTTACACAACCTGGAGAATGAAATAGTTTCATGAGATATTTAAATTTGTTAAACGGGATGTATTCGGATCTCAATCTGTGTGTGTGTTTTTGGAAGTCGAAGCTGCTCGCGTCCGTAGGCTTTATCCTAGTTTCCCTACACGTGACTCCTGGGTGGTGCTAAACGAGCAGCAGCGAGGTGGTAGGGCGTCGGTGTCCGTCTAAATCGCGACCACATTACACGGGTGTAAAGCCCGTCATAGTGACCAGTTTCGGCTTGTCACGTTTCAGGATCAGCTTGTGTATATCCAGTAGCTCATATACCTAGAGCCCTTCAGTCGTGGTATATGTGGGCCGACATGACGATGTAGACTATCAATGGATTTTCGTCCTTTGATAGTCGCTTTCATTTTTGGACCACACTGTACTTACCATCAGGTACTCTGTAGTCACTATGTCGAGCCAGTGTAAAAAAAAAAACTGGGACCAGCCACCTGCAAAGGGATGTTCCAGAAAACTAAAGTATACGAGCACTCTCATGTCCACATAATTAATGCACGCAAAGTCAGATATTAAAACCGTATAAATAAAGAAGAGTTGCCCCTATTTGCCCTATTTGTATGTAAATATTTCTAAACCTAAACGAGTTTCCATAAAATACCTTAATTAGACTTAGAGATTAATTTTATCGGCTCATAAAAGTACTTATTAGTAACTTAAGTCAGTACTTAGTGCACGGAATTGCGATTACTATGCTAATTAACCTCATAAAGCGCTCTAAGAACGGCGATTAGTTGCGCTACTTGTTGCTTTGGGCACGGTATGGATGCGTAAAATGGTGGCAATAATCTTCACATGTCGAAATGTTAGCTACTTTATAATAAATATACGTAAATATAAAATAAATTATACTAAAATATGTTTATCTACATCTATGTATATGTTAATAATGATAAATCGTCACGGTATGCTCTTTCGGTGTGAGCAGAGATACATTAGTGGTTATATCTACTTTGCACTGATATATCTTGTCCAACGTGACCAGCAGCGCAGCTGATCCGCGTTCCTAAGAAACATACATGACATTTCTATCAGATGTCATGTGGTTTTCCCTCACCGGGAGCATATGGGGCCTAGATCCATACTTACTCAGGGAAAACCCGGAGGTACGTGCTGGGATACGAATCTACGACCGCTCGCGTCGCCGCGCATGGAAACCGAACCCTAATCCACTAGATCAATATAGCGTGAAGATCTATTATTATTTATAAAAACTGATCCTATCGATAGTCTCAGTGACAATGCCTGCACAAATATGTCTTCTCGTTCGTTTAAAGCAAGGGTCGGCAACCAGCAGCCCGCGGGCCGCATGCGGTCCGTAAGCCCCTACGGTGCGGCCCGCGCAAGCAAGAGCCGTTCTACAGAACGCCACACCGCAAACAATAAATTAAAAACACTTATAAAAATAAATATCTATTCCATTGTGTTGTGTGCGCGGAAGCCGGAAATTCAGTTTAAACGATCACAGTCAATAAAATGAGAGTAACAATAAATATGGTTAAAAATTAGTTTTATCTAAAAAAAAATGTTTATTAGATGAAATGTGGCCCGCACCAATATACTCATAATATTTGTAGCCCTTATATAAGAAAAGGTTGCCGACTCATGACTTAAAGGATCCAATATTATAGGATGGTGGGAACACGATCGCCGTAAGACTATTCCTCCTATTATTCCTTGGGCAGGAGCGACACACACTACTGTCAGATTTTCAAACACTCTTTCAACCTCCTCCTCCGAAAAGAAGGCGGTTCGCTTCCTCTACTTTGCTGCGAATCGCCAAGGAGTGAAATTCGCTTCACGCGTTTGTTTTTCCAACATCTTATGACATGGGAATCTTTAACGACTAGTGAAGAGGTATCACTTGGGCGAGCGTGCTCCATCATCGACCTCATCATCACTTTGGTGAAATGGAGGTCAAGCGCGAGCCTGTTTGTATTAAAAAAAAAAACCATTATTAAACATTAATATCTTCCACTTATGTGTAAAATATCAGATAATCCGCACTTGACCAACGTTACAAAAAGAAATGTCAAAAAGAACATTTTTATAGCTTTATTAACAAAGGCTGAAATTTATAGACATTAATTCGACTTTGCTTAGCAAAGTTCTTAAATAGTAAATTCGTTTTAAAAAAACATTGAATATATAATAGAATTAGAATAATTGAATATATAACACTGAGTATAGCCATATTATTCGCAGAGCCAAGTCCATATTGACAAAATCAGTCCCTTGGCAAATCCTTTGACATTCTTTGAGTAATATAAATTGTAATGTCTTTGTAAAGTCTAAGCAAACTTAAAGTTGCGTTCAGCCTTGATCGCTACGGTCATATATCAGTCGAGATGTATTGTCCGCCTGTTTGCTGACTTAAAACGTAGGGTCAGATTTCGTCGGATTAAAACTTCGACTGTCGCATCCGGTTCACTTTACACTTACCATCGTGTTGTCATAAACATACGAAATTAATTGTAGCAATTATCGTTAAATAAAGAAAGAAGTCTTTTACATTCCGCATAACCGAGTTTATGATAATGGTTGCGCTTTTATTATGGAGCGTAGTTTAATTCAAGAGCGGTAGCGATTATGTTTTCCATGATACAAGATTTGTAATAAATAATAATTTTATAGGAAGATATTTCAGGATACAGTTATTTGTACCTTCTTCCAACTATTACAAACGTAAATAAGTATATTCCCTAACAAATAATAAAAGAAACATTGATGAACAAATGAGAATTGATCCGTGACAAGTGTGGACACCGCAGCGCGTGTGGCGCTCGATTGACTGGTAAGCAGATAAAGTTTTTTTTACGTTATTGTAGGTAAATATGTAGGTATTGACTCATTCTCCCTTCGCACTTTATCCTGGCTTAGGACATGCAAAATACCTAATTAATAATTCCTTGTTATTCATTCATTCATGTGTGTAATTGTGTATTCTATAATATAAAAATTAATCGCTAAATGTGTTGATAAGCGCGAAACTCGAGAACGGCTGAACCGATTTGGCTGATTTCTTTTTTGTTGTGTTTGTTGAAGTCTGGGGATGGTTATTACGGAGAGAAAAATTTTAAAAATTGTCTGAAAAAGTCTAAAAACAACACTTTTCTATACTCTCATACAAAAAATTCGTAATAATATTTAAAAGTCAATTTGAACTTTAACACCATACCATACAGTTTAAATGTTAGTGGACGGGTTCCGGGAAGCCAAACAATTGAGTGACGTGTAAATATTAATGTCAATATTTGTCAATTTTTATACATATAGCATTAAGGCCAGGTTCCTTCAAACAATTTTCAAAAAACAGCCGACAGGCCAATAGGTTTTGGCAGAATAAAATCTGACGGGGAAGCCATTAACATTAAAAAAAGCAATGTGACTTTATTTTAGAGAAATAGGGCAGAACAAGGTCTGCCGGGACAGCTAGTTACAAATAATTACATTGTGTAATGGAATTCCTATTACATACCATATCAGCTCACATATACCGCGACGGACGGTCTCTAGTTATATGAAGAACTGGATATATACAAACTGATCCCGAATCGCGTGAGTCCGAAACGAATCACTATGACGGTCTTAACACGTGTGTATTAGCCAACTATTCCCATGTTTGTACCACAATAAGGTAACGCCGCTTTCGTGTTGATTTTTCTACAGCGGGCTCGTCATAACACGTTTCCGAGAACTGTGTTTTTGGTTTAATATTTACAAATATTATTTATATCAGTTATTAATATTTCAACAAGGTATGAATGACGATGTGCCAAGTTTTTTTAAATATACAGGGTTTTTTTTTGGTGTCCCAGGGGATCATCCTGCAAAGGACCATCAGGGCCGCATTGAGGGCAGCGACCCCGGTGTTTCAGACTCCTACTGACTTAAAACCCCCGGGTGTCCCTCTAATCGCTCCACCCGGGCCTGGGAAACCAAATTCATCCAGACGCCCGGAGAGCGAAATGCCTTGTCGAGGCTGCCTCTCTGGGAGGGGTAGGAGTAAAGAGCCCAACCTTCCAACGCCTATCTCTCAGGCGGCGCGCCGGACACTGCACACCGCCACCCTCTCATCCGGACAGCAGACTCCCTCAAGTCTACTGCCCGGCTAAATATACAGGGTATCCCGTAAATCCACGTCCAAATTGATGAAACTAATTTTGTAATATTCGTAATTTATCTCAAAATGTAGTAACAAATAATTTCAATCAAATATTATTTGTATTTTTAGAAAAGTCTTATAATAAATTAATTCCGGATTTCTTACGAAGATTTGAATATACCAAGTATGTCCAAAACGCGCTGGAATCGGAGAATTCTATTTGCAGTAAGCTATAAAGCTAACGTCACTCAATCAGCCCTTTTAGCTTTGGACATGACGTACAAGACACCCGGTATATGTAGGTATATCATTTAAAATATATTATTACGAATAAAGTTTGCTACAATAAATCATCATGATCATCACGCCGAATCTATATTGGGGAAGAGAGAATCTTGCAAATCTCTTTCGCTTCCTCAATATTTATTAGTCCCTTCATGCACTTTTGCCTATTCCGCGTAATTTTGACATTACCCTCCATCAGAACTCTCTTTTTTTGGTCTTTGTGGATAAGTTTCGGCCGGCCCCGGCTCTTCCTTCCACTCACATTCTCATCGTATATCACTTTTGTCATCCTTTCATCATTAATTCTTTCCACCACTCGCATTGTCGCGAATGGGTAACTGTTCCATATTCACTGGGCCACAATATAAACATTTGAAATAAAATTAATTATAGCAGTTTAATTTCATAATAATAATAAATAATATCACCATACCACATGATGAAAATCTCGTGAAAGCTGAGAAAGAAAAACTATCAAAATATTTAGACCTCGCACACGAGATCACCAGCATGTAGGATGTAGATTCTACGATTATTGTCCCGATAGTCGTATCGACTAATGGGCTGGTCGCAAAGACCCTCGATTACCACCTTAAGAGGCTCTCGCTTGGTTGTTGGATCAAGGGCCGGATACAGAAGGCAGTTCTACTCGATACGGCGCGCATTGTTAGGAGGTTTCTCAATCTGAGCTCCTAACTACCGGTGGCTTGGACAATAGGCTTCGCCCCCGTAGGTCTACATATTTTTATATTTTAAAATTTATATGTTGTTTATATGTATTTATTTTAAAATGTAATTATATTGTAATTATGTCGAATAAATTATAATAATAATAATATATCGTTAGGTTATATCCATTTCAGGGTGAGGAGAGATACATTAGTGGCTATATCCACTTTGTGTTTATATGTCGTACCCAACAAGACCAATAGCACAACTGATCAACGTTCTCACAGCACTTTTATACATGACATATTTATTAGATGTCGTGAGGAAACCCTCATAGGAAACCTTCATAGGTAGCCACGCGGTGCTTAAATCCGACCTAAATCCAACCTGGAAAAATCCAGAGGTACGTTCCGAGGTTCGATTCTACGACTATTTGCGTTGCCGTGTATGGAAATCGGTCCATTATCCACTAAGCCACGACAATTAGTTTATTTTCATATCGTATAGAAACTACAAGGGGAATATTCAAGACGATGTTGACTATATTTAATGTGTGTTTACATACTTTGCTTAATAGGAATAACTTTCAAATACCGAGACACTTTAAGCAACAGGCGATTAAATTTAAAGCAGGTCTGTGACTACGCAACGAAATCAATTCTGCCCGTCCCTACATCGATGAAAGGTCAGACCTTTAACCCTAAGGTCTTAGCATTAGTCCCTATAAAGCAATGATGTCGTGTCCAGTCATAAATGTCTAGCAACATTTTTTTCTCCAAAATATTCAACGCGACTTCAGTCGGTACATCTTATTATCTTATATTCACTGTAGTATTTCCTGACTTTTTTTTTTAATCTTAGGGATACGGTGTAAAAGTAGATGCCCATATTATATGTCTACTTTATAAACAAATCTTGTTTTTGTATACAATAGATAGAAAGTAAATAATGTCATATCGATTATTTTCTCGCATAACAAGGAAATTCTTATTGAAATATATTTCCTTGAAACGATTGAATCGGACAATTTTGAACCTTATTCTTCAAGTACTAAGTTGCTTTATGAAGAACTAAGCTTTTTAAAAGATTATCGGCCGCAAATGCAAGCTCATGTATTGACCACTTAGAGAATTTCCAATAAAGTGAAACTTGGATACTATTTTCATGCAAAAACCGTACATGCTAGGTTAACCTCGGGGACTAACAACAAATCTTTTTCTCGACACTCGCAGTCATGCATTACGAACCAATTGGAAGTAAAATCAATAAAGGATAGAAGTGAACCAACATATTTTGTATGTTTTCGTTAGATCATTTATGTTCATCTATTTTACCGTCTTTTTTTATCATTTAAAGGCGATCTCTTGACCTCAAACACACCTGGGGAAGGTCAAAATGAATCCGATGATGAACCGCCTCCGCCCAACAAATCCTTATTTACTCTTCTCTTAAAGACTCCCCAGGTCATAAGATCGTGGAAATATGGTCGCTCGAAGTATATTCCCCTCCTTAGGTATTCGTATGATGAATGTAGAAGCGAATTTATTCGTGTGGATATAATAAACACTCACCACATTGGATGGTATTCTACAGTGTCTAGTGGTTTTATGATGAAATGGGACTGGTGGGATCAGAGAATGTAGCTCCTGAGAACACTCTCCACTGTGCAACTGGCAAAAGACTGCGAGGCAGGCGAATTTACGTCGATGCTCGATGTTCTGCATTTTATTCTTCGTCAAAGGGTCACAGGTTTTCTTTTTTTGCAAATTAGATTAGTTTATTTCTTTTTATTAATGTTTCTGACTGTGTGTTACTCGTATTTTTTTTCCTTCTGTGCATTTAGTCTACGCTTTTAAATATAGTCTCATTTGTAATGTATCTTGTTCAAGTTTCATATATTTACGTAATGCGTTAATGTAGACTACGTAAGTGTTCTAATAAATAAATAAAACACTTCTGAAATAACATGTTACTGATACTGCGACATTTCAAAATCTAGATCTAATACGCGTGAGATAGTGTTAGAAAGAAAAATGTTTGTAAAGGCAGTATTCACAATATCTGCAAAGTCTCACATTAAAAAATGATTTCGACATTATTATCATAGTGAAATAAGATCATTTATAAGGTAAATGAGAAAATATAGGCAAGTTTTATCAAAGATTCTCGTGAGAAACGCTTATGATGACGCGTAGTTATTACTGAGCCAATTAATGGGCATAATTATATCCTGCCCGGTTTCGGCCTTGATGACGATTCAATTCACATCAAGTAGGCGCGGGCTGCAGCCCCATTCGGCAATGAGAACTTACAGATTAAAAATATTTGGAAACAGTCAGTTGTGCAGGATATATTTGGTTTGTGTACTAACGCTTGCACACACGCAGCCTCAAGTCTAAAGCCTTCTCAATCGAATAGGACAGGGATGCGAAAAAATAGAGAGACAGGATGCAGTATCTGGGTCCTATTAACTGACCCTTAACCCTTAGTAGCCTGATTTACGAAAGTGATTTTTTTTTAATACGAGTATTACTGTGTTTACTTGAGTGTCTAGATGAAGGGAAAAATAGCTAAAAAAATCACAATATTTATTTTAAAAAAAAACAGGTATCAATTTTGATACTTCAGACATAAAAACTAATAGTAATGTGAACATTCGGTTTAAAAGATTGGTATCAAAATTGAAACTCTAGGTTATTAAGGGTTAACAATGCCCTAGGCCTTGTTGCCTCGATAGAATTATGGGCAATGCACATATCTGTCTTCTGAGTGGCTGCAGTGACTCAGCAAATAATGATGATGATATCCTAGCCGGTTACGGCCACGGCGACTGTTTCAATGCCGATTAAGAAAATTGAGGGCCACTTTTCGAAAACAGTCAATTGCGCAGGAGATATTTAAGTGCATAACTGGACGCGCAGCCAGAGAAGCACTCTCTCGTCCTAACTCCCTCGGGCCCGATGGAATGGAGAACCAGTACGATCGGGAGGGAGCAGGATGCAGGTTTGATCGAGTATTCCTTCTCTGAACACCTGGTTGAATTGCGGTGTTAAAGAAATACCTTAGTCGCCTTTTACGACACCTCAGCAAGAAGAGGGGGGTGCTATTCTATTCTGCCGGCAGCCACCACGGTTTAACTCACAAATAATGGACCGGTTTCCATGCGAGGCCACGCGAACGCTCGCAGGTTCGAATCCCGGAATGTACTATTGGGTTTTCCCTGACTATGTCCGGATTTCAGCACCACATACTCACCAGTGTAGGAAAATATCGTGAAGAAATCCGCATTGCATCTAATAGAAATGTGCTACGAAAACGGTGATAATCTGCGCTACTGGTTGCGTTGGGCACGACATATAAGCGCAAAGTGGATACAGCCACTAATATATCTCTGCACACCCTGTAAGGGATACAGCGTGACGATATCATTACAACTATCTATCTTCTATATATGAAATCACTAGATTATAAACAAAACTATGACTTGACTTAGACTTTCCTCTGGAAATAGAGTTATCTTTTACCGTTGTCGATCAACTCTATATCCGAAACTTTGTATTTAAATTACTAAAAAATAAGTTTTGTTATAAATGTATTTGCCGTTGGTAAAAGGATTTGCTCGCCGGGTCCGTGGGAAGTATACGGATACCCAGGCCCGGCGAAGGCGAAGGGAGGACATAGTTTGTACCCTAGTGGCTTTTGTCGATGCAAGTCCGACACACCGGGGGAGTGCCCTCACCACTTCCCTGATAGTCAGAAGGGATTTACACCGGGTTAACAAAAAAAAGTTTGTAAAGTTTGTGTTTGTTTTTTGTTTGCGTTACCCCAGGCACCGTGTAAACTTGCTCGTCCCACCCTATGCTCGGACATCCCTGGGTTATAATTCGCCTATTTATAGGCTATCTCGCAGCTTTACCGAACTGGGGAGTGCTATAGATCAGGGATGTTACGGAGCTTTGACTCCGACTCCGATAAGTCGGAACTTCACCACCACTGTTGCAGTCAATTTATTTGATTTTACTTTATATGTTGTTGAAACATAATATCAATTAATCAAACAATCAGTGCTACTTAATTTGTATAAGACATTTTTTAAAATTTAGATTAAAAAAATATGATAAAATTATTAAATTTAAAACTAAATGTACATTTAAATTTATTACTAAAAGGTTTTTTTATTTTACATTTACATTAAATTAAGTAAAATAGAATTTAACACAAAAACAACCCTGCAGCAAATTTGATTTAATTTGTTCACTGGACAATGTTCACTGGAGGATAACGGTTTCTGATATATCCAACACTTTGTGAACAACAGCTTTTATTTGCCCAAGTTAGGTTGTGTTTTTATTATTATAATTTAATAATAATGAAATATAATATAATTAATATTTATTTATATAATTATATAATTAATTATATATATATATAATTAATATATAATTAATAATATAATTAAATATTATTATAATTATAATGAATAATGTTTTTATTTGTCCCTTAATAAAACTATTTTATTCTGCCGTCACTTGTGACTGACGTTGCCTCCGACTCCGATTCCGACTCCGATAAATCAAATTTAAAAACTCCGACTCCGACTTCGGTTCCAATAAAACTGCCTCCGTTACATCCCTACTATAGATTTGTTCGCTGACGGTCTGCCGGTCTTTAAAAGGAAAATCATCGGGTGGTTGAGGGATACGCAGTAGTTGTTGATATGGTTTTTCATTTGCCTATGTTTTCACGTTCATTGTTTTATTCTTATTTGTTAATGTGTTTATTTTATAAGTAGTGTTGTTTATATTTTTGATGCACGATGTGGTGCCCTTAAACGGCGCAATACATTGATCTGCATTTTTTTTATTGTTTTTTTTTATTGTCTTGTAGTGTGTTGGGCCACTCGCCGCCCTTAAAAATGTAAAAATAAATAAATAAAATAAAAGGATTGCGACATTTATTAATGTACTAGCTGTCCCGGCAGACCTTGTTCTGCCCTATTTCTCTAAAACAAAGTCACATTGTTTTTTTTTTTTAATGTTAATAGCTTCCCCGTCAGATTTTTTTGAAAATTGTTGAAGGAACCTGGCCTTAATGCTATATGTATAAAAATTGACAAATATTGACATTAATATTTATACGTCACTCGATTGCTTTGCCTTCCCGGAACCCGTCCACTAACATTTAAACTTTATGGTATGTTGTTAAAGTTCAAATTGACTTTTAAATATTATTACAAATTTTTTGTATGAGAATACAGAAAAGTGTTATTTTTAGACAGTTTCAGGGAATTATTAAAAATTTTCTCTCCGTAATAACCTTCCTCAGACTTCATCAAACACAACAAAAAAGAAATCAGCCAAATCGGTTCAGCCGTTCTCGAGTTTCGCGTTTATCAAGACATTTTGCGATTCATTTTTATATTATAGATTTAGACAGCGGTTTACCAACGGTGAAAATAAGCTTCTCTCTAAATCTGATTTACTATATCTTTCTGGTAAAGCAATATGCAGTGTTAATATAGGACTGGCGAAGTGTCGGGGAAATTAATATCATATTGGGAGAGCCGAGGTCGGTTAATGCTAAAAGAATTTACAGACTTATACAGTTGTCACTTCGCCAGAAGCGAGTTTAAACAATATGTAATACCTTACGAGGCTGGCATAGTCATCCAGGATGCACTAAAGTCTCATTAATATATTTGATTAAAAAAAAAGTATTAATATATTATTTCTATGGAACACTCGGAGCGTGGATACTTCTCGCACTGGGCCGGCTTCTTTTTCCAGAAGATTGGTTCCCTATATTCTTTTGTATAATTTCTGGTTGGTTGGTCCATTAACTTAAGGTCTACGATGTTATGTCAGTTAACATAAGAGTTTTCAAGTATAAATTAGTGTTTAAAAGCGTCATAAAATTTAAAGACCGTTTCTGAAACTGAATGTAAGGCTTTTAAACCAACATATATATCATAGTCTTACCGTGTTCACTGATGAAGCCATTTTAACTTGTTTTATTATCTGTAAAATAAGATAAAAAGTACATTAGTTATTAAATACAATAATTTCCATTATAATTATTAGATTATTACGTATAATAAAAGTGTGGTTGTAGTGGCCGAGTAGATAAGGAAGCGGAGTCCATACGTGGCAGCGCTAGTGGTCGCAGGTTTGAATCCCGGCATGCACTTCTGGATTTTACCAGTACACAACCGGTGAAAGAAAACATCGTCACGAAACCTGCATAAAAACCCGAAGAAATATCATGGACGGCCCGAAGAAATAGCGTGGATGGATGGATGAGAATATCGATCACCTGCGTTACTGGTCAAGTTGAGCACGACAATAAAACGGTACATGCAATTAAAACGCTTATTAACATCAAAAATACTATTTTATGTTGAGTAGTCTTTTACAAGCCAGGATATAATGTTATTGGGTATCAAATTTCGTCTTTTCTTACTTACGATTGCATTTTGTAAATACAACTATGTATATCTATACATATAGTTCAATATCATTATAAAATAAGATACAATGTTGTAGAATTAAGATGTCGATAGATAGATGTAGATAGGGACATTTAAAATGCACATGGTACACCGCTCTCCCCAAGAGAGATTTATTGAGACGATTAGCAGAGAACGTTCAATCAATTTCAATGTAATGAAAGTAATATCTATTAGATTTAATGCGATCGTTATTGTATAATATTCGCAAACACCTTGCGTAATCAGCTAATTGATACGGCATAGATATAGCGAAGTTGCAGAGTAGCCTAAAATTACTTTCAATATTATATTTCTTGGCCGGTAGCAATAATTATAGAGTTACGTTCGATTGAGATTTTTTTCGTGAGTTCCTCTACATTTGCTTTAAGTTAGTTCCGGTCGAGTAATGGCGTACAAATTACACATACATAAAAACATTGTTAATATATTCATACATTTCAACACATAAATAAATACACACATACTTTACATTTAAAAAATAGTATTAAAAAAAATTGAAGCTCAAGTTGTCGGTAGTTAGGAGCTCAGAGTGAGGAACCTCCTGACAATGCGAGTTATATCGAGTAATACTGCCTTACTCACACCCTTCCCCCAGAGGGATAGCTTAGGCCTTTTGTTCCCTGGGCGTCTGGACGAATTTGGTTTCCCAGGCCCGGGTGGAGCAATCAGAGGGACACCCTGGGGGTTTTTAGTCAGGAGGAGTCCGATACACCGGGGTCGGTGCCCTCACAGCGTCCCTGATGGTCCTATGTAGGATTTTTCCCCCGGGATACCAAAAAAAAGAGTAATACTGCCTTGTGTATATATCCCTTGATCCAACAATGAACCGAGAGCCTCTTGAGATGGAATCCAGGCTCTTTGCGATTAGCTCATTAGTCGATACGACTATCGGGACAATAAGCGTTGAATCCACATCCCACACGCTGGTAATCTCGTGTGCGAGTTCTAAATATTTTAAAGATTTTTCTTTTTCTGCTTTCACGAGATTCTCCTCATGTGGTATGGGATATCAACGATCTACTATTAGTGATAATAGATCGGTCCCAGTACAGCATTGCACGATCATTTTCAAGAACTGGCTGAGGTACATACAGATAGTACGGTACCTCATTGTCCACAAAAGCATATGAAAAAGCAAGTTGCTGGTGTATGTTCTAGGAAACTTTATTATGTCTGTGTAAATACTCGCCATTAGCAAGAAACGAACAACCATAAACCACATGCCTAAAAGGTGTTATAGGACGGTGGCATGCCCGACATATTTCAACCGTAGCGTCCTTTAGGATGTACTTTCTGTAGTAGTCTGTCTTGATAACTTTGTGCATAATTGCTCAGAAAAAACTTTCGGCTTCCCCATAAAGGTCACCAGAACGTAGCAAAGAGACGGAGGCAATTTTTTTTTTACAGTGGCTCGACATAGTGACTACCTGATGGTAAGTACAGTGTAGTCCAAAAACGAAAGCGACTATCAAAGTATGAAAAACCAATAATAGTCTACATCGTCATGTCGGCCCACATATACCACGACTGAAGGTCTCTAGGTATATGAGCTACTGGATATACACAAGCTGATCCCGAAACCTACCACCTCGCAATTGAAGTATCAGGCCTATGAATAGCCCGATAAATCCTTCCGTGAAGCTCTTCCATATGCCCTTACGTTCCAAGGTATTCAGTACCTTAGGATTTTGCTAGTTCTCGTTTGCCAGAGAAAGCGGTGTTAATCCTTTATTATTCTTTTTTTACTGGTTTGACAAATTGATTACATTGCACTTGATAGAATGGACAGCGTAGTTCAAGAACTGCAACGACCGCCAAGGAATAAAAATCCATTGATGGTCACCATCGCTATATCGGCCCACATATACCACGACGAAAGGTATCTAGGTGTATCAGTGACGTGCATAGGGGTTTTGGTCAGGGTAAACAGAATTTTCTTAATTAATTTAAATATTATATAATGATAATAAATATTATATTGCTTTCATAGGTAAGATAGATGGCGTGAATATAGAATAGATATGAATATAAATTATTCTTTTTCTTTTGTTTAACTTCAAGCAATATATTCCAGACTTATTTATCACAAGGGTATGCAATGCTTTTATGCATCTATGGAATGAACGCTACTGAGATATACACCTCACGGCTATAACTGATCCCGAATCGCGCCACGTTTTGCCACCCCTTCCATACCACGGAGCAATCGGTATGCCGAGATAGTATATAACGATCTCGTGTGTAATTCAAAGCAATAATGATAGTAAAAGTGTTGATAAGATGAAATAGCAAGGAATGCAGATGGTTGCAATGTTCTCAGCGTAACAAACGCGAAACAGGTTTGTGATCTCGCGCAGTCTGACTTATCACGAACAAGCGTTATTCTAAACGATTGGAACCCGCAGAGGTCATCGCTCAAGGATTATTCCTTCCACAAACATCATCGCAAGGATCTATTCTTTCTTTTCAAAAGTTATAAGGTGATACTGTGATAGGTATGGGCGAAACGAGGCTGACAAATAATATCTTTTATGCGAGCAAGCGTCAACTGATAAGAATAAAAATATTTTAAAACTTTCTGGTTTGCCTTTCTTCCCAATGTACTGTATAGCCAAGAATTTTGAATCCTTGGTTTTCTATTGTCTGTTTCTACAAGTGTCCCGTAAGTCAATGTCCAAAGCTAAAGTGCTGATTGAAGAACGGTAGCTCTATACCTTATTTTAAATAGAATTCTCCATTTCCAGCGTGTTTAGGAGATACCTGGTAAAACCCGTTTTTTTAAGAAATACGGAATTACTTTAAATTCAAGACTTTCCTAAAAAATCACAAAGTTTTAGGATGTAAATTGTCTATAACTATATTTTGACATTAATTATGAATATTAGAAAATATGTTTAATCATTATATTAGTAAAAACACGCTAGAATTTGAGAACTCTATTTATAATAAGCCATAGAGTTACCTATTCCTTATCAGCTCTTTTACTTTTGACGTTGTCTTACGGAACACGCTGTATATCATTTTTACAAAATGTATTTTATATTCCTAACAGCCGTCACTCGATAGCACAAATGTAAACCTATCGCACAAAAGGTAAACTAAACTTATTTCTCAGTCTCCTTTCGCACATGCCTATTACAATACGCATAACTCCTTTTTTATTACCGCTTCACAATACAGAGGAAAATCCTGTATCGAGCTCTCAGGACACCTGTAAGGACAGCCCTGTGTGTGGCAGACCCTTTTTTTTGTTAACCCGGTGGAATTCCCTACGGAGCGTCAGGGGAGCGGTGAGGGCCGCTCCCCCAGTGTATCGGACCTGCCCCGACTAAAACCACCGGGGTGTTCCTTCTCCCGTCTGCCGGATGCTAAGGGCAAAGCCGAGCCATCTTCCTCGGCATCCGGCGACGTCCGGCCTTGTTCGGGCCTCACCTACTAGGCGGGGGGCTGTTAAATAGTCGCCGCCCCCCGTGTACACCTAACACATTTCGGGGAGAGTGGTGAAGAGTGCCACCCCCCTCGTCTCCTTGAATTATCATTGGAGCGGTGTGCACACCGCTCACGCCTGGATCTGGGCGACGGGCTCACTCAAGCGCGCCGCCCGGCGTATGTCCTGTTATAAGGAAGGCCTCTGGCGAAGGCCCTCCTCCGGCGTCCTGTCCGAGCTGGGCGGTGGATTGGGTTATCGGGGGTGGCAATAGCCTCTCGATCCCGCTCCGCCGCCTCCTTCACCTATATTGTCGTCTCCGTGAAGGAGAGGACCGCCTGCTATGCCCTGTCACTACCGACCATCGCGCGAGCGAGTGCTGGCAGTGACAGATCACCACCCACCACCCTGGGTGTGGCAGACCCTTAAATAAAAACTCCTGATATGTCCATGTCACTTACAGAACCTGGGGATTCAAATTTGTTCAACGACCCAGCGATTGAATAGCCTTTCTGAGGCTCCTTCTCTGGGAGGGTAGTGTTTAAGGAGCTCACCGTTCAGGATACCTTAATACGGCCGCGCGTAGGTCAGATGTGTACCATCCCGCCTCTATGAACGCAAGTGTAAAGGCACGTTGACTGGCTTCGGCCTGTCGCGATTCGGGATCACTTTGTGTACATATATAGTTGTAAACATAGATGGGCAAAATGTAATCAGATTAATGAAAATGATTAACGATTACATTTTACATGTTTACCATTAATATGACTGCATTTGCTCATTTATGTTTTAAACACTACAAAATCCCAGATTGTACACACTATTATGATTTATTTAATGTTTTAAATGGATTTAATCATGATTACAGAGCAAGAACATTAAAATTACGACTACATTTTGTAATCGTTGATCATTAATCAGATTACATTTTGCCCATCTCTGGTTGTAAATAAGCCATGAGTCCTGCCGTCGTGGTATATGCGGGCCGACATAGCAATGGCGACTGTCAACGGATTTTCATCCCTCGAAGTTCGTTGCTATCTTTGGACAACACTGTACTTTCCACCAGGTGCAAACTTTATCCAGCAGTGGACTAAAGTGGACAAATGATGATGATAATAAAGTTTAAATTAATCAGCAACTAACATATTAAATGTATTTCCTTGGCATAAAGTTAGCCGTAAACTTAACTAAGTTAAGGCGAAGTTGTGTAATCTCGAGATTGGATTGTTCGTTTTACGGCGCCGCGCCACTTGCGAGTTTTATTAAGGGCCCTGTCGTAATGAAAACTGCATTTATACAGTCAACTTTCCCATCACAGTTTTTTTTACAAACGGTCAAAATGGATATGTTGCATTTATTACGTACAGCATAGTTTAAAACTGACAGTAATTCCTGACACTGAGTTCCTAACTACCAGTGGCTTAGGCCTGGCCCGGTAGTTCTAGATAATTTTATATTTTTCAATGTATATGTTATCTTTTTATATTATACTAGCTGTCCCGGCAGACCTTGTACTGCTCTATTTCTCTAAAACAAAGTCACATTGTTTTTTTTAATGTTAATAACTTCCCCGTCAGATTTTTTTGAAAATTGTTTGAAGCAACCTGGTCTTAATGCTATATGTATAAAAATTGACAAATATTGACATTAATATTTATACGTCACTCAATAATTGTTTTGCCTTCCCGGAACCCGTCCACTAACACTTGAGCTTTATGGTGTGGTATTAAAGTTCAAAATGACTTATAACGAATTTTTTGTATGAGAATACAGAAAAGTGTTATTTTTAGACAGATGCAGGGAATTTTTAAAATTTTTCTCTCCGTAATAACCTTCCCCAGACTTCAACAAACACAACAAAAAGAAATCAGTCAAATCGGTTCAGCCGTTCTCGAGTTTCGCGCTTATCAAGACATTTAGCGATTCATTTTTATATATAAGATGTATTTATTAAAAATTTTAAATATTGTTATAGTTTGAATAAAGATTATATTAATAATAACAATAATGTAATAACATCATTTACACTTTTATCAGAGTAAAAAAAACCTCACTAGACTAATAATATAAGGTGATAAAACAAAAGAAATACCAGCAGGTAGCGCTGAAAATGCTTCTGGCGGTAAGCTATAGGATTTTGACTCCGTAAGGTGGATGATGTCATCGCTAGGAGAGTGAAAAGAAACAAAATTAGGAAGAGTCAGCGACGGGAGAAGTAACACGTCCAAATTATTATGCGTAAGTTAGTTTGGATATGTATACCATATACAGAATTTCTATAATTAGCTTTATGCAATGAAATAGAAATGAGGTTATCCTATAGAGAATCAAAGTTGTTGAAATAGCTTTCAGTATTAGTAAGCTGAAGTGGCAGTGGGCCACATATGCCGAAGAACCAAAGATCATTAGAGCGGGTGGGTTCTTGAGTGGAAACCGCGAATCGGCAGAACATAATGAGAACAGCCGAAGTCCGGGCTCAAAAGCACTTTTAGAAGAGACTTGTGTCCAGCCGGAGACTTGGATGGGATGATAATGATGCTGAAACAAGGACTCCGACATACTTTGAAGGTGCATTTGAAGGTGTAAATTATAACAAGGGAACAAAAATACTGTTTTGTATGGATTTGTATGTAGAGTATTCAGACAAAATCTCACGGCGTACTGTCGGCAGCATTGCTGTTGTTACTGCCTGCGACTCATGCTACGTTTATATGTACAGCTAAGTGGTTGCTATACATAGCATTTAGTAGGACTGAGGCTTTAGCATCGTTCCGAATGAAATTACCGTATGTATGTATTTTTGCATTCCACTGCTAGCCTTGAAATGTTTTGAAGTTGTTATTGTTTTTATTCTGTCTTGGCTTATTGTCCACAACACGTCTAATGGTAATCATGGTACAGTCCAAAAACAATTAAAAACGTATACATAGTCGCCGTGGTCATGCCGGCCTGCACATATATCACTTTAAGCTTCGTTTAAAGGGCTCAATAACAGGATGGGAACACACTCACTGGAAGATTATTCGACTGCTCGATGCCTTGCCAACAGTGTTAAAGAGCTTCTTAGTCCTAGCAGGGATATATAATAAGTTATTCCCTAAATACGTGCATTTGTTCTTTTACGTTAGGGGAGGGTGGAACAAGGTTAAATAATACTTCACAACACTCGCCATGGTACAGACGCTAGAAAACGCTCAATGAGCCAATATCTCTGCAGAACTGGAGCGGTTTTAGATGCTTAATAACGTCAGGATCATTTGTAATACAGACATCCTTCTGCTGCAACCTATCTAGGGCGTCGAGTGAGTACTGAACGTAACTGTCACAGAGATTCGAAGAGTATTCCATGCAGGGCCTGACCTGGGCCTAATGCAATAGGTTCGGTTGATCTGGCGTGAAAATCCGCCGGACTCTGTCCAGGATATCAAATTTACATGATAACTGTGCTTAAGACTCCGTTCCGGGCATTATTCGGCGGCAAGTTTTGCATATCTCATGAGGAAAGCCGAGACACCCAATTGTGACACATGTGGAAAGATTGGAGATGTGCAACACTTGCTGATGGAGTGTGCCCGGAACGAGACACAAAGGGAGTCGCTGATGAGCAAGTTGAAAATTAACAGACAAAGTATTGGACCATGGCACGGCATTTTGGAGAATCCTTTGTCAAGTGAAGCCAGAATGCTATGCCAGATGGTGACCCTTGCTCATTGGCGACTCCCCTAGGATGTAAGGACGCAGGTTAGGGTACAATGGGGCTGATATATATTCGCTTGAATAAAAGCCCCTAAATAAAAATAAATGAAAACAAAAAGAAAGTCTACGTGATGTTATGGAGTGACATTTTTGAACAAAATATCTTTTTCTAATGTTAATTATTCGTCAAAACGATGTATACCGATAATATGACGGCCTGATAGCGCAACTTGTAGCGACCTTACTTACGATGCTAAGGTCCTGGGTTCGAATCCCGGTACTGGTAATCTTTTCTGTGATGGGCAGATGAGATTGTCATGGGTCATGGTTGTATATATGTATATAAGTATGTATATCTTTGTCTAGTACCCATAGTACAAGCGCAAGCTTAATTTGGGACTAGGTCAATGTGTGTAACTGTTAGTATATATTATTATTATTATCATTTATTCATTATATATATACAATATAGTTACATTTTAAAATAAATACATATAAAAAAACATATAAATTTTAAAATATAAAAATATATAGACCTACAGGGGCGAGACCTAAGGCCTAAGCCACCGGTAGTTAGGAGCTTAAAGTGAGGAACCTCCTAACAATGCGTGCCGTATCGAGTAGAACTGCCTTCTGTATCCGGCTCTTGATCCAACAACCAAGCGAGAGCCTCTTAAGGTGGTAATCAAGGCTCTTTGCGATCAGCCCATTAGTCGATACGACTATCGGGACAATAATCGTAGAATCTACATCCCACATGCTGGTAATCTCGTGTGCGAGATCTAAATATTTTGATAGTTTTTCTTTCTCAGCTTTTACGAGATTTTCATCATGTGGTATGGTGATATCAACGAGTAATGCCCGGCGCGCCGACCGATCTACTACCACAATGTCAGGTCTTATTATTATTATTATAATATTTTAACCCTTTGCTATAGCAGGCTTTGCTGTAAATTACTTCCCAGGAATCGAAGTTTCGTGCTGAAAATGCGCACATGAAGCGCGCAGTCTTTATCGTTTAAGTTTTGACTCAAAACAGTATACATCAGTTTTCAGAAGAGAAATAATAAGTGTGAATAAAATAATAAAATATAGTTATGCATCCCTCTCCCCCAGTAATATTGGACTGAGGCAGGGGCTTATTCAGCAGATACGAAGAGGGCTGAGTAAGGTCCTGTTTACCAAAAGCCAACCAAAAACTAAGAGCGCGGGCTGTACGCCAAGGAATTGTATCAGGGGCAGCCATTAGAATAGGAGCCTCTATATCGGCTCAAGTTAAAGTTATGTAAGTTTTAAGTTGTACTGCCTAAAAATCAAGTCTAATTTGGGAGTCGAAGCTGCTCGCGTCCGTAGGCTTTACCCTAGTTTCCCTACACGTAGCTCCTGGGTGGTGCTAAACGAGCAGCAGCGAGGTGGCAGGGCGTCGGTGCCCGTCTGGATCGCGATCACAGTTCATGGGTGTAAAGCCCGTCATAGTGACCAGTTTCGGCTTGTCGCGTTTCGGGATCAGCTTGTGTATATCCAGTAGCTCATATACTTAGAGACCTTCAGTTGTGGTATATGTGGGCCGACATGACGATGTAGACTATTAATGGATTTTCATCCTTTGATAGTCGCTTTCGTTTTTGGACTACACTGTACTTACCATCAGGTACTCTGTAGTCACTATGTCGAGGCAGTGTAAAAAAAAACGACCATTTTATAAAAAAAATAAAAAATAAATAAATAATAAATAATAATAATAATAAATTTCGTCTTTAAATAATAAATTGTGTATTTTTTAAAAATCAAAGTCTCACTCTCAAGATTTGACTATTTAGTTACTCTTCATGTGTAAGCGGCGTTTTTCAGCTGGTGACTATAATCACCCACCGTGTGCAGGCGGCGTTTTTTAGGTGGTGACTATAATCACCCATAGTAGCGAAAGGGAAAGGGAAGGGAAGGGGGGAATGTCATGAATTGATAAGACATGATAGTCGAACTCAATCAGTTGAGTTACGTTCTCATATCAGTTTTACATCTAGAACTAGTCATTATATAATACAATGATTGCTGTACTAAATTATAATTAAACATAAACGGTGCACCAGATATTTTCGTACCGTGAAAAAATGTGTTTAATGTTTAAACATATTTAGATTTAATCTTAGAATGTTAATATTTTAGTATATAAATCGTTGTATTATGAATTATCTTATACGAGCTCCATAATTATGAACTAATATATCATTACGCTATAACCCTTACGGAGCTAGCAGAGATACACAAGTGCCTGTAATGCCTGTATCCATTTAACGCTAATATGTCGAGCCCAACGTAACCAGTAGTGCATCTATTAAGTTATTATTGTTGTGGGTCTAACAGCCATTTTTTTTTCGACTGGCCAATATGTTGATGTCCGGGTAATACCTTCACGACTACACCGGGCAAAGAGAGCGAGCACTGAGGTGGCTCAGTCACCGATTTATGGGTTTGGCAGCAACGCAAATGCACCCTTGTGAGTAAGGACCTTGAATTGGCCGGCAAGCCAGGAAAATGAACCTGACGGCCATCTACTAGCGTTTCGGAAGCAATTACCATATGAAGAAACGCCGAAAGAAACTTGTAGCCGCATCAAAGTGCATATATCACCCAGTTTTAGATAATATCGTTACATTTTGAATCGCTTTTAAATATTAACCATTCATCTATTACATACAAGCTTATCATTCACTGGCTTTGCTAATCTGACATTTATAGAAACTTTTGAGTTTATAAATATTGCTATATTGCCCCCGTAGGGTTGAAATAAAAAAAATCCATCCTTAATAGGTGCCTACGCTATAAAAAAATAGCAATGTAAAGTTTAATATTTCTAACTTCATTAGATAAGGCTCTGCGATGATACGCCAGTAGTGATAAGTATGTAAGGCTTTTAAAAACTAAGTAGGCTTTCTGAAACTGTGCATATATGTTATAAAATAAATTATTGTTAAAAAGATGAAGTTAAAATATATATTTATTAAAATTATAAAGAAGCAAAATATAATATGAGGAAGAAAAAATGCACATGACATCAAATTGAAATGTCGTGCGTAAGTGCCCTGAGAACAGCTGCTCTACTGGTCACGTTGGGCAGGCGCAAAGTGAATAAAGCCACTAATACATCTTTAATCACCCTCTAAGGGATACAGCGTGACGATATTTTATATTGATTATATTATAAAAAGTGTAATATATGTGAATATAGTTAGTTTGGATGTACGAAGTATTTCTACAGAAACTATGCATCTGATTAAAAAAAAAACATTTCCGAATGGACTTGCAGAGGGAATGTTTATTATATAGTCCATTCTCACATAAAACGTAAATAAAATGCAAGCAAAGCCACGCGCACATATAATATTTTATATAGTAGAGTTTATCTAGGTTGGGTCAAAGCTCTATGGGTTACAAGTTTATTCTGTAAAACGTCATTTCATTGAGTAATTTAACAGTGATTTTACCAAAAAAAAGGCATTACCATTTTCTTAGTTTGTCAAAATAAACTTTTCTTTAAATTTCTCAAAAGTTATCGTGAATTTTTTGTATGTTTTAAAATCTAAATTAAAAGCTGATTGTTAATTCAATTGATTAAAAAATCAATTATTATTTCAAATTAAAATAATTAGATTTTATTGCAAGTTAAGTTATTACTATATACCTTTTCTTAAGTCCGCACGATCACAACACAAACACCAAGTTCTAAGTTAGCACCACGTTACAACCTCACCGTGGGATGCAAAATACTGACGGTCGCCGACATCCAATTCACTTTATATACGTGATCTTATTTTCTATCATTGCATTGAGTAACCAAGGATGAGACAAGGGGGGGCACTTCCGGGTAACGAATCTTTGGGACCAAAAATTTTGCTTCATGAACAATTTAATTTGACCTATAAAAGATTTCAACGAGCTATCCGGTTCAGTTCGTATAATTACTTATCTAGTTGTTATGTAGTTGTTTCATCGAATAATTAATATGTTTTCTTATGAATTAAACATAATATTATTTAATAAATGTATGTAAGAAACAATTAGTCTTATTTATTCATACACGTTAATTTATGTATTTAATAAAAGAAATACGTGTATGTAACTTTATAACACAATAATTCATAACATAACCAGTTTAAGTTACAATAATATAATTCTCTATACAAGGACAAAGTCACTAAATCGCACTTGATGGAAAGTGTCGTTAGTGTCCAAGTACAGTAGGGACTATCAAAGGAATAAAGACCCATTGCTAGTCGCCGTCGAAATGCTGGCCTATATAAACCACAATAAAAGATATATAAAAAACTGGATGTATATAAGCAGATTCTGAAACACGACACGCCGAATCTAGTCACTAAGACGGTCCTTGTATTTGTGTAATGTGATCACGAAATATTTATATGAAAAATAATAATAACATCGTCACGATATATCCCTTCTGGGCTGAGCATGATACATTACATGATACATTAGTGACTGTATTCATTAACGCCTATATACCATGCCCAACGTGACCAGTAGTAGAGCAGATCGCCATTCTCACAGCACTAGTACATATTACATTCTTATTAGATGCCATGCGGGTTTCCTCGCGATGTTTTCTTTGACCACAGAGTATGTAGTGCCTAAATTTGTGAATAAGATGTAGAATTTCAGAGGCACGAGGCGGGTTTCGAACCTATGACTATTTCTGGTCCTGCGCATGAATACCAGTAGCGTTCATTCCATATATGCATGAAAACTTTGCATGCCCTCACGATAAATAAGTCTGGAATAAATTGCTTAAAGTGAAACAAAAAAAGGAACCATTTATATTCATATCTATTCTATATTCTCGCCATCTGTGTTCCCTGTGAAAGCAATATAATAGTTACTACCATAATACAATATACAAATTCATAACGCGAGTTTTGCCTACCCTGTCCAAGTACCCTATACATGTCACTGATAGATACCAATTCTTATGAACTAGGTTACTGTAGTCATACACATACATATTTGACACATAGTTGTTCGGTGTGGGAATAGAACCCACGTCTCGTTGTATTATAAGGTCAAGCGGCCACTGCGCTAATCGATTCAATTTAAGGTTCCATATGCCAAAAAGAAAAAAGAAACCCTTATAGGATAACGTAGTTATCTGTTTGTCTATTAATTACCAAAAAGATCCAGATAAAAATCTTGAAACCTCTCGATCTATCAAGTTTAATTGAATATCAAATACTCATATCTGCACTCTCTTGTAGCTATGAATCTCGACTTAAAAGACTTGCAGTTAACTTTTGTAAAAACAAGTGAAGTCAGCGGTTGAAATTAGTATGCCAATTGTATTACAATAACCATCGACAATCATAATGTATACACAGAGTGATTTTATACACGAGGGAGATAATCAGGGAAGATATCAACA
The DNA here is from genome assembly GCA_036320925.1 of Automeris io. Classification (NCBI taxonomy): domain Eukaryota; kingdom Metazoa; phylum Arthropoda; class Insecta; order Lepidoptera; family Saturniidae; genus Automeris; species Automeris io. The sequence goes on along the minus strand of JAUDJH010000023.1, from coordinate 9,588,174 downwards.
TTCGATTCAAATTCCGAATATGTAAAAATAGTGATATCTTAATATTTTCATTAAAACAAAGTAAATTATAATCAACATATTTAGGGACAATTACACACATGAATGAAGGAATAACAATTAATTATTATGTAAGTATTTTGGCTGTTTAATGCAGGAGTTTACCCAAAATTACGTTAACAGAACTTTATCCTCTTATCAATCAATCGTACGCCACACGCGCTATGGTATCCACACTTTACACGGACTAATTTTAATTTATTCAATTTTTTTTGTATGATTTGTTAGGAAATATAGTTATATATTATATTTGTAACAAGTTACAAATTATTATATGCTGAATTATCTCGTCTATAACATCACCCTGTATGCTATGTGTAAGAGACGCAAAAAGTTGTGTATTTTACGCGTTTTGTTTCATTGAACCTATGGAATTCTATACACAAGGCAATACAGTAGTATAAACTTCAAACTTAGCTATTTGTGCAATTATATAACTATATTTCTATAATATAAAAATGAATCGCTAAATGTGTTGATAAGCGCGAAACTCGAGAACAGCTTAACCGATTTGGCTGATTTCTTTTTTGTTGTGTTTATTGAAGTCTGTGGTAGGTTATTACGGGGAGAAAAATTAAAAAAAAATTGTCTGAAAAAGTCTAAAAACAACATTTTTCTATATTCTCATACAAAAAATTCGTAACAATATTTAAAAGTCAATTTGAATTTTGACACCATACCATAAAGTTTAAAAGTCAGTGGACGGGTTCCGGGAAGGCAAAGCAATTGAGTGACGTATAAATATTAATGTCAATATTTGTCAATTTTTATACATATAGCATTAAGGCCAGGTTCCTTCAAACAATTTTCAAAAAACAGCCGACAGGCCAATAGCTATTAACATTAAAAAAAACAACGTGACTTTGTTTTAGAGAAATAGGGCAGAACAAGGTCTGCCGGGACAGCTAGTATAACTATATTTTTACGAGCAATTACACATATTAATATAGCTACTAATCTCGCAATTGTCACTGTTGTTTTTTTTTATGTCGTTGTTGTGTTGTATGTCTATTTACTCGACAAAAATATGCATAATTGCGACAGTGCAGTTTGCTGGTACTGTAATTTGACACCAGGACCTTCAGTGCCTTAGGTAGGATCACTACAAACTGCGCTATAAGTCTGTCGAAATAGTTTTTCGATGCGTCGTAATGTTGTTGTCCGGGTAAAGCCTTTACAAATTCTCCGGGCGATAGGAGTGAGCACTTAACATACTCAGCTAGTAATTTATAGGTAGGGTGGTAACGCGGCACCCCTGTGAGTGTGAAACTCGAATTGAGTCGCCTGCGAGGGAAAGAAGCCCAACGTCGTTCTACTGGCGTTTCGGAAGCGACTACCTTGAGATGAAACGCCGAAAGAATCTCAAGGCTGCTTCGAAATTGAACTGCGCCTCGGATCGTAAATGCACAGGTTAACGAAATTTGATTGCACTATCCTTCGTCAACGCCGTTTATTTGTGATATATACAAACGTTACGTTTTTACGTTTAGTTATTGTACCGGGCCACTGGCAACCCTGTAAAAGTAAACAAATAAATAAATAAATATTTTCTTATTCCCGCAGAACGAATTGACATGCTTGACGGAAAATAAGATATCGAAAGAGATTTTTATCTACAATCAAGATAGTACCTAGCGGTCGTAGCACTGCGGGCCTTTGGAGGACTGATTACAAGACATACAATTAACATCAAGCAGAAGTTATTTTGATATTTTGGGGCAATATAAATCCGATACACTGTACCCACTGCCATGTGGGGTCTATATAGTCCAATGAGATATTTTCTATATTTTTAAACCAGCTTGGTAAAGTGACTGCTCCACATCTGATAGAAAGTATATCGTAGTCCAATAACAGCAACGATCGCAAAGGGATGAGAATCCATTGACAGTTAATCTACATATCACGGCAGAAAGTCTCTATGTATATAAACAATTGGACTCACATGAGCGGATCCTGAAAGGTATCAGAAGGTAAGAATTGGAGACTAGAAATATGAGGATAAGGGCACAAACTCTGTGTGCTCTTGTTGTGGAAAACGTACTGATAAATTTTTATTAGAATGTCGGAAGTCTCGTCAAAATTGGTTCAGTAATTTATATAAGAAGCTTTGACAAATAAATATCGTTTTATAATACTAGAAAAGAAATATAGATTTATCGATGATGTAACAATAAAATAAATAAATAAAAATTTATCTCCGTCAGAGAAAGCAAAAAAGACATGGAAGCATTTTTCAAGCTTGCACCGCTCCAGCAGCGCAGAGACATTGCCTCACTAAGCGTTTTCTATTGTTTTTGAAACGTCGAGTGTTTTTAAGAGTTATTTAATCTTGTTCCACCCTCTTCGTTTGATAACAAAACCACGCGCGCGGGCTTACGTAGTCACGGCTATACGGTAACTCAAATCTCGGTTAGGACTCGGGAGTAATGTAACTTCTACAGGCTTCAGGGGAGTGTGTTCCCCTCGTTCTATGATATGGCCTTCTTTAAGCAAAGGGTGAAGAGATATTTGTATAGGCCGGCATGATCGCGGCGACTATCGGAATATGGTTGTCTCTCGAAAGTTGTACTCGGTTTTTGGATTGAACTGTATTTTCCATCAGTTATGGTGCCGAGTCAGGACTAGTGATGAAAATGCCCGGGAATTTTCCCAAAGTGCCCAAAAACTTCCTTAGGAATATTCCCGGGAATTTACGGAATGTTCTCGGAAGTTTTGGGCACTTTGGGGAAATTCCCGGGCATTTTCATCACTAGTCAAGGGGTTAAACCGCTCCAGCAGCGCAGAGACATTGCCTCACTAAGCGTTTTCTATTGTTTTTGAAACGTCGAGTGTTTTTAAGAGTTATTTAATCTTGTTCCACCCTCTTCGTTTGATAACAAAACCACGCGCGCGGGCTTACGTAGTCACGGCTATACGGTAACTCAAATCTCGGTTAGGACTCGGGAGTAATGTAACTTCTACAGGCTTCAGGGGAGTGTGTTCCCCTCGTTCTATGATATGGCCTTCTTTAAGCAAAGGGTGAAGAGATATTTGTATAGGCCGGCATGATCGCGGCGACTATCGGAATATGGTTGTCTCTCGAAAGTTGTACTCGGTTTTTGGATTGAACTGTATTTTCCATCAGTTATGGTGCCGAGTCAGGACTAGTGATGAAAATGCCCGGGAATTTTCCCAAAGTGCCCAAAAACTTCCTTAGGAATATTCCCGGGAATTTACGAAATGTTCTCTGAAGTTTTGAGCACTTTGGGAAAATTCCCGGGCATTTTCATCACTAGTTAGGACATAAGAAAATATTATTTGTAATGTGAGAGCTAAGCGTAAGTAAAGACAAAGTGGCGCGGTTAAATCTTAGCCTTAAGAAATTTGATTTAACAAAATTTCAAGAGACTACTAACTTGAAAATTTCTTACGGCGCACCGAATTGTAAGTTTGTATCCTGGCACGTACACTTGTGTTTTTCTAGATAAATATAGATATACTCACCGGCGAAGGAAAAAAATCTGGAGGAAACCTGCATAGCGTCTTAATAATATAAATTACACGAATACTAAGTGCTGTGAGAACGGCGATCTGCTACGCTACTGGTCACGTTGTGCACGACATATAGTACAAGAGTAAAGTGGGGATATAGCAAAAGGGATATAGCGTTACAATATATCATGTCAATCCTGTATTTTTTTTTTTGATAACGTTATTACTGTTTGTTTTTTGCTCTGAACAGACTTGACATCGGGATGTTTAACAAAATCTTAACAGAACTATTATCTGATGAGGCGTCTGGCTTTTTCAGATCAATGGCACCATATGTAATATGTTAGGTATTTTTGTATTAGGGTACGATGGGGCTGATATACGTACACACGTAAAAGTCCCTTAAATAAATAAAATAAAAAAAAATAAAAAATAATTATTACTGTTTGAATGTTCTTTGTGTAAGCTCTCCTTCTATATTTTTTGCATTCATCGATCTAAGCTAAATTTGAATAGCTTTTGACTTAACAGTCAATACGTAATAGAACACTTTATAAATATCTTTTGTGAATATGCTAAAAACAATTCGTCTTTTACGATAATATCGCAAAACAATATGTAATTAATAACAATGTTAAATAACATTAAATACTTTGGCATCTCACGATTCAAGACTTTCACTATTTTTAAATCTCAGATATCGAAGCCATTTTTCTTGATAATGTTGTGCTCATTAAGCTTTACTGTATAGACCTAGATACTATAAACTGTCTATCTATAATCTACAGAGTTATAATTAATTTGCCGTAATAATTAAATCTCGTGTTAGAGGAGTTAAAATGCAACAATTTAAGATATAAGTTAAAGAAAAATCTATAGATGGTTGCAGCGCTCAGCCTGCACAAGTATCTCGGGGGAACACCCTCGCCGGAAGCACATACCCGACGTCACGGCAAAGGTTAGAGTAGAAGAACTTCTTAGTCCTAGCCCTGACTATGTGACCTGCGCGCGTGTTCCTTTAATGGAAGGGAGAGGGTGAAACCAGGTTGAATGATTCTTCAGAACACTCGACATGATACAGATGGTACTAAATGCTAAGTGAGGCAATATCCCTGGGCAACTGGAGTGGTTATTTTTACTTTATTGTAATTTGAAATTAAAATTGTTTCTATTTAGGGTCATAAGTTTAGATTGAGCTAGAATTTAGGAATTTTTCTAGATGTAATAGAGTGTCTGCTATCCGAATACCTTAATATAATCCATATAATTTGAAGTTTTTATATAATTTAGATTTTAATCGGGCATATGGTACTAACAAAAAAGCCTTAACATTGAAATTACTCTAAAACTATTGACTTTCCCCCTACATTGGAAGGCTTAAATTGTTGCATTTTTGGTCGTCTACAACATATTATAATTATTACGGGTATTTAAATTATAACTCGTATATATAATAAAAATTATCCTGACGTATGTACATGACACGTAATTTTTATATTAGATTTTTTTTTAAGTGAACACTCAGTTTGAGTTGATTTTTTGATATTCTACCCATAAGAGGGTAAGATATTTGAAAATTTGTTTGAAAATTAGGGCGTGGGTCCCAGTTTACATCACTCAATCCGGGCCTAAGATTAGATTAGATTAAATGAATTGGTATATATAATTTTTACTTAGTTTTTTATTTTTATTTTAACGCAAATATCTGAAATGATCTTACGTTTTATGCAAATCGGAAGCTAAAATTAGTTTTGTATCGGGTACAGCGCTTTCTAATTATGTTTGATTACAGGTCACTGTAATTTATTATTTTAGGTCAATATTTAATTCGTCGAAACTTTGTATGTAGTAATATTTATTACTTAATTAGACACAACAATTTTATTATGTCTGTTCAAATGTCACCGCAAAACATCAGTAATTGCCGTAAATACGCCACACTCATTAGAGCTACGAACAACACGCATGCTAGGTTATATAATATTGCAAAAATAATCGATTAAATTAAGTAATTTTATTTTTTGACGCCGATTCAAGGTTATTGCGCAATTTTTACGTGTACTGAGCGTAATAAAATTATAGCGAAGCGGCGCCTTCAAATCCGAACATTGATTGAAGAAACCGGATTGATTGCGAGTATTTATTTATAATATTATACTAGTAGTTGCTTCTTCATATCACTAAATTAACTCTTCATCTGTGAATAGGAGTCATTTGTGTCCAAGCGATATCAATTTTGGTTTATACCTGCTAAATAAAGTAGCGGCGGGTGACCCCTTTTGTCCCTAATTTACAAGAAATGTTTTAAACACCATCATGAATTTTTAAGAATTTTTAAAGTACATTAAAGGGCTGTAAAGACAGCAGGATATAAAATGCACAGTTTACAGACGGAAGGCGCGGAAAAAACGTTTATGAACGTTAATGAAATGTTAATTAAATGATCTGAGGAACAAGAACTTTTTTTTTTTACAAGGGTTGTGGTGGGCTAGTGGAAAAGGGATCGGTATCCATGCGCGTCGACGTGAATTGTTGTAGGTTCGAATCTCAGCTCGTACTTTTGGATTTTATCAAGATTAAGTGCAGATTTAGACATTAAGTGCTCACTGGTGAAAAAAAAAAAACACCAGGAGGTAGCCCACATGGCGTCTAATAGAACTCAACTAATATTGGAAGAATGAAAATCTCCGATAAAGTCTGTTTTTAATTTTAATTTGAATTATTTTATTCATGCAATCTTTCAATCCTCATTGTATAACAGAGTAAAATCAACGTTAGCTAAAATTTAAGTCAAATAAACTGAATAGTTATTTTATACATGTTTTACCAATATGTTTTTTTTTATTTACATAACTTTTTCATTTATGAACCGATTGAAATAAATTTAACATATTAATTTAAAAGCAGCTTTCCAGGATATTTCAGTGACAACCACATTAAAATTGGTTTGGCCGTTTCTAAGATTAGCGGACACAACCGCGTTCAGATATGTGCGTATTGATTAACGATTCTGATACATTTTTACTAACCTACATTGCACAAGGGACATTTTTCTGGCCACTCACATATATATAAGTTCTTTAAATTATTGTAACTACGAGTCGGCTCAGAGCCTCCTGCGTTCGCTCACCAAGCCCGGTTTAGTTGTGGAGGCCTGTCCCAGTAGCCAAGGTTATATTGTCTGATCGGAAAAAAATGGAACTACGAAAAATTGGAGAGTTGGTTGAGGATATCAGCTTTATTATGCGTTCATATGTTGCTGCATGTATCCTTAATTGTATAAAAATAAAATAATAAACTGATCCTGCTGTGGAACGTGCATGTATGTCCAAGGAAGCCAGACCGCGCTAAGCACAGTCTTTAAACTGCAGTAAAGGTCTATAATTATATTTGATGAGTTAACAACCAAATCATCAAATGGTAATGATGATTTTGACAAATAGCCTTTGCTTCAAGATAACAATAGCTCTAACTGAGGTGCGTAATTGACAGTTCAATGACGTTCAGTTTGCTAGTACAGTTCCCGTGCGAATCGTTTAGATGTTTCTAGAAGGTTAGTGACGTCACTGGCTGCGACTGCGTGCGCTGGGATCCAGGGTTGATACATACGAGGAATTTGTTTATCCTCCCTATATATTGCATATTGACGTATACCGCCCCTGATCAAACCTATCGATTATATCAGCAATCATCTGCCTACACAAATATCTCTTAAAGCATCGTTTAAAGGACCCAATTTCATAGGACAGTGGAAAATCGCTCGCTAGAAGACAATTCCACAGCTTAATGGCTCGGCAAAAGTAAAGAATTTGAGAACTTCTTAGTCCAAATTGGTGCACGTGTTGGGATCATCTATACTAACACTTTAAACGAAGAGTTCACCTCATGTTCGCCTTCCACCGGGTGTGATTAAGGTCTATCATCCGCCTGTGTAAATCATAAAAAGTGCAAAACTGAAGATTTCTTCAATATTCAATTAACTATGCCGCAATTCCTATATCCATGCCATATATATTTATACACACAGCTTTATGATTTTTCATCATATCAAATTTGGACGTTTCACTGTTCACGCACAATAAAATCTTTTTGGAATCTGATGTAACGCCACTCATTAAGCCGATGTCAGAATATAATTAATATTTGGCAATCCGCATAAACTATTGTTTACCGTGTTTACCATGTTAAACCGACCTAGAAGTGGTTCAATTAATAATATAATGACAAAGGATTACTGCACGAGTGGCTAAAGATGTAGTACTCCTATTTTGTAATAGGCTTATAAAATCTAATCAAGGAGAAGTTTATATTTATTAGTGTACTAAAGTGGGCTATTTTTATTATTTCATTATACATAATCTGCATATTACAGGCCCATTTAAGGTTCCAGGGTGCCGGCAACTGCGCCTTCGCATCAGTAATCCACAACTGGATGGCTGATGTATTTGCAGTCGTGGCCATTCAGGGTAGCGGACCGAGAGAAATCGGCGGAGGTGAAGGCGTTAGTCAATATAGATATTAGATTCTAATTAAATTGTTATTTTTATGTTAAAGAGCGAAAAATAGCCGAATAAAAAAAAGAAACATGGCATCACTTTTTTTGGTATACCCGGGGGAAAGTCCTACTTAGGACTGTCGTAGGCCCCGTGAGGGCTCGGCCCCAGTGTGCCAGACTCCTACTGGTTGTAAACCCCCAGGGTGCTGTCTCCTCATCGCTGCAAGCCAGCTCTGGGGACCCCGAGAGCCTTATATGCTCCATTTCTTGGAGAAGTCTACGTGGAGAGTCCACCCCTCAAGATCTCTCTATCAGGCGGTGCGCAGGATACGTACACGCCGCCTCCACTTCATCCAGGCCACAGAGACGCTCAAGTCCTGGCACCAGTTAATGTCTGGGAGGAATATCTCGCTCATTGCCATCGAAGACGTCTGTGCTGCGAAGGTATCTGAGTGTTTTCCCTCGTTTCTACCAGCCACCTTCTGCTCTATTACTTCTTCGCAGAAGCACATTAAACTCATCCGGGCAGACGACTCTCTCAACTCTACGGCCTGGTAAACAAAAGAATACCAGTTTAACACAACCCACAATTACAATTTCGTAATAAGATAAATCAATAATGGATTAACAAACACCGCTATCTATAATTTAGACACAATTGCAGAGATCAAAGGTGTACCGACGAATTAGTTCAAAGGTTCCCAATGAATATTACATCGCCCCCCACAGCGTTGATACATTTTAAGAAGCATTACGATAATCAAAACTACTTATTAAGAGTTGAATGATTTATTTTGGAGAACTGATGACGTTTAATCGTTTCATCACTTAATTTTTGTGATCAATGTTTATAATAGTTAGTGTTAGTGTGTTTAGTGTTTGTTGCTTTTTAGTTTGTTATATTAGTTATAAGGATTTTTTTAATAATCCAGCAGACATCCTCATGGACGGTCAATGCCGCTCTGAGAGCAGCGGTCCAGATGTGTCAGCGGTCAGAGTCTTACTGAGTAAAACCACTGAGATGTTTTTCCGATCAGTTCGCGGAATCTGACGGCTACCTTTACTATTCATCCAGTATTATATTATAAGTTAACATTTAAATGTTATATCATTGATGCATACATCCATGCAGTGACGTGCATTGGGTAATTGCCCAGAGTAGGCAGATTCACATAATAAATTTGAATATTATATAATGATAATCAATATTATATTACTTTTATAGGGAAGATAGATAGCGTGAAAATAAAAAAAGATATAAAGGGTTCCTTTTTTTTGTATAAATTAAAGGAATTTATTCCAAACTTATCTATCGTAAGGGCATGCAATGCTTTTATGCATTTATGGAATGAACGCTACTGCATCCGTGGATTATGTCTTATATTTTACATTTTATTATTTAACACCCAAATTATTACTATTCAGCAACCCTGTTTCTTATTTCAGGTGGGAGGGTGACTGTCCAAACCGGATCCTGACCTCAGTACATAAGTGTAAAATGATTTGCTTCAGCTTGTCGCATTCCGGGATTCCGTCTGTATCATGGCGAGTGTTCTGAAGAGTTGTTTAACCTTGTTCCTCCCTTTGCCTTCCTGAATAGAACCACGCGCGCGCGTTTGTGGTGTCACATCACAGCTATACGGTATCTCACATCCCGGCCAGGACTAAGAAGTTCTCTAACTCTTTCTTTTGCCGTGTCGTTGGGCTGTGGAATGGTCTTCCAGTGAGCGTGTTCCCACCATCCTATGATATGGGATCTTTTAAACGTAGCGTGAAGAGATATTTGTGTAGGCCGGCATGATCGCCGTGACTACCGATGGGTTTTTCTCGCCTATCGATAGTCGTTGTCGTTCACGCAAAATAGGCGCACTTAGACGTCGAGTTGCGGAGAACGAGCCCGTCTCAACCAACCTTACCTAGTCGTTGTCGTTTTTTATACTGCACCGTGCTGACCATCAGGTATGGTGCAGTCACTGTGTCGTGTCGGAATAAAAAAATCTAAATCCAATAACTAATACACCTGGAGACTTTCAGTCAGTGTATTTGTGGACCAATAGGACGAATTCGAATGTCAATGGAATTTCTGTTTTTTATAGTCATCGTTCTTGGTCTGCACTGCACTTTCTATTAGATGTATTAAAGTCACTTTGTCAAGCCTGTATACAAAAGTAGCACTTGATGACTATTTTATATAAAGTCAACTTCACATAATTGTCATTAGGAATTATTCGACAATACTCAAATTCACCGAGGGGACGATGTCGGCAAGAAAGGTTGGGAACCACTGGATTAGAGCTTACGAATAGGTAGTCTTATTCCACCACCTTGAACCAAATTGCACAAGTATCAAAGTCAGTATAATACCTTAAAAATCATTAGATTGACTAATGAGCATACATCATAAATTACCTTTCGAAATTATACAAAAAGGTTCATTTTTTGTATATTGCTGTTGTTTTTTGTTATTGTACCGATTGCATTATTTGTCTAGCCCGCGATAATGGACATTGAAATCTTTATACTTGCTTTATTTTGTGACTTTGCTCGTATACAATCGTGCCTCAACAGGCATTGGATTTCAAAGTACGTTTTAGATACGATATAGATAGAAAATACTTTTATTAAGAATCAGGTCAAAAAATGTTGTAGCAACGCCATCGGTTCAAATCCCAGCATGAACCTCTAGGTTTTTCCAGATTAACTACGGATTTTGACACCACAAAGTTCACTGGAGAAAATAAATATCGTGAGGAAGCCCTCATGGCGTCTAATAGAAACACCATGTGTTCTAGTTGTCTGAGAACGGAGATCAGCTGTGGGTTGGGCACGACATATTAGAGTAATACGGATACAGCCACTAATGTACCTCTGTTCGTCCCGGAAGGGACATAGCGCGGTGATATAGTATTATTATTATATTTATAAAAGTGATATTATTAACATTTTCATAGTATAGCTGGATTTTTTATGTAATACAATCCTTAATTGTTAAAAAAATATGGTAATCGATTTGAAAACTGATGGAAAAACGCATCCAAATTTGTTAACCGAGTTCTGATATTAGTGTGCACCAAAAAGGAAAAGAAAGTTTTCATAATCTTTTTTTTTGGGTCTATAACCCCTAATAATCGTTTTTCCCATACATCTTCCATGTAGAGACAGCGATCAGTCCAAATTTTTAATATATAATATTATATATTTATATATATTTATAAGTATTATATTATATTTCAGTTGAATCACTAGAATATTCTTGAGATTAATTGGCACAAAGTCGTACAGATGTGTGCATATTGATAAATGATTCCGATACATTTGTACTAACCTACATCACGCAAGTGAAATTTTTCTGTAAAGTGGTATATATAAAAGCTGTATGATATGTGAGAATGGACTCCACTCCGACGCAGCTTGGAGTTTCTATCGGCGTTTCTTCTCAAGGTAGTCGCTTCCGAAACGCTAGTAGATCAACCCGTAGCATTCCATAGATGCATGAAAGCATTGCATGCCCTTACAAATAAATTAATCTGGAATAAATTAGTTAAAGTTAAACAAAAAAAGAAACTATTTATATTCATATCTATTCTATATTCACGCCATCTATCTATCCTATGAAAGCAATATAATATTTACTATCATAATATAATATTGAAATTAATTACGCGAATTCTACCTACCTTGTCCAAATATCCTATGCACGTCACTGACCCGTAGGGATAGTATTTTTTTATTTGGCTGGCGATCCAAGTCGAGGCTCGTACCCACAGGGGGTGCCCTTGCATTGCCACCCAACCCATAAACTTGCTGGCTGAGCACCCTCTGTGCCCGCCCCCTAAGCCCCGTTAAACTGTATAGGCTTTACCCGGCCCTCAGTAGGTATCCAGATAAAAAAAGTGAGAATGCTCTCGTTGGCTGAGCACCTTCTATGCTCGCCCCCCGAGCCCGGTTGAGCTGTATAGGCCTGTCCCGGCCATCAGTAGTTAGTATGTTCCAAAAAAATGTGAGAATGAGATTAGTATAGATTTGTTACACTCATGATAACGTCACATTATGGCTACTTGGTTTTCGCTTTGACATTCTCTATATATCTGCATATAGGTTTTATAGCATGTAGACGCCGCCCGATACGTAATTGTGTTAAACGCCCTAAAGGTCGTTAGGGTGTTGTTACGGGACGCGCGGGGTAAGGGGTGCGCGCGCGCAAGGGATGCTCTAGCTAAAGCAGTCGACTACCGAGATCCAAGGCTAGAGTACGTGCGTGTGCGTCGCAATTCGGTGTGCCTTAAAGTGCAAATAAACAGTAAAACGCCAAAATCCGTGTCTTTCTACCACCACACCCACGACCACCGGTTATAGTTTGATTTATAATACATTTAAGTGTAAAATCGTTTTCAACGCTCTCCTTTAAACTAAATCGATACACGTCACAATGTTCCTATACCTAAATTAAAATTAAGTAATAAAAAAAAATAGTTATGCACACAATTTAGGTGCATAAAACGCTTTCGTAAGAACATCGGCTAATCATATCTTCTGTTGGACAATATTTAGTTCACAAAATATCTTCTTTTACATTTTGACGGATAATATTATGTCTTACATCTATGTGCTTTGTTCTGCAATGAAACAAAGGGTTAGAAAAATTATTTTTTGCAGATTGACTTTTGTTAAATAAGGTTATATTAATTAATTTGACCCTAAGACATACAAAAGGAAATGTGCGTGCAAAAAGAGCTTTTTTGCATCAGCCAATACTAACTACTCTGCTTTAAGACTACTGAGAGGGGTTTTTTGTACTTTTCAACATATAAACCCCATCAGATTTTAATTGTATACTTTGAAATATAATCTACGAATTCGGACCAAATATTTACATATAATGTCCTTATTTCATTTCGTATTTATATGTTTACAGACGGATAGAATAAAATGCCCATATCCCTAGTCGACTCAAAGATCTCTTCAGTAAAATCACGTCTTAGAATGCAATATTTATGTCGTAAAGAAACCATAATTTATACAATTTGTGCTTAAATTGCTACAGCCATCTCTATTACGGCTCCGTGTGTGACGTTTAGTCATAAGAACGATTTACAGTTTTGTAAAATTGCCGGCAAATATATGAGCTAGAAAAGGTTACCGGGGTAACACACTTAGTCTGAAATTTATAGACAATACTTCGACTTTGCTTAGACTTTACTCAAACATTATTAATTATTTATTAATACTACAGAATATGGTAACATCGTGAGGTAATCTGCATGACATAATAGAAATGTCATCTGTATGTGGTCTAATAACGGCGATCAGCTGCACTGTTAGTCAGGTTGGGCACGATGTATAAGTGCGAAAGGGATATAGCGTCCCGATATATTATTATTATAATATAAGCCACCGATTTTCTCTACTTGGTTTTTGTGATTACTTAGGCTAGATTGAAGTTTTTATTATATAATCAGTTATTTGTCAAAAACGAATCTATTTCCTGAGTCAAGTCTGAGTAAAGTCCTACTAACGTATATAAAGATAGCCTAAGTACAGATATATTTAATGGTTATCGTCCATTAGATCTTATCCATTAGACCATCTTGGTACCCCACAAACACAAGATCAACTCAGCCGATAAAATTCGCCGAGGAATTGGCGTCCATTCGGCGATCCCGCGCTGCCTACTCGGCTTCGCGAACTGTCCACTTGTCTATCTTAGCAGGATGAGAAGGAAGCGATGCGTGTGTCTACGCGCCACCTCACCGTGAGGTTTTGAAGGATGGGTTCTTCACAATCACACTCTCAAGGCTCTAGATAAAAATCAATTTAAAAAATTGAGAGTTATGAAAAACGCTTCGATCGCGGCAAACTTTAATCTTATCGGAGCAGTGACGTGCCTAGGGTATTTGGACAGGGTAGGCAGAATTCGCGTAATAAATATGTTTATTATATTATGCTAGTAAATATTATATTGATTTCATAGGATAGATAGACGGCGCGAATCTTCTTATATATAAAAATGAATCGCAAAATGTCTTGATAAGCGCGAAACTCGAGAACGGCTGAACCGATTTGGCTGATTTCTTTTTTGTTGTGTTTGTTGAAGTCTGGGGAAGGTTATTACGGAGAGAAAAATTTAAAAAATTGTCTGAAAATGTCTAAAAACACCACTTTTCTATATTCTCATACAAAAAATTCGAAATAATATTTAAAAGTCAATTTGAACTTTAACACCATACCAAAAAGCTTAAATGTTAGTGGAAGGCAAAACAATTATTGAGTGACGTATAAATATTAATGTCAATATTTGTCTATTTTTATACATACAGCATTAAGGCCAGGTTGCTTCAAACAATTTTCAAAATAATCTGACGGGGAAGCTATTAACATTAAAAAAAACAATGTGACTTTGTTTTAGAGAAATAGGGCAGAACAAGGTCTGCGGGGACAGCTAGTATAGAATAGATATGAATATAAAATGATTCCTTTTTTTGTTTAACTTCAAGCAATTTATTCTAGACTTATTTATCATAAGGGCATACAATGCTTACATGCGCCTATGAAATGAACGGTACTGTATCGGAGGAATAAGTTGGACTGCAATTTTCTCACGGCATTTACATTGACAGTTAAATGTTTACATTATTCGTTAACTGGCAAGACTAATAGTACAAGTCTTATTTTAAAAGGAACAAATGACTTAAAACACTGATTCACAAACTTTAGTAAGTTTCACTTTCGGTATATTAAGATGGACTGGCTTTACACGTTATTCGTCACGTCACCCAAATATGAGTGACTCCCTTCTCGTTGAAGTTAACAGAATTTTTGTTTGGGTTTGTAAAACGAATTTAATGGCATAAGTAATGCGTTACGTTACGTATAGGCAGCGCGTTGTCAGGAACCGTGAATTATTGCAAACCGTCAAGAGAAGGAAGATCGCGTATCTTGGTCAGGTCTTACAACATAAAAATATCAACTCCTCCATTTAATAATGATGGGCAAAATAGACGGAAAGCGACGCGCTGGACGGAGAAAGAAGTCGTGGCTGCGCAACATCCGGGAATGGACCAGTATTGCCAGCGTCGAACATCTGTTTCGTTTGGCTCAAGATAGAGGGAAGATCACTGAGCTGAGAGCCGACCTCCGGTAGTGGAGAGGCACCCTAAGAAGAAGAAGAAGTAATACGTAAATATACAGGGATACAGGTAACTAACGCAAAACCTCTCAAGGGTGACTTTGGTATATCAAGACTAACAACTTTTGTTTTACGACTTTTTCTAATTCAATCTATTTTTCCCCATACAAAAAAATAAATAAATCAAATTTGCAGTTCTGATCATCTTAACACTCTGAAAGGCGGCGCGATGCAACTGGGGCAGACGATTTCGTAGCATCACCTGACTGAACTTTAAACATAGAGCTAACGATTGATAGAAATCCCTACTAAAATTAATTATTTGTTATAACACATTAATTAATTAATTAAAAATTAATTAATTAATGTGTTAAATTTTGGCAAAAGTCATAGAACAAAAGTTTTTAGTCTTGATGTACCTGAGTTACCTTTAAGAGGTTTTGCGTTAGTTACCAGTAACGTTATATATGATTTAGATCTCACACGCTCACGGGTGTACGAAAACATCGTGAGGAAACTGGCATGCCATTAGACATGTCATGTGCAAATGCATTCATAACTGTGATCGGCTGCGCTACTGGTCACGTTGGGCACGACATATAAGCGCAAAGTGGATACAGCTACTAATGTATCTCTGCTAACCTCATGAAGAATCGTGACGATAAAGCCTCATGATGTTTTCCTTGGTGCCTTAATCCGTACTTAATTAGAAAAACTCATATATACAAGCACGGACTAAGAACTATGACAGTACGCGTCGCTCCGCATTGATACCGGTCCCTTATTGACCAGGCTACCACATCCACTCTGTGTAAACTAAAGGTCAAAGAGAAGCATAAAACAGCACTACAGATACCATACCGGACGTCCGGAATACAATTAAATAAACGAGCAAACATATTCCAATCAAATAATAGATGCGCTCACAATGAGTGGTAATTTGAAGCTATGAACCGATGATTGCTGGCTGTGATGGGATTATGCGCAAAGGTATCAAGAACAGATTAATTCAATCTAAATCTTTTTAAATAAGTTTTTTTATGACATTGTTAATTTTTAGTTGTTGGTTTTCATTTTATATTGAATTATGTTTCGTTTAGCTCGTTTTTGTTATATCAGGATGTCCTGTTATTCAACGTCCAAAGCTAAAGAGCTGACAGTTAAGGCAATCACTGCAGTTTTTCAAATAACGGGACATACAAAGTGCCTTATTTTTTTAAAGATATAATGTTTTGTATCGTAACAAATTTTTACAATAAGGTACAATACCTCACAATTTTTGGTTTTTACTATACTAATACAGTGATATCAGTGATGATAATAATTTTTAATATTCGTAATTTATCGTAAAATATAGTAATAGCCAATTTACATAATAGGTATGTGCATACATTAATAGATAGGTGTGGTGGAGACTGTGAAATAATTTGATTTACTTGGTTTGCGGAAGAGTAATGGCTGTAAAGGGAAAAAGGTAAAAAAATTACATAGAACAAATGTTACAAAATCAGACATTCCAAATAGGGAGATCAGGGCTATATAGATTATTTAAAAAAGAAATCAAGCAAGATTGTTATAATATAGATTAATAGATAAGTTTAACACTTCTCTTGATAATGTATCTATGGAGATACATCAAAATTAAATAAAAAAACTTGTGCCATTATATTTCAGCGCAAATTTAATATTTTTACATGAATTCTTAGGTAATTCCCTAGTTTTCGAACGCACTTTTATTTTTCCCTAGATATCCTTGGTATGTAAGGGTTAAATAGTAAGATTTTTTTTTTTATATAAAACAAAATCTACCAAGTTTACTGTTAAGAATTGTATAATAATGGGGGCGTTCCCCATTATATATGATGAAGATATGACAACGGTTTTATTCTGATTGAAAAATCCAAATCTTATTTGTCAATTCTTATATTACAAGTTGATCGCGTTAACGCCTCTCAAAAAACATAAAAATCTTGGTTACATGTTGTATGATAATGTCCATGCATTAATTAACAAAATGAATTAATATAATGCAATAGATTACTATGTAATCAGTACGTATGATAGGTATATAATAATGGCATGCTTTGTCTGTCTGTACACGTACATGAAGTCTTTATGCAACCTTTAGTACTTATAATAACAGTTCCGAAGAACAACAATTTAAAGTGTTAATATTTATATTTTTAATTTTACTGTGTTGTTCTAGTTATTGCATGCGCATATTCTGCTCGTTCCTTCTTTTTTATCATAATTTTTTTTATTGTTTAGTTCTTGATGTAAAATTTGATTTATTTTATTATTATTATTACATTTTTTGTTTACTTTCGATGCAAGCTGTAGCTGCGGCGGCTTTCTCCGGTTGATGCATTTAGACGTGTGTTGTTATAAGTTGTTATTGCTGTATTTTTATATGATGATGATGTCCTAGCCGGATTTGGGCACGGCGACTGTTTCAACACTGATTAGTCCAGTTTTCGGAAACAGTCAATTGCGCAGGAGATATTTAAGTGCATAACTGGACGCGCAGCTAGAAAAGCACTCTCTCGTCCGAACTCCCTCGGGCCCGATGGAAAGGAGAACCAGTACGATCGGGAGGGAGCGGGATGCAGGTTTGGTCGAGTATTCCTTCTCTGAACACCTGGTTGAATTGCAGTGTTAAAGAGATACCTCAGTCGCCTTTTACAACACCTCAGCAAGAAGATGTTTGGCCATTGGCTGCCCTACAAATAAATAAATAAACAAAGTCATAAGTGCTCTTACGTCTGTTTTCGCGTTTGCAAACATTTTGGCATTTCTACGTCGATACACATCTTTTAAATCATTATTTTAGATAATAATTTCATAAATTCTGATGTATAATATGTCAGACTGTAGAGGCCTGGTGGATAAAGGACCTGTAACCATGCTGTGATCGTAGGTTCATATCCCGGAGCACATGCCTCTGGAATATTGTTGTGACATATCCCTTTCGGGTGAGTAGATATACATTAGTGGTTGTATCCACTTTACGTTTATATGTCGTCCCCAACGTGACCAGTAGTTATAGATGAGCAAAATGTAATCAGATTAATGAAAAACGATTACGACTACATTTTCCGTTTGTTCATCTGCTCGTATGTTTTAAACAGTACAGAATCATCAATCGCATACACATTTATGACTCCTTAAGTTTTGTAGAGATTTAATCACGATCTCAGAGCAACAAAATTAAAATTATGATTACATTTTGCAATCGTTAATCATTAATCAGATAACATTTTGCCCATCTCTGCCAGTAGCGCAGCTGATCGCCGTTCTCACGGCACCAGTACACATGACATTTCTATTAGACACCACGCGGGTTTCCTCTGTATCTTTACCGTCATCGGTAAGTCTGCGGTGCATAATCTGTACTCAATCTAGAAAAACAGAGATGTACGGCTGTATTCGAACCTAAGAACTTTCGCGTTACCGCGCATGGATACTGGCCCCTTAATCACAAAGCCACCGCGGTCACACACGTTAATAAAAGGTGTACCTTATCAATCTCAACCACTAACACATCAAAGTCATCATTGAAGTGAATATTATATTGTAAATTAAATTAATTGCTTCCGTTAAATTCTCATTCAAAGCATATAACAGCGTATCACGCTTGGCTGAGTCATCCTGGGTATGAACAAGCAAACAGTCTTGATCATTGATCACTTGAGAGTTAATGAATAGCTTTGAACATAATTGATACTTGAATTTCATTATACGATGATTCTTTTATTCCATTGATGGCTCGGTTGGTGTCATGGGAGCTACTACGCTACGAAATTGTTAGATCCGTTTCAGAAAGAACCATTTTCTACAAAGATAGACAATTGAAAAGAATCCAATGTAAACATTTCACGTTTTTAGCTTCAGTAATGTAGGAACTACTATAATATGTTGGTCGGCACAAGTCTTTTTGTTTAACTGGTTTACATACCGGACATCACACAACTACATACAAAACATATACGAATCTTACGAAAATAATACAAAATTTGTGTTCTTAACAAGTGAAAACAAGACGCTAAGTAAATAATGCTATGATAAATAAATCAGACTAATAGGGTCATCGGAAAACGAAAAAACGCGCTACATTTGCACGCACTGCAAAATCATACGTTTAGCTGAGGGAAAGGAAGAATTAAATATATCAAAAGATTTACACATGCCATTATAAATAGAGAACATTCTACTCAAAGGGGAGTGCTTACCAATATTAGAAAATGGTACCGAAAAAGGTCTTCGTCTAGAAAGTCTACTGCTTTTTTATATATATACATTTTTATATGAAGGCAATTTTGTGGATATATGTTAGTAAAAATTATCGCAAGATTATATCACGAGTTATGTCTTTTTAAAATGTCACTATTACAATGTAAAATAGTAATTTCGTATAATTAACTTAAATCTTATCGGTTACACTGCAAAATGTGACATTATCCAACCGTCGTTTATTTCAAAATCGATCCTATGCGTTTGATGAATAAGATTCAAATTTCTTTGTCAAAACTGATATGCGATAAGCTATGTTTAGTTCAATTTAATCTAAGTAGATTTATATAACTTCAAAGTAGGTCGCCGCTCGTTAGATGTAACTTAGTGTCTCTGCATTAAGTTCTAAGTTAGTTTCAAGGATTCACTTATGGTGGTTTAGCAGCAAATGTTTTGCGAAATATTTGTCTTTTTTAACCGATTTCTAAAGGGAAGAAGTCCTGAATTCGACTGTATGTAATTTTTTTTTAGCCTAACTCAACAGAGTGGTCGTAGTAGAAGTAGAATGTTCCCAGCGGGTCGGTCGATCCCCGACCGGCCAGCTGATGCCTTAGGGGTTGTGTCTGTTCAGGGTGGGGGCTCTGAACGACCGGTCTGCAACCCTCGAGAAGACGGCGCTGCGTTGTGACGCGCTCTGCCGAAGTAGACTTGTCGAATAATTATCGATACATCGATATTTTCAATTCAATATATCGATATTTTTGGGCGATATATTTTGTAATGATATATCGATATAAAATATCCAGTATAGAAAATTGTATCGAAAACGATATTTTTTTAATTCTTATGGCAGTGAAGTCACTGAAATCTGAAACTGTAAAAGATAGGACAGAACGAAAAAAAATTTGTTGCATGTATACTATTATTTGCTGCCATTTATTTATTTATTATTGTTTGATATCTTAAATAGGTCTTAAGATAGCCTTTTAGTTCTTGATATTTTTGTAATTTTATCTAATAAAATGGCATACTGGTAAAATATTTTCATATTTATTGAGATTTAATCGATATATCGATATTTTTCCTTCGATATATCGATGCCGATATTGATATTTTAATAAATATCGATTTAAAGATATTTTTTTTTATTTTCGACATCCCTATGCCGAAGTACATTAGGTGGTATCGGGGTAGGCGGCGTCTCCCCCCCCCCCCGTGATTGTGCCTGTCAGCCGCGGCGTTGTAAGGCTGCGGCGAATTGATTACAGGACCCGCAGTCCCTACTAATTCGCAGAAGTAGTCACCTTGGGGTTTTAGCTGGTAAAAGTCCGGTACACTCCGGCTGCTACCCCCTTCGTGGCTGGGACGGTTCTATGAGAATTTTCTCCAAGTAAAAAAAAAGTAGTAGAATGTAGTCAACATTGCATCAGATGAAAAGTGCAGTGAAGTCAAGGGTCGGCAACGACCGCCAAGGGAATAAAGTTGACAGTCACCATCGCCATGTCGGCCCGCATATACCGCGACGGAAGGTCTCTGGGTATATTAACAGCTGGATATACACCAGCTGATCCGGAAGCACGACAGGCCGAGTCGAGCCACTATGACACACCGTCAGGCAGCATAATAATATCACTAGGCTCTGCACGCGACTTCGTTTGCGTTAGCTATGAAATATCTCTGTTTAGTGTACATGGCTGACCAGCTATATTGTTATCGTAGTTGTCTCAAGTCTACTACCCGATTACTGTCAGGAAGGGTGGTCACGTGCTAAGCGCACGCGCTCCCTCCTTCTGCGTTTTATTTTAGGACGCGGACTGGCCAGGGACGAGATTATTCTCTACTCTCCTATTTGATCGTCTCCTTCTTTGACATGACATTCTTGCAAAACGCGAGTATTGCTTGCTAAAACCTTGCGCTGCTCACGGCGCTATGTGACCTGCCAACGTTATTATAAGCCCTACCAACCAACGCAATAATCCAGTATCATACATACTTACGGCACCTATCTCCCTACGACTACAGACTCGATCGATTCTAGTCTAACAAACTTTTTTTTTACACTGCCTCGACATAGTGACTACATAGTACCTGATGGTAAGTACAGTGTAGTCCAAAAACGAAAGCGAGTATCAAAGGTTGAAAATCCATTAATAGTCTACACCGTCATCGAAGGTCTCTAGGTATATGAGCTACTGGACGTACACAAACTGATCCCGAAACGCGACAAGCCGAAACTGGTCACTATGACGTGCTTTACACCCATGTACTGTGGTCGCTATCAAGACGGGCACCGACGCCCTACCACCTCGCTGCTACTCGTTTAGCACCACCCAGGAGTCACGTGTAGGGAAACTAAGGTAAAGCCTACGGACGCGAGCAGCTTCGACTCCCAAAACTTGAGATAGATCACCAACAATTTAGGTCTAGTTCCTCAAATCCCTACTATTTCGCACAGAGCTCAACTTTAATAGACTACTAGGTTTTGATATGAGCCAACTGATTAAATTTCAACAGTTCCATTGTCAAGAGAGCTTGCCAATATGTAGTTCGGAATTCTACATGGATATAAAGACAAAGGTCGCGATGCCAGAGTTCTTCGCATACCCGCAGCTTGTCGAACACTTTGTTAAGTGTCTACCGCACGACTGCATTTTACAATCACTCTTCAATTACGTATTTCTATTACAATAGCATTTATCCATTCCATATTTTTAATTTCTATTGGTCTATACTTAAACTTCTCTCTTTAAAATTCGATGCTGATCGCTGTATTGGACTTAGACAAAGTGACATTCGGTAAACGATGGGAAAGCGGATTAAAGCGCAAATTGTATGAGAATAATATAAGCTTTACAAATAATACGTCGACACATTTCAAAATTACGAAACTCCTAAAATAAGAATATCGTTTTTTTATTACAGTATTCTGTATTCGTTAATGTTTTTTTTTTTTTTTAATAATAGTATCAGTTGAATTATGTACGGATTTCATCTTTTTTTTTTTTTTTACTTGGTGAAAATCCTCATAGAACCGTCCCGGCCGCGAAGGGGATGGTAGCCGGGGTGTACCGGACTTTTACCACCTAAAAATCCCAAGGTGACTACTTTTGCGAATTAGTGGGGACTATGGGTCCTATAACCAATTCGCCGCAGCCCCACTACCTGGGTTTCATCTAGTCCGAGCCAACTCTAAGCCGCTATTCGGTTCGCTTGTGCACCGGCCTCGGAGCACGATGGATATATTATCTTTGCGACATCTCGCAACTGACCGCTTCACATTGAGCTTGCTATATGATTGTCTATTCGTCTGGTTTATATTATTTTACTCTAAGTTTTGACGGTTAAGATTTAGTTGTGGTGACCTAGTGGATACTAGACCGGTTTCCATGTACGGCAACGCGAATAATCATAGATTTAAATCCTGGCACGTTCCTCTGGATTTTTAAAGATTATGTTTCTGATTTAGGGTCACCCGTGAAGGAAAACATCCTGAGGAAACTAGAATGGCATGTAATAGAAATGTCATGTGTACTAGTGCAGTAAGAACGGCGATCAGTTGCGTTGCTGGTCACTTTGGGCACGATATATAAGCGCAAAGTGGGATGTGCATAGCGTGACGATATATTATTATATTTAACTATTTGAAATATTTAGCCTTGGGGTTTACCGGTACGATGGAATAATGTCTCCCTCTTCGTCATACTGAGGTGACGTAAGAGGTTAAGAGTCGACTAAGATATACAGCTTGCCGCATTGCACGCACATAGCCAGCATCTAAGCTGCTGCATGCACCTTCCTGCATACAGTGCACACCCGCTAACCCGTATTGGACATTGTGTGCTCAATGCGGGTTCAATTTCCAAACCTTTTCCCATGGATTCCACAAATATAGTGGTAAAAGCGAAGGGAGACATTTGCCCTGCAATGGAGTAAAACTGGCTAATAATAATTTGAAATATTTACTCTCATATTACACATTTTTCTTCTGAGTAAACGGCAAATGTCTATGTAGACACGTAATCGAGCATCAATCTGTATACGCCATTAAAAAATTACCGAAAAATACATGTCAAGGCGAAGGCATAGAAAGGTTGATACATTGTGCTGGTATTTGATGAAATTCGTTCAAACTCCCAGACAATAGGATTCTCGTATCGAGTCAATTGTTTTGTAATATGTACTCCGTATTTAGTGTTCTTTACAAGCTAAAGCATTTTATATTTTGATTACAATAAAAGTATAATTAAAAAAACCTCGGTTAAGTCTTCGTCGGTCACGTTCCAAATGTTGCGTACAAACTTTCTGGTATCACTATATACTGTAAAACAAAGTCCCGTGCTGCATCAGTTTGTCTGTCCGCGATAAACTCTAAAACTACCAAATCGATTTTCATGTGGAGGAGTTCTTTGGTTGTATGTCAAAATTGCGGGTAGCGCGAGAACGCGCCTCTTGTTTCATATTAAAATTGCAGAGAGAGAGAGAAACTTCGTTCCTGTTTGTTTTCTCAGTTTAATTTGAACTTATGCTGTCTACTCTAGCGAAGAATACCTTTTCTCGTTTTATAAGTATATCTAAAGTGGTTATAGTTTCTTCAAAGAATTTGTTCATTTAATTTTATGATCCCCTAATAAAGACAAACTCTTTTTGCTATCCGTCGCAAATCCTCATGGACTGTCAGAGCCGCTGTGAGGGTAGCGGACCCGGTATTTCCGACTCTGCGTCTATAAATTTATGTTTACGTATAGACGCAATTTTAAGTTTGCTTAAACTTTAGTAAAACAAAATTGAATGTCAAAGGATTTGGTAAGTCACCGATTTTATCAACATGGACTTGGCTCTTTGAATACTATGGTTATACTCAAGTTCATATTGTATTTTCAGTTTTTTATCAAAACTAATTTATTTTTGAGAACTTTGCTAAGAAAAGTCGAAATAGCGTCAATAAATCTCAGCCTTACAGACTAAAGCCCCGGGGTTGTTCCTCCTTCTCATCTGCCGGAGCCAATGCAACAGCCAGGCCAACTTCCTGGTTTTACTACTTTTGTGTGTGTGTTTTTTTTCTTAATAAATTTGTTGTGATCTAATTAATATTCTTCGCCTTTTTTTATATACACCCAAAATTATCCACATTTTGTCATATAAAATTTGTTCCGAACTAAAACTGTTTATTGATCGCTCTAGACGTTGATGATATTCTGGGTAGACAAAAAATATTTTACTTTCAAATGTATACCTTTATTAACGCCCAATCGAGTTCTGTACAAGAATTTAATGTGATAAAAATTCACCAAGGCGCGACCCATCACGACTGCAATCTTTATAGGGCTGCCACTTAAAGTATGTGTTTTTTTATACTAGCTGTGATGATCACTAGTGCGCTTTCTACCCTTCAATATTCATACATGGGTGGACTGGATATGCTTTTTAAATTACAAATGCTTTTAAATACTAGTGAATGATTGTTGGCAACACTACCAACATTAAGGAAATTTTATTTTATGTTTTTGGCAATAATTATAATAAATGCGATCACCTACGAACTGTGCGTGTGTGTTTTTTTCTCTCCTTTGGTTTTCGAAGTTTTAATCCGTATGCTGGCAGTTTACAATCATCAATTACATACACATTTATAATTCATTTAAGGTTTTATGAAAATTGACGGATCTTTTCTCAAATTGCTCATCAATCTTCGAAGTTAACACGTTCAACACGTTTTCCTAAAAATTTTACTTAATATAATATGTCTATGTTATTAACCTCTTCGGTACAGTACCACGTGGCTCTCTGTATTGAAAATAACCTTTTTTTTAAATGGCTCTTCTGTGAAATTTGATAATTTTGTTGAGTAACGATTTTACTTTAAAGGTGCGAAGTGTTATATAGACAAGGCTGTGAAAAACCCTTTTCTTGTCATTATTATTTATTAATATCACGAGATTTCAGTTTACCATTAGCGATTTGTTCAAATATAGTTAGTAGTTTCATAAAAACATATTTTAAAATTTGTTACAAATATTAATTTAAAAATTAATCAAATAAAAATACATACTACCAACATTTTACCAACACAACAGGAGAAAAAAATGTTTTTTTTTTAAATTTATTTATATGATAAATTAACAACAAAATTTCAACAAATAAGGTATTGTCTAGCGAGGCAACCCTACTCCTCGATGAATGGGGCATTGTGTACAATCCAGTTACGCACCAGACCAGAAACTAAAAATACAGCGTTACATTTCAGTACACCTACAGCGCTGTCTTCATTGCGTAATGCGTATTTGATATCATTAACACGCTTTATACAGGCTGATGTTTTTATAAAAATATATTTAAGGTTTTCCTGTCCAATATAAATAATAATAATATATCATCACGAGCTATCCTTGTCGGGGTGGGTAGGGATACATAAGTGGTCGTATCAACTTTAAGCTTATAGTCGTGTCCAAAGTGACCATTAGCGCAGCTAATCGTCGTTTCCAGAACAATTACACATGACATTTCTACTCACTAAGCCACCACACCGCAGTGCTTGACAACAACTTTTTTTATTATTATTAATTTTAAGTTTTACGTCCCTGGATACAAGTCCTTTTGAGTCCGTCGTTAGTATTTTTAATATTCAGTAGTCTCTAATTGACGTCAAAACCAAGAAACAAACAACGCTCACTCCACCCCGTGCCATTAGAAAAACCACCAATTCCACGCCGCACTTTGCATCCGGGGATCTTGTCGCTGTCCAAACCCAACAAACAATGCGAATTGGATTCCTGCACTGAAGAATCCGTCCTTATAAACATAAATTTATGATGTTTTTTATTAATATAACTTCAAGAGATTTTCATTTTTTTTTTACTAATGCTATAAGGTATTATAGCCGTAGTGTTTAACAACCGAATATAACAGTTTCTCTTTCTTCATTATATTGAGGAATCGTTAGACCCTAAGGGCCGACTAAAGATTACAGCTTGCTGAATTGCATGCAAATTGCTAGCATCTAAGCTGCTGCATGCAGTTTCTCAGCACATAGCCCACACCCGCCAACCCGCATAGGACGAGCGTGCTGAGTTCAATGTTCAAACGCCTTCCCATGGATTCCACAAATATAGTGGAAGAAGGAAAGGAAAACCTTTACCTAGCAGTGGAACGAAACTGACTAATAATTATATAAGATATTGATTCTAACAAAATTTCCTGATTCTTGGTCACCAGGAAGGACTCCATAGGTTTGATTCCTTAGCTCAAACGAAAAATATACGGCACAATTTTTTTTCATCAGGATATAATGCTTTTGCCCGGTAAAAGCTTTTACAACTTCGCCGGGTGAAGGGGTGATCACTTGAGGTACTCAGCCAACGAATTATGGTTCGCGTGGCAACGTAACCAGTGTGCGTGCCTGTGGGTACGAACCTTAGCTTTAGCAATCAGCCAGGAATGGAAACTGACGGTGATCTATTAGCGCTTCGGAGGTGATTACTTTGAGAAGAAACACTGAAAGGAACTCAAGGCTGCGTTGGAGTGGAAAAACGACCATATTTTGTGATTACATTGACTTAGAAGTTTGAATGGACTTAGAAGTTTGATGTTTTCGGGGCTACAAGAAACTGCGGGCCTGAAACCTTGATATTTCCTAATAAAATGTGTATTAGTAGACAAACAACCTCAACACCTACAGGCCTCTAGGAATACGTGTATGAGTAACTGGAGGTACTCGAGCTGATCCGGAAACGTAACACGCCGAAGCGAGGCGCTATGATGGTCTTTATAGTGTTTACTGTGGTCACGACCCAGTTCTGCAATCGCCCTATCACCTCATAAAAATGCTATTATGATAGATAATTGATGGGTTAATATTCAAATAGGATTCAACGGCTTGGTAACATTATTTGGTAATTTAATAATGATCAACGCGAATCGTGATGACGCTGACCTTGTCGCAAAATTACACGGTTATCTTAAATTAGATCATCAAAGCCTTTGTACGCGGAGGTGCTACTTGATGAAATTCATGGAATTTATTAGCCAGTACCGGGTTGAGAATTGTTATCATTATTTACAGCCTGGTTCACGAAACGGTTGAGCATAGCTCTTCCACATACTGTAACACCATCTTCATCCTGAGCCAATCGCACCGAGGCACTCGCCCTTAACTTTTACAATATCGTCAACCCATCTTGCAGCCGTACGTCTGGTCGTGCGGTATAAACGTCTTTTTTATGATTTACACGCAGACACTTTTACCTCAATCTCGCCTGGTGGAAGCCTATACACTCTTCTCTTAAAGACTCCTAAATCATAGGATCGCAGAAATATGCTCGCTGGAAGCATATTTCACATCTTAGCTGTTCGCATGATGAATGTAGAAGCGTATCTTTTCGTGCGAATATAAGGAACGTCCACCACATACGGATGGTATCCGATAAATGTCTAGTGGTTTTATGATGAAATGGGTTTCTTTTGGGCTGCAGTAGGAGGAAACTGGCTAATAATACATACAGATAAGTCTATCTAGGCATCGACATTCAATGATATGATAATAGCTTGATAAAAATCTACACAATATGTATAGAAACAAGCCTCGTTTGAAATGGAAGGTCACCGAATGAGAGGCTCCGAGCATTACCTTTCTAATGATCCTATTTATTCGCGCATCACCTGACATATTACCTGTCTGAATTATCAAGGTATGCCGTCAAAAAACGATTATCCGTAATGTTATAGCTGATTAGCAGAGTTACCAATTAATTTTTATGATTTTTATTCCTATTAGTTAGTATTATTGTAGCTATCGTGGCCTAGTCGATAATGGGCAGGTTTCCGAGCGCGACAATGCGAACCGTCATAGGTTCGAATCCCGGCACTTACGTCTAAGTTCTCTAGATTATCGGATTTTGGCACCACGTGCGCACCGATAATGGCAAACATCGCGAGGAAACCCGCGTGGCATCTAATAGAAATGTCATGTCTGCTAGTGCTTTGGGAACGGCGATCAGCCGCGCTACTGGTCACGTTGGGCACGACGTGTAAGCTTAAAGCGCATCTCTGCACACCCCGGAAGGGACATAGCGAGGCGATGTTTTTCTTGACCAGTGAGCATGTAAGGCCTACTTAGTTTGGAAAAACCCAGAGATACATACGATTCGAACCAACAACCATTCGCGTTTCCGCGGTTGGATACTGTCTCCTTATTCACTAGACCACCACAGGCCAACCAATGTTATGTGAAGTTTGATCTGCCAAATCAATACATTGTCGTGGGAGTGTCTTCTAGTGTTACCTAGTTACTGGCTTGACAAAGTTCATTGTTTTCACATAGGGCTCGCTATTCGCATATACATTAACAGTACCTAAAAATAATTTAGAGTTATCGCAATTGAAATTGAAAAAAACTATTAAAAATAAATTGCCTAAATAAGAGATATTATTCCAGCAATAACTGAATGCTAAGACTGCATGGTCTTAATGTATATAACTTTTTCACGGGACATTCCTTTGAATATTACACATACGTACCTATTTATTATGTTGTGTAGAGCAACTATCGGAGTTTCTGGCCAACTCTTCTCGGTAGAATCTGCTTTCCGAACCGGTAGTAGCTTCATTTTTTGCCGATTCATAAGTACTTGGTTAGTGACTCTATTTCAATAAAGTTATATGAAATCAAATTAATCATTCGATTTCAGGTTTTGCGGCTCATCTAGTCTGATGCCTTCATACCTTTAACACACCGCTGATTTTAAGTTTGTCATGGTAGTTCTAAAGTCCATCTTGGTCAACTTCGACCTTTTTTTTTACACTGGCTCGACATAGTGACTAGAGAGTACCTAATGGTAAGTACAGTGTAGTCAAAAAACGAAATCGACTATCAAAGGATGAAAATCCATTGATAGTCTACATCGTCATGTCGGCCCACATATACCACGACTGAAGGTCTCTAGGTATATGAGCTATTGGATATACACAAGCTGATCCCGAAACGCGACAAGCCGAAACTGGTCACTATGACGGGCTTTACAACCATGCACTGTGGTCGCGACCTGTCAAGCGTCATCTATAGATCATAACGGTAGCGATTTCTGGTCTATGCATTGTCTATCCTATGTCTATAGATGTCTATGGGTAGACTTGTTTAAAGTAAATTATATTACATTGACCTTTTACAACTTAGATAATGCAGTTAAAGTATTTATAGGTCTCATAATCTGAACTATATCGGAAGAAAGGTGTGCCAGGCCATCGATAACTGAGACAGCGTGCAATAACATCTCAACTCTACTCTAAACAGAGTCGATGGAGCGGTGGAGCTATACAATATTTATTCTAACTCGATATAACTTATTATTATACTTTACACTTAAAATTATTTAAGCTATATGTTATCCTATTTCTTGTTTCTTATGTTTTTTATTGCTTAATAAGATTAACACGACCGGGGCCCTTCACGAAAATCAGCGCTGCAGACTTCCTCTGTGGCTTTAAGCTGATGGAGGTCCCATTTTCGCCATGTTAATATGTTTTTGTTTTTTCTTTTGTTTCTGTATGTTGTTGTCTTGTAACAGAAATGTTAGTGCTTTTGAATTTCTAGTATTTTGTTAGTTTGTGGTGAAAATAAATATATTTCATTTCATTTCATTTCATATTCCTCCCTAAATCAGTACCTACTTCTTCATCATACTGAGGTGAAGTCACATCGTAGGAGCCGGCTAAGGTTTGCAGAATGTCGAATTGCTGCAGCATGCATCTTCTCTGCTCATAGGGCGTACTTGCTAACTCGCATTGGACTAGCGTGCTGAGTTTCATGTCCAAATTCCTTCCCACGAATTCCACAAATATACTGGAAAAGAGAAGATGGGCATATGCCCTGGAGTAGGACAAAACTGTCTAATAATAATATAACTCGCTATAGTTTTTTATCCTAATTCGACACAGTGACCGCACCACACCTGATAGTAAGCATGATATAGTCCAAAGAATGACAACGACTATCGACAGTTAAGAAAAAACCAGCGGTAGTCGCAGAAATCATGCCGGCCTGCACAAATATTTCTTCACGCTACGCTTAAAGGATCCCATATCATAGGATGGTGGGAACACACTCGCCGGAAGACCATTCCGGGTTTTTTATTGAATAAATAAAGAATTATCCAAAGGATATGTCGTAAAGTTGACGGCTGACCAACGTGACCAGTTGCGCAGCTGATCGTAGATATAATATAATTATTTTGAATTGTACTGACGGATTTCATTTTATATATTTTTTACATTTTCAGAGAAACATACTGAATTTTATAAGCAATAAAAAATACACATGAAAGATTCATAAGCCAGCAAAGTTTTCACAAAAAAAAAAACAGACAAAACAAAAATCAAGTTAAGGGACACAAAACAATAAGAAAACTACCGAATCATATAAAGAAAAACAAATACAATAAGGAAAAAAAAACTGACATAGTATTTCCCACCATGCATCTAAAGGAATCAAACTTACAAGACGGAATATCGACATCACAAAATCGTTTGTCATACATACCACAGGCACAAAGTATAAAAGCATTATTAACATGAATTAGCTTCACAAATGGCTCTTTAAACCGCGAAAAATATCTTGTATTAGAATGCGCGCACCTGAACCCTATTTAGCGGAGCAAATACAATAACAATATCTTAAGAATAGTGTCCAGATATTTAGATTTTTTTTTTAAATTAATTTATAGGCGATCGCTTGATGTCAATCACACCTGGTGGAAGGTGAAGATGAGATCGATGATGAACCGCGTCCGCCCAACAAATGCTTATTCACTCCTCTCTTAAAGACTCCCAGGTCATAAGACCGCAGAAATATGGCCGCTGGAAGCGTATTCCACACGGTTAATTAGAAAATAAAAATATATACTTTCAATTCGACTCCACGACTCTTGTAAGCTTGTGCGCTTGCGTCTGACCGGTTAACATTTAGTAAAGTTTAAACTTAATCAAGCTCACTGTAATTACAACTCACTGTGATCTGTCAGAGCTTATTTAAGAGTCGCTACTGGTCACTACTTTGTGAATGATATTGACCTGACTAAGCATTTTGAACCGCTCCAGTTGCTCAGAAATATTGCATCACTGAGCGTTTCCTATGCGTATTCCCACCGTCCTATGATATTGGATACTCTAAGCGAAGCCTGAATATATATTTGTGCAGGCCGGCATGATAGCTGCGATTATCGATAAGTTTTTTACTGTTGATGGTCGTTTTCAGCCTCTCTCTCTGCGGCCTCCTTCTGGGACATGACATCTTCACAGAAGGAGAACACGGCCCTCCAATTGTCATACCCTGCCAGCATTGCCGACGCCACTGCTAGCAGGGAGACGTATTATGCCTAACGTGACCAATAGCGCAGCAAATCGCCACACACACAGCACTGGTTAACACGTGGCATTTCTGTTAATTGTTATGCGAATCCCTCACGATATTTTCCTTCAGTGGTGAGCTTGTGGTTATACTTAGGCTCGTATGTAATCTGAAAAAACCCAGAGGTACACGGTTATAGCCTTCGACTATTCACGTTGCAGCGCATGGATACCAATCCATTATCCGCCGGGCCCCACAGCCATACAGTGGTTCCCATGCAATATACAATTGTTTGGCCACTCTAGTCAAGGTTCGTACCCATAGGGATGCCCATTCGTTGCTACCGAACTCGAAATTCGCTGGCTGAACACCTTCATTGCTCGCCCTCTTTACCCGTCAAGGACCTCAAGGCCTTCCTCGATCAAGAGTTGATTGTCATGGCGAAATAAATACAGAATTATTTAAGGTGGTAATAAAAAAACACACTGTATATTAAATTTTATATTTTGCATCACAGGAGATCATATCTACATAGTACTATCCATATATACACTTAAAAATATGTGCAAATAATTTCATAAAAAATATAAATTGAATAAATAATTTAATAAAAATTATAATATTGGCAAAAGAAAAACAAACGCCATAGACAAAATATTAATTACAGTACAGACATATTTATTCACAAGATCTTTTCCTATTAACATAGATTTATGTATTTTTATTATTTACGTTATAAAAAACAAAATTTTATCTTAATTGCAGAATAGAGAGCTGGATTTATTTAAATATAATTAAAAAAAATACTGCATACATAATTTTATCTTGGAAAAAGTTAAAAGGTTAAAGTTTTTGCTAAGCCTTAATTAAACTTTTTTACAAGTTAGTCGACATTTAAAATTATTATTCTTACTATAAATTATTTTACCTATAACATATTCCGTATAAAAAAAGTAATTAAATAGCTACTAAATTAAGTACGTGGTATTAAATAAAATACTTAATACAAATTATAAAACAATGTATAAACTTAACGTCTTAAATAAATATCTATGGAAAGTCTAACTATAGGAACATTTTATACGTTGTGCCTTTCGGTGGGTAATTTTCTTGGTCGGCTAGAACCTTAGGAGATCCAATTCTGAAAAAAAAAAAGAATAGATTTTAGCAAAAAGAAAATTCCGTTTTATTGATGTCCAACCAAAATTAGCTCATAACCATAACTATTAACTCTAAATTGATATTGTAATGGTATTTTAGGGATATTACTCGCTGTAATCCTTTTTTTACTTTATATTTATTTAATGAGACATACTTAATACAAATTTAATTTACAACAATAAAATTTCACATCTCAATTATATTCTGCTACGTGGCGTTAGATGACGCAATATATAACTATCAGTTTCAATAAATGCATTATAGATGTCACTATAACAAACTTATCTATTTACCGTTAAATTGATATTTTAGATTTCATCGAAATAGAAATTAATTAATGCATATCTAGTTAGTATTTACTTACAAATTCATTGTTTCGTCTTAAGAGGGTAGACAAACGTGGAAATAATTTCTTTTCCATGCATATTTTTTGCTACACACGTGAAGTTGCCCATATCAGACCACCGCAATCCGCTTATTAACAAATCGCCAGATGGCAGCACCTGCAATCAAAGATTTCGTTAACAGATGGCATAAAAACTAACTTTGAAAATATAATGATTACCACACATTTATTACATACTTATTGCACAGACAGCGAAATTATTACATAATCTGTATTATTATTAATTATTGGAGACATATTTTCTGCCTCGCCTCGAAAAAATTTAATATCCGGAGCTGCATTAATACGGCTTAATAGATATATAAATAATAATAATCATATATTTTTACGCTTAATCCCTTTAGGGCTAAGCAAATATACTTTAGTGGATGTTCCCATGTTCAACGGAGAAGGAAACCATCGCGAGGAAACCCGCATGGCATCTAATAGACATGTCATGTGTACTAGTGCCGTGGGAACGGCGATCAGCTGCACCATTGGTCACGTTGAGCACGATGTGTAAGCGCAAAGTGGATACAGCCACCAATGTCAGTAATAAATAAACCAAAATAGTTACCCGCATCCTGCCAGAGTTTTCAAACACCATATTGTTATAAGCATCTTGCCAGAAAACTTGGGTTTTCGTGGAACTGAACACTCTGCATGGAAGAATGAGATCTGTGCCGATGTTTTGGAACACCTCATTGTAGAAAGAAATGATGACAGGTTTCGTAGGCTTGAAGAGAAGCTTTCTGATCATCAGGGATTCGTCTTCATCTGAGAAATAAGTAGATGATGTGAATATAGTATTCATGGTAAGGATTTATGGTGGTAGAACAATTGTCCGAACTGGCCTGTAATCACAGTGTTAAATTGATAGAGTTATAGTTTTTTGCTAACTCAAAAGATGGCGTTAGCAACGAAATGAATCACGATATCGTTTTGTTGCACACGGCCATATACACTCTGCAGAATAATAATAAATGACGACTAGCGACATAGCAACTATTTGTTTTATTAAATCACATCCCGAGTCTACAGTGGTGACATCTATGTAGCTTTTGATCACACAGTATACAAGTGTAAAGACCTGTGCCGTGGAGTGAAAGCTCACATACATCACTATTAAAGGTATCTAGAGTTACGAACAACTAGACGTGAACAAGCTGATCCCGAAGCGAGAGATTATGACGGTCTTTATACTTGTGTACGATTGTCGCGATCTACCTCGAGTTAGGGATGTCGAAAATGGAAAAAATATTGTTATATCGATATATCGATATTTATTAAAATATCAATATCGGCGTCGATATATCGAAGGAAAAATATCGATATATCGATTAAAACTCAATAAACACGATATTATTTTACCAGTATTCCATTTTATTAGACAAAATTACAAAAATATCAAGAATTAAAAGGCTATCTTCTAACTTTAAGACCTATTTAAGATATCAAACCAAAATAAATAATAAATACATAAATGGCGGCAAATAATATACATGCAACAAATTTAGATGTCAATGCATGCAACGTAACAAAACATAATACTCAACAGTCATAGACAATATAGTTCTTTTTCTCTTTCATTCGGACCTATCTTCTACAGTATCAGATTTCAGCGACTTCACTGCCATAAGAATTAAAAAATATCGTTTTCGATACTGGATATTTTATATCGATATATTACTACAAAATATATCGCCCAAAAATATCGATATATTGAATTGAAAATATCGATGTATCGATATTTATTCGACAAGCCTACCTCGAGCAATAACCCTACCATTTAATAACACTCATGGCTCTAGTTATATAATTGGAGGTATTAAAGCTATTGACCCCCAATGACAAGAGTGATTACTTGAATTAGAGTAAACGGTGGTCGAGGCGCTGTCCCGCTTGATACCGTTGGTGGCTACGCATGTGAACTCGTCTTCATCAGCTGCGGAGTCAACCACAAGCTTGCTGCTCAGCGAGGCGAAGCTGCTCGCGTCCACCATGATGAGCTCGTTTGATTCACCACTGAGCTGGAATCAAAGATACCTTTGTCAGTTATGGGGTTATCTTTTCAAAGACTTTTTTCGTGCCCATAAGAATTTTTTTACAATAGAACTATGCGGTGTGGATACTTAAATTTGAAGCCTTTCAACATAAATGAAAAATGAAAATTCGATTTCCGATTTTCCAGTCACAAGATTACAAGTTTACTATGCTATATTATATTCCAATTTGTAGAATCTGTAGGTGTGTACACAAAGGCATGTTTCTCTGGTTCGGGCATGTGGAGAGTATGAAATAATGATGTAAAATATGTACAATATCAGAGAAAGTAAAAAAGAAATAAACCTACACAGATCAAATAATGAGAGTTCGGATGGAGGAGCTGATGATAAGAGAGTACGAAGGATTAATAAATGTTGAGGAAGAGAATGTTAAGAGAAGTGGCTTTCAATAATCTCTGCCTACCCCAATAGGAAATCTATATAATGATAAATTGATGTAGGCCAGTAGAAACATTTTAGATTATTATAAAAATATTAACCTCAGGCAATTCTTCTCCGTTCTTCAGCCATTCGATGGACGGCGCCGGCTTTCCCATGGCAATGCATTCCAACTCCAGCCTGCTGCCCTGCGTGTACCGAATCGTTTCTGGGGGCGCGTCAGTAATGCGGACGAATTTCTTAATCGTTCTTCTCTTTGGCGCTGGTGCGGGAGCCACTGCGGGAGTTAACGATTACCTCATTTAAAAAGAAATTGAGATGACACATTTTTTTCTAATTAATTAATGTTTATGTAACTCTAAAAGCCTTGAATTCGAGCCCTGGTAACAATGAACTGCGCTGTGATGAGCAGATTAATTTTTCACCAACCGTGGGTGGCAGTAGCGTTCATTCCATAGATGCATGGAAGCACTGCATGCCCTAACAATAAATAAGGCTTGAATAATTCCTTAAAGTTAAACAAAAAAATGGAACCATTTATATTAAAATCTATTCTATATTCACAGCACTTATCTATTCTATGAAAGCAATATAATATTTACTATCATAATATAATATTTAAATTAATAACGCGAGTTTTGCTTACCCTCTCCAAATACCCCATACACGTCACTGGTGGGTGGTTTGTATACCAGCATACCTAACTCGGTTGCAACAAGGTGTGATTTACAACCAACATTGAGGGATAAAAAACTCAACCCTTATTTGATCTCTTTAAGGGTGAATTATTAAAAAAAACCCTTAGTGGGTGCCTACACAATAAAGACCCAATTTTCTTTTTTAAGTTTCTACCCTCTTTTGTTCTTAAAGATGTGAAGTTATAATACAAGATTCACAGTATTAGCATGTTTATAAGGCGACATAAACCGAGAAGATAATTTAAACATAGCATCCTGATTGAAAGTTTTATGCTTCATAATCTCGATTATCCGCGCATAAGACCCGTTAAAGTATATAGACTATAGATAGCGCCATTTGACTATACCTAAATAGAATCAAAACGCAAAGGGAACAAGAATTCAGAGAATAGAACCATTTAACTTTATAATCAGATTTCAATCCAGTGTCCTGGTATTTGCAAGTCAATATTGCTCGTGTTTTAAACAGAACATCTGGTTGCCTAGGTTATTCGTTCGGCATTTGTTAGTATAATTTTTCATAGTCTGGTCTCGAGGCTCTATTAAAATTTACGATTAAAATTATTCAGATTTCTGGAAAATATTTTCAGCAAGATTTGGAATTAATGTATTTTTTTATGTCGCTGAATTCTGGAAACAATATTAGATTTATAAACGTTATACGTTAAAACAGTGGAATTAAGCAATATATAGAAAAATACTCTAGTAAAAAAGTATGCACATAAACGTGAAACATATATTTTTGTATGTCTTTCAAAGCTTCTATCGTAT
The DNA here is from genome assembly GCA_036320925.1 of Automeris io. Lineage (NCBI taxonomy): Eukaryota > Metazoa > Arthropoda > Insecta > Lepidoptera > Saturniidae > Automeris > Automeris io. The sequence goes on along the minus strand of JAUDJH010000023.1, from coordinate 9,550,996 downwards.
TTTTTTAAACTAGTAGCGTTTGTGGATACAAGTCCAATACAGAAACGGCATAATACAATTAAAATCAATAGTCAACAAGGGGACAACTCCCTACACATCGCAGAAATACATATTGTTATATATAAGAACATATTATTAGCTACACTTTTAAACGCATGTTTGAGGTTTCTTTGTATTTTCTAATTCTATGGCCGCAACATATCACTATGGAGATCAAAAATCAACCACGCGTTAAGGTGACCCAGAGGAAGATAAAAAATCTCATAAATATCTGTCAAAGATATTCTGCAACGCTATAATATATGACCACGTGCGGGGTCATGAATTAAATATATGTAATATTTTTAAAAAGTTACGGTACAAGCAGTATTTTATCGGTGTCACGTAAAATTTATAAGCTTTTATTTAAAAAATGTAATTAAAAATTCAAACATATGTTAAATAGCACGTCGGTAATTACTATTTACCAAATCAGCACTAAGTGCATTAGAAACGTGTTTTAGCTCTGGAGTTTATAGGCAGAATAGAATATTACATCCCTCTTCAATATACCGGGGTGTTGTGAGAGCGTATGAGCCGACTAAGGCATACAATATGCCACATTGCACGCTGATAGCTGCTGCGGGCACCTTTTCTGCACATCGTACACACCCCCCTTTGGACAACCCCCATTTGGTACAAACCCCGTTGGACAAGTAGAGTTAAGTATCCAAGCCCCATTGGACAAGCAGAGTTAAATGTCCAAATCCCTTCGCATGGATTTCAGAAATATACAATAGAAGAAAGGCCCTTGCCCTGCAGTGGGACAAAAATGGCTTATAATATATTAATTTATTTGTATTCTGTGTATTTAGGACATTCTGGGTTTTTTTATTGAATATACTATAATATTGAAAAACGCTCTTGTAGATTGGCAGTGCAATGATGACATTTATTGAATTTTTTTCGGTAAGACAAATTTCTGTTGACAGGAAAGGCCTTTACAAATTCAACTGGAAGAAAGGGGCGGGCACTTAGGGTGCTCAGCTAGCGAGTTATGGATTGCGTGGCAATGCTAGGAAGGGTAGAAACTTCGACTTGGGTGTCCTTTTTTTTACACTGGCTCGACATAGTGACTACAGAGTACCTGATGGTAAGTACAGTGTAGTCCAAAAACGAAAACGACTATCAAAGGATGAAAATCCATTGATAGTCTACATCGTCATGTCGGCCCACATATACCACGACTGAAGGTCTCTAGGTATATGAGCTACTGGATATACACAAGCTGATCCCGAAACGCGACAAGCCGAAACTGGTCACTATGACGGGCTTTACACCCAAGTACTGTGATCGCGATCCAGACGGGCACCGACGCCCTACCACCTCGCTGCTGCTCGATTAGCACCACCCAGGAGTCACGTGTAGGGAAACTAGGGTAAAGTCTACGGACGCGAGCAGGTTCTACTCCCAAAAATTAAACTACTAGGAAAAGAATCTAACGGTGATCCACTAGCTTTTACGTAGCGACTACCTTGAGAAGAAATGCCGAAATAAACTCAAGACTGCGTCGGGGTGGACAGTTAACTGAACTATTCTTCTTTGAGGACGCCAGTGTTGCTGCTATCGTCGAAATACTCCTGTGCTGCCCTTGTCCATAAACACCAGTGACTACTTAATGAGCTGGGCCTTTTCGCCTCCCTTCTACATACAAAAAATGTAGCAAATATTAATAAAACTTACAATTCGGTTGTAAATTGTTGTCTAATTTCGATGTGTCGATTTGAGCACTGGCTTCTAATCCACATTGCAATGCTAAAATTAATGCAACCGCTGCAAATTGGGTTGATATTAAATTCTTCATTGTGGCTACTCGATAATAGATGTCGCGAGCAGTCTGTATAATCTGAAACAAAATATACTGTAATTAACCATAATTTTCAAGACTTTTTTTTCACTCCTAATAGGTTCTAAGATACCCAAAACATAAACATTTTTAGAGTTCCTTAGCTTAGAAGTTAAAAATAAACCCTTCGAAAGGAAAAACGAACACCGATGTCCGTGTATTTGTACTCTTTTAGTACATTTTACTTGTTACTAGTTAGTACTCTGTAAACCGACAAGAAGTACAAATACGCTTCCTGCGTCTGTTTTTCTAACATCTTATCTTCTGAATCTTCAAACGACGAGTGAATCGGTATTTGTTGGGTGAGCGCGCTCCATCGTCGGCCTCATTACCACTTTCCATCAGGTGAGATTGATGTAAGGCGCAAGCCTATCTGTAATACAAAACGAGGGCAGTTTGGTTAAATCCTGCCCTAAAATACAAAAAAATAAATAAGAAGACGGCCTTAGGAGATTTTTGCCGTTTGTCAGCAGAATTCGACTTTTAATTTAGAACTGTGCAAATTTTTTGGCACGACATACTACTATAAACATTTTTTTTACACTGGCTTGACTGCAGACTGCTGTCGGCAAGTACAGTGTAGTCAAAAACCGCAACGACTATTAAGACATAAAGATTTTTTGATAGTCTCCGTCGACATGCATAGATGGGCAAAATGTAATCAGATTAATGAAAATGATTAACGATTACATTTTACGATTTTTACCATTAATATGACTGCATTTTACTCATTTATGTTTTAAACACTACAAAATCCCAGATTGCATGAACATTTATGATTTCTTAATGTTTTAAATGGATTTAATCATGATTACAGAGCAAGAAAATCAAAATTACGACTACATTTTGTAATCGTTATTCATTAATCAGATTACATTTTGCCCATCTCTGTCGACATGTCGGCCCACATGTACTACTACTGAAGATCTCTAGGTATATGTGTTCCTGGACGTACACAAGCTGATCCAGTAACGCGATAGATACACTTTTGTACTATGATCACTACACAGTCCGAGCAATAGCTCTACAACCTTATATCGTCACGATACATCCCTTTCGGGTTAAGCAGAGATACATTACTGGCTGTATCCACTTTACGCCTATATTTCGTGACCAATGTGACAAGTAGCGCAACTGATTGCCGTTCTCACAACACTAGTACACAGTAGGGATGTAACGGAGGCAGTTTTATCGGAACCGAAGTCGGAGTCGGAGTTTTGAAATTTGATTTATCGGAGTCGGAACCGGAGTCAGAGGCAATGTCAGTAACAAGAGACGGCAGTAAAAAGTAGTTTTATTATGGGATATATAAAACATTATTCAGTAAAACTTTTTAATTAGAAAGTAATAAATTTACACATCCACAGACAATGAAAATAAAAATTGGTGTGTTTCTTATTAACATTTTCCCATTAACAGTGAACAAATTAAATCAAATTTGCTCCAGGGTTGTTTTTGTGGAAATATCTATTTAATTTAATTTAATTTAAATGTAAAACTAATAAAAAAACCTCTGAGTAATGAATTTAAATGTACACTTAGTTTTAATTTTATTAACTTTAATAATATTTTTTTAATCCAAATTTTTAATAATTTCTTCTTCAAATTAAGTAGCATTGATTGTTTGATTAATTGATATTATGTTTCAACAACATATAAAATTAAATCAAATGAATAGACTACAACAGTGGTGGTGACTTCCGATGAAAAAGTTTCGGAACCGAAGGTGTAATAACGATCGGATGTTCCAACTCATCGGAGTCGGAGTCGAAGCTCCGTAACATCCCTGGTATGTAATCTGGAAAAATTCTGAGGTACGTGACAAGATTCGAACCTACAACCTGCACAAACCGCACGGGAAGCCGGCACAGCGCGCAGTCAATTTATAGCAGAAAGGAGAGGGAGAATTAAATTGTATAATAATATAACCACGTAAAAAAAAATTCAATTAAAAATGACTTACAATCAGTGACCGCCAAGCCACCATTCACTTCTGAGTATCGTCATGCGTTAAATCAGACCGACCAGGTAAAACCAACTCTCGTAATGACGAAATAACGAATGGTATTAAATCATCTAGTGTGCACGCCTCGCGCTCTGGCACGTAGGCAGATATCAATGCTGTTTTATATTAACATTTTAAAGTTTTCATTTTTATATATTACATTATTTTACATCCGAATAAATTTATTATAATTTTGTTTTAAGAGTTTTAAAGATTATTTTTTCCTTTTAATTAACAATAAACAAAAATTATTATAACATACATATCTGTAGTTATCTATTGTAGTAACAATTTGTTGTAATCGTGTTATGAAATTATGTGTTTATTGTAATAAAATTTTCACAATAGATTATAAGAATATTTTATTTTATTTATAATGGATCGGTGTCGAAGCACGCAACGCGAATGCCCGTGGGTTTGGACCCCGGCGCCCCCCTCTGTGTTTTTTCAGATTATGTGCGGATATACTGCCGAAACTAATAACTTATCTATCTTTAATTCGTAGATTGATAGCTATACCTCTCCCTTTCAAGTCTGTGTATGCGAAAAGAGATGCACTATAGTTGCTATAGTAACAAATCTAAGATAGGGGATTGGATAGGTTACTAATTTCCGCCGTTAGACATCACATACTCACCGGTGAAGGATAATATTATTAAGATGTATTTAAAATAAAAGGCCATCTGTATTAGTGCTGTGAGAACGGCGATCAGCTTCGCTACGAGCTACGACACAGCAACTAATATATCTCTGCTCACGCCGAAAGGGATAGCCTAACAATATGTTATTATTATCATATCAAATAGTCATTGCAATTTTCTTTAATAAAATATATATGTACTTTAATAATGGAATTAATTTAACATCAGTTTTATGAGTGGACTTTCAAGTATTTTATTTGAGACGTGTTTTTACCGTAAAAAAATATGAATAAATGAATGAATATATATATATATATATATATATATATATATATATATAGTATGAATGTGAGTGGAAGTAAGAGGCGAGTCCGACCGGGACTTACTGTGAGAGAATAATGTCAACAGTACGCAGAATCCACGAGAGTGTATGAAGGGACTAATTAATATTAAGGAAACGAAAGAATAGAGAGAAATCGCGTTCCATTTTCACTGCCTACTCCAATAGGGGTTCGTCCTGTTGATAGATATATATTTTTACTGCGACAAAATGAATATTTGTTTTATTAAACATGTCCTTGATTATGTAGGCTTTAAAATAAAGTTTTTCGCGTGTAAGAACCATCGATATAGCTCGTCTGAGTAGCAAGTTGAAGTAGCAGTGGGCAGGCCATATATGCCGAAGAAATGATAATTTTTGGAGCTGGTGAGTTCTTGAATGGAGACTGCGAATCGGTAGGAGTAGCGTGAAGAGCCTTAACGGTTGTTGCCTTTCTTGGACTACACTATTCTTTCCGTCAGGAGCGGTGTAGTCACTTTATTGAGCCTTTGAAAAATAGCCTGAGACAGGTCTACTTAAATAACGCGGCTGTGGTGACCAAGTGGGCTAGAGACCGGTATCCATGCGCAGACACGTGAATAAACATAGGTTCAAATCTCGGCACGTACCGCTGGATTTTTACAGATTAAGTATGGATTTATAAACTTCACATTCTTACCAGTAAAGAAAAACGTCGTGATGAAACAAGTTTGACCCCAATAAACATGTCATGCGTACTAGTGCCGCGAGAACAGCGATCAAATATGCTTTTGGTCACGTTGGGTACGATATATAAACGCAAATACTGCCACTAATGTATCTCTGGTCATCATGTAGGCATTTGGCGTGAAATCATATTATTTTTAGCTAGTTTTGTAGCGTTTTGGAAGCGACTTCCTTGAAAAGAAAATTCTATAGTTTATCGGTTACGTCGAATCAAGGGATGTATTACTCGCGCCGGGTGCCTACAACCTACACGATATTTATTCAGTTATAAATGCAACTAAGGAGTGAAAATACAATATTATGGCTTCTACAAGCATTCTTGTGTTTGAATAAGTGTTTAAGAGATATTACGGTAATATTCTGTAGGATACGGTAGATGAGAGCGACAGGCAGCGAACATATATGCTGCGAAGGCCAACGGCACTGCTTTGCAGTATAAATATGAAACCCATTTAGGGACGATGATTGAATAAGAAATGAAGAAATTTTTAGTCGAACGAGAGTTACCAGAAAAGCCATTTTTTAACCCTGCGGATCCTCACAGTCCTCACAGACTGTCAAGGCAGTAGTTAGAGCAGCAGCCCCGGTGTGTAAGGACCCTTACCGACTAAAACCACCGGGGAGTTTCTCCTACTCTGAACCGAGCGCTCTTTGAAATTGGTGACCCCATGAAACCCTGTCGCACACAGGGTACTTGATGTCATATTATGTACAATTTTGTACGCATTTTTTTCAATTTACAAGCGGACGCTTGACCTCAATCTCACCTGGTGGAAAGTGAAGATGAGCCCGAGAATGGACCGCGTCAGCCCAAAAAATGCCTATTCACTCTTGTAAATGCTCTGTAGTCATAGGGAATGTGGAAATATGGTCGCTGGAAGCTTATTCCACATAGCTGTTCCCATAATGAATGTTAAAGCAAATCTTTTCGTGTGTATATAAGTAATGTCCACCATATATGGGTGGTATCCGACCCAATATCTAGTGGTTTTATGTTGAAATAGGGCTGGTGGAACTAGAGAATGTAGTTCTTCAGAACTCTATCCGTTGTGTAACCAGTAAAAACTCCGAGGTAAGGGACTTTACGTCGTTGCCCGATGATCTGCATAATTATTGATTTATTAGTGTTCAAAAGCGTTTTTAAATTTAGGAATCGATTCAGAAACCGAGCGTTAAATAGGTAATTTACTTTTTTATATTTTAAGCTTTAGACAATAGTGCGATGGCAATACACTAGCGATGTTTTTATCGATATGAAACACATATTTTATAACTTTAAACATATTCTAAACGAAAAATTATAAGAAATTATACCTTTTTTTTAATCTAACCCTTAATGGTGAGAAATCACAATTTAAAACTATTCCAAAATCCACGTATTACATTGGTATCTTAGTTTATAGTTTTTGTAGGAGTTTTTATTTTCTACGTTAGATACGTAACAATTCATCTTTTGAATTAGAATATAGACATGGGTTTTACCGGCAGAATAGAATAATGCCTCCCTCTTCATCATACTGAGGAGTCGACTGAGATATACAGAAGCCGAATTGTACGCAGATTGCAGCTGCATCTCTGCGCATAGTGGATATGTTTATAACCCTTCCAATAGATTCCACAAATATAGTGGAAAAAGGGAGGCCTTAGCCTTGCAGTGGAACGAAACTGGCCAATAATTCCAGCCAATAATAAGAGATACGAAAGATATATCTAATAAAAATATATCTTCAGTAATTTTCACTTTACATATTATATAATGAAAGGTTGCTTTTTAATTTCTTTTTACTTAAAAAAATGTTTAAAAAGATTTATAATTTACCCAATTGTAGCATAAAATAATTTTAATTTTATTATATATTTTGATAGTGTTTTATTATGAGAATTTATTAATATTTAGTTTGTTTGGAAAGTTTAATTAAAAATTATTAATTATTTACTACAAATGATAATCCTGTACAAATACAATTTAGAAGTAATAAAAAATAATTAATTACTAATTATAAAATGCTTATTGTCTAGTGAAAATAAAATTAAATATAATTTGATTGAAACATTAATTGTGGTAATTGGAATTTCTGGAAAGTTTACCTGTTAAACTTTACCTGTTACAACACAGCACAATAAAAACTGATTATTCTTCCTGTGAACACATGCAGTGCACAAAAATTGACACTTATGCGAGAAAAAATCACAAATTCGTCACGAAACCTACCTTTACGTAGTGATTAAGCACGAGAAAACTTGTATGTTGAGCCTTTGACAGTTTTCTATCGAATACGATTTAGTCGGCGATCAAGCACCCTTTTATAGTGGATTGCGGACCACATGGGGAGCTCTATTAGGTACGCGAGGCGTCTGCCGTACCCAGTTAGTAGAGATCGACATTGCACACGATCTCGAAATTTCCCGGTAATTCTATACTTTTCATGACGAATTCTTTTATTATAATTTCGGTCTTTTTATATTTCTATCTCAATTTTCACGTCACGTTTGACGTTTGCATCGTAATATCATTTTTGTGAGACTGAGATATGGTAAAGATTAGATTTGGAACTACTAGTAATTCAGCAAAGTTACTCAGTTGGAAAGCACTCGGTTCAATATTTTACTACCGTTTCGATTTCTCGGTCTATTAGAGAAGCGTTGACTGAAACTTATATAGAGCTTGTCTTATTGAACGCGAATTAATTCTTCTTCTTCTTCTCAGGATGCCTCTTCAATACCGGAGGTTGGCCGTCAGCTCAGCGAACTTTCCTCTATCTTGAGCCAAACGAAATAGATGTTAATTCTGTAATATAAAATATATGTTCTCTTGCCACTGTAACTTTTTGGGGATATCGATCTGTGCTTAAAAGTTTAACTTAAATTTTTATGTATAACAAACGATTTTGTGTTGTCAATATTCTGTCTTATACATTCGGCTCCTTGAGAAGGACGGTGATCCAAAAAATGTCAGCTGATGTTTTTTTCTTTATTGTATTTGTTTTAATTTAATTAAATAGTTCGTTTTCTCTTATTACATTGTGTCCCTTAGCTTATTTTTTTGTATTTTAGTTTTGGAATCTTTTATGGCTTATGTATCATTTCGTGTTTTTTTTTTATTGTTTATATACCGCTGTAGATTAAATTATAAAAATGATATTAGATTGGATATTGGGGTTGTATAGAAATGTATTATTAGAAATAATTTCTGAACAGTTTGATCCTTGTTTCGACTTCCGGGATTTCGGGATTCGAGATTCCGAGTGTAGAACCACTAGCAGTTAATTTTAGGTTGAGTTGTTACTTGTATAAGGACTTAACTAATCACTTTGTTCAATTCAGCTGTAATTAAATAGTATTCTTTAAGTTGTATTAATAATGCTAAAAAGCAAAAAAGTTGTAAATGATATCGGGTAGTATTTTGTTTTTGGTAAAAAAAGACGCTTCGTTTTGTCTAGGTCACACACATCTAAAAGTAAAAACTCAATCTGAATATTTTTTTTTTTTTTTTGACTGAACATTATTTTAATGACCGTGAAAGTCCTTTACAACTAAACCGGTCTTAGAGGGTGAGCACTTGAGGTGCTCAGCCAGTGATGTATGGGTTGGGTGGCAACGCAGGAGCATCCCTCTAGGTATGGACCTCGCTTTGGGCGGCTAGACAGGAAAATAGCCTAACGGTAATCTAATAGCGACTACATTGAGAACAAACGCCGAAAGAAACTCAAGGCTGCCTCAAAGTGAATATTTACAATTTATGATCCTTATACTAGTTGGACACAATGAAGGCAGCGCATGTGATGGAAAGTACTGTGTCGTCCATGAGCGGCATCGACCAGCAAGTGACAGGTTACAAGCAAGTGACAAGCTATTGACTGCCGTCGCGATGCCGGCCCGCTGGTAACGCAACTTAACATCTCTACATATATGAACTTCTCGATGTACACAAGCTTGGAACCGCTGTTCGTGTTCGTTTTGGGAGTCGAAGCTGCTCGCGTCCGTAGGCTTTACCCTAGTTTCCCTACACGTGACTCCTGGGTGGCGTTAAACGAGCAGCAGCGAGGTGGCAGGGCGTTGGTGCCCGTCTGGATCGCGACCACAGTGCACGGGTGTAAAGCTCGTCATAGTGATCAGTTTCGGCTTGTCGCGTTTCGGGATCAGCTTGTGCATATCCAGTAGCTCATATACCTAGAGACCTTCAGTCGTGGTATATGTGGGCCGACATGACGATGTAGACTATCAATGGATTTTCATCCTTTGATAGTCGCTTTCGTATTTGGACTACACTGTACTTACCATCAGGTACTCAGTAGTCACTATGTCGAGCCCGTGTAAAAAAAAAATATAAGCATCCGGATTTAAATAGTAAAATCTAAGTTGAATTATTTATAAGTTAAATTGCTAAAAGTTACTAACAACAGATATAGTTATTAAGAAAATTGAATTACTGGATTTATCAATAAAAAAGTTGTGTAATAATAATATATAATCAAGCTATATCCCTTACGGAGTGAGCAGAGATACATTAGTGGCTGTATCCACTTTGCGCTTATATGTCGTGCCCAAGGTGACCAGTAGCGCAGCTGAGCGCCGTTCTCATGCCACTTACATATGACATTTCTATAAGATGAAACGCGGGTTTCCTCACGATTTTTTCCTTCACCGATGAGCATGTTTTTAATTTATCAAATAATCCAATAATTAATTACATTAAGTAATATTATGCAATTCGTTTGAAAATTGTTTCTTTCTTGTACAAGCTCGACAAAGTCACTGCAGCGCACCTGATGAAAGGTGCAGCGTAGTTCATGTAAACCTGGATTGTCTAGGGAAGAGAAGCTATTGACAGTAGCCCTCATTATGCCGACCTACATAACATAGTTAAATAAATAACTGAACGTATACAAGTTCTTTTTTTACCGTTTTCAGAGATCCAACTGAGTTACTGAAATAATATATGATAATTACGTCAGAAATGAATTAAACAGGTACATTCCATTGCAGTTGGGTCATAATATGGTAATAGGTTAATGTTGCATTAATTCCTTAGTTTTATGAGACTAACATAGTACAATTATTTCATGGGCGTGATGGCCTAGTGGATCAGAAGCCGGTATACATGCGCAGAAACGCATGTGCTCGTAGGTTCGAATCCCAGCATCCACCTATGATTTTTTCCAGATATAGTAATTAAGCACCATAGGACTTAAGCACCACATGATTATCGGTAAAGGAAAACATTGTGAGGAAATTCAGATGGCATCTGACAGTATTGTTATTTATTAGTGCTCTGAGCACGGCAATCACTGACGCTACTGGTCAAGTTGTGATGGTCAACTGTTCACCGTTGTCACAGCACTAGTACATATGACATTCTCATTGGATGCCAAGCGGGTTTCCTTAATAAATTTTCCTACCCCGGCGAGCATTAAATACGTTCTTAATCCGGAAAACCCGGTACGTGCCGGGTTTCGAACTTACGTACATTTCTGTTTCCGTGTTATAATAATGCTTGCCCTTTAACAAATTTCCTTTTATGTATCTAAATTTGTAATCGTGTGCATCCGGCGATGAAGCGATTACCTATTACTAAATGAAAATTCTTTCACGATAGTGTTATCATTTCTCAAAACTGATTCAATCTAGTTTAATATATACGTATGAAAAATTCCCAATTCTGATCAATCTATTATGTGATAGATATATAATTGGATTCCATTAATGATTAGATGATAGGTGTGCATGTGTATCTAGACTCTATTAAGCCCTTACTCGCTGTTTTCTGCGCGTTCACACAATAAATGGGTGTCCGCTAACAATCAGCGCTGGCTGGGGGGCTCAGCTAGTCACCTACCATTTACTAAGCTGACTGCCTTTTGTCGCATCATCACAGCATAGGGCATTTGCTTTTGTTGTTTACACTGGCTCGACATAGTGACTACAGAGTACCTGATGGTAAGTACAGTGTAGTCCAAAAACGAAAGTGGCCATCAAAGAAAATCCATGAATAGTCTCCGTTGTTAGTCTACATATACCACGACTGAAGGTCTCTAGATATATGAGTTACTGGATATACACAAGCTGATTCCGAACCGTGATAAACTAAAGCGAGTCACTATGACGGTCTTTAAACAGTACTGTGGTCATGACCAAGTTGGGGCAATCGCTCTGCCACCTAAAACCATCCCAAACATTTTCTACCAAATATTTCTCATGTTCAACCATTTTCTATCTTCATTAACCTATCCTTCTGTGTTTTATGTTATGCTGTGTGCTACGTAAATACTTTTCTTTCTTTCTTTATTCCTGGAAATGATGCTAGTGTGCAGGAGCCATCAAGAAAGGAAGCCGTTAAAGTCAAACATATACTATATGTAGTAAGCGAGTAATATATGCCTTAAGGAGCGGCTTAGATACTGGAGTCGCGACTTAGTAGCGGATGTTAAAATCCGAATCGTCCCTTAAAACGCACCTGCCTTTTTGGTATCACGTCAAACCTATTAATTATAAAGCCACGTCTATAGTCCGCCTTAATTAAATAGACGTCTAATGACGCTGATCCCATATTAAGGTAAACAATATACCACTAAGCTTGGTACAAATTATAATAGGGGAGTGCCGGCTATTATCTTTATCTTTTTCGCGCGCTTAGAATTGATATATTACTATCTTTGTCTTAACCGTGAGACTTTCATTGAATGAACGCAATGAAATATAACTTTATTCAAATAGACCAACTTCCAAGCGCTTTCGAATTGCCAAAAGAAGAATTTACCTGCACTGGTTCGGAAAACAGACTCTACCGAGAAGAGCCGACAAGAAACTCCGGTAGTTGCCCTTTTCAATTTAATGAATTATAAATATAATACAAAAAGGAATAAAAATCCCGCGAGAATAATTGTAAACATTGTAACCACGTACTTTTATCAATCAAACAGTCATTGGTGAAATAATATCCCTTTCAAGCAATATAAATTTAATAGAGTTTTTAAATTTCGATACTGATAGCTCTAAAATATCTTTAAGTGTATTGTATAAGCAAATACTGAGTCCCACGTAAGAACCATTTATCACAAGTGAATTTACATTTTCTCCCATCTCTAAATTATAACGCTATTGAATCTTTAACATTCATTAATCCCTTCACCCACTCTCGTCGACTCCGCGTACTCCAGAATTTACCTTCCATCAGAACTCTATTTTGTCTGTGTAGGGAAGTCTCATCCGGGCTCAGCTATTATTTTTACCAAAGTATTAAAACTAACAGTAGAATAAAGCATTTGATTTTCTGAAATTTCGGGTCGTTTGAACAATTCCGTGAAAGGTAGGATTGTCTCAAGTAAAGACTATTTATTAATTTAGAGCTTGAACCAACAAATTAAATCAAATTTAAGCTTATAATAATAATTAAGAGGCTCTCGCTTGGTTGTTGGATCAAGGGCCGGATACAGAAGGCAGTTCTACTCGATACGGCACGCATTGTTAGGAGGTTCCTCACTCTGAGCTCCTAACAACCGGTGGCTTGGTCCTCAGGCCTCGCCCCCGTGGATCTCCATATTTTTATATTTTAAAAGGCGTGATCTCCACTCAGGAGTACGTCTACCCCAGTGGTTGTCCGTTCTTCGGTAAATATGACCAGCTCACTGCAACTTCAGCCTGCTAATTCTCCGAGCTATATCGATAACTAGTAGTTCTACTGCCTCTGAATGTCGTACCCCTACATTGAACTCTGAACTCGCAAGCCACGCCCACAACTCGTGGCCGTAGAAACGAGTTTTGAGGTTGAACATTAATAAACGCACGATCTCGTTATCAGATAACCCGGAAATGAATTCACGAAGCTCGGCCATTATCAGAATATCTTATTGCATCATAAACACTCGAAATCATTCAGTCATGAATCACAGAACCACAATCTGGCGCCACTCTAGTGACGTATTAACACACAAAAAATGTGTTTGAAGAATTTATTCCAAGTTTTTATGAGTGAGACTTTAAAAGGCTTCATATAAGATGTATTCGACATTATAACGTACGGAATTGGGTAGATTATTCAATGGCAGGATTTTATTTCAGTAGTGTGACCATGAGTGATGGTTAAAATTAAAAACTTTTTTAATCTTCACATAACAAAATTTTAATTTTAATCTTCATATACCAAAAATAAAAAAAAAATCGAGTGTGCTTTCTTATATATTTTATTTAAGAGTTAACAACAGTACTATTGTAAGCTAATCATATATATTTTAATGTTTGCTACGAATTCATTGGATGCCCTTAAGTTACACAGTCTTTGGTAATTTGGTAATAAATATAAAGAGACGTAATAAACACAATATACAGTATGTTTTAAACTGCCCTGTCCGAGTCAAATGTGGCGTATTGATGTCATGATAATTTCATTAGTACATGACAGAAAGATGTATTAGTTTTAAACATTCATTGTCATATAAAATTAAATCATTTTACATGCGATCTAAGCTCGAACTACTTACAAAAATTAATGTAAAGACTAATCAAACGATTTAATTGATAAACAGTACATATGATGCACGGGAATTATGACCCCAATGATGCCATGACTTACCAGCATGATTCTTTGCTTTCCTTCTTTGCTTTGCCCACGAGCTTCCCCATTTAATTAATTGTTATTTTATCCAGGGTTCATTTTTGCCCTTTATCTAGAAGGGACAGTGTAAATGGAATCTAATATCAATGTCGAGTATCGTCTCATGGATTAAGGGTTTTTAATACACTAGAGACCGGTTGGGAGAGACCCCTGGTTCACCTAATGCCCCCTCCGTGTTCATCGCTGTTACATATCTGGAGCCTGTGGGAGCAGTGTGCAGGTCTGCTGTGGAACACAGTGACCCATAGAGATATTTCTTCGTAGTATATACAGGCCGACATAGCGATTGTAACTGTCAAAAGATTTTCGTCCCTTGGCTGTCGTTGTAGATATTCGACTATACTATATTTTCCATTTGGTGTAATGTAATCAGTGTATCATGCCAATATAAAAAAAAATAGAAAAAAAAATCTCTTATTCGAAGCAGTTCGCCACTCCATAGGAGCAATACATTCGCACATGGAATTTATTTTCTGTTACACCGCGTGGACCTGTGTACAGCGGCCCTCAATCCTAAAGTCCGCTATGTGTGTTTTCACAACCCAACACGTATTAAATAAATATTATTTTTAATTTGTTATTATATAATACTAGCTGTCCCGGCAGACCTTGTTCTGCCCTATTACTCTAAAACAAAGTCACATTGTAATTTTAATGTTAATAGCTTCCCCGTCAGATTTTAATCTGCCAAAACCTATTGGCCTGTCGGCTGTTTTTTTAAATTGTTTGAAGGAACCTGGCCTTAATGCTATATGTATAAAAATTGACAAATATTGACATTAATATTTATACGTCACTCAATAATTGTTTTGCCTTCGCGGAACCCGTCCACTGACATTTAAACTTTATAGTATGGTGTTAAAGTTCAAATTGACTTTTAAATATTATTACGAATTTTTTGTATGAGAATATAGAAAAGTGTTGTTTTTAGACTTTTCCAGGCAATTTTTTTAATATTTCTCTCCGTAATAACTATCCCCAGACTTCAACAAACACAACAAAAAAGAAATCAGCCAAATCGGTTCAGCCGTTCTCGAGTATCGCGCATATCAAGACATTTAGCTATTCATTTTTATATTATAGATAAAACAAAGAAAATAATTAATAATGTTAATAATATTATATTAATAAATAGTGAAGAATAGTAGGCTACGAATTTGAACTGAGTCTCCCGTTTTAAATCCAAATCATGATCACCCTACACAAAGGCGAGCTATCGCGACGCACGTGGTTTTTATCACGTAGGTGCCTAGAGATTACGTCGACTGAATGAAGCGATCGCCTGCAAAATGAACGCGACTCGTAATGATGAAGTTACCATTTTGTCTGCTGCTGCTGACTGGTTAAATCCGTCATTCTATTATTTGGCTAGTTTTTCTTCATAGCTAGCAGGCTTCAGCCCACCTGTTAGAAAAGAGCTATTCTTATTACAAATTATATCGTACAACGTTTATCAGGATTCTCTAATTTCAGCGCGTTAAGGAGTTATTTAGAAAAATCTTTTTTGTTTCTTAAAATCCGGGTTCGCTTCAATTTTAAGACTTTACAAAAAAACACGATGTTATGTAAACTGAATATGTTTTGAGATAAATTAAGAATATTAGAAAATTAATTACATCATGAAAATTGCTGCATTAGCAAAGTAATAAGCAAAAATTTTGAGCTATTATTCATTCTAATTTGTTCGTGTAATTGTTGTCAAGCGCGAGGTATAAGCGGAAAGTGGATACAGCCACTAATGTATCTCTGCTCATCGCAATAGGGGTATAGCGTGACGATATATTTTTTTAAAATAATCAACAGAAAATCGAGTATATTCTAAAATATTCCATGTATCACTAAAAAGTGATTTTATCGAATAACATTATCAATATTTTACATATATTACAAATATATTCTTATAATAGATCAATATTCTTGGTATTTTATACTATAAGGATAGTGAATTTCTGGTACGTTAGGTGGGTGCCTAAAATTAGATTAGATCTTGAAATTAATTTATGTCCAAGAGAAATAAATAAATTAAGAATATAGTAACAAACAATTTACATTTAAAAAATTCGGGAACTTCTTAAAATTCTTAAAAATCTTGCAAATCCGAATTTCACGAAAGAAATTGACTTTTCCAAATATCTTCTAATCTCGCTGGAATCTGAGAATCCTGTTTACAGTAAGTTATAGAGCTATCGTTCCTCTATCATCCCTTTAGCTTTGGACGCTGATTTACGGGACACCCAGTACAGATTAAGATCAGAATCCATTCATCGGCTAAAAATTTAATTCAATGCCGATATTTTATAAATAGTTTAGGCATTTAAATGAATGCCTGGTTTTACTATTTACCTACGACATGCATGACGTATGCTAGCGAATGGCTGACTAGTCCCATCTGCGTTTTGGAATGCATTAATTACTTCCGGGGAATCCCTGTGGCTGGAGCTCCCATCTTATCTTATTCGAAGGCACGAGGAAAATTACTGTTTTTTGGTAATCTCGGGGAATTTCCTGCATATGTCAGTGCAGTGCCCAAATGTGCCAGAGTGTAATGTCTGATCAAAAATCTATTCCTGGTCGAAGAAGTCGATGACTCGACTATCAGCACAACTTTCAGCCGTAGCCAAGGCCAAAGTAAAATAAAAAAAACAGTTTTACTGAATAATAACATGTTTTAGTGTAATTTTTAAAATATTTCAATTAAACATGGTGCTCCAGCGGATAAAGGACTGGTTTTCCTGCAAGGCAATGTGAATGTTAGGTACGAATCCCGGCACGTAAATTTGGGTTGTCCTTGTTTAAGTACTGATTTTGGCGTCACATGCTCATTGATTAAGGAAAACATCACGAGGAAGCCCGCATGGCATCTAATAGAAATGTCATGTGTCTACTAGTGCTTTTTTAGTAAACCGGGGAAAATCCCCTAAAGAACCATCAGGGGTACTGTGAGGGCAGCAACCCCGGTATGTCAGACTCCTACTGACTAAAAACCCTCAGGGTGTCCCTTTAATAGCTCTACCCCGGCCTGGGAAATCAAATTTCTCCAGACGCCCGGGTAGCGAAAAGCTTTGTTGGGATTACCTCTCTGGGAGGGGTGGGTGTAAAGGCCCCACGCCTTCAAACCCTGTCGCTCAGGCGATGTGCACCGCCTCCCTCTTATCTGAGCAGCGGACTCCCTCAAGTCTACAGCCCGACTATTGTCACTGGGGGATGTCGCACTCCCTCTGGGATGTGTACTAGTGTTCTGAGAAAAGCGATCTGTTGTGCTACTGGTCACGTTGGACGCAACATATAACCGCAAAGTAGTTACGACCATTAATATATCTCTATTATTATTATAACTTTTTAATATTATAACACTTGTTGCTTAATGTTAATCTAAATCATCTAATTTCTTCATTATTTCAACAGTGTATCCAACAATTTCTTAGTAAACTGACATACTTTGGCTACGTGACATATAGCATGATGAAAGATGACCGGCCGCTTGCTCAGCTGAATATAAGGTAAGCTGTTACAGCATCCATCCTTGACTTTTTAATCGTATATGTAGTTTAACAATTTAAAGTTCAATTTCTGTGAATGACTATTCTTTTTTTTCGACCGGACATCATGCTATTGGCCGTGAACGCTTTTACAATTTCACCGAGCGAGAGAGTTGAGCGTTTAAAGGGCTCAGCCAAAGGACTATGGGTTAGGTAGACGCAAGAATAGCCTTGTGGATACAGACCTCAACTTGCGTGACCAGCCAGGAAAAGAAACTAACTGTTATCTACGGGGTTTTGGAAGAAACTACCTAGAGAAGAAGCACTGGAAAAAAATCAAGGCTACTTTGAGGTGGATTGACTATTCTATCAGTAATTTTGTAAAAAAATTAAGTCCAAGTATTGAATTAGTAAGTTTTACACCTAGTTTCTGATAAGTCCACCGTCCTATGATATGGGATCCTTTAAGCAAAACGTGAAGAGATATTTGTGCGGGCCAGCATGATCGCTGCGACTACCGATGAGTTTTTCTTGCCTATCGATAGTCGTTAGCGTTTTTTGGACTTCACCATGCTTACCATCAGGTATGGTGCAGTCACTGTGTCGAGTCAGGATAAAAAAAGGGACTTAAACTAGATGAGCATTTAAACAATAACGAATCTTTAATTGTATCATCGTCATAGCAGCTGTAAGACGTCCACTGTTAGACATGGGGCCTCCCCTAATGTTTTCCATAACATTCGGACGCAGGTTGCATACAGAGTCCTCCTAGGATCTAAATCAGGTTGTCTTAATCTTGTAGGTTGGAGGTAACTCACTGCATTAGCTAGAAAGTGGTCTCGACTCGAGTACACATTCCTGCTCCATCGGCTATCCCCTTTACGAGCTGTATCCTACCCAATTGCCACTTCAACTTGCTAATCCCCTAGGTTACGTCTGTGGCTCTTTTGTCTACAGATTTCTTCATGCCTAATTCGATCATGTAGAGAAACACCAAACCCAGTACTGTTGATAGAACAATGTTTATTCCAATGGAAACAGCGAGGCATTATAGAGATAGGAAATTTTCTGAACCATCAATCGAGGTCAACGCAATTAGACTACCCGAAGAAGCCTTTTAACACCCCATTGATTAGAACTACAGGGACCGATGTAAAGTAATTGACACGTTCTGAAGATAATTGATTGTTTGTAGCAATAATTGGAAGCCGCTGTGATAACAACTTTCTCATCAAGCGTCTATTCTTCGCGGGAGGTCAATTAAATTGTTTTTTACTGTTCATATAGAATGTCCTTTATGAGTCATTTTTCATCAGGCATTGGAATGATAACTTTTTATTTTTAAAGGCAGGAAAGGGAAGCCAAAAGAAGAATTCAGTAAGGTTAGCAGCATTTGGGAAATTACGTCAGGTCTTTTAGTCTTCTATTCCACAATACCTGAAAACCAAAGTTTTCAACCAATACGTCCAGCCAGTTATGACCTACGAATCAAAACGTGGACACTAACGGATGAGCTCGTCCAACAGGTTAGAGTCGCTTAAGCGGGCTATGTTAATTCGATGAAAAGAGATGAAAACCGGCTTCAATGGCGCTTGTTAGGAGATGCCTGTGTCCAGCAGTGGACTATGCTGGGCTGATGATGCTTTTAAAGCCACGATTCGAATACTAAGGATCATATCTCGGCGGCGGCTGTCAGGCCACGATCCACCGGTTTGTTTGCATATGGAAAGGTGTTCGATGCAGGCCAATGCACGGCGCTGTCCAGCGACGAGTAGAACTTGCGACAGTAACGACTAGGTCATCTTCACTGAGTGGGGACTGTCAGAGTCCAAATCATATCTGTATGCAGTTGCTGCTGTTCTTACAGTACTTTTCATCAGATGCGATGTACCCACTTTGTCAAGACATTTCAATTCAAGCAAACTGTTTTCAAACGAAATGTATTACTTCGACGGTGTTAAAATGTATTGGAATGTTTAATAAATTATGGGTGTTTGAGTTTTTAAGCCAAAAGATGGTAGAAAAGCTGACAGTACACTTGACATTACGTAGTCTATGCAAATACAGGGTGTATCGCGCATGAAGGAAGTAATAAAATGTGGAATGAGGGTTATATGGTGTTCGTTACTCACCCCGCTCGTATTTCCACATCACGGTCACGCGAATTCAATGCATTCCCCCAAAAATACATAACGTGCCTAAAGAATTTTTTACTTCAATAAAATATTAAATCTAAAATATTAATTTCAGCAGGATCGTGTACGAAACCGGTTTGTCGGTTGGTATGAATAATGAATAAAATCCGAGGGCGTGTTTGCTTATGGAATAAGAGTTTATTGGCACTGAAATACTGAGAGGATCAATGGATCTCGGGCAATTAGTAGACAGAAATAGAGTGTTTGAACAAACCGAGATATACGACAGATTGGCATGATTTTACAATGATATAGAAATAATGGATACGCGTAAGTCTCAAATAAATTTGGCAACTGAAGCCCTGACACAAATACGTATTAGAGTTTTTTTTTATGTTCTCATTTAGCGCAGTGACTGCAACATACCTGATAAAAAGTACACTAGATAAGTGTACACTACAATTATAAAACTTGTTTTTTTTACTTGGGAAAAATCCTCATTGGACCGTCCCGGCTGCACGCAGGGGGTGGCACAGCCGAGGTGTGCCGGACTTGTACCGGCTAAAAAGCCCAAGGTGACTACTTCTGCATATAGACGGGGACTGTGGGTCCTGTAATCAATTCTCCACAGCCCCATCATGCTGCGCCCTTCGGGCACTATCTCGGGGGAGGGAAAAAGGTCCTCTCCAACACCAAACAATGTTTTTTGACGAACCGCGTGACCCCATTCCGTCGACATTTCGAGGGTCGCTAGCCGGTCGCACAGGGCCCCCACCCTGAGCGGCCACAACCCTAAAGGCATCAGCTAACCGGTCTTGTATACACTACAATCATAAAACCTAGCACGACTATCGAGAGACGATCACCTGCCGATAGTCGCCGCTATCATACCTGTCTGTATATATCTTCACGCTTTGCTTAAAGAACCGAGTATCATAGGACGAAGGAAGCACACTCTCAGGAAGAGCATTTCACAATACAATGACCTGACAAACGTGAGAGTTAGAGAACTTCTAAGTTCTAGCTGAAATAGAAACCATCGTAAAAAATATTTAGAAAATGGCCGTTGGCCTGTTATTTGCTAACTTTTTTAACCACAACATCTTTTGCTATCAAAAAGATATTGCGGTTTATAAGTTAATAAATTGCTTTTGACGTACAAACGTATGACGCTTCACAGAAAGTCATGTAGAACCGCACCAGCGTCATATCTAAAGTCTTCAAACATAAGATGGGATTTGGGAGTCGAAGCTGCTCGCGTCCGTAGGCTTTACCCTAGTTTTCCTACACGTGACTCCTGGGTGGTGCTAAACGAGCAGCAGCGAGGTGGGAGGGCGTCGGTGCCCGTCTGGATCGCGACCACAGTACATGGGTGTAAAGCCCGTCATAGTGACCAGTTTCGACTTGTCGCGTTTCGGGATCAGCTTGTGTATATCCAGTAACTCATATACCTAGAGACCTTCAGTCGTGGTATATGTGGGCCGACATGACGATGTGGACTATCAATGGATTTTCATCCTTTGATAGTCGCTTTCGTTTTTGGACTACACTGTACTTACCATCAGGTACTCTGTAGTCACTATGCCGAGCCAGTGTAAAAAAAAAAGATTATTGCGCACGTAAATAATATTAATCTCCATAACTTAAGTCATTTTAAAAGCTGTGGTTTTCTGTAAAGGTACCATATCTTAAAACGTGACCACCGAGTGAGCTTGACACCAAGCCGACCTTACTTGGAGAAGGATACTCTGGGCGCCGGCAATCGCCTCGGTGCATCTGTCCCATGTGACCGGTTAATCCATGATCGGTTGACTAATGCATTTGAAATCGCAGATTCTGAGGATGGGTCCCAGAATGACTGGTGAGGAACCCTCAAGAAATTGGAGCGGGGTACGCGATTAATTCAAACATTGTGAGATGGATGATTCTTGCCTCCCCAACGATATAGTGATGAGATGACGCAGTGCTGCAGGGCTGTCGAGCATTGATTGTGGGAACAGTCTTCATTAATGTACAGATGCAGTTACTGTGGGGTTTTTAGACGGTACAAGTCCGGCACACTCCGGTTGCGCAACCCTAGTGCATTTGGGATGGTACAAAAAGGATTTACCACAAGTCAAAAAAGTATTCATCTCCGTCCTCCCATTGTTTTTAAAATCCTGCTTAGGTGTTAGGGCGGCCGCTAGGATGTCGGCTTCAATGTGCTAAGCTCTTATTTGCCCCTAAAACACTTGGTATGCCGCTCTATACGCTGCAAATCATGCGTAGCCTAGTTCAGATGCCTTCTGTGAGGAGTAGGTGTAAAGGCCCCACACCTCAGGTAATATTTATCAGACTGTACGCAGGAAAATCATGCATCGTCTTTCCTCACACGGGCAGCAGAGTTTCATAACTCCCTTTAGGATATCGTCCATCATATGCTAGTACGCCACTCCTTTCTTTTCTTAGCATTGTGAAGAACATCGTCTCTATTAATCACAGTATCGTGGACTTCATCAGTCCATCTAAATGGATATCGACCCTTTGGATGTCTTTCGACAACCTTACCAGTTACCATTAGCTGTTCGAGATTAATACCGTTTTTTTTTTCTAGCTGTATGAACAAAAAATTCTCTTATACGGCGGAGACAAACGGTGGAAAGCCTCATTATATTTAAAAAGCAATTTAAAAATATTACAAGACTTATCCAATATTTTATATCTATGTATAATGTAATTAATTTTACGAAACAGATATCAAAGCATGTATGTATGTGTCTGTTATATGTAGACCAAGATTAAGTATAGTGTTGCTCTTGCATAATGCCGAGACTGGTTCAAAGGACTGACAAATAGCTAAGCAAATGATATCCCGGGAAAATATATAAATCTGTAGGAAACAATTATCTATTCTGTAAATCCTACTTCAAAAATAGATGTTTAAATCATTGATACATATAAAAAAGATTACGATTGAGACAACTTTTACCGAATTCGATGAGATAAAATGATGAAAATAAATTTCATTTTATTTTACACTAGCTGTCCCGGCAGACCTTGTTCTGCCCTATTTCTCTAAAACAAAGTCACATTGTTTTTTTTTAAACGTAAATAGCTTCCCCGTCAGATTTAAGATTATAAAAATTGACAAATATTGACATTAATATTTATACGTCACTCAATTGTTTTGCCTTCCCGGAACCCGTCCACTAACATTTAAACTTTATGGTATGGAGTTAAAGTTCAAATTGATTTTTAAATATTATTACGAATTTTTTGTATGAGAATATAGAAACGTGGTGTTTTTAGACTTTTTGAGAGAATTTTTAAAAAAATTCTCTCCGTAATAACCTTCCTCAGACTTAAACAAACACAACAAAAAATAAATCAGCCAAATCGGTTCAGCCGTTCTCGAGTTTCGCGCTTACAACACATTTAGCGATTCATTTTTATATTATAGAAGATAATTGGGTACCTTACATGGGTAACACTGAATACGAAAAAAAAAAAACCATGGTACAGAAAATCAAACATATAAATGTCCCTACAGTAATAGGGCACCGCAGCATGCATAATGCAAATGCACAAAATCTATCGCACAAGTTCTTGCGTTGACACCCCGCTTAGTGTAAAAGTCTGCCCACTTATTCATGATTTGTCGTTCTAAGGGTAGTCTATTCTACCGAGGATTCCGACCAAGCAGTAAGGAATTCTGAAAGACCCAGGGTGCTGATACGGGTCAGTTATCACAGACACTGCATCCTACTTCTCTTCATTAGATTAAGAGGGGTTTGAACGAAAGGTTGCGTTTTTAAATTATCCTGCACAATTGATTGTTTCTGAATATGTTCATTAGCAAGCTAGCCTTCGCCGAATGGGGCTCCGGTCCACAATTACTTGATGCTATTTGAAAAATTGTCAAAGCCAAATTGACCGAAGATTTTATTAACATCGGTCAGTTTTTTATGAATACTACTGTAAGATGGATGTTATTGTGTGAAATATTATTATGTATGAATTAGTAAATGCGGAGATCGGAACGTATGTGAGTGAAAGGCAGGAAAGATAGAAAGAGAGAGAGGAAAACGATTTTTTTTTACACGAGCGCTCAGTAAGATTAAGACGTATTAAAAGTGTAAAGACGAAAAATTTATTGGAGAAAGTGCGATAAAGGAGTTTTTGAAGTTTATTAAGTGTTTATTTAAAACCAAAGATCCCCAAAACCACATTTTGGGGGCTCGTCCGTATATTCTAAGCAAAGATTAAGAAAGGTCAAAATAACGTCTATAAATCTGTTTTACTTCTGTCCTGGTCAAGAATTTAAATATTGTTGTTAACCCAAAGTCAAGCTGTAGGAGAAGTTCAAAGTTGAGACCGAGACTGAAGGTTGTCTTGTTCCTAGAACAACACTAGTCAGTGTAAACCTGGATTATAAATTTAATAGGACCTAACTTAAACAATAATAGTTAGCAGGAATTAGGCTTATCCTTTGAAAGCCCTTAGTTAGGCCGCTATTAATTGCTAATCTTGTAATCTGGTCTTTATCTTCATGTATAAAGACTCTGTGTAACTGTGGTATCCTAGGGGATAATGGACCGGTTTCCTTGCGCGGTAACATGAATGCACGTAGCATAGGTTCGAATCCCGGCACGTTAGGCACTACATCCTCACCGATAAAGGAAAACATCCTGAGGTAACTTGCATAGCATTTAATAGAAATTTAATGCTTAAGTTTTTTGTTTTTTTTTTTTTATTGTTACTGGTCGTTGTCATTTTCGGTGATTGTGAGTTTGGTGTGGTGTGGTCACTGTGCCGAGTCGGGATAAAAAAACCGGTACATTCTGAAGAGAAGAGAGGAGGGGCGAAAGGTGTTTTTGTCAGTTAAGTTATCAGCCTCCCGTTTTCCTGCTGAACCCACGTGAAAATCTAAAATTGTTTGATTCTGGTCGCCAGTACTTTGTTCAGTAATCAAACCCGACTTTAGGTATACGACGTTTTTTACCAGTAAAGCTACACAAATTACACATAATATCCACAAAAACAGTTTCCAAACAATGCTATATCGTCTACAGTGATTCTTTTGTGGGTAAAATATATATATTAGATACATATATATTTGTTTGTACATTGAAAACTAATTTTACATCGCGACAGTATGCGTTACCCATACAAGTCTTTGGTCCATTTTCAGAATTGCTCCTTAAATTTGAAAAAGGAAAAAAATAAAAGTTTTTTGAGACAAAAGAAACAAAACACAGAGAACATATTTAAATAAAACAAAGAAAGAATAATACTGAATAATCATGTATCCTGTGCGCTGTCACCAATCTCAAAGAGCCCCCGGCTCAGCGTGTGCTGGCCTGCTGGGCGACGCAGCACGTGCCATCCAGCGCTGGTTGCCAGCCGACGCGAGATGGAACTGCAAACTTTCTAAACAGCAGGATTGTCAGAGCGCGGAATGATCTCCCAGAAGACGTAACCTCGTCTCTAAATGTGAGCCAATTTAAAAATCGCCTGAACGATTCATGTATATGTTACGCAGCGCCGGTGTAGATGGCTCCAGGAGCATGCGCGGAACAGCGTCGGCAACTCTGCGCATGCGTGTGTGCAACTTTGCGCATGCGTGTGGCAATGATGTCTGTCATTAAAAAACAAATGGAACTAACATCTTTATCAATAATTAATATGCAATTATAAGTAATTGGTTATAATTATATTGATGATGATGTCCCAGCCGGATTCAGCCACGGCGACTGTTTCAACGCCGATTAAGAAAATCAAGGCCCAGTTTTCGGAAACAGTCAATTGCGCTGGAGATATTTAAGTGCATAATTGGACGCGCAGCCAGAAAAGCACTCTCTCGTCCGAGCTCCCTCAGGCCCGATGGAATGGAGAACCAGTACGATCGGGAGGGAGCACGATGCAGGTTTGGTCGAGTTTTCCTTCTCTTAACACCTGGTTGAATCGCGTTGTTAAAGAGATACCTTAGTTGCCTTTTACGACACCTCAGCAAGAAGAGGGGGTGCTATTCTATTCTGCGGGCAGCCACCACGGCTAATAATTTATTATTATTATTATTATTTTATAATTATATTAATAATACTATTTCAACCACAAAGATAAATAAAAAAAGTGAAATAGCATGATACCGGCCCTTGTGGGTGGTTTTAACTGCTTGCTTGATAAATAAATTAATCGAAGTTACAGATAATAATCTAAGGTTACAGAGTACGTGTTGTTCGTTCTATCCGAGGAAAAACGGGGCATAGCGCTTGTATACAATTACATTACTACAAATGACTCTCTTCCTGTCATTTACGTGAAGAAGAAAAAGTTAAATCACTGAAATCTTACATGAACGTAGGTTTCTACATAAACTATTATTAGAATTGTTATATCTTTGCATAGAAATCTAGAAATCGTGGCTGTGGTGACGTAGCGCATATTGGAGCGGTTTCCATGCGCGGCAACGCGAATGCACGTAGATTCGAATCCCGGCACGTACCGCTAGGATTTTCCAGATTGTGTATGGATCAGTCAGCACATGCTCACCGGTAAAGGAAAATATCGCGAGGAAACCCGCGTGCCATCTAATAGGAATATCATGTGGTGTGATGTGTGTGTGTAGTGGTGTGAGAATAACGATCAGCTGTGTTACAGGTCATGATATTGTTCGAACAAAAATACTAAAATCCCGATAAAAATGAGAGGGTGGGGGTTGGAAGGTTGAAATTTGGGGTTATAAGTATTTATTGTTGCTAAATCTTAAAAAAAATTCAAAAAGTTGGCAAAAAAAAAAGTTGCGAACAAAAAAAAATTCCAAAAACAAGCTCACCGGTAAAGGAAAACATGGTGAGAAAACTCGCATGGCATGTAATTGTAGTATCTTATGTACTAGTGCCTTTTTTTTTGTTAATCCGGTGGAAATCCCTACGGAGCATCAGCGGAAGTGGCGAGCCCCCCCCTCGGTGTGTCGGACCTGCCCCGACTAAAACCACAGGGGTGTTCCTTCTCCCGTCTGCCGGATGCTAAGGACAAAGCCGAGCCGTCTTCCTCGGCATGCGGCGAGGTGTGTACAAGAGCCCTGAGAATGGTAATCAGTTGCGCTTTAATACAAAAACAGTAAAAAAAAAATGTTTTGCTTCACCTCAAAATAGGACAATAAATATTTATCAAAATTCACGAATGTTTCTCAACGTGAGAATAGTATGTATTAAATATAAATTAACACTTATAAAGTGATTTTATAGATTTTTGAAAATAACAAACAACTGGGTTTCTCTGTAAACAAAGCTATACATCAAACCCGACACACAGTTGAGCACAATCTCATCTGTAGGCAAAGAAACAACCATTAACGCTTTTAATTGCTCCTTTTTAATGTTTTATATTAAAGTTAGCAATTGTTGCTTAGTTAAGAATTCTATAAGTTGTAGTTATTTGAGTTGTTTCACATTGACATTAGTGACAAGTATCACTTATTTTTGGGAGTCGAAGCTGCTCGCGTCCGTAGGCTTTACCCTAGTTTCCCTACACGTGACTCCTGGGTGGCGCTAAACGAGCAGCAGCGAGGTGGTAGGGGGTCGGTGCCCGTCTGGATCGCGACCACAGTACATGGGTGTAAAGCCCGTCATAGTGACCAGTTTCGGCTTGTCGCGTTTCGGGATCAGCTTGTGTATATCCAGTAGCTCATATACCTAGAGACCTTCAGTCGTGGTATATGTGGGCCGACATGACGATGGAGACTATCAATGGATTTTCATCCTTTGATAGTCGCTTTCGTTTTTGGACTACACTGTACTTACCATCAGGTACTCTGTAGTCACTATGTCGAGCCAGTTTAAAAAAAAATCTTTAATACCAATGAGCAATTGACGACTAAGCTTTGAATGCGAGTGATTGTGTCATGTGTTTCGCTCATCGGAGATGTGTACTGTGTACACATGACATTATTATCATGTATGTGAATACGCAGGCTATACTCATATATGTCAACCCTCTATATATGTCAACCCTAGACGCCTTCAGTTGTAGTATATGTGAGCCGCAATTCAACCAGGTGTTGAGAGAAGGAAAAGTCGACCAAACCTGCATCCCGCTCCCTCCCGATCGTACTGGTTCTCCTTTCCATCGGGCCTGAGGGAGTTCGGACGAGAGAGTGCTTTTCTGGCTGCGCGTCCAGTTACGCATTTAAATATCTCCTGCGCAATTGACTGTTTCCGAAAACTGGACCTCGAATTTCTTAATCGGTGTTGAAACAGTCGCCGTGGCCGAAACCGGCCAGGACATCATCATCATCATCATCATCATATGTGAGCCGAGATAACGTCGGCCACTGTCAATAGACCCTCGTACGTTACCAGTCGTTGTCATTCTTGGACCGCACTGTCCTTCCCATCAGGTGCGGTGTAGTCAATTTGTCGAATGAGAATAATAATAAAGTAGTGACTTTGCGCAGTACAAGTACAATAACCCTTGTGGCAAGTCACATTGCCTTAACAAGTCTAAAAATATCTTTTTCGGAACCGCTAAAAATAAAATACTATCGCATGTACTCGAATATAAATATTTAAATACATTTAAATTCAATGATTATGATAATTGATGGGTAAAATGAATTTATTTTAGGCTTGTTGATACTTGCCTTCGTATGCACCTCACACGTGACCTTCATCGATGATATTACGTTTTTTTTTACTTGCAACTAAATAAAAATAATAATTTTCTTATGTGTAGTCATTTGATGGGCTCCTGTTTTGGCTTTGGCAAGATACTTTCCTCTCTAACAGACATGCTGCCTGGGTAGAGTTCTTAAAAAAGTGCGTAGAATACGCGCTCATCATATCCAGGTGTGAGCGGTACGTGATCTATATCCACGCCGTGGTGGCTGCCGGCAGAATAGAATAGCACCCCCCTCTTCTTGCTGAGGTGTCGTAAAAGGCGACTAAAGTATCTCTTGAACACCGCAATTCAACCAGGTGTTTAGAGAAGGGAAAACTCGATCAAACCTGCATCCTACTCCCTCCCGATCGTACTGGTTCTCCTTTCCATCGGGCCTGAGGGAGCTCGGACGAGAGAGTGCTTTTCTGGCTGCGCGTCCAGTTATGCACTTAAATATCTCCTGCGCAATTGACTGTTTCCGAAAACTGGACCTCGAATTTCTTAACCGGTGTTGAAACAGTCGCCGTAACTGAAACCGGCTAGGACATCATCATCATATCCACGCATCGCTCCTAGACAAATGAAATGATGGAAAGATAGCCTTTTACAGAAGTTTCGATGAGGCCGGGTGCTGAGGAACCTGGCACATCTGTACCCTTGGCCTAGTCAATGAGAGGCTGGCAAACCCCAGCCCCTGCCCTCACAGTGGTTCTGAAGGTCCATAGGGGTTGCTAGCGGACTACCACAAAAGGGTCGCTGTCTTTATTGGTAAGGAGATTTTACAATTTTTCTATTGCTTACGAAGAAAACTATTATTTTTTGTCCTTTAATTGCTTAGTATTTTCCTGAATTGATAATAAATACCAAAGAATTCCAGTTTTTCGTCGTAATGTACCAATATATAAGTACTTTTTGATGCGATCAGGTTTGGATATCGTGGAAATGTAATTGAAGCAATTAAAAACGCCTTAATATGCGAACAGATAATTTTTACATCCGTTTACCAGTCTCTCAATGCTCACGCACGGCGCGCCACAGAGAACATATAGTTAATTCTCTCTATTTACTAAAATAAAACATCTCGTAAAAGATTACTTAAAAATCCTTGATAACTATTTGCTTTTTGTTTATAAGAACGAATAGCGACCGTCGCTTTTCGGCTAATTATCAAGCTTGATGGAAAACGATGATGCGGCTGGTGAAGGACTATATTTACGACTATATTTATTGACGACCTGATAGCGCTGTTTGTAGCTATCCTACTTACGATGCTAAAGGTCCTGGGTTCGAGTCCCGGTAGTGGTAAACTTTTCTGTGATGAGCAGGTAAGTTTGTCACGAATCAAGGCTGTATATATGTATTTAAGTATGTATATCTTTGTCTAGTACCCATAGTACAAGCACAAGCTTAATTTGGGACTAGGTCAATGTGTGTAATTGTTAGTAAATATTATTATTATTATATTTGCCCAAAAGGAACTGACTCACTCGATACTTGATAACTCCCTTTATAATTATGAAACTGGAAATAACAGACGCTGGCTTATTGTAGTGTTTTCAGATTATGAATTTGAAGTTTATTTAATCTATACTAATATTATAAAGCTGAAGAGTTTGTTTGTTTGTTTGTTTGAACGCGCTAATCTCAGGAACTATTGGTTCGAATTGAAAAATTCTTTTTGAGTTGAATAGACCATTTATCGAGGAAGGCTTTAGGTTATATAACATCACGATGCAATTATTAGGAGCGAAGAAATAATGGAAAATGTGAAAAAAACGGGGAAAATTATTCATCCTTGAGGGCTTCTATTGCGTGCGCTGAAAAAACGGTTCAAGATACCAAAAATATATGTAAGAAAGAATTATTTCTCTTGAAATGATCTAAAAAAATGTCCCCAACAGTATATGTCTATCTTTTAAGATTAAGTCACTAGAACCGTTTTTATGGTAAACAAATTTGGTCGAAATTAACGCATTATATGTTAACAGTTGTATCAACATAATAATATTAATCTTTATCTAAATAAATGTGTTGTTGATTAAGAGTATTTAATTGTGAAACAAAAAAGTCTTTGACATCACTTAATTTCAATGAACATCTTAGAAGATATTACAAAACCTTATATAGCAAAACAACGTTTGCCGGATCAGCTAGTTAATAATATATCGTGACACTATATCCCTTTCTGGGTGAGCAGAAATACATTAGTGGTTGTATTGAATTTGCGCTGATATGTCGTGCTCAACGTAACCAGTAGACCAGCTGCTCGCCGTTTTCAGGGCACTTATGCAAACTTTAAATTAGATGCCGTGCGGGTTTCCTCACGATGTTTTCTTTTAGCGGTTAGTATGTGGCGCCTGAATCCGTACTTGTTGTGGAAAATTCTAGATAAGATCATCACGAACGCTATAAGGAGGTGGCCTGCAGTGTGCCAGACCCTTGCTGCCTAAAAACGCCTAGGTACCAACACTTGTTCTCGCTACAAGCTGGGCCTGCGAGTCTAGATTCCTCCACGACCTAGCGAGCAAACAACCCGGGGCAAAATTCAATATAGGACCATCTGGACCGCTGTGAGGGCAGCGACTCTGGTGTTCCAGACTCCTACTGACTAAAGATCTCCTAGGTGTCCTTGAAAACACTCTACCCTCTACTCTACTTATATATATGTATATGTAGAGCTGTCCCGGTGAAGTGGCTGTGTCGTCCGCAAGCCCCTGTCAGAATACCAGCGCTGCAGAGTCTAGTGCCATGTAGCACAAGCTGAGACAGGGTCCTTACCAGCACCGGCCTAGAGTTTCTTGTGTATCGTTTGTGATTTTTTATTTATTTTTATGTTTTTTATGTTTATTTTCATGTAATCTATTGTATCATGTTGTCACTTCTGTCTGGGTGCTGCTAATAAAACGTTTTCTTTCTTTCTTTCTACCCGGGCCTTGGAATCACTATTCTACCAGTTGCCCGAGGAGTCTGATCGAAATCCCCTTTTCTTTAGTAGCCCGGTAGAAATCTTAATATGACGTCAAGGCAGCATTGAGTTTCGATGCTCTGGTATACCAGAATCTTACTGACTATAATCACCGGAGTGCTCCATCACCCGCGTGGTACGGCGGACTCTATGTACAATTGCCTTCCACAAGCCTGTCGCGTGAACACAGTTAAGGCATCTGATTATAGAAGAAGGTGAGAGGGTCTCCGAGTGCGGTTGCTAGTTGGAGTCGCTTTTTGCCACGCAGCGTCCCGCGGCTGAAGGTAAGGTGGCAATCCTTTGATATTCAATTATTATTGGAGATTTTAGAGAGAGAATATTCGAAATACCACTTCCAGACAGTATCGGCGTTTTAAAATCAAAGTCGTGTGAACTATAAGTGTAGAAATCTAAGGTTCAAGTTTCATCCTAGTTCTGACGTAATAGTATATATTAGGTCCTTACATATGAAATTGGCGTTTTTCGTACTGGCCACTTTAATCACAAATTTCTCCTCTTTGGTAAGGAATTCCAAATTCAAATTTGTACAGCTATAGACTCATGTATTTGTGCTTCGATGATCGTCATTCATTTGTTTTTTTCTTCTGTTTTTTTCTGTTTGCGTCACTCATTTTACAAAATGGAAAACTTAAAATATCGCATTATTTACGAGTACGAGTTCCGCCGTGGCACTAGTGCTGCGGAAACAACTCGAAGGGTGAATGATGTGTATGGCGGTCGTGTTGCAAAAGAAAACACAGTTCGTTTTTGGTTCCAACGTTTTCGTTCTGGAAATTTCGACCTGCAGAACAAGCCCCGTGGACGGCCTGAGACTCAAGTTGATAATGAAGAGTTGAAGGCTATTGTGGAAGCGGATCCATCGCAAACCACGTCCGAGTTAGCTGCAGGCTGCGATGTTAGTGATAAAACTGTTTTAATTCACTTGAAGCAAATTGGGAAGATTAAAAAGCTTGAAAGGTGGGTACCTCACGAATTGACTGAAGCAAACCGGCAAACGCGCGTCGACTGCTGCGTTACATTACTAAACCGGCACAATAATGAAGGTATTTTAAACCGAATCATTACCTGTGATGAAAAATGGGTTCTTTACGATAATCGGAAGCGCTCAGCGCAATGGTTGGATCCTGGCCAGCCAGCCAAATCCTCCCCCAAGCGAAAATTAACCCCAAAAAAGTTACTTGTAAGCGTTTGGTGGACTAGTGCCGGTATTGTTCATAACAGTTTTCTCAAATCTGGCCAGACTATTACGGCTGATGTCTATTGTCAGCAATTGCAAACCATGATGGAAAAGCTAGCGGCTAAACAACCTAGGCTGGTCAATCGCTCCACGCCACTGCTGCTTCACGACAACGCTAGACCACACACTGCGCAACAGACGGCTACTAAATTAGAAGAGCTTCAATTGGAAAGTCTAAGACATCCTCCGTACTCCCCGGACCTTGCTCCAACAGATTACCATTTTTTTCGAAATTTGGATAACTTCTTGCAAGGGAAAAAATTCAACTCCGATGGGGCAGTCCAAATCGCCTTCAAAGATTTTATTGATTCCCGTCCGACTGGTTTTTTTAGTAAAGGGATCAATGAACTACCTGTGAGATGGCAAAAGTGCATAGAAAATAATGGTTCATACTTTGATTAATTAAATATATTATATTAAAAAATATTCGACTTTTTGTTCCTCCCATACAAAACGCCAATTTCATATGTAAGGACCTAATATAAATTATACTTCCATGACGAGGCAGTGGGGAATTGATTACAGGACCCACAGTCCCCGTCTATATGCAGAAGTAGTCACCTTGGAGTTTTAGCCGGTACAAGTCCGACACACCTCGGCTGTGCCACCCCCTGCGTGCGGCCGGGACGGTCCAATGAGGATTTTCCCCAAGTAAAAAAAAAAAAAAAAATATACTTTGTACATGCTGAATTACGTTTACTGTGGCCTATGTTACATGGTAACTATTTGGTAATCTTAATTACGCCAGATATAATTTATTTATTGCTTCTCAGTATTCAAATTATGACCACCTGCGACGTTTCCTGCTCAATTTAGAAATAAAAATCTCCCGATGACTAACGATTCAGTTTGACTCAGTTTCGATGATTATTATGAAATTAAGTATATTTGTTTCATGACTTAAAATTACTACCGGTACTGGGAAATTATCGATTTAGCTATCCGGTACTGTAAATCTCGATTAGTAGGATAAAAGATGTAAATTTATAGGATGCAGGTATCAAGTCAGCTACGGCGTGTGCCCCATAGAAACGCAAATCCACTCCGACGCAGCCTTGAGTTTCTTTCGGCGTTTCTTCTCAAGGTAGTCGCTTCCGAAACGCTGGTAGATCACCGTTAGATTATTTCCCTGGCTGGCCGGCCAAGTCGAGTTTTGTGCCCTCAGGGGTGCCCTCGCGTTGCCACCCAACGCATAGCTTGCTGGCTCAACACCTTAATTGCTCCGCCCCTTTCGTTCGGTGAACTTGTAATGATCGTAAATTGTTCTGCCGAAAAAGACTATCGATTATTTTTCTTTACTGTTAATAGTTGCAGATGTTTTTTGGACTGCACTATGCTTACCAACAGGCGTGGAGTAGTCACTGTGTCGAATAATATTAAGAAAGTGAAAGAGATCTATAAGAATAGTGGGAAGTGACGTGGCTCACTGCCTACCGTAATAGGGATTCAGCGGAATGAAAAATTGATAGATGATAGAGGTGGATTTGATTGTATGAAATATGTATGTATGAAGTGATAAATGCGTAGAACGGAAGAAAAGGAAGGCAAGATAGAAAGAGAGAGGGTTAAATTGATTTTTTTTTACGAGATAGGGTGGTTTGAAAAAAAGAGTGTTATTAATGTGAAAAGTGAAATAAAGGAAGTTTACTTTGGTTTTGAATCTAGTCTAAAGATCCGAAAAACTACATAGAAGTGCCGGTACCAGGGATCAAACCTAGTACCGTAGCATCCCAAGCAGGGTCACTACCGTTGAGCTATCAGGACATTTATTGCTTACATTGCCTCATAAAATATAGACAGGTTTTGGTGTGGCCCGTAATTTATTTAAATTATTTTATATATTTAAATTATTTTATATAAAACTTAAATATTGAGATAATTATTTCTCATAATAAGTACGCTTACCATAATTGTAAATATTTAATCTGGGATAAGAGTAGAAGAAATTATAAGGACTTATTAGGATTTAATAGGTCCGTTGCGGGTAGCCAGAAGGGAGCAGGCGGCGGAATGCCATGAATGCAGGAGCACCGAAGACACGGTGCAGCACATCCTTAAATGATACCCAGCCTGGGCTGAGGAGAGAGAGGTTCTCAAAACCATATTAGTGCGACCTCTCGCTGCCAGCCGTGGTCGAATCTATCGGTCAGTGAGGGGGCTTGACAAAGATTCACATCCTTCTGCGAGGCTGTGATAAAGCAGAAGGAGCCCACTGAACGAAACAGGGAGCGTACAACCACTCTGGACATTCGGCAGCCAAGACACCGTCGCAGGAGGGCCGATTTTGAGCACGATCAGTAAATGTATATGTGTATTTACGGGAGGCAGCAGTCCGGATGAGAGGGAGGCGGCGAGCAGTATCCGGAGTACCGCCTGTGAGGTAGGTTTAGAGGTGTGGGCTCTTTCAGTCCATCCTTTCCATAAATGAAGCCTAAACAGGCTGTACGCTCCCTGCGAATCGGGAAGAATTTGGTTCCCAAGCACGGGTGGAGCGATTGGAAAGACACCCCGGGGGTTTTTAGTTAGTAGAAATCTGTCACACCGGGGTCGCTGCCCTCACAGTGGCTCCGATGGTCTTATGCAGGATTTTCCCCGGATTACAAAAAAAAGGGCATAATATCGTTTATATAAATAGTTAAACTGATCTTATGCGCGGTATAATTAGCTTGTGTACGTCCCGTAACCCATATACCTAGAAACCTTCAGTCGAGATATATGTAGGCCGACATGACTACAAAGGGGTCAATAGATTTTCGTTCTTTGATAATCGCTTTTATTTTTGTACTACACCGTACTTACCAACAGATGCACTGTAGTCAATTTGTCGAGCATGTCTAAAAAATAGGTCATATAGTAATATATCGTTACGCTATATCCCTTTCGGGGTAAGCAGAGCTATTTTTTTGCTGTTGGTAGTGGTTGTCATTTTTGGGTTGCACTATGTTAACCATCAGGCGTGATGTGGTCACTCTACCATGTCAGGATAAAAAACAAGATACTTTTAGTGGCTGTGCCCACTTTGCGCTTATATATCATGCTTAACGTGACCAGTAGCGCAGCTGATCGCCGTTCTCACGGCACTAGTACCCATGACATTTCCATTAAACGTCATGCGAGTTTTCTCACGATATTTTCCTTCACCGGTGAGCACGTGGGGTCTAAATCCGTACATAATCTGGAAGAATCCAGAAGCACGTGGCGGGATTTGAATCTTCCACCATTCGCATGGTCTATATTCCACTAGACCACAACAATAAAAAAAATTAGTTAATATTTAATATATATTAAATTGCTATATATACTAAGCTGACGATTTTCACAATTTGAACTTTCCTCTGCTAATATTTAGGCTAAAATCAAATTCCTATATATTCAGTGTTTTGTCCAAATCGAATTTCATTCTTGAGAAATATCGAATCAAAGTCAAAGTAGCTTCTATAAATATCAGCTTTAGAATAGAAAAAGAAAAGACAACATTTGATCCCCCACAACTAAGTTAACAATATAATACAATGACAAGCACAAAAAAATAAAATCAAAAACAGAAAATAATATACCTATACAAAAAAACTCTAGGCTGGTGCTGGTAAGGACCCTGTCTCAGCTTGTGCCACAGAGCACTAGACTCTGCAGCGCTGGTATTCCGAAGGCCCTTGCAGACGACACAGCTTTACCATAAACACAGTATTGCACATTTGTACATATCAAGCGTTTATTTTTTTTTTGTTTGGTTTAGTGCAAGTAACCTACCCAAATATCAAATCTACCATGATATCTGAACCTCTGTCTCAAACCGAGACAATCCCAGATAAATCCAGATGTATGGTAACCCTGATTGTAATATTCATGGATTAAAACTCGGTTGAAAGGTAATTAGCGAAAATCACTCGATGCAAGGTAAATGAACTTGCATCCTTGAATGACATTTAAAATCGGGTCAAGAATCGATAGCGTCAGCATAAACCTGATTCCCTTGTTGCAGACTGTAGAGTCATCAAAAAATCGGTTTTACTGAAGCTAGCTACCGCATCACTATTGGCAGTAATTTTATTAATGAAAGGCCGATAATCCACTGCTGCGTACGATAACGCATGTACGTAAGCGTGTATAGAATATTTAACTTAAGCCCACAATTTTACGGAAATAATAAAATATAAAATAAAAACAGAAGAATGACGAGTCCATTAAAATGATTTTAAAATACGGCAAGTATTACAAAAGTGTTAAGCAATATCTTCGGTTCTATCAAAGTAATAGTGACCAGTAATCTATCGCTTAAAAGTGGAAAATCTGTATTATAATAATAATAAAAAAATCTTAAAATTATTTTAATATTTTCTAAATCATGGTAGAACACACAACTAAAATTAAATTTTATAACAGCAGATATTTTCTTGATATGTAATGATTATCAAATAAAATAGAAACTATTTCTCATAAAATTTAATTAATTGCTGATAAAATCTCGAATTAAGGTTTTTTAATTTATTCATAGATAGATTTGAAATATTCTTGATTTGTCCATTTAAGTTTTATCTGCCAAACATACATATCATACAGATATACTCAAACATTATTTTTGTGACAAAGAAAAGAGTTTTAGTAATAGAATTGCTTATGTTGCCCTACGGTTCCCGTTTGGCTATCTTTGGCATCGTGGCTTTGGGGCAGAAAGCGTCCACAATGCATTTCCACTGTGACCTGTCCTGCGCATCACACATTAGTTCATCCCGCCGTCGATATCGAACCAGTGATCCTTGACTCAGGCAGAACTACGTTTTTCTCAGGTGGTGCGCCAGATATTGCGCCCCGCTTCCCTCTAATCCAGGTAGCAGACTCCCTCAAGTGTACTGCCCGACTATTGTCACCAGGGATGTCGCGTTTCCTCTGGGCGAACGCGTCCCTCTGGCAACGGCGAGGATATCTGACCCTTACAGCGGCCTCCTTCTGCTTCATCACAACCTCGCAGAAGAATGCCACTTCTTGCCATGACTCTTACACTTGCTAAATAGTGGAACACCGGGCGACTCATTCCGTCTCTAAAAGATGAAATTTTTCAATTGCTATTTCAAAATGAATGTTTTAAAAAGTAGCACGTTTTTTTTTTCAAAAATTTTGAGGGTTATTTGGTCAAAATTATAATAAGCACAACGGTATTATCTTAATACCTAAATTCACTACTTCATGCGTCTGTTTTCATTAAATTATCAGCCATTTGATTGATTATATCGCGTGTAACGTGATTCTCTACAGCATGAACATGCGTTTCTGTCAGTGTCATTACTTAATTTAATCCTTAATCAAGATCCGTACACGCAGCCGTGCGCAGCGGTGTGCTATCCGTCGCACGGTCGAAAATGTTAAGCCAGTGGTAACTGATAATATTCTATCACAGTGGAGGTACTAGACCGCATTCTTTATCGCGCAGTCGCGAATAATACACGTGTAATCGAGTACGTACTCGATTTTCGGTCAAAAATATCGATAAGTACTTTAGGCGCGTCACTATTCATTCTATCAGGGCAAGTGCGGGCGGATTTTTCAAAATTACATAACGGACACGTGGCTAACTAAAGTTGCTGGAAGTGGAAGAAAATGATAGATGTATTTTTTCGAAAAGAACAATTCTTGGATTTCTCCGTAAAATAAGCGGTGTTTTGTAGATTTGTGAAGTTTTTCTGTGGACTTCCGTCACGCTCAAGGCGGCGAAGGTGAGTGTTTGACCACATTCTTTTGTTAATTGCGTTCGTAACGGTTGTTATTTGTGCATTTTTATTTACTCGAGTGAAATCCACTGCATCCCAAACTTGTTGAGCTCTTTTATGATTAACGCTAGTACTCTACGCAATTCGCGCAAGTCAG
Source organism: Automeris io (assembly GCA_036320925.1). NCBI lineage: Eukaryota > Metazoa > Arthropoda > Insecta > Lepidoptera > Saturniidae > Automeris > Automeris io. The sequence continues at coordinate 9,512,470 of JAUDJH010000023.1, read as the reverse complement.
CGCTGTTTATACCGCATAAATATATATTTATCTACTGTATTAGTGAAGCTTTGTGTCAATATTTTAAAAACTTTAAAAATTAGACTTGATTTGAATATACTCGTACAATATTCGGATAAAACCTTTACTATATTAGTATAGTAGAACTAGATCGTGACCATAGCATCCAAATGCAAAGCGGTCTTTGCATTTTATGACGGTTCATAGTACTTTGCTTTGGACTGTCTCATTTAGGGATCAGCTTGTGTTCGTCCAGGCTATTTTTATACTGTCTTGATAATAATAATCACGATCCAGTTCATATACACAGGGACCTTCTGTTGTAGTATATGCTACTAAAGTTCCTGGACTATATTGTGCTTATCATCAGATGAGATGTAGTAATGTGTTTGACCCAATATAAAAAAGAACTCTCGGAACAAGTTGGTATTCTTTACCGTCATTTCTTTCTAGACTCAAAGCTACTTAGACGCTTAGAACTAATCGTGACAGGCCGAAGCGAGTCAGTATGACGGACTGTACACTTATTTACTATGATACGACAGCGCTACCACCTCAATGACATTTTTTTTTTTATACCGACTCGACACAGTGACTGCACCATACCTGATGATAAGCATGGTGCAGTCCAAAAAACGCCAACGACTATCGAAAGGTAACAAAAAACCCATCGGTAGTCGCAGCGATCATGCCAGCCTGCACAAATATCTCTTCACGCTACGTTTAAAAGATCCCATATCATAGGATGGAGGGAACACGCTCGCCGGAAGACCATTCCACAGCCCAACGACACGGCAAAAGAAGGAGTTAGAGAACTTCTTTGTCCTGGCCGGGATGTGAGATACCGTATAGCTGTGACAACGCAAACCCGCGCGCGTGGATCTATTCAGGAAGGGAGAGGGTGGAACAAGGTTAAACAACTCCTCAGAACACTCGCCAGGATACAGACGGTAGAAAACGCTCAGTGAGGCCACATCTCTGCGCAACTGAAGCGGTTCAAGATGTTTAGTCACTTCAGGATCATTCACAACGCGGACAGCAAATTTTGAAAACACTCATAAAAGCTTAAGAGCGCAGGCTTTATAATCAGTAATCAAAATACCCCTTCCCCTTCAATCATACATTGACTGCGCGTCACTCTTATGTGGTTGACATTCCAGCTGCTCGCACGAAGCGATGTGCCGTCTCAATTTCTCTGCGAACCACCAAGGAGTGGAATTCACTTCCAGCGATTGTTTTATCAGCATCTTACGTCATGAGAATCTTCAAACGATGAGTGAAACGGTATTTACTAGGTGAGCACGCTCCATCATTTGCCTGTAATAAAAATAAATTAACTCGCTAGATAGAAAGATGAAGGCTCAGCCTAAGCCCGGTTAGCAGTGATGAGGATATGACACTGGTGGTTAATAGCCATTAAGGCTCTGGTACACAAAGCCACCGCCTTCACGGCTGCACAGATGGTTCTATGCAGGATTTCCCCCGTAATATAAAAAAAAGCTATAATCGCCACTTGCTTTGGCTTTGTTGGCATCGTGGATAAGGGACCAGTATTACCCCTGGATTTTAAATACGAGTTTGGGCACCACATGCTCCCCGGTGAAGGAAACCATCGTGAGGAAATCCGCATAGTATCCAATAGAAATGTCATGTGTACTAGTGCTGTGAGAACGGCGATCAGCTGCGCCACTGGCCTCGTCGGGGACGCCATATCAGCGCAAAGTGGATATTGCTACTAATGTATCTGCTCACCCTGAAAAGGGATATAGCGTAACGATATATTATTATTGTTTATCTATTTATTCTTTGTATTAACAACATTTTTATATTAAAAAAAAATCATTTATAAATTATAAACAAAAATCATGAAGACCTACGGGGGCGAGGTCTAAGGCCCAGGCCATCGGTAGTTAGAAGCTCAGAGTGAGGAACCTCCCAACAACGGGTGCTGTATCGAGTAATATCGCCTTCTTTATTCGGCCCTTGATTCAACAACGTAGTAAGAGCCTCTCAAGATGATAATCAAGGCTCTTTGTGATCAGCCCATAATTATTATTACATTATTTTTTATAAAATATAGCGCGCTGTTTAATAATTTCATCGTTTTTATTAAAAAGCCCCTAGGGCTAACGCTAGGTGTCGTTTGTCCCTCACCGCTCCACTGCCCGTAAAGGGCAATAAAACTTTGAGAGCTACAGGCGTAACCAATGAAGGAAGCAAATTCTTTATTCTTATAAGATTAATGTGCACATTTTTATTTCTTAGCTTGTAATTGATATAGTCATAGTTATAATATTTCTAAGAAGTCTATACAGTATTCTTGGAAATAATTTATCTGTATTTATAACAGTACTGTGGCTATTTTCACGAGTGTATGTTTGATTCCTGACTGGCATTAGAAAATTCTAATGTAAGTTTATAAATTTATTTTATTTTATTTAAATTTAAGTCATTTAATTTTGAGTTAAGACTGACTTTATAAAAAAAATGACTAATTCGAAGAAATCAAGTACTTAATGCGTCAGTATATTATATAAGACCACTTTTCCCAGTAGTTGTATTATAATTTATTTCATTTGAATTTTTTAGTTAGATATATAAAAAGTGATAAATAGCTGAGTTAATTGTGCCAGCACACGTATGAAGTGTATTCAACGGTCAAAGGTTTAAATACTGGTACATACCTCAGGGTTTTTCCAGATTAAAATGAACCGGATCGCGTTAAGGAGTGCAAAGATAGGTTGGTTTAAAAGATGGTGTCATCGATACACAAACGTAAGTTTCGATGATTCGGGCGCGGGGAGAGGATTAATGATGAAAGATGACAAAAAAGGTATACAATATGAAATCGAGTGGTAGTAAAAGCTAAGGCCTACTGAGATTTACCTATAGGCAGAGATGGGCAAAATGTAATCTGATTAACGATTACAAAATGTAGTCGTAATTATAATTTTCTTGCTGTGTAATCGTAATTAAATCCAATTAAAATATTAAGAAATCATAAATGTTCATTCAATCTGGGATTCTGTAGTATTTAAAACATAAATGAGCAAAACGCTGTCATATTAATGATCAAAAACGTAAAATGTAATTGTAATCGTTTTTATTAATCTGATTACATTTTGCCCATCTATGCGTATAGGCAGTAGCGTTCATTCCATAGATGCATGAAAGCATTGCATGCCCTTACGATAAATAAGTCTGGAATACATTGCTTAAAGTTAAACAAAAAAGGAACCCTTTATATTAATATCTATTCTATATTCACGCCATCTATCTTTCCTATGAATGCAATATAGTAGTTACTACCATAATACAATATTCAAATTAAAAACGCGAGTTCTGCTTAACCTGTCCAAGTACCCTATGCACGTCACTGCCTATAGGGACCAAATAAAGAGATCTCTGATGGAGGTTAATGTCAACAGTACGCGAATTCGGCTAGAGTGCATGACGGGTTTACTGAATGTTAAGGAAGCGGAAGAGGTTAGCAAGAATAGAGAGAAGTGGCGTTTCATTCGTTCTAAGGCTCCAATAGAGACGTGACATGATAATAGAAAGATAAAAAGAACCTTGTTTCTGGTAACCGAACAGCCGATAGATCTATTAATTTATCAGTATTTAGGGTTCCGTATATCAAACGGGAAAAGATATCAAACATCGGAAATCACTTATAAGTCAGAATATATTATACTACAAAGTTAAAGATTTAAAAAAATACGACAGTTTATGTCGAACATTTTATCTTTTACATTGTATTCGCAAGGAAATCGAAATCTATAGGTTACTTCCCGATAATCTGAAGAGTTAATTAACCTTGTTCCACCCTCTCCCTTCCATAAAAGAAGTACACGCGTGGGTCTTTCCAGTCACAGCTATGCGGTAACCCATATCCCGGCTAGGAATAAGAAGTCCTCTCACTCTTTCTTTTGCCGTGTCGTAGCTGTGGAATGGTCTTCCGGCGAGCATGTTCCCGCCGTCCTATGATATTGGGTCTTTTAAATGAAGTGAGAAGAGATATTTTTGCAGGCCGGCATGATCATTGCGACTATTGATTGGCTTTTTGTTTATAGTTTTAGTCGTTTTTTGGACTGTACCATGCTTACCATCGGGCGTGATGTGATATCTATGCTAAGTTAGGATAAAAAAATCTACAATCATTAAATTAGACTAGAAACAAGGTTAGCATTTTTTATATAACTAAGGAAAAACGATTATTTTATACCGACAAGTTTATACGGAACAGATGAAGCGTGAGTTCAACTCGCGCTTGGCTGGTGTTTTTTTTTTACGGAATAGTTGTCGTTGGTCTGGCAAGTCGTTTAAAACTCCACGAGTCTTTATTATTTCACAGGGTATTTAGAAATTCTCGGGACTTTACAGCGTCGCTGGGGTTAGAATCTGAAACTGCACCTGTGAACGCCGTAGTTAGTAACAGTTGCATTACGCCAAGGTCTACCATAGTTCAATACCCTCGCGACCGCAGTCCAAGGTTCAAACAACCTTCATGGATAATTACCCACTCAGTTATGTATTGAGAATTATTTTACAATTAAGAAATTAATGGAAGGCTAATTTCGTATAAAACGTTCGGACAAAGGTGAAGCAAGATATTTTTTAAGGCTAAGGTTTATAGACGCTACTTTGCATTTACTTAGACATAACTCAAACGTTACATATTGTAGTACTTTCTTAATGTAAAAGTATACTGCTAGTTGCGGGGTTTACCGACAGAATAGAACAGTGTCTTTTTTTACACTGGATTGACATAGTGACTACAGAGTACCTGATGGTAAGTACCGTGTAGTCCAAAAACGAAAGCGACTATCAAAGGATGAAAATCCATTGATAGTCTACATCGTCATGTCGGCCCACATATACCACGACTGAAGGTCTCTAGGTATATGAGCTACTGGATATACACAAGCTGATCCCGAAACGCGACAAGCCGAACTGGTCACTATGACGGGCTTTACACTCATGTACTGCGATCGCGTTCCAGACGGGCACCGACGCCTTACCACCTCGCTGCTGCTCGTTTAGCACCACCCAGGAGTCACGTGTAGAGAAACCAGGGTAAAGCCTGCGGACACGAGCAGCTTCGACTCCCAATATCTCCCTCAAGGTCTCCCTCTTCATCATACTGATGTGTCGTAAGCGTTTAAGCAATTGCAAGCAAATTGGCTTTGCATGCATCTTCTCTGCGCATAGTACACACCCGCCAACCCGCATTGGACTTTATGTGCTGGGTTCAATATCCAAACCCTTTCCCAGTTTCCACACATATGATGATGATGTCCTAGCCGGTTTCGGCCACGGCGACTGTTTCAACACCGGTTAAGAAATTCGAGTTCCAGTTTTCGGAAACAGTCAATTGCGCAGGAGATATTTAAATACATAATTGGACGCGCAGCCAGAAAAGCACTCTCTCGTCCGAGCTCCCTCAGGCCCGATAGAAAGGAGAACCAGTACGATCGGGAGGGAGCGGGATGCAGGTTTTGGTCGAGTTTTCCCTTCTCTAAACACCTGGCTGAATTGCGGTGTACAAGAGATACCTTAGTCGCCTTTTACGACACCTCAGCAAGAAGAGGGGGGTGCTATTCTATTCTGCCGGCAGCCACCACGGATTAACACGGCACACATATAGTGGAAGAGGGAAGGGAGGTCTTTTCTTTACAGTAGGACAATATTGACCAATAATAATGTCAAAGTATATGTCAGGTCACTAATTTCATTCATTCCTCACTCTGTGATTACCCAGTGTGCACGTCAGTAAGGGCTACACTAGTCACTTTCTGATGGAATTGCTATTCTTAGGAGCTGGTAGGGTTGTGATTCGGGCCCCAAGCATGCACATGACCATTACCGAACATACATATAGTTATCCGCTTATCTTTGCTTTGGTGTCTGTCGCTATCGAAACACAAGTAGATCAACGATAGGTTCATTTTTCTGGCTAACCGTCCATATTGAGTTCTTTATCCCCCGTGGTGCCCTTGCGTTGGCACCCAACCTATAAATCGCTGGCTCAACATCCTTTTTTTAACCCGGGGGAAACCCGTTATAGGCCGTCAGAAGGCGATGAGGACCGCCCCCCAGTGTGTCGGACACGCACCGACTAAAACCCCTGGGGTGTTCCTTATCCCGTCTGGCAGTGCCAAAGGGCAAGGCTGTGCTAGCTTCCTGAGCACCCGGCGACGTCTGGCCTAATGGAAGGCCACTGCACAACTATTATTCTCCTTCGTTGTCTTGAATCGCGATGTGTTCCCGCGCACCGCTCTCGCCTTGAGAGTGTCGGGCGAGGCACTCCCTCAAGTGCGCCGCCCAGTGGCTGAACACCCTGAGTGATCGCCCTCTTTGCCCGGGGTAGTCGTGTTGTCCTGCCGAATAAAAAGGGGCAGAGGATCCTGCGCAGTGCCGTGCACTCGAAGAGAAATTAGAAAAGTCAGTTGCACGTGATGTCGATTCCGTGTCAAATGTCCGGTGGAGAGTGTTCTCAGGAACTACATTCTTTGTTTCCCCCAGCCCCATTCCACCACAAAACCACTAGACATCGTGTCGGATACCATCCGTATGTGGTGGATGTTCCTTATATTCGCACGAAAAGATTCGCTTCTACATTTATCATGCGAACGGCTAAGGAGTGGAATATGCTTCCAGCGGCCATATTTCAGCGATCTTATGACCTGGGAGTCTTTAAGAGAAGAGTGAATAGGCATATGCTAGGCGATCGCGTTTCATCATCGAACTCATCTTCACTTTCCACCAGGTGTGATTGAGGTCAAGCGTTCGTCTATATATTATAAAAAAAATGAATATCCATTGACAATGATAACATTAAACAAAACAGAAATCACATAGGCCTCAAAAAAGGACAATAAACTGAGATACAAGGCAATCCCAAAAACATTGGCTTCCGCAGCAATTCCGATGCTTCTTGCTAGGCGGTTCCGAGGCGAGTGTTTGTGGAGTGCTGAATAAAGCCATCTAATAGTAGTCTTGCGGAAATAAAAAATATACGTACGGGAAGGGTGTGTAAATTTACGATATATTCAAGTTTTTGCCAAAGACAAACGTTTCTTCTTAGCAGAATTTAAGCGAAATCTCAGTCTAACATTTCTAAAGTTCACAGTAAAAAACGCGACAAAACTAAAATTATGAATGTAAATGAGATTAACTTCAATTACAAAGTGTTATCATACGGCCAAGTGTTATCATGTAATCCATTAAACAACGCACGATCGTATTATGTTGATAATATATTATGTTAATTTTATATAACTAACTTATCTCGAGGCCAATATTTTTTATCTTCGAAACGTCCTATTAATTTTAATTATATCGATTTATACGATTTAATTATAATATAATAACGCTATCTTGTAAAACTTTATCTTCGCTAGAATTGCTTGTAAGCTGTTAAATATTTGGGGTTTTTGCTGCAGCCATAACATGGACGATAAATATCAAAAGTCAGTACACAAAGTAATTTGATAGACAAGATACAATAACTTTTACCTTATTGCAACAAAAATGCAAGTAACTATATTCCCTGACAAATCATAAAGAAAGATTGATGAACAAATGAGAATTGATCCGTTACCAGCGTGAATACCGTAGCGCGTGTGGCATATGATTGATGGGTAAGAAGTAGATAAAGTGCCTTTTAGATAAGTTTAGGTAAACAGGTGACTCAATTTCCTTTCGTGCTGCATTCTGACTTAGGACAGACATAATACCTACTCTGACCGGTGGTCGTGGGTGTTTTGGTAGAAAGACACGGATTTTGGCGTTTTACTGTTTATTTGCACTTTAAGGGACACCGAATTGCGACGCACACGCACGTACTCTAGTCTTGGGTCTCGGTAGTCGACTGCTTTAGCTAGAGCATCCGTTGCGCGCCCGCACCCCTTACCCCGCGCGTCCCGTAACACCCTAACGACCTTTAGAGCGTTTAACACAATTACGTATCGGGCGGCATCTACATGCTATACTACTTAATAAATAATAGAGACTCATAGAGCTGGTAGATTTGTTGACGATGAATTTAGACGGAGATTAAAATGCAGAACATCGAGTTTGGTTGGCAAATGAAACTCTTGAATGTCGGAACGTAATATATTGACGATACTTGTAATACAAGGGCTTACACGTGTTTACCGAACGACTGCGTGCGGCGGTGTGTCGTTCGTCGCTTAGCTAGCGCGTGCCCTGCGGTGCGCGGGAGCAGCGCGCGGGGGTGTGGCCCGCATGGTTCACGCGGCGAGTTGGAGATCCGCTGAGCTAATATAAAAGACGCTAATGGGTTCTCTACACTACTCCCCGGCCGAGACCGTTTCTACGGTCGATAGTTTTGATGGTAGTTAGTTTTAGCTGGCGTCTTCTTTGGCCATATATGCTGGCTTTAGGCGGTCAATCGACACGGTCTGTGTTTTTCCTTGAATCTCTAAGTCAAAGGTTTTAGGGCCATGCCGGAGGACTTTGAAAGGGCCCAAGTAAGCAGCTTGCAAGGACTTTCTTTCAGGACCTTGACGCAGGAAGACATGAGTTGCTTCTGGAAGGCCTTTGGGTATGTAAAATATTCTTGATGAGTGCCAGGCTGTTTGTTGTGGTGTTAGCTTGCTTATTTTGCTTCGTAATCGTGTAACAAAGTCTGAAATTTCTATTTGATCGTCAGGCAATGGTGTGAAAAACTCTCCTGGTAATCGTAAAGGCTCTCCATATACTAGTTCTGCTGTGGACACTTGCAAGTCCTGCTTCCAAGCGCTACGTATTCCGAGGAGCACCAGCGGCAGAGCTTCTGTCCATTTGTTCTCATGACATGTCAATGATGTTTTGAGCTGACGATGCAGCCTTTCCACCAAGCCATTGGCTGCCGGATGGTAGGATGTAGTGGTGTGGTGCGATGATCCTGTGAGCGCTGTGACAGCCTTGAAGAGTCGTGATTCAAACTGTCGTCCTCTGTCTGTAGTGATGTGTTCGGGACAACCAAATCGAGCTATCCAGCCCGAGAGGAGGGCAGTCGCACAAGTTTCAGCAGTAATGCCTTTTAGTGGTATTACCTCAGGCCAACGAGAGAAGCGGTCGACCAAGGTGAGGCAGTACCGGAAGCCATCGGAGATGGGTAAAGGTCCGACTATGTCCATGTGGACATGTCGAAATCGGGCTGTAGGTAGTTCAAACTCTGCTAGTGGTGATTTTGTGTGTCTGTGAATTTTACACCGTTGACATTGTTGGCATTCCTTGGCCCAGCTGCGACATTCTTTGTTTATTCCTGGCCAAACAAATCTTTGGGTCATCATCTTTACAGAGGCGTTTATTCCCGGGTGACTAAGGTTGTGCAGAGAGTCAAAAACTTGTCGTCGGAATTCTTTTGTAATGAACGGTCTATGAACACTAGTTGAAATGTCACAATAGACTTCATCTGTAGTACCTTCTATGATAAACTTTTTGAGTTTCAGGGTTGATCCGTTTAATATGAGTTCTTTGAGTTCCATGTCGTTCTGTTGTGCTTTGGCAAGAGAGTGATAATTTAGACTTTGCATTTGATTTGTGCCTAATGCTTCCACTCGAGATAAAGAATCAGCCACAGTGTTTTCTTTCCCTGGTACGTAGCGGATGTCTGTACTGTACTGGCTGATGAAATCTAGATATCTGTACTGGCGTGGTGAGCAATTATCTCGTCTGGTGGAGAAGGCAAATGTGATTGGCTTGTGATCAGTGTAGATTGTGAATGTTCTAGCTTCAACCATATGCTTGAAATATCTGATTGCTTCGTATATCGCCAGGAGTTCACGGTCGTAGGGGCTGTATTTACGTTGTGACGGACTTAGTTTTCTGGAGAAAAATGCCAATGGTTGCCATGTGCCCTTGATGCGTTGCTGAAGTACTGCTCCTAGTGCTGTGTCAGATGCATCAGTTTGTATAGCGAGTTCTGCGTCGATATTTGGATGTGTCAAGAGAGTAGCTTGAGACAGAGCAGTTTTGCAGTCGTTGAATGTGTGGCATACTCACTATCTATTTATTTATTTCTGTCTTTAACATTACCTATTTTCTAATTCTTTTTACTATACTAACCTATAACTAACATCTACTTTAAATACCATTATTATAACTTCACTTATTTATCTAAGTAATTTTATCGACACATTTCGTACTAACACACTTGATATTTATTTCTTAAAATCGTGTCGTGCGGTGCAAACGGCACTGAGCTAGAGAGCCGCGGGATACCGGGGCGCGCGGGGGGATTGTACATGTGTAAGCGACGCGAGCGCTTAACCGCCCGCGCACCCGGCAAACAGTCTTGCTATCACACTGAGACTAGCTCCACGCACCACTCGCTCGCTACTTATAGTTTTCGTATTGTGTTTATTTTCGTGTTCTTATTTGTATTATTGTGCTGTATAATCTATTTCTGCTTGGACTATTATACTTGTGCTTCACTACTTCTACTGGACTTTGTACTGTGCTTCATTAAACGCTATCTACTTGCTGTCTGGACTTCTTCATTTCATTTCTTCATCATCTCATCTCTATCACGCTATCCTGTGCTATAGTGTAAGGTAGGTCACTATCATCATACCTACCACGTCAAACTGGTGACCCTCGACGCGAAAGATGAGAGTTTCGGTTGAAACCGTTACTTCAAACCATGAAGGTACCGCAACCACACAGCGATCGCGCTCATCATCGCGCGCTTTCACACCTTCCGACATTTCGACACGACATTTTTGTATAGATCCATTTGCTCCAGACGAACCCGAATTATGGTTCGCATTGCTAGAAGCACAATTTCACTGTAATGACATCACGGACGACACGACAAGATTTTCGTTCGTCACGAGCCAATTGAATATGGAACATGCAACGACCGTGAAGGACATTATTTTACATCCTCCCTTAAACAACAAATATGATCTTATTAAAAGCGAGCTTATCAAGCAATTGACCACCTCTCACGAAAGAAAGACTATACAGCTCTTGAAACACGAAGAGCTAGGCAACAGGAAGCCATCTCAGTACTTAAGACACCTAAAAGACTTAGCTGGACCTTTCTTGCCTGACATCATAATCCAGTCAATTTGGTGCAGCCGTCTTCCAAACAAACTCCAGGCACTACTTGCATCACAGCCTATACAGTCCCTGGATCATCTTGCGGACCTGGCAGATCATGTCTATGACATCACATCGTTGTCTGGCGTTATTGCTTCATCTTCCGGCTGCACACAAACTACACATGAAGTGAACGAAATTATGGAGCTAAAAAAGTTGGTGCAGCATCTCACACAGAAGCTAGAGGAGCACACTCGACCATGCAGCACCTCCATAAACTGCAGTACTATTACCAGCGCGAGACCACGAGACTATAGTCAACGTTCATCTTCTTCACCTCAGAAGACCCGCACACAGTCCAGCTATCTAAGATACCCCGTTTGCTGGTATCATAACAAATACGGGGCACACGCGCAGAAATGCAGCAAGCCCTGTGATCACGCGAAAAAGGAGAACTCCGAGGACAGCCATGCAGAAATAGCGGCAGCTAACTGCCCATCATCTCTTGGTCGCCTCTTCGTCTCTGACCGCAGGACCAACACACAGTTTCTGGTGGACACTGGCAGCGACCTCTGCGTCTACCCACATTCTGCGCTGCGGGAACGTTGTGCTAAAACCGACTTGCAATTAACTGCAGCTAACGGATCGATCATCGACACATACGGCTTTATAGAGCTTAATCTTAATTTAGGTTTAAGACGAAATTTTGTATGGCGTTTCATTGTAGCAAACGTAACAAAGCCAATCATAGGGGTTGACTTTCTCAGCCACTATAATTTAATTGTAGATTGTTGCAATCACCGATTAGTAGACAACACCACTACACTAGCATCAAATGCTTGTATTGCTCATGGTGAAATGTTATCTGTTAAAGTTGCGACTGACGACACGCGTTATCATGGCGTTTTGGCAAAATACCCTGAAATTTTACGCACTTCAGGCGCACCGATGTCTCCAAAGCACGACACGGTACATCATATTAGGACTACATCAGAACCGGCTATAGCTTGTACCCCTCGGAGTCCGGCCTATACATTGTCTCACCCTGCTCCTGATTCTAATCCTACTAACACTACCTCCTCCACTACTCATCCTAGCCCTCATCCCGGTCCTGTTTCACAACAGAATCACCCAGCTCAGGATGACCTTAGAAGAACACGCTCGGGTCGTAAAGTTCGATTTTCTAATTTTTATCGCCCGTAGCGACGGTCTCTGGAGGGGAGTGATGTGGCATACTCACTATCTATTTATTTATTTCTGTCTTTAACATTACCTATTTTCTAATTCTTTTTACTATACTAACCTATAACTAACATCTACTTTAAATACCATTATTATATCTTCACTTATTTATCTAAGTAATTTTATCGACACATTTCGTACTAACACACTTGATATTTATTTCTTAAAATCGTGTCGTGCGGTGCAAACGGCACTGAGCTAGAGAGCCGCGGGATACCGGGGCGCGCGGGGGGATTGTACATGTGTAAGCGACGCGAGCGCTTAACCGCCCGCGCACCCGGCAAACAGTCTTGCTATCACACTGAGACTAGCTCCACGCACCACTCGCTCGCTACTTATAGTTTTCGTATTGTGTTTATTTTCGTGTTCTTATTTGTATTATTGTGCTGTATAATCTATTTCTGCTTGGACTATTATACTTGTGCTTCACTACTTCTACTGGACTTTGTACTGTGCTTCATTAAACGCTATCTACTTGCTGTCTGGACTTCTTCATTTCATTTCTTCATCATCTCATCTCTATCACGCTATCCTGCGCTATAGTGTAAGGTAGGTCACTATCATCATACCTACCACGCTAAAAATGCTTTTTGCTGCTCTGCATTAAGTTTGATCGGGCTTGCTCCTTTTGCGTTCGGTCCTTCTAGTAGAGTGTTGAGCGCTACCTGACATTCTGCAGCTCGTGGGAGAAATCGTCTGTAGAAGTTAATAAATCCTAAAAAACGACGCAGTTCTTTGACTGTTTTGGGAATAGGATAGTCTTGGATGGCTTCCACTTTCTCCTGTGTTGGTTGCACGCCATGCTCTGACACCTGGTGTCCCAAAAAGGTGACTGCTCTCGCTCCAAATGTACATTTTGGTGCGTTGATTAAAACTCCATACTCTTTTAATCTTTGAAAGAGTTGCCTTAGATGCTGTCGGTGTAGGTTTTCCGTCTCGGAATAAATTAAAATGTCATCGACGTATCCGTAGCAGAAGTCTAGGTCGCGCAAGACTTCGTCGATGAAACGTTGGAATGTTTGTGCAGCATTTCGGAGTCCAAATGACATGTACGGAAACTCATACAAGCCAAATGGCGTCGTGATGGCAGTCTTTGGGATGTCGTAGCTGTGAACCGGAATTTGGTTGTAGGCCATGACTAGGTCTACTGTGCTGAAGATCTTCTTGCCCGCCAGTTGGTAAGTGAAGTCTTGTATGTGTCTGATCGGATATCTGTCAGGTATAGTGCGTGCGTTCAATGCCCGGTAATCACCGCACGGTCGCCAACTATCATTTTTCTTGCGAGCCAAGTGTAGGGGAGAAGACCAAGCGCTGTCTGAAGCACGAGCTGTGCCGTTATGTAACATTTCAGCGAATTCTTTCTTCGCAATTGATAGTCTCCCTGAATCTAGGCGTCGAGGGCGGCAGCAGACGGGTGGCCCTGGAGTCGTCTTGATGTGGTGTACCGTCGAGTGTTTAGGATGTTCCGGTTTACCAGGTGGGCGGGTAATTTCTGGAAACTCTCTGAGGATATTGTGATACGGAGAGTCTGTGATTGTTGTGCGAACTGATGATATTGCTTCTGCCCCCTTGTTGTAGCTGGCTGGCACAATAAGTGATGTTACGCCATCGACGATACGGCGGTTACGACAGTCGACGAGTAGGTTATAGTAGCCTAAAAAATCGACGCCGATGATTGGCTTCGTTACATCAGCAATAATGAAGCGCCAAGTAAAGATTCGCCGTAATCCCAAGTCAAGTTGTAAATCGATGGATCCGTATGTTGCAATTGGAGATCCATTTGCAGCTAAAAGTGTATATTTGCATTTGAGGGTAGTATGATTACGGATGGCAGTTCTTGGGTATACGCACAAGTCCGAGCCTGTATCGACAAGGTATTGAATTTTTGTCCACTTGTCGGTAATGAACAAACGGCCTGTGGGGGAGAGGCAGACGGTTTCGGCCACTAACGACTGCTGCGGTAGTTTTCCGACTTTTGATACTCGCATGGTTGTTCGCATTTTCTTGCGTTTTTACCGAATTGGCAATGATACCAGCAGAAAATCTTGTCATCTGGGTGCGCCTGGAAACGAATACGGCCTTTGGATTTGGCTCGCTGCCATTGCCTGTTGAAATTTTTGTGGTTGTGGCGTACTCGGTTTGTGCGTGAGATTTGTTCTAGATAATTAGAGGCTTCTTCTGCATGGCCTTCCAACGTAGAGTTTCCCTGGGCTCTTGCTGGTGAGGTGGCGCTAGCGAGGTGGTGCTGGGTCGTCTGTTGCTGTGGAATATCGTTTAGTCGATCTGCCAGGTCCGTTAAGTCCTTAAGATTGCTTGTACTTTGCGCAGTAATTATTGATTGCATGTGAGCGGGTAGTCTACTCGTCCATATGGTTCTCAGGAAGTCATCAGGGATGTCAGGGCCCGCTAAGTCACGTAAATGTCGTAAGAATACTGACGGTTTGCGGTCACCCAATTCTTCGTGATGCATAAGTTGCAGCGTCTTCTTTTCACGGGAGACGCATGTTCGCTTGATTAATTCGTCTTTGAATTTGTCATACTTTCCTGTGGCCGGTGGTGATAAAATTACGTCCTTCATAATTTTGGCATAGTCTTGTTCGAGATTGGCGCTAACCGAGTAAAATTTTGTTGTATCACTTGTTATTCCAGCTAGGATGAATTGGTATTCAATTTGGGCAAACCAAATTTCTGGTTCGTCCGGCCAGAATGGGGGTACGCGTACGCTAACTCGATGTACCTGGCCGCTTTCGGTGGAATCTTCCATGCTTGCCGATGCTATAATTGTGTGTTTTGTATTGCTGCAGCGTCCGGATGTCGGTGTCACCAGTTTGGTTGGCAAATGAAACTCTTGAATGTCGGAACGTAATATATTGACGATACTTGTAATACAAGGGCTTACACGTGTTTACCGAACGACTGCGTGCGGCGGTGTGTCGTTCGTCGCTTAGCTAGCGCGTGCCCTGCGGTGCGCGGGAGCAGCGCGCGGGGGTGTGGCCCGCATGGTTCACGCGGCGAGTTGGAGATCCGCTGAGCTAATATAAAAGACGCTAATGGGTTCTCTACATCGAGCATAGACCTAGAGTCGCTTGCCTCGCAGGGTTTTACCGGTCGCAGTGGAGTGTGTTCTTAGGAACTGCATTCTCTGATTCCGTCAGCCCCATTTTACCATAAAACTACTAGATACCGTATCGAATTCCATCCGTATGTGGTGGATGTTCCTTATATCCGCACGAAGATTCGCCTCTATATGCATCATGCAAACAGCTAAGGGGTGGAATATGCTTCCAGCCACAAGATTTCCACGATCTTATGACCTGGGAGTCTTTAAGGGAAGAGTGAATAGGCATTTGTTGTGCGGACGCGGTCCATCGTCACACTCATTTTCACCTTCAACCAGATGTGATTGAGGTCAAGCGTCCGCCTCTAAATCATAAAATAAATAAATATATATATCTTCTTCTTCTTTTCGGGAGTAGAAGCTGCTCGCGTCCGTAGGCTTTACCCTAGTTTCCCTACACGTGACTCCTGGATGGTGCTAAACGAGCAGCAGCGAGGTGGTAGGGCGTCGGTGCCCGTCTTGATCGCGACCACAGTACATGGGTGTAAAACACGTTATAGTGACCAGTTTCGGCTTGTCGCGTTTCGGGATCAGCTTGTGTATATCCAGCAGCTCATATACCTAGAGCCCTTCAGTCGTGGTATATGTGGGCCAACATGACGATGTAGACTATAGACTATTAATGGATTTTCATCCTTTGATAGTCGCTTTCGTTTTTGGACTACACTGTACTTACCATCAGGTACTTTGTAGTCACTATGTCGAGCCAGTGTAAAAAAAAAATCTTCACGCTATATTCCTTGCCTATGCGGGTGAAAAGAGATATATTAGTGCCTATATCCACTTTGTGCTTATACGAGGACGACTAGTCACAATTTTTCATTTTTTATTGTGCATTTTTGTATGTTTTTAGTATATTTAAATTACTTTTTTTTTAATTCATTTTACACGCGTTGTTCACTTTACTCGTATATACGAGTACAGTGCACTAGATTATAAGTTTATGATAATGATTTTTATGATTATATTAGTGTAACTATTGTAGAGAAACATATTAAAATACTTGAAATGAGAAAATTATAATGCGACAAATAGCGACAGTTGAAAATTCATATATTTCCATTTACGAACATATTTTTGGCATCACAATCACCACAGTTCTCGAATTACACTGTACTTAATCTATACAAAAGGAATCAGTAATTAATACACTCGTGTAAATGACATAAGGCAAGTCCAAGGAAATATATTCTAGGAAACGTATAAATTAATTAATATTAAAACAGCAACCCGGTAGCTGGTCGCGGAATTGAACCATTTCCCACGACACAAAGCGGTGAACTTCCGTCCATCGTTGAACAAATCTTGACCAATTGGTGTTGTGACTCACTACTTCGTACTATTTTGTTGTCAAACTATAAACACGTGTACTGGTATTGAGATTTTTAGGCGCTCCTTTGTATTTACATACTACTAGAAGAATATATCGCCTCTAATTAGACCAATTTAAAAGAAAATTAAGATCTTCCTTATTATCAAAGGATTGTGATGATTATATCCTAGCCAATTTCGGTCTTGGCGACGTTTCTAAATCACGTTAAGTAGGTGCGGACTGCAGCCCCATGCAGCGAAATGATCCTACTGATGAATATATTCGGAAACAGCCAATTGCGCAGGATATATTTAACGTGTGTGAATACTAGCGCCTGCACAAATGCATCCTCTCGTTCAAACTTTAATCTAATGAGACGGGAAACCGACAAAACTAGAGAGAGGCAGGTTGCATTGCCTGGACACTGATAACTGATACCTATCAGCACACTATGTCTTTCAGATTGCCTTGCTCCCTCGCTAGAATCGTCGAGTAGACTAGGCTGCCATTACCATGACAGATGACGAATAAGTAGGTAGATTTTTGCATTAAAGCATCCTGCAAGCCATCTCGACCAGGTTTCGGTCACGAGCCGACGTGGTTACCAGGATATGGCTGCTGCGTGCTGCACAGCTACTGGGAGCCACCGGTGAGAGTTCATGGACACCAATGAGTTTAACTAATTTTCGTCACCTCTAAATAGAGACCGGCTGACAGGAATAGACACGGAGTTCCCACTACACCTCGCTATAATAAATGCACACTATAATTAATATATATATATATTATATATGAATCAAGCTATGTAATACAAAACATAAGATTTAGTTACATTTAAATTCTTGGGCAAATTGGACAATATCAATGCCATTTTTAATTACGAACTATTTCTTTCTACCATTCAGATTAAACAACTATATGCAGCCACTCGTTCTGGAAGGTCGCCACACATTAGCCTCGTCGAAGAGCTACCGTTTTACTTGCAGACAAATGCCATTACATTTTGCCTAACTTTTTTTTTTTACACTGGCTCGACATAGTGACTACAGAGTACCTGATGGTAAGTACAGTGTAGTCTAAATACGAAAGCGACTATCAAAGGATGAAAATCCATTGATAGTCTCAATCGTCATGTCGGCCCGCATATACCACGACTGAAGATCTCTAGGTATATGTGCTACTGGATATACACAAGCTGATCCCGAAACGCGACAACCCGAAACTGGTCACTATGACGGGCTTTACACCCATGTATTGTGGTCGCGATCCAGACGGGCACCGACGCCCTACCACCACGCTGCTGCTCGTTTAGCTCCACCCAGGAGTCACGTGTAGGGAAACTAGGGTAAAGCCTACGGACGTGAGCAGCTTCGACTCCCAAACTCTTCATTTCCGTTCTTCTGTCCTTTCCAACCAAAAGAGAGGAAAGGTTATCTTTGTTTAATTTCTTATTAATTTGAAACTTCGTCTGCTGACTAATGATAGAAAATTGAGGGCATTGTTGGGAAATATTGTTGAGTTGTGTACTCTAAGTAAATAATGCTATAGGCTAGTAAAACCATAGCCTGACGCTAGTCAATTTAGAAGTATAATGTATAAGTGAATTGACGTCCAAGCTTGGAACGCGAGTTTCTCTATTTCGTCTGCTGTTCTTAATGTCTAGACTGGAGTTGTGGGTTTAGACAGCGGCAAGATGCCCGGAAGGCAAAGTGCTGCGGGAATCGGTTATTTTTTAAGTCGGATAAGGTAGAATGCGCATCGCTTGGATTCAAAAGGACTTTTACCCAGAGCCGTAAAACTAAAAAAATGTATGAGTAATCAGAAAATGACAAAAGATTCGTTCTGTGTAAATTTAGGCAAAAAAGGAAGGCCACTTTTATATTCCGAATTATGTTTTGACGTAAAAACCAAGGCAAGATAAATCAGCAATTTAACTAAAAAAATTAGGTTAACTGTAATAAAGTGTCGATATAATGCAATTTAATCTATAAAAAAAATCGAGTTTATTCAACTAATTACTAAAGAATAGTACGATAAGAATAACGAATTCGCAATGAACCGCTACAGTACGCGATCAGTACTGTAGCTATAATGATATACTGGTAGAAATATAGCAAAATATAATATACACTTTATGTTATCGGACTATATCAAAAAATTATATTATTAATGGACTTTAAAATGCTAATCTATAATATAAAAATAAGTCGGGTTTTCCTTCCTGACGCTATAACTCCAGAACGCACGAACCGATTTCCACGTTTTTGCATTCGTTGGAAAGGTCCCAGGCTCCGTGAGGTTTATAGCAAACAAAATTTAGGAAACATTTCAACAGAAAAGCAGGAAAACGGGGAAAATAATTTTCACATTCAGCGCCATCTCTGTTACATAGCATGTACTACAAACCAATATGGTTTTGCGTGGTGGTGAAGCAGATCGCACCAGTAATTTAAGTAGATGGCGCCGATGCGTTAATACATTGTTTGACAGCTACTCATTGTACTCTGCTCAGTTAATTTCATGTGACATTTATTATGCGCACGTTCTTTTTCCTTTCGTTGTTCGTTTTCATTTCAAATATAAAACAAAAAAAAAAATTTTTGTTCATCTTTTAATCCCCAAACGAAATGTTACAAAAACAAAGCCATTTGGTGGTGAAACGAAGTTCGCCGGGTTTGCTAGTGACATATAAAATTGAAGAATTTGAATTATTTTATATATGATCTAAGGTTAGATTACTTATAAAATCAGTTTAAAGACTAATCAAAGGATTTAATTGGTAAACAGTGCCTGAGATCTTCGGGTGTCATAAGCCTTGTTTCACCATAACCTAGTAACATGATCCTTTAGTTTCCTTATTTCTTTTCTTCACGAGCTATACACAATACCAGTGTTGATATGTAAGATTCCCCATTTAATTAATTTTCATTTTATTTTCATAGAGCAATGGACTTACGATTTCCTTTCTGACGGAGCCTTAAGCTTTTTTCGGCATCCTTACTCAATATAGTCGCTTCCAAAACTTTAGTAGATCACGGTTATAGGTCCTTTTTTTGGTTGGCTGTCGAAGTCGAAGTCGAAGTATGTATCCACAATGGTACCCTTGGGTTGTCATCTAAACTATAACCCGCTGGTTGAGGACCTTGTAAGGTTTCCTCTTTCACCCGGTGAAGTTGTAAAGGTCTTTCCTGGCTAATAGCATAATTTCCTGTCGAAAAAAGGGTTTACAATAGGAAGAAAGATATAAACGCCAATTTGTTATGCAATAAGCCATAATGTGGGCAAGTTATTGCCCATAATGGCCAATATGGATTCCAGTGAAATATCCGATGCGGTCCCAAAACACAGCACGGCGAAGCGAAACACTAAATGAATCGCACTTAACCCACATTTTTTTAATATTTAACCGTGATTCGTTCAGAAATTATTCGTTCATACAATAAAGAGAAAGTATACGAATGCTGCATCTGATGTTTTAAAAATTACTATAAATGCTTCGGAATATTTTTACTTTACAAATTATTGATTATTTCATTGAATGCGTTTTGATTCTGTGTTATTTATACTAAGTGAAAACCCATGAACTGCTTTGTTTTGATGGAAATAGTTGATATCTGTAATAAATAATAAAAATGAGCATGGCATGAGATTTGGTCTGAACAGACTTGACATCGGGATGTTTAACAAAATCTTAACAGAACTATTATCTGATGAGGCGTCTGGCTTTTTCAGATCAATGGCACCATATGTAATATGTTAGGTATTTCTGTATTAGGGTACGATGGGGCTGACAAACGTACAAACGTAAAAGTCCCTGAAATAAATAGAATAAAAAAAAAAATGAGCAAAGATACGTTAGTGGCTGTATTTACTTTAAACTTATATGTGCCCAACGTGACCAGAAGCGCAGCTGATCGCCGTTCACAACACTACTACACATGACATTTTTATTAAATATCATGCGGGTTTCCTCACAATGTTTTCCTTCATCGTTGAGCATGCGGTGTTTCCTCACAAAGTACTGTATAAGTTAATAAAGTCGAAGTACTGACTATAAATTTAACCCTAAGTGGGTGTGGCTGAGAAATGTTAATAATGACGCAATGTAGTGAAATGCTGAATTATATATTATATTTGTTTTTGAATTAGTTTTGATATAATAAAACTGTCCAGAGATTATGCAGTTGTAAATACTGTGAAAGATAAGTAAACATTTTACGGAATCATTTCCTTGTTTGATAATACGAGTATTATATACTATTATCTTATCGCGAGCCTTTTCGAGAAATGAGATATAACTTTATTTAAATAGGCCTATTTATAAATACTTTTAAATTTTAAAATGAAAATTAGTTATATACAAAGATGGGTAAAATGAAATCAGATTAAAAATGAATCAGATGAAAAACGGTTACATTTTACTCATCATGTTTTAAACACTACAGAATCCTCAATTGCATACACGTTTGTGACTTTTTAATGTTTTAAAGGAATTTAATCATAATTACAGAGCAACAAAATTAAAATTACAAATACATTTGTAATCGTTTATCATTAATCAGATTACATTTTGCCCATCTCTAGTTGTATAGAATATACAGTATAAACTCCATGTAACGTCACTCGATTTAACAACAAACTCCCTTAAGCGTCGATATCACTCGGCTTTGGTTGGTTTAGCTTGTTTCCCATACATTGATACACTCTATATAGCATTACACCGACTCTCAAAAACGACAGTAATTTAATAATGTAAAGTACTTTTTAAACTAAGATGACTTTTTAAGTTGCCAAAATTAGTCAAAACTGCGCAGCTGTGTACGTTCTTTTGTTAGTTTATTATCCTAGCCCGTTATAAACTCGACTGTCGGCATTACACCTACCGAACTTTCTAAGAAATTCGTTCTTTTGCTTACCAATTGGGATTGCTTGCACGTGTTGACTGTTGTTAGTAGGAGTCATGGATTATCTATACGTTATCATATTCTTAGTTACTCACAAACTTTCAAGCTGTAAACATGGTAAGTAAGAGTTTAAAACTTTTTCTTTTACCAATACAGATTTTTCTTCTCTCCATTTAACGACAACTCTCTATAACGTCAAAGTATGCACAGTATGAGTCGCACCTTGAGGGTCGTTATATAGAGTTTACACTGTATATAATAAATTTTTCGAGGTAGGGTAGTTACTACTACCTGCCTTTTACCTTTGTTTCTCAATTATATGGATTAATGCAATAAAAATATGTCTACTTTCGAGGAGGGAAGGGACGGGAGTATACCCGGCTCTCGTAATTGAGGAGCCCCCCCCCCCCCCCGCGTGCCGTTTGTGACTGAGTGTGAGTTCTCGTCCACGTCGTCAAGGAGTCCCCAGTAGTCTTTTAGTTGGCAGGAGTCCGACACACCAGGGTCCCTGCCCTACAGATACTATGGAGGATCTTTCTCCTGGTTAAAGAAAATACATCATGATTTTTAGAGATTTTGTGCTCAACTTCCTGAAAATATAAATATCATTATCGCATAAGAGGCGAAATGTTCATGAAAAACGTTTTTTTACTTGGGTACGACAGGGTTTCCATATCTTATGAGACTTTTGAGTTAACTTTTAAAACGTCAACACCAAAGGCTTGTATTTCTCAGCTAATTTTGTATGGAGAGGTACCTACGCTGGATGATGTGCTCGTCTGCCGCTGTTGGAGTTTAACGTACTGGACTCTAGATCGGGGCTTTCAATACGCTCAGAGATGTGGTCACAAAACCCTTCATTGAATTAGGTGTCTCTAGTACTAACAATAATATCACATTATGGTCAGATTACAGTCAACTTTATAAGAAGTTATGACATCCCATTATTTCATTACACAGGACGAGTGGGTTAAATGTAATCGGACTTAAGCGAAAATGTCTGGTTCAGTTTATAGCTGTTGTTGATACCAGACTATTTTAATATTAGCTGATTTTACTGCCCGGAAAACATATTTTAAAGTCGCATTAAAAAAACAAAAAGGTTTTTTGTGTTTATAAGTATTTAGAGTTGGGAAAACAACCGCACCCTGTTTTGATGTATGGAATGGATAGATTTTTTTTTACTTTTGAGAGTCGCAATAATTTTTGGTGTGGAGTGGGTACTGTACTAAGAAAAAAAATCAAGGTTAAAAAAAACTCTCTAAGTTTAGTGCATGCTGCGGTATTCTTCACCGGTGGATGAATTTAGACGTTTGTTGTTATTATTGTAACTTTATATATATATAAAACTAGCTGTCCCGGCAGACCTTGGTCTGCCCTATTTCTCTAAAACAAAGTCACATTGTTTTTTTTAATGTTAATAGCTTCCCCGTCAGATTTCAATTCGGTTTTTTGAAAATTGTTTAAAGGAACCTGGCCTTAATGCTATATGTATAAAATTGACAAATATAGACATTAATATTTATACGTCACTCGATAATTGTTTTGCCTTCCCGGAACCCGTCCACTAACATTTAAACTTTATGGTGTGGTATTAAAGTTCAAAATGACTTATAACGATTTTTTTGTATGAGAATGCAGAAAAGTATTATTTTTAAACAGTTGTAGGGAATTTTTAAAATTTTTCTCTCCGTAATAACCTTCCTCAGACTTCATCAAACACAACAAAAAAAAAATCAGCCAAATCGGTTTAGCCGTTCTCGAGTTTCGCGCTTATCAAGACATTTTGCGATTCATTTTTATATTTTAGAAGATATTCGTGTCACAATGTTAATTACCTTGCTCCTCCGAAACAGCTTTACCGATTTTTACCAAATTTTATATGCATATTCAGTAGGTCTGAGAATCGGCTACTATCTATTTTTCATACCCCTAAATGATAAAGGTTGCTTACCCTTAAATTTTTTTTATTTTACCCTTACACACTTACAATAAGTTACTTATTTTTGTCTACACTAGAAATTACCTAGAAATAACTTATATGGCAAAACAGCGTTTGCGGGGTCGACTGGTATCTTTATGTAATGTATCAGTCACTGGCTGTCCTATAAATAAATATTAAAAAATTGAGAATTTATTTATTGGAAGGCTTTAATTCGTAAATATAAAAATTGATCTAAGTTTACATTAATTACGAAAATTCCGTGGATTAAATATAAATAATTTTCTTTAAAATTGTCGCTAACCGATTTATATTTCCAAAAAAAACTACTTTAAATCAATTTAAAGGTTTTTGAACTTGCTTTTAATTATTGTTTGTATGTAAATGACTTCTTAATCGATTCTAATAACAGTATTTTAGTTTAATATTAAACCAGAGTTGAGGGCTATTGTTGTTTCCTTTGGCTTAATTATAGTTTACGCAAACATTATAAATGACAAAGAATAATTTCTGGTTGTTCGTATTTTGCTAACGGCGAGTACTTGCACAGACATAATCAAGTAGCAAAGATCATCAGCAACTTCTTCTTTCATATGATCTTGTGGACACTGAGATTCCATACTACCAGTATGTAGCTTAGCCAGTTCTCGAAATTAGTCGTGCAATTCTGTATTGGGTTCGATCTATTTTCTCTGACAGGACTTTTGTTAATACACATGACATTGTGGGAGTATTGATCAGCGCGCCGGGCAATACTCATTGATATCACCATGCCACATGATGAAAATCTCGTGAAAGCGGAAAAAGAGAAGAGTTCAAAGTATTGCGGCCTCGCACACGAGATCACCAGTGTGTGAGATGTGGATTCAACGATTATTGTACCGATAGTCGTATTGAATAACGCGATGATCGAAAAGAACTTCGATTTCCGTCTTAAGAGGCTCTCGCTTGGTTGTTGGATCAAGGGCCGGATACAGAAGGCAGTTTTACTCGATACGGGACGCATTGTGAGGACGTTACTCACTCTAAGCTCCTAACTACCGGTGGCTTGGGCCTTAAGCCTTGCCCCTGTAGGTCTACATGTTTATATATTTTAAAATTTATATATTATATTTTAATACGTATTTATTTCAAAATGTAAGGATATGGTTAATATGATGAATATTTAAATAATAAAAATCCATCGTCACGCTGTATCCCTTTCAAGGTGAGTAGAGATGCATTACTAGATGTCTCCACTTTGCGCTTATATATCGTGCCCAGCGTGACCAGTGGCGCAGCTGGTCGCCGTTCTCACAGCACTAGTACACATGACATTTCTATCAGACGTCATGCGGGCTTCTTCGCAATATTTTCCTTCACCGGTGAGCATGTAGTGGCTAAATCAATATTTAATCTGAAAAGCCTAATATAGTCCAGTCAAATAACTTTTTAAATCAAAATTTTGACACTCAAGTTTGCATTTTTGATATTTTGTACTTCTAATAATACAAAAACGATCTGTAAAGGTTTTAGTGTCTGTAACCCCCGGCAAGAGTTAAAAAAAAATGATTTAAAGTTTTTTTCCACAAATACTCGAAAACGGTAATAGTTAGAGAAAAAAAATGTAGGCAAAATATATAGAGCTTAAAATTATACATAAAAAAGGTAGTATGACTTTTTTTCCTCCGGCCTAAATTAACCAAGTTAGGGAGCTTTTTAAGTTTAAGGGTTTTTAAATTCCGCGCCGTTGCATAAAGTCACGAGGCAAAAAGAGAGGGACTATTGCTGTGTCGCTTACTCCCATTGATACTTGACAATGAGTATTGCGTAGGCGTTCACTATAAAATGTCCGAGTAAGAGTGAGAAAGCATTATCGGATAATTATTTCTCGTACTCTATTTTTAAGCATCTGTTCATTCGAATAGGTCAGGGTAATAAACGTAGACGGGCAATCTACGGCAAGTAATCTGATTAATGAAAATGATTGACGATTACATTTTATGTTTTTTACCATTAGTATGACTGCATTTTGCTCATTTATGTTTTAAATACTTCAAAATCACAGATCGTATACACAATTATCTTTTGTTAATGTTTTAAATGGATTTAATCATGATTACAGAGCAAGAAAATTAAAATTACGACTACATTTTGTAATTGTTGATCTTTAATCAGATTACATTTTGCCCATCTCTGGTAATAAATATATCGATTGTAAATTTCAAGTTTCGAAAAAATTACTTGACATTCTAAGATACTAGATATAGTACACCAATACCTCGCTTTGGGTCGTTTCGTTTTGCGTTTTTTTCGAAGTTGCGTCGCTGCTTAATTTTGACTGATTTTCATTGTGCGTCGTTAGATTTTCGAAGTTGCGTTGTTTTGGATTCGAGTCTTTAATGTTTTTTTGAATTTTTATTTCCTAAAATATGGCAACACCTTTATTTTTAATTGCGCCATGCCATCAAAATTTAGGGATTCCCTTTCTAACTAAAAATCAACGCAAATTTAATACATTTTTATACTTATTTTATACAAACTTAATATCAATTGCTACAAGGAAATTTATTTTACGTTGTAAAAAAAAGCTTTTCGACAAACATTGGACCAATTTTTTATGAAAGAAAGTCGACCTACGACAACAGCCACTATGGACTCATCAGACAGTGATTAATTTTAATTTTAACGTTCATAAATTAAATGAATATGTAGTTTATTTTGTTTAATTACGTTAATACGTTTTTTGTATATTATAATTCTTTTATGTATTAATTATATAAATGGTTTTTAATTCAAGACGTTTCGAAAGAAAAAATAGTATAATTGACAGAAATTTAGCATTATTCCGTATTGGATTTTTTTTTTAACTGACACTGCACAGTGACTGTACCAAACCTGATGGTAAGCATGGTACAGTCCAAAAAAAACGCCAACGACTATCGAAAGGTAAGAAAAAACCCATCGGTAGTCGCAGCGATCATGCAGGCCCGCACAAATATCTCTTCCCGTTACGCTTAAAGGATCCCATATCATAGGATGGTGGGAACACGCTCTCCGGAAGACCATTCCACAGCCCAACGACACGGCAAAAAAAGGAGTTAGAGAACCTCTTAATCCTAGCCGGGATGTGAGATACCGTATAGCTGTGACACCGCAAACCCGCGCGCGTTGTTCTATTCAGGAAAGGAGAGGGTGGAACAAGGTTAAACAACTCTTCAGAACACTCGCCATAATACAGACGGTAGAAAACACTTAATGAGGCAACATCTCTAAGCAATTGAAGCGATTCAAGATGTTCAGAAACGTCTGGATCGTTCACTATGCGGACACCCCTACGCTGCAACCTATCCAGGCCATCAAGCAAGTACTGGGCAGAACCATCCCAGAGATGCGAACAATATTCCATACAAGGCCTGACCTGGGCCTTATACAATAGATACAAAAGATCAGGTGTGAAAAACCGACGCACTCTATTCAGGATACCAAGTCTACGGGAAGTCGAGGAGATGACCGTCCCTATGTGATCCCTGAGATTGAGATCACAGCGAATATCCATGCCTAGTATACTAAGGCTGTCACGCACAGCAAGCGGCACATTCTTGAGTGTAGGAAAAAGAGAAAATGGGGATTTTTTGGAGGAAAAAACACACACCTGGGTTTTTTTGGCATTGAACTCAACCAAATTCCTGTCGCCCCAAGAAGAAATGAGGCTTAAGGACTATTAAGATCAATAACCAGATCTTCTCTATTCCCAATGGTTTCCTCCCGACCACAAATGGGCCTGCTGCAATATCCCCCGTGAACCGTTCTGTCATCTGCATAGCAATGAATACAGCCCAAAACCAGCATATCATTGATATGCAGAAGAAACAGGGTGGGAGAAAGTACAGAGCCTTGTGGATCTCCGGCATTAACTGACACGAACTGCGAACTGTGACCATCAACAAGGACACGAATTCTACGTTCGTGCAGAAAGCCAGAGATCCACGCACACAGGTTGTCGGGAAGACCGTACGCTCGAAGCTTGGAGAGAAGACCACTATGCCAGACACTATCAAAGGCTTTGGCTATATCCAGGCTAACAGCCAAAGATTCGCCATGCTTATCGATAGCCTCACCCCAGCGGTGAATGACGTACGCTAGAAGATCACCCGTGGAACGATTCGGTCGAAAACCATATTGACGATCGTTAATAAGAGAGTGATCCTCTAGGTAACGGTCAAGTTGAACATTTACAATCCGTTCTAAGATTTTACAGAGCACTGAGGTGACGGCTATGGGGCGGTAGTTGTTTGGGTCGGAACGATCCCCCTTTTTGGGGATCGGTTGAATGTTGGCTTCCCTCCAAGCCTGAGGCACAACACCGGACGAGAAAGACAGGCGGTACAGGCTTGTAAGAGGAGACGCAAGCTCGGCTGCACAAGCCTTCAGCACCACCGCTGGGATACCATCAGGGCCACTAGCCTTCCGCACATCGAGCGACCTCAACTCACGTAATACAGTACGCTGCCTTATCACAACGTCAGGCATCGTGTAGCCGCAAGAAGGAATTGTGGGCGGCTGGGTGTTGAGATCATCAAGTTTGGAATTAGCCGCGAAGATGTGAGCCAACAGATTGGCTTTCTCCAGCGGCTCATGGGCAAGCGACCCGTCAGGAGATCTCAACGGCGGAAAGGATGGGCGACAGAAATTAGTTTGCACGGCCTTGGCCAGTCCCCAATAAGCTCGACTGTTGGTCGAGTGGTTTACTGAGATCTGGCCAATCCGCGAAACACGTTGAGCATCCGCCCCGCGATACGCCCTCCTGCAAACCTTGGTAGCCTTGTTATAAGCTGCTTTAAGAGCGTTGACATCAGGATCACAAGTTGCGCAACCCTTAATCCAAGCACGATATGCATTCTGCTTCAGACTAACAGCGACAGAGCATTCGCTATTGAACCAAGAGCATCCAGAGCGATTACCGACGATTACAGAAGATGAAATGTAATAATCCATTCCAAGCCTGATCTCGTCGGCAATCGCATCGGCAGTCGCAGAAGGATCACACTCATTAAAGCAGCGTTGGCGCCACGGGATAGAAGCAAAGTACTCACGCAATCCATCCCAATCTGCTGACGAGTAATGCCATACCTTACGCTTAACCTCACGAGGAGATGGTGTGAGGGCGTGGGGCACCAAAGAACCAACCAAGCAATGGTCAGAATTACCCAAAGGAGTATTTACCGACACAAAATACCCGGAAGGATGGTTCGTCCGCAGAAGGTCCAACAAAGAGGGAGCATGACCCACAACATCTGGAAGCCTGGTGGGCTGGACAACCAGTTGAGAGAGGTCATGAAGCAGGGCGAATGCATGAGCAGACCTTCCTGCGTGGTCAGTCTTGGAGGACCCCAGCCATAATTCATGGTGCGCGTTGAAATCCCCCAAAACTACCAGTTCTGCTGCAGAGCTCTTGAACGACATCAGCCGCCTGGCTGAGGTAATCAAACAGCCGAGTGGTCTCAGAGTCCCCATTATGAGATCGGTATAGGCACACGTAGACACGACTCAGAGAGCCGAGATCCACATGCACCCACAGGACAGAAAAAGAGGGGTTCTCCAAACAGCGCAACCGACGGTAACACACGTCCGACCGCACAAACACACAGACCCCGACCTTTGCATGACAGTTTTCCTCAAGCTGATAGCCAGGGAAATGCAAATAAGATGAATCAGCCGGACGGTGTATTTGAGTTTCCGTCAAAAAGAGAAGTGCAGGCCGGACTGGCTCAAGATGGTGGTGGACAGCATTTAAGTTAGAATGGAGTCCACGGATGTTAGTGAGCTCCATAAAGAAGGTGTTTTCGGGATTAAACTCCGCTGAATTACCAGAATTATTATATAGCGCTGACATGAAGCAAAAGTTAAGAAGACGTGAAGAGAATTAACGACCCTCGACACAGCAAAAGGAGAACAGACCAGACTGGGCCAACGTCAAAACCCCTAGAGGACGTAAGCTGAACCAAGGGACGGAAGGGCCCCGTACCCCCCCTGGAATAGGTCGCCGGGTTCCGAAAACCGGTTACCATCCGGCACGACGATCCTACCCAAGATTATGCGCGGCATGGTGGAGCAGCCTTTCATAGTGGTTAGCTATGATTGGGCCCCTGTACTATACCGCGGGCGGCCAGCGGTACAACCGTTTCTACGGGTCTCCCTGGCCGGCAGTTCAACGTACCCCCCCATAAGGGAGCAAGCGAAGACGTCAAGTCAGAACCCTAATACTGTGCCAAAGGTCGCCAATTATGTGCTACTGGATATACACAGGCTATTCCCGAAACGCGATCAGCCAAAACTGGCCTTACACCCATGCACTGTGGTCGCGATCCAGACGGGCACCGACGCCCTACCACCTCGCTGCATCTCGTTTAGCACCACCCAGGAGCCACGTGTAAGGAAACTAGGGTAAAAGCCTACGGACGCGAGCAGCTTCGACTCCCAAATATATAATTAATTTTAAGGGTACTTAGGGTGAACGTCGCAACTCCTGGTGGCGCCATCTGCTACAATGCATCTAATAGGCCAAGTCACGTGCAAATTTTATGTCCGATGTACGAGCGGACGCCATCTTTATCTTAGTTGACATGTTAGGATTAATTTTGAACTTTTTTATCAGAAATATTGGGTTTGCAAATTGAAAACAACTTGTTCATATGACAAGTTATTTTTTTTTACACTGGTACGACATAGATTTTTTTTTTTCGAATTTACGCGCGTTGATTGACCGAGAAAGGTCTTCACAACACAACCGGGCGGGGAACTCAACCGGGCGTGTGGTAC
Source organism: Automeris io (assembly GCA_036320925.1). NCBI lineage: Eukaryota > Metazoa > Arthropoda > Insecta > Lepidoptera > Saturniidae > Automeris > Automeris io. The sequence continues at coordinate 9,482,096 of JAUDJH010000023.1, read as the reverse complement.
GACATAGTGATTTGTAGTACACCTAATGATAAGTACAGTGTAGTACAAAAACGAAAGTGACCATCAAAGGATGAAATTCCGTTGATAGTAATATTTTTTCGAATCTAAAAAAATATTTGAAATATAATAAATGAAGGTCTATATTTAATTTAAATTTTACAGTAAAAAATTCTATTTCTATTTAAAATCCTTAGTTTCTATGAAAAGCTATATTTTTATTATTTTATTAATTTATCAATTAAAGTAAATTAATAAATACATATATGTTTATTTGGAATTTGCAGAATTTCTCCACTTTTATGTGCTTGCTAAAAACATAAGCGACATAAAGGATATAGTAAAAACTTAAGTTTGAGACAGAACTTCACGTTAATGTTAATTTTTTAATAACTAAATGTAATATAAATATATATATATATATATATATATAAACATTAATATATAGTGAAAGGGGAACTTGTGTGACCGATATTGTGGAGTTCTTCCTTCTTCAATCAAACTCTTAATATCACTTTAAATTATAAATTTAGTAAACCATTAATACATTTACATAATATTTTCGTTATTTGTTTATTCTAATTTTTCAACCTTTCATTCTTAAAGCTCAATACACAATCTCTAGAATAATCAAGTCCTTTTTCAAATTCGAATTTCGAATTCAAAACGATCTTCCTATTTTCCAATTCTTTTATACAAAATATTATATTTTTACTAAACGTAATATTTATGTCATAGATATGTTACCTAATTTTATGCACTCCTTACATACAATCACAACATTATCCTCCCTTTCCTTTTAAAATTTTTTGATAATCCTATTAAATTTTTTATACAATACAAAACAACTATCCTACCTATGTGGGGAAAAAACATTTTTACAAATTTGTGAATACTCTCTGCTAGAGAGTAACATAATCTTCAGTTCTATTAAAAAAAAAATTAAATTAAACATTTTTGATAAACTATGTTACAAGAAGATTAAGTTTTCTTCAAAACCCTCCTAAAAGCCTGAAAATATTCACATCCTAACGCAACATCGTGATCATTTAACTACACTTAAAATAATAAACCCTATTCATTTACAAAAAAAAAAAACAAGTTGCATCAACCAACTTCTTCCAATCCTTAAATGCAAGCTATTCCAATTAAACTATTATTCAAGAATTATATTCATTAAAATCAACATTAATTTTCCACCAATCCACTTTTCTCGTTTACTATTACCAAACTAATTTCTTTTCTATACCTAATAACATTTCCTTAATCGAACCGACTGCTTTGCTAATAATACATTAACTCACACCACCTTATAGTCTAAGTGTGTTTTATATCCCTGCTCGGACATTTTATAGTGAACGCGTACGCAATACTCATTGTCAAGTATCAATGGGAGTGAGCGAGACAGCAATAGTCCCTCTCTTTTTGCCTCGTGACTTTATGCAACGGCGCGGAATTTAAAAACCCTTAAACTTAAAAACCTCCCTAACATGGTTAATTTAGGCCTGAGGAAAAAAAGTCATACTACCTTTTTTATGTATAATTTTAAGCTCTATATATTTTGCTTACATTTTTTTTCTCTAACTATTACCGTTTTCGAGTATTTGGGGAAAAAAACTTTAAATCATTTTTTTTTAACTCTTGCCGGAGGTTTCAGACACTAAAACCTTTACAGATCGTTTTTGTATTATTAGAAGTACAAAATATCAAAAATGCAAACTTGAGTGTCAAAATTTTGATTTAAAAAGTTATTTGACTGGACTAAATATATACGCGCCGGGATTTGAAGCTACGAGCTGTCGCGTCGCCGCGCGCGTATACCAGTCCCTCATGCAATAGACCGATGCAGTCACAAAATATATTACAAAATTTGGTTTTAATTATTGTATAGACATGTTTCCAGAGTTTTGGACCCTTTGCGACAGCTATTTGAGAAAAATTTACAAGTAAATTGCGAGTTAAATAGACAAATGTTAACCTTCACATGAATGCGTCATTCTAATTTTGGGAGGTCTATTTAAATGATAATATCTTATACTATTTAGCATAATTTAAGTAATTAAGTGTTTAATAGTAAAGACAGAGAACATTAATGCCACTTACAGACGATTAAAGCAAAAACTTTGCGATATTTTTGAAGATTTCCTGCAGGTGATACGATATATTTTAAAATTGACAAATTTTTGTCGTACTTTGATGACCAATAAAAACTAATAAATTAAAAACGTAATTTCTTAATATATATTTTTTATACTGACTCGAAAACGTGACTCCATCGCTCCTGATGGAAACTTTGAGTACTTCAATAACGACAACGATAGCCAAGGGACGAAAATCAGTTGACACTCCCCATCGCTATATCGGCCCACATACTCGTAAAGCACGACGGTGAGCTTCTAGATATACGAACTGATCCAGAAATGTGATAGTCCGAAAATAATCATTATGACAGTCTTTGGACTTGTGTACCTTGTGTGGTCTATTGATTTTTATGTCAGTGCCGGAATCGATCAGCAATGATAATCAAAAAACATTTACTAAAAATTGCAAAAAAGTCATTTCTTACATTCCTGCCGTGAGACATTTTATGTCAAAACGATTAAGGAATTTTTATAGCTTTTTAATTCGTTAAATAATTCTAGGAACTTAATTCAAAATTACATGTCCTCACAAATTAAATTTATTTAAAAATATCTTAGTTTTTATTATAAATACTTTAACGGGTCTTATGCTCGAGTTAACTTACTTTTAATTATGGCTCGACGTTTCGACCTGGTCACTGAGACCATGGTCATACTCAAAACGAGCGCAACATCCCCCGGTCACAATAGCCGGGCTGTGGACTTTAGGGAATCTGTTGCCCGGATGAGAGGGAGGCGGTGCGCAGTATCCGGCGTGCCACCCGTGAGAAAGGTTTGCAGAGATAGGCTCTTTACACTCACCCTTCCCAGAGAGGAAGGCTGAAAAGGCTATTCTATCCTTTGGCAAAATTGGTTCCCTAGACCCAGGTAAAGAGTTTGTAAAGACATCCCGGTTGGTTTTAGTCAATAGGAATCCGGCTCACCGAGATCCCTGCCCTCATAGCGAGCCTGATTGTTCTATGTAGGGTTTCCCTCGGGACACCACAAAAAAGGACAAGCTCACAAGAAGGGCGTGGAGTTCTCATTAACGAAATCGGTCATGACCTCTCGCTGTCAGCAGTAGTAAAAGCCTAAAGGCCATGATCAGCAACGACAGCGGATGGAGAAGTGTTACGTCCTTCTGCGCAGCATTCATGAAGCAGAAGGTGGCCGGTGAGAGGGACAGGACCCTGGATTTTCAGCGACCAAGATACCATCACCAGAAGACGCATTCGCTTGCAGTGAGCGCGATATCCCTCCGAGACAATAGCCGGATAGTAGACTTGAGGAGTCTGCTTTAATTGCGGTATTTACATTTCCATTACTTTCAACAAGGTATAAACTATTGTATCCTAGATTTTTTTTTTATAACTTATAGGCGAACGCTTGACCTCAATCACACCTGGTGGAAGGTGAAGATGAGTCCGATGATGAACCGCGTCCGCCTAACAAATGCCTATTCACTCTTCTTTTAAAGACTCCCAGGTCATAAGATCGCGGAAATATGGCCGCTGGTAGCATATTCCACTCCTTAGCTGTTCGCATGATGAATGTAGAAGCGAATCTTCTCGTGCGGATATAAGGAACATCTACCACATATGGATGGTATGATGGATGGTGATGGATTTCCCTCATCTACAAAATCATAGTATCGTAAACATTTTTTTGGTTGTCCCGGGGGAAAATCCTGTGTATATCCAACAGCGCCGACTGTGAGAGCAGCGACACCGGTGTGTCAGACTCCTACTGACTAAAAACCCTCGGGGTGTCCCTCTAATTGCTCCTCTCGGGCAACCAAAAAACCAACTTTTATTCGGACGCCCGGGGAGCAAAGGGTCTTATTGAGGTTACCTCTCTAGGAGGGTTCGTATACATGAAGATTTATCTGATATGATATAGCAATTTCTCATTTACTGAAAAGATATTCCTGTTAATTCATTCAAAATTTATTTTTAATATTTGATAATGTCAAGGTTATATGTGTTATTTTATTATTCTGTATGTTTAATGATTCTTTAAATGTTTTCTTATTCAGATGACCCAACATTATCTCTCATAGCAACATTAACTATTACGAGTGTCAATATTTGTACGTTTGAAATTCATTTGAAATTCACTATGGTCGTCTAGTGGATACCGAACTGATACATACACAGAACGTCTGGGTTTTTCCAGAATACGTCCGGATTTAGGCATCACATGCTCACCGGTGAAGTAAAAACACTGCGAGAAATCCTACATGACATCTAATAGAAATAAGGTGAACACAGCGATCAAATGCATTACTGGTCACGTTAGGCACTATATATAAGCGTAACCAATAACCAATGTATATCTCTCTCTGCTGACCCCGTAAGTGATATAGCATGACGACATATTATTCTAAACACACTCATAACCCGAGTAAATATTATAGTGGGGCAAGGTCTTTTTTTGGAACCAGAGAATTAAAATGAATTTTATTATTAAATAATGTGTGCAATAGAGCACACGTGCTTTAATAACAGCAGTGTTTAATAGTGCAAGGCTAGGGGTCAATTGCATAGACTGCTTGGCGACAGCCGGTGCCGTAATCAACTGGAGGACTTTGCCTCGCCTTAGGCTGACTACATGCGTGCGACTAGCAAAAATTAAAAAACGCTCTTTTTTATACTCACTCGACAAAATTACTACAGTGCATCTGATGACAGCGACCAACGAATGTCAAAAATCCACTGGCAATCTCCGCCGTCATGTTTATTTATTTATTTAATAGCAACTTTACAGCACATTATATACAAAATAGGGAATAAAAATCTCCAGTGCCAGTAAAGAAGTTACGCTTACATGTAAAATTTTGATAACATGTCGGCCCACATATACCACGAATGTGGGTCTCTAAGTATATGACTTGCTGGACAGTTGTTCATATACCCAGCGACCTTCCGTCGTGGTATACAGTCAAACCTGGATAAGTGAGAAAACTCTATAAGTGAGTGTAATAGCCAGGACCCGTCATTTCGTTTTTTCCTCATGGATCTCCGTAAGTGAGACTGCCAAGTATCTATACCTCTATAAGCGACAGTCGATTTATTTATATTATTTAGGAGGAACAAATGACAAAACAAATTATAAATTTAACATCTGCTATTTTATGACTCATTATTAACTTTCGTGGAAAATTCGACAAAAAAGAATGAGTTATAGAAAAACATTCAAAAAACAAAAACAAAAACGCAAACGAAATTGACGAATTTTTTTAAGTGTAAATAAGTTCCAAATAAAATAAAATTACATAGTGCTTAAATTTTTGTTTTATTTTCGTAAGCATCTTGATACCTACCCTTATAAAGTACTTATATGTCGAAATCTAATGAATGTAACATATACACACTATTAAAAATATATATGTACACAACACATTCGTACTTGCAGTGACTTGTTATTGCTGCGTACCTCTATAAGAGAGAAACGCTACCCATGTACCTGCATTAGCGAGGAACTCGGGTTAGTGAGAAACCTCTACAAGCGAGAATGAGGTTGTGCTCCCTTGAACTCTCACTTATCCAGGTTTCACTGTATATGATATAGCGACGATGTCTTGTCGAATGGGCAGGGAAATTGTTCGCTATCTGAGGCTTTTGGCGGCCTCGTTCTGCCTTGCAGTAAGCTGCGACCTCTCGCCAGGCCTCTTCGCTGTCGACCATAACTTTTTTCACCGACAGTAGCAAGAGGTCATCACCTCCCTCTCTATAACCTAACAGATCAAATCAATTTTAAACACTAATAAATCATTAATCGTTACTGATAATTCTTTATTCACCAAATAATTTATTTCTCAATTCTTTCTGCTTATCTAATAGGAAATTGTCGTGACGGTATATAAATAGACAGGATATGCAAAATTACACCTACCCTTTTTGGAGTAAATTAATCGGTGCAGCTGTGAATATATTATAATTTGATGACTAACGTCGCTGGTTTATTCGGTTGAGTTATACGAGTAGGTATGTAGTTAGTTACTTAAAACGATTAAATTCATGAATTATTGCATTGGGAAAATAAACGCCTCGACCTAGTTGCTTTAGAAGCAAGCCTCTGTAAGACGTAAGAAATGTCAGGTAATGTCAGTGCCGTGCACTCTATAGAAGCATAAAAATCATTATTTTGTCATACTCCGACATTTAATACAATTATTACATCACACTTACTCAGTTTCGTCCGCTGCATTTGTGGAATCCATGGAAAGGGCTTTGGATATTAATAGTACGCTTGTCCAATGTGGGTAGACGGATGTGTTCTATATGTAGAGAAGCAGGTGCTTCGGATTCTCTTAACGTTTCTTTTAAAGGATCCAATATCACAGAAGGAGAATACACTGCTGAAAGACCAATCCATAGCGAGGAGTCATGGCGAGGTAACGAACTGGAGAACTTCATTGCATATGGCGGTGACAGATGTATAGAAAATTTTGTTTGTTTTCTATTTATGCATATTGTCGTTAGTCTCCATCACTAGGAATACAATGAATCAGCTGATCAAACACAGTAAGTTAGAAATGACTTTGCTTATTCCAGTGAAGGGCTTTTGAGATGACGTATTCGACGATCAGGTGACATTTTCTTGACCTCGTTTGAGTCTGCATTTATCGAGTTTATTAACTTATATATTATAATACATGTATTATTAATCTATACTAATATTATAAAGCTGAAGAGTTTGTTTGTTTGTTTGTTTGTTTGTTTGAACGCGCTAATCTCAGGAACTACTGGTTCGAATTTAAAAATTATTTTTGAGTTGTATAGACCATTTATCGAGGAAGGCTTTAGGCTATATAACATCACGATGAAATTATTAGGAGCGAAGAAATAATGGAAAATGTGAAAAAAACGGGGAAGATTATTCATCCTTGAGGGCTTCCATTGCGTGCGCTGCAAAAACGGTTCAAGATACCAAAAATATATGTAAGAAAGAATTATTCCTCTTGAAATGATCTAAAAAAATGTCCGGGACAGTATATGTCTATCTTTTAAGATTAAGTCACTAGAATCGTTTTTATGGTAAACAAATTTGGTCGAAATTAATGCATTATTTGTTAAGAGTTGTATCAACGTAATAATATTAATATTTATCCAAATAAATGTGTTGTTGATTAAGAGTATTTAATTGTGAACAAAATTGTCTTTGACATCACTTAATTTCAATGAACACCTTAGAAGATATTACAAAATCTTATATAGCAAAAGTCAAAACAACGTTTGCCGGATCAGCTAGTCTTATATAAATGACGTTATAATAAAAGGGGTATAAATTCTCCTTGCCAAAGTGACAGTATTTTGTTAGCTTAAAAAAATTGTCAAGTAAAATAAAAGCCGTTTTAAGTTTTTTTGAATTTGAGGCCGTTCAGTTGGTGGCCTGGTGGACAAGGGACCGTTTTCTATACGCGACAACGCGAATAGCCCTGGGTTTTGTCTAGATTATGTACAGAATTAGAGACAACAAGCGCAGCTTTGAAGGAAAACACAGTGAGGAAATCCACATGGCATCTGATGAAATGTCATCTGTAAGTGTCCTGCGAACTGCGCTGTGGTCACGTTAGGCACGACATATGAGCGCAAATTGTATACAACCACTAATATTTCTCTGCTCACCCTAAAAGGGAAATAGCGTGATGATATGTTATTAAAAATATCATTGCTATATATCTTAAACATAATGCAAGCTTCGATGATTAATTCTTTATTCAATATTTGTTTAGAAAAAAACACCAATATAAAATCAACAAAATTATACGTAAAGAAAGATATATAAGATAGCAAAGTTTCCATTTAAATATTTCAGAAAATAAAAATGGAACACAATTAAACAAAATACCAATAAACATATAATTAAAATTGTATTTTATTTTTGTTTTGTTAAACCAATCTCTTTGGAAATCGCTCATTTTACGCGATTTTAAAACGTTATGTCTCAGAGTATGCCGCCGGCCTAATGCGCTTGCAAGGCGCATGGCAACCAGGCCTGGGCGACACGGGATCCATCATAGCTATTTATTAGTCGATGATAACTGCAGTCTCTATAGCGCCTGGCAACTAACTTGTCCAATCAATTACGTTCATATGCCTTGGTTTAATCTTTATGCTTATACAATACAATACCTAAATACATCTTACATACATCAACATTGAAATAAAAAAAAAAACTAAATTTCTAAAAACGGGATATTCCATCAACGACTGTTTGAGACGTTCGTCGATCAGTGCGATACATTTGTTTCTCACGTGGCCCAAATCTAACTCTCAATCGTGAACAAGCGATATATAAACAATACAACTCGAGTGCTATGATTATATTATGATGATTATCTTATATTTATCGCAAAGAATTTTATTCTTCACCTAAAAAGAGCTTAGAGTGTCCTAACGAAAAAAAAAGTATGCGTCATATTATAACGTAATATGTTATAAAAAATAATAAAATGTATTGTATAATGTGAATATTTTAAATATTTTAATTGTTGTGTGTTCTATATTTACATATAACTGCTTATTCCATTAAATTTCTTTTAAAAGTTTAACTAAATATCATATTAACCCTTTGCACTCGAGAGCTGACTTTCGCTCACCACTAAGGATGTCGAAAATGAAAAAAAAATCATTATATCGATATATCGATATTTATTGAAATACAAATATCGCGGTCGATATATCGAAGGAAAAATATCGATATATCGATTAAATCTCAATAAACACGAAAGTATTTTATCAGTATTCCTTTTTATCAGACAAAATTACAAAAATATCAAGAACTAAAAGGCTATCTTCTAACTTTAAGACCTATTTAAGATATCAAACAAAAATAAATAATAAATAAATAAATGCCGGCAACAAATTCAGATGACAATGCATGCAACGTAACAAAACAGAATACTCAACAGTCATAGACAATACAGTGTTTTTTTTTCGTTCGGTGCTATTTTCTACAATTTCAGATTACAGCGACTTCACTATCATAAACATTAAAAAAATATCGTTTTTAATACAATTTTCGATACTGGATATTTTGTATCGATATATCGATATATCATTACAAAATATATCGCCCAAAAATATCGATATATTGAATTGAAAATATCGATATATCAATGTATCGATATTTATTCGAGAAGACTACTCACCACATTATATACGCACGGAAACGGTGTCGAGTGCAAAGGGTTAATTTCAACAAAAAAAGCGTCACTCATATTTGGGTGACGTTACGATGAAAGTGTTAAATGTTTTAATGTTTAAAATACTCAAGGAACACAACACTTCAGACAATTTTTTTTATTTTTCTCTCCGTAATAACCTTCCCCAGACTTCAATAAACACAACAAAAAAGAAATCAGCCAAATCGGTTCAGCCGTTCTCGAGTTTCGCGCTTATCAACGCATTTAGCGATTCATTTTTATATATAAGAAGATATAGACAAAAATATAAATACTTTAATACATACACACCCATGACTCATAAAAATTAATCAAAAAATGACAGTACAGTTTACCGTTACAGAGATTCGAACCCAAGATCTTAGCACCGTAAGCAGTATACCCGAATCTACGCTTTCAGGCTATCAGAAGTTAAAGAGCCACCTACACTTTAATCATCCTTTTACTTTCAGCCTGTGTTACGGGCCATCCATATGTGGAAAACAAATCTCTATCAATGACGTAATCAGATATAGTAAGGTCTATGAAGTCATCAATCATGATTATTACATACAGAATACATAGTGACGCATTTCGCGAAAATGGGTCACTTGGCATTACGAAAGGCAGTTTAGCATTTGCGTCAAAGGGACTCATGTGTTCGATTTTTATTCCTATTGTGTGAACTGACCACTTAAATTGTAGACTTCGATATCATTAACATTTTGGCCTGCATTGGTCCACTGCCAAACATATGCTCTCCCAAAGCTCGCTGCTTGTATCTCTTCTGGGCTGTTTGTATCCAGAAACATCTGGCTCTTTTTTTCGACAGGACAATTTGGTGGGGCTGGGAAAGGTCTTTACATCTTCACCGGGCGAAAGAGGTTAAGCACTTAAGATGATCTGCTAGCGATGTATGTGTTGTGTGGCAACACAAGAGCATCTCTGTAGGTACGAACCTCGACTTGTGCGGTGCAGCTTAGCGAAAATTTAGAGCACAATTGAGGAGCGTGAGATCTTACGGCCATGCAAGGATTAAATTCAGACAGGCGCGGAGGGGCGAATACTGTAGCGCTATAGGAATAGCTGCTGTCCGCACGCATTTTATAACGGGCTTATATTATATGTGCGCGCTACATTCTTAAAATATATAAAAATAATGTTCTTTAATGCCCTTGTTCCCTTATACAGGTTTTATTATAAAAAATACATCACACGACACGTGAATTACTTGATTTACCCAATTATAAAAGTGTAAAATATACTTTTGAATGAATGGTCAGAAAAGGGCTCCCATTTGAATTAATCTATTCGATTTGTATTTATTTATTTCCCCCTTTTTATAATGTATATGATTGCTCTTTGATGTGTGAACAATCTAGTTTTAAAAAACAATGCATTAAATTGATTAGGATTCGTGATTGTTATTGTTGACCAAGACAATAAAAAAGAAACGGTTTTATCAAAAAGTACGAAGGAGTCATTTAAAATAATATTGTGAACATCAGATCGCTCGAAAAGCTGAACTCCTTCCTGAAGGTAAACCCGGAACATAATTTCCTTGCGGAAGGACGTGGGACTCTGCAAGTTGGCTGAGCACATAACTCACTCTGAGTTATGTTAATCCGTGTGTGCTTTTTTTTTAAATTTTTATTATACCTAATGACCTTTTTTTTTTGTGACCTTAGGGGGCGATGAGGGTTGCCCCCGGTGTGTCGGACTTACACCGACTAAAACCCCCGGGGTGTTCCGTCTCCCGTCTGCCGAATGCCAAGGGCAAGGCTGAGCCATCTTCCTCGGCACCCGGCGACGTCTAGCCTTCTGCAGGCCCCACCTTCTTGGCAGGGGGTGGCTAAATAGTCGCCACCCCCTGCGTACACCTAATACATTTGGCAGGGAGAGTGGTGTTAGGAATGTCACCCTCCCCTCATTTCCTTAATTTGTCATTGGAACGGTGTGCGGGAACACATCACACACCGCTCACGCCTGGATCTGGGCAACGCGCTCCCTCAAGTGCGCCGCCCGTTATACCTAATGACCTTGTATTGTATTATTATTTTTTATTGGATTTATTTAAGACGTTTCTATTTTTTGCTCATTTTCCGTATATATTGATCATTTAATTTAGTGAACTTGTGTAATATTGTTGATATTTGTTATTGACAAATAAATAATGACGCAAAAGAGGCAAGTTCGCAGCTTATACAGTCATTAGATTAGAATTTTATTTGGTATTGATGAAAGAATACATTCTTCAGGTACAGTTAAATTTATAGACATTTGTGATATCGTTTCTATTAAAATTTATATTTACAGCTATCCTGTCCCCTTGCGTGACATACCGTTCGAATAGTTACGTGCAAAAAATACTCTCATACTTATTTGGTTTCTTTTGAAATATCGCAACGGTACGACTTCACTCCGACGCAACCTTGATTTTCTTTCGGCGTTTCTTCTCAAGGTAGTCGCTTCATGAACGCACTTCGCTAGTAAATCACCGCTAGGTTTTCCCCCTAGCTGGCTGTCCCATTCGAGGCTCGTACCCACAGACCTGCCCTTGCCAAGCTTTTTTATTTTTTACACTGGCTCGACATAGTGACTACAGAGTACTTGATGGTAAGTACAGTGTAGTCCAAAAACGAAAGCGACTATCGAACTGAGCGAATATAGGATGAAAATCCATTGATAGTCTACATCGCCATGTCGGCCCGCATACACCACGACTGAAGGTCTCTAGGTATATGAGCTACTGGATATACACAAGCTGATCCCGAAACGCGACAAGCCGAAACTAGTCACTATGACGGGCTTTACACCCATGTACTGTGGTCGCGATCTAGACGGGCACCGACGCCCTACCACCTCGCAAAAGGACAGACAGGAGACAGGATCCTTATTGGCGGCGGCCTAGATTTTCTTGTGTATTGTTTGTGATTTTTTTATTTTTTTTTTTTTTCTGGTTTTTCATGTAATTTATTGTAGCATGTTGTCACTTCTGTCTGGCTGCTGCTAATAAAACGATTTCTTTCTTTCTTTCCTTGCATTGTCGCCAAACCTATACATTCGCTGGCTGACCACCCCAATTGCTATCGAGTATGTCCGCGCCAAACGGTCGCGATCACCATATTTCTATTTTTAGAACAAAAGAAGATTTTTTGTTTGTCAATAAATACATATTTCAATAATATGTACCAAGAAATACATTACTATGATTTCTAAAAAATGTGTAATGATAAAAACCAATTGTACAAGCGAAAGAAAAGGCGCTATGTAACTGCAGCGCAAATGGCTTTCCCATAAAGTGGCTCTCTCTCCCGGTGTAGTTGTAAAGGATCTCTCAGGCCAACACCATTTCATGCTATCAAAAGAAAGCAGTGCTCAGAATGTTTCTGGTGCCACTCTAGATGACGTCTCAGAACGTTTTGACAGAGTAATATATATTGGGTTTTTTGAGGTGGTTGGACGATTGCCCCAACTTGGTCGTGATCACAGTACACTATAACCAGTTGTTCATATGGACAACTGTAGGCATATGCTTAGAGACCTGCCCTGGTAAAACTTGGCACAGCGATGGCGACTGTCAACGGATTTTCCTCCTTTGGCTATCGTTGCAATTCTTGGACTACACTATACTTTCTATCAGGTGCAATGCTGTCGAGCCAGTATGAAAATTATAGGTAGGGTCCGCTTGTTGTTTTTTGTATATAATTGATGATTAATTTATATTAAAAAAAAATAAGGATCGTTACTGAGACTGGATATTTCTCACTTTTTGTCAAATACTTTTATTTTTCGTGCTTGTGATATGTATAACAGACGTTTTTGTAAAGTCGATATTCTGTCTTGTACATTTGGCTCCTTTAGAAGGATGGGCAAGCAAAAATTGTCAGTTTAATACTTTCGTTTTTTTTTATTGCATTATATTATATCGCTTGGCTTGACTTTTTTTTGTTAAAATATTTTTGGGTTATGTTTCTTTTCTGTATGATTGATTCCCTATAATAAAAAATTAAACGGTAAAACCACCACTACAGCTAACGTAACAGCAAAACACTAGTTATGCCTTAAGTTTTGATAACATCAACAATAAAAAAATATTGAAAGTCGAAGCTGGGTTTTTTTACAGAGAGAAAATGTAAAAAAAATAGCTTTTATCGACTTCGGAACGATTTAGCGTAATCGATTACATTTTTTTGCTGTAGCAAGTTTTTGCGAGAGATTTCCGACACGGCCTAATCTGCACTATCCAATTATAGTTCAATGTCAAGGTGCCTATTTTAACTATAAAAAATTCCAGTCTTTACTTGTTTGCGAGATGAAAGAATGATAAAATAATAGCAAAATTTTAAATTTTGACAAAATAGAAAAAAACTGGCTTTTCATCCTCTATGCCTACCCCAATATGCAATCAGTAAAAAGTGCAAACTAATGAATAAGAGTGGACCTCGCACAATAAATCTGGATAGTGAATCTATAAAAAACTGATTCCAAAAAAGATTTTTTCCTCTTTATTTAAATCACATTATTTTTGTCATTTTTTTTTATCCTGACTCGCTATAGTGACCACACCACGTCTGATGGTAAGCGTGATGTAGTGGAAAAAACGATTAATACTATGAACAGCAAAGAAAAATCCATCGATAGTCGCCTGCATAAATATCCAATATCATAGGACGGTGGGAACACGCTTGCCGGAAGACCATTCCACAGCCCAACGACTTATCAACAGTAAAAGCTAGGAAACTTTGTTTTTGGGAGTCGAAGCTGCTCGCATCCGTAGGCTTTACTCTAGTTTCTCTACACGTGACTCCTGGGTGGCGCTAAACGAGCAGCAGCGAGGTGGTAGGGCCTCGGTGCCCGTGTGGATCGCGACCACAGTACATGGGTGTAAAGCCCGTCATAGTGACCAGTTTCGGCTTGTCGCGTTTCGGGATCAGCTTGTGTATATCCAGTAGCTCATATACCTAGAGACCTTCAGTCGTGGTATATGTGGGCCGACATGACGATGTAGACTATCAATGGATTTTAATCCTGTGATAGTCGGTTTCGTTTTTGGACTACACTGTACTTACCATCATGTACTCTGTAGTCACTATGTCGAGCCAGTGTAAAAAAAAAACTTCTTAGCCCTTGTCGGGATATGAGTCTGCAGTTAGCTGGGACCCTATAAACCTATGGTGGTGGTGATGGTTCTATTATGAAAATTCGAGGGTGGAATGAGGTTAAACAAATCTTCAAAACACACGCCAAGATACAGATGGTAGGAAACGCATAGCGAGGCAAGATTTCTGGAGACTTCTGCCGCCCGTGTCATGTCTTGTTGGATCCCGGCGATCCAATTACCCTGGCCTTAGCAGCAACCGCTCAGTATACCAGTGAGATACACACAGGCACACTAGATTCATTCCACGACAAGGAAGGATAGTTCAGTTAACTGTCGCTAACTGGTGCGTTTTTGCTTCGAGGAGCAGTTCCACTCCTACGTAGCTTTGAGTTTCTTCTCAAGGTAATCGCTTCCGAAACGCTGGTAGATCACCTTAGGTTATTTGTCTGGCTGGACCCCCAAGACCTGCTTACAGGGATGCTCTTGCATTGTCACCCAACACATAACTCACTGGCTGAGCATTGTAAGTGTTCGCCCCTCTCACCAGATGAAGTTTTAAAAGCCATTCTTAACGAACAGCATTTAATTTTGCCAAAAAAAGTCAATATTTCTGTACTAATGGAACGATAGACGGATTTTTCACCCCTTGTCGCATTTCGTCAAAGACTTTGTGATATATTCTTGCCTAGGCGTATATATGTGACAAGTAACATCTCTAACATCGGATGACGTGTTAAATCGACGACCCCTTAGTCTTCACACACTTGGCTTATGTATGCCTAGAATATTTATACTCCTTTTAGAGTAAGTGGTAATACTCGCAGAGGTTCATAATAAGCCGCTTTTGCTTGCCACGATTTGGAATCAGCTTATGAACCTCCAGTTATCAATACACATAGAAAACCTCGGTCGCGGTCGCAGGCTGGCATGACGGCGCAGATTATCAATGGTTCCTTATCCTTGGTACTTGCCATTCCTGGACATTACTGTCCATCAAATGCGCCATAATCTCTTTGTCGAGCCAGTACAAAATACACAATCTATATTTAATGAAGTGTACAAATAAAAAAAAATTAAATAAATAAACAAATGTAAATGTTTAAACAGACAAGTTGATTATTTTCTATGTAGAGACGAGAACCTGTCCGAAACTTACGTCATTTTAAGCCGCTTGAAGCTTTTTTTTCTCAATTTTTTGCGGGTAGCAACCACACGACTTGTAAATCCTCTCGAATTTTTTCATCGAAATTAAGAAAAGCTGATTTTTGGTATCGCGCTGTAGGTTCGGTAATATTTTATTTATTATTACATGCACAACATAAAGAACATAGAACATCATAAAGAAGATACACAAAACCAGCAAAGTTTCCACAAAAATAAATAAAATAATAAAACGCTTAACCTTACAATTTTTCTTTCACAAATCTCTTATAAGATCTCCTTTTCTCTTGTGGCTCAAGTGGCCTAGCGGATAGTTTAATCTGGCAATCTATGTCTTCCCAATCTCTCTAAAGATCTCTCGCTCTCTTTCTCTTGTGACGTGGTGGCCTAAGGATATTGAAGGGTAATCTATGAACGAGAACAGCACTAGCCTCCAAAAGATTGTTTTAGTAGGCTCACCTATCTCTAAAATAAAATCCGCACTTTCGTCTCGACTTTGGTTTAGCACACCTGTTCTTATTCGACTTTTTGCATACATTTTTTGCCAATGATCATAAAACCAGCCTTTCGAATCATCCATCAAGTTTAAGACCCTTTTCATTCACCGATTCCGACATCAGTACATTAACATACACGACACTTAAAAATAAGCTGGTATAGCTAAAGACGTGAATTAGATCGGAAAATCAATTTTGGATTACAATTTAAACCTAAAAAATAGATACGAGAAAGAGATAGGGAATCAACCATTATAAATCCACTTTTAGGAATAGTACTTTCCAGCTTGCTAAAATAATATATCGTCATGCTTTATTCCTTTCACGGTGAGCAGAGATACCTGAATTGAATATCATGACTAACATAACCGGTAGCGTGACTGATCGCCGTTTTCAGGGCAATTAGACGTGACTTTTCTAATACGTATCATAGTATAATTTAAACAATAAGACATATTTGTTGGGATTCACTATAATAAATCCAATTTCAAGAACAGTCTATTACAATTAAAAAAAGGCATATTTGCTGTGTTGCCGTAAGTGGACGAAGAGCTTAATATCCATGGGCGAATACGTAAATCGTCATTACCGCGAATCCTGGCATGAACATGGTGTTTTTCCAAAATAAATACGAATTTAATCATCACAAAGTCGTACGATTAGGAAAAATATGGAGGTCTAAGAACAATATTAGATATACGTGTGTTTTCAGAACGGCAATCAGCTGGCCACGTAGAACACGAAATAAGCGCAAAATAGATAAGGACATTAATATATTTCTTCTCACTCCCGAAAGAATATAGTGTAAGATCCGGCAAACGTTGTTTTGCTATATAATTTATTGTAATATCTTCTAAGATGTTCATTGAAATTAAATGATGTCAAACACACACATTGTTCACAATTAAATACTCTTAATCAACAACACATTTATTTGGATAAAGATTAATATTATTACGTTGATACAATTCTTAACAAATAATGCATTATTTTCGACCAAATTTGTTTACCATAAAAACGGTTCTAGTGAGTTAATCTTAAAAATAGACATATACTGTCCAGGACATTTTTTTAGATAATTTTAAGAGGGATAACTCTGTCATACATATATTTTTGGTATCTTGAACCGTTTTCGCAGCGCACGCAATGGAAGCACCCAAGGATGAATAATTTTCCCCGTTTTTTTTCACATTTTCCATTATTTCTTCGCTCCTAATAGTGACATCGTGATGTTATATAGCCTAAAGCCTTCCTCGATAAATAGTCTATTCAACACAAAAATAATTTTTCAATTCGAACCAGTAGTTCCTGAGATTAGCGCGTTCAAACAAACAAACAAACAAACTCTTCAGCTTTATAATAGTATAATAGTAGTGTAATAGTATAGTGTAGTATAGTATAGTATATATAGTGTAATAACATATTATATTGCTCATTTGAGCGCAAGAAGTATTATAGCGCTTCTCTTGTTTTATGTTGAAATGACGGAGAGAGCAACTACCTGTGATTTGTGAGTGTGTGTATGTGTGTTAGTTTTCTGAGCTTAGTATGAGTTTAAGCTGGTTGCACTAGTGAAGCATACGATTTCGTAGCTTCTTTTCTTTAACACAATTTTTGTGATCTATAATGATTAGTGATCTACTTTTAATTTTTTTATATATCCAACCTCATTTGCATACTAGGTATATGCTTACAAAGTTCTCACTCAAACGGTTAAACTTTATTAAGTCTTATTAACCAAACGAAGTTTTTTTACGGTGACGACAATTTTGTCGGAATCGGGAGATCAAAACTGACCTTATATGTAATTCGAATATCGTTATATTAATTACGAAATCATGTATCTACGATTACATCAGAGGTTAATAATGTTGGCGTAAAAACTCAAGACTTCATTCCTGCTTCAATAAATCTATGGCCCTCATCATAGACGTACACAGTGTTTTTTTTTTTCTTTACTGGGACAATATGAGGATATAGTAAACTACAAGAGAGCAATACGTTCTTAAAAATCATTAGCCCTTTTTGTTTAAAAACAAAATTGGCATCATTAAAGATTTAGCCAATCTTGACTTTTCAACAAAAAGTTACAATTTTGAGCAAACATTTTTTCTTACAGAAATGAACTCAATTTCATATGAAAAATCTAAAAAGCGGAAGTGTATTGCTGTATATATCTGTGTAAAAAAAATCACTTTCCACTTGTATATTGTGCTAACACGACTAGTAGACACTTGACATTTCTACTAGATCCCAGGCGGGTTTCCTCACGATGTTTTCCTTCATTGCGGAGCATGTGCTAGGTAATTCGTCACTGTAAAAGTCAGGTCATTAGGTAGACTAAAAGGGCAATCCTGCTCAGAAATTGTTGCCAAAGGAACACAAATCACAAATGCAATTCCAATACTTAATAAATTAAACATATTAAAATAAAGATACAGTAGACATATTTTGTGTTCACACATCGAGTATACACTAGTTAGGTCATATACTGTAGCTCCAATGCAGTGATTCCCAAAGTGGTCCACGAGACACTCGCAAAAGGGTTGGAGTTGGTGCAAAAAAGGGGTGGTTTACAAGTTATATGTCCACAAAAATTTATATAGTTTCGAAATTAAATGAAATATAACTTTATTCAAATAGGCCTACTTCCAAGCACTTTTGAATCGTCAAAAAAAACAAAGTGAATCTACCACCGATTCGGAAAGCAGAATCTACCGAGAAGAGCCGGCAAGAAACTCTGGTAGTTGCTCCTTTTCGATAGAAAAGAACAAATATGTTGCCTTGGCTTTATTGATCAACATATCGAGGGGTGGAAGGCTATTTGGTTTAAAAGAAATTTTTTGGTGATGTAGTAATATATATTTGGAATCGGTAAAAAACGCTGATGCCTAATATCTATATTACTATATTACCAAAAAATGTCACTTAACCAAATAGCCTTTTACCCCTCGATATGTAAATAATACAGTATTTATGAGAGAATTAGTCATCTAATTTTTTTAATGATTTCTGACAGTCTCTAATTCTACAAAAATAGTCACATTAAAACTGAAAAAAGCGTTATGTCGCTTCAAAATACAATTTTCAAGTTTTATGGCTGAAACTTTTTAGGAGTTTCATACAATTTTTTTAACGAGTTTAGCGATCATGATAAAAATGTAGCAACATGGAGTCCACCAAAACTAGTAAAATTTTGAAAAGGGTCTACGAGAAAACAAGTTTGCGAATCCATGCTTTAGTGTATACAGAGACGGGCAAAATGTAATCTGATTACAAAATGTAGTCGTAATTTTAATTTTCTTGCTCTGTAATCACGATTAAATACATTATAAACATTAAGAAATTGTAAATGTATAAACAATCTGGGATTTTGTAGTGTTTAAAACATAAATGAGCAAAATGCAGTCATATTAATGGTAAAAAACATAAATGTAATCGTTATTTATTTTTATTAATCTGATTACATTTTGCCCATCTATGAGTGTATACTACAATCACCTCGCTGTACAATGGCGTGATATTGAGCCGTGACACGTGTATAAAACGTCACAGCGATAACGACCTCATCATGAATGTCACGCGCGTGGGCGTGGCATGTTAATGACTGTCATTCATCACACCTTTGTATAATGATCTCATTCCTTATCAGCAAGAGGGTTTACGCAAAGGATATGTTCGAAATCATTAAAAATTCGTTCTAAATAATTGTAGTATTATTTGTACGCATAGATGATTAAAATGTAATCGAATTAATAAAAATGATTACGATTACATTTTACGTTTTTTACCATTAATATGACTGCATTTTGCTCGTCTATATTTTAAACACTACAGAATCCTAGATTGCATGCACATTTATGATTTCATAATGTTTTAAATAGGTTTAATCATGATTACAGAGCAGGAAAATTAAAATTACGACTACATTTTGTAATCGTTCATCATTAATCAGATTACATTTTGGCCAACTCTGTTTGTACGGTAGCTAACGCCCAAATCCCCAGTGGGTTCCTCGTCAATGACACTCCATAAATAAACGTTGAGCTATATTATTAAATTTATTCGCGCATAAGACCCGTTAAAGTCTTCATAATAAGTACGCAATGAAAAGGCTTAAAACGTGTGTTTTAAGAACTTAAGGATCAATGTACATTTTTGCCAACGCCGGTGGTCGTAGGTTCGAATCTCGGCACGTACCTCGGGATTATTCTAGATAAGGTTCGGATTTAGACACTAAATGCTCACCAGTGAAGGAAATTAAAATGACAAAATTCGCATATCATCTAATAGAAATGTCATGTGCACTGGGGCTGTGAGATCTGCGATCAGCTGTGCTACTGGTCACGTTGGTCACAACATATAAACGCAAAATAGACACAGACACTAATACACCCCTGCTCGCCCCGAAAGTTATATAGCGTAACGATATATGATTAGACTATAAATCAACGTTATGTAGTTCATGTAAAATATTTGTGCTAGGCAAAATGATTTAGCTATGTGTGCTGTTGCATCAGAAATAGAAAGAGCTAGCGATATATAAATAGCTATGAGAGCGAATGAGGCCGATATATGGCGTGACTCTCGCGCCACTAGATGCATTTATGACGCGAAATCAAAATGCATAGATATTCAATCCGGAATTTCAACATCGACCTAGAAAAGTTCTTCTTTAGACTGATACTCGTATATCTCGATATGAGTTCCATAAGATCAAATCTATACTATCTATATTAATATTGTAAAGCTGAAGAGTTTTTTGTTTGTTTGTTTGTTTGTTTGTTTGAACGCGCTAATCTCAGGAAATACTGGTTCGAATTGAAAAATTCTTTTTGTGTTAAATAGACTATTTATCGAGGAAGGCTTTAGGCTATATAACATCACGATGCAACTATTAGGAGCTAAGAAATAATGGAAAATGTGAAAAAAACGGGGAAAATTATTCATCCTTGAAGGCTTCCATAGCGTGCGCTGCGAAAACGGTTCAAGATACCAAAAATATATGTAAATAAGAATTATTTCTCTTGAAATGATCTAAAAAATGTCCACGACAGTATATGTCTATCTTTTAAGATTAACTTACTAGAACCGTTTTTATGGTAATCGAATTTGGTCGAAATTAATGCATTATTTGTTAAGAGTTGTATCAACGTAATAATATTAATCTTTATCCAAATAAATGTGTTGTTGATTAAGAGTATTTAATTATGAACAAAATTGTCTTTGACATCACTTAATTTCAATGAACATCATAGAAGATATTACAATAACTTATATAGCAAAACAACGTTTGCCGGATCAGCTAGTATGTTATATGGAGGCTTTTCAGCAATCACAATATGATTTTGACATAAATCACATTAAAATAACTATTTATTTTTATATTTTAGTGACAAATTTGACTTTTTGTATTTAGTAACTGTTATATATACTGAGAAAGCTTATTATGGTAATTATAATAAATAATTTATTGTTACGCTACATCCCTTACAAGGCGAGCAGAGATATATTTTTAGCTGTATCCACTTGGCGCATATACGTCGTGCCTAATGTAACCAACTAATCGCCATTCACCTAACATTAGTATGCATGACATTTTTATTAGTTACCATGCGGGTTTCCTCACGATGATTTCCTTCATCGCTGAGCATGTGCTGCCTAAATTTAGACGTAATCTGAAAAAACCCAGAGATATGTGCAGTGATTTGAACTTACAACCATTTGCGTCGCCGCGCATGTAAACCGGTCCAATATCCACTAGGCCATCACAGCCAGAATAATATATATTGTTGATATATAATAATAATATTATCGTCACGCTATATCCATTGCGGGGAGAGCAGAGATTCATTAGTGGCTGTGTTCTCTTCGCGCTTATATGTCGTACGCAACGTGGGCAGTAGCGCCGTTGATCGTTGATATATATATATATAAAGTGCACATTATTATATTTGAAATATATACAAAACAAGTTCATAAATAAATTCATTTTCCAGTAGTAATCGTGTAAAACGTATACTCTGGTCGCATATCTAGAACTTGCTAGTAAAAGGCAAAACCCGTCTCTCCTCGGCAACCAAATAAATTAATAAAAAATAAACAACGCGATAAATTATGTCAGAGATGTACTTGATGAATTGTCTCACATCGTCCTACAAACCGACCTTGGGATCCATATGCGCAGTAACCATAGCGCATGGACTCCAGCCGTCTTACTACCCGCCATTCAATTATAACATTAGATCTACTGAAAATAATTTATATCTAATTAAAACATAAAAAATACCAAGTTCAGGCTCGAAAACTAGCTCTCATTTACTTTTTTCCACAGTATATATCTATTTTACCAGGGATAATACATTATAGGACTTCCCGGTCGTCATGAGGATAACAACCGGTATTGTGTCAGACTTCTAGTAACTAAAAACTCCTGGATGTTCCTATCGCGCCGCGAAGACCCGCCACGCGGACAGCCTTCTCAGGCTTCCTCATATTATGGACGGTGGATGGAGTTAACCACCCAAGAAAACCATTGTAATAAGCAGTGTACCGAAACACTCATTGCCTTCCGCATGCCTTGCCAGTGGACTTCCTCACGTATCATCGTCCATATCCGCAATATAAATCTACATCTACTTGGATAGACTGCAGTGGAGGGTTGTTTGCATTGTGAATGATCCTGGAGATACGAAGCATTTAAAAAAAAATCCGGTTGCGCAGAGATTATGGCTTCACTAAGGGTTTCCTACAATCTGTATCATGACGAGTGTTCTGAAGACTTATTTAATCTTGTTCTTACTTCTCACTTCCATAATAGTACCCCGCGCAAGGGCTTGTAGAGTCACGGCTATGCGGGAACTCATATGCCGGCTATGATTATGAAGTTCTGTAACTCTTGCTTTTGCCGGGTCGTTGAGCTGTGGAATGGTCTGCCGGCGCGCGTTCCCACTGTCCTATGATATTGAGTCTTATACCTTTACGTAATTGTTTTACTTTTATTCATCCTTTATTGCATAGGAGATTCAAAAGAAAGTGAGCGATCTGTAGTTTATTACCTGTGCTTTGCAACAATTACCCAGATCTGAATGAACCTTTCAAGTTCAAGGCTAAGGACGCAGCCGCTTGATAAGTAATGGCGTAGTTGTCCGTAACCGGAGATCATCACTTTCTAGATGAGCCAGGATTAGTATCCTGATTCCTTCCCATCACCTTACCCCTACGACCCTGCGAGCGAAAAACCCTTGTATTTTTTTTATTAAGAATATCACATTAACTATTGAACAAAAGCTATATAGATGCCACTACTGTAGACTCGGGATGTGATTTAATAAAACATATAGTTGCTGAGTCACTACTCGTCATTTATTATTATTCTGCAGAGTGTAAATGGCCGTGTGCAAAAAAACGATAACGTGATTTATTTCGCTGCTAACGCCATCTATTGAGTTAACAAAAAACTACAACTCCATAGATTTAACAACTATACAAATTGCTTAATATTTTATTTTAGTTTTTAATTATTACGAACTTTGCAGAGTTTTGAAAAGTTTGGCTTTTTTTAGAATTATTTCCGTGTTTTACTTTTTTATTTTTAATCCTGTTCCTATTCTTTAATATCTACATTGTTTCTTTTATCCTTTCTTTATAACTCACTTGGTATATCTGTATCTCTCTGACCTTTACAGGGTCACGGATTGATGCCGTATCCATCGAATTTAGGTCCTTCCCCCTTGCTCTCACGTTCCTAAGATTGAAAAGCGGATAAGGATGAAGTAATTTGCTCGCATTGCATCAGATCTTAAGTGATTGTTATCTCAGTCTTATTTGAAGACATTATGACGTCTTGAGTTAAGAATCTTTCTTTTACTGGTTCGAGCATGTTCTGCCATTGTTCTCAATGTTACAGATGGCTAGCAAAGTTAACCAAATCTAACCTCTGGACTAATCTTCCAATCGGTATATAATTCTTTTATACCTTTGTCAGCAAACAGACTGACGCCACATATGATTGCAATTAGCGACTCTTCGAATCTTCACAGAGCTTCATAAAGTTTTATCGTGTGTACGGGCATTGGTACTTGAGGGAGTTCACAGCCCATGAATGAGGAAGGCAGGGTGTGAATGTTACCACACGCTGCCTATTACGACGGATTTCTAGAGGTGGTCATCTCCACCCGCCGTCCATAATAAGAGGAAACCTGAGAAAGCTGTCAACGTGCCGGTGTTCCGCGCCGCGATGGGAACGCCCAGGAGTTTTTAGTCATTAGGAGTGTGACACAGACCGGCCGCCAGACTTATGGTGACCGGGAAGTCCTATTATAGATTTTCCCCTGGTAAAAAAAAAGTTTTATTCTGCGCGGTATTAATTTTTAGCGATATAACCACTCCCAACCCAGGTTGACCAGTTCTCAAAAGTACTCCTTATTATTCAAATGGATAATATTATACTATACAAATGACACATATAGAGATCCGACATCTCTGTGTAGATACAGACTTTCTGAGTCGTTTTTCAGGCAGGTATATCTAGTTGCTCGGGCGGCGGTTTTGAAGGAATGCACCGTCCAACATTTCCTGCTGTGAATGGTCCGTGATATGTTTCCATGTACCGCTCCAAGACAAGAGGTAAGCGAGGAGCTATCTACACCACCCATCCCATGATGACGATGAAGCCTGAAAAAGGCCTTACGTCGCCGAGTTTCTTGACGAAGCTAGACCTACCTTTACCTCAGCGCTCGGCAGACGGGAGGAGAAATAGCCCGGTGGTTTCCTGCTCTGACGGTTCATGAGAGTTTCCACCAGGACAAAAAAGGCATATCTAGTTAATTATTAGTACTAACTAATAAATCTATTCGTGGAAAATAAAAATAAGTGATTAAAAATAAAATAATTATTCACCGCTAAGTTATAACTAACAAGACAGGTTATTGGACATGATAGAATAACATATAAAGGCATTGTTTTATTTTCTGTTATTTTAAAATCCATACGCTTTGTTTGTCTGAGAAACCAACTTTAATCAAGCAAGGCCTCTAGACAAAATATCATTCCTTTATCAACATCGTTTGTAGAAAAATACAATATAAATAGGGATATCTTTCGAAGTATCACTTCATAACGTTATATCTATTCCATACTGTTTGCACTTATCTATTGGCGTTATCGATAAACTAATGTTTTTTATCTAAGACGCTGGCACCATTTACGGGTGAAATAAAACTACCTAAAAGAAGGTTTAATCAAAAAATTATCAACTCATTAAAAATAATTTAACGAGTTTTATACGCGAAGAAACTTACTTTTGATTATGTTTCAACCTTACATAGGTTACGGTCGCGAGAAGACTGGAGCATCGCGGGGCTTACATCGGCGGCGAGAAATTATTTCCTCTACCCTCTTTTGTTCTTGATAATTTGAATAGTGACGACACACAGCACACACAATATCACCATTTTTACAAGGTGACTTAAAATGAGAAATTATTTAACTAATTATTGCGTTCCACTCAGATTGCAGTCCATAATTAAACGTCGAGTTATAATTAAGTTTCTTCACACATAAGACCCGTTAAAATGTTCATACCATACATACACAAACACGTTATCGATACGATACGTTAAGTACAAAACTTGAAAGTTTGCATGTATTTAACTATCAGCTTTCATAAAAATATTTATTTGATTAAAATTATCATTGTGGCTGTAGTGGCTTGTAGATAACGGTCCAGTTTCCATGCGACAACGCGAATCTTCGTAGGTTCGAATCTACGTCCCTCTGAGTTTTTCCAGATTAAGTTCAAATTTAGACAAAACATACTCACCGATGAAGGAAAACATCGTAATCTAATTGGAATATCGTGTGTACTAGTGTTGTGAGATCGGTGATCAGATGCACTACTGGTCACGCTGGGCACGACATATTCGGGCAAAGTGGGTACAGTCACTAATGTATCTCTGCTCACCCCGAAAGAGATATAACGTGACGATATATCATAATTATATTTATATTCTTGCAAATTATTGCAAGAAAAATAAAAAACATTTATATTTTATTCATTCATTTGATAAATGAACAATAAAATATCATATGCTGACCCTGAAAGGGATATAGCGTGACGATATATTATTATTCTAGCTACAGTGATTAAGGCTCTTAAGTATTTCATTCTGGTCTATTCTGAAATATGTAGAAAAAGATATTCTGTATTAGTGTTTCAAAATGTTTTAAAATTTTATGATTCTTTCTGAAACTAAAAATAACTTATTATAAAGCTTTACAAAGTCGACTCAAAAGTTAAAAAGTACACGAAAAAGTAAAATTGAAGCCAAAATGAACCTAATATATATAGCAATAAAGTAATAAATACGTTGAAGCATATAGCTACTAATTGAGCCATAGTCGGTTTGGTGCAAGCCGTGCGCGTTGTCACGTATCCTGACTATGATTGCGCGTTTCCATTGGCACACGTCAAAATGACGTCAATCAAACTTCTACTTAGATAATAATTTAATAACATAACAACCTCTTACCGTTAAGAAACACGTCCATTCAAATCGATTTATGGGCGAAATTAATAACGCATCATAATCCCCTATCTTGGATTTGTTACTATAGCAACTGTAGTACGTCTCTTTACACATATACAGAGATATATGTAGCCATCGATCTACGTTTTAAGGGTTATTAATATGGGCAGTTTGATGCATAATTCTAGTTGGTAAAATTATTTTAATGTTAAGATTATTTGACCTCTCTAGTGTAAAATGGTGATTATTCTAGCAATAACAAGCTTTATTTCTATTTCTACACATCTCATTATTTTTTTTGTAATATTATAGAGGAAAGAAATAATATATATATTATTTTTTTTATTAAATGAATTGCGCCTGGAATAGTTGTGATAGAAATAAAAAAGTGGGGTCTGCGTGATGTCGCACTACTTGGCGGAAGAGAAGTGTTTATTACTCTTTCCTCTCGCTTTCCCTATACTTATTTATTTATTTTGGCTTATCGCACACCGGGTCGCGGCTTTGGGCGCCCTAGCGTTTCCCCGTAGATCAGTACTGCATGCGTGTGGAGTGAGAATCTGCGTGATGTGCGTACAAAGAAACAGACAGACATAGATGTCTAAATAATTAATTCGTGTACAAATCCTCAAATAGTCGACTTCGAAAAGCTTTTATCAATATCTAGATATAATAAGAACTTGGTCTCAAGCATTTTTTGACTACAGAATTAGGTTGAAATTTATAGACGCGATTTCGAGTTTGTTTAGCAAAGTTCTCAAATTCAAATTCGTTTTGAAAAAAAAAACTGAATATATCATAGTAACTTGAGTATAGCCATAGTATTCGCAGAGACAAGTCCAGGTTGAGAAAATCGGTGACTTACCAAATCCTTTCACATTGAAGTGAATAGAGATGTATTGGTGGCTGTATCCACTTTGTGCTTATCTATAGTGGTTAGCTTGACTAGAGTGAGTTCGTGCTCTGAGAACGGCGATCAGTTGCGCTACTGATCACGCTAAGCACGTGATATAACTGCAAAAGGTATACAGCAACTAATGTATCTCTGCTCACCCTAAAAATTTAACATGAAGATTTGTTGTTATTATTATTTTAATGTGTACTGACGAAACACCTTTTTTTTGTTGTATTTAATGTTCATATGCAATTAGTTACTTAGTTTTCCTTTATTATTTTGTGTTCCTTAGCTTGTTTTTTTTTTGTGGAAACTTTGCTTGCTTTATGAGTGTTTTTTGTGTAGTTTCATTTTTATATATTGCTGTATGTTGATGTTTTTTTCTTCTTTACTTCTGTGCATGTAGTCTACACTATTAAATATGGTCGCATTTGTGATGTATCCTGTTCATGTCTTATATTGTTTTATGTGTAAGTGTTCTTATAAATAAATAAATAAATAAAAATGTATAAATAAAATAATAGTAAATAAATAATTGTTACTCGTAGGCCGAGTTACATCACCTAGCGTACGTGACTGAAAACTTGTTCAACTTAAAATCGTTGACCACATGATAATGGAAACGCTATCGTATCCCATTAACTAACCTTACTTAACATTTCTACCATAGAAACCCGTTTTTTCTTAACTTTTACGAGTTAGCATCTATTCATCTATCACCAAGCAACATCGTTACTAAGGAAAGCAGAGAAGAATAAAAGTTAATATTTTTCAACTTTTTTCTGTCTTCGAAAGTTTTAGGTAATCTTATGGGTGTTGTTTAGTTTTGACCTAGGCTGCTGATGCAGTGTTTTTTTTTTAATATCAGCAGATTATTTTATTTTCTCGCTTATTAATATATCAATACGCTATATCTGTTTCGGGGTAGGCTGACCAGTCGAGTATCTGATCATTATTCTCACAGCACTAGCACACATGACATTTCTATTACAAGCCAAGCAGATTTCCTCTCGATGTTTTCTTTCATAGGTCCTACATCCTAAAAACGGGTCTTAAATACGTATTTAATCTAGAAAATTTAGATTTACGTGCTGGATTTAGAACCTACGACCATTAACTTTGCCGCATCTGGTTATCGGTCTCTATTTTTTTTTTTACACTGGCTCGACATAATGACTACAGAGTACCTGATGGTAAATACGGTGTAGTCCAAATACGAAAGCGACTATCAAAGGATGAAAATTCATTGATAGTCTACATCGCCATGTCGGCCCACGTATACCGCGACTGAAGGTCTCTAGGTATGTGAGCTACTGGATATACACAAGCTGATCCCGAAACGCGACAAGCCGAAACTGGTCACTATGACGGGCTTTATACCCATGCACTGTGGTCGCGATCCAGACGGGCACCGACGCCCTACCACCTCGCTGCTGCTCGTTTAGCACCACCCAGGAGTCACGTGTAGGGAAACTAGGGTAAAGCCTACGGACGCGAGCAGCTTCGACTCCCAAAAATAACGTAACGTACGCAACGTATTTCAATAACGTATCTCTGATCAACACGAAAGGGATATAGCGTGACGATATATTATTATTAAAAACAAACAAAGTACGAGACGGAGTTGCATAGTGAGAGTTCCGTACGAATATAATCAAATTAAATATAAGTATATAATCACAAACGATATTGATATAAATACAAATTTACGGTTTTCAGATTTGCCTCTATAATTACGCGATAAGTCATTTCTTTTCACCAAATATCTACATTTTAAATCAAAGAGAAGAAACCTGTAAGATTCATTCCCTAGCAAAAACTTTAATATCACAACATAAAGGGACATAACTTTTCCGTTGATTTAATAGTTTGATAAAAACTAGAATAGGCTAAAGACCTGAGTGTTGGATATTCATTTCAATTTGATTCCTCTCTGCTTTTCTGAGAATAGAGCATTGATAGACAGAAAAGAGATCTTGGAACCCTAAAAATGATAAATCAGCTAATGCTAACGATGATATCCGCATCAATGCTGGTAAATAACACTCCCCAACTTTATAATCGGATTGCGCCAGAATCGGTTCTATGAAATCATAATCATGCGAACTAGAAAGTGTACAAATGTGCAGTGTTTTGAAAACATACCCAACATTAGTCGATCGATTCATCGTCAGTCTATTTCTGATCCTGATTGGCGCCTATGTTGAATAATTCCTATCCGAAGTTTCTTAGAATGCTCCTTGCATTTCCGCCATGAGGTACGCCGAGAAATGAGTCCATCATCCAGTCATTTTAGCGGTTAATCCATTTTTGGGCATCAATCTTAGTCAAGACTAGTGATGAAAATGCCCGGGAATTTTCCCAAAGTGCCCAAAACTTGTATGGGGAATATTCCCGGGAATTTACGAAATGTTCGCGGAAGTGTTGGGCACTTTGGGAAAATTCCCGGGCATTTTCATCACTAGTCAAGACTTAGGAGCCTTTAAGAGAAGAGTAAATAGGCGTTTGTTGAGCGGACGCGGTACATCGTCGGACTCGTCTTAACCTTCCACCAGGTGTTATTGACATCCAGCGTCCTCTTGTAAATAATAAAAAGATATCATCCGTAGTATGTATCAGCTTACTGCAGGACACGGACGTCTCCTAAAATTCGCCACTAAGGCTGACCTTCGGCTTTTTTCATCCGACAATTGCCTGCTACTTTGCGCAAATCCTTGCTCAACCCAGCCAGATATTGTCCCACACTACACTTACCGAAATATGGTCACTCAAGAACGCACCTACTTCTTCGGAAAATATGACCAGACCACTGGCACTTCAGCATGCTAATCCTCTGAGCTGTGTCGATGACTTTGGTCCTCTGATGAATCACCTCATTTCTGATTCGATCCTTTAGAGAAACACCGAGCATATCACGTTCCATAACACGCTGAGCGGCTTTGTGGACTTGTCCTTCTTTTTTGGTGTTTTGGGGGAAAATCCTGCATAGGACCATCAGGGCCGCTGTGAAGGCAGCGACCCAGGTGTGTCAGACTCCTACTGACAAACAACCCCCGAGGTGTCCCTCTAATCGCTCCACACGAGCCTGGGAAACCAAATTCATCCAGACGCCCGGAGAGCGAAATGCCTTGTCGAGGCTGCCTCTCTGGGAGGGGTAGGGGTAAAGAGCCCACCCTTCCAATACCCAATACACCGCCACCCTCTTATCCGGACAGCAGACTCCGTCATGTCTACTGCCTGGCTATTGTCACCGGGGGATGTCGCGCACGCTCTGAGCGAACGCATCCCTCCGGCGACGGTGCCTTGGCCGCCGAATAGCCAGAGAAGATGTTCGCTCTCTGACCCATTCGGCGGCCTCCTTATTTGTGGACACCTCAGTTCCGTACATAATTACAGGTAGGATGCACGGTATGTTGTGGATGCCTTAATAAAAACTGTAAATTTTTATTATAGTTATGTATATATTTTGTGGACGGAATAGTGTATTGTGTCCCTGGCAACCCTTATACGAATAAAATAATATAGCTCGCTATTTCTGCCATCCACTATGTTAGCTCCGGTCAGCTAGACTATATATGCCTTACAGTTCAAAGCACCTGATGCTGTGTACGTTTAGACAGATTTACAGACCAACAAGCCGACACAGATGCTCGGCAGATCCCCTTTTTAACCAGCTCTGCCAAATAAAACATCAAAACTTTCTAAACTTGTATAAAACTGTAAATATTTAGACTTATTGAGTGTAAATCCGCTTGCGGCGTTGATAGGTAACGTAAATATTATATTTTTAATGCACAGATTCGTTAACAGAAGACATCTAATGTAACATATATCTTTCTTGCAACTCATCAATGGAATAGCACCAATCATTTCGGAAATTCATTTATTAGGAATGTCAGTTGAACGGAACATATTATGCGAATGATAAAGAACATTTGCAAGAGTGTGAAAGGGATAGAATATATGGGAGAGAAGGAAACAGATTTGAATTATTATTATTAAACATTACTAAATCGGCACCTGTGTGATTAATTTTAGGATTATGTTTTTTTATAAACTGCGTTTGATGGAAAGTACAGTTTAGTCCAAGAACGGTAACTACCGCCAAAGGACGAAAATCCGTTGACAGTCGCCATCGCTAAGTCGTCCCACATATACCACGACTGAAAGTCCCTAGGTGTATGAACAAGCGGAAATACACAAACAGTTCCTGAAACGCAACGGACGAAACGCACTATGACAATATTAAAGTAACGCGTTGAGAACTGAAATCTGTCTACGTGTATAATATTTATAATAATATATCATCACGCTATATCCCTTTAGGGGTGAGCAGAGAAAGCAGAGAGAGTTGTGCCCAAAGTGACCAGTAGCGCAGCTTATCGCCATTCTTGCAACACTAGTACACATGACATTTCCATTAGATGCCGACTAGGGAATCTGAATTCGTCCAGAAGTCCAAGGAGCGAATAATCTTGTTAAGGCTTCGTCTCTGGGAGGAATGAGTGTAAAGGATACACTCTTCCAGAACCTCTCTCAAGCGGAGCGCCGGCTTCCTTCCATCCGGGCAGCTGACCCCCTGAAGTCTATTACCCAGTTAAAGATGTCAACCCTAGTTCAATCTATGTTCAGTCTATTGTATATACGTCTATACTTTATTAATTCTATGTTTAAGAATTTATCAAGCCGATAGTTTATTGTAATAAATTAGGTACGTTTAGGCGGATGCACTGAAAGGAAATATTTTATACCAAACACTGTTTGAACACCATTTTTAATTATATTTCTTTACACGAAATATATCAGTTGGAACAATAATTATTAGCCGCTCAGATGGTAAAGACAATGAAACATTCTATCAGAGATTATTCTATTGGTCATCTAGTAGCAGCATCCAGAAATATATCTCAAATAAATGAAGGGAGAAATTTTATGGAGATTTATGAAGAATTTTTTTATTCCAAAAATGGTCGTGTCAGGCCTAAGAATGTATTTTTTAACTCCAAGATTCTAAGTTTTCAAATGGTTCAATGGTTGATTTTGGTAATCTTACAAATGTAGAATTGTGGGAAAATCATTAACTATGAAATACAATTCACTTAAGATTGTACCTTTACGAGTTCTTAGATCTGTTGGTCTAGCGCTTTTTCATCCAAAGTGTACCACTATATCTGCTACCACATCTTAATGTTTCTTACTGAAATGAGATCAAGGAGCATTTAGTTCTAATATAACTAACTAGCTTGATACCGGTCTGGGCGAGTTAGGAAGCTGATTGGACTCAAACATTGTACTAGACGGTGCAGGTTTTCTAATGGACGCATGGTAAAGCGTCACGTAGCCAACATTCGAACCAATTGAACGTGATTTGCAAAGATTGTGAATTTGCGAATGCATAAATTTACAAACACATTAATCAACTTTATTTTGTGCTTACAATTTGAAGATGTATGTAGAAAAACGTAATTCATGACCTACCTTCGTAGAGAGATAGAGGAAGAGATATTCAGAGAGGATATTCAGCATTCGATTCTAATTCCAAATATGTAAAAACAATTGTAACTTAATTAATTAATTATTAAGTAGATATTTTGATTGTCTTAAGGGAGAATATATAGGGAAAACGAGCCAATACCAGTTTATCTATAGCTACGTATAAGGTGTACTGCCCACTTACCAATCAATCGTACTTATTATCTCTTTATTATTATTTACAACATTTTAAATTTTTAAATATAAAAACATGTAGACCCACAGGGGCGAGGCCTAAGGCCTAAGCCACCGGTAGTTACGAGCTCAGAGTGAGGAATCTCCTAAAAATGTGTGCCGTATCGAGTAATACTGCCTCCTGTATCGGACCCTTGATCCAACAACCAAGCGAGAACCTCGAAATGGAAATCGAGAGTTTTTGCGATCAGCCTATTAATCGATTATCGGGACAATAATCATTGAATCCACATCGCACATGCTGGTAATCTCGTGTTATTATTATTAATAATTGTGCGCCAGACGCGCACTTACTTTATTTGTTTCTCATGGATCAGTTCTGTTTTGTTCAAAAAATTTTCTATATGATTTGTTCCAAGAAGGTTAAAATAGTATATCCTGATATTTCTCTCTCGTCTATAAAATAACCCAGTCTACTCGCATGGAATTTCAACATAGTTGATATTATAATATTTAGCTATTTCGGTGAGCTTTGTATCGCCTAATAGTTAATGTTGTTTCAAAAGTTAGATATATGCCAACAGGGACTTTTTTCTAGATCTATTAAAGAGAAATAACCCCACCATGTAGCATTTTGTTATATCTCAAAGGGATTAGCCGGCCTTTTCGGTGAAAGCTCCCAGAGGATAGACTTTTTCTGTCATTTTTAACAAGGATTGTTTTGTATCAACTAATTTACGCAAAATCTTTGTAAATTACACACTAAACCCTTCCTCGTGAATTACTTTATCTTCCATTGAAAACCGCATAAATATTCATTCCGTAGCTTTTGAATTTATCGCGAACAGACAGACAGACACGGCGGGGAACTTTGTTTTATAATAAGTAGTGATTTCTATTGATATATTTTATTTACATTGATAACAAAAATTTATATTTTTAATTGTTTATAACCTACATAACATACATTAAAACTATTAAATTTACCAATTAATGCATTTTTCCATATAAAATAAATATCTCTTTAATTGTTTTAATAATTTTGATTGGTAAATATTAGGGGTTAATGGTTAACCCATTCCCTCCCAGAGCGGCAGCCTCGACAAGGCATTTTGCTCTCCGAGCGTCTGGATGAATTTGGTTTCCCAGGCTCGGGTGGAGCGATTAGAGGGACACCCTGGGGGTTTTTAGTCAGTAGGAGTCTGACACACCGGGGTCGTTGCCCTCACAGCGTCCCTGATGGTCTTATACAGGATTTTCTCCCCGGACACCAAAAAAAAAGGAGGTTAATGATTGTGGTGTGGGATAAGTATTCCGTGCACAGAAATGTGAATGTTCGTAGGTTGGTATTTCAGTGCGTACATTTGGGTTTTTCCAGATGACCTACGAATCTAGGCACCACATGCTCACCAGTCAATGGAAATATCTTCAATTCATTTCATATTCTATTGATTTCTATACAGCGTGTTTCGATTTGAGCATTAGCATTCTCCATTTTTGATACCCCTTGAGTAATTTGAATATTATGCTAACCCTCAATCACGCGGATCTGTGACTGATGTAATATTATCATATTTTATATGAATTTGATTTGCAAATATCACGCGTTGCTTGTACAATCTTAGCGATTCCATTTGGTATATCCATTATACATTATGCTTCTTTAACATATACAATGTACAGCGTGGTATATCAAGAATGTGACACTTTTGGGACTATTCAAAGATATATATAAAACTGTTACGTTGAAAAATAGTGCCATTGACATCATGCAAAAAAGCATTCTTCTTCGATGATTCGGGCTCGTGGAATGGATAAATGATAAAAGAATGATAAAATTGATATACAATATGAATATGAGTGGAAGTAAGAGCCGAGCCCGACCGAGATTTACCTACGCAGTCCAAATAAAAAGAGTTCTGATCGAGGGTAATGTCAAAGGTACGCGTAAATTAAATGTTCGAGTGCTATAATCACCTCTGATCATAGTAAAAAATTGATACCTTTGCGGTACTTCATTGTGAAAACAAAATGCGAAAACATAGTTTATCGAAAATTTTCAGGTTTTTCATGTTTAAATCGGCTACATATTTTTTTCTCGATGTCTAATCGAAATGTTTGAGCTCAAATTCTGAGAGCATCAAATTTCGCGTAGGAATATAGGTATTGCATTATTTTTTTGGTCCGATAAAATAATAAATAAACACGTTGATAAGATAGTAAAAATTCTGATCATCTCGGCGTTAATGGGTTTAAGATCGCATTAACATTGCTCCGTTAAGTTCATAAAAGTCGATATCGATTTTTTACATTGTAATGAAAATACCTAAATCTCTCTGCGATTTCTACTGTCGGTTTCACAGCGCGTATTCTGAAGAGTTACTTAACCTTGTTCCGCCCTCCCCCTTCCATAAAAGGACTGCGAGTTTGTGGAATCACAGATATCCCTGCTATTACTAAAAGATTCTCTTACTTTTACTGGGTTGCTGAACCGTGGAATGATCTACCGGCGAGCGTGTTTCCACCGTCATATGCTGTTGGGTATTTTAGACGTAGCGTAAAGTGATATTTTGTTTGTGGCATGTTCACTGCGAATATCGATAGTTTTCTTTACTGTTGACAGCTATAGTCGTTTTTTGCACTATAATTATCATCAGGCGTGGTGTGTTCACTATTTTAAGTTAGGATAAAAAGAAAAAATCAAAGGTGTATACTAAAATTCATGTCACTAGGAATGTTTCCACTGACGGGGGGCTTGAAAAAGCTATTAAAAAAATTACTGGACCAAATTTATTTTTTTAATATTTTGTTTGAAAAATTTCAACCTGTATAATGTTGCGCAATGAAACTTTAAATATTTGTTACATAAATCGTATTGTTCAATATCTGTATGTTGGTAATTACGTAATATTATTAAGTTGATAACTCCACGAGATTTTCCGGAATCACGAAAAACATCATGTAATTCAAAGTAATCGAAATTTATTCAAGCTATTTTTCATGCAATTGCGCGGTACTTTTTTGAAATGCTGGGAACACGTTTTTATTCACATTTACAAGTCTCATTTATAGTGAAGATGCGAGTTGATTTTTGTAACATATTTTTTTAATTTACGGCGCTGGATAATAGCTTTGGACGTTCAAAATTAAGCAATAAGTCTATTCCAATGCTAATGATGGTTTTTATACCCCGACTCAAAATTAGAGTTTTTTTTATTACTGATACTCTTGCGCTGTAACTCAATGTTACCTGATGGAAATTCACGATGAGGCCGACGATAGAGCAAGCTTAACCAAGAAATACCTATTGACTCGTCGTTTGAAAGATCCCATGTCGTAAGATGTTGGAAAAAATAGACGCAGGACGCAAATACCACTAACTTGACACAAATAATAATAATAAAAACATTTATTTTTAGCACACAACATACAACACATCAGAATAGGTAAATAAAAGCAGAAAAACAATAAAAACATATACCCTGTGTTGTGATGATGCGCCAAAGGGAAGTCAGCTCAGCAAATGCTAAGTGACCAACCGAGCCAACCAACGCTGACTTTCAGCTGACGCCCATTTATTGCTTAATCGCTTTGTGTGAGCAGATGGAGTGGCAACCAAGTAAGGTTGCAAGCCCGCACGGCGCATAGTCGATTTATAGTTAAAGGGTGACGAGGTAGTTAAATGATACAACTCAGCCATACACTCTCCAGAGTGATGATGATGATGTCCTAGCCGGATTCGGCCACGGCGTCTGTTTCAACACCGATTAAGAAAATCTAGGTCCAGTTTACAAAACAGTCAATTGCGCAGGAGATATTTAAGTGCATAACTGGACGCGCAGCCAGAAAAGCACTCTCTCGTCCGAGCTCCCTTGGGCTCGATGGAATGGAGAACCAGTACGATTGGGAGAGAGTGGGATGCAGGTTTGGTCGAGTTTTTCTTCTCTGAACACCTGGTTGAATTGCGGTGTTAAAGAGATACCTTAGTAGCCTTTTACGACACCTCAGCAAGAAGAGAGGGGTGCTATTCTATTCTGCCGGCAGCCACCACGGCTGCCAGAGTATTGAAAACTGACTAAGTTACGCGTCATAAGAGTTTCATCGACAATGAGCCGCCGAGCTCGGCAATTTTCATTAGTAAAAAATCTTAAAAAAACCTTTAGTAATGAATTCATAAGATTATCCCTTACGAACAAACGAATCTCTTTAAACCATTAGTAGGTATATTATTCATACATTAACCGAAAATTAGATCGCATAATGAATAATTTGTACGGCAGAAAACAATGAACTCGGAGATTCACATTTATAGTTTAACGGCGACTAGCAATTCGTAATAAATTACAGCCATTTGTAAAACCGCCTCTCTGCTTATACCGAGTTTATGGAAAGTGAAGATGTTGCGAGTAATAAATGCGCTTGCCGGTAATATATCGATTCACTATACAATTCAACACAGCCATATGTCACTATGGGAAGTATTGGGGGGTGACTACATCAGCAACATTTGCAAGAAAAGCAGCGGAGGTGCGATCTCTTCGTTTTAAATGCGGTATCACGCTTGTGGATCGCGTTAGAAAAGAAAAGATACGCAGATTTTTTTTTTACACTGGCTCGACATAGTGATTACAGAGTTCCTGATGGTAAGTACAGTGTAGTCCAAAAACGAAAGCGACTATCAAAGGATGAAAATCCATTGATAGTCTACATCGTCATGTCGGCCCACATATACCACGACTGAAGGTCTCTAGGTATATGAGCTACTGGATATACACAAGCTGTTCCCGAAACGCGACAAGCCGAAACTGGTCACTATGACGGCCTTTAGAATTGTTGGTTTGAAAGATAGTGTCACCGACAGCAGGCTCAAAAGTATGCTTCGATGATTCGGGCATGTGGATAGGATGAATGATAGAAGATTGACAAAAAGATATACAATATGAATGATAGGAGAAGTAAGAGCCGAGGGCGAACGTGACTTACCTACACAGACCAAATAAAGAGAGTTCTGATGGAGGAAAATGTCAAAATTACGTGGAATCAGTGAGAGCACATGAAGAGTCTAATTAATGTTAAGGAAGCGAAAGAAGTTTGCAAGAATTTGGAAAGAATTGAAGTTCGGCGTGGTGTCATATTATATGTCATCACGCTTTATCCTTTTCGTAGTAAGCAGATATATATTAGTGACTGTATCCACTTTGCTCTTATATATCGTGCTCAACGTGACCAATAGAGCAGCTGATCGCCGTTTTTTCACAGCACTACTGTACATGATATTCTTATTTAATTCCAAGCGGGCTTCCTCACGGTTTTTTCATTTGTCAACTCTCATTGTCATATTTTGACAAAATTTGTCAAGTTATACCCCAAAACCTGAATAGTAAATTACTCTGTCTATTGATGAAAACTGCATGAAAATCCATTCAGTAGTTTTTGAGTTTATCGCAAACAGACAGAAAGACGCGGCGGGGCTCTTTATTCTACACTGCTAACACAGAGTCGAAAATTATCGCTCGTGAAGACGTGCCTTTAGAATAAATATAAAATTTAATTTATTTATAGTAAGCTCATGTTTTTTTCCAGTCAAAGCGAGGCCGGCTTTTTAGAATCTGCTTTAAATATTGTATTCATTATCCTCCATTCCCGATTTGTTATTCAATCAGGGAGGCCAGAATGGGACGTGGATTCTGGAAATCACGTTGGTACATTTCTTGGGAGTGTGACATTTTTCCTTATCGCTTGTGTCACAAAGTTTTTATACAAGTTTGGCTCTAATAAAGTATGCTACAAGTGTGGTAAGTTGATAATTATAAACTAGACGAATTTATGCGACAAATGTGAGCTTAGGATTCTGACAGTCGCGATTTGAGAGCTGTGACCCCTTACGGTTGCGATGTATTATTCTTGTGGCGCCGACATGGTTCATCGTAGTCCTCAACTTCATCTTCCGTCAGGCGTAATTGAAGTCAAGTGTCCGCCTTTAAATAATAAAAAAAGAATGCACACGCAGTGCCTCTAATAAAGAGAGATTGAGACGACTTATTTCCATTTTTGATGGCCTGGGCATTAACTTAGGATAAGTTCTCTATTAGGAAGCGGCGGAGCGGGATCGGGAGGTTATTGCTACCCCCGATAACCCAATCCACCGCCCGGCTCAGACAAGACGCCGGTGGAGGGCCTTCGCCAGAGGTCTTCCTTCATAACCGGACATACGCCGGGCTGCGAGCTTGCAGGAGCGTGCCACCCAGATCCAGGCGTGAGCGGTGTGCGATATTTTCCCGAACACCGCTCCAATGACAAATCAAGGAGATGAGGGGAGGGTGGCACTTTACACCACTCTCCCTGCCAAATGTGTTAAGTGTACGCGGGGGGTGGCGACTATTTAACCACCCCCTACCAAATAGCCGGGGCCTGCAGAAGGCCAGACGTCGCCGACTGCCGAGGAAAATGGCTCAGCCTTGCCCTTGACACTCGGCAGGCGGGAGAAGGAACACCCCGAGGGTTTTAGTCGGTGCAAGTCCGATACAACGGAGGGCAGCCCTCACCGCCCCCTGAAGGTCCGTTAGGGATTTCCCCGGGGTTACTAAAAAAAAGGATAAGTTCTCTATTGGGATCTTCTTTGGTATATTTCCAGAAAGGCCATTTTCCATGTCATGAATTTTGACATTAACTTGGCGTTTCAGGTAAGAATAGGAATGCGATAATAAATATTTACACTGAAATATCAATTCACTCCGAATATGAGATACAGAAAACTGCATATTATATTCTATGCATTGGCTTGAATGACTTCGGTTCAATACACTTTGATTGACCAAGTTCATTGATCTTACCGATGATAACCGATTGTCAAAGATCTTATTTCGAAATGCAAATATAAAATTAGCAACTTCATACTCGTATACTGATGCTTATGTACATCATTTGTGTTTAAAGGCATTCCGCCTAGCAAAAGGCATGTAAAATAAATCTTTTAGAGTCAAAAATAACATTAGTATATTGTCTAGTTGTATCCCTTCAGGGGTCACTAGAGATACCTTTGTGGATATTACCACTTTACGCTTATATGTCGTGTCCAACATGACCAATGGCGCAGCTAATCACCGTTCTCATAGCACCAGTATACATCGACGATGTCCATCACTTTCCAATGGAATGTAACAAGCATAACATGGAAAGATCCCTCATGGTAAATAAGCTGGACCTTATTCTGTTTGATGTAGGCATGTTTCAGAGCATTCCAGCAGAACTAATCGCTGATGCCACTGGAATGTTACAGCACATGTACATTAATTCTTGTTTTTTTTTTCTTTTTTTTTTACACTGGCACGACATAGTGACTACAAAGTACCTGATGGTAAGTACAGTGTAGTCCAAAACCGAAAGCGACTATCAAAGTATGGAAATCCATTGATAGTCTACATCGTCATGTCGGCCCACATATACCACGACTGAAGGTCTCTAGGTATACGAGCTACTGGATATACACAAGCTGATCCCGAAACGCGACAAGCCGAAACTGGTCACTATGACGGGCTTTACACCCATGTATTGTGGTCGCGATCCAGACGGGCGCCGACGCCCTACCACCTCGCTGCTGCTCGTTTAGCACCACCCAGGAGTCACGTGTAGGGAAACTAGGGTAAAGCCTACGGACGCGAGCAGCTTCGACTCCCAACGACGACTTCGACTTTCTTTTTGTTAGCTTTACGTCTTTCTGTGTAGTTTTAGGTTAGCGCATGATAGAACTGGCACAACGTGTTCCTGCGCGTTGCTCTAAAACACAGAGGCAAAAGATGGGTGGCTCTTTACAACACCCCTCCTCACAGCGAGTAGAGATCAGACAAAGGCCGCACTCCTGGCTGGGTACTGAAGATGAGACCCTAGTCGTGCCCTCGATCCCGGTCGATGTTAGGAGGAATACCCCGGGGGTTTTATTCGTTGAGAGTCCGACGCATCGGATTTTGACCCTCACCGGCCCCTGACGGCCCATAATGGGTTTCTCCCGGGTTACCAAAAAATGGTACGTTCCTAGAATAAAAGTATCTTTAATAAAAAACAAAGTTGTATAGGGGAGGGTCGGCGCCAGGCAGTTGTTTTCCCTTCCTCGGAAAATTTCAACATCCTTGACTACTTAAGACACCCTCGTATTAGCTTCAGAAGTTAAAATCAAGGCGTGTGATTATAAAATACTATTTCTCATCTCATCGATTCAGCAGACCGGAAACAGCTAGCTCAAAGCACTGGAGACACAAAATTAGGTCATGGAACTGCTCGGTGGCGCTTACATCAAGAGAAAATCGTTCTTCATTATACAAAGTTCAATCATTTATGAGTTACATGTTACAATAAATTGTTCCAGATAATACAATGTATGCTTAGGGCATAGATGGGCAAAATGTAATGAGATTAATGAAAATGATTAACGATTACAATTTACGTTTTTTACCATTAATATGAATGCATTTTGCTAATTTATGTTTTAAATACTACAAAATCCCAGATTGTATACACATTTATGATTTCTTAATGTTTTAAATGGATTTAATCATGATCACAGAGCAAGAAAATCAAAATTACGACTACATTTTGTAATCGTTCATCATTAATCAGATTAGATTTTGCCCATCTCTGGCTTAGGGTAAACTATACTTTACTACTTTTGCGCGTGACTTCGTTTGCGTGGGAAAGGACTTATTTAAGACTAAAATATAATTTATTATCATATATATTCTTTCTGTGGTGGTCTAGTTGACACGAATGATCATAGGTTCGAATCCCGGTGTGTACATCTGGGTTTTTTCCATTTTTCCAGATTATGTGAGGGTTCGGACACCACATACTCCTTGATAAAGGAAAAGATCGTGAGAAAACCCGCTTAGCATCTAATACAAATTTCATGTGTACTAGGGCTGTAAGAATAGCGCTCAGCTGCGCTACTGGTTACGTTGAGCAGGGCAAATGAGCGCAGAGTGGATACAGCCATTAATGTATCTAAACGCGAATGGTTTCTGCAATTGGAAAAACACTATATTATTCAATTTTAGCCAATCTTAATTTTTTGTTGGGTTGTAGGACGTTTAGCTTGGGCTTTGTCTGCATGTTGTGGCAAAAGCAGATTATTGTCATGATGATATGTTGATCTTGAACTGATTCAGTTGCGCAGAGATAATTCCTCACTTAGCGTTTTCTACCGACTGTATCACGGCGAGTGTTCTGAAGTATTATTTAACCTGTTATTCCCTCTCTCGTCCATAATAGAACCAGGTGCGCGGGTTTAAGGAATCACAGCTTTACGGTGATCCACTAAAACGTTCTCCAATTCTTACTTTTGCCGAGACGTTGGGCTCTGGAATGGTCTTACGGCGAGCGTATTCCCACCGTCCTATGATATGGGATCATTTAAGCGAAGCATGAAGAGCTATTTGTGCAGGCCGGCATGATCGATACGACTACCGATAGGCTTTTGTTTACTGTTGATAGTCATTGTCATTTCTTGGACTGCACCGTGCTTACATTCAGGAGTTGTGTGTTCAATATACCACGCCAGGATTATACAAAAAGATTGTTTTGGTGGTAGGGTAATTGTCCGAACTGGGTCGACCACAGTATACGAATATAAAGACCATCTTAGTGACTCGCTATGGTCTGTCGCGTTTCGGGATCAGCTTGTGTATATCCAGTAACTCATATAGGTACCTAGAAACCTTCAGTCCTGGTACATACGTGCCAACATGACAGAGACTCATTAGATTTTCGTCCATTGATAGTCGCTTTCGATTTAAGACTACACTGTACTTAACATCAGGTACACTGTAGTCACTATATGAAGCCAGTGTAAAAAAAGTATTGATGTATAATCAGGTAATTATTAAAAGTATTGACAAGCCAAAATCAGCTCAATCGGTCTCAGTTTGACGCTTGCTAGAAACCTTAGACTGTAGTTAAAATTGCGGCTCATTTTAAATTTTACCGAATAACCTTTTTTCGGCTGAAAGTCACCGAAGCTTTAGCATAGCCTTCGGTCTAGGCCTACCTAAGACCACCTCCTCTTTTTTGCTGCGAACTGTCAAGGAGCGGAATTCGTCCTCCTGAGTTCGTTTTTCCTAGATCTTATAACATGGGAATCTTCAAACGTTGAGTGAAACGGTATTCGCTGGGATAGTGCGCTCATCATCGACCTCATTACTACTTTCCTCAGGTGAGATTAAGGTCAAGGCCTGCCTGTAATAAAAAAAATGATTGACGTAACGTCAAAATGATATTTCGATAGCTTATGGAATTCCCGTGTTATCTCAAATCCATAATTATATTTTCTACCAGCGTCATCGTTTCATTCGAGCGCACTCTAGTCTCTAGTGATTTCTCGAAACTCGCTTCGAAAATCCCTGCGATTTTTTTTTATGATCAATAAACTTGTAATGAGTTAATGATTGTTTTTATTAATGTATTATCTGGAACAAAAAAAATAAAATACCACAACGATAACCGATTACGAGTTTATCAAACAAAGCGTGATCATCCAAATGGTCTGATGATTAGTGTAAGAAATGTGCGTGCAATTTTCAATTTTAACCCACTTTGTATGGAGGGTGTGACATACCCGAAAATTTTATTTTATCTTATTTTTATTTTTTATTTTATTTTTATATTTTTTTTAGATCTCGACATATTTAACGAAACTATATACAAATTAAAAAAAGGATGTTATTTGAGAAGATTGTTCCATAGATTATTGTTTTTTTTTTATTTCTGTTATAAAATTTTCTGATTACAGTAGTTTATATCTTTTTGTGTTACTCGTATTTTTTATTTTTCTTTTCTTCTGTGCATGTAGTCTACACTTATAAATATAGTCGCATTTATAATGTATCCTCTTCATGTTTTATATAGTTTTATGTGTTAATGTAGTCTATGTAAGTGTACTTATAAATAAATAATTAAATAAATATACTTTTGACAGCACTAACTGTCAAACTATTTGAATAATACTTGCCACATAGGTGAATATATTTGTATTTGCTAGTAAATATTTAGGGTATGTAATACCCTGTGCTATATATATTTAATTATAGCATGTGTGTGTCAAAGCATTAATTTTTTACGCTTTAGTTACCTCTCCATCATGTAACCGAGGGATAATTTTTGTGGTAACAGTAACAGAAAGTAATGTAGTGGTATTGATTTATATAGTTACGCATAGATTTCGCATTTTACTTTGTTTTTGGCATCGCAATATAACATCTTGAACTGCTCCAGTCGCACTGAAACATTGCCTCATTGAGCGTTATCTACCGTCTGTATCACCGCGAATGTTTTGAAGAGATTTAACCTGGTTCTACCCTCTCCCTTCCACACTCCGACGCAGCCTTGAGTGTCTTTCGGCGTTTCTTCTCAAGGTAGTCGCTTCCGAAACGCTG
Organism: Automeris io; assembly: GCA_036320925.1. Taxonomy (NCBI): domain Eukaryota; kingdom Metazoa; phylum Arthropoda; class Insecta; order Lepidoptera; family Saturniidae; genus Automeris; species Automeris io. Next base: position 9,437,538 of record JAUDJH010000023.1, on the reverse strand, counting down.
ATAGATCACCCGTAGGGTTAGTATTTTATTTTGGCTGGCGGTCCAAGTCGAGGTTCGTACCCACAGGGGCGCCCTTGCATTGCCACCCAACCCATAAACTCGCTGGCTGAGCACCTTCTGTGCTCGCCCCCTAAGCCCGGTTGAACTGTAATAGCCTTTCCTGGAACTAAGTAGTCAGTCCGCTTCAAAAAAAAAAAATTGTCCCTTCCATAGTGCAACCACGCGCGCGGGATTGCAGAGTCACTGCTATACGATAACTCACACCCCAGCTAGGACTATGTCTGAAATTTATAAACGCTATTTCGACTTTAGCAAATTTCTCAAAACAAAAAATCGGATATATCATAAGAACTTGGTTTATAGCCTAAGTATTCGCAGAGCCAAGTCCATACCGACAAAATCGGCGACTTACCAAATCCTTTGACTTTCATTGAGTAATATTAATTGTAATGTTTAGTAAAGTCTAAGCAAAATTAAAGTTACATCTATAAATCTCAGCCTGGAAAATTCTCTAATTTTTACTTTTGCATTGTCGTTGTGCTGTAGAATGGTCTTCCAGAGAGCGTGTTCCCGCCGTCCCACGATATGCGAGTTCTTTAAACGAAGTCTGAAGAGATATATACGCATGCCGGCATGATCACTGTGGTTATCGACAGTTTTTTTAATTTTGATAATCTTTGTCGGTTTTGTACTGAATCATCATTAACTATTAGGCTTGTTGTGGTCACTGTGTCGAGTTAGGATAATATATATGCATATATATTGAATAAAGGCTACTCCTTGTCTCTTGCCCATCTCTACATTTGACGTCTAATTCCTTTTCTATACAGATGTGCATGTCAGGTTCATGTACATATTTATTTTAAGTAGTTTTCAACCCTTATAATTAAATAATAATATATCGTCACGCTCTGTCCTTTCCGAAGTAAGTAAAGACAAATAAGATGCATTATTCCCTATTGTGCTAAATAAATAACAATTAATTATTAACAAACCTATTTTCTTTTATTTTACAATTTTTATACTTATTACCGTTTGTGTTTTACACCCCAATCTAATCTATCCAATCCTTCTAGAATTTCTCTGTCCAATTCTAAAACCCTAATCCGTCAATTATTTGTTGTATATATTGTCCATTCTCATAAAAAAAAAATACCACTCTTTACTTGTTCGCCCAAATAGAAATAAAACTTATCTATTAGCACTTATTTATTACATTACACACAATTTTATTTTTCACGTAACAGTATGGGTATGGTTTACCCGACCGTATTGACGGTGTAACGCTGCCCTTACATCAGCCGGGTTAAGTTTCATGAAAACGCTTAACTAAGCGCAATGCGTGTCCGCGTATATAAGGGAGCTTTTTCAGAACGCTCAGTCATTTCGTCCTGTGCTACAGACACGCGTATTTTATCTAAAAACTCGCCATTTACAGCCATTATACGCAGAAGTTTCAGTGTTTTGTGATATTAAGATTTAATATTTAAAACGTTGTGATATTTCGAGGTAAGTTTTTAATTTTAGACAAATTTTGATTATTCTACACATTTGTTTTATCTGTGGTGTTTTAATTGCAAAGGAAATTATATCTATTTTATAGTATAATTTTTAATGTTGATATAAATACCTAACTAATAAAATTTATAACGGAATAAATATTTCTAGATATGCAGATTATAAAATGTGCCAACATTTTTATTTTATATATTTTATCAGTGGAGGTGTACATTTATCATGAATTAGGAAGCAGTGGCTGTTTTATTCAAAATTCTTTGCCTTTTTTTATATTAAAAAAGTTATTATACAAAAACTGTGTTTCGCTGAATAATATAGTATATTATTATTCATTTTTGTTTAATGAATAACGCAGTCAAATATTTTATTGCAATATAATATTGTAATATTTAATTGTATTTTTGTGTCTAATAGAAATGTTATGTGTACAAGCTCTGAAAACGTTGATCAGCTGCGCTACTAATCATGAAAGCCAGGACATATAAGCTCAAAGTGGGTATAGCTACTAATGTAACTCTGCTTACCCCGCGCAAGGGGTATAGCATGATGATATATTATTATTTATAAAAATTGTATTAATAAACTATATATTTTATTTCTTATACGCGTAGTATCTGTTCATTGTAACTTGAACTATCTGTTATTTTATTATTATCTAGCCACTACCCGCTGATTTACAGACTTACATTCCCTTTTTGTACGCCGTCTAATCTCTAAATATATAGCCTATATATCCACCCTAAAGGCTAATTCACATGTGTAAAAAAAAATGTAATCGAATAGACAGTTTCGAAAGGGAACCTAAAATCGAATCAAAGTTATCGAGTTTGTGATTTTGGGTGAAGATATTATTATTATTACACTCTCTATAAACTGGCCGGACAAAGTGACTATAGTACACTTGTTGATAAGTGCAGTGTAGTGCAAAATCGACAGCGACTATCAAGGAACGAAAATCCGTTGACAGTCTCCGTCGTCATGTTGGCGTTTGACGTACACAAGCTGATCCCGAAACGCGAGAGGATGAAGCAAGTCACCATGACGGTCTTTACACTTGTGTACTGGGGTCACAATAATTGGCAATCGCCGTACCACCTTAAAATTCCCTGAATATAGACCAGGAGTAGGAGATTTGACTGTTGGCGATATCTCAAGATTGCCTTGTATTGTAGGTAAGTACGGCTTATCATTGCGTAGTTAGGTCAAAAGTATAGGTTACAGCTCTAGAAAATCAAACAAAAATCATTTCAAGTACTACGGTTTTATTGGTTTTTCCATAACAACGTCATAATTAATTACTAGAGTCGCCTTTTGCTGCTAAGAGGGTTATTTCGATACTTAAAAAGAAAAAAAGGAATTTTTAATTCGGACTAAACATACGATCCATAGCATGTAGTTACTCAGAGAAACATGGAGCAAGGCTACCTTGGGACAGCGAACAGTGCGCCGCCCGTTAGAAATATTTAGAGAGGTGGGCTTTTTACTCATATCCCTTCCGGAGAGGAGGCCTAAATAAAGGCTATTCACTCCCCATGAACGATGAATTTGGTTTCCCAGGCTTGAGCGGAGTGATTAGCAGGGCATCTCGAGGGTTTTAGTCAGTAGGATTCCGACACACCGGGATCGCTTCCCTCACAGCGGCCGTGGTGGTTCTATGTAGGATTTATCCGGGCTATCAATAAAAAGGCTATCTTGGGAGTCTCCCTTCGCGACCGAGTGAGAGACACCAAGATTTGCATGTGAATTAGGATGACAAACATGAAGTGGAAGAAAGGGAAGTGGGCGAACCACATATGTCATATTCCCGGTAACAGGTGGAGAAAGAAAGTGCTCAAGTAGAGATCATGAACCAGTCGTGAGAATATAAGAAAATAACCGGCAAGATAAACCGATGATACGGTGAAGGCGGCTGGGAGGAATGAATTTTAAACCTTGTATAAAAAGTTTTTTTACCAACTCGGTGACAATATTAGCATAGCATTAGGGCCGCCGAGAGTGTGGTGACCCCGGGATATTCCTCGAATCGCTGCTGGAGAGGCCTGGGGGTCCGTTTTCTTCGAACGATCTGTCAAGCTAAGAGGTGTAAAGAGCCTCAGGTGATCACCATCAAGTGGTTCGCAGGATACATACGCACCACCTAAGCTTCATCCAGACAGTAGAGTCAGGAAAATCAATGCCTAGTCAATGTGACGGACAAAGACACCCCGTCTTTGTTTAATTCGGGGAAATTTGGATCTTCAGGGCGCCGTGAGGGCTGTAGCCCTGGTGTGCTGGATTCGTACCGGTTAAAACACCCAGGATGTTACTCCGCTCGTCTACAAGGGCTAAGGGAAAGGCAAGGCTGGCATCCTCAGCTTCCGGCGACGTCTGGTCTTCTTCAGGCCACTCTATACTACGTTGCAAAGGGGGTGGTGTAAAAGGCCACCAACTGCTCACGTCATTGTCTTGGAGCGTTACCGCTCATGACTGGATATGTTGGGCGACGCACTCAAGGAGGGATGTCTCGCTCTTTGCGCGGGTAAGACATCCCTCATGCGAGTTTAAAAAGCACGCTAACTTCGTTTTCTAACAAATCCGATAGTGTTTTCACGCGGACGTCATTAAAGTTTTCGTTCGCTCTTTAACTCTTAATTTCCAATGAGTTTCTGTTGCAAATTAGAATAAAATTGCCGTGTAATTATAATTATTTTTCCAGTCTTAGGTTGAGATTTATAGGCGCTACCTTCGCCTATACTTTGCTCAGTCAACTTTGTCTTTGGCGAAAATCGAATACACCGTAAATCTTAAGTACAGTCTAAGTATGGACATAGCTAAGACCTTGGTCTTAACTTGTTAACAAAATTAGTGATCTACCATATAATTACATATTATAATTGACTATTTAAAAAATGTTATTTTGAGTTAAAAACTATTCAAATAAATTTTCCAGCTATTTTTAATGAATTTTGCGGTTACCATAATTTCATTTCTCAATTACTTTAATAAATTACGCAATTACTTTCAATACATTTCGCAATTACTTTTATAAATTTCGCAATTAAGTTTTATAAATTTTCGATTATATATTTTATTACATTGAGTTATTGCGTCGAGTTAATATCTATACTTAATTATTGAACAATTATTATACAATTACATTAAATAAACTTAACGATTATGTTTCAAGCGGAATTTAGTTTTAAATAAGGACGCATGGTAATTATCTAAATGAAAAAAATTCTATCGAATCGTTGTTCATAGAAAAACATATTTATTATGCCGAATCGATAAAAAAAACCATGGCCTACCAATCCGGCAAGTCTGGACCGGTAAAAAAATTAGGCCACTTGCAATAATCGTACACGTGTCCCGATATCAAACCGGAACGAGATAATGGCTGCTACTTCCTGTTTAAAAAAAGATAGATTATCAAACACGTTTGAAGAAATTTGTAATCTTACAATTATCCAGAGTTGCCAATTTTTACTAGGATAATACAAAAATTTTGGATTTTTTTTTGAAATAATAAACATTGTCCGCCATTCTTCCACTCACGTTCGTATCGAGAATGATACGCCCCTTCTTTCAATTTTTGCAAACCTCTTTCACTTCATTAGCATTTATTAATCCCTAAATGCACTGTCACCGACTCCGCGTACTCTTGACCTCACTCTCCACCAGAACTCTCTTTATTTGGTCTGTGTAGGAAAGTCTTGGTCGATCTCGGCTTTTACACTCACATCTATATTGTATGTCGTTAGCTGCTAACTAGATATCTAATTGGAACTTACGCAACAAGTATTTACCGACTCAAGTCATAGTTAATAATACATTTTGAACATTCGCGTCTTTTACACATACTTTAACGGGTTTTATACGCGAAGTAACTAAATTTTGAGTATTGTTCGATGTTTCGACTTGTTTACACAGGATATTATCATTGCAAAGTAAAGCGCCGTAGAGTTTTCGACCTGGAAAATAGGTCTTAGTTGGTGAAATTGATGACTTACCGTATAATAATAATATATCGTTTCGCTATATCCTTTACGGGATGAACAGAGATATATTAGTGACTGTATCCACTTTGCGCTTATATGTAAGTATTTCTTGCCCAACGTGACCAGTAGCGCAGCTGATCGTCGTACTCAGGGCATTTACACATGACATACCATATATTTGTAAAAAATTATTTGTAATCATGTCATTTTTTTTTTTACACTGGCTCTACATAGTGACTACAGAGTACCTGATGGTAAGTACAGTGTAATCCAAAAACGAAAGCGACTATCAAAGGATGAAAATCTATTGTTAGTCTACATCGTCATGTCGGCCCACATATACCACGACTGAAGGTCTCTAGGTATATGAGCTACTGGATATACACAAGCTGATCCCGAAACGCGACAAGCCGAAACTGGTCACTATGACGGGCTTTACACCCATGTACTGTGGTCGCGATCCAGACGGGCACCGACGCCCTACCACCTCGCTGCAGCTCGTTTAGCACCATCCAGGAGTCACGTGTAGGGAAACTAGGGTAAAGCCTACGGACGCGAGCAGCTTCGACTCCATTCTTCGTCATTTGGTTGTGGTGTCCTAGTCGATACGAGGCCGGCATTTCCCGTTGATCTAGTATCATAATATTGGACTTTAATATATGGAAAAGATGAAAATCGCAAATATATAGTTACACTATGGATTGATCTTCTAGCGAGCATGTTCCCTTCGTCCTATACTATTGGGTTTTTTAAGCGAAGCGTAAAGGGATATTATTGTAGGCTAACATGATGATGACGTCTATCAGAAGACTATTGCACTGTACTATTAATCAGGTACGGCGCATAAATTGTGACGAGTTAGAATTTAAAAAAAATTAAAGTCATCCGAAGAAGTTTGTACTGCACCCTGAGTGCGCAAGTTCGATTGGCATTTTGCCGCTTTTTTTAACAGCCCGGGGCATGGTTAGTGACATGTGACTACCCGAATTTCACTCGAGCGTGGAATACGACCGTTTTTTGCTCATGGGCTGTTGCTACGCGCCCGAAATAGGTTCTCGGAAGGGGATGTTTCACGAATATTTGTACCATGAGTCATGCGAACAGATTAACGAAATGTGAAAGAGTCACAGACAAAAATGAAATTGTACATCATATTAGTTAAAGTTTTTTTTTTGTACTGCTTATAAACTTTGTGTTGGTGCGAGGGTAACTTTTAGACTGTAAAGTTAAGATTTATGGACGCAAATTGTAAATAATAATAATATATCGTCACGCGATATCCCTATAGGGGTGAATAGAGATACACTAATGGCAGTATCCACTGGGCGCTTATATGTAGTGTCCAACGTGACCAGTAGTACAGCTGATCACCATTCTCGCAGCACTAGTACACATGATATTTCTATAAGATACCATGTTAGTTTCCTCATAATGTTTTCCTTCACAGATGAGCACGTGCTGCCTAAATTTGTATTTAATATGGTAAAACCCAGATGTACGAGCAGGGAATCGAACCTACACGCATTCGCATCGCTGTTCATGCAAACCGGTGCCTTATCCACTAAGCTACCACAGCCAATGACACAGCTACTGAATGAAAATTGCGATGAGAAAAAAAATTGAAGAGATATATCAAAACAGCAACATTTTATGTCGATTATTAATCTGTAATGGAATCTGAAGCACATATTTATATATTCTTTCTTTTGTTTCAGATAATTCCTCAAGTTTGAATCTCATCAGTATTATAAAAATGTATTTAGTTCTAATATTCGCCGCCGCAGCGCTGTTGAGTGACTCATGCAGATCGGCAAATGTGAACAAACACTTAAAATTATTAAAAGAAATTGACAATAGTATTAATGGTAAGCTTTATTCAATATTTATATAAAAGGTATTTACATGTTCTGTACACTTTATTTGTCTCGATACCATAATAACATTAATCAATCTATCATCCGTAGGACCTAAATTATTCAAGCTAGAAATGTTTACATTGAATTATTTTTATGTCGTAAGCACCTTATATTGCTGAATTATTTTATATTCCTCCTCTAAAGGTGTGAAATAGAGATAGAAAGTTTGTTTGAAAATCCGCCAATTTTGGTGAATATTGTGATCTTGAAAAATTTGTATATCAAGACTTTGGAGGCCATTTTCCGCATTGCCCTAGTGACATTTAACGTTTTTCTTTTAATTTACAGTACACACAAAACCCAGTGGCGCCCGAAGGTTCCTCACAGTTAGTCAGAGGCCAAATTCTTCGTATATACACACTCAGGGAGAGGTCACTGAGCTCGGTTGTGAAGCAGTCGGCTCTCCAGCGCCATCTATACATTGGTTCAGGAACGATGCTCCAGTTTACGAGGTGAGGAGACGTTTCTTTTACGTATATATAATTATGGAAATATACGGCAACATAAAACAATAAAATAATAGAAAATAATTTACACAAGCTATTAAAGTTTCCACAAAACATACCAAACAAAATAAAAAACAAACTAATGAACATAAAACCAAAGTAGAAAACCTACAAGAGTAAATTATGACAAAACTAATTATAAATAATTAATTACTCTTTAATTGGGGTAAAAATGCAGTATATCCTGCAACGACGTAAAAACTTCGCTTCATGCTTCATAAATTGAAGAGCAAAGCGTGAAGACTCTATTTGCAACTGTTTTCCCAAAATCTTACGATCTAGAAGTCTTTAAAAGAAGAGTGAATAGGCATTTGTTGGGCAAACGCGAGTCAAGCATGAGACTGTAAATCATAAAAAACATATATTTAATTGTTAATTCACTTTTTACAGTACGACATTGAATCAAATGAGTTGATTGACACAAATCCGTCATCAGTGGGTCGGATATCATCGACACTTCTCGTCATGAGGTCTTCAAGTAAAGATGTGTACACCTGCCTGGTCACGTCAGGGTCTAATACTGCGAGGGCAATTACGACAGTATACAATACAGGTAGGCTTTATAGGAAAAAATAAAATTTGAATATGATAGTTTAATAACGAGTTTGAATCTGTATGTACAAAAACAAAAAACTATTAGGCTATTTCAAAGTCTCTGTAGAAATAAATTTCTTTTTTTTACTGGCTCGATAAATTAACTGCACCGCCCCTGATGTAAAATACAGTATAGTTCCAGAACGGCCACCAAGAAAAGAGAATGCGTTGGCAGCCAACATCGCCATTGGATGTACATAAGCTGAAACAGGACAAGCCGAACCAAGTTGCTATGACGGTCTTTACACTTGTGTACTGTGAAGATAACCCAGTTCCGACTATCATCCCCCACCTCTAAATTGATATTAATAAATAAGTAGTATAAATTTTAATTTAAGTTCAGATATGTTTATATTGTCATACATATGATAAAGTTAAAAGTTTAAAATATATAATGGACTGTCATAGATATGATAGGTAGTTTTTTTTTTTGTTAGAGTATAAAATTTAGTAATATTTGTCCTATTTTTTTTTCTTTTCTCGTGTGTTTACGCATAGAATTAAAAAATATAACTGTATTTTAAAGTATTTTTAGTAACTTCGAATATTCGACTAGTTTTTATACAAAACTATTCTTATTATTTAAAAATAAATAAAAGATAATAAATAATGGTCATAAAATTGTATATTTCTTATCAATTTAGGCGAAAACATAATTCAAAATTTATACTATTAAAATATTTCTTTCAATCACCCACAGGTGGCAGCACGGAACTTACAGAACGAGCGAGGTTATATCCCCTGAAACCTCGTATAGTAGTGATCTATAAAGTCTACGTTGACACTATTGGGGAAAATGTGGTGCTGCCGTGCCGAGTTAAAGGCCACCCTAAACCACACGTCACTTGGTACGACAACAAGGGTTTGCTGGTGAAAAAGGACTCAAGAATGAAGGTTAGTTGCATCCTCGATAATAATTTTTACGAATATAAACTACAATTTAGTTACTCTGTGATCTTTCAATATGATGCGTCCGGAGTAAATGACTCATTATTCGCAAAACTTGTTCTTTCTCATCTATTTACGATTTTATATCTCTATCTCTCATGCCAAATGTATTTTTTATGTACCTAAAACATAGCGAGAAAGACAAAAATAAACACAAATACAGGAAGAGCGCATATTTTGCGAAGTCCGTAACATTTTCTCCAGTTGAATCATTAATATTAATTAGCTTATTATGGATTAGAATGCAACAATGAAATGAAATTCCGTTGTTACATTATTTCAAATAATAATATTAAAGATTTATTACAAAATAAACTGTCATGTTTGAGTTTATAATAGTATAATGTCATTATACGACAAAAGAGCAATCTGTAGTTCGGCTATTGCATACTAGATGTCGCTTAAACATACTTATTAAGCCATTAATATTTATAATCAATATACTCATTTATGTGATCTAAGATCGTATTGATATTAAGAAAAATGTATCTAAATTTGAATTAACATCAATAAAAAATATTTATTTAAACTGGAATATATGAAATAGAAACGTATATGGTCACTAGGTGACGCTAAAATATAGTTATACGAATAATTCTTACTACATTTTTTTTTTAAATAAAAACTACATAGTGATTGAAAGGCCTTAATTTATTTATTTTTATTCTAGGTACTTCGCTCAGGTGAACTAGTGATCAGGTCGCTCCGCTGGGCCGACATGGGGGAGTTCACATGTCACGCTGCCAATGTGTTTGGCACGCAGCTAGCGAAGACATTCGTTTACCCTGCCAAAGTAAGTATTCCGCAATTCCTGTTACATTTTGTTCAAAGAGTTTTTAGTTAGAGTTTTAATTTAATGCAATAACCATTTATATGTAAATGTTAGGATGTACAACATCAAAATACTAACAATATTTACATTTTACAATACCTTTTATTAATGTATATAGGATAACATATTAGAATATCATATAACGCATGTTTTTCGTTAAAACACCCTAAAAACATTTTAAGGTGAAGAACAAAATTCTTTACGATAAATTGAAAATAATAATATTATAATATAATCTTAACACTCGAATTACATTATTTATATATCGCTTGTATACGTTGCGGCGCGACGTACCGAGAGTCGGATTTGGGCCTCGTGAGAAACACAAATGAATCACTTTTCCCGATGATCGTCATATCCCTTAACTTGGTAGAATTCATTTTTTTATAATGAGAATTATATTCCAACTTCTTAACCTTTAAGACCCAAGGATGTCTAGAAAAAAAAATTAACATGCTTTCAAGCAATAAGATTTACCTAAAAATTAATATAAAAACATTAAGTTTGCTTTTCCCGGTTTAGTTGTGAACACCTTTCACGGTCAACCAACGCGTGTCATTTAAAAAAAAAATTAAGTTTGCACAAAAAAATAATGGCAGTTAGTTTTTTACATTCTGACGAATCTCCATAGATACATTATCAAGAAAAGGATTAATAATTAGGAGCATTGCTCCACCAGACCTCAGAACGTTGCCAAATTTAATTAAATAACTTTCTTTTTTCTTCTTACAGGCTGTATAACAACGCGCTGAGAGAAGAATCAGTTCGATCGAGTTTACTTAACCGCAATGTTCCTAAAAATAAGTTCGCACTTTCTGAGGAGCGTACACACACGCGCGGCAACGCGCTGCCAGCTTTGTTAGTACTCTGTACAAATTAAATTCATCTATTTCAAGACAACATTAATCGTAATTCTATATTTTGTTGTTATAATATAAAATATCTCCCAGAGGTACTTTAGTACTTACTATAAGGTAAAGAAATGATTCAAATAAATTGTATGATTTTTTTTTTTTCATTTGGCAACCATATTTGATGTAAAAAAAAAACATTGTGATTTCACTAAAAAATCTCTACAGTGTACAAACATTTTGTGTAAAATGTTTTATTTTTGTAATCAATGTATAGGTATGTTCGGGATATACAGGGACTATTCTAACATCAATGTATTATTTCTTATGTCGTAAGTAGAGATATGTAAATGATATAAATATACTTATATATATGTATGTTACATCTTAAGAATCTTGCAATTTTTGTATCAGTCATAGCCAATAAAAAAAACACAAACATTTGCTTTTAAAATGAAATAGATAATGCACCTGAACAAAAATTAACTTTAATGTCATTTTGTTTATTTATAACGATTTTTTTGCAAATTACCACCAATTACATTAAAGTTATAATGTGTGGTACTTTAAAAAAAATCAATAAATGACTGAATAATGCGTAATCATTCTGTAAAATATATTCTGTAGATACGCTTAACACGAGCTCAAAAATCCAAAGATAATAATATAGAAATACGCAATCAAAAGCCTAATTAAAATCTATTCAGATTGTGAAACAATTATCCGAACTGGACTATGATCACAGTGCACCAGTCCATCCTATGATATTTGGTCCTTTAAACGAAGCCTAAAATTATATTTGTGCACACCGGCACAAATATAACTCGGATAAGGCGGCCGGATCACTCGACTATCGATTGTTTTTCTTTACTGTTTATAGTTGCAGTTGCTTTTAAGACTGCAATATTCCTAACATTTAGGTGTGGTGTGGTAAATATGCCAAGTCAGGATAAAAAAGTGTAAAGATCATCTTAGCGACTCATTTTGGCCAGTCATGTTTCAGGATCAGCTTATATATGTTTGTCCAGTTACTCATATATTTAGAGATCTTCAGTCCTGGTATATGCGGGCCGACATGATGACGGGGACTGTCAATGGATTTTCCCTCTTTAGTAGTCGTCGTTAGACTACAATGCACTTACAATCAGGTTTATTGTAGTCACTTTGTTGAGCCAGTGACAAAAAAAATGTAATACATACATATTCCCAGTAATTACTACATTTTAAATAAGACAACTAAGAAATAGACGAGATAATTTTTATTGGGATTTTGTTTTTTTTACGCAACATTTCACACTCATATGTGTGAACTATTGCGCTATTATAGTGGTCGCTGATAGATAATAAAGAATGAAAATTCCTTTTAAATAATTATAAATTGCAATCAATATATATTTTGTTTAAAAACTAATAGCTTAGTGCACAAATTAAAGATGCGTAGGTTATAAATTTTTGAATGGCGTTGTTGTCACCAGTAACCGCACGATGGGACGCGACGCGCGCTAGGGATGCCCATCTCGATAAACAGTGATGGCGGATTTGTATTGATGTTTGTACATGTCTACAATCACCTTAATAACTGCATATATTATTCTTACTTGTTTTAAAAAATACACTTTTATATAACTTAATCGTAAATTAAATAATACATTTATAATATCTGTAAAATTTAATGAATAGTAACCGAATGTATTAATTGTTAATTAATATGATAAATTCATTAATTTGAATTTCTTATTGTAAACTGTGATTGCTAAGTTGTGTCAATAAATTGGAATCTTTATTTATGTTTTTAATTACTTGTCTAACTTTTAGAAACTAAAATACTAGTGCTAACTGGTAGTTACTAGAGAGTAGTAGAAAAGTAGTAACTTGTAGAAACTAGTTCAAACTCTCTGACTTTGAATTGACTTTACTTTAAAATTCTTCGGAGTCAAGTTTTTAGCTGTATATAAAGACCTCGAGTTACGGTGCTTGTGTCCGCACGTCTCCGAAACATGCATGATGATGCGATTGATACATGTTAAGGAAGTAAAAGAGATTTGCAGGAATAGAGAGAAGTGGCTTTCCATTCTCTCTGCCTTTCCCAATATGTTTTGGGAGTCGATGCTGCTCGCGTCCGTAGGTGTTACCCCAGTTTCCCTACACGTGACTCCTGGGTGGAGCTAAACGAGCAGCAGCGAGGTGGTAGGGCGTCGGTGCCCGTCAGGATCGCGACCACAGTACATGGGTGTAAAGCCCGTCATAGTGACCAGTTCCGGCTTGTCGCGTTTCGGGATCAGCTTGTGTATATCCAGTAGCTTATATACCTAGAGACCTTCAGTCGTGGTATATGTGGGCCGACATGACGATGTAGACAATCAATGGATTTTCATCCTTTGATAGTCGCTTTCGTTTTTGGACTACACTGTACTTACCATCAGGTACCCTGTAGTCACTATGTCGAGCCAGTGTAAAAAAAAAATGTTATGACGAGGATAAAAGATGAGTTCGTAAACTACCACATATAGTTTCACAGCTACTTTAAAACGTATTTTGACGTATTCTGCTCGGATACAGTGCGTTACCTACCTTAGGTTTTAATTGAGGCTAAACGTGATTATGTCATAAAAAGTTAGTTTATGCAATGCAATCCACCAGACATGAGAGAGATCGAAAATCGCTTGTATTACAAAATTGTTCAGCAATATTTACGCTGAAATTACTTCGGATCTCTGTGACATGTTGATAGGAAGTTCGTGCAGCTAAAATTACACACGAATTGGGTGTGGTACAAGAGATAAGAGAAAACTTACTTTTTTTGTATCGGTTATAAAGACCAGACGTCGCCGGGTGCTGAAGAAGTTGACTTAGCCGTACTCTTGGCCCCGGCAGACGGGAGAAGGATCTTCCCGGGGATAAGAGACCGAAACTTCCGGGCGCCGCCCTCACGGCGTTCTAAGGGGTCCATGAGAAGTTCCCACGGATAACAAAAAAAAAAAAGGAACTGTAAACGGTTGCGAGGTCGCAATTGCCAGAATCCAAAGCGCCCCTTAAGAAAGTAACATTGTTGTTTTTGAAGCTAGGGTTTAAGAAACACAGTGGGACGCCTAAAAACCTACCTTACACAGAAACTTAACTTTTGACCTCTACGTATTGCTTACTACGTAATAGTGCTTAGGTCGTGAATATATTACAATTTGAAAATTAATTGAGCACATACTTCGTGATCAATTGAAGCGTGACTTGCTACCAACTTTGATCCAGTTTCAATCAAGTTGAAAAATCTCTACTATAACGATATAGAATTACGTTAATTAACGTTTGTCCGTACATTGCAGCTATCGTGAAATAAAGATCACTTGGAACTATCAACATTCAGGAGCGTCAACAAACAAATTTAGTCACTTAAAATGTTTTCTAAAAGTTAATAACTAAAAAATGGTCAACCTGTATTTACAGTCGTTTCTTTTTGCTCCGACTCGACATAGTAACTTAGTAGTAACTAGTCTGCACCACGCTTATCATGAAGCGGCTACTAGCTACTATTAACGGCTAAGCAAGATCTAACGCTAGTCGCAGTGAGCATGCCAATCTGCGTAAATATCATCACACTTTGTTTAAAAGGACATATATCATAGGGTAATGGGAACACTCCACTGGTCAAAGACACAGCAAATGTAAGAGATAAAGAACTTCTTTGACCTAGCGAGATTTTGAATTACTCTTTAGCTGTGACTCTATAAATTCGCTCACGTAGTTGGTGTAAGAAATTGCCCACATACTCAAACTCACCAAATTGAAAAGCATCATACTTATATTTAAGATTACTTAAGCTAGATGCTATTTCCATTTATTGTATTTTTTTTATCGCTTATAGATATTTCTAATTAGATGTAACACGACCGGGGCCCTTCACGAATACCAGCGCTGCAGGCGTCCTCTGTGGCTTTAGGTTGATGACGGTCCCAGTTTCGCCATGTTTATATGTTTTGTATTTACTTTTATTTGTGTGTGTTGTTTGTGTTGCTGTATTTTAAATTTCTGGATTTTTGTTGGTTTGTGGCGAAATAAATACATTTTCATTTTATTTCATCATATTAACTGCACCTTGACAATAGAATCATAATAAATAATAATATAATAATAATTGTTGATAATAGTAATCCGAGCTCCTAACTACCAATGGCTTAGGCCTTAGGCCTCGTCCCTGTGGGTCTAGATGATTTTATATTTTAAAATTTATATATCATCTTTTCATATGTATTTATTTAAAAAATTAAAAATATTGTATTTGTAATGAATAAAGAGAATAATTACAATAATTATATATTAGTACGCTATGTTCCTTTTGGGGTGAGCAGAGATACACTAGTGGCTGTATCCAGTTTAGGCTTATATGTCGTGCCCAACGTGACCAGTAGCGCAGCAGATCGTCGTTCTCACAGCACTAGTACACTGCTCATTCATATTAGATGTCATGTGGGTTTCCTCACGATGTTTTCCTTCCCTGGTAAACATGTGGTGCCTAAATCTCAAAAAACCTAGAGGTAAGTGTTTCAAATCCAAGGTCATTCGCGAAGCCGCGCATTGAAACTAGTTCGTTATCAACTGAGTCAGTACAACCATCGCTGGGAGCTGAGAAAGTTGGCGTGACCGTATCCTTAGCCCAGGCAAACGAGTAGGAGGAACAAAAATTAAAATGCAAACATCGAGCATCGACGTAGAGTTGCCTGCCTCTCGGTCTTTTACCGGTTGCACGGTGGAGAGTGTTCTCAGGAACTACATTCTTTGATTCCACCAGCCCCATTCCACCACAAAACCACTAGACATCGTGTCGGATACCATCCGTATGTGGTGGATGTTCCTTATATCCGCACGAGAAGATTCGCTTCTACATTCATCATGCGAACGGCTAAGGAGTGGAATATGGTTCCAGCGGCCATATTTCCGCGATCTTATGACCTGGGAGTCTTTAAGAGAAGAGTGAATAAGCATTTGCTAGGAGATCGCGTTTCATCATCGAACTCATCTTCACCTTCCACCAGGTGTGATCGAGGTCAAGCGTTCGCCTATAAATTATTTAAAAAAAACTCGGTGGTTATAGCCAGTAAGAGCCCAAGACACCGAGGTCATTGCCCTCATGGTGACTCTGTCGATCCATGAGGTTTCCACCAGGTCAACAAAATAGGACCAACACAGGCATATAATGGCGTTAACTAATCTAATTACCTTTTAAAGTATCTCAAAAAGAAAACAGAAACCATTATATAATCTTTTCTTTGTTTTTTCTTTCTTCCCTCACATCCATTCATAGGATTCCCATGGCATAACCACGGTCCTTATTCTCATCCCAAACATTCTTTCTATGTATGTAATTAAATACAATATACATATATACACATAATAAAATATACATATATAATTATACTTACAGCTAAAACTCATACATCATTCATACACAATAATTACAGTCATCCAGTCAATTGATTCATAATTATTATTCTCTTTTCTTGGTTCATCTACTTCTAATGACTCAAGGCGTAGTCACAGTGGCCAGCAATGAATTCTCGTACCTTGATAGTCCCTACTGTTCCAGGTCTACATTGTACTTTCTATCAGGGAAGAGGAGGAACTTAGTCGAGCTAGGAAAAAAAAATTCAATGAATCCACTTCGACGCAGCTTTGAGTTTCTTTCGGCGTCAGTTTCAAGGTAGTCGCTTCCGAAACGCCAGTCGATCATCGTTGGGTTCGTTCCCTGGCTGGCTAACCAACAGTAACGTTAATTCCATAGAAGCATGAAAGCATTGCATGCCCTGATGATAAATAAGTCTGGAATCATTTGCTTAAAGTTAAACAAAAAAGGAACTATTTATATTCATATCTATTCTATATTCACGCCACCTATCTTTCCTATAAAAGCAATATAATATTTACTAGCATAATATAATATTCAAATTAATTAGGCGAATTCTGCATACCCTGTGCAAATATCCTATGCACGTCACTGCTAACCAAAATCGAGGTCCGAGGTCCGTACTCACAGAGGCGCCCTTGCATTGCTTCAGCAAACCCATAACTCGCTAGTTGAACACCGTAAGCGCCCGCTCCTCTCGCCCAGTGAAGTGGTAAAGGTTTTTCCCTGTCAACAATGTATTGTCCTGTCGAAAAGCAAAAAACAATGAACTTTTTGATTTACTGTTTTTAAGTAACATCAGTTTGTTCAGCGACCTACTTACAAAACGTTTTAATTATAGTCAATCAGTAGACAAGTAGCTATTTATTTTCGTCTTATTTGCTTTACCAATTCTTTCAAATTTATGAGGTAGAACCATTCAATGGGTTAATATTTTGACCTTGGACGCAAATTTAAAATTTGATGATTTTTTTCAAAGTCCAATATGTTACACATTATATGACATGAAAACTTTAAATTAACCGCACTTCAAAGCATGAAGCGTAAAAAAAATTGGCATCAGTGGCTGAGCGGACCGGTTTCTATGCACGGCAACGCGAATGCTCGTAGGTTCGATTCCCGGCACGTACCTCTGATTTTTTTCCCGGTTAAGTGTATATTTAGGCTCCGCATACTCACCAGTAAAGGAAAACATCACGACAAAGCCCGCACGGCATCTAATAGAAATGTGTACGAGTGCGGTCAGAACGGCGTCAGCAGCGCTACTAATCCCACTGCACACGACATACAAGCGCAAAGTCGATAATATAGCTAACATATTTCTGCTCACCCCAATAAGAATACAGCGTGACGATAATTCGCGTTGCCAGGCATAGTTTCCGGTCCCTAATCCATGAGACCACCACAGCCTTAAATGTAATAGGCAATTCAAATAAAAGCTTGGAGTTAGCCAGATTGCATGAAAGTTTTATTTATCCTGACTTGGCACTGTGACCACAACACACCTGATGGTAAGTATGGTGGAGTCCGATAAAAGTCAACGACTGTCAACAGTAAAGAAAAAAAAATCGATACTCGCTATTACTGCGGCCCACATCCACAATGGAACACACAAAGAGATCATGAAACGCGACAAATCAAAGCAAGTCACTATGGCGGTCTATATACTTGTGTACTGTGGCTATTTATATGTGTCACATAAGTTCAATATATAATATATTACAGAATGGTATATCAATGAATCTGTAGGTTATTACTGTTCAATGCTGTTAATAAATCTTCCAAAGGAAAGTCGAGGGCATAAACTAGATTGTTAATAGTTTTCGTGACGCGTGGTATCCTTCAAGGGATTCTAGGCGATGAGTTGCGCGATTGTTGCCCAATTATGAGATCGAAGCGCCGCTTCCATTACAACTGGATCAAGATTCGCTTTATGGGTTTTGGTGATTACTATGCGTACGAACTGAATGTTGCTCGACTATGTAAGAACATTGAATTTGGATTTAAAAAAAACTTAAACAGGCAAAAAGTGTTGTCGAATATATCGTGGAGTGATAGTCTATTTGGTTTAAACGACATTTTTTGGTGATATATTAATATATTTTTTTTAGAATCAGCGTTTTTTACCGATTCCAAAAGTATGTATATTACTATATCAACAAAAACTGTCGCTTAAAACAAATAGCCTTTCACCCGACGACATCACAAAATATGTCGCTTAAACCAAATAGCCTTTCACCCCTCGATATGTTCTTAACTAGAACAATGACATATATTATTGATCTGTAACTGATTTTAACGATATTCTATCGTTTATGTGTTATGTATGAAAATGTACATGAATAGAATGGGTTTACGAGATTTTTTTTTATTTCGACACAACACAGGGACCACACTACACCTGATGGTATACATCATGAAGTCCAAAGAACGCCAACAACTATCGACAGGCAAGAAAAGCCCATCAGTAGTTACAGTGATCATGCTAGCCCTTACAAATATTTCTGCACACTAGGTTTAAAGGTAGGTACCCATATCTTAAGACGGTGATAACACGCTCACCGGAAGACCATTTCACAGCCCAACGACAGGGCAAAAGTCTCTTACTTTAAAGAATTTCTTAGTCCTGGCCAAGATGTGAGTTACCTTATAGCTGTGACTCTGAATTAATAAATATTCATTCATTACGTGTAATCCAACAGAAAATTTGCTTGATTGTTAACATATTATTAATTGAAATTAGAATGTGTTTATGTGCCTCCATAAAATGAATACTTACGAAATAATGTGGAGCATCTTACCAAGCGTATTCATTACAATCTCTCGAAACGCACACTAGAAACCTCGCAGGCGTAAGTTAGTACATTGAGGAATGTTTGGAGTTATTTATAATGTCTCTAATTATATGTAAGCGTATATAAGCTAAGGAAATCAAATATCCCATCACTTCATACATCGCTCGATCTTGGAATAGGTTCGTATCAATAATTGTTTTTATGACTTCGGTATTTTAACAGTTCCATCACAATATATTTACGCCTGTATTATATACATACGATAAAATATACATCTATTTTTGGCGAGTAGTGACATTCATAGTGTTAATACTTAAAATAAACACAAAATAGTGTTTCCTAATTACCGGGAAAAAGTCCCGTTTCTTGCGTGGGGCTCTACAATACCTAAAAACATTTTAGTTATCGTCATTGAAAGAAAAAACAAAACTATTAAAACTAAATTGCCAAATAAGGTATATTATTTCATCAATGACTGTTTCAATTAAAAATGTGCGTACAATTTTTCTTACGGGACATACACTTCTTTGTGCATTTTAAATTTATACCTCACTATATTGAAAAATAAACTACCAGAGTTTCTTACTGGTTCTTCTCAGCGCTGGATGGCACGTACAGCGTTGCCCAGCACACGCTGAGCCGAGTTCTCTTTGAGACGGGTACCAGCACACAGGATACATGATGTGATGTTATGTATTCTTTCATTGTTGTTTTTATATAAATATGATTGTTGTGTGTTGTTTCCTTTGCCTCAATAAACTTTTTCTTTCTTTCTCAGTAGATTCGGCATTCCGGTCCGGTGGTAGACTTTTTTGACGGTTTGAAAGTGCTTGGATTTAGGCCTATTGGAATAAATTCATATTTCATTTCATATAAACCTATAATAGCACTAGCTTTGCAACCCGGCGTCGTGCAAAAAAAATTTAATCCTTTATTATACCTTCTTGGGTATCGATCTTGCAAAAACAATACTTTGAAGAGTGTGCGGCTGAGTTGTATGTATGTGGTTGAGCACCCGCTGCTCGCGCGGGGCGAAACGCCTCCTCTTTTTTGTTGCGAATCGTCAAGGAGTGGAATTCGCTTCCTGCGTATGATTTTCCAACATCTTACGACCTGAGAATCTTCAAACATTGAGTTAATTGGTATTTTCTGGGTAAGCGTGCTCTATCATCGGTCTTATCATCACTTTCCATTGATTGTTTTTTAAGTTAGGAATTCAAGTATGGGTTTTTTATATTCGGTACGTTAATATGATGAATAGCTGATGATGTGTTTTTTTTACTGCTTAAATAACAGTTTGTAACGTTTCGAAATCAGTTTATGTATGTACAGTTGTGTGTATACCTAGAGACCTTCCACCATGGTGTGTGAGCAGTTGGCGATCGCGTCTGGCAACGGATTTTCCTCTCTTGGCATTTGTACACGTTCCTGAACAACAGTGCACTATCCATCAGATGTAATGTAGTCAACTTATCGGGCTAGTATTAAAAAAGGTTGTGGTTTTGTTTCATTCATCGGCTCCAACTTTAACCAGAAATGAACCTTCGGCCGGAGACTAATGGTTCCTTCTTAATCCTCAAAATAATTTTGTTATCATTTCAGGTTTATATTAAACTAGCAGACAATATAAACTACGATGAAGGTAAATATATAAATTAAGACAATCATAAAGAAAAATATATTATATTTCTATAATATAAAAATGAATCGCAAAATGTCTTGATAAGCGCGAAACTCGTGAACGGCTGAACCGATTTGGCTGATTTCTTTTTTGTTGTGTTTGTTGAAGTCTGGGGAAGGTTATTACGGAGAGAAAAATTTAAAAAAACATGATTAAAAAAATCTAAAAACAACACTTTTCTATATTCTCATACAAAAAATTCGTAATAATATTTAAGTCAATTTGAACTTTAACATCATACCACAAAGTTTAAATGTTAGTGGACGGGTTCCGGGAAGGCAAAACAATTGAGTGACGTATAAATATTAATGTCAATATTTGTCAATTTTTATACATATAGCATTAAGGCCAGGTTCCTTCAAACAATTTTCAAAAAACAGCCGTATGGGCAATCGGTTTTGGCAGAATAAAATCTGACGGGGAAGCTATTAACATTAAAAAAAAACAAGGTGACTTTGTTTTAGAGAAATAGGGCAGAACAAGGTCTGCCGGGACAGCTAGTAAAGATATGAAATATGAATGTCAATGGAAAAAAAAAGTGTAAAAGCGTAAGAAGACCGAGGCTTACACACATTAAATAATGTTATTATATGATGGAGGGTAATGTAAAAATACACGGAATCAGCGGGAGTACATGACGGGACTCATGAAAGTTAAGGAAGCGAAAGCGGTTTGCAAGAATAGAGAGAAGTGGCGTTTCATTCTCTCCGCCTACTCCAACAAGGATTTGTGGATAACCAACCGATTTCTATAAGCGCCAACGCTAATTGTCGTGGATTCAAATTCTGGCACGTACCTCTGGAATTTTCCAAATTATGGTCAGATTTACCCATACTCAACGATGAAGGAAAAACATCGTGAGGAAGCTCGCACGGCATCTGATAATAATTATATGTATACTAGTGTTGTGAGAACGGCGATCAGCTGCGCTACTTGTCACGTTGGGCACGACATAGTATATGTAACCGCAAAATGAATACATCTACCACTATATCTCTGCTCACTCCGTAAAGGATATCGCGTAACGCTGTGTTACTAGATACATTAACCTAACCGGAAAATTTAGAGGAACCTTTCTTTAAAATAGTCGGCAGCTGAATTAAACTCTATAAAATCTTTTTTTCTTTTTGGAGGCCCGAGGCGGACCGCCCACCCCCCATCGGTACTCTAGTGTGTTTATAGTTCTAAATCAATAGATATGTTTCAGTTACTCTTAGTATGGGCTATTCTGACCGTCTCTACGTTGGCTGAACCACCAGTAAATAACAGGTAAGCCTATAACCATTATCATCCTTCCACTTCCCTAGGCGTTTACACAGCGAGGCACAGTATTCCGACGCAGCGTTATACCCAAAATGTAATCAGATTAATAAAAATAACGATTATTTATATTAAAAAAAAAATGTATTCCACAAACAACTACAAGGCAGCACATTAAAAATCAGCTGACACCCAAACTAGGACAGCCTGTATCTTGGATGTCACATATTTCACACAAATTTGTTACAGTTTTTTACTGCTGCGTAGCACCAATCATAACTCAAAACAATACAAAAAAAACAACATTACAGACCAAACAACAGACATAATACACACACACACACACAGATACAGATATTATATTATGTTTTTATTTATTTTATTTATATAAAATATTTTTTTATTTATTTTGATTCTTTTTTTTATTTGCGAGGTGGTAGGGCGTCGGTGCCCGTCTAGATCGCGACCACAGTACATCGGTGTAAAGCCCGTCATAGTGACCAGTTTCGGCTTGTCGGGTTTCGGGATCAGTTTGTGTATATCCAGTAGCTCATATACCTAGAGACCTTCAGTCGTGGTATATGTGGGCCGACATGGCGATGTAGACTATCAATGGATTTTCATCCTTTGATAGTCGCTTTCGTTTTTGGACTACACTGCACTTACCATCAGGTACTATGTAGTTACTAAGTCGAGCCAGTGTAAAAAAAAAGATTACGATTAACTTTTTCGTTTTTACCATTAATATCACTGCATTTTGCTCATCGATGTTTTAAACACTACAGAATCCCAGATTGCATACACATTTATGATATCTTAATTTTATCTTATCTTAAACGCATTTAATCATGATTATAGAGCAAGAAAATTAAAATTACGACTACATTTTGTAACCGTTCATCATTAATCAGATTACATTTTGTCCATCTCTGGTTATACTACTGGTTATTGTAAATACACCATAGTATTAAGAAATATAAAGAAACATACACGCGCTAACAGTAAAGGTAAAAATATGTTTTTAATAGAACAATACAAAATAAAAACCATCAGTTCGTTGTAATTTTAAAAAAGTTTGTACAATAAAGTATTTACACATTACTCAATCATTACAAATTATATTATTTAATCAATGCAAAATATATAAGTCACTGATTTCGTTAACTTGAACTTGGCTCTGCAAATACTTAGGCTATTCTCATGTTGCTATTTACAGGGTTGCGCCAGACTTGTACCGGCAAAAACCCCCTGGGACACTACTCCTAGACAATGACGAGGACTGTGGATTCTGTAAGCAATGCTCCACAGCCTCGCCGTGCTGCGCCCATACGGGTACAATCCCGCTAGAAAGCTCTGCCTTCATCAATATTCCTCTGTTTTACGGCGAAGCGCGTTTTACGGCCTGTTTCATCCACTTCTCGAGGGTCATTAACTGGTGGCTCAGGGCTGCACCCTTTGTATTAAATGATCCATATGATTACAATAGGCGTGGGTTTGCCCTAGGACCGTTAAAAGAAATTTTAAAATTTAAATTATTTATCTTTTCAGGTATCTTCCACCCCATCAAGGAGTGACGTCACAGATTTATAGAAGCCCGCAATCGACCAGAGGTTTTGGCGTATCAGGATCCGCAATAAGGTACATGCCATCTATTAATTTGCTTTATTTTCTTCTTTACTGGGAACAAAAGAATATGATGATAATAAATAACCATAAAAGGGCAAAATGTAATCTGATTAATAAAAATGATTACGATTACATTTTACGTTTTTTACCATTAATAGACTGCATTTGCTCACCTATGTTTTAAACACTAGAGAATCCCAGATTGCATACACATTTATGATTACTTAATGTTTAAAATGGATTTAATCATGATTACAGAGCAAGAAAATTAAAACTACGACTACATTTTGCCCATCTCTGTAAATAACTAATCATTATACTACGTAATTAAAAGTTATCAAAAGACAAAAAAAATCATACAGGGACTGGCATCTCCGCGACATCACGCAGACTTGGTATCCTGAATAGAGGGCGACGATTTTTTTAAAGCTGATCAACTGTACCTATTGTATAAGGCCCAGATCAGGCCATGCATGGAATACTGTTCGCATCTCTGGTACGGTTATTTGCAGTACCTACTCGATGCCCTGGATTGATGCCAGCGGAGGGCTATCCGCATTGTGAATGTCACTGATCGTTTCCTACCATATGTATCACAGCGAGTGTCTTGCAGTCCAAAAACAACAACTACCAACAGTAAAAAAACCCGTCGATAGTGGCATTAATCTTACCAGCATGCACAAATAACTCTTCACGCTTCGTTTACAGGACCTCATGCCATAGGAACTGTGGGAACGAACTGTGGGAATTCGTTCACCGGAATACCATTACACAGCTCAACAACTGGGTAAAAGCTAAAGTTAGCGAACTTCTTAGTCTTACTCGAGATGTGAGTCATGTTACAGCTATGACTCCGAAAGCCCGCAAGTGTGATTTTATTATGGAAAGGAGAAGGTGGAATAAAATTAAACAACTCTTCAGAACACATGCCGTGATACAGATGGTAGAAAACGCTTAGTAAGGCAATATCTCGGCGCAACTGGATCGATACTAGATGCTTAATAAATAAATCGTAAATATTAATAATAAATCCTCGGTCCTTTGTAATATCCGTTAATCAGGTTTGACTGTATTTTTTTTTTAATACACAGAGTTCGTCCATCGTTCGGATCACCGATCTCACGTCAGCCGTCGCAACAATACGGAGTTCCCGCACCATCACCGCAATATGGAGCTCCTATAGCCTCAGTTGGCCCAGTTGTCCCTCAAATCTCTACCCACGGGTTCCAGACACCATCGTTGCAGTACGGCGTGCCTCAAGGTTTTCAGAGTCGTGCAGTATCTCCTTCAGCTTTATACGGTGCCCCAGGATTCTCAGGTAAGTTCCTGAGAGTTTGCGTTTAGCCTTTCCCCATTTCTTTTTTTTATTTACAGGAGAGCGCTTGACCTCAATCACACCTGGTGGAAGCAGGAATTTTCGACAAAAAAATTACAAAATTGGTCTAATATTTTTATAGCAAAATCTAAACTGATCTGGACTGCGGAAGTTAGTCAAATTCAGTGATAACTTTTTTCATTAATTTTCTATACAAATCTTCACACATCGCTCAATACTGAATTTATTTTAGTTCATTGCGATACTGATCATCTGTTTATAAAATAATTATAAAATGAATGATCAAAGTTCTTTTATTTTCCTAAATGTCAATCAGTGACTAAAATGCTTTTTAAGAATGAAACATTGCACACTTAGTTCGCATTTTGTACTCATTATGAAAACTTTAACGGTCTTATACTTTTAATTATAGCTCGATGTTCCAATTCTGATTCTGCATCAGTCAACGTATTTTAGTTTATGATTTTCAATTATTTTGCCATTTATCGTGTTATTCTAAATCCAGGACAATAAAATACTATAAAAATTAATATATTGCTCAAAAGTTTTTAATATGTCGGCCTGTGTTATTTTAGCAGGTATGTTAGGCGCACATACCCCAGCTCAGAGCAGGCAATATCTTCCTCCAGGAGTTGGGGGATATAGCGGGGATGCAGGTAGCAATGTAAGTAGTTAATGAATATGTGATTATTATCTTCTTCTTCTTTCTTATTGTAAGCCGTGGTGGCTGCCGGCAGAATAGAATAGCACCCCCCTCTTCTTGCTGAGGTGTCGTAAAAGGCGACTAAGGTATCTCTTGAACACCGCAATTCAACCAGGTGTTTAGACCAAACCTGCATCCTGCTCCCTCCCGATCGTACTGGATCTCCATTCCATCGGGCCCGAGGGAGCTCGGACGAGAGAGTGCTTTTCTGGCTGCGCGTCCAGTTATGCACTTAAATATCTCCTGCGCAATTGACTGTTTCCGAAAACTGGACCTCGAATTTCTTAACCGGTGTTGAAACAGTCGCCGTGGCCGAAACCGGCTAGGACATCATCATCATCATTATCTTCACAATGCTTTTAAAGTTCGAAGCTTGTAAGTTGAGCTTTGTACGGCAGTGTAAGGAGCGCCCTGGCACGAACTAATGAAATTTAGTTTCAGTTTAACAGTTGTTAAAACTGGAGGATATTGCCATGCAACGCAATAAGTCCAATTTAACATTAAATAGCGTTTTATATAACTTTAAACTAGATTTAATTTTTCTGGTGCAAGACGCACGAAATCGGTTTAGCGGTCACCAGACAGACGGTAACATGATCAAACTGACTCACTCGCAATGAGTTCACAAGGGCAACTTACCGTCAGAAGAAAAAATAATAATATAACGACATTGGTTACATACGTGATAGGAAAATTAACCTACAGTAAAAATGTCGCGTTCTTTTATTTACCCTGACTCGACATAGTAACTACAGAACGCCTGATGGTAATCATGATGCAATCCAAAAAATGACAGCGTAAAGGAAAACCTATCAGTAGTCGCAGCGATCATGCCGGCCTGAACTAATATCTCTTCACGCTTCGTTTGAAAGACACCATATCATAGGACGGTGGTGACACGATCGCCGGAAGACCAATCCACAGCGCAACAACTCGGCTGTAGTAAGAGTTAGACGATTTCTAAGTCCTAGCTGGGATGTGAGTTACCACATAGCTATGCTCCCATAAACCCACGCACGTAGCTCTTTGGAATAGTATTAATGAATATTTTATTAGATAATATAATAATTGAGTTGAAAGGATGTTTTAAAATTTTATTTTAATGGATGTGTATATCTTCTTATATATAAAAATGAATCCCTAAATGTCTTGATAAGCGCGAAACTCGAGAACGGCTGAACCGATTTGGCTGTTTTTTTTTTGTAGTGTTTGTTGAAGTCTGAGGAAGGTTATTACGGAGAGAAAAATTTTAAAAATTCCCTGCAACTGTCTAAAAATAACACTTTTCTATATTCTCATACAAAAAATTCGTTATAAGTCATTTTAAACTTTAATACCATACCATAAAGTTTAAATGTTAGTGGACGGGTTCCGGGAAGGCAAAACAATCGAGTGACGTATAAATATTAATGACAGTGTTTGTCAATTTTTATACATATAGCATTAAGGCCAGGTTCCTTCAAATAATTTAAATTAAAATTAACAATTAACATTAAAAAAAAACAATGTGACTTTGTTTTAGAGAAATAGGGCAGAACAAGGTCTTCCGGGACAGCTAGTTAAGGATAAATGTAGAATCCTATGTATGACGTCAATGTCTTTTATTGTTTTTATTATTTATCTGGGAAATTGAGCAGTAAAAAAATTCCAAAAAAACATGTTATTCTAAGTACTGAATACTGTAATAAAGTGTTTTTAAGAGTCTTAATAATCTTGAAATATGATCAAATGTTTTAGGAACCAGCTAACTATAGCTTCGAGTACATGGTGCAAGACGCGCAATCTGGAAATGATTTTGGCCACCATGAGACCAGGCTAGGAGATAGGGCAGAAGGCCTGTACTACGTCGTGCTCCCAGATGGAAGGAAACAGGTATGAATCTTATGTTTGACGCCACAAATACGCAACACCAATCCCTAAGGACGGTTTTCTAACAGAACAGTCTAGAAAACTCGGACCGGGTTGGAATATTCCATTACGTCTCCTGATTCAAATCAGAGAAAATAAGAATCTAGCTCTTTACAATTACCATTTACATTAGTTTCGAACGTAATACACGACTATTTCTAAAATAATACTATAGCTATTTCATTCTGACAATATTTTGATACTCATTCGAGATTTACGGATGACGGAGAAAATAGTATGAAAATAAGTACTTTTTAGAACTCACTCGTTTTCGGTTTATGACTTAAAAAAGAAATAAGAAATTAGAAAATAAATTACAATTATTGTACCATATAAGAAACTATATAAGATAGAGCAGTTTTTGATACTGCGACATACCAACCTTTTTTCATTAAGATTGCCTTTTGAAATTTAGCAATTTTTGAGGATGAGTGATATAGCCTCACAACTTTTGCTTATAATTTTACTAATGCAGTGATTTTAGTGAGGAATCTGATTTTGTGACAAGGTAAATTTATCACAGAACACTGTACTGTAGAATTTACATCTTAAAACATCGTGAATTTTTTGAAGTTTAAAAATTAAAACAATTCCAGATTTTTAGAAAAAAATATTATAGGGTACGTCGTTTATCTCACAGCTTTGGATTACAACTTATGGGACACTCTGTACAGGGATTTAACTTCTCTCCTTATATACCTCCTTGCTCTGGATAGTTAAATAGGTATAAATAACATTTTAACCACCCTATACTTAACAGAGATACATAATTTTAATAATATATAGAAAAAACTCTCTATTTCCAGACTGTTCAATACGAAGCTGACCAAGATGGCTACAAACCTAGAATTTCCTACGAAGATACCGGCCTGGGGATTTACAGAAATGGCCAAAATGAAGAATACCATGGTGGATATCATCAAGGCTACTAAAATTATTACTACTTAAGAGATCAAAACAACAGAAACTCAAAAACATCAATGTTTCCAGTTAAAAAAAAATCCAAACTATGTAAATCTTAACAGATAGTTAAAAATCTAATAAAATTTTGATTTTTCTATGAATAACTAGGACTTATTAATTCCCAATAATGATATATGTATTTGTATGTTTTATGTCGTTACTCGGCGGATCGGTTCGAGCGAGAGCAAAACTCAATTGACAACCCGTACGGTATTGCCAGAGCATAATCGAAGTTGTCCGCACATTTATTCGAATACGGAACAATATGCTTCGATGGATTTTGGAATGATATAAATAGTAAAACGCTCAATTAGAAGTATTAAATGTATGAACGTTATATTTTAATAAAAATCTAGTTTCGTAATATGAATTTAGTGGAATGAATGAAAATGGGGCCCACGTCCCAGTCGGCAAATCTGGAAGCGACTGATAGTACAACCCTAAACGTACCCACTGAATAATATATTTTAAAGACTTTAGCCAACTTCTCCATGAAAAATAGGCTGAAAATTTGTGTGAACATTTTGAAAACTTCCACTTGGTGTGTTTGTGATCAAGTGTCCGCCTGTGAATCATTAAAAATAAAGGTCCACACGTACTAGTGGTAATAGATAATAAAATAAAACAAACCATTCAATTTGAGACAGTTTATTCAACACAGACTAGACAAAATAATATTTATATACAAGGTGTGAAGTAATTAATCGCGAAATTCAAAATCACTATATATTATAATACAAAGAACTCTGCCGCGTCTTTTTGTTTGTTCGCGATAAACTCAAATACTACTAAACTGATTTTCATGCAGTTTTCACCAATACATAGTGTGATTTACAAGAAAACTTTTAATGTACAATTTGTTAAGGTTTTGTGTAAATTAGAGAAAACATGATGATAATTGTTGAAAATGTCACACCACCTTGGAAAACTCTGCCTCTCCCTCTCCCTTTGAGATATAGTACAGCAATTTATGGTGGTATTATTCCTCTTTCATAACTCTGCACAAAACTCCCAGATAGTTTAAATCTATATTTTAAGGATAGCTTGTTATACCCATTCTATTCACAACTGTTTACACATTTTTTCAAAATTTGCTTTTCCATAAAATAACCTCTTATTTATTTAAAATTTCATAATAATAATACTTTTAACTTATAGCAGAGTTTTCAAATATAACATTAAATAAAATGACAAATTAATTATAACGAAGTTAATCTAATTAAGTAAACAAAAACTAATATTTACATTAAAATAATTGGTACTTTTCATACACAAAAAAAAACTAACAATGTTAAAAAATTAATTAATTTTTTTGAGTATAAGATTAATACAGTTCGTATTTCTTTAAAAGATCGTTTAGTATAAAGGAATC
This sequence comes from Automeris io, assembly GCA_036320925.1. Lineage (NCBI taxonomy): Eukaryota > Metazoa > Arthropoda > Insecta > Lepidoptera > Saturniidae > Automeris > Automeris io. Next base: position 9,407,357 of record JAUDJH010000023.1, on the reverse strand, counting down.
TGGTTTGTTTTTTTCTGCAATTATAACACATTTGACTAAAAAATATTTTAGACAAACATTGAGATTGTTAAATGGCAAACAAACACATAAATTCGTTTCGGATTCGTTTTACCTCCTCTAGGGAAAAAAGGGGCAAAACTCTCATGTGCGTATATTACCCTAAATATGACAAAACTAACTCCTTTATTCTATCATATGTGATAAATATTAATCTCTTATATCAAAAATTGCCAAATTGTATGGACTCATTATAGTTTACAGTACCAAAATGACTTAAGTAAGACGTATAACGCTACTGTAATTGAATCTTTAACATTTCTACCATGGCCCATTTTTTTAACAAGACTCCGGGTGGTTTAATCCTGGATAGTATAATATATAAAAAAAATAGAATTATGATTGCAATTTTGCTATAAAATATTTTAGACTCTTAAAATTGTTCCAGAAATGCAAAGTATCACTAGCAAACATATAAAAGCTAACTGAGATCAACTATTTGTATGTTTCTGTACACAAAATATTTATTAATATAAAATTTAAGCAATGAATACCCATGTTTTTATAACGCAGAAAAGGCACATATTATATCATATAAATTTAAAAATACTGAGATATTTAAGAGTAAATTAATTTTATACCCTATAAAATTTATATCACATAAAAACACTTTTTTGTTTCATAAGTCTACGAATATAGTTAATGTTTTGTGGAAAAAATAATTACATTAATTTCGATTTCAATTGATATAAAAAAGCAACTTAAAATGCCTATTTAACTACGGAAATTTTGAAACGAATAAAATCAGATCGATAAGTTAATTTCAATAGAGATTATAAGAATAAATTATAATTAATACAGATAAATAATTAAGTACAAATAAATTGTTCGTTAATTAATCTCGTAAGGTCAAAATTCACATTATTATTTACAGTGAGAGTATTAACCCAGTATATATTTTTACCCTTCGCTTTTGTACTGATTTTAAAGCTATTACAATCACAAATTTAATAATTAATAAGATTCTGATTTAGCCGTGGGGTTAATCGACAGAATAGAATATTATTTATTATTTATTGCCTCCCTCTTCATCATACTGAGGTCTCGCAAGAGCGTAAGAGTCAGCAAGATTATACACCATGTCGCATTGCACGCAGGGTGCTGTAAATATAGTGGAAAAGGGAAGGAACGCCTTTACCCTGCCGTGGGACCAGACTGGCTAATAACAATAAGATTCTAAATAAGATCTATAAAGTGTTTTTGTAACGTAAATATTTTTGCTGGAGTTAGGATAGAAGACCACAAAATTCTCATTAGGTTTACACACTTCATCCGATACGAATCTGTAATTAGACAGGGGCTGGGTTACTGAGGCTCATAGATGGGCAAAATGTAATCAGATTAATGAAAATGATTAACGATTACATTTTACGTTTTTTACCATTAATATCACTTCTTTTTGCTCATTTATGTTTTAAACACTACAAAATCCCAGATTGTATACACATTTATGATTACATAATGTTTTAAATTGATTGAATCATGATTACAGAGCAAGAAAATTAAAATTACGACTACAATTTGTGATCGTTAGTCGTTAATCAGATTACATTTTGCCCATCTGTGCTAAGGCTCCAGTGTATATTACATTCATTTATACAGGTGGCGTGAATCCCATAGAAGCATAAAACGCATTATCTTGGTATATTTGGACATTCAATACATACATATCGAGGGGTGAAAGGCTAATTTGTTTAAAAGACATTTTTTTGGTGATATAGTTATACATATTTTCGGAATCAGCGTTTTTTTATCCAATTCAAAAATATAAATATTACTTTATCACGAAAAACGTGTCGCTTAAATCAAATAGCCTTTCACCCTTCGATATGTTGATTTAAAATTTTATCTAATTTGCATTTTGAGATTCTTGTTCTGGTAATTACCTGATTTTTTAACTATATGTCCACATATAACAAGATAACGCTTTTTGTACTTTTATGGAATGCACACCAGTGATTTGTACGTATTTCTTATTTTTTTATTTCCGAGGTTCATAGTTTCCTAGATTTGTATTTTAACGAAATGAAATCGGCGGCCGCGTTCGTCTATAAAACAAAATTCAAATTAAGTTCGTGTTTTCTAGTTCCGTACTTTCACGGATTCATACGCAGTGCGTAACCGTTTTTACTTAAGTTCGTTAATCTTATCCATTAATTGACCCATAAGCTTCTTTTTGAATCGGATTTAAAAATAACTGGACTTTGTAAAACCCGTTTTAATAATTTAAATAATAAGCTTGCGCGTACAAGAACATTTTTGCGATATAACTATATACATGATTTTATAGACGAAGGAAATATTTTAGGGTACAAAAGTTGGATCTTCTTGCAACTCATACAAATGTAAATAACTAAATTATAATGAGAATTAATACGTAACAAGTGTGAACACCGTAGAGTGTGTGGGGCACGATTGATTGATAAGTAGTTACAATTCCTGTTACGTAATTTTAAGCAAACAGGTATTAACTCGCTTTCCCTTCGCACTATATAGTGGTTTAGGACAGGTAAAATATCTACTTAATAATTAATTGTTATTCATTCATTCATGTGTGTTTTTGTCCATAAATATGTTGACTATAATTTATTTTAAGGAAATATGAAGATACCAATATATTTACATATTTGGAATAAGAATTGAATGCTGAATATCCCCTTCGTCTATAAAATCACCATGCACAAATGCTAGTGTGATATTACAGGGTCAAAACTCACATAAGTAATAGTGAGTGTATTTACCCCAATTTGCCCCTGACTCTTTTTATTTGGATTCAAGCTACGTACACTATTTTTGGCTATTAATATAAGATGTTACAGACAGCTTTATGACTTAGTTAAGTATATTTCAGTCATTACAATAGCAGAACATATTTAAGTGCGGATGAGTGACACTTATGCATTTCGGTTCGGTGTTGTACCTGATGTAAAATAAAAAAAAATGTCAACGACATCAAAAATATAGAAATCATATATGGGCAAAATATAATCAGATTAATAAAAAACGATTGCGATATTAATATGATTAGATTTTGCCCATCTATGTTTTAAACACTAAGAAATTCTCCATTACATACAAACTTATGACACCTTAATGTTTACCACATGCTTACCGGTGAAGGAAAATATCGTGAGGAAACCCGTATGCCGCATGTGTGTGTTAGCGTGAAGAGATATTTGTGCAGGCTGGCATGATCACTAAGACTACCGATAGGTTTTCCTTACCTATCGATATTCGTTGGCGTTTTTTGGACTGCACAATGCTTACCATCAGGTATGATGCAGTCACTGTGTCGAATCAGAATAAAAAAAACGTGCCGTGAGAACGGCGATAAGCTGCGCTACTGGTCACGTTGAGCACGACATAAAAACGCAAAGTGGATACAGCCACTAATATATTACTGCTCACCTTATAAGGGACATAGCGTAACGATATACTATTATTATTTATTTAATTGAATTTTAACTAAGCTTGTGCTTGTATTATGGGTACTAGACAAAGATTCATGCACTTATATACATATATATATATAGGCGCATCATCATCATTAATAAAAATAACGAATTCTTCACAATCCACTTGATCCACGATCACTTTTTTTAACAATTGGGTTAACTATCGAATTCCATTGTTAGCCTATTAACTATTGTAGTTGAACAAGAGTCATATAGAATGAACACTGTAAACGATTACTTCGCAACACGTGCTCCGGGTAACCGTTGCTGACCAAATAATGATCTAGATCAGTACGTGCGACCTTATGCGAAAATTATGTAATTTGAACAAAACATTCCATACACATTTTCTTGGAAATTCTTCGTTTATTTACCTAAAACAATTTTTTTTTTGCAAAATGATACTTGGTTTTTTAGCTTTTACTTAAGTAATGACGATTCCTTCTTACAAATTTTAATTTAAAATGGGATTATTATTATTTAGCTATACGAATACAGCATAAACAATAACATTATTTTGTATTCGTCACTACAAGGGAACATTTTAACATAAAAACTGGAGTTTTTTAAAAAAATACTTAAATCTTGAATATCTCAGAAATTAACAAGTTACGGACATGGTGTCATATGACTTAAATGACTCCAAATAAGCTGTACTACAACGTCTATCAAGGAATGTATCGCATTACCGTTCACTCTGTATATGTTGTATTACCTATCTATTATCACGTAGAATCACTATTGGGGTAGGCAGGCGAAAATAACGCCACTACTCTCTAATCTGGCAAACCTCTTTCGCTTCCTTAACATTAATTAGTCACTTCGTGCACCCTTGCCGATTCCGCGTACTTTTGACATTACCCTTCGTCAGAACTCTTTATTTGGTCTGCATACTGTACTCGTTAATCTCGGTCGGCCTCGGCTCTTACTTCCACACATATGAATCGTATTTCCTCACATTCATATTGTATACCTTTCCTGTCATCCGTTCATTATTCTCTGTGTTGTATTGTTTACAGAATAGATAAATAACTCACGCATTAATTCTAGAGATGTCTCTAGTGTCGAAAATAAACTTATCTTTCTTCTTCATATAGACCATTGAAGCTTCAAACAAGCCTCTACCGGGGCCGACAGCTATCTGTAAAAACACGGAAAGGCTCGTATCCAGCGTAACTATAAAATATAAATAAATATATATATCTTAACGCTATATCTTTTTCGGGGTGAGCATATATACATTAGTGCGCAGCTTCTTGTCGTTCTCACAGCAAGTGTGCACATGACATTTCTATTAAATTCTATGCGAATTTCCTCACGTTGACTTTCACAGATGAGGATATGTTGACCAAATCTGTACTTAATCTGGAAAACCTTAAAAGTACTTTGCGGGATTCGAACCTACGATCGTTTACGTTACTCCGCATGGAAATCGGTTCATTATCCGCTAGTGCACCACAGCCACAGATACAGCGACTAATGTATGTCTACTCACCCCGAAAGGGATATAGCGTAACGATATGTTATCATTACTGACACAATTTAACTACTGCAAAATGATATGCCCATACGTTTCTTAGTTTTTATTGTGTTCACCAATTCAAAATCAAGTCCAATAATGATGTTAGGGCTGTCCATATCTAAATATATATAACTCAAAGGTGACTGACTGGCTGACTGACTGACTGACATAGTGATCTATCAACGCACAGCCCAAACCACTGGACGGATCGGGCTGAAATTTGGCATGCAGGTAGATGTTATAACGTAGGCATCCGCTAAGAAAGGATTTTGATGAATTCCACCCCCAAGGGGATAAAATAGGGGATGAAAGTTTGTATAAATCTTCTCAGATTTTCGACAATAATATAATATAATAGCTTGATAGTTTTAGCGCCTAATGACAGATTAGGCCCTAATTTTTTACACACGCTAAACAAAAGTAAAGCCACAAAAACTATATCTAATTAATTATAATACTTCTTAACGCGAGCGCAGCCGCGGGCAAAAGCTAGTAACTTAATAATTCCTGTCGTCAGTGAGGCAAAGGTTACCTTGATCTGCCAGTTTTCTTGTTCAGCCTGCACCAGCTTCCCGAACTTGCCGACGTATCCGTCTGCGTCCTTTGCCCCTTGGAAAGCGAGCATCCTGTTGTTTGCTTCGGCCCGGGCCACCCACGATATCTCGCTCAGAGTACGCGTCACACATTTAGACCTGTGTAGAGTATTTAATGGTATATCTTGCATGTTCTATTGGACTGGAGATTATCATTGGAAGAAACACTACTGCCTGCCTAAGCGTAACGTGGAAGGCGAAACGAGCGTAGTAAGAGAAGATAGCAGAGTAAAGCTTATAATAGAAAAAGTCGTAAATTGATAGAAAGCAAGTACAACATCGTCTTCACGTCAGTCAACCACCGTCATGTTAGTATGTCGTCATCATATTTTCAGTCGCTATCAAGAATGACAGTTACCGTCACGGTTGACAGTCGCCGTCAAGATTGACAGTCGCTGTCAAGATTGACAGCCACCGTCATGGTTGACAGACGCCGTCAAGATTGACAGACGCCGTCAAGATTGACAGACGCCGTCAAGATTGACAGACGCCGTCAAGATTGACAGCCACCGTCATGGTTGACAGACGCCGTCAAGGTTGACAGTCACCGTCATGGTTGACAGACGCCGTCAAGATTGACAGACGCCGTCAAGATTGACAGCCACCGTCATGGTTGACAGACGCCGTCAAGATTGACAGCCACCGTCATGGTTGACAGACGCCGTCAAGATTGACAGACGCCGTCAAGATTGACAGACGCCGTCAAGATTGACAGACGCCGTCAAGATTGACAGCCACCGTCATGGTTGACAGACGCCGTCAAGGTTGACAGTCACCGTCATGGTTGACAGACGCCGTCAAGATTGACAGCCCCCGTCATGGTTGACAGACGCCGTCAAGATTGACAGTCACCGTCATGGTTGACAGACGCCGTCAAGATTGACAGTCACCGTCGGGGTTGACAGTCGCCGTCAATTAGTATGTCTAAATATTTTGTTAGACAATTGGATCAAGCAAATTAAAATTATTCCTGGACTTTTTCATGCTTTATAACTTACTAGACATTTGTCTAAACGTACCTGACACCCTCGGTGAGGGAATTGATGAAGTCAACGAATGATTCGGCCGCTCTGCGATATAGGGAGTCTGATTGTGAGACGTTGGTCCACTTCAGGCATGCGCACCAATGGGGTTCAATTCCTGCTTCACTGCACGACCTGTTTCTAGGCACCTGGAAGATAGGTTTTGAGGTGGTAGGGCGATTGCCCAAAACGGGCCGAGACCACGGTACACAAATGTGACCCTCATAGAGATCGCTTCGGCCTGCCGCGTTGCAGCATCAGTTTGTGTATATCCATGTTCATATTACTTTGTTTTTTTTTTTAGTTATATATAAGCGGACGTTTGAACTCAATCACACCTGGTGGAAGGTGAAGATGAGTCCGATGATGAACCACGTCCGCCCAACAAATGCCTATTCACTCTTCTCTTAAAGACTCCCAGGTGATAAGATCGCTGGAAACATATTTCACTCTTTAGCTGTTCGCATGATGAATGTAGAAGCGAATCTTTTCGTGCGAATATAAGGAACACGCACCACATATGGATGGTATCCGACACTGTCTAGGGGTCTTATGATAAAATGAGGCTGGTGGAATCAGAGAATGTAGCACCTGAGAACACTCCACTGTGCAACCGGAGCAGGCGACTTTGTGTCGATGCTCGATGTTCTGCATTGACATCTCTTTGACGGAGGATAACCTCTAGTGTAACTTCATAACTGGCACTGTAGTTTTTTTATTCAGTTTATAATTGGTTTTATGTAATTGTGTTGTGAAGTTATTATTAAAATTAAAAAAAAAATCCAACTTACCAGCTCAAACAGTGTAAGACCTCGCGTCAAATCAGCCCCTCGTATTTTATACGGGTTCCAGTACTGCCTGAGGTCCATGGCGTCTAAAATCGTCGCGTATATGTCATGGGGTGTCGTGAGGGCGTTGACATTTTTTCGCAGAGTCTCTTCGATATCGGGTCGCGATGACGTCAGGGATTCGGGAAGCACGAACGCCATTAGAGGTAAACGCTCCTCCATCTTTCCTTGGAGCGTGTTCCGAACATTTGCGTAGCTGAAATGGGTAATTAAATACTGTAGCGCGTGTTCACACTCTTAGCAGCAAGCTCGGATTGACGCTTGATCATGGACGTCCCACAACCGTGCGCTCGCGCGTCTTTTAGTATCACCAGACTTTCCAGAGCCAATCAAAACTAACGGTCGTTGCTTAGCAACCATGACCTTTTTTTTATAACCCGGGGGAAGTCCCTAACGGACCTCAGGGGGCGGTGAGGGCCGCCCTCCAGTGTGTCGGACTTGCACCAATTAAAACCCCTGGGGTGTTCCTTCTACTCGTCTGCCAGGGTCAAGGGTACAGCATTGGCCACTTCCTCGGCAACCGGCGAGACCAACTATGTCCTACAATGACACTGTCCCCAATGTTTTTGTATCTGTAGTTGTTCCCAACTAAAACACAAATAATAATATAATATATAATATAACTAGCAAACCCGGCGAACTTCGTTTCGCCACCAGATGGCTTCGTTTTGGTTTTTAGTTAGCGTTTGAAAGAACGTGCGCATAATAAATGTCACATGAAATTAACTTAGCAGAGTACAATGAGTAGCTGTCAAACAATGTATAACGCATCGGCGCCATCTACTTAAAATACTGGTGCGATCTGCTCCACTACCATGCAAAACCATATTGATTTGTAGTACATGCTATGTATCAGAGATGGCGCTGTATGTGAAAATGATTTTCCGCTTTCCTGCTTTTCTGTTGAAAATTTTCCTGATTATGTTTGCTATAAACCTCACGGAGCCCGAGACCTTTCCAACGAATGCAAAACCGTGGAAAGCGGTTCGTGCGTTCTGGAGTTATAGCGCCAGGAAGGAAAACCGGACTTATTTTTATATAATAGATAATATATAATAATATATAGCAATATATTCAAACCAGGGATGTTACGGAGCTTCGACTCCGACTCCGATAAGTCGGAACTTCCGATTTCGGTTCCGAAACTTTTTAATCGGAGGTACTCATCGGAGGTCACCACCACTATTGTAGTCAATTTATTTGATTTCATTTTATATGTAATCAAACAATCAGTGCTACTTAATTTAAAGATCTCATTTTTAAAAATTTAGATTAAAAAATGTGATTAAAATTATTAAATTTAGAACTAAATGTACATTTTAATTGATCACTGAAAGATTTTTTTAATTAAAAAGGTTCACTGAATAATGTTTATATTTGTCCCTTAATAAAACTGTTTTATTCTGCCGTCACTTGTGACTGACATTGCCTCCGACTCCGATTCCGACTTCGGTTCCGACTCCGATAAATCAAATTTAAAAACTCTGACTCCGACTTCGGTTCCGCTAAAACTGCCTCCGTTACATCCCTAATTCAAACACTCGAGTTAGTTACTCTCGTGTTTTTATACATAACACCAACTCACCGGGGCCCGTGGTCCCCCATAACGATGAGCAAAGTATCTCGCAATGCACCCCGGTTCTTGAGCCTGCGTAAGAAGTCCACCGTGTCCTCATCAGCAGTCGATATCATGTTGAAATCGTCGTGAGTTATGTCCGCTATGAAAGTGAAACAGAACTTTTTGCCATCCAGACGCAGAAACTGAAACGGACAGACATGTTTTTTTTACATTACAATAGTTTACACACGTTGGTGGAGTGATGATAGTAAATCTTTCCCGCAACGTCAAGCGAAAACTAAGCCGGCATGACCGCCACAGCGAAGGTTAACGAATTTTTACCCTTTATCCGCATTTTTCCTAAACGCTTTATTGTCGGTTGTTATTTTATTATAAGTGGATAATGTCAATACTAGGGAGGGTGTCATGTTAATGAGAAGGCATAATTTTACTGCTTATTCGTCATGACTGAGGGAAAACAATGTCATCCCTACCCCCTTACTATCTTAATCGCTAATACACCTCGTACCTTGTAAGACATCGTGTCGGATACCATCCGTATGTGGTGGATGTTCCTTATATCCGCACGAGAAGATTCGCTTCTACATTCATCATGCGAACGGCTAAGGAGTGGAATATGCTTCCAGCGGCCATATTTCCGCGATCTTATGACCTGGGAGTCTTTAAAAGAAGAATGAATAGGCATTTGTTAGGCGGACGCGGTTCATCATCGGACTCATTTTCACCTTCCACCAGGTGTGATTGAAGTCAAGCGTTCGCCTATAATAATTTAAAAAAAGTACGGGTACATTTAGGCACCTTGTAGGCAGTATTCATTACGAATATTAGTACTTGGGTGTGTCCCCAACGCACTAGCCTGTCATATTTATGTGAGGGTGTCATGTTTATGTCATGTTTATGACATGTGGATGTCATGTTTATGTGAGGGTGTCGTGTTACTACACAATGAGTTATTTGTGAGAAAGAAAATTTACTACCCCAGCGGTCGCCATAAGCGTATTTACAGACAATACCTACTTGATCAGTGATGTTCATCATCAGCCGATACTGTGGAGTGTCCCCAACGCAGTAGCGGGTTTCGGGACGATTCCATCGCTTCCCCTTGCCGGACTCCTCGAGGTAGAACGCTCGGAGATAATGATCAGCTGGTTGGCGAAGGAATCCGTTGAAGCGATACTGAAACGTGCCAATCCAAGGCATGTCCTCGAAGTATGCCGTGCGGTAGCTGAAAAATATGGAAACACAACATTGTTAGCCTATGCTAGTATGGGTGTTTATGTGAATCGCGGAAGTGTGGAATTGGTACGTGAGTGAAGTTCGGTGATAATGCAAGGCTGCTTGAGAGTTTGTGAGACTGAATGAGAGTTTTTGAGATTGAATTAAAGGGTGAGGTTGCGTGATAGTGTTAATGGGTGAGACTATGTGAGATTGTGGTTATATGTACTGTGTAGGCATCTTTTTGCATAAGAATCCATACGCGAGTATGCGTGTAGATAACGGGTCACAAGGGCGTGAGAATTTGTATGTATGTGAGATTAAGTGAAAGTATAGGGTATACTTGTTGTTAATGGGTACATTCATGGATATAATGGCCGAGTGGATATATGGGGCGCATGGACATGAATGTATGCAAATGTGAGTACAGTGAGAGGGTGTGTGAGTTCATGAGAGTGTGTGGGTGTGAATTGTAGATATTAGTAATTCTGAGCTTACACAAGTGTGAACAATTTCGTTTGAATACTCACCCGTCCTCTTTCAATTTATAGAATATGAAAGGCATAGAATCGAGGGTGCCGTTGTTCTTCATTTTCTTCCTCACGTCGGGCAATTCGAGCTCATTTTTTCCCGTCAGAATAGGAAACAGAGCGGCCGGTGTACCGTCGCCTACTATGTTGTAACTAAAAACAATCTAGTCATGTAGTTTTCGAGATTAGTCTAGGGCCTGATCTATTTCTATGCTTGAATTCACCCAAATCGGTCGAGTCGTTTTGACTTGAATACGATTTATAATATTAGTAGGATTTATCATCACAAATTAATTTTTCTACTTTGTCGTATATAATTGACCGTATTGCTTTAGCATCACCTAGAGTGCTGAGCACCGCAATTTTTATTGTATAATAATAATAATAGCTCTTTATTCCATTAAAAATAATACATACAAAAAATTGATTTTTTTTCGCACTTTTATTTAATGGATCTCTTTCGGGTACGAGCCTCCTCTAATCCATACCATTTATCTCGGTCTATCTTTGCGTTGAAATCACCCATAACTATTAGTCGCTATTACTTGCATTGCATGAGCCTTTTTTCATTGTATAAGTCGTACACAATTAAATATCAGAGAGTGTATGCAACAATTTATTTTGAGGCAGTAAGATGTCGTGCTTTGTGACCTCTGATACCTTATTTCGATCTGATACCTTATCGTCATGCTATATCCCTTTTGCGGGTGAGCATAGATACATTAGTGATTATATTCATTTTGCACTAGCATTGCACAACGTGAGTAACATAGCGCACCTGATCACCATTTACATGAGATTTCTGTTATTTACCATGCGAGTTCCCTCACGATGTTTTCACGTCACCAGTGAGCATGTGGTGGCTAAATTCACACGTAATCTGAAAAACCCAGAGGTACATGCCATGATTCAAACCTACCATCATTCGCGATGCCAATACGCCACCAAAGCTACTGCCAAAAAAAATTGATGGGATAACTTACCCATTCAATACGATTCCATTCAACTCTCTGGTCAAGAATTCGTAGCTCTTGGGCATTCTTCGTATGAACCCGTTCTTGGAGGTCGAATCGAAACCGAAAATAAGAACGTTGATGGAATTATCTCTGTCTGAGGGTGATGGTTTACGTTCGACAGTAGTCCGATACCCTAGTGAATGACCCACCCATTTCGACCGTATTATACTGAAAAACAATAGTCATCATCATCATATCGGCTGTGGCAGTAGCGTTCATTCCATAAATGCATAAAGGCATTGCATGCCCTTACGATAAATAAGTCTGGAATAAATTCCATTAATTTAAACAATATATAGGAACCCTTTTTTTTGTTAACCCGGTGGAAATCCCTAACGGACCGTCAGGGGAAGTGGTGAGGGCCACTTCCCCCGGTGTGTCGGACCTGCCCCGACTAAAACCACCGGGGTGTTCCTTCTCCCGTCTGCCGGATGCTAAGGGTAAAGCCGAGCCATCTTCCTCGGCATCCGGCGACGTCCGGCCTTGTGCAGGCCTCATCTACTAAGTGGGGGACGGTTAGATGGTCGCCGTCTCCGCGTACACCTAACTCATGTCGGGGAGAGTGGTGTAAATTGCCACCCCCTCTCGTCTACGAGTCATTGGAGCGGTGTGCGGGAACACGCACACACCGCTCACGCCAGGATCTGGGCGACGCGCTCCCTCAAAGCGCGCTGCCCGGCGTGTATCCGAGGTCACGGTGGAAGGCCGTTGGCGTAGGCCCTCCTCCGGCAATATATAGGAACCCTTAATATTCATATCTATTCTGTTTTCACGCCATCTATTTTCTCTATGAAATTAATATAATATTTATTATTATTATATGATGTTCAAATTGATTAAGTGAATGTGCCTACCCTATCCAAATACTATATGCACGTCACTGGGCTGTAGGACGTCCACTGCTGGATATAGCCATCTCTAATGTTTTCCCGAGCGAGTTTGGACCTGCGATCAGGATTAAGTTTTATCTTGCCAGTACGTGATCTCCACTTGAGAACAGCTTCGGGTGCGCAACATTCAGCAGGATCTACTGCACCAGAGTTGTTCCTAGATCCAGGCAGAGATGACACGGCGGTAAAGTTAAGCGGAATAGATTTATATGATAGGCAATGTTCGTGTACAATTTCAGGGCTTGATTAAAACCTTTTCTAGCACAAATTATCAGATCAACCTATACCGGCGTGAGCTGTGTGTGCTATAGCGTGAAAGATATTTATTAGTAACCCAAGCCAAGCGTTTAAGCCGTGGTGGCTGCCGGCAGAATAGAATAGCACCCCCCTCTTCTTGCTGAGGTGTCGTAAAAGGCGACTAAGGTATCTCTTGAACACCGCAATTCAACCAGGTGTTCAGAGAAGGAAAACTCGACCAAACCTACATCCCGCTCCCTCCCGATCGTACTGGTTCTCCTTTCCATCGGGCCTGAGGGAGCTCGGACGAGAGAGTGCTTTTCTGGCTGCGCGTCCAGTTATGCACTTAAATATCTCCTGCGCAATTGACTGTTTCCGAAAACTGGACCTCGAATTTCTTAACCGGTGTTGAAACAGTCGCCGTGGCCGAAACCGGCTAGGACATCATCATCATCATCAGTAACCCATTGATATAGTATTTACTTATCAGGAACCACTTACGTCCTGCAATATTGGATCCTTTAAACGAAGCAAAAAGAGATATTTGTGTAGACCGTCATGATCAGTGAAACTATTGATTGTCTGTCTTTACTGTTGATAGTTGCAGTCGTGTTTTGGATTGCACCATGCTTATCATCAAGCGTGATGTGGTCACTATACCAGGTCAAGATTAAAAAACCTCAAGTGCCCACCCGACTCATTCCTGATAATATAGTCCTTACCTGTCACCCCGCCAGCAGCGGTGTCGGCCATGCTGCCAGGACATGACAACTGGAGGGCCGTGGTCTCCTTCTGTCAGGATATCATGTCCCAGAAGGAGGCTGCGGTGCGATAACGGCAGAAGGCCGCTCGAAGAAGATGCCGGGCTGTCGGCAACCGCCCCGGCGTATCAGTCCTAGCGGATCGGTCGATCCCCGACCGGCCAGCTGATGCCTTAGGGGTTGCGGCTGTTCAGGGTGGGGGCTCTGAGCGACCGGTTAGCGACCCCCGAGAAGTCGGCGGTGCGTTGTGACGCGCTCTGCCGAATTACACTAGGTGGTATCGGGGGAGGCGGTATCTCCCCCCGTGATTGTGCCTGTCAGGCGCGGCGTAGTGGGGCTGCGGCGAATTTATTACAGGTCCCGCAGTGCCCACCAATGCGCAGAAGAAGTCACCTTGGGGTTTTTAGTCGGTACAAGTCCGATACACCTCGGTCTCGCGCAACCTCCCAGTGCGACCGAGACAGTCTTATGAGGATTTTCCCCAAGTAAAAAAAAGCCCTTACCTGTCAGTATGTGTCCCAACACATTTCACCTTGACGTGATCACTCTTCTTGAGTACATAAACGTCATCATTCCGCACATGAGTCGACGGCCCGAGGTGGTATTTGTTATCAGTTTCGTATATTATATCTCTGTACGCGCAAACTATACCTCTCGTTGTAGACAAAATTTCCGGAACGACCTTGCATCTTGATAGCTAAAAATAGTCTATATTAACAATAGGTCAATACCATATCTCCGGTCTGCATTTTTTAAATTGTTTTTAATAATTTATAGACGGACGCTTGACCTCAATCACACCTGGTGGACGCTAAGTCCGACGAAAAATAAATAAATAATTATTAAACATATCGTATGTTTAAAGTTGGGGTATGTGTTTAAAACTGAAAGATTCTGAAACGCATAAAAATAATCTCTTAAAACTCGGCTTAACTTCTCTGTAGTAGTCGCCATCTTTTTTCTTATATTACCTCAATAGAGTGACTACAGAAGTACACAAAAGTACAGTATAGTCTACGAATGGCAACGATTAACAAAGGCCAAGAAACCATTGAGATTCGTTCTCTTAATGTCAGCCCACATATATCATGAACATCTCTAGGTATAGAAACAATTGGAGGTACCCAAGCTAATACCGAAAAATGACAGGCCGAAAGCATGTAAATATGACAATCTTTGCTCTTCTGAACTGTAGTCTTTTGGTGTTAGGGCGATTGCCCGAACTGGGTCATGACCAGAGTACACAATTGTAAAGAGCGTCATAGTGACTAGTTTTGGCCTGTCGCGTTTCGAGATCAGCTTGTGTATATCCAGTAGCTCATATACCTAGAGACCTTCAGTCGTGGTATATGTGGGCCGACATGACGACGGAGACTGTCAATAGACTTTCATCTTTTGATGGTCGCTTCCGTTTTTGGACTACACTGTACTTACCACCAGGTGCAGTGTAGATAATATGTCGAGCCAGTGTAAAAAAAAACTGTGTCCACCAACCAATTCAGCCATCGTTCTATCACCTCAAAGATAATGTAACTTTTGAATGATTTAAAAAACATAAAAAGGACTACTAAAACGATTTTTTTTTTCATTATCATAATCGTTAGCCTGTCTTCGCTTCTTCTCATTTAGTTAACGCCAGCTGTCCACATTGAAGAACGTGCCTTACACTATATTTACCTATTGTCTCGCGGAACATTTGCCAGTTTTTTAAAATGAAAAAACCGTCTTGTGAATTATTCTTTACTCGATCAATGGTATTTTTACAATATTTTGTGTTGGCTTACAAAACGTCCGGTGTCAAAAATGGTATAATGAATGTGTATCGCTGACGCACGACGGCTGCTGAGGTATGTTGCGGGGGTGGCGGGACGCGGCGTGCGCGTTAACACCTATACTCAATCTCAATTCAATTACATATATCACCAAAATCCTAACTAGCCAGTACCCACAAGCTGTAATGACTTACATAGCACTTTACCCAGTCTTGACCCGAACACACGACTTTGGGTAAAACCTTGTCAAACTGCGTCACCTCCTTGGCAAAAGGGTCCAACTGCGGTATCTCACAACCCGTGCCTCTGTCATGTTTTAGTGCATCTTCAAGGCGATTTTCTATGTACCTGTGTAAAGAATATATTGATTCTCGGCCATACTTTCGTATATTTTCCTGTCCTAATAAATTATAAACATGCTTATATACATTGTACTCTAAAGAAATAGCATAGTTTAGATCAAATTAATTCTAATTTTTTCTAAGCAACTCACATCCCGGCTAGGACTAAGAAGTTCTCTAACTCTTACTGCAGCCGAGTCTTTGGGCTGTGGAACGATCATGCGGCGAGCGTGTTCCCACCGTCCTACGATATGGATGTCCTTTAAGCGTAGCGTGAAATGCCTAAGTCGCCACATAATCGATCAGAAGGTTCCTCATTTAATTTACCGTCTACTTTCAGTCACATTCCAATTTGAATATCACGTCACCCATTTCGTTTTTTTTTTTCATATAAACAATGGCATTTTAAATAATACTTAGACTGAGATGTGATCGGAATTAACTGTTCAACTTTTTTAATGTGCCCCGAGTTGTTAGCTTTATCTTGCAGTTCTGCTGCCGCACAATGCGGTATATCTCATACATAAAAAAAAGAACTTATAATTATTATTTTAAGATGGAAGGGCGATTGCCCGAACTGAGTTGTGACCACAGTACACAAGTGTAAAGACTGTCATAGTGACTCGCTTCGGCCCGTCGCGTTTCGGGGTCAGTTATGTATATCCATTTGTTCATATACTTAGAGACTTTCCGTCGTGGTATATGTGGGCCGACAGCGATGCTGTCAACGGATTCTCGTCCCTTAGTGGACTTACCGTTCTAGAAACATATTGTACTTTTCATCAGGTGCAATGCTGGTAAAATGTTCCGAGATAATCGAAAAGTGTGAATAGTTAGTTGGAAAGCGGATCCCGTCCCAAACAATAATTGAGTCTAGTGTTAAACTTTTAGCAAAGATGAAAGCATATAAAGCAAAACACTATTAAATAAAAAAAAAGATCCACAAGCACAATAAATAAGCAGCCATAAAAACCCGGCAATCAAATTAATAATATGCAGGGTTACTGGTTACTAAAGCATAACCTCTTAATGAGGAACAACGTTTATTCGATGTCTTCTGCCAAAACGTAATATTATCCTAATAAATTGTTTTTTTAGTTGTATAGAGAATTTCTATCTATTTTTAACTCTATATCTTGTAAATAACTATGTTTCAACATTCATTCATTCGATTAATTCAATAAAAACCAAAGGATAAAAGACTGTAAAGCTGCAGACAGTAGTTTTTCTCCCACCTCGAAATATTTCAACATCTTGTAGCTACAACGTCTAGACGTTTTCATATTTTAAGTCAATATATAGTTAGCAATGCCAGTCTACCCCCACCAAAGCCCTACCAAAACAAGTTATTAAAACGGACGGCATAGCAGCAGAGCGTTTCCACTCCCGCGTAACCTTGAATTTCTTTCGGCATGTCTTCTCAAGATAGTCGCTTACGAAACGCTAGATCACCCACAGGTTCTTTTCCATGCCTGCCGCCCACGTCAAGGTCCGTATCCAACCCATAAATCGCTGGCTGGGCACCTTGAGTGTTCGCCTCTCCACTTTGTAAAGTTGTAGACGCCTGTCCCGGTCCACAACATATTATCATAAAAAAAACAGCAGAGCGTGCATTCGCTCGTTGTCGTTGAAAGTGTAAACATCTCGTGGTTGCTCTGTTCATTTTGTATAAGAATATTAAGATCACGTGAGACGTTTTCTTGTCCAATAGTTGGGTTGCTTTATTAGTAATTTGAGGACAATTTGTTGTGAAATAGTGTTTATCAGCTGATTTGTTTCAAGTTCGTCATTTGTAAAATTTTGTATTTCCTGAGTTGTATTTTTTATCATTAATACACTCTTTTCCTAAATATATATTAAATGCCCAAGTATATAAATGTTTTTTTATGTTTTTATGGATGCACGCTACTGCTTAATATGTAAGACGTAAGATTAAATTATATTTGATACGAAATAAAATAGCTTAAATAGATTCATCAAACGAATCTAAAAAAACACCTTTAAAAATTAAGTTAATTACTTTGTGTATTCATAAATCATTAGTATGTGTAAAGCCTCACAATAAAAAAATAACAAAACTATATATTACGAATATTACTAAGAAACAAAACATGCGACACAGCCAAACAAACGAGACAAGGCGGGACAGAAAAGGTAAAATAAGACGGGATATTAAAATTATTTATCATTAAACTATACAAACATAAACCAAAGCCTTCGATCATGCATAAATACACACAAATCTACTTACTCAATCACTGAGTTTCTGAAAAAAATAAAATAAAAAACAACATTAATAAAAACTCATTCCGACATGCTTATTTCAAAAATACATATAAGCTCGAATTATGTAGAGGAAAATGGAGGAATTTACCTTATTTTTAAAAACTAAAAATACATACAATAAGATAACATATCTATCTTTTTATCACAGGCCAATATAGATAACAGAAAATATGAATCTGTTATAAAACTGGGGGCTGAAGTTAATAAATCTACCTGTCGTTTACATGATTATTGGTTACTATACCATAGCAACCACAGTACGTCCCTTTCCTTACGCACATATCTGAGAGGGAAAGGTATAATTATATTTTGTCGTTTTAGTAGCAAAATCGGTGAAAATAGGGAACTATAAAACATCGATTTCAATCCGTCTAAATACAGATCTTGGAAACTACACCATTTGAGTACAATAAAAATATATATTCAGAATAAAACAGTTTGAAAGTCGTACATTATAGTCAGCTGACCCCCAAACTAGGAGTACCTGGATCTTAGTGTCTTCGTGCGAGCGCGTACCCACCGTCCTAAAATATTGAGTCCTTTAAACGAATTGTGAAAAGATATTTGTACAAGCTTGCTTGATCGCTACGACTACCGAGAGGTTTTTCTTTAGTGATGATTGTCGTAGTCGTCTTTTGGACTGCCTCATGCTTAACATATTATCGGACGTCTATTGGTCATTATGCCGAGTCATGAAGAAAAAAATCCGCTTTTTAGTTGTGTTCAGACACATTTGACTCCATTATAACATCAAAAGATAATGTATAGTATGTGTTTACTGTATCAGCTCCAATCCCGGACTGCGGAAATCGGGTAACGGAAAGCGATCGGCCATTGTGCTCGCGCGTCTTCCCAATATCAAGCGAATTTACGAGAGCCAATGAACGTTAACGACCGCGGTCAACCGCTTAGCTACCGGCTAGTAGTTAGTTTAAAAAGTTAGTTTTAAATGTAACCCAAATGAATTTAATAGATAAGAACATAGAAGAGATGAGAGTTATTGGAAATGTAATAAAAACATGCCTTAAAGTGAAAACTACATAGGAAACCAAGGAACGCGGTTAATTTGACAAATTAATGTAACACCGCCACCAAATGTTATTATTGTGTATCTTTTTATGACCGCAATCTGATATCTCCGTAATAAGCAATTGTGAGATTGTTCACAGCTAAGTGTACCCGCTCCACAGAAGCAAACTTTGGGGGTGTGAGGACGAAGTTCGAAGACGTGCTATCAAATCTCCCGCTAACAAACTAAAAAGAGTCTGATACAAGAAGAGTAGGCCTGGTGAGAAACTTAGTATTTTCAATATTCCTGTATGGTGCAAAAACGTGGGCGGTTCGCCTGAAAGCAGGCCTGGGTCTAGGATGAGACAAATCGATGCCTGCGCCCCGGGCGCTAAATTCTAGGGGCGGCAGAGGAACTCATCTCCCATTGTACCTACTGAATAACATATCTAAAAAACGATCCAAAGTTCTCCATAAAGAGTAGGTTGAAAATTTGACCAAGCCTTTGTTTTACAAGGTAACTCAAAAGTCTCATAAGAAATCGTTACCATATCTTAAGTTATGCAAGTTCTAAGACTGTTTTTGTGAATATTTCTCTTTCTATGCGATAAATTACTTTTACAAAGTTGTAGAGCATAAAATCTCTAAAAATTGCGTTGTAAACGTCTTGTCATTGGATTGATCGATATAATTGAGAAATAAAGGTAACCGTATAGCCAAGGAATGGACGCATTCAGTAGTTTATGCCAAGTTTCGAAAAATTTCAAGATCCGGAGCTACCTGGGAGATCGATGCAAAATTGATGCACTTGAAATATGGCGCTGACGACTGTTCATTGTGCGGATCCCTTGTACAGCATTTCGGACCAATGTTTCAATCTTAGAATAATTTAAAGAGAGATTATCTTCGACTGTGAAAACAAGAATTCTAAATATTTTGGGCATGTTGCTCGAAATCAGCACTCCATGGAAAAACTTGTTGTCCAAAGGCTGGTGGGAGGCAAGGGATCACGCGTTTAATCACCTACGCGTTGGACAGAGTTGATAAAAGCTGCCACATAGACATCCACAGTCCAATGTTTCCATGTCGCTGAGAACAGCATCAAGCATCGTGAGGCTGGCATTATCCAAAGTTAATCATCATCATGAGACTACAACCACTCTGCCAAAAGAATACGACTGAGCGAGTATGACCTTAGTCACACTTGGTGATAAAACTTAGTGAAGATGAGAACGACGATGGACCGCTTCCACCTAACAAATGAGTACTTCTTCTTTTAAAGGTTCCTAAATCCTAAGATAAGTATGGAAGTGTTTCGCAATGGCTGCAACCAACCAAGCAGATAAACAATGATCACAACCACTCCGCTAGGACTGTGCGACCACAGATGATGAGAACTGACTAAGGCCCGGCATCGCCAAGTTGCGAAGGAAACTAGCTGGCCCTGCCATTTCCATAGCACTCGGCAGATCGAAAGAACACCCCGGTGGTTTCAGTGCGTAAGAGTCCGATATATCGGGGCTGGCGCTCTCTCATTGGCTCTGAATGTCCATGAGGAATTCCGGGTCAAAAAAGAAGAAATGTACGACTAAGAAGAAAATCTAAGAATTAGGACTTAGGAATGCACGGAGGAGGAGAAGGAGTGCACTCCTTCGCTGTTCGCAATATGAATATAAAAGCGAAGCTATCACGCAGACGAACAATCGTTTGACAGTACATCAGATTTTTTAAGTTTTTAACTTCGTATTTCAGAATATTTCAATTTGCGCTAAATAACATTCCTTGATTCCCTACAGTATTTTAGGCTGAGATTTATAAACCCTGCTTTGACGTTTCTTAAATTTTTAACAGATAATATTTTCGTCTTTAAGGGAAATCTAAATATAATAGGAACTTGAGTATAGCCGAAATATTCGCAGTTCCACATTTAAGTTGAGGAAATCGGTAACCATATACTTCGAGATTAATTAAATGTTTGAAGGTTTCGGCCAAATAATCAAATTCAGTCAAACTTTCCAATGAGCCGATATTTTAGCTAAAGCCTAGTTTCTAGCAAGCGTCAAACTAAGACTGATTGACCTGATTGTGATTGTTCAATTACTTTTAATAAATAAACGATTATAGATCGATCCGATGGAAGCCCATCAATCGGCTGTTATCACAACTTTCGTTCAAAAAGTGAAGCCAACGGTTTCAAAATACTAATCAATTCAAGATTGGCTAAAAGTGGATAATATAATATTTATTTAAACTTTTAAATCTATAATTTATATTGATATATGTAAACAACATATATAGATTTTTTAAATTATAATAATAAATTATTTATTGAAAAAAAAAACACTGATTGAAGCGGTACATTATATTCAGCTGATACGAAAACTCGGACTGCCTCTTCGGGCGGCGAACTTGATGGAATGCGACGCTCAATATCTAGGCGTGGGCAGTGCGATGTGTTCCCGTCGATCGCTCCAATAAAAACTTATAAGAGACGAGGGAGAGGATGGCAGTTTACACCATACCGTCCCCACACAATTTAGGCGAGGCCTGATAGGGCTGGACATCGCCGGGAGCTGAGGAAGTTGGCAAAGCCGTCCCCTAGGCTCTGGAAGACGGGAGATGGAACACTCCGGTGGTTTAAGTCAACAGTGCCCTTACGGTCTTTGAGGATTTCCGCCGGGTTACCATAAAAAGTGTCCATGTATTTTGTGTGTCAGTGTTATTCGTGTCATATGATAAGTTACGTGCAGTTTATACCCGCTACGTAACTCGAACCTGAAGGTTTCGTTAATATTTGTAAACAAAAAATACACATCGCTTCTACATTTATCTTGCGAACGGCTAAGGAGTGGAATATGCTTCCAGCGGCCATATTTCCGCGGTCTTATGACCTGGGAGTCTTTAAGAGAAGAGTGAATAGGCATTTGCTAGGCGATCGCGTTTCATCATCGAACTCATCTTCACTTTCCACCAGGTGTGATTGAGGTCAAGCGTTCGTCTATAAATTATAAAAAAAAAAACCTTAAATATTGACTATAAATACCAAACGACATGACTGTTCTAATTATTTAACTGACACAAAAATGTCTATTAGAAAATTAACTCCCAACCGGTCTAAAAATGACTAAAGCCTCGGCCGGACATTCATAATTTATAAGTAACTTCAAACTAGCGTCTATAAATCTCAGCCTTAAGTATGATAGAAAACCAAAAACCAACCTGTTTGTTAAATCAGTGCGTGCACCAAAATTAGTGTTATGTTTTTTAACTATTTTTAGCAGTTTAATTTTTCTACTTGTGCTACGGATGTGCGCTGATGCAGTGCTAGACAGAGACAAGAACATAGCGAAATTATAATAAATTAATAATAAAGCATGCCAACTACAACTACAATAAATATTTTAGAAAACTACTTAAAAAGAAAAACAGAAAATACTATTTGTAAAAAAACATAGTTTGATTTAGCACTAACTTAATCCGAGGTTCAAATTATTTTTCCTTATATTATAGTAGACCCTATACGTGTTACAGGTTAATGTCGGGCTGTAGAATTCGTCGGATTAAGGAATATTGCTTAACACCCTCAATAGTTCGGATTTTATTAAAAATAGAACCTTGTAACCCTACAATTTACACAAGCAATGTATTTGAACTACGAATCATCTATTATATAAAAATAAGTCCGGTTTTCCTTCTTGACGCTATAACTCCAGAACACACGAACCGATTTCCACGGTTTTGCATTCGTTGGGAAGGTCTCGGGCTCCGTGAGGTTTATAGCAAAGAATATTCAGATAAAATTTCAACAGAAAATCAGGAAAACGGGGAAAATCATTTTTCACATACAGTGCCATCTCTGATACATATCATGTACTACAAACCAATATCATTTTGCATGGAGGTGGAGCAGATCGCACCAGTATTTTAAGTAGATGGCGCCGATGCGTTATACATTGTTTGACAGCTACTCATTGTACGCTGCTCAGTTAATTTCATGTGACATTTATTATGTGACATTTGTTCTTTCAAACGCTAACTAAAAACCAAAACGAAGCCATCTGGTGGCGAAACGAAGTTCGCCGGGTTTGCTAGTACTACATAATTATGTATACCTCTATAATATGTATGTGAAATGCTTAAGTGCAATCAACAATCATAGGCATGTCGGATTACAGAAAGAGCCGTAATAAACGGGGCCCAGATTACCGGGGGTCAACTGTATATCTCAGTGTTTTTCAAAGTTCGAGTCGCGACACCCTAAGGCGTCGCACACTGCAAAGGGGGTCGCAAAGCGTTTGTAAAAAAGTTAATAAGGCAAAGATTAATTAATAAGTGAACATTTAAAAACAGGTTTCATATTTATGATAATAAAATACAGATTAGAAACAGCGGGGAAAGGGGATCTATATTTTAACATAGTATAAAGGCGGACAAACACTGCTTTATCTCGTAGATTTTCCATAGTTCATTGTTTGATGGACTTTACTTTTGAAAATGTACTATAAATAAACTTCGTTTTATAACAACAGCAATAGATTAAAACAGGCTTAAAAAATTTTAAGTTAGTTTTTTATAAAATCTTCATAGGGTGATAACCATAAACCACATGCATTTTTTTAATTTTTTTATCCCAATTAATTTGGCACGTATACACTATACATTTAATCAATCTTTTTTTTCTATTTAAATATAGAAGGGTGCTTTGAAAGGACTATTTTTTGACGAAATATTACTACAAGTACAATACAAAAAATACAATACCCACGAGAGATAAACTCTTAATTTTAATAACTTACTAAATCTTTGATTTATTCTTATACATTTCGTCACTTTTTTTTTCGACTATCTATAGCTTATCAATATTTCATGTTATTTTATTGGATCTTGGCGGGAAATGTAGAGGAAGGTTAGAAGCCTTTGCTCTTTAAAAGAATCTACGCCAAATGTTTGTTCCAAGAATTGTCTTATAGCTGAAAAATCTAAAAGTCGATATTGCTAAAAATGTTTTTTTTTCTTGTACGCCCTCTGGCTTTAGTAAAACGCTTTACTAGCCTTTAGGCTAGGGTCATTTGACCAGGACTTAATAAGTTAAGCCCTGTTAAATAATAAACTTAGTTTAGGATTGGTTGTAAGAAAAAAACACCACAAAATCGATCCAGACAGATAAAAGAGTAAAGTTAATTGTTTCTGAAGAAAAAACGGAATATCACTTTTGAAGGTGCACACCTCTGTAACACGTTACCATCCTGCACAAGAAACGCGAGCTCGCGTGGCATGTGCAGAACTAAGGTACTACGATATATTAAACATAAATACTAATAAATATAGTTCTGTTTATGACAAGTGACCTCTTACTGCTTTACTGTTCCAGTTAGGTTTTAAAACAAAATATTATCAAGTAAGTGATTTTTTATCTTAATGAGAATAAACTCTTTGAACTGGAAGATAAGCCATCAAAAGTCTATATTTTTATATAAAATTAGAACTAAAAATAATTAATTTAACGTAGAGTTGTGTAAAATACATATATAAATACTCAAGTTACTGTTTTTATTATTCAAGTGAGTAACTAATTTAAATATTTTCATAATAATCGTTATAATATACATAATTCTTTCATTGGGTACGTTTTATTATTCTTCAGTTTGCGTTTGTTATGCTTCGTTGATACAATTTTTATTAATTCCAGTGGGGTATTGACTAGTGATGCCACGAATAGTGAATTGGCCGAATACCGAATATTCGGCAACGCTGTCGGCCGAAGCGCCGAATATTCCAGGAAGTAGCGTGTTTAGTGAGAGGTTATTTTCTGAGGCTGGTAACAGTTACGATGAAAAGCGTAATCGTTTGCAACCAAAAAAATGCTGAAAAGCTTGTTTTTATCCATCACAACTTACTACAGATCAATTTTAATTGCTAAAGTGTTGTAATTTGGAAATAAATACATAATTTTGAGTAATATAACGTGTCATTTTTACATGATTTGGTATTTGGCCGAATAGTACGTATTATTCGGCCTAATATTCGTGGCATCTCTAGTATTGACACATTATACTCATGAGCGTTCCCAGGCTCTCAACCCTTGGTACAAGTCAGATTATTTTAAACCGGGTCCCGTGTACTGATTTTGCCTTACACACTACACGAAGATACGGTACACTAGGCATTAATTATATAAGGAAAAAACTTGCAGAATATCCTGCTAATGCTGTATAGGTTACCTATTCAAATAAATAAGCATAAATTATTATAAATCTATACAAATATTATAAAGCTGAAGAGTTTGTTTGTTTGTTTGAACGCGCTAATCTCTGGAACTACTGGTTCGAATTGAAAAATTGAGTTGAATAGACCATTTATCGAGAAAGGCTTTAGGCTATATAACATCACGATGCAACTATTAGGAGCGAAGAAATAATGGAAAATGTGAAAAAAATGGGGAATTTTATTCATCCTTGAGGGCTTCCATTGCGTGCGCTGGGAAAATCGTTCAAGATACCAAAAATATATGTATGAAAGAATTATTCCTCTTGAAATTATCTAAAAAAATGTCCATGACAGTATATGTCTATCTTTTAAGATTAAGTCACTAGAACCGTTTTTATGGTAATCAAATTTGGTCGAAATTAATGCATTTTTTGTTAAGAGTTATATCAACGTAATAATATTAATCTTTATCCAAATAAATGTGTTGTTGATTAAGAGTATTTAATTGTGAACAAAATTGTCTTTGACATCACTTGAAAATCTTAGAAGATATTACAAAACCTTATATAGCGAAACGACGTTTGCCGGATCAGCTAGTGTATAATAATTATGGGAATGTGGTTGCCTAGTGGACAATGGATTGGTTTCCATCCGCAACATCGCGAATAGCTCGAAGCACGGCACGTGCATCTGGGTGTTTCCACGTTAAGTATGGATTTAGGAAGCACATGCACACCGGTTAAGGAAATCATCGTGAGGAAACCCGCATGCCATCTAATAGAAATTTCATATGTAAGTGCTCTGAGAACGGCGATAAGTTACACTGCTAGTCACGTTAGGCAGTACATATAAGCGCAAAGTGGATAGAACCAGTAATATATCTCTGTTCACCCTCAAAGAGGTATAGCCTGACGATATATTATTACTTATACCTAGTGCACATGCGTTGTTTTTCGGCGACACATGCGCTGGACTTGCTCTTTGCGAGAACTATACGCAGAGTGGTGCACGCGTTGCGATGCCGTGGCTGTACCACTCCATAGTCTTTTTCAATATATTTCTAATGACATAAGACACATGATGCCTAAGTCTTTACTTAATCTGGAAAAATCTAGAGGTACACACCGGAATACGAACCTACGACCAGTTGCGTTGTCGAGCATGGATACCAGTCCCTTATCCACTAGGCCAACACAATCACAACACCATCTACACCAGGGATACATGTAAAACATTCCGCGTCGCCACCGCAATGCATCGTGTACCCCAACCCTAACTGGTGCTCGTATATTACACTTAGGAATCACACGTGTGTTAAAATATGACGCAATAAAAACACTCTACAATCCAACGCAAATTACACAAATCAATTTTAAGCTTCAAGAATGAGCAATATGTGGCTTTATAACTAAAGATGGGTATCGAATTTTGGCAGTCGCGACCCACAGAGTCTGGTAGGTCGCAATGTACCGCTCTGTCTGCATTAATATGAAAAGCCGGCCGATGTAGGCGCCGCTGTGAAACGGCATGTCAGGCCCGTGACCCCCTGACCTACATCGGCGCGAGGATCAGCTGATGCATCGTGTGCGGGAAGTCATCAAAATTTGTAACGTCACCGTTTGTACACACTTCCATCTCGTCCAAAAGACGTGGCGTATCAAACGGTCACACTGACGCAGCTTGGAATTTATTTCAGCGTTCCTTGTGAAGGTAATCTCTTCCAAAACGCTAGTAAATCATCCATAGGTTCTTTCCCTGGCTGACCGCCCAAATCGAGGTCAGTACCCACAGGGATGCCCCTTGCGTTGCCACCTAACCCATAAATACGCTGGCTGAGCACCTTCAGAGCTTGCCCCCTAAGCCCGATTGAGTTGTAAATCCTGTCCCGACCTCCAACAATAGTCATGCCGGAAAAAAGAAAACCGTCAAAGGGTATATTCCTTGAGCAGTTCTCAGAGTGAACCCAAGTGCAAATGTAGACTAATTAATTTAATTTAATGAATTATTGTATTTGAGAAATATTAAGATTAGAAGTGGACTTTGATTTCATTGTAATTTTAATTAAAAGTGTTACATGGCCTTAAAGATCCAATTGCATCTCTTTAATTGATTTTCTCTTGAATTGAGAGGGATCAACTCTTTTTATTTAAAATTGTTAACGGTCTCGTAGACTCGTCCTATTTGCTTAGTCAAATAGGTTTCAGGTGTCCGCATTCCAATGCAAGAGACTTTTCGCTGTTTAAGGTGCCATTCTTAAGGTCAAACTATGTTAATAATACTTTTGTTTTTCGTGCCTGTGATCTATATAATAAACGTTTTTGCGATATAGATATACTGTCCTGTGCCTTTGGGCCCTTTAAACGAATGGTGAGAAAGAAAATATTAGCCTAAGTTCAATTTTGTTCTATAATGTACTTTTTTTTTATTATAAATGTACTATTTATATGTAACATATATATGTATGTATATTTGATTGATTTTTTTATTGTTATTTATTAGCTCGATTTTTATTTTTGTACTAATGTTTGTGGAAACTTTGCTGGCTTATGTAACATTTTTTGTGTATATTATTATCATTTTTATATTGCTGTATGTTTCCCTTTAAAATAAATAAATAAATAAATAAAGTGTAATTATAAATAAAACAATAATAATGAGTAAAGATGGCGGCTCTTTCAATAATCCTGAAACACCTCCTCTTACCTATATACAAATGCATACAGAGCGGTACGTCCCCTGGGAGCCGACACATACCTTAACTGTGCTTAATTCTTTTCAAGCAAAAATTGTTCAAAATATATTACATATTACTAATATGATATGACAACTTTGAGTACTACAGTTTTATACATAAAGTGATCTGCATACATCATGCAGTCTTGAAGACAATTCCTGTTTAAAAAAATTTGTTATTTGTCAGACATAAATAACTTAAGATGGATATATATTTAAACTACAATACAACTAAAATAACAAGCAAATTAATATTATATTTAAAAAACCAGTCACCCATGATATATAATTTTAAAGTATTTATTGATTACATGTATATTTTACTATCTAGTACTATAATTTAAAGTTATAATATCATAATAGATAACAACAAATAATTCTTAAGCAATTTTATACAATTTTCTGTATGTACCACATTGGGCACAATATGAGCTGAAGGGTTAAATTTTTTTTTTTTACTATAGTACAGTAAAAACGGAATTATAATAAATCAAATTGTTTAAAAATTATGACTATAAAACACAACACACACAGCGTGAGGGCAAGAGTAGGGCACTGCAGGTCGAGAGTTCAAGTGTCTAAATCTTTGTATTTATATGAAATTTACATTGCTTTACCCTCTCCGTTGTACATGTTTTATTTGTAATCAGTATTATAAATAAAAGGAATTAAGCCTGTCAGACTCCCGACTAGACCAATGCCAGCAAGCAGTTCATTGTGCTTTAATAAGTAATTTACAATCACTTACCTTCTCGTGATATCCAAATTCTGTTCTCTGTATAAGTTATTATTTAAACTTATATAATAAAATATACAAAATATAGTGCATATTAGTATAACAATTTGATACTTTCGTGATCTGTACCATTTTTTTACCATAACTGACATCTGAAAGATATAATAACATTATGACAATATGCTTCTCATAAGTGTTTCTCCCCTACCTACGCGGAAGAATGGAGAAGGAAGGAGAGGAGAAGGAGAGGATAGGAGGTAGGTAACATGACATTTTTAGCAATATTTAGGCTGAGATTTATAGATGCTATTTTGATTTCACTTAGACTTCACTCAGGAAACGAGTTTGTCTTTGACAAAGAACTTCGTGTAAATTAGGAACCTGACTATTGCTTTAAGTACTCACAGAGCAAAGTCCAAGTTGGCAAAGTGTGCAACTTATTATAAACTTTCATATTATTTAAATAATATTAATTCCCATTATTGAGCATAATTTAAATAGTGTTTATAAACCTCGGCCTACAATCCTGGGTTTAAGTTCTGTTAGTGGCTACCTTCTTTATTGGGGAGCAAATTAGTTTGTCAAGATGTCAAGGATAATATGTATATCTTTTTCTAGACACAAAGTACAATTGCAAGCTTAGTTTAAAACTAGGTCAGTGTGTTTAATTGTCCGTTATTATTATTATTATAAGTCTTCTTCATCAGAACCTTGCTCCTTAGCAGTAAGTATAGTGACTCCATTTATTTAGGAAATGCAGCTGCCTTCATCGGTTCCATATAATTGTCTCATGGAGAGCACAAATGGCAGAAATAAGTCCAGTTCAAGCTCTGCATGGAACATACATTGCATCTCTAAGACAGTTTCGCACTGCCCTGACTGCTAGACTGCCCTGGATGCCGTTGAAGGTTGCAGCAGCGGGCTGTCCGCATTTTGAATGATCTAAGGGTTACTAAGCATCTTGAACTGCTCCAGTTGCTCAAACATATTGTCTCGCTAAGTGTTTCCTACTGTCTGTATCACAACAAGCATTCTAAAGAATTATTTAACCATATCCTACACTCTCTTCAATAACAAAATTACATGCGAGGGTGTATGGAATACCAGCTTTACATTGATTAATGCCTGCCTAGGACTATGTACTGTATGAACCTAGGACTATGTGCACACCGTCGTGACCACTACAAGTATCGATAGATTTTTCTATGCTGTAAATACTCGTAGTTGTTTTTGGACTACATCACGCTTGCCATCAGTCGTGGTGTGGTAACAATGCCGAATCAAAATTAAAAAAAAATTACAGCACAGTAATCAACGTCGTCAAAAAGCCATTTGAAACTATGGTAATAGAACCACAATGTGTAATTAAGCCCATAAAATTATAATCTAGTATAAACACACTAAGCTTACACTTTTTAATTAATGATTAATTAGGAAACTGATCAACTTTATGCCATATCAATTTATAAAATCGAAACGAAATACTCGTTACTTGAATAAGAATTTTTAAGTAGTATAGCAAAGGTCAAACTATACTTACCAATAATTTCAAATAAATACACACGAATTGCGGAATTATGGTGAAATAATTAAAATTTTAATAAAGCGATTTTGAATCGTATTTCTAAAGCCGGTACGGTGACATATCCGTATCCGCCCACTTAATATACAAGTTCTGATTGTGTTATGATAAATTCTTACATTCAAAATACATAAATAAATCTACAATATTCGCCTATCCTTTTGACATTTTATTTGATAATGACAGAGTTGCCAACATCTACCAAAATTTCCCTTAAATAATAACTCCCGTAAATGTTCCATAGCGCCAGAGATAGGCTGAATGAGTAAAATGTAATCGGATTAATGATTAACGATTACAAAATATGGTCATAATTTTAGTTTTGTTGCTCTGTAATCATGATTAAATCCTTTCAAAACAATAAAGAGTCATAAATGTGTATGCAATTGACGATTCATTAGTGTTTAAAACATTGATGAGCAAAATGCAATGTTAATTATGAAAAACGCTAAGTGTAATCGAATCCTTTTTCATTAATCTGATAACATTTTACCTAGATGGGCATAGGTTGGTGATGGTGATGTATAGATATGCATAGGGCCATACAAAGAAAATCTAACAAATTCATTAAGGTAAACATTTTTCAAATTATTAATATTCTGATTCTGCTATCTGTTATTTCATTTAATGATGGATTTAAAATATTTCGAAATCATCAAAACTTCAATCACTAGAAATAATTTTTATAATAAAAATCCTTTAATTAAAAGTAAAACTAATTTCCTGGCCTCATTATTACTTTTTGTTTAGACTTAGAGAATATGTACAAATTAAAGCCCATACAGCCACAATTTGAATAAATTAAAGATAAAATTAAATCGTTTAAATTAAATTTGAGATTTCAAAAACTTATAATTTCATAACAAAAGTGACGAAAACAATTAATAGCTAACAGCTGAAATGTCATGAGTACATTTTTTATAATAACAATAAATGAAATAAAATTTAGACCTAGTCTTGGGCCAGACATATAACGAACCTAACGGTGATTTTCTAGTTTTTCGGAATCGGCTTCCTTATGAAGAAACGCCGAAAGAAACTCAAGGCTGCGTCGAAGCGGAAGCTCAAATTACATGCCTCAAACTCTATTTATACTTTTGCTTTTGATTTGTCTGAAATTTAGAAACTATATTTAAATAAATTATCAATTTCACATTAATGTTATTTAGAGCCATTTTTTTTATTATACTATTAATCCCTCGGCAAAAGCAGTGGATTTGTTTTGCAGTGGCAATTAAAAACAAAAGTAAAAATTACAAAGACACATCACAAAAGACCATAGAGATTGAGATTTTATTTAAAGCCATTGAGTGAGATACTTATGCTCGGAATATTGCTGCGCGGCAGAATTCATAATCAAAGAATTAGACAGAGATGCAAAGTGACTGATCTAGCTAACTAAGTAAGAAGGCTCAAGTGACAATAGGCCGATCACATTTATCACAAAACTGAAATAAACGAGTTCTAGAGTCCAAAGGCTAGTTGAACCGTATGCTCGTGAAAAAAAGCTCTACGTTCCTGGATGTGAATAACCTAGTACAGATTTAAGTGTTTAGCCTTGAGATAGGCCTAAGTTTTTGAGGTTATATGGCGATTTTTTGTTGTTAATATTAAATTTTACGGCTACGAATACTAGTCCTTTTAAACCCGTCTTTAGTAATTGTTAATATTTAGTTCTCTGATTAACGTCAAAACTAACGACTCAAGCGAGGAGCTCTCCATCCTATGCTATCTGAAAAATCACCGATTCCCTGCAACACTTTACCATTCGAGCATCTTGTCCATACCCCATACTTATTACCTAAAAACCAAGAACAATCCGTCAAGAAGACCACAACCACGACAAATCAGCATCTTTCCAATGAACTAAGCTGAAAATACAACCACTCTTGTTAGCTTGGACGTTAATCCCTCTTATGGCGATTGCCCTAGTTTGGTAGCTACAACGTTACACAAGTGTAAAGAAAGACAACCTTAAAATTTCTTGAAAGAAATTTTGTGTTCAAGAATTTTATGATAATGTAAATATCATTTATCGCATAAGGGAAATCTTCAAGAAAAACGATCGTTGACCTTGTATAAATTAAGACGTGGTGGCGATATCTTATGAGACTTTTGAGTTAGCTTTTAAAATGTCAAAATCAAAGGCTTGTACCTTTTCAACCAATTGTTGGTGGAGAGGTTGGCCCACCCCTCTAGATATATTATTCAGTGGTCCCAGACACATGGCAATTTGGCACCCGGGAAGCGGGCCCCGGATTGTCTACACTTTTTTTTATCTGGATACCTACTAAGACCCGGGAAAGGCCTATACAGTTTAACCGAGCTTAGGGGGCGAGCACAGAGGGTGCTCAGCCAGCGATTTTATGTGTTGAGTGGCAATGCAAGGGCACCCCTGTGGGTACGAACCTCGACTTGGACCGCCAGCCAAAAAGAATACGAACCATACGGGTGATCTACCAGCGTTTCGGAAGCGACTACCTTGAGAAGAAACGCCGAAAGAAACTCAAAACTGCGTCGGAGTGGAGTTGTCTACCCCCTTCTTGATCCGGGCTAGTATACAGGCCGTCAGCTTGTGTACATACAGTTGTTTATATAACTAGTGACTTTAAATCACGATATATGTGGACAGGCATGACGACAGCTACTGTCATTGGATTGACGACCTTAGCAATCGCTGCCATCCTTGGACCATACTATATTCTCTGTTAGGTGCGAGACGAAACAGTATAGAAAAATGTGCGTTTGATTTCTTTATATTCTAACTTTACTACTGTACGTACGTTAGTTGAAGGCCCCATGACTTATCGTGCGACCGAATGTTATGATTTTTATGATAAAACGAGGATGTGAGACCTAATAGTTCATTATCACATTCGCCTATCATGAACTGCCTAGTTGCGAGTTACGAAACCATTTATACATAAATCATACTAGTATTATACCGTGGTTAAGTTTGTATTTTTGTTTTTTAGGGTTTGTTAGCGCGGAGAAGCACCGCTGGCTCTACTTTCCACGTAATTAATTAGGAGCTACGGAATTCATTCTAGCACAATAACACTGAAGTAGGCAAGAAGACACTTAAAGTAAACTGGTTGCTGAGGACGAGATACTGGAGCTCCACACAATTCACCGTACACAATTATATTTATAGGGAATCATAAATAGCCGCATTTTCCAAAAGGAGATCAAATATTCTAATAAGTCTTGTTCTCTGTTTCTCCAGTCAATAATAAATGAGGAGTGGGGCTGGGATGTTGTGAGGAAAAGGGGAAGAGACAACCAGCACCTTTTTTTCTATCCATATACTACGCCTGAACTGGGTTGCAGGGAACTTCATTGCCCGTCTATCTGTATGCCTTTCTAGATCTTGACAGATGTCAAGACCCTTTATCGCAGGACCACAAGGAAGTGTCAATTTGACACTAATATTAAATACACACGTCTGCAATTCCTTGTAGCTCTAAAAAATCAAACTTTTAAGTCAACGCAAACAAAAGGTTTGATCATTTGTTACCATAGATGGGCAAAATGTAATCAGAATAATAAAAATGATTAACGATTATATTTTACGTTTTTTACCATTAATAAGACTGCATTTTCCTCGTTTATGTTTTAAACACTACAAATTACACATTTAAGTATACACATTTACCATTCTTAATGTTTTAAATGGATTTAATCATGATTACAGAAAGAAAATTAAAATTAGGACTACATTTTATAATCGTTCATCATTAATCAGATTACATTTTGCCCATCTCTGTTTGTTACTAAGTTAACATGCTTTAATGAAAATATAACACACAGAGTACTTTTCGTTAATCTAGGATCCAAAACGTAAAAAGCTATTTCTAGTATAAGCAAAAATCTCAAAACAGTTTATTATAAAAAAATAACTAGATTTTACACTTATTACAAGTTTGTACGGAGCCCTCCTGGTGTGCGAGTCTAACACACACTTGCCCTTTTTTTAAATGACACGAATATTTGCCTTGTTCTTTAGATTAACATGAATGCTATTCATGATTATTTAAATTGACATGAATGTTGGCCGCACTTATTTAAATTGAAAACCTTCCTTTTTATGATACAAATGAAATAAAAAAAAATATTAAGTGAAACTTAGCGCAATATACCAGTGAAAATTGCATTCAAATCGGTTAAACTATTCCTGAAATTCATACTGAATCACTGTTTTGGGTTATTTGTCTAAAGGTCTTCAATACAAGTTTTCTCATATATTGCCACGTACAAATAGCGATCATATTATATTTTTATTATATGTATATTGATGATATACAGACACAGTTACATTGTAATTATACACATATTTATAGATTGATAAACAAATTGAATAAAACATATTATGTTCCACTGTAAAGGCAAGTCAGTAAGATCTGAGTTATCACACAAGTTCAAACGTACGTACATTATTTTATCAAACTTTAATTAGGTAATTGTTTTGTTTAATATCAAGTAAGTAGTCAAAATAATACCAGTTTTGAATACCTTTAAGCTAGGTTTATTTAATTTTGATTTAAACTTAGTCAATGCTGTTTCCAAATGGATTCTAAAATCGAGATTTAACTCTGTGGACTACAGAAAAACAACAAAAACATACAAATTAATATTTTTTATCGCAATATCTTCTACTACTATTAATTCTTACTAGTTCTAGTACTATTAATTAGTACTAGGCCTCGGTTTATTACATATATGCATGTGATATATGGGGAACCCAGTTAAACTTACTGTCGATTATGAGACATAGGTATGTATGGTCTTTTACAAATTCTATAGGGTCATAATTACAGATACATCTTTGTAGGTGGTGTAGTCATTCGTGTTTATGTGCTATGATTTTAGGTTGGTGTATGGTTTTATTGTGTGATGAGTGTATACTCATTGCCCTAGTGATGTCCCTGTTTATGACCAGATCAGAATCGCAACACAATAAATCAAAATGATTTTACAATTTCTGTTCAGCAGCCACCATATTCCTGTTACCAACAAGGCATGTGCTATCGGCAAACTGGTATACCGAGCCCTAGCCCTTGACATTACACATGCTATTTACATAAATGAGGTACTTGGTTTGACCTTGAATTGAGCCTGGTGCTGTATCTCTTTATTAGTTAGTACAATGTCACTAAGCGAAGAACCTAAGATATCTTACATGTACAAATAAAAACCTAAGCAACAATTGTCTACATGTTAATTTTTTGATGGGCTTCGATGTTAAACTTAAGTTTTCTGATAATCTGTTATTTCTT
This sequence comes from Automeris io, assembly GCA_036320925.1. NCBI lineage: Eukaryota > Metazoa > Arthropoda > Insecta > Lepidoptera > Saturniidae > Automeris > Automeris io. The sequence goes on along the minus strand of JAUDJH010000023.1, from coordinate 9,371,691 downwards.
TTACAGAACTTCAAGCTATGCAGCTATATATACTAGTTATTTTAATAGCTGCAACGAATGCTGACGATTATTGCCGAGGAATATACTTTAAAAACCAATACTACAACGTAGATGTGATCCGTGAGGGTATTAGTGGAATCCATCAAATAGCTTACAAACCTTCTGATGACACCTTATATTTTACATTTGATCAAATAGCCAACGTCCCAACACGAGTGCTGGGTTATTTGAATTTAAAAACCAACAAAGCTGGAGTAATTAACGGTATAAGAAATGCCACAGGTCTGGCAATTGATAGAAAAAAGAATCGCGTATATGTCGGAGGTGCGGATGGTTTATTTTTTCTAAACGATGCAAATGTACCTGAGAAATTACCTGCTTCGCAGAATATTAAGTATTTATTCTTCAAAGATATTGTATATTTCATAAACACTAGAGGAGAAGCATACAGGTTTGAAGATGGCACAGTTCATAATGTAAATGAGATGCTTGACGTCACAGCTGATCAAATGATAATCGATGACGATGATAATATATTCTTCTTGAAGGACAATAATTTATTCAGAGTTAAACTAGGTACAAAAGCTGTCAATGTTCACGAGAAATATTCTGTATCGACAATAGCAACGGATAGACATTTTAAACCGTTTGTATGCACTAATAATGGGGTGTATATGTATAATAAATATAAATATGTTTTGGATAAAGTAGCTAACAATATTAATGATTTAAGAGCTCTTACGTTTTCTAATAACGATGAGCCAATTTATGTCGTTGTGGACAATATAATTAAGCTAACTTACAATCCAGTACCGTGCTATGGTGATTAATAAATTTTTTAGAACTGTCTAGTACTTATTTCCTTATTTTCCAATCTATCATTTTCACTTATATTTAGTACATCAGAAGGAAATAAAAATATCTTTAAATTGTTAGGATTTTTTTTTAAACGTTTAACGTTAAGGTGTTTTTTTTTTTGTTTAATAATTTAGAGGCAGACGTTTGACCTCTATCACATCTCGTAGAAGGCGAAGATGAGTCCCACGCTGGACCACGTCCGCCTGACAAATTCCTTTTCATTCTTCTCTTAAAGACTCTCAAGTCCTGTGATCATGGAAATATTCTCGTGTGAAGAATATTCCACTCCTTAGCCGTTCGCGTGATGAATGTAGAAGCGAATCTATTCGTGCGGATAAAAGGGACATCCAAATACTGATGGTATCGGACACGGCGTCTAGTGGTTTTATCATGAAATAGGGCTGGAAATAGGGCAGCAGCGAGGTGGTAGGGCGTCGGTGCCCGTCTGGATCGCGACCACAGTACATGGGTGTAAAGCCCGTCATAGTGACTAGTTTCGGTTTGTCGCGTTTCGGGATCAGCTTGTGTATATCCAGTAGCTAATATACCTAGAGACCTTCAGTCGCGGTATATGTGGGCCGACATGACGATGTAGACTATCAATGGATTTTCATCCTTTGATAGTCGCTTTCGTTTTTGGACTACACTGTACTTACCATCAGGTACTTAGTAATCACTAGGCCGAACCAGTGTAAAAAAAAAACTACAATTTGTACTGGTTTTGTGGTGTAGTCCAGTTGTGGAATTTTTCTACATGAATTAAACACTGACACACTTTTTCATGATATGCATTGGAAACACTATTACATCCTTTACGTAATAATGTTTATCTTTTATTGTTAACTTATTTACTACAACATTCCTTGTCTATTCCCCAAATCGCCTTTTATTTTTGTGACCCGATGGAAATTCTCATGGACCGTCAGTGCCGTCGTGAGAGCAGCGGTCCAGGTATTACGGATCAAAACCACTGGGATGTGCCCCCTACTCACCTGGCTGGGCCAAAGGTATTGCTACAGCGATTTCCTCGGCCAAATCGTAATACCTAAAAAAATCTCTCTCCAATTTAAAAACAAAACCGACCTTCTTTTTTCGTTCTATGTCAAAATCATACATTTTCTATTTAACAGCCATCACTTATTCGCACTATAGATAAGGCACCTTTATTCGATGACCTCCTTAAACACATATCTATTACAGCACACACTAAGAAGTACAGTAAACTGACTATGAAGTTTCCATTATAGATCCCGTAGATTGAGAAAAATACAATAGTCTGTCTATGACAAGCAAAGATTTTTAATTGATGGCACACGTCAGGGGAATAAAAATGGAAATAAAATGGAAATTATCCGCATTTATATGGAAGGTAAAGATTTTAGAATTTTTTATTAATAACTAGTTGTGCCTGCGACTCCGTTCGCGTGGAAGCAGTATCCACGGGCCGCGTCACGATTTATACAGGCGTAATGCTGACATGTGTACACGTACAACCTAAGTTGAACCCTATTTTATATGATTCACAATTTGGGCTTGAGTTCAACTAATATTTGAAAAATGAAAATCTCCAAACTGTCCTTTTTTAACAATAATAATTAAAGTCACACAGCACAACTAGTTTTTAATAAATTGGATTCTTTTTACCACGTAAATAATGGCCAGCTTTTTAATGTTCCAACTCGAAATGGGTGCAATAGAAGTTGATAGAGTCTTCCAAAGTCCGCCAGTTTTGAGTGTATATCGTACCTTTTTTTGTTGCCACGGTGGGTATCTTCATGGACCCTTAAGGACATCTTTTTCCCCGCACGCCTGAGCTTGATAACCCGGTTGTGTACACTTGATGCAGAGGTCAGACCTGTCGATGCCGGCCCCGTACAATAGCCACACCTATCTGGTTCCCAGCAGCGGAAGCAACGTTGCTCACGGGGCGGCTCCTCTCGAACCTACAGCCTCAACCAGACGATCGTCATTTTCTTCTCAATGGCTATCTTAGCGATGTTGGCTAAGCAAGTAATCCAGGAGGTGCCAAGTCGAAGCCTACTGCGTCAGATTTCACTAACCGTGATGTTCTCTATTTGCTCTGCCGGACGACTCACCTATCCAGCGAAGCGCTGACCTAACATCAGCTCTGGTTGAGGAGTCGTCAAGGCCGGATATGCAGAGGCTCACGCATTTTGATAGCCTAGTGAGCTTGACAAACTCCTCGGGCTTGATGACTTTCAGCTTGTGTAGATCGTACCTGGACAGAGCAAATCCAGGTCATATACAGGTTATAAAAATAGGAGATAAAATTTATATTTTCTTTTCAGACATCAATAATTTGCAAACGCATATATCGCACCAAAAAATACCTTATGATTTTTGGATTCATAATCCTTTCACCCGTAATATACCTCTTTGGTTTTAGTAATGAAAGGGATATTGTGAAGTAAGTAACAATAATATATCGTGACGCTATGTCCGTTTTTGGGTGAACACAGATACATTTGTGGCTGTATCCACATTGCGCCTTAATATCGTGCCTAACATGATCATCGTTCTCAGAGTACTATGGATGACATTTCGGGCCCCAAATCCCAGGGTCACCATCGAGCACATCACCCAGCGTACCCACTTAAAAATATATTTTAAAAAACCGTCCTACCTCTCCATAAAAATTTATTAAAACGTGCAAGTCTTTGTTTTTTTTTTACACTAGTTTGACATAAGTACAGTACAGTTCAAAAACAAGAGCAACTATCGTAGAATGAGACGCAATAAAGTCGCTGTTGCTATGTCGGCTCACATATACCACGACTGAAGGTATATGGACGTACACAAGCTGATCCTGAAACGCGGCCGAACGAAGCGAGTCACCATGACGGTCTTAACACTTATGTACTGTGGTTCGTTCGGTACGGTTTCGACGTTTTAAAAGTTAACTCAAGTTTTCATAAGATATCGTCACGATGTTTTAAATTATACAAAGGATGTTTTTTTTTAGTATTTCGCTTTCTAAGCGAGAAATGATTTTTATAAAGTTACAGTGCACGAATTCGCTAAAAATTGTGCTGTACATATTTTTTCATTGGATTACTTTATACTATAATTGAGTTCAAAGAGGGAGAGAACGCCAAATAGTCATTATTGCTTCACTTCGAAATTATTTATAATAAGTGTTCCGTATTCTAATAAATGTGCGGACAACTTCGATTATGCTCTGGCAACACCGTACGGGTTGTCAATTGAGTTTTGCTCTCGCTCGAACCGATCCGCCGAGTAACGACAAAAAACAATATAAATATTTATAAACTCAACAATAATCCGATTCCAAAGTGTATAAGTGTACTTGGAAGATCCTCAAAGACACCAGTATCCTGGAGGAGAAGCAGGGGCCCCTGAGGAGTTGGCACACTGGTGATCACGGTAAGTGAAACTGTTTAGGCAGCCCGTGCCACTTGCGGAGCTATCGAAGTACCGTACAATAAGATTAAAACCTTGTGTTACAAGTTGTATTTTAACCCTGTCGCTGCTATCAGTGACTATAGTCACCACCTAAAAAGCGACACGTATACACGATATTTTATTCACCAGTATTATTATTCTTCTGAAAACTAATGAAAATCGTTTTGAGCCTTACGTTGGCGCTGAAGGCTAAAGACTGCGTTTGCGTTTGATGTGCGCACTTTCAGCACGGAGCTCCATTTCCTCCGTTACAGCGAGACCTGCGTAGCGAAAGGGTTAAGACCAGAAAAAGATTTAGTCGTTGAAGCAATTTTATTTGAAACATTTGTTTTATTTTTAGGAACTCTTTTCCAGTTCATTATTACATCGAGGATAAAGGAGAAGGGTGTGAGATGCCCGAAATGGATCCATTCTCGTCAACAGCAATGGAGTACAATAAGGATATGCCTAAAGTTGTTTGCGATAACGTTGATTGGGTGGAGTGTTACGTAAATATGAAACTGTTTCTAATTAAATTTATAACGTTTGAGAGGCAGTAAAACACCATAATTGCTCACTGATACGTATATTGCACGAAAAACTTAGCATTAACAATATAAACCAGATAAAATTATAAAAATCTAGTGAATAATAAGCGAGCGACCGTCTAAGTGATCGACCGCTCGTCGTAATACGTAGCTCTCTAGTCTAGTATAATTTCTACAGTTTTGTTTGTTTAATTTTAAGTTTTGGACAATAAACGTTTCGTGATGGATTAATCGTGTTTTTCACTGCCTTTGAACGATTTAAATTCAATTTTCAGATAACTCACAGTCATTCGTCAGGCAAGTTTTGTAAAGCCCGACTTTCGTTCGAAGTGGGAGCTGCGCGGTGAACACTGGACGCAGCATTCTCCTCGCTACTTGAGCCCTTGCGATCACAGCCTCAGCGTGATCTTCCCGACCTTGACTGACAACCTTCATTTCGCCAGCCATCCAAGAAAAGCGTCCAGTTGTTTTTGCAGTTTTGAGTCGGTTGTGTTTTGTACGCTGTAGCATAGAATATCGTGTCGTCTGCATAAACCGCAAGCTCCACCTGACTAAGGAAAGTAGTGGCTTTGACATAGGCTACTTAGGGCCACAAAAAAAGAACCACTTCAGTAGAACCTTAGCCTTGGGTGAAAACTTCAACTCATGTTTGAGCATGTGCTGCAATCGAACGAAATGTTACAAATGTGCCTATTGTTTCGAAATAATATTCGTTTTTTGTGTTACAAAGAAATAATACTTACTAGTCGAGACTGTTGTTTTAAAATTTTAAAGTTTTTAAAATCATAATATAATTATTATTAGCCAGTCTTTTAATCAGATTTTTAAGCATCCAGCTTCTGCCGAAGGTTGTGGTATTGGTCGATTAATTGATTTTAGCTGCATTTTGAGCGAGCGTAATCTTCATTTGAACATTCGTGAAAAGTCTTAACTTTAAACCAACATTATAAGAAGTACATTTAATATTCTAACGCTTATATATAATATTATAAAGAGATTATGTTTGTATGGACGTAAAAATAACCATAAAAACAATCCATCGGACTTCCAAAATGTTTCACTTATATTAGGATGGATCTTCAGGGTGGATACATTAAATGTCGTTCCATCCCCACGGTGTTCAAGTCGTGAATGTAGCTATTTTGATATATTGGCGTGACCAAAATAAAAGTATGACTTGCGAAAGGTTTGCCATGGTTAAGTGGGAAAATCCAAAATTCTCCTTAATGACGCTTATTTAAGTTTCTTTAGCAATAGTATAAAGGAGACTAATAATGATGACAGTTGAAACAGAACTATCTAATCACTAAGACAAGGATATAACAGAAGCTACCAAATTAATGAAACTTCTTTTCAGATGTCTGAATGTTCTGTCACTGAAAATATTTTAGAAGAAATGACATTAATATCTTGTATTTATAAGGATATAATATACGTCAACGACCATGAATATTACATAGCAGATCCAATTAAAGTTGATGGAGTAGACAAGTACACACTCAATAGAAGTGATCATGTTAAAGTGTCATGTACTGGATATTCAAAATATGGGTATAGTTAACATTCTAATTAAAAAGTTTATTACTGCTCTAAAGTTTCAGCTCAAGGTAGAATTTTTGCTACATGTGATGTGTTTCCCGCTAAATGTGATAGGTGTACGCGTGGGGTTGCGACTATTTAGCCAACCCTCACCAAGTAGGCGGGACCTGCAGAAGGCTAGACGTTGCCAGGTGCCGAGGAAGATGGCTCAGACTTGCCCTTGATATTCGGCAGGTGGGAGAAGGAACACCCCGGGGGTTTTAGTCGGTGCAAGTCCGACACACCGGGGGGCAACCCTCATCGCCCCCTGAGGTTCGTTAGGGATTTCCCCCGGGTTAAAAAAAAGGTAGAAAATTTTAAAGAATTTAATACACATCTAATCTCTCATTTTTCTACTGCTGAGATTCTGCGTTCAAACCACCTTCTAGTGGTTTTCTAAAAACGGAATTTCAAATAGAAATGGGTGAAAATAGTCAATATCATATTCCAGAATAGGTCTGATATCATCAAGATGGTTTGGGTATAAAGCCGGCTTACGACCAGTACCCGTGAATAAATCACCGAAGGGCCGCGAAAATACCTTGAACATCATGATCCTTTGCTTCGATTCGGCATCACATAATGGAGTTATAAGGAAAATGCCAAAAACGTATAAATTTCTTCAAGAAGAATTAAATGCTACAATACTGAAAAGGTATAATTTTATTTATTATGTTTATCAGTTACAAATGAAAAGGTTTACACATTGACCCCGCAAATAGATACAAGGTCATAGGGGAGGCGTGATTTCAGCCACTGAAAAGGTATGTCGCGATTACTAGAAAAAAAATCTTAAGTTCTAGTTCTCATCGTTTGTAGCCCAATTTAGCTCACTAATGTGCATGGGTGTCCTTATATTACACTACCATTCTCAATTCCAACAAGATCATGTAAGTACGGCTCACAGCCTAGAGCATATCATCCACTCTTATCGCATCTAGATGTCCCAAACTTACTTTACTTAATCTGAGGCACCGTACTTCGTAACTTACCCAGACATGGATGGCGTATATTCCATCAAGGAGCCAAATAAACCATACCTTATTATTCTTGGACATTTGACAAATATTTCGCTTTAAAATCAGATAATTACAAGCTTCTGAATATAACCACGTAAAAATGTAATTATGTAACGCGGGGAATACCCTTAGGTCGCTCGCGCAGCCTATAACGCGGGGGATACCCTTAGATCGCTCGCGCATTACAGTGCACACCTCTTCCCCCTCACCTCTAGGTGGCCCGCGCCAGAGATAGCCGCACAAGGGGTAGTAGCCCGTCCGCCTTTCGCGTTATGCGCGTCCTTTTCCATTGTTCTGTATTTATTTTATTACGTGTTTGATGTCTCTAATTGTGCTCGTAAATGAACTAATCGAAACAGAAGAACCCTCAACCCCTAGGGGTGCCAGCACTGCCTACTCTTCGCCGTCGTCGGTCCTGGAGATCCATATACTTCCGAGGGCCCGGCAAGCGATTGGCCCTAGACAGGCCGCTTCTTTGGGAGGGAGTCGTAAATTACCCCCTCATTACCTCTCATTGGGACGGCGTGTGGACACACACATGCCGCCCCACCACCTCTCTCCGCTGGACGGCGGACGCAAAGGGCTAATAATACTAACAAGATGAAAGCCATTGTTTGCGATCCCCTCGTCTAGCCTGTTGTCTTACCTACTTGAGAGCTATTATCCTATATTCATTCTTGATGGTATCTTAATATTTTCAGCTATAATATAGTTGGGGAAGGTACATCAAATGCCCTATATCCTATTTTGACAGGATTAGATTTGCCTGATTGGGAGACGTTTCCCAAAAATGAATGTATGCACCTAAAGAATTTTTTATTCCATCATTTAAAGGAAGATGGGTAAGTTGGATATTTATATATCGAAGAAAGCTATTACAATCATTACGTAAATCTTTTCTAATGATAATTTGTTGAAATTCTGAAGAGAATTCAAAGCGAGGTAAAACCTCAATGAAGTTAATCGCCCTGGACAATCCCGCGTTATTTGTTTTTTTTCGTCGTAATCACAAAAATTCTAACTATCGGGTTAACTAATGAAATAGATTATCAGAGCTTGGAAAATCAATTCTTTAGTAATGATTACCTAAATATTTCAAAACCCAAATGCAATAGTCTTTATTGAAGTAGATCAAGCACTTTTAAATTGTTAATAGAATTAATCTATCATCGGTTCGGAAAGCAAGATCTACCGAGAGAACTAGCAAGAAACTGTAGTAGTAGTTCTCTCCAAATATAGTTTTATAGATACTAGTTAAATTGAATGCACTGTGAGAGAGGTCGTCAGACTATAACTAGGCATCCATATCCGTCAAACAGTCATTGACAGAATTAATAACAGTTTTCGAAAGTGAAAAGATTCCAAATGGCTTAAAGTAACTTGTTATATAGATGAATGCCAAGCCTCATACGAAATTATAAACATTTTTTTGTTAATTTTTAAGTTTTTGCTCATTACTTTATGTTTTATTTAAATAATTAATTTGCCAAACCTTAACATATAATTAATGTAATTTAACTCACATTGGTACAATCGTGTTTATCTAAATATATAAAAGAAAAGCTATTTGGGCATCCCAATAAGTGCATCTAAATTAGTAGAGTTTTTGAAACCCTTAGATACCGCACCGCGTACTTTGAAGACATGCCCTGGATAGGGACATTTCAAAGGTTCTACAACGGCTTTGATCGCTGTCCGGCAGATCATTACCTCCGATCCTTCATTATGGAGGAGAGCCAGAAGGGCAGGAAGTGGTGGCATGGAGTTAAGAATCGCTATTGTATCGGGAACATAGCGGAATATGCTCTGATGCTCAAACTGAGTGAACAGGTTACAATTTCTTCTTATTCGTTTACTTTTGTCAGAGCAGTCGCGGTCAAGTGGCTGACGGGCGTTCTCATTAACTGATGCGGTGGTCAGTGTTTTGTTCAGATCGATCGAGTGAACAGAAGACCTCCACCAAGACTTGACTCCATGCTCTCTACCTTACACAACAAGGCATTCCATGTCATCATTTTGTCTAGTAATGTTATTGATTTGCTTTTACCAATATTTCTCTGACTTGGACATTCTTGGAGTTGCGTAGATTTAAAAAAAAGTCTTATTAGATCACCTATACGATTTTTTTTATATACTGGCTCAGCAAAATGACTTTTTCATAGCCGGTGAGTACAGTTGCGGTTGAAAAACGCAATAACCGTAAAGGCATCAGATTTTAACAATCCCACAGAGTTGATGTTGGAAGAACAACTCTAGATATACGTACTATAAGTAGATAACTGAACGCATACGAGCTGATCTGGAAGCCCGACAGGCCGAAGCGAACTTCTGTGACGGACTGCGCATCTATCTACTGTGATAATGATCCAATCGAAAACAAACCCTGATTGTATTACCCATATCTATTGCTTCAGCATCATCTGGACATTGGAGTTGTGAATTTTTTAAAAAAATTAATGAATGTTTATTACTTATGTATATTAAATTTTCAATGAGTTTTAACTATTAAGAAGTCTACCAATGGGTTGCAGTTTCTAAGTTTGGACGGCAAGCGCTTTTGCTTAACCTTCATCGCAGATATAAGCCACGATGACTTCAACATGATTTCGACAGCTGATGATGATGTGGTAGATTTCCTCAAAGGTTTTATTAGCGCTGGTAGACTTAAAGATACTCTACTTATCGTGATGGGAGATCACGGAGCTAAGTAAGTAACAGGAAATTTATTTCTAAACATAGTTTTTTTTTATACCTTTTATCTATTCAATCTAAAAATCTAAGAGTACGACAAAAATGTTTTAGAATCACTGCGTTCTCTGTAAGACGTACGTGTAACGGTTCTGTAAGACTTGTCTAAACATACAACTTTTATTATAACGATATAATGCTTTTAGATATGACTCCCTACGGAAAACATACCAAGGTAGAATTGAAGAACGTCTTCCACTCGTCTCCATAAGATTACCAGAAAAGCTGATAAAGCAGAGACCATCAGCACTGACATCTTTACAAGAGAATGCTGCAGTTTTAACGACTCCTTACGATCTGCATACGACTCTGCTGGATGTTGTTGGTTTGGGAAATATACGCAACGATTTCAGAGTACCAGGCTCTGAATTGCCTAGAGGACTGAATTTATTAGAGCCAGTGGGTAGTCATATATTAACATTAACAACAATCACTTTAACTGTTTTTATTTTACTTCTTGTTAACCAAGAATTGTAAAAAGCAAGAAGAAGAAATTAAATCATATTTTTTTCTGTTATCAATGTACCTATAAGTTTGTAGGGAACCAACGGTGTACAAATGCGATTCGCACTGGACCACTCTTTTTAAGTAACTACGTTTCCCAGAGCTTCTGTCATGTAAAGAAAATTTTAACGTTTTGGAATATATATCTACTAATCCATCTTTCTATAATTTGATGCTCCCTGGATAACGCAGCGGCTTTATAAAATAATCTTGTTGCGTAATTAGGTCTCCTGGAATGGGCTCCCGGGTATACACTATAGTGCTCCCCAGGTCTACGACATAAGGTTTTTGAAAAGGACAAGGAATAATGTCCCGCTTAGTCAGGAACCCAAAAGCAATGACCCTCCTTTTATTGTCCACAGTTGTTCATAGGCAGTAGTAGATATTTACCATCAGGTGGGCCGTCAGTCTTCTTACCGACAAAGATTAAATCACAGGCCAACAATATATGAGCATAGAGCAATGCCTTTTAAATAACTTTCGTAATCAGATACCAAGAACGAGATCGTGTGGCGAAGCAGGAGTTCTAACACATTGGTGTGCTTGCATAAAGTGGAGGAACGTCACTCAGTCTGATCCAATTTGCCAAAAAGTCGCCGAAGCATTGCTGGACTATATCAATAACCTGACTCTGGATAAAAGGTACATTTAATTTGTCAAACGAGGTTCCGCACTGAGGTGAGTTACGCAAGTGATCACCTTCTCCGATTGGGGCTGCAGCTCACGCCTACTCGATATGATTTGCAAACGTCGCCAAGGTCGATGTTAGCCAACATATTATCATCATCACGTCAACACTTTTTGTTTCGTAAGCAGGGGTAAACTCCTGATTAAGCACGTCAGGCCATCACCAGTAGACTAAAGGGTCGTGGAGTTTTCATCAGGCGCGGGAAGTTACTTCCTCTAGTCATTTATATCTTTGCAAGTTCATTTGCCAAAAATGATCCATCAAAGTATTTATACTTAGCCTGAAAGGCGAATGTTATAATAGATTATAGCATGTAGACGTAACCCGATACGTAGTTGTCGCCCAAAGGGTCGTTAGGGTGTTACGAGACGTGCGGGGTAAGAGGATGCGCGCGCGCACGGGACGCTTGGAAGTTAGTCGACTACCGAGACCCAAGGCGGGAGTACGTGCGTGTACGTCGCAGTTCGGTATGCCTTAAAGTGCAAATAAACTGTAAAACGCCAAATTCGTGTCTTCCTACAACCACACCCACGACCACCGGTCATAAGATTATCTTTTGGCTGGACGATTTGATATTAGCCGGGAAACAGCGAATACACCGCGGTGGTTCAGACTTTTCATGATCATGACTTATGTAACCAGGTCGAAATGTTAAACCTTAACAAGTTCATGCGTTGAATATGATCCGTCAAAGTATTTATACTTAGCCCAAAAAGCGAATGTTTAAAATAGGTTTTCTTTTGGCTTGACGATTTGATATTAGCCGGGAAAAAGCCTTTACAACTTTACCGGGCGAAGGGGCCGAGCGCTTATGGTCCCAAGCCAGCGATTTATGGGTTAAGTGCAAGACACTCCTGTGGATTCGAGCCTCAACTAGGGTGGCCCGCTAACCTGAAACCTAACCGTGATCTACTAGCTATTTAGAAAAAACTACTTTGAGAAGAAACACCGAAACCTTCTCAAGACTACATCGGAGTGAAGTTTAAAATTTATTTTATTTTATTCATTCACAAATCTACAGTATATAATTTTATAATTTAAAACAGGAAAACGTACAAAAAATGGTTACATGGTTTCATATTTTGATTTTACTTGTAACTATTTCTAGTATCACAATTTAATTATATTTCTAATTATATAATTAGATCTCTATGCGCAAAAAGGAGCTTAACTTCAATAGAATGGGTCATGAGGAAACAGCCTCACGGAGATATGATACGATTGGGCAACGGTGGAGGGTTTTTCAGAAGAAGTGATGTTGTAAGGGATGAAAAGGAATATTATCAAGTAAAAGTGAGTGATTAATTGATTATAACCTTAAGGGTGGTGTCTACGAAGCATTGGCAGCAAGTTAGCATTGCTGCTTCATCAAAATACGCTCAATAAACATCTTTTGTACATAGTTTTTGTGATATAGATATACTGTCCTGTGCCTTTGGGCCCTTTAAACGAATGGTGAGAGAGAAAATATTAGCCTAAGTTCAATTTTGTTCTATACTGTATTTTTTTATATATGTACTATTTATATGTAACATATATATGTATGTATATTTGATTGATTTTCTTTTATTGTTATTTATTAGCTTGATTTTTATTTTTGTACTAATTTTTGTGGAAATTTTGCTGGCTTATGTAACATTTTTTGTGTATTTTGTTATCATTTTTATATTGCTTTATGTTTCCCTTTAAAATAAATAAATAAATACCATCTCATAATTCTGCCTCAGCTATCTTATAGGCCTTAGTGACGGGTACACGATGGGATCCGACAGCGGCGCGCACTGATGCGCTGTTGGTGCATCGTTTTAGATACAAATATCGATGGTTCGCACACGGTATGTTCCGACGCCGCGCTGCACATGTACCGGTCTTGCACTACACGAGAGGAGGTGGAGAGGGGTGCCCACTTAGCGATGCCAGAACGACATATTTTTAATAACAGACTGACCTGAATGGCGTGTGCACCGGCACGAAAGCTTCTTGATATCATCGCCTGAAGGACTTGGGTTCGAGTCCCTGTACCGGCTAACTGTTTTACGATGAGTAAAACAATTTTTAGCGAATCGTGCCTTATATTTGTACATAAGTATGAATACATCTTTGCTTAGTATATATACATTTTTAGCAATAAAATTAATCGATCCTCTCTTAATACAACAGGTTGTTCTGAGTCCGGCAACGGCTATATTTGAAGCTTCTATGGTCTATTATGTCGAAGATGATATGTTCTTCATTAAAGAGCATGACATCTCCAGAATTAGCGCGTGAGTAATAAACACAATTATTGCGTCTGCGCACTACACTATATCACAACCGTGATATAGACGTATAAAAGGGCCTGGACAAATAAACATTCGATCAGCCATGATTGCTGATTGAATATTAGTTTGTGTATTCTCCTGTTACCACACGAATCTATACTATATCCTAGTCGACCCAATTATATATAGATTATTATAATCCTCATTCTTCCTAGTTTTAAACCCGTTTACAGCGTTTTAGATACCATTGAATTCGCGTAGTGTTACGACTAATTTTTGCACCGATGCGTCAAGGCCAGGATAGCGTTAACTGCATAGCTACGCATAAATGTGGTTTAATGGCGTACTTTCCCTGAAAACGCCATAAAAATCATTTACTTGTTATTCTTAACTATTATATAAATATATTGATGTAAAACCTAGTAATTACCAGAATAGGAGTCTTAGAGTCCAAATTGGTTCAAATTTTAAATGAATATATCTATTAAACTAGCTTTTGCCTGCGGCTTCGCTCGCGTTAAAAAGTATTATTATTAATTAGGTATAGTTTTTGCGGCTTTACTTTTGTTTAGCGTGTGTAAAAAAAATAGTGCTTAAAAAATTTCTTTGTAAACAATATTCTTAACTAATCTGTCATTAGGCGCTAAAACTATCAAGCTATTATATTATGTTATAGTCGAAAATCTGAGAAGATTTATACAAATTTTCATCCCCTATTTTATCCTCTCAGGGGTGGAATTTATCAAAATCCTTTCTTAGCGGATGCCTACGTTATAACATCTAACTGCGTGCCAAATTTCAGCCCGATCCATCCATAAGTTTTATTTCTTGAAGTTTCACTTCTACCGCGTGAATGAGAAACATTTTTTTTATTTGTATCTAATTGTATAATTATCACACCTTTTGGATTTAAACTACTTGTAATAATAATTGGATAATGTGTCGATATGAAAATAAATAAATAGAATAAATTGTTCTTTTTAGGTACGGTGACGAGCCACACTGCGTTAGCGAAAAAAGTCCGCATTTGAATAAATATTGTTACTGTCTTCAGCCATTTCAAAGGACAGATGATTTTGTAGAAGAATAAATTGTTACTAATACAGAGTTATTTTAATTAGTTTATATTTTCTTTCTCTTTAATTAACAAATAGGAAATAAAACAAAAAATAGTTTTCTAAAAAATCATGTATTAAGATAAAAAAATAATACTGATAATATATTTTAAACAAACATATATCTACAGATTAATAATTAAAAATGAAATAATTAAAAGTTTAGTAACTTATATCTACTAAAATAAGCAAAATATAGGTACTATGACTACCAGTTTATACAGGATGTTACATAACTTTAAAATAATACTTGTAATGCGCACGGATTACATAATCCCGTTGTACAATGCGTGCGAGCAGTGGCCATGTCTACTACGCATCACTCACCCCTTCCCGCGCCAGTCTTGTCTTTGATCGTTGTATGTGCAGCCAAATGCTTCGCGATCGCACTCCGAATTCCCGTTAAACTGGACAACGCGACGCGCGTACGGCCCATGCTTAGTTTAGGAAATACATAAAAAGAACAATCTAGCACATAACGTGCAAATAAAAGTAAAGTAACATGTTTTCATTACTTCATTCATGCTCATCTTGTATAAACGGGCATCTTCTGCCTTCATACTTCGTTAACCCCTTGTCTTCTCTTAACTTGTGACGTAATTAATGGATGGCCCCTTACATTAGTTTATAATTTGTTTCCTATTACCTTTGATTCGACATTTATATGATGAAAGCTTATTCTAAATCGAAAATAAGCTCGTAAAACATTATTATATTTGATACAAAAGCTTGCGTTGTCTAGAAACTTTGTCGATGGAACTTTAAAGATTAGTGCAATCCTGGGGGCCCATATTTTGGGGTAGGGTTGTAAATGTTTCCGTTGCCATGGAAACCGGTCAATGACCCGCTGAATCCCGGTGGAACATTATAGTTGTATCCTGAAACACAGACAATACTCTTTTCATATCACATACTTATACAGGGATATTGGTAACTAACGCAAAACCTCTTAAGGGTGACTTTGGTATATCAATACTAACAACTTTTGTTGCACGACTTTTTATAATTCAATCTTTTTTTCCCCATACAAAAAAATTTATAAATCATATTTGAAGTTCTGATCTTCTTAATACTGTGAAAGGCGGTGCGATGCAACTGGGGCAGACGATTTCGTAGCATCAGCTGACTAAACTTTAAACATAGAGCTAACAATTGATAGAAATCCCCACCAAAACTAAAAAAATACATGTCTTAGGATGTGTTATGTTTTGGCAAAAGTAATAGAACAAAAGTTGTTAATCTTGGTGTACCTAAGTTAGCTTTAAGAGGTTTTGCGTTAGTTACCAGTAACGTTGTATACATAAACACACCCATAGCTCGCGAAAAATTATTTAATTCATAATAAAATTTGCCGCTATCGGGTCTCAAAACCAGTTAATTCAGTGGCCAAGGCAGGGTCACTGCCAATGCGGTAACTGGCCGTCAATAAAGATAGGTAGGTAGGGTAGAACTCACCCTGGGTTTGTTTGTTGAACGAAACATCAGGGTACTTCGCTTCTCCTTCATACTTGACATCTGCGTGGAACCCACTCTGCCAGTCGGCATGATATGTCACTAGAAAAATAAACAGAATGCCCTTACACCCCAGTCCATTACAAAATATGTATATTTTTATTCTAGTTAGAAAAATGTCTGCCTGCAGCTGATTATAATTAATAGTAATAATATATCATCACGCTATATCCCTTCGGTGTGATCAGAGATACGTTAATGGCTGTATCCACTTTGCGCTTATATGCCGTGCCCAACGTGACCACTAGCGCCGCTGATCGTCGTTCTCAGGATAGTTACAAATGACATTTCTATTAGATGGTATGTGGGTTTTCTCACGATGTTTTCATTCGCTCGTGATCATATGGTACCTATATCTGTACTCAAACTAGAAATACCCAGCGGGATTGCAACATATGAACATCCGGATCACCGCGCATAGATACCAGTCCCTTATCCACTAGACTACCAACAGCCATATATGTTACATTACAAGTATAGTTTAGCAAAAAAGCGGTGATCGCTACGGGAAGATTTTATATTTATTCTGACTCGACAGTTTCCACTCCATGCCTGATGGTAAACATAGTGGACTCCAAAAACGACTTCGACCGGTTGGCTGATGCCTTTGGGCTCAGGGTGGGGGCTCTGAGCGACTGGTTAGCGACCCTCGAGAAGTAAGCAGAGCATTGTGACGTGCTCTGCCTAAATACAATGAGCAGAGTCGGGGAAGATATCTTCCTCCGAATTTGTGTACAGCGGGCGCGCCGCGACGGGGCTGTGGCGAATTGATTACAGGACCCGCAGTCCCCGCCAATGCGCAGAAGTAGTCACCTTGGGGTTTTATAGTCGGTACAAGTCCGACACACCTCGGCAGCGCAACCCCCCTGTGCGGCTGAGACGGTTCTATGAGGATATTCCCCAAGTAAAAAAAGTCCAAAAACGACATCGATTGTCAACAATTAAAAAAAGCCTATATATAGTCGCGACAATCATAAATATCTCTTCACGCCTCGTTTAAAGGAGCCAATGTCATACGACAGTGGGATCACGCTCGCCGGATGACCATTCCACAGCTCGTAAGAGTTAGAGAGATGATATTACTAGACTCCGACCGAAACTGGTTTTCCAGCCGAAACCGAAACCGAAACCGAATATTCGGCCGTGACTTCAGTTTCAGCCGAAATCGAAACCGAAACTCACGTGGTTAAGTATAAAAGTCAACGCGGTCAAGTAATAAAACGAAACAAAAACTTACATGTAATCAGTTCCATCAAAACATAACCTCTAAAGAATGTTTACGTCGGGTGATAACGCACTGACTAAGTTGTGTTGCTATAGAGCAATGCGAACGGCGCACGAATCTCGAACAGGGCCGCCAGCGCCCGCCAAAGCGTTGCCGCGAGAAACGAAGTTAGGCAAGCATGTACGACAGCTACCGAAATCAGTTTCGGTTTCGGCAAAAATTTCGGCCAATTTTGGCCGAACCCGAAACTGCTGCTGAAACTTGATTTTTGGCCGAAACTCGGCCGAAACCGAAACCGAACTTTCGGTCGGACACTAGATATTACATACCAATTTGCATACGGCCGTCTGGTAGTTGGACTCTGTATTCCCCTCGTACTACATTGCCGTCTGAGATTTCTTTCCTGTTGTAGTCGTTACCGGAAGATGCGTCCTTCACTGAGTAACCGAATTCGTACGACTTGGGCTGAGAACAAACGCGTGTTCAATTAATTTCGCTAACTTAATTATTCTAGAATAGCTGTAACGATAAACATCAAAAGCATGTACGCCAATGTTAAGTAAAATATGGAAAATGAAAGAAAAGACCTAAATAAATTAAATTATTAATTTTACAACGCCTTTTTAGTACCTACTTTTTGAATGAATATACGTAACAAGATGAGAAAATATCTCGTATGTAGCCAATTATAATATATTACTACTAGTTGTCACCGTGCCTTCATTCGCGTAAAAGTAATACCCGCGGCCCGCGTCACTCTTTATACTGACCAGAGATGGGCTAAATGTAATCTGAATAATGATGAACGATTACAAAATGTAGTCGTAATTTTAATTTTCTTGCTCTGTAATCATTATTAAATCCATTTAAAACATTAAGAAAGCATAAATGTGTATACAATCTGGGATTCCGTAGTGTTTAAAACATAGATGAGCAAAATGCAGTCATATTAAGGGTAAAAAACGTAAAATGTAATCGTTAATTATTTTAATTTATCTGATTACATTTTGCCCATCTATAATACTGACGTAGCTCCGACCTGTGTGCGCACGTACGCACGTGGAACCCTGTTATATATGATTCACAACACAGATGTAAGCTCATTTAATATTGGAAAAATGCTAATCCGCGAAACTGACTATTTTTCATTCTATATTATCATAGATAATTTCAAGGATCATTATATTACAGATTAAAATTACGTTAACATAATAATACCATAATAACATAATAATTCATTGATCATAATTGATTAGGCGGAACCGGATATAGGGTTCTGATGATTTGTTTCTGTTATTTTTTAAATTGTATAACTGATTCTACAATTTTGGTCATAAAAAAATACTTACAAACGATAAACTCTCAAGCGAAATATTGATTATAATTATTTTCATAGTATGATAGATAACCTTTGAAGCTATCATCTACATGGAATGCCATTTGTAACAGGAAATTACGTGGAGACGACAACCTGTTATTTACTTAAAATTCGTAAGAATCTTTGCCTTAATAGCAAGTCATGAAATAAAATACATTTATTTCGTACCAAACACAAATTTTAAATCAAAAAATATAAATAACACACAGAAAAGAAGAAAACACAAAAACATATAAACATGGAAAAATGGGCCCACCGTCAGCTTAATGTCACAGAGGAAGTCTGCAGCACCGGATTGCGTGAAGGGCCCCAGCTGTATTATATCTTATAGAGATAATTAATAAGGTAGTATCCAATCGAAGCTTTCACTTTAACTTTGGTCACCTACGGCCAAAAAATTTGGCTAAAATGGGCCGAAGTATTAGCTGAAGCCGCAGGTTTCTAACAAGCGCTGAAATTGAATCAACTATTACGAAAACGCACATAATATCGAAATGTTGTTATTCATGATAATTACAAGGCGGAGGGAGTAGAGGGAGAGGTTATGGTGAATAAGGGAATACAAGTAGGTTAACATGACTTTCATGGCAGTACGAAGTTTGCAGGGTAAGCTACTCTTAATATAGAGTACATAATAATATTACTATTTATTTCGGACATGCGTTCTCCCTGCCAACAATGATGTCAGCCGTCCTGACTGATTCATGAGGACGTCCTGTCCCAGAAAAAGACCACTGACGGGGTTCGGAAAAGGACCAATATAACTTCAAGAAGCAGATGCTGGGACGCCGGCATCTGCTCCGGTGTGTCAGTCGCAACTGATCTGTCCATCCACGA
Source organism: Automeris io (assembly GCA_036320925.1). Taxonomy (NCBI): domain Eukaryota; kingdom Metazoa; phylum Arthropoda; class Insecta; order Lepidoptera; family Saturniidae; genus Automeris; species Automeris io. Next base: position 9,351,997 of record JAUDJH010000023.1, on the reverse strand, counting down.
CAAGTTGGCTGAGGACTTTGGGGTCGTTGCCGGTCAGAGGGAGATCATGTGTGACCGGAACGACCATCGAGAAGTCGGTGCAGCAGGGTGACGCACTCTGTCGCATATTGTCGAATATTGGTAAAGATAGTGCTTTTCTCCAGAGATTAATCCCGCAAGGACGTGTGGAGCATTAATTACAGAGCCTACAGTCCTTGTCAAAGTACAAAAGTAATCACCTTGAGATTTTTAGCCAATCTAAGTCTGTCGTACCTCAGCCGCGATCCCCCTGTACGGCCAGGGAGTTCTATGATGATTTTCCCCATGTAAAAAAGCATTACTCATAAATTTCCTTCTAGCCACAAGATGGAGAATATTTTAGCGTTACCAGATGCCCCCACCCCTAATCAATAGACAAAACTTTATTTATTATATCTTGTATAATACAATTTTATTGGATATTTCATTGAATAAGTCGTCTCTAGATCTTTGTTGTTCTTATCACGCGGTTTATAATAATTTTTCGTAGTTCAGTTATCATTCAACAACACTGAGACTCGGTAAGTGAGCTATTTAATTAATTCACGCTCGAAAATTATGATTTACTATCATATTATAACTGTGGATGCTAGCATGATGATTTCGTTACATATTCCGGTTTTTAGGTGCCCTGGGTTAGTGTAAAAATATTTAGGAAAGCAAAATCATGACTTCGAATCTCGCTATTTGTTGCATATTTTAATCTACTCTGTACTTATCATCTTGTATGGTTGTTTTCCCTAAGACAATATATTTTTCTACAATTTTACTTTTGTGCTACTAAAATAAAACTTGTCAATTCCGTATTTCTTTAAGAAAAACATTGATCGTCTAGCTCTTAAACCAAACAGACGACAAGATATAATAAAAGCAAAGGATAAAACTATTCTTCCATACAAGTGAAATCATTTGGTACGTATGTCAATCAGGCTTTAAAATTCTGTGTAAAATCAACCAAATTTTGTAAAAATAGTCAATATGGATATCCTAATGTTCTATCCAATTTTATTGTATAGTAATGATAGTCAATTGTAGTCTTATTCGCATTTATTGGTCTAATTGTATTGTCAGTTTGGGGACCTTTACCTTTGTATGCCACTAACAATTCTATAACTATGACATATCTTTTTCAGACAAAAATGAAATTAATTATCGTGCTGTCGAGTCTCGTGTTAATTCAAGCTGGTGTCATTAAAGAAGAAACTGATTGTAACGGATTCACTAGAAATGGAACTTACTACGAATTGGAAACATTGCGAGATGAACTAGATAGGCCGTTTCTATTAGCAGTGGATCACAGTACAAATGTGCTTTATTTCAGTTATAGCGTGCAGTCGCTAGAGGATGAATTTATATCTGCACGTTTGAATCTAAACACAAAGGAATTTAAAAACATCGAAGGAATAACAAACGGGTTCGCACAGACTGTTGATCAGAAAACTCATGATATTTACATCGGTGGAAGCAACGGATTGTACAAATACGACTATGGCAACGACAAAGCTGAATTTATAGGCGAAAAAGATGTCAATATTTGGACGATATTCTTCAAAAATGTTTTATACTACTCAACATTTCCTTCACAATTTCTTTATACATTCAAAGATGGACAATCGGCAAGATTTCCAGATTTAGAAGATACGAAAGTGGATAACTTTGTCATTGACAATGATGATGTTCTGTTTTTTACTAATAATACAGGTCTGTACAGTCAAAAGAAAGGGACAAAAGATGCTGTGCTTTATAAAGAATTCCCAGCAATAGGGATTAGAGGTCTCAGTACAGATAAAAATGGTAACGTGTACGCTTGTCTTCAAGATGGTATTTATGCTGTAAATAAAATAAACGTTTCACTAGATAAGGTTTTAGATGTCGATGATGCATTTGGTTTAGCTTTTGATAATGATAATAATATTATATACGCAGATGCAAGAAAAGTTGTCAGAACGAAACCAAGTAACAATAAAAGTTGTAATGTAGATAAGAAAGTACAATAAATAGAATAAAATGCTAGTTTAATTTTTCGTACCCATAAGCTACAAAAGTTAACCCTTAACTTGGCAGAACGTTCTTTCTTTCAATATCAAAATAATATTTATACCGTTTAACCCTTATGTTCCAAGGATGTCTAATAGAGACTAACAATTGGCAATTGGTTTTGTAAATTCTGATCTATCTCCACAGATACACTATCAAGAAAAGGGTTAACCACTAAATTTAAGGCAAACTCAAGTTATTGCTCACTTACATCGTTAATTATGATGAGCCATTAACCATTAACCATTAGCCATTAACCCTTTGCCTTACTATTAAATCTCTAAGAATAGTACGTGTGCAGACAATTAAACTTAGTTATCTATATTATAGTCAATTTAGCTAGAATAAATAAAAGATCATGTGTAACAATAATAATATTTTTATTTTACAAGATTAAAAAAATTTATATGTAAAAAAAATGTACTGCGGGCGACGCCCGTCAAATTCAAATTTAGTACAGTAAATCGCGGTCGAGGCTCGTCATTTCCACTCAAGGGGTAAAGTATTATTTTTTTATTCTAACTAGGCAATTATGTTCATTAGAACACAGGACACCTGATGGTAAGCATGCAGTCTAAAAAATTCCTACAACTATCAACAGCAAAAAAACAATCAATAGTCACAGTGATCATGCCGACCTACATAAATATCTCTTCACGCCTCGCTTAAAGATCCTAATATCATAGGATGATAGGTTCGAATTCCAGCTGCAGCTTATACCAGCAGGTTTTCCAGATTAAGCACGGAATTAGGAACTATGTTCTCAATGGGGAAGGAAAACATAGGAAACCCGCATGACGTCTAATAGAAATGTCATGTGTGAGTGATGATGATGTCCTAGCCGGATTCGGCCACGGCGACTGTTTCAACACCGATTAAGAAAATCGAGGTACAGTTTACGGAAACAGTCAATTGCGCAAGAGATATTTAAGTGCATAGCTGGACGCGCAGCCAGAAAAGTACTCTCTCGTCCGAGCTCCCTCAGGCCCGATAGAATGCAGAACCAGTACGATCGGGAGGGAGCAGGATGCAGGTTTGGTCGAGTTTTCCTTCTCTGAACACCTGGTTAAATCGCGGTGTTAAAGAGATACCTTAGTCGCCTTTTACGACACCTCAGCAAGAAGAGGGGGGTGCTATTCTATTCTGCTGGCAGCCACCGCGGCATACTGCATGTCATGTGTACCTACTATTGCTGTGAAAACGGCGATCAGCTATGCTACTGGTCGCGTCAAGCACGATATAGATATAGTTACTAATGTGTGATATATTATAATTAATTTTTAAATAATTTTAAGAGTATTACTGAAACGAGATGTAAGTCTGCAAAAAATGACAAATATTAAGGATGGAAGAATTGATTTAATTACATGAATCACAAAGCTTTCAGACATACAAGAATTTAAATTAAACTACCGACACGCAACGTTTGCAGTAACTGAACTTTAAATAGTCTTCCTGGCTGACTCATCTCAAGTTTAACCAATTCTCGTAAATCAGTGAGAGACAATCGGGATACTGGAAATATGCAACTTTTAACGAAATCTTTTAAAATAAACTCATCGTTGATACTGGAGCTATCTATCATATTATGTAAAAGTTATAGTTCAAAATCATAGCACAATTCTTTTTTTTAATTTCACACAGATAGTTTTTTCTATTTATTTTGCCATACATGCCAGCCGCATCCTGATCTAAAACAACACTGCTAACATTTATTTGTGGTGGGGAGCCATCAGCCTGAACAATTCCTTTGCTTCGGCTGAGTATGGTCTCGCTAAAATTCCACAGATCATGCCTATACCAAATGTGTACAAGTTAAAGGCTTCCATTGGGGAATCTCTTGCAGACTGAGTTCGGACACACTCCACAGCAAATATACGTCATCTATTTTGTCACACCTGCTGCAGTTTGGTGACTGAAGCTTCATCAGATATTTAAATTTGCCTTATGGAATGTGACCCGACCTCAGTCTGTGTGCTACTACCAGACAGGCTTACGATTGACCCTTTTTTGCTAACATAGGGGAAAATCTGTCATAGGACCACCAGGGCGGCGGCCCAGATGACCTAGAACTATACTGGCCTAAAACCCATATGGTATATCTTTATTTGTTACAAGCTAGGCCTCCAGACCTGAGGTCTGTATTGCTCTTAACACCCAGCCAACCAAATAACCTTATTCAGGCACCAAATCTGTGATGGATGAATGCCCCTCAAATTGCACCAGTCAAGACCTAATCTGGCAGCGCATAAGACATTCCTCAAGTCTGTTGTCGTTTGACAGTTGACTGTAACCTAATCTTATTGACAGTATTCATGACGCATGTTAGTCTAACATATATAGATTCATTCCTTGCTTAAAGATTTCTGTTACGAAATACCTAAAAAAAACAGTAATCGAAAAAGTTCCTAATCTTTTAATCGATTTTCAATTAACCTAAAATTCCGTCGTATAGTTAAAGATAATGGAAACCATAATTATCATAGCTTGTACATCACTATCGTATAATAGGAACTTGTATTCACAAATATAAAAACGTTATTTACCGGTACACCTTTAGCTAGATCTTATCCGATTTCATTGTTTTCCTCTGTTAGTCTATTATCATATGGTCTTTCTGATCCAGACAATGCTTGGTATATAGTATAAATAATATACACAATTCACAATCTTATCTAAACTCTTAAGTCGTACTTCTTAGGGAAAAACCATATCATAAAAAATGTTTTCAACGCGCCTAAAGAAGTTTTCGGTTAAAAAATGGTAAGAGAAGTGTCTATTCGATTTAAATAGTTTAGCTAACATAGTTCCTAAGCGCATTTATTGGAAGTAATAACTTATAATCAATAGCATATATCATTATTTTAATTCAATGCGAGCGATTTTATATTTTTTGTGACAAATATTCAACCTTTATTTGGGCTCCCAATAATTAATAACGTCCGTAGAATATGGCCTATACCTAGATCTAAGGCATGCTACGCCACTGGTTTTCGCAAACCATGAATCTCAACATATTGGGCGAAGACTCTCACAGTAAACGTACAATTGACCTCTAACTACGTTGATACAATTTACTCATTTACCCAGACTGACCGTTTCAGTGAACTGACTCACATCACTCCTGCGTTCATTTGACACGACTATAATCTTTAAATCATCCTTAAGTAAGGATTACAATAGCTTACAGCTGTAATAATTAACGGCAAATGTAAAATTGTAATAAAACGCAACGAGATAATGAATCAAAACACTAACAATAGAAAACATCCAGTACAATACTGGAATCAGTACGAAACAAACGCGTTCGAGATGTCACATATAAAAATATACATAGTAATAATATATCTGTTAGGAGTTGAAGGAAAAATGACGATATATCTAACAGACACACCAATAGAGATAATAGGACCGAGAATCTACAAGAAGGAACTGTTAACAGACAAATTTTCAGAACCCAAAGAACTATCATACGATTCATCGAGCAGAAACTTATTTTTTATGTACATGGACGACAAAATTCAGAATTCCGGTCGAGCTTTTATAAATATTATAACAAAACAAGCAATGAAAATCGAGGGTATCGAAAGAAACAAGGCCGTGACCGTGGACCCTGATACGAGCGATGTTTACTTTGGATCTGATGACGGACTTTACAAATACGATCCAGTTTTAAACAAAGCAAGCAATATAGGGCTTTACAATGTTAATATAATGAAAATTGTTGTCAGAAATAATGAAATGTACGTTTTAGATGCAAATAATCATGCTATATACAAAGTGTTTAATGAAGGAAAAACTGCCATTAGAGTTAGTGATATGAAGACAGTTATGGAATTTGAAGTTGATAATAGAAAGAATGTTCATGTTGTAACTATGTGTGGTGTTTTTTGTGCCATCAAGGGACAACAAGATGTTAAAAACACTGATTTGTCTGTAGTTTATAATTTTATTGTAGATGGTGATAATACTTATGGTGTAACGGATAACGGCATATACGATATAAGTTGTGAGAATGGGACAGCTAAAAAAGTAGCAGATTTGAATTTCATGCCAAGAGATATGACGTTTGGTGACTACGGTGATATATTCTATTCAGTGGGAGATAATATTTATAGGTTAAAGCCAGTAAGCTCTTATCTTGTGTATAATATAAACAAAAACAAATCATAGAAATATACAAACTTCTATTAAATATTGTTTTATTGCACTAAGCAAAAGCTTAGCTCTTTAAGCTTAATGCTATCTATTCAATTAAACCCTAACTCGCTGTTTTCTGAGCGTTGACACAATAAATGGGTGTCAGCTGAAAATCAGCGCCGGGTGGCTCAGCTTGCTGAGCTGACTTCCCTTTGGTGTATCGTCGCAACACAGGGTATTTGATTTGGTTGTTTTCTATCTTCATTAGCATTTTTTTTTATAACTTATAGGCGAACGCTTGACCTCAATCACACCTGGTGGAAGGTGCAGATGAGTCCGATGATGAACCGCGTCCGCCTAACAAATACCTATTCACTCTTCTTTTAAAGACTCCCAGGTTATAAGATCGCGGAAATATGGCTGCTGGTAGCATATTCCACTCCTTAGCTGTTCGCATGATGAATGTAGAAGCGAATCTTCTCGTGCGGATATAAGGAACATCCACTACATACGGATGGTATCCGACACGATGTCTTGTGGTTTTGTGGTGGAATGGGGCTGGTGAAATCAAAGAATGTAGTTCCTGAGAACACTCTCCACCGTGCAACCGGTAAAAGACCGCGAGGCAGGCAACTCTACGTCGATGCTCGATGCTTTGCATTTTAATTTCTCTATTATTTATTTATTCTTTTTCTCTTTTTTCTTCTATGTTTTATGTTATGTTGTATGCCAAATAAATGCTGTTTCTTACTTTCTTTTAATTAAGCTAGATTTCTAATTAAATTCATCATTATCGTCATCATTTCAGCCCTCATCTGTCCACTACTGAACATAGACCTCTCCAAAGGCTCGCCCCACTCATTTCTATTCTTGGCTATTCGTATCCAGAAGTATCCAGTTAACATTCACAAGTCGTCGGTCCAACTGGTTTCTGGGTGTCCCATACTACGCTTACTCCATATCTCGTTTTCCCCAACGGTTATCGATTATGTGACAAATATAACCTACATAGTGCCATTTCACCCTACTTACTTAGCTAGCTATGTTGGTCACTTTCATTATTTTGCCAAATGATCTCATTTTTTTTTGTAACTCGGGAGAAATCCTCATGGATCGTCAGGGGGTGGTGAGGGCCACCCCCCGGTATGCCGGACTCCTACCGACTAAAACCCCCGGCGTAGTCCACCGAGCGCTCTAGGGCCGAGGGGCATGGCTACTTGCCTCTCCCAGAGCCCGGCCCTGCGCGTTGCCCCATTACGGGCAGCCTTGAATGTAGGGGAGGCAGATGTTTCGCCTCCCCACCGCCTTGTGGTGTGTGGGACCACACACTACACCACCGGAGTATAGTCTAGGCAGCTGGCCCCTCAGCCGAGCTGCCCGACACTCCGTGGGAGGACCCTTGTGTGATGGGGTCCACCTCCCGCGGCACAGCGGAGATTGTCTCCTGCTGCGTCTCCATTGCCGCGGAGGCGGCAAGGCGGTCGCCTCTGAAGTAGGCACCCCCTCTTCAAATGATCTTATTAATGATGTAATTATCGTGGAATAATTAATGTTTGCTTGGTTTTTTTGCTTTTCCTCTCTTTTATGTAATTTTCATTTTATTACTGTACGTGTGTTTCTCGTATATTCAATTTTAAACTAAACAAAAAGACAAATGTAGGCTATGTAAGTGTTCTAATAAATAAATTACTAATTTTATCTATCAAACACACTAGGATCATAGTCCGCTCTATAGCTCGCTGAATGACTGCTAAATAAATTGAGTTATACTTTTTTCTCATTTAAATCTCCTGGCTTTTCACTTAATATGATTTTATTTATTTTTCTAGGAAAACTTTCAAAGATGTTGATAGAATATTTTAAAATCTACGATTTAAAGAGCTCTTTTGAACATTTTCCTTATTTCTTATGTATGTCTACTAACCGTTTCATCCTCATTACCATGATCTTCATGATGTCTACTATGACCTTGCCTGGAGGGTGGTAGATATGTATTTCTCGGAGGGGTGTAGCCTGAAAAATGTATAAAAAGATTGAGGATTTTTCTTTTTTGTTCCTAACACTTTAAAGTCAATGCCCATAAAATGCACAAATCATAATATAAAAACAAATGAAGCCAAGGGAGCGGGCCTACAGCTCAAGCTACCGGTTATTATGAGCCTAGAAAGTGGAACATCCACATAATTCATGTCATATGAAATAATACAGCCTTCTGTAAACGACGCTTGATCCAACAAGCAAGTGAGCGGCTCTTGAGATAGTAATCCAGGCTCTTTGTGATCGATCCATCAGTCGTTATTTGAAACATGAGAATAATCCTACATAGTACCTTTACCCTGGTGTGTCGGACTCCTACCGACAAATAAGGTACCTCCTAGGTACTCCTCCATTAAATATTTGTGCAGGCCGACATGATCGCTGTGACTATCGATATCTTTGCTTTTGATAGTCGTCATTTTCAATTCCGTAAACATTCATAGGCTTTAAATTCCTGGATAAACTTTAGTTATTTCGGAATACCACCTTTCAACAAAACAATAAACAAGAATAGATGTGTTTACACTTGCAGTTTCGTCACTAAACGCTTCCCATGGCTGTTCACACGGCCAGCAAGTGACAAGTGCTTAATAAATTGTGATTAGGGTAGCCAGCTTGACTCTCACTTAGTGAATAGGATCGCTTTGGGTTCACTTGCACTTGCGGTCTCCCTGTGGTAGAGATTTATAAACGCTACTTCGAATTTAATTAGACTTTATTCCAACATTACTAATTATATTATTTAATTAATGTCAAGTGCTTAGCCGTGAGGTTTACCGGCAGCATATAAAAGTGCCTCCTTCTTCATACTGAGATGTCGTAAGCATACAGGAAGCCGAAATGCACGCAAGTTCTGACGCACCGGGCGCAAAAAATACTGCCGGAAAAATCACAAATTACCGTTTCTAGGAGGAAGATAGCTGTTTGCCGGTGGAATATAACTTCTAGGTGATTGGTAGTTATATCCTGAGACTGGAGGCTCACCAGCTACAGCAACAGCTAGAAGAGAGCTGATAAAAATCTGGAATAAAGAATTGTATTTTTAATTACGTATAAATATTATTATACATGAGCTGATAAGCATATTCTAAGTCAGAGTTACTCAGATTTTCACAGCTACGAGCTCATCTTGTTTTATCCTAACTCGGCACAGTGACTACACCACGCCTGATGGTAAGCAATGGTACAATCCAAAAAAGACAATAACTATCAATAGTTAAGAAGAGTTAGATGTAGTCTATGTAAGTGTACTTATAAATAAATAAATAAATAAACCCCTCGTTAGTCGAATCAATCATCCCGACCTGTACATATATCTCTTCACACCACAGTTAAAGGACCCCATATGTTAGGATAGTGGGAACACGCTCGCCGGAAGACCATTCCACAGCCCAACGACACGGTTAAAGTAAAAGTTAACAAAGTAAGGGACAATTCTTGCTTAACTGAGAATTAACTTCAAAATGAATCATGCAATCATCAAATAAAAATTGTGAATCGATAGTTTCCGGCCAATCTTTCTCGAGACCGGCTTAAAAATGTCTCGCGATCGTCCGTTTGAACGCCCCTGGGTTAAGTAATCCTAAGTTTTCACTTAGCAATCAGTTTTCTTGATCTGATATCTTAAGTAAAGTGGGCCGTATGTTTAGTTACAACATTACGCCCACCTGTGGGAGTACAAACGTGGGAATACGCTAGCTAATTGCGTCGGACGGTTGAAAGCTAGTGAAAGGTTATGGGAAGGTTGGTCACTTAGATGTTTTTCTATGATTAAAGTTACTACATTAACTTCCGACAGAGTCTTGGTCTAGGCAAATAATAATTTAAGGGCCTAATTTCTTTATTTCGTAGCGGGAGGGCAAGTGCTCGAAACGGGTCGTGATCAAAGTACATAAGTGTACAGATTATTACAGTATACATTTTTGGGAGTCGAAGCTGCTCGCGTCCGTAGGCTTTACACTAGTTTCCCTACACGTGACTCCTGGGTGGTGCTAAACGAGCAGCAGCGAGGTGGAAGGGCGTCGGTGCCCATCTGGATCGCGACCACAGTACATGGGTGTAAAGCCCGTCATAGCGACCAGTTCCGGCTTGTCGCGTTTCAGGATCAGCCTGTGTATATCCAGTAGCTCATATACCTAGAGACCTTCAATCGTGGTATATGTGGGCCGACATGACGATGTAGACTATCAATGGATTTTAATCCTTTGATAGTCGCTTTCGTTTTTGGACTACATTGTACTTACCACCAGATACTCTGTAGTAATTATGTCGAGCCAGTGTAAAAAAAAAGACAGAAAGAATAAAACACGACTTATTTCTGTAATTACAGTCCACAACGGTTAAAAAAGCAAATTAAGAGATAGAGGCCAAATGGCGAGTATCTGGACAATAAACTGGAGGGTGTCTGCTGCCCGAAAGAGGCGCAAGTAGCTCGTACGTGTTCTGTGTACAACCTGACAGACAGATCTTGAGACGTGGGCTCTCTACACCGAACTCCACAAAAGCTCTTCTCGTAGGGAGAGTACAGATTTCCAAGTGTAGCTAGCAGTAAATAGAGAGACACCCCGAGGAGGTTTGTAACTAATGGGAGTCTGGCACATCCAGCCCATCACGCTCACATCATATAACGGTGGGAACACACTCGCCATTCCACAGTGAGACTTAGAGACTGCATAGTTCTAGCCGGGATGAGAGTTACCGCACAGCCATGACTCCGTAAACGCGCGCGCGTGGTTCTACTTTGGAAGAGAGGGTGGAACAAGCCTAATTAACTCATCAGGGCACTCGCCACGGTACAGACTGTAGAAAAGTCTTAGTGTGGCAAAATCTCTGTGCAACTGGAGCGGTTCATGATGCTTAATAACGTCTGCAAACAAGGCTCTTTATAGTTTTCGTAATAGGAAGTAGAACTAACTCTTAAAATTCGGTTAAAAATTAATTACCTTTTGTTACAATACCAACAAACCTAAATGAGTTTCACAAGCTATTTGAACAATATGGGTTCCTTTGTTTCGCTAGGCAAGTGAAAGTTTGTGTAAACAATTGTTACTGATATAATTGTATCTCTCTCTATAAAGTTAATAATATTAATATATCGTCACGCTATATCCTTTTTGGGGTGAGCAGAGATACATTAGTGGCTGTATCCAGTGACGTGAATAGAATATTTGAACAAGGTATGCAGAATCCGCGTAATTAATTTGAATATTATATTATGATATTAATATTATATTGTTTTCATAGAAAAGATAGATGGCGTGAATATAGAATAGTTATGAAAGTAAATTGTTCGTTTTTTTTGTTTAACTTTAAGCAATTTATTCCAGACTTATTTATCGTAAAGGCATGCAATGCTTTCATGCATCTATGGGATGAAAGCTACTGGCTGTATCCACTTTGCACTTATGTGTCGTCCACAACGTGACTTACGAAACGGCACTTGCACATGGCTTTTCTATCAGACTCCATGCGGGTTTCCTCACGATGTTTTCTTTCCCTAGTGAGCATGTGGGGGCTTTAATACGTACGTAATCTGTAAAAGTCCTGAAGTACGTTCTGGGATTAAAAAAGAAGAAAGTAAAGTTAAAAAATATATATGAACTAGCTGACTCGGCAAACGTTGTTCTGCCATATAAATTATAGCAGACCAGCCACGCTTTGCTGTGACTGGTTTTTGAATAATTACTCAATCCAGTCAACAGATAGCGCCATCTTTTAGAATCGGTTGGAGCTAACAGTAAATTATGACTGCTAAATAATAAACAAATAATTTGCAATAAAATAATATTGCGACTATGAATTGAGATGAAAACTATCCTATCTTTTAAATTAGATCAAACTTCACGTGGTGTGTAAATTTCATTAAAATCGGTATAGTAGCTTAGGAGTCCATCGCGGACAAACATCGTGACAGGAGATTTATATATATTAAGATAGAGTAAAAAAAAAGTTTCTGTCAAGAAGTAGTGATGAAAGTGATTCCGTAGTTCTCTAAGGCAGTGATTAATAAGACGGGCAGTGGACATGAAGGAGCCTGCTGCCCCAATGAGAAAGCCCGCGGGAAAGGCTTGGAGGGGTGGGCTCTTTACACGCACTTCTCCCAGAGATGAAGATTACACAAGTTGTTTTCTCCACGGGGCGTCTGGAAGAATCTGGATTTCCAGGCCCGCGTGGAGTGATCGGAAGGACACCCTGGAGCCGCTGCCCTCACAGCGGCCCTGACGGTCTTATTCAGGATTTACCGCGGGTGGCCAAAAAAAACTTTTACTTTGCTTAGACTTTGCTCAGGAAATAACAGTTCTTCTTTGACAAAAAACTGAATATATAACAGGAATTTGAATAATAATAATAAAATAATAATAATAATAAAAACATTTATCTGGCACACAACATACAACACATCAGAATAGATAAATAAAAACAATAAAAGCATATACCCTGTGTTGTGATGATGCGCCAAAGGGAAGTCAGCTCAGCAAATGCTAAGTGACCAGCTGAGCCACCCAGCGCTGATTTTCAGCTGACACCCATGAATATAATCTAAGTTAAGTATTCACAGATCAATGTCAAAGCTGAGGACACCGGTAAATTACCATAAACTTTGGATAATCGTTTAAAAATATAATTTGTAATGATTGAGTCTAAGAAAAATCAAAGTAGTGTCTATAGGCCTCAGCTTAAAGGTCAAAATTAAGTGTGTTTCTCAATGCTGATTATATCTTCGTTAGAGCAATATTCAGTGTCATACTTCGTTTGTATGGAACATTTAGTGCGCGCGAACGACTCACACTTGACAGGTTTTTTATGTACAACGCCGCAGCGACATCGGCCAGGCAAGCCCCAATAGCTCGCATAATTATTTAATGTTGTTTTAATGGAATATCATCATGTTATTAGATACGGCTGTTTATTTTCTTGACTTGCCATAACGACCGAGGTACAATATTAGATCTTACGCAAAAGCTTCGCTCAGAAATTACATCATAAGTTATGGAATGGATGTGTTCTATATAGATTTCTTCTGCTCGTGCTTCGTTAGTGAGTGCCTGACGTCATAGAAAGAACACAGTGTAAAGATCTAACCGCAATACTTTAGGTTTTACGAAGATATATAAGTCAGAACAAATGCTTTTATATATTGAGGGGAGAAAATCTATTTCGTTTAACACGTTCGTAACCCAGTGTAATTACATATACAGTCAAACCTGGATAAGTGAGAAAACTCTATATGTGAGAGTAATAGCCAGGTGCCGTCATTTTAAGCTCCAAAAACCTCTATAAACGAGAAACGCGAGAAACAGAAACCTTTGTAAGAGAGAGTCGATTTTCCCTCATTGACCTCCTTAAGTGAGACTGCTACTTATCTATACCTCTATAAGCGACAGTCGAGCTTTATTTATTTATATTATTTAGGAGGAACAAACGACAAAACAAATTACATCTGCTATTTTATGACTCATTCTTAACTTTCGTGGAAAATTCGACAAAATTTATGAGTTGAAAAACATTCAAAATACAAAAACAGAAACCCAAACGAAATTAATGGATTTTTTTAAGTGTAAATAAGTTCTAAATAAAATAAAATAAAATTACATAGTGCTTGAATTTTTGTTTTGTTTTCGTAAGCATCTTGATACCTACCCTTATAAAGTACTTATATGTCGAAATTAATGAACGTAACATATACACACTATTAAAAATATATATGTACATAATACATTCGTACTTGCTGTGACTTGTTATTCCTGCGTACCTCTATAAAAGAGAAACGCTGCCCATGTACCTGCATTAGCGAGGAACTCGGGTTAGTGAGAAACCTCTACAAGCGAGAGTGAGATTGTGCTCCCTCGAACTCTCACTTATCCAGGTTTGACTGTATTCAGTAATTGGTATGTATAAACAGCCTATGAATTATGAAATAAGTTAACTCAATATCGCCATAAAATATCGCTTAACCTTTTCGCTACGAAAGGCCTCGCTGTAAAATGTTTCACAAGAAAAGGAGCTGCGAGCTGAAAGTGCACACATCAAACGCTCGTAGTCTTCGGCATTTAAGACCGAAGTTGTGGCTCAAAACGATTTTCACTAGTTTTCAGGAGAAAAATAATAAAATACAGTAACCCGTCATGTACAAGCGATGTTTTTCAGATGGTGGCTATAATGTCACCGATAGCATCAAAAGAACCCTTTTGCAAATAATTACTTTTCAACTCACGACTTTTTTTTGTATCCCGGGCGAAAATCCTGCATAGGCCACCAGGGACGCTGTGAGGGCAGCGACCCCGGTGTGTCAGACTCCTACTGACTAAAAACCCACGGGGTGTCCCTCTGATTGCTCCACCTGGGCCTGGGAAGCCAAATTCATCCAGACGCCCAGGGAAAGAAGCCTTGTTGAGGGTACCTCTCTGGGTGGGGAAGGAGTAAAGCCCACCCCTCCGAAACCTCTCTCCCAGGCGATGCGCCAGACACCGTGCACCGCCTCACTCTCATCCGGGTAGCAGACTCCCTCAAGTCTACTGCCCGGCTTAACGATATGGATTAACATAGACTTACCCTCAAAAGTATTTTGTATATATCCATAATTGTTATCTGAAAAAGGAAAGAATAGAAATTATCTACTAATATATTGTTTTCTCTCTCTTGGTTTATCTCTCGCCTATTTTTATGGACTCTCTGAGTATAACCCCATCAAGTTTATACTTGCTCACCAGTGAAAGATGAGATCGTGAGCAAGCCCGCATGGCATGTAATAGAAATGTCATGTGTAAATGCCCTAATAATGGCGATTAGCTACACTACTTACTGGTCGAGTTGGGCGCAACATATTCGCGCAAAAGTGGATACAGACATTATTGTACCTTTTGCTCACCCCGTAAGGGGTATAGAGTAACGATTTATTATTAAGTTTGTACATTATTTATCCTGACGTGGACATAGTGACCACACCGCGTGCAATGGTAAGCACGGTGCAATCCAAAAAACGATTACAACCATCGACAGTAAAGAAAATCAATCGATAATGGCAGTGATTATACCGG
Source organism: Automeris io (assembly GCA_036320925.1). NCBI lineage: Eukaryota > Metazoa > Arthropoda > Insecta > Lepidoptera > Saturniidae > Automeris > Automeris io. Next base: position 9,336,728 of record JAUDJH010000023.1, on the reverse strand, counting down.
CCTGCACACTTGGTCGGGTGAAAGGTTATTTGGTTTAAGCGACATTTTTTGGTGATATAGTAATATATACTTTAGGAATCAGCGTTTTTTACCAATTCCAAATATATATTTATTACTATATCACCAAAAAATATCACTTAAACCAAATAGCCTTTCACCCGACGACTTAATAGAAATTATAGTGAGGCCAAGAAAGGCAACGACAGCCAAGAGATGGAAACCCGTTGGCAGTCGTTATCGCTATGTTGGCCCAAATATACCACGACCGAAGTTCTCTAAATCTATACTAATATTATAAAGCTGAAGAGTTTGTTTGTTTGTTTGTTTGTTTGAACGCGCTAATCTCAGGAACTACTGGTTCGAATTGAAAAATTCTTTTTGAGTTGAATCTATACTAATATTATAAAGCTGAAGAGTTTGTTTGTTTGTTTGAACGCGCTAATCTCAGGAACTACTGGTTCGAATTGAAAAATTCTTTTTGAGTTGAATAGACCATTTATCGAGGAAGGCTTTAGGCTATATAACATCACGATGCAATTATTAGAAACGAAGAAATAATGGAAATCTATATTAATATTATAAAGCTGAAGAGTTTGTTTGTTTGTTTGTTTGAACGCGCTAATCTCAGGAACTACTGGTTCGAATTGAAAAATTCTTTTTGAGTTGAATAGACCATTTATCGGGGAAGGCTTTAGGCTATATAACATCACGATGCAATTATTAAAAACTAAGAAATAATGGAAAATGTGAAAAAAACGGGGAAAATTATTCATCCTTGAGGGCTTCCATTGCGTGCGCTGCAAAAACGGTTCAAGATACCAAAAATATATGTAAGAAAGAAGTATTCCTCTTGAAATGATCTAAAAAAATGTCCCCGACAGTATATGTCTATCTTTTTAGATTAAGTCACTAGAACCGTTTTTATGGTAAACAAATTTGGTCGAAATTAATGCATTATTTGTTAAGAGTTGTATCAACGTAATAATATTAGGTCCTTACATATGAAATTGGCGTTTTTCGTACTGGCCACTTTAATCACAAATTTCTCCTCTTTGGTAAGGAATTCCAAATTCAAATTTGTACAGCTATAGACTCATGTATTTGTGCTTCGATGATCGACATTCATTTGTTTTTTTCTTCTGTTTTTTTCTGTTTGCGTCACTCATTTTACAAAATGGAAAACTTAAAATATCGCATTATTTACGAGTACGAGTTCCGCCGTGGCACTAGTGCTGCGGAAACAACTCGAAGGGTGAATGATGTGTATGGCGGTCGTGTTGCAAAAGAAAACACAGTTCGTTTTTGATTCCAACGTTTTCGTTCTGGAAATTTCGACCTGCAGAACAAGCCCCGTGGCCGGCCTGAGACTCAAGTTGATAATGAAGAGTTGAAGGCTATTGTGGAAGCGGATCCATCGCAAACCACGTCCGAGTTAGCTGCAGGCTGCGATGTTAGTGATAAAACTGTTTTAATTCACTTGAAGCAAATTGGGAAGATTAAAAAGCTTGAAAGGTGGGTACCTCACGAATTGACTGAAGCAAACCGGCAAACGCGCGTCGACTGCTGCGTTACATTACTAAACCGGCACAATAATGAAGGTATTTTAAACCGAATCATTACCTGTGATGAAAAATGGTTTCTTTACGATAATCGGAAGCGCTCAGCGCAATGGTTGGATCCTGGCCAGCCAGCCAAATCCTGCCCCAAGCGAAAATTAACCCCAAAAAAGTTACTTGTAAGCGTTTGGTGGACTAGTGCCGGTATTGTTCATTACAGTTTTCTCAAATCTGACCAGACTATTACGGCTGATGTCTATTGTCAGCAATTGCAAACCATGATGGAAAAGCTAGCGGCTAAACAACCTAGGCTGGTCAATCGCTCCACGCCACTGCTGCTTCACGACAACGCTAGACCACACACTGCGCAACAGACGGCTACTAAATTACAAGAGCTTCAATTGGAAAGTCTAAGACATCCTCCGTACTCCCCGTACCTTGCTCCAACAGATTACCATTTTTTTCGAAATTTGGATAACTTCTTGCAAGGGAAAAATTCAACTCCGATGGGGCAGTCCAAATCGCCTTCAAAGATTTTATTGATTCCCGTCCGACTGGTTTTTTTAGTAAAGGGATCAATGAACTACCTATGAGATGGCAAAAGTGCATAGAAAATAATGGTTCATACTTTGATTAATTAAATATATTATATTAAAAAATATTCGACTTTTTGTTCCTCCCATATTAAACGCCAATTTCATATGTAAGGACCTAATATTAATCTTTATCCAAATAAATGTGTTGTTGATCAAGAGTATTTAATTGTGAACAAAATTGTCTTTGACATCACTTAATTTCAATGAACATCTTAGAAGATATTACAAAACCTTATATAGCAAAACAACGTTTGCCGGATCAGCTAGTATACAGTATAAACAACTACATGTAGACAAGTAGATTCCAAAATGCAACAATTGAGTCACTATGACAGCTTTTTTACTTACATAGCCAAGATAAACTTTCCAAAAACATTGAATTAAAAAAATGTATAATTTTTATATAGTAGGTTACGAAAATCATGTCCGATCCGTGAAGTCGTTACTCAATATAGATATTAGATTCTATCTATGTCATCCTTTTTAGTTGCTGAGTAAAAAAAATCGAAAAAAATAAAAACCTAATTAAATGATAAAAACATACATAGCAACACTGAGAGCATGCGTAGCTCGTGAACAAAGTGAGGATGGAAAGCTAAGGAACATGCTAGTAGATTATGACGTCACAAGGGTCATGATTGCTATGATCCCAAGCACCATTTATCATTTAAATCGTTTCATTAGTTTTTAAACTGATTTTTGTAACTAATCCGATAGATCGCATTTAAAATCATTAAAATCATTCAATATTTTATGACAATAACTTTTTAATGTTCATAAGTAATATATTATAATTTTCTTATGCATTATGATAACTTTATCGTATCACCAATACACCCCTAACAGGCCGGACAAGATTTTTAAAACATACTGTAGAATTACTATTTTCTTTGTAAATAATCAACAGCGGAAGTTTTATATCGGCTTCCTTTTTATACGTTCACCGCACGCCAATGTAAGTAAACAGTTTATACTTTTATCAGTCATTAATGTATTTTTATTAATCACCTCACTGCTCACACCAAAAGGGATTTAGCGTGATGAAACTCCTTTATAGTAATTTTTAACAGAATGATTTAAAAAATACATACCATGTGTTTAAAAATCAAACTATAGCAGTAACGCTCGTTGAATTTTAGTACATAAATACGAAACACTTGTTTGAAGAAAAACCACACACTATTTTATAACAATCCGCTCTAGTTTTGATTCGAAACTGCTGTTGTACATTCGCGTTGCGTATTTATATACCTATAAGTTATAGATGGGCGTAATCATGATTACTTTTAATCAGATTAATAATCAGATTACAAGTAATCATGACGAATGTAATCATGATTACTTGTAATCTGATTACTTTTAATCATGATTACATGGGTAATCATTAATCTTGATTACAGTAATCATTCAATTAATCATGATTATTTTAATGATTACTTTTGAGTTCTGGCTGAGAGAGAGACCGATTTAAATACTCGTTTATTTAATTTTTCAAGTTATTTTATTTCGAATTATATATGACCCCAAACTTCCGTCTAATAGAGGGGTGGTGTCCAGTGGAGAGAGGGGGGTGGCGTCCAGCGGAGAGAGGGGGGGTGGCGTCCAGGGGAGAGTGGGGGGGTGGCTTCCAGCGGAGAGTGGGGGGTGGCGTCCAGTGGAGAGGGGGGTGGCGTCCAGTGGAGAGTAGGGTGGCGTCTAGCTGAGAGTGGGGGGTGGCGTCCAGCAGAGAGTGGGGGGTGGCGTCCAGTGGAGATTGGGGGGATCCAGCGGAGAGTGGGGGGTGGCGTCCAGCGGAGAGTGGGGGGGGTGGCGTCCAGCGAAGAGTTGGGGTTTCGTCCAGCAGAAAGTGGAGGGTGGCGTCCAGCAGAGAGGGGGGGGGGTGACGTCCAGCGGAGGGTGGGGTGGTGTCGTCGTGTGTGTGCTCACACGTCGCCCCAATGGGAGGTATTGTTTGGGTAGTTTTACGACCCTCTCCCAGGGAGAAGGCCTGTCTAAGACCAATCGCTCGCTGGGCCCCTAGGAAGTATCTAGATTCCCAGGCCCGGCGAAGGCGAAGATTAGGCAGTGCTGGCACCCGGTGGTTTTAGCCGGTGCAAGTCCGACCCCGAATATCCGTCTCGTTGAGCGAATCATAATCACTATAAGGATCTTTGCAATTGTGTACTGTGTAGTAACTCGCTTCGACCTGAGTACGTTCAGGACAATTTTTTGTGCTTTCAGCCGTTTGAGTTGGTAGGTTAATTGCCGGAATTGGGTCGTGACCATAGTACACTAATGAAAAAACTGGCATAGTGACTTGCTTCGACCTGACTACTTTCAGGATCAGTTCGTGCTCGGTGGCCATTAAGTAAATCCAACGAAATCTAGCTAATCATAGATGTTTTTACTATTGTTCTGAGTGATTCCTGGACTATTAGAAGTTATTATCAAAGTACCGCCCATATTTTACTGAAATACCGGCTCCTACCCGATAACCCACGCCCACCTTCGAGATGGAGAATACTTCTAATAATGGCCAAAGACTTTGTGTGCAATCCTTTAAGTTAAAGTTAAATTTTCAAAACAGAAAAAATGTAATTACAATTTTTTTAGTTTTATTACTCATTAAACATATATATATATATATATATATATATATATATATATAATTTGGTAAACAAAAAAGCGTTTTTAGTGAGATAAAAATGGCGCGTGCCCGTATGTCGATTTGCTTCTTATTTTCTGAGTACTATATTCTTTAGTCTTTAAAAAACTAGAAGTCAAACGTGAAAAAAAAATTAAGCGAATTGAAAAAAAAACTATGTATGTGTCCCGCTGATTTATTGTAAGAATCAAAGCTATTAGGTAGAACGTCAGTTATCCGGAAATAAAAACAGATCGATATCTCAACTTTAGTTATGAGTTAAAATTCAAAATACGATACGAACGTGTGCGGCGGTTCGGTTTACATCAAAGACGAAACCGAGTCAGTAGAGAGAGACGGATGACCAAGAAAGGTGATGTTGCGCTCTGCGCTATAGAAGCTTGTGTAAATTTGAGAAAATGATGTCTTGTTCTGATCAATTAAAATTTTGCGCTATCTTGCTCTGTCTCTCTACCTCCATCCCGAAGGCGGGCGTGGATTATCGGGTTGGAGACGGTATTTCAGTAAAATATGGGCGGTAGATTGATAATCAGTTCTAATAATCCAGGAATCATCCAGAACAATGGTAAAAGCATCAATGATTAGCTAGATTTCGTTGGATTTACTTAATGTCCACCGAGCACTAACTGATCCTGAAAGTAGTCAGGTCGAAGCGAGTCACTATGCCGGTCTTTGCACTATTGTACTGCGGTCACGACCCAGTTCGGGTAATCGCCCTAACACCTAACTATGTGGTGGTACTAAGTTCGCCAGTTTAGCTAGTAGTAGTCGTACACTATAAATAAAAAAAAGGCGAGCGCCGCTCTGCTGTCGGCAGCACATTTTACGCATCAAACAGAAAAGTAATCATAAAAGTAATCATGATTAATTGTAATCTGATTAAAGATTAATAATCCTTAATCACCGAAAAATGATTACTTTTTTTGATTAATTTCGTTAATCATTAATCATGATTAATGATTACAGAATGTAATCGTAATCATTAATCATTAATCTGATTACATTTTGCCCATCTCTGCCTATAACATAGAACGCATCTCTCATTGTTTTGCGGATTGCAAACAATTCTACGTTGTTATTTAGAGTTATGTACCTCGAAAGGAAAAGTAACCCTTAAAATAATAATAATAATAAAGAACTGGCAAAATTCAAAGGTAATGAGTACCTTGGATTGCAAAGACATATGGAAGAACGAAGATATGGGCCTGATGTAGATCCGATTGCCTCTGTCTCTTAGCTACGTTACGGTGACATTTTTGGGAAAACCGAAGATTTGTCTATGCAATTATAGACAAGGTTATCAAGACGAACAACTACAGAAAACATATCCTCAAGGTCGGCACGGTCGACACATGTCGAGCATACCACCGTCCCGGAGAAACTTCGAGGCATGTAGTTTTTGATTGTTCGTTTCTTGCTAACGGCGAGTTCGTCCACAGACATAACCAAGCAGCCGAGATCATACACCAGCAACTTGCTATTTCATATGGCCTTCTGGACACTGATATACCATACTAAGAGTACATACCTGAGATAATGGTCGTGCAGTGCTGTGCTGGGATCGAACTATTATTACCGATAGAGTTATTTTTGCTAATAGACCTGACATTGTGATAGTAGATCGGAAGGCGCACCGGACAATACCACATGATGAGAATCCCTTGTAAGCAGAAAAAGAAAAGACTTTCAAATATTTACTCGCAAACAGGATTACCAGCATATAAAAATGTATATAAATTTTGTAAATGTATATAAAAATGTATATAAAGGAGCTCAGAATGAGGAAACTCCTAATAATGCGTGCCGTATCGAGTAATACTGCCTTCTATATCCGGCCCTTGATCCCACAACCAAGAGTGAATCTCTTAAGATGGCAATCGAGGCTCTTTGCGATCAGTCCATTAGTCGATATGACTAGCGGGATAATAATCGTTGAATCCACATCGCACATGCTGGTAATCTCTTGTACGAGGTCTAAATATTTTGACGATTTTTTTATTTATTATTGTTGTTTTAATATACTAATAATGTAACTGTAGCGGCCTTGTGTATAAGGGATTGGTATCCATACGCGGCAACGCGAGTAATCATAGATTCGTATCCAGGCACGTACCTCAGGAATTTTCCAGACAGGGATGCTCCTGCGTTGCCACGGAATCCATAACTGGCTAAGAACCCTAAGTACTGACCCTCTCGCCTTATAAAGTTGTAAAAGCCCTAACTAAGGCTAACAGCATTTCATCTTGCCGATAAAAAACTATGTCTGAAAGGCTCTAGGTATATCAACAACTGGACACGTACAAGCTTTTGGGAGTCGAAGCTGCTCGCGTCCGTAGGCTTTACTCTAGTTTCCCTACACGTGACTCCTGGGTGGTGCTAATCGAGCAGCAGCGAGGTGGTAGGGCGTCGGTGCCCGTCTGGATCGCGACCACAGTGCATGGGTGTAAAGCCCGTCATAGTGACCAGTTTCAGCTGTTCGCGTTTCGGGATCAGCTTGTGTATATCCAGTAGCTCATATACCTAGAGATCTTCAGTCGCGGTTTATGTCGGCCGTCATGACGATGTAGACTATTAATGGATTTTCATCCTTTGATAGTCGCTTTCGTTTTTAGACTACACTGTACTTACCATCAGGTACTCTGTAGTCACTATGTCGAGACAGTGTAAAAAAAAAAGCTGCTCCCGAAACGCGGCAAATAGCGAAATAGACATTTTACTCGTTCATCCATAGCGAATAAGATCCGATTGCATGTTACTGATCTAATTTAGAGTCAGAGATAGTAACGCTCCGTCCATTGGGCACCATAATTACTTACGACCTTGTAACTAAAGTCAGAGGCTTGCAACATTTTTAAGCTACGCCACAAAGTATTATCTGAAATAAACAAAACTTTTTCTATAAGTGTATAATTAATATCTATATTTCATCATGCTGATTCCCCATTGGGGTAGGCAGAGGGAATAAAACGCCACTTCCCATTTTGTAAAACGGTCTTTAGCATTCCTCCTTAGCATTCGTTAACCCTTTCCCTACTATCGGTGTCTATAATCACTAACTAGAAAACGCCGCCCGTTCACGATGGGTGACTATATTTTATTCACCCGTGTTATTTTTGTTCTGTGAACCAATGAAATTCGTTTTGAGACAAAACTTTGACCTTGAATGTTGAAAGTTGCGCGGTTGTAGTGCGTACTTTAGCACGGAGCTCCGTTTTCTGCGAACACTTTGAAGAAAGGCCTGCCGTAGTGAAAGGGTTTATCCCTTCGTGAACTCTCACCGATGTCGCGTACGTGATGTTGACCTTACCCTTCATCAGGGCTCTTTTTATTTGGTCTATGTAAAAAAGATACGATTTATGACGAAAAATATAATTAACCATTTTAATAGTTGAATTGAATTAATTGATCTAGGAGACAGCCAAATGATTACTGAGATCGGAAAAGACTTGGAGCGGAAAAAGAAAGTACGTTAGGACAAAGAAAAAAATATCGTAAAAATCACAGTATTAAGCGCTGTAGGTAGACAAAGTGTAAAAGTTAAATAGTCGTTCAGTCAAATTTATACAGAAAATAAATAATAATGTACCATTACGCTATAACCCTTACAGGGTGAGCAAAGATGCATTAGTGGCTGTATCCACTTTGTGCTTATGTGTCATGCCCAACGTGACCAGTAACGCAGCTAATCGCCGTTCTCAGGACACTTACACATTAATAATAATAATAATAATAAAATTATTTATTCGACAAACAACTACAAGGCAGCACATTAAAAATCAGCTGACATCCAAACTAGGACATCCTGTATCTTGGATGTCAGCATATTTCACACAAATTTGTTACAGTTTTTTACTGCTACATTACATTTCTATTAGATTCCATGCGAGTTTTCATTTATACGATAAAACTGAAAAGAAACGTCTCTGAGAAATTAATATACGATTTAAATTATTGTATAAAATGAGCTGAAAGAAAAATGTTTCCAACTCCGAATCACATAAATCATCCATTGAAGGTATTTTTAAAGTCGTTGTGTAATGGAAAAGTATCATTAAAAATTGTGTTTGTACCTTATATTAAAATTTAATAATCGGCCAAAATTTCTGCACGTTACGAAACTTTGGCCCAAAATGTAGGACGTTAGTATATCAATTTCACAATTTTTTTCGGCGGGATAGATGTTGATGGCGACAACCTAAGGTGATCTACTAGTGTTTTGGATGCGACTAAAGAAAGCTATGGATATGTCGGAGTGCCGGAGGGACGCGTTCGCCCAGAGCGAGCGTGACAATAGCCGGGCAGTAGACTTGAGGGATTCTGCTGCCCGGATGAGAGGGAGGCGGTGCACCGGTGTCCGGCGCGCCGCCTGAGAGAGAGGTTTTGGAGGGGTGGATTTTTACTCCCACCTCTCCCCCAGAGAGATAGCTTCAACAAGGCCTTTTGTTCCCTGGGCGGCTGGACGAATTTGGCTTCCCAGGCCCGGGTGGAGCAATCGGAGGGACACCCCGGGGGTTTTTAGTCAGTAAGAGTCTGACACACCGGGGTCGCTGCCCTCACAGCGCCCCTGATGGTCCTATGCAGGATTTTTCACCGGGATAAAAAAAAACCGTCAGAGTGGAGCAATAAATTCAACTCCTAATTACGACATCAAACTATTTATCTATTGGAGAATATTCTACGCAGAATGTCTACCAGTCTTGTCGGCTCTTCTCGGTAGACAGTGCTTACCAAACCGGTGATATATTTCCTTTATTGATGATTATTAACTGCTTGTAGTAATTATAATATAATACTTAACCTCTGACCTCGCCCACAAGATTACCAGAATGTGGAACGTAGATTCAATGATTATTGTCCCGATAATCATTTTTTGGAAGAACAATTTCCTGTTGGCTGTAAAAGGCCTTTACAACGTCACTAGGCGAGAAATAGAATATAATCATATAATTTATAAATAATAATATAATTATATTTTTTTATATAATAGAATTTTTGGGAGTCGAAGCTGCTCGCGTCCGTAGGCTTTACCCTAGTTTCCCTACACGTGACTCCTGGGTGGTGCTAAACGAGCAGCAGCGAGGTGGTAGGGCGCCGGTGCCCGTCTGGATCGCGACCACAGTACACGGGTGTAAAGTAGTGATGCCACGAATAGTGAATTGGCCGAATACCGAATACCGAATATTCGGCAACGCTGACGGCCGAAGCGCCGAATATTCGGCCGCCGAATATTCGGCATGGGAAACATGCTTATCGGGGGCGCGTTAGCTGTATTAAGGCAAGTTGCAACCTGTTTTCCTCGTTGCGTTGGCGCGGCAAGCAAAGACAATAAAATACCCAATACAAACGAAAAAAAAATACCCAAACCTTTCGAAATTTGCTAAAGTTTATCTTTCTTCTCCTGGAAGTAGCGTGTTTAGTGAGAGGTTTGTTTTTGAGACTGGTAACATTTACGATGAAAAGCATAATCATTTGCTACCAAAAAATGCTGAAAAGCTTGTTTTTATCCATCACAACTTACAACTGATCAATTTTAATTACTAAAGTGTTATAATTTGGAAATAAATAAATAATTTTGAGTAATATAACGTGTCTTTTTTACATGATTTGGTATTCGGTATTCGGCCGAATAGTACGTACTATTCGGCCGAATACCGAATAGCAAAAAAAGTGGCCGAATAGGCCGAATACCGAATAGTTGCCGAATATTCGTGGCATCTCTAGTGTAAAGCCCGTCATAGTGACCAGTTTCGGCTTGTCGCGTTTCGGGATCAGCTTGCGTACGTCAAGTAGCTCATATACCTAGAGACCTTCAGTCGTGGTATATGTGGGCCGACATGACGATGTAGACTATCAATGGATTTTCATCCTTTGATGGTCGCTTTCGTTTTTGGACTACACTGTACTTACGATCAGGTACTCTGTAGTCACTATGTCGAGCCAGTTAGGTTTACAGGTTGATGGCAATGCATGGGGACCCTTGTGGGTACATACCTCGGTTTGAGTGGCCTACCAGGGAAAGAATATACACTCATCAATTAGCATTACGGAAATGACTAACATGAGATGAAACACCAATAGTCAAATCCGTGAAAAAGGTTTTTCTAAGGTAGTGGCGCTACGATGACACTACCTGTGTTTAGTTCTTCGTAGGCGACAGTGGCCGCTTACCATTAGGTAGAATTTCGCCTATTTGCCTTTCCTTCACTTAAAAAAGTAATTAAATTCACTGATTGTTAGATTTAGAACATCTAGTGAGATGTCTATCATATATGAGATGTCATCTAATGTACATGAGATCTTTCTAAACATGTGGAATCGCTCTTGTAGTGCAGAGATATCGGTATAAGTCCGACTAATCTCGGTCTTGTAACCCCCCTGTGCAGCTGAGACGGTCCTATGAGGATTTACTCTAAGTAAAAAAAAAACACTTTGGGAATCAATGATCTACATGAATGTACAAATTGTTGGAAGGAAGTAGCGAGTTCAAGGCAAGAAATAATCTATTCTAAGAATGCGAATCATCTTCTCTTTCTTCGTGAGCGACACATTTGATGTTTGTATGACGTATCTTCAATCTCGTTATGTCAAAATTTCATACAATAAAAAAACAATAAACAGTAACGCATATTGTGTTCTGCGCTCGGTACAAGCTATAAGCTACGGCGATATCTTCGTTACAGTGTCAGCCCTTATATTCCATATAGCTTAGTGATACCTTCCAAAACAGACTTTTTTTTACTTGGGGTAAATGCTTGATGACTCAACTTAGGGTCAGTTTTTTCATGTAGGTGCCTTTCACGGGTATCACGGGGTGAAATCCTGCATAGAGCCGTTAGGGCAACCGTAAGGGTGGCAGCCCCAGTCTATCAGACGTCTACTGGCTGAACACCCTCAAGGTGTTTCTCTATTTGCTGCAATCTAGACCTGGGGTTTGGTACTTCACCTACGCGACGGCGAGCAGAGTGTTTTCCAGGCACCTACTCTATGAGACAAGGTATAAAGGGCTGCAATCCTCAGGACCTCTCTTTAGTTAGTAATATTTACTTTAAAAAAGATGTACACCTCTTAAGCTTCTTACTTGGACTCACGCCGAATACAATCGGTCCGTAATTGTAAACCTTGATCCACTTATCGTTTTATGGTTCATGTTCTTTTAGATTAATCTACATTATATTTGCCAGTATATTGTCTCTTATGAAATCGTTATGTTGTTATTAAGAAGGTATCTGTGTACATTCATTGTTATTTTTTTTGATGGGACAATATGGTAATGGCCGGGAAAGGCTCACGCTAGGTGAAGAGGGTGAACACTGAACGTGTTCAGCCAGCGAATGTATAGTTTGAGTGGCATCAAAAGAGCACCCTTATTTTTACAGAGCTAAACTTGAGCGATCACCCAGGGCTGGAAACTAAGGTGATGTACTAGCATTTCGGATGCGACCACCTTGAGAAGAAACGCCGAAACAAACTCAAAGTTGCGTCGGAGTACAACAACCGCGTGTTAGTTGTGTTTTATATATATTTTTTATACTAATCCAGCGATGGTGACGCGACGTTATCCGGGTAGAAATAATTTACCTTGCGGATCGATTTTCCAAAAACGTCCAAACATTGTATGTACAAATGGGATAACCTCATATAAAGATACAACACCACCACCACTATACCATATTTACTTAGTATACTTAGATACCACTATAAAGTAAACTACAACACTATAAAAATATTGAATAATTACCTATATACATAGGGTAACTCATTAAAATTGTTATTACTTTGCAATATATATTTACTAAGTATAAGCACCATTTGACTCAACTCAAGTTCAAGGAGTTTGAGTATTTTCTTATCGGTGAATTAAATACTAGATACAAAAATACTTATGAAAAATATTGAACCGTTACAGTGCCATCTGTTGTCGAGTAGAAACATCTGATACACATGTCGATATTGTACGCGGCAAATCCTTTGTACACCATACTAAAAACAACTTAGGGTTGTTCGGCTATCGATAAAGTATCAGACGTGTTTGATAGTTACGATAGCAAAAATTTTGGCGACCACGTTGGCAAGAAATTACAGAAATTAGAGAACAGAGAGAAAATGGTTTTTCATTTATGAAAATTCAATACATCAACCGTGTCTAACAAGGCTGAAATTTATAGATGCTATTTCAACTTTGCTTAGCAAAATTCTTAAAAATAAATTCGTTTTGACAAAAACTTAATATATAATAGGAACTTGAGTATAGCCATAGTATTCGTAGAGCCAAGTCAATGTTCTCAAAATCTGTGACATACCAAATCCTTTGACATTCATTGAGTAATAAAAATTATAATATTTTAGTACAGCCTAAGCAAACTTAAAGATGCGTCTGTAAATCTGAGCCTAAGACTTAACACACTTTTGAGGCCCATAGAAAAAAACAATTTTTTAAATAAGTAATGTTATACGATGTAGAGTGTAATTTTACACCTGTTTTAATTGAAACTAGAACAGTAGTCAAACGAACAAAAAAAAGCTTATTAATATAGAACAAAGTTGAGTAAAAAGCAAGAAAAAAATAATAGAAACGACAAAAAACGTTGTGAGATATTAATTTAAACATTAAAAATGGATATTAGATGGCATTCAGTAATCAGTTGGACTTCTTAATGGACTGACTAAGGTACTGAATGGTCTCGGCATGTTTAAGATCAGGTCGTCTTGACTGCCCTGTGGAATCTTTCTCCAAGACAAACAGGTAAACACTCCATCTGATAGAAAGTGGTCGCTGTCACCTATAGAAAACAAAAAGTGTCATCATCTGAAAAGGTTTCAGATTTGTTATGATTTTTATGATAAAAAAGTAAATAAATGGTTGGAAATGAGTTTCGTAAAGTTTATATAAAAAGTAACCACGATATAACATAGGCCTGACCTACGTAATACCTGAAAGAGGTTGCCTTAAAATACTACAGCTGATCATAGCACACGCTTACACAATTAATAATTTATGTAACACGTCTTTTCTTTGATAAAAATAGATGCTTCTTGTAAATATTGCTCTTCAAAATGACTAAGTTGCAGATATAAAAAAAGTATCGTGATGAGGATGTAATGCTTGATGTTTTATGTACATCTACTTGTTTTCTTTTTCGTATATTTGCAATTATTTTTCTCTTTTTCGCATGCCATAAACAAGTGAATGATTTGCTTGTTTATGGTAAACAATGCGAGAAAGAGCAAATTAATTATAAATCACATGTCTATTATTTTACAACTTATTTTTTTATAAATAATGTGTACATTATAAATACACGAGAAGAAAATAGACAAACAATTGATTTACAAAACACAAAATATTTGCAATGGTCTCAACATAGAGAAAATAATTCCGTTTCTCTTTTACTCTAATAAAAATTATCTGTATGATCTATGTGAATAAACGCTATATAGATGTCACCACTGTAGACTCGGGATATGATTTAAATAAAACTAATAGTTGCTATATCGCTACCCATCATTTATTAAATATTGTGGCAGAGTATTGAATCGTGTGTTACAAAACGATAGCGTGATTCAATACTCTGCCAGCGCCATCTCTTGAATAAATAAAAAACTATAAAAGATACATTCTCAATTCAACATCCCGCCCACCATGGACAAAATATGGACCAACCGCCCACCTTGCCTTATTAATAAAATATATTTCTTACACTATACTTGACTTTGAATTGCATTGCAATTGTTCTATGGGAAGTAATATTAGTTACCTAACAAGATACGGACTTTTCATTGTATCCTGTAATGGTACGCGTTACTGACGAAAGGTTAATATTTTGTCCATAAGAAGTGGTTCTGACTCTGATGCGGACGCAGCCGCTATTAACTTAAAACTACTATTGTGTTCATCTTCCAAAATCAAAAAATTATGTCTATCTGTATTCTCATCCTTCCCTTTAACTTCTCCTGACAGTATCCACCCTAGTTCAGAATCCTGCGCTATTAACGATCCCGTAGGATCTTTACTAAGTCCATGTTTAAGGACTTTGCTATAAACTGAGGAACTTACAAGGATATCAATTTTTCCTTGTGTATTCCAACTAGGATCTGCTAAATTGTGATGTTTTAGTTCTTCCCACAATGGAAACTCTATTTTATGTGAAGGAAGCATTGATGTTATGTTCTTTTGAACATGAGCCTTAATTGATAAAACAAAGTGTGGGTTGTACATTGATTGCAATTTTATGTAAACAATATATTTAGTCAATGTACCACCCTTAGTATCTTCCCCTAGCCTTAGTGATGACTTATAACTGACATACTTCTTTAATCCTAGCAGTTGCACAGCTGACTCCGTAATATACGAAGCCTGCGAGCACTGATCCAGCAAAGCGCGCAACGTCACTTCCGTTCCTTTACCGGATGTGACCTTCACTAAAGCCGTAGGCAATAAATCATGGCTGCTGCAGGTTGCAGCACAATTCGTAACAATGTTACTTGCTTCGTTATTTGTTTCATTGGTATCAACTGATTGCTTATATTCTAAATTGTGGTCAGTTGATACTGATACATCTTTAAAATGGAGTAACGAATGATGCTTTCTTTTACACATCCGACATCTAGTTGGTAACCGACAATTATATACCATGTGACCCGGCCCGAGACAATTAAAACATAATCTGTTGGATTGAACAAAACTACGCCGTGAAGTTACATTTTTAGTACTAAATTTTTTACAATTACCAAGTTTATGGTCAGCCTTACAGAATGCGCACGACAAATTAGCTACATACAGTGTTTTGACAGGAACATTTTTTGCAACAGTATTTTTAGACGATTTACTGTCTAAAAATTCTAGTGAGCGGAATCTTTGTTGCAAAAATTGACGAAACTGCTCTAACGTAGGTAATTCTCCAGAATGTTCACAAATTTTGGCTTCCCATAATTTCCGCGACTCAGAATCTAATTTTATACTTAGTATATATATAATAATTATGTCCCAGGTGTCAACATTAATTCCCAAATTTTTAAGAGCACTTAAACAATCGTTACTTGTATCCAATAAATTCTTAATTAATGAAGCTGACTCTCCCGATAGGTTTTTTTGATTAAGCAAACGTTCTAAAATACAATATGTCATATATTTTGTATTGTTGTAACGAGTGTTTAATTGCTCCCAAGATGTCTGATAATTTGAGCTACAAATAGGTACATTTCTTAAGAGTTGATCGGCTTCTCCTGTTAAATGACTTTTTAAATATTGAAGTCGCTGAACATCATCTAAGGATTGGTTATTGTGAATCAGTGATAAAAATAAATCTCGGAAAGAGACCCACTCTGAGTACTGCCCTGAAAACATCGGTAAACTAATTTTCGGTAACTTTACATTGTAAGTATTATTTATGCAGTCTCCTGAACAAGATCGTATCTGTGATGCATTTTGAGATCTTTCTGATTTACACAATTTATCCAATGCATCTCTCAATTCCGTTTTGAAGTCTAAATATAAATCTTCAGTAGCCTCGAACATATTAGACGATCCATAGTGCGATTTATTGTACTCAGATTCCTTTGTTTCGCTTAATATTGTACGATGTGTGTCAGAAAATGATGCCCATTGCGATTCCAAATTCTCCAACCTCACTTCGACATAAGACTTAGATATCCGATCTTCGGGTGATTTTTTAAAGTTAGACCTCGCTCGTGCTATGGCCGTATTAGTCACTACTTGAAGTTTATTATAAACCTCCATCTTTTTTAGGTATCAATCCAAACAGCTTACACAAATGCAATGTCTCAATCACCTCTTGATAATTGTACTTAGACCGAACAAACGTGATTTTTCTAAGTCGCTGTAAAATTTTGTATTCTAAATTTTCTAAGTCTTTGTAACACTTTGTAATTTCATAAAATTTGGGCATAGGTTCCCCGTCACTTCACTTTTTCGCTAAATATACTAAGTTCCGGCAAATTATTGTTAATACTCTTGACTAAATTTTCTAAGTTCAAATTAACTACCTCTAATTCTTCAAAGTTATTTTGTTTATGACAATAAGGTTCAATATTCAATAGTTCAATACTCACAAACACACTCACATACGATGACACTTGTTTAATTACCACCGCTCCGTCAGGTGGCGCCACTGCTGACTTGATCTTTACCAGGATGTATCTTGTATCTTCACTTGAATCTCCACTCGATGATTGCGCCACGGCTGACTTGATATTCACCAAAATATACCTTGTATCTTCACTCGAAGATTGCGCCCCGAACAGCGATCCACTGCCCCTGGGTGCGCCGCTGACACCAAAAAAGGTTCTCGGGAACCGAAGCACACGGTACACTCACTTAACCGGAACAAAAACCCGACTTCGAAGGACCATGAACAAACGCTAAATAGATGTCACCACTGTAGACTCGGGATATGATTTAAATAAAACTAATAGTTGCTATATCGCTACTCATCATTTATTAAATATTGTGGCAGAGTATTGAATCGTGTGTTACAAAACGATAGCGTGATTCAATACTCTGCCAGCGCCATCTCTTGAATAAATAAAAAACTATAAAAGATACATTCTCAATTCAACACTATGCCTTCCGACCATAAAATAATATTGGAATATTTCATTCGATACTTGAGTGGGTTCAAAAGTATCGCCGATACATTTAATTGCATTTTCTACAACTCAATGTCGGCAAAATAACTTTGATCTTTGCATTGCTTTGAACTTTGAAATTTATGTCAAAGAATTGCCAACGACGCGGCTTTACCTCTAAATTTAGGGGTTTTAAGTGCTAGTGAAATTTTTTGCACCAGCAACTGTTTAGGGTATGCTAGGAATTTTTAAATTTTATAATTGAGAACAATAAAAGTAGCCCAAAAACACAAGTTCATACTATTATATCCATTTATTATACTTATGATTTTAATGACATACAAATTTTAAAGATTTTTAAAGAATATTTTACACACATTTTTATGAATAACATAGTAATATTTTCTTCTAATTTCTGTCTTATTAACTAAATTCTTATTTATTATACATTTGACTTGATTGGTGAAGCAAATATTGGCTTTATTGTTTATAAAATATTTTTAGAGGTATTTTAAATAATTTAGGGAGACTTGTTCCATCAGGGCCAGCAGCATTATACTTTAGTACAGTTTACTTCTTCGGTGTGAGTGGTGTCGTCTGTAAAAATAAGAAAAAAGTTGCAATATATCGGTAGGCTAATTTTAAAAATATTGAATAAACTTTAAATACATTATTGAATATAAAGTTACCTTATCATAGAATAAATATAAGAAAATGCTCGTAAGATAGGCAACCGATATCAAACTAGAAATATTGTCTTATATTAATACAGCATTCCTTTAATTTTTTTTTTCACGTAATTTATATATTATGATTTACATTAATAGGATCTTTCACTTTGTATCGTTACATACTAAAAATTGGTTTTAGCAATATTGCACTCGATGTAGCGATATAATGAAGATTTTAAGATAAATTAGTAAAGAATCGACATAATTAAAGTTATGAAAGTCATATTTTGTAATTAATCAATTTATTATTTACAATAAATGCTTAGCTATAAAATGTGATTTAATTACTATTGTATATTAATATTTCATCATGTTTAAATTTTAATTGTGAATGTATTTTATTAATTTCATAAATGGCGCTTGATACATTTTTCCAATGGTATTAAGTACTTTCTAATAAATTTTAGTTGATATTTCTAATCTATTTAGTACTAAATGCCTAAAATTAATGGAATATTAAAATAATTCTTTACAATTATTTTAGAACATGATAGATAAAATAGTTTTTGTTAGTTTATATGTTTACATCATGTCTTGATGTACGTAAAAATATGCTGCTTAAGTTTTGTTATCATTTCAGAGTTACAATGTATTCAGCAAAATATGGGATAGACGATTACCTAAAAGAAATAAATAGATTGATTCCTGAAACAGGCGAAAATAGTAAGCTTTTTTTTTATATCAAATCATTTATATTGGTAATTAACCATTGTATATTTTTGAATACATATGAAGTTATAAATATCTTTAAATGTAAGAAACAATCTTATGAGTCTATATCCAGCACTTCATTATAGATATTAGTACCATTAGTATTAATTAATATAGTTAACAAAAGGTAAATAAATGTTGGTTTGTATTAAAAATTATATTTTAAGCTGATTAAAGAAAACCTATTCTGTTATTAAAATCACCTTTTCTAGTTGTAAAAGCCACCTGACAAGCTTTTTTTGGTTTGATTGAAATTTAGTGTTCTGTTTCTTTAATAATATTACAACGACATGGTAATCTTGACCTAGTGCTGGAGTATTCAGAATTACTAGGATATCCAAGTCTTAACTAACATTCAGCAGTACTCATCATATTTATGCTCAATGGAATGTACTCAATAAATAGGTTACAGTTTATACCTTGTTCATTTTATGAAATCCCTAATGAGAGATAAAGAATAGGTTTGTAATGTTTGTGAAACAAATATGAAATATTTTAGTTCTTGTTTATTTTAATAGTGTTTGGTAGCTCATTGGATAAATATTTATTTTCACTATTAATACTTAATAAATTTACATTCAAAGAATTGTTATAAGGGACTTCATAAAATGAACAAGGTATAGTTGAGTTTGATATGATTTCTCAATTTATAATTTAATGACATTATAATAATTATTATAGAAGTTTGTTTTATATTTCAGAAATGTTTGATATACCACAAACTTCACAAGTCTCCCCATTTAGCAATTCCACAGTTAGATCATCAAGTTCTACTGACTCTATTTCACCAGAATCATTATATGATGTCCACCACAGAGGTGCTGTATCATTATTAATGAATCAAATAAATTCTCCAACTCATGAACCTGACTCTCCATATCAGGTCCGTAAACAACGTCCAATAGTTGGTCGTAGGCTTATGTCTCAAAATACAACTCTAATGTTCAGTGAAAACAGAAATTATGCACATACAGACTCTTCACATTCCTTGAATGATACATATAACCTCAATCCTTTATCTATTGCCAATTTTAATGATCACCAATCAAACACAAGTTTCTATGAATTATTTCCTTCAAATGATAAACATCCAAATAAAGCCACAACTAAAGGCAATGTGTCTAACATGTCTGTGTACACCCCCAAAAGTTCACCAAGTTTACCAGACTATTCAAACATGCCTCATAATATTCTGGAGCCATTTATTCCTCTATCAACTATGCCGATGCGGCCTTCTAGTGCATTTTTCAGGCAAGGTTCTTCTAAAATCCCCGAGACTGGGAAGATATGCAGCTTCTGTCGTAAGAATGGGGAGACTCCTATAGTGTACATGACGCACATGGTTAAAGAGAAAGTTGGAAGCAAACATATTGTGACTTGTCCAATATTGAGGTCCCATGTGTGTTCTACATGCGGTGCTTTTGGCGATGATGCTCACACAAAGTAAGTTTTTTAAGGTTAATCATGGCTTTTTATTTTAGCTTAGTAATATAAATAAACCATACCTGATTTTTAATGGGGAACATCCTCAGGACCCTCATGGCCGCACAGAAGAATGGCGGCCAAGTTGTACTGGGTAAAATCAGGGTATAACGTGGACGATACCCTCAGATCGCCATGCAAAAGAGAGTTAGCCCATCAGCCGTTCGTGTTGCGCGTGTCCTCTTCCATTGTTCTATATTTATTTTATTACGTGTTTGATGTCACTGATTGTGTTGGTAATTAAACAAATCGAAACAGAAGAACCCCAGTCTCAATCAATATCCGTTCGAAAGGTGAATAGTGTTGGGAGACTGGTTCCTGTAATCAAATCTCCAGTCCTGTCATCATGCCTGCATGGGCACGATCTTCGGTATAAGAATGTGTCACCTCGCTCCGCTTTCTTCTTGAAGGAAATGTCTTTGTCATAATCTTGCCATCAAGTTAAAAAGTCTTCAGAGCTATTAAAGAATTAAATATAGAAGACTGGCTAGAATATTATTCTGCCTGATGTCGTGGCAGAGGTACTATGAATTACTTTAGGAATAATTAGCTATTAGAAGATTTTTTGTAAGATGAAAGGGTGGTATGGTCGGGTATGCAGACCGTAAATGGATGAACTTGGCTCAGGATTCAGGATGATAGCATAACATGCAAGAGGCCTATTCCCAGCAGTAGCCAGAACCTAGATGCTAATGGTTTTTTTTTTTAATTTACTATCAGTCTGTGATAGCCTAATGCATTAGGGCCCCGGTAACCATGCGCAGCAACGCGTGTGGTAAATCCAGGTACGCACATCTGGGTTTTCGCAGATTAAATAATAATAATATATCGTACGTTATGTCCCTTACGGGGTGAGCAGATATACATTAGTGGCTCTATCCACTTTACGCTTAACTCAGTGTGTGTGTGTGTGGGAATGTTTAGGTTAGGTTAGCAATCCGCATGCCATCTAATAGAAATGTATAAAATATATAAAAATAAGTCCGGTTTTCCTTCCTGACGCTATAACTCCAGAACTCACGTACCGATTTCCACGGCTTTGCATTCGTTGGAAAGGTCTCGGGCTCCGTGAGGTTTATAGCAAACAAATTAAAAAAAAATCAACAGAAGAGCAGGAAAACGGGGAAAATCATTTTTCACATACAGCGCCATCTCTGATACATAGCATGTACTACAAACCAATATGGTTTTGCATGGTGGTGGAGCAGATCGCACCAGTATTTTAAGTAGATGGCGCCGATGCGTTATACATTGTTTAACAGCTACTCATTGTACTCTGCTCAGTTAATTTCATGTGACATTTATTATGCGCACGTCCTTACAAACGCTAACTAAAAACCAAAACGAAGTCATCTGGTGGCGAAACGAAGTTCGCCGGGTTTGCTAGTTACATATATACTAGTGCCTAAAGAATGGCGATCAACTGCGCTTCTGGTCACGTTAGGGCACAACATATAAGTGCAAACTGGATACTGCCACTAATGTATCTCTGAAATCTTGTATCTGCATGATGTATCTGTGAAAGAGAAAAATTATTGCAAAAGCACGGGGAAATAAAATATGCAGATGCTTAGCGTACATCTTTTAGGCACTTGTTGCAGACGCACCATAATAGCCAATTGTAATTTTTGCTTCCAGAACTTATTGCCCGGTTCTTCGCAGTAGCAATAATGGTCAGCCGCTTCTCTCTACCACAATTACGCTCAAAAATACACGAATCAAAAGTAACGGTAGGAGACGTTATTGAATAATAAATACCTGACTTAAATAGTATTGAGTAACATGAGTTGTAAATTTAAGAGTAAATAAACATTTTTTTTTTCGAATTTTTTAAATTTTATTCGTTTATTACAATTTTCTTACACTTATACCACTTTACAACTCGTGTCTCAATTTTGTTTATTTGATTATGAATATTTTATTATAGTTAATATACAAAATAACAATTTTAAAATGCAACAATAGAAATTTAAAATTTCTTTTTTTTATATTGTATTTAAAATACAATTTTTTATAATTACTAAGTATTATTATATTTAACATATTTAAGATCTCATCAAAACAATGTAATATTGTGCCTTGTGACTAATTAATAAGTTTTAAATATTTTACACCAAAGAGATATAATCCCCCTTATTTAAAAACGAGTTTTGTCTTGTGCTTTAAACAAGTTCAAAGAAAAGTTTTTGTAAAAGATATTTCATATTACTAATATATAAAACGGACTAGCATTTGATGTAGTACTTACTAAGATTTTATAGAAAGTATAATTTAATTTTTATTGCTGCTTAAACCTTTACTACCTCAGTTAAAACATGTTTCAATGAGGCCGATATTGTTTTAAAATACAAATCTCAAATGGTTAATTGATTTAACTATTTTTTAACCTACTTTTAGATATAAGATATAATGTAAGTGCCAATTTGAAAAGCACTATATTGTTTTTTATGTGACGACAAACCTTTATCTATTCCACTCATTAATTCTCAGAGTAAAGTTTAATATTATCATAAATCTTTATCAGAAATATCAGAGTCATGTAAATGAATACTGATTTAACATGTATAGACAATATCAAAAAATGAAACTTGTATTTTTATTATTATTTAACCAATTCATTTGACAACAGTAAAAGCAAAATCATGATTAGAATATAAAGAAATGTTCACAAAAATAGCATCTATGATAAATTTCGTGAGCGTCATCAAAAATTAAACTTTTTTTTATATTTCTTATAACAAAAAATTAATCACTTAAATCATAATGCTATTGACCAAATAAATCACAAAAATATGCCAAAAAATAATTGTAGATAAGTAATTTTATGTGGTTTAGTAAAAGGAAGATTTTGTGCTGATAGATACATTATACCACATTTTGACTAATTTACATAGAATATTTTAATCAACAATCATAAATAATCTAAAGGACCATTGATTATGATTTTATATTTTTATTTTATTTTATGACTAAATCATGACTTAATAATTATGACGAAAAATAATCGTACCCTTTTTATTCTCTTTTTACATTGTTTACTATTGCCTCTAAATTGTAATATTGACTGATTTTATATTAAATATGACTACAATTATCATGACTACTTAAATTTTACTAATTAGAATCTAAAACTTTGTGACTAATTTTTATAATCGTAAAATTATATGCACAGTAGTAATTTGCGTTATTAATTATTCCAAGATTATTTCTATTCGTTAATAACTTTGTTGTTTGTTATAATAAGTTTATTTAATTTATATGATTTTATAATTTCATATGATTTTCATAGTATTAAGAAAATATATATAACTAAGTGAGGCTTGCACTAACATTTTGAGTCTAGTTTAAAGTTATATAAAACGCTACTTACCGTAAAATTGCAGTTATTGTCTTGTTAGGAAACATTATTCAGTATTAACAATTGTTAAATTTAAATTATTATTAAAGCCGTATTGAACCACTTCAATTAATAGCGTTTTATAAAAGCTTAAACTAGATTTAACATGTTCGTGCAAGCCGTCCTATGTTTATGATCTCTTAGTGATTAAGGTTCATCAACAATTTTACTCATGACCAAATTATTCATTATTGTCAATTAGTCAGTCTAGGTGTTATGGATTCTTTAAAAATTGTTCATGGTATTCATTATTGTTTATAGAACTAGGACAAAATCCAAAGTCTTGATTTTTTATTTTTTTATTTCAAAGGTATTTAATGGTTAATATTCGGTTTTACTAAAATGACTTTTTCATTTTTATTGTTAAAGTAGTTGACAGGAATTTTACATGGAATATGGGCATTAATAAAGAATTGTAACCATTAATACAATATTTACTAAAATTCTATTAGTAAAACTGAAATAAATTACTATTTTTAATGTAATTGTAGTAAATTGTGAATTGTAGTGTGTGTTGTATTTAATTCCTAAAATTCTTTTTGTAGCAATTGGTACAGGTCACTTCACATTAGTTATTAAAAGATTTAAACACCTAACACTAAAAAATAGCACAATAGGAATTATCCAAATATTTAAAATAAATGTAACATTAATAACAACCTTACAAGGTATTTTCGTTTTTAAATTTGTTTTGTATTGTTTTTTTTTTTAAACATTATGCACTGGTAATGTGGTTTTTGAGATTTTGTTTTCAGGTTTAGATTAAGGTTGATTAGAGCGATTTATAATGATTTTATGTAAGAAATATTTTCTTTTAATACATTCTATATGTTCATTTAATCACATTGTCTTAAGAAATAAAAAAACTGAGTGAGATATAAAAAAAGGAAAAATATATTACTTATTGTGTAATGTACAACCTTAAAGAAAGCTACATAATTACATGCTGATATATTAATTAAAAAAAATATATATATGCTTGGCTGTTTTAATATTGTATATTCATTTATTAGTATGTCTTGTCTCGAATACCACAGGTAACATTATTAAATAATTATATACATTATAGCTCAATGATAGTTAACTAGTTTTTTATTTCAAAATTGCCGGATATTGGTACAAATAGACTGACGATTTTTATACTTTTATTTTATAGAAATAATACGGTATTTTAATAATATGACCAATGTTTATCTCTTAAATGATAACTAAATATAAGGATATGGTTTTTAAAATTACAAGTCATCCATCATTAATTACTGACACATTTGTAATTAAAATGTGTGTAAATTTTTTGACTGACACGGTTTAATGAGTCAGTCGCTAATGTGACTTGTTTCATATAAACTAGTTTTTTCTGTAATTTTTTAAGCGTACATTATGTACTTTTATAATATTAATTTGCATGATTTTGGAGTTTTTTTTTATTAAATAAAAGCTGATATTTCGACATTTTTATTTTTCGACATTGTTATCCCTTAAAAAAAAGCAAAAACAATAGCAACATAATCTTATTTACGTTTTTTATACTAATGCGCGTGGGTCAAACAGGTTTTCCAGATTTATTTTTTGCTGTTTTAAAATTCTAAATGATATGTTCATCAAATAGTATAATAGAGTCCCTCACACAAGTGCTCATTACAGGATAAGCTAATCTTTTATGAGTATTATTTTATATTGGTACTATTAAGGAATGTTGATTCAGCAAATTTGAGATCTGATTTTTTTTTATTTTTGGTAAAAATTACGTGCTAATTTTTTATTTCCTTAAAATAACTTGTCTGTTTTTATCGGAATTTGCACATAACTTTATACATAATTTTTACACATAATTTTTTTAACGTAGAAACTACCTCTCAAAATCACAAATTGATGGGAAAGGTAAGCCATAGTTAAAAATGACAAAATCTTATTTTCATGTAAGACTAGTGGGTAGTGACTTATATTGAGAATATGGGAACTATATATTATTGATAAAATAGGTTAATTCTGGAAGATTCATGGCCATTACTATTTTATATATATAAAAAATATACTATATAAAAAAATCTTATTATTTTTAAGAAACAAATGATTTAAATCTATTAAAGTGTGTAAACACACTAAAGAGTGTATGATATTAAATTCGAAAAATATAGCTCATAAAATTCAAAATAGACCTGTTGAAGTAATTATTTTCGATATTTTTTTATACAGCTCTGTAAAAACTTGCACTCGGGTAAATATTACAAGCGTTATCAATATTAACTACCGTGATAGTAGTACCCACATTCTCACAAAAGATGATTCATATATTTTTCTAAGGTCGATTTTATTACCTTAACCTACAGTGACTTTGGTAGGTAAAAAAGGTGTTAACGTTATAAAAATACTTTCAAAGATTGTACAGTTATTTCTTTATCCAACAGAAAATCTCTTGTTAGTACTCGAGAATATGGAGACAAATGGTAAATACGCCTGTATGATCAGAAAGCATCTCTAACTTTTGCTAACCCCGATCGCAGCGCAGAAAAAACTATTTTTAGACCACATTCATGGTCAATCTGTGCGTAATATTAGTATGTTTAAACAGTTTACATCGTACACGTGTTTTTTTCTGATTTTTAAGGTGATTTTTAAATATGGCGCCTTACGATTGGCCTATTGATACAATTAATTTACCGGTTATGCGAATTGTTACTCCGCGCAATGTTGTTATGTGTGGAATTTATGGCATGTAAGTATTTAATTAAAGATATTTTTTTAATGAAAAATTGGGAATAAAGTATTCTCCTACAATTTCATATTATAACAAAAAGAAATAAATAAAAAAAGTGAAATAGCAGGATAGAGGCACTTATCAGTTGTTTCAACTGCTTGCGTGATAATAAATAAAATTAGCTTTAAGCCAAAACATAGATCTTGTGTAGAAATTATAAGTCCCGAAAGAATTGAACGATATCACAAATGTTTTTATTAATAACTAAATTATTTTTTCTAACAACTAACACTTTTATTGAAGGTATTTATTCAGCTTATTATTATATAACGCTCGTTTATGTATATTAAAAAAAACTGAATACTTACAAAATTAATAACACAAAACTTTCCAGCGTTGTAGCAGTTATTAGGAAATTATTATAAAGATCAATCATTTTAAATTTATTTGATTTCAGCAAAGAGATTAGTATGTCTAGGCCATAATATAAAAATCTTTTGTGTTTTTTTTAAACTACATTTGTGAACGCACGTTCTTTTTTCAAATCGATCTAATGTCATAAGAGTGAATTTGTCAATGTTGCAGTCAAATGTCAGTGTCATCGTGAAAAGATAAACAATTCAATGTCTTAAAATTTTAGTGTACATTAAAATTACAACAAAAAATGAGTTCACAAAAATTGCCTAAAACGCCTTCTAATGTGTCTGCCGTGAGTTATAAGAACGACGAAGACGAATGGTCAAGACCGGATTTTATTTACGGAGGTCCGTTTATAAAAAATGAAAAACCAAGTCCGTTTCTGGATACAGCTACACCGATAAATATAGAACTACAAGGCACTTTTAAAAAGTATGTCTTTTTAATTTCATTACCTTATATAATCTACTATATTTTTAATAATTAATAGTTAATATATATTTATCAGTTTTTAATATTATTAAAAATATAAATAAATAGCTACTTGATAAAATTAGCGGTAAATTAAAAAGAGGTATAAAGGACAGTAAGACATGTACATATGTAGTTGTGGTGGAAGGGCAGCGCGAGCGTCGCCGCCGCCTGGGACCACTCCAATCACTTCGTGTTGTCACCAACTGTGGAGAATGAGCTATCAGTTGTGGCAGGGTTATCAGAAGGCTACAGGATAATATAACTTCGTGGTCACCATTGGGGAGTATGAGTCTACCACTTGTGTGAGGCTTGTTAATCAGAAGGCAGTATTAGCCTGAATCCCCTTTATTATTTATTTGGTGCATGTTTCATACAATTTGTGTGACTTAGATGGTGAAGTGCATTGTACTCTCTGGTGCATTGAACATCAAATAACTTTACACAACACAGCATTGCACCATATTGTCAAAAAGCAGAATAATACAGTAGGGAACATGATAAGAAAATTATAATAAATACTTTGCAGTTAAGGAGGAGTTGAAAATAATGGCCATCCCACCACTTGCATATTTCTTAGTTCATAACACAATCTGCAAGTGTTACTCTGCATATACAACAAAGAAATTGCATTTCCATTACATTCATTCTATTTTCATGCTTCTTCTGAAATACCTCACTGACATACAACAAAGTAGGCACCAAAACCATATATGTTATTCACTTTTAAATAAACCTATTACCCTGCCAAAGTATTTAAAATAGAAACTAATGTTGCTTGTTTAGTAACTTCCTGGGGTCTTTTAATGGGCAAAAAACAAGATAAATAGCATGTAATCTACATTCTGTATTAGTTGAAAATTTATAAAAATAATAATATTAATATGACTAAAATAAAGAGGGAATATGTTTTTTGAATGTTGGAGAATTTCTCAAAAGTCATATAAAAATGTCCATATAAATATGGATAAATATGTACATAAGTATGTATATCTTTGTCTATTGATTCTAACTTGCTTTGAGTTTCTTCAAGGCATTCGAGTCTTCTTTCTTCTCAAGGCATTTGCTTGTTAAATGCTAGTAGAACACTGTTAGGTTCTATTCCCTGCCTGGCCGCTCCAGGCTGAGATTTATGCTCATAGATGCCCTTGCCTTGCCACCCAATCTATAACTCAGTGGCTGAGCAACTTTTTGTCCTGTATTTTGTCACATTTCCTATATTTTTACAAAATGCTGAACTAGCATGTTGTCCTGTCAATAGAAAATCTTTGTCTAGTACCTGTAGTACTAGCGCAAACTTAGTTTAAAACTAGGTTAGTGTTCAATTGTCAGTAAATATACTATAATGTAATAGATTATATTATTATTTGGTTACTTAATTTCACATACCAGCAATTATGTTTAAATTATTTAATTAAATTACTGCTGCACATTAATTCTGATAATTATATATAATTTTATAAATTAATTAAATTGTTACTACTTTTAGTTTTTTTTTAAATATTTTTAGCCAAAATGAGAATGAAATGACTTAACAGACATTACTTGATAAATTATTTTGTGTAAAAAGGAAATATTTTGTAGGTCTTTTTGTATTAATACTTCATGTAGATCTCGAATAAATTGTAAATCATTGAAACTTCAGTTGTGAAAAATTAAAAATAATATGGAAGTGTTTAGTGAGCTGTACAAATATTTCAATATTGTGTTTGTTGCCCGGATAGCTCAGTCGGTAGAGCATTGGACTTTTAATCCAAGGGTCCAGGGTTCAAGTCCCTGTTCGGGCGTCCGTTTTTTTATTTCTATTTTAATTTCCCTCATAATAAAATTAAAGATTATTATATTTTAATAATATTTACCTATTTAAAATGAAAATAAAATTTCTGTTAATGTTGAAAATTCATGATTAAGATTGAATTTTGTACTAGACATTCGGTATAGAGTCAGAGAGGTTTACATGAATAGAGTCAGTATTAATTGAGAAAGGTGAATCTAGAGACGCTAATAATATAACATAGACTATACATGACGACTTCGAACAACAGATAGTCGCCAGTTTCATGCATATGGGGTCTCGTAGTTCTTCGACAAGACATCCCATCACTTTCCCTCAAAACGCCGCTGTTAGTATGTCTTGTTGGATCCCCACGATCACATTACCACTACACTAGACTACCACTAGATTCATTCTACGACACCGGCGGCACCGAAGAAGGATAGTTCAGTCAACAGTCGCTAACCAGTGCGTTTGCGCTCCGAGGCGCTGTTTCACTCCGACATACCCTTGAGATTCTTTCACCATTTGTTCTCAAGGTAGTTCCTAAATGCTAGAAAATCACCGTCATGATCTTTTTCCTGGCTAACCGCCCAAGCCGAGATTCGTACCCACAGGGGTCCTTTTCGTTGCCCCCAACCCATAATTCACTAGCTAGGCACATTAAGTAATGGCCCCTCTCGCCTGGTGTAGTTGTAAAGGCCTTTCACGGCCAACAGGATATTCAGCCATAAAAAAGGTAAAAATATAAATTCTTTGATAAATTAAAAAAAATGAAATGAAGCTAATTTTTCAAAATTACATATATTTAAAAAAACATAATTATTACCGTTTCAACATTTTTTTAAGTGTAAGAAATAGAAACTTTTATAAAAATAAATATAATTGTTTTATTCGTATCCAGGATAAACTCGCTGTAAATGCCGATTGGTTTTGTAGAAGAGGTCCCAGAATGACATTCTGCTGTGGAAAGGACGCGTTTTCATTTTAAGTTGACCGCCCAGATCTAGGTAGTGTCGCGGACTTTCCTTAGTGTTTGGGGTCCACTTGACCGTCAGCAGATCAGTCGTCCCTGGCGTTGGATCTCTGTGAAAAAACAAATCTTTAATCTATTGATATTATTAAATTTTTCAGAGTCAAGTAATCTTATACTCTATACAACGTGTAATCTAGTTAGTTAGGACCTTTTTTTTTTGTAACCCGGGGGAAATCCCTAACGAACCTCGGGGAGAGGTGAGGGCCACCCCCCGGTGTGTCGGGCTTGCACCGACTAAAACCCCCGGGGTGTTTCACCTTCCGCCTGCCGGCATCGAGGGCACGACTGGGGTCTCATCCTCAATGACCGGCTGGGCGTGCGGCCGTGAGTAGGCCTCTACTCGTTTAGGGAGGGGTGGTGTATAGAGCCACCTCTCTCGTGCCTCTGTGTTGTAGAGCGGCACGCGGGAACACATCGCGCGCCGCTTGCACCCTTGTTGGACGACACGCTCCCTCAAGCGTGCCGCCCGGTGTCGCCGCTAGAGTCAGACGTTCCTGAGGAACAGGGCACCCCTATTCTTTTAGGCCGGCGGGCAGGCGGGGACGGCGCTGCCAAAGATGTAGTAGCCAGCGCCTCCCGGTCCCGCTCCGCTGCCTCCTTCCTAGCTAGCACGTCCTCGGCGAACCGCAGGACCGCCCTCCATGCACCTTCGCTGCCGACCATTAGTGAAACCAATGTTGGCAGCGAGAGGTCTCCACCCACCACTCTCTCCAGCTCAGCCCGGTCCGAAGCCCAGGCTGGGCATATCTGGAGCGTGTGCTCAGCCGCCTCGTCGGGGCATCCGTCACAGTGGTGGTAGTTAGTTAGGACCTCAGACAGCTCACAATAACTACAATATATTCCTTAATAAATCATAAATGGAAATTGTGAAGCGATGAGAAAAGATCCGTAAAAAATGTAGACACCGTAGTAGCACGTGTGGTGCATGATTGCTTGCTAAGTAGATAAAGTTTCTTTTAAGTAAATTTAAGTAAACTTTGTTCTGGCTTAGAACAGGAAAAATATCTACTTAATAATTAACTATTATTCATTCTCCCATGCGTGTAATTGTCCCTAAATATGTTAATGATACGTAATCTAAAAGTGACAGTAAATAAACAAATTTATAGATTTTAATCTGTAATTATTTGATGTATATATGATAAAACAAATAATCATGATAATACACTACAAATTACATTTTAGCAAAGTTTGATTTTGAGATTAGCATTCATTAAAAGATTGATAAAAAAGTGCCAAGTGCATATTTGAAATAATCGCAGCAAATTTATTATGTACTAGCTGATCCGGCAAACGTTGTTTTGCTATATAAGGTTTTGTAATATCGTCTAAGATGTTCATTGAAATTAAGTAATGTCAGAGACAATTTTGTTCACAATTAAATACTCTTAATCAACAACACATTTATTTGAATAAAGATTAATATTATTACGTTGATACAACTCTTAACAAATAATGCATTAATTTCGACCAAATTTGATTACCATAAAAACGGTTCTAGTGAGTTAATCTTAAAAGGTAGACACTGTCGGGGACATTTTTTTAGATCATTTCAAGAGGAATAATTCTTTCTTACATATATTTTTGGTATTTTGAACCGTTTTCGCAGCGCACGCAATGGAAGCCCTCAAGGATGAATAATTTTCCCCGTTTTTTTCACATTTTCCATTATTTCTTCGCTCCTAATAATTGCGTCGTGATGTTATATAGCCTAAAGCCTTCCTCGATAAATGGTCTATTCAACTCAAAAAGAATTTTTCAATTCGAACCAGTAGTTCCTGAGATTAGCGCGTTCAAACAAACAAACAAACTCTTCAGCTTTATAATATTATAGTATAGATGTAACAATTAAGGACTGATATGGACCGACAGACCGGCAAACATGAGTGACGGCAGAATTGAGGTATTCAGGAAAAATCGATATGTATAAAAATCTAGTGGTCACGACTTTTGTGGTCGTACTCCTCCGAAATGGCTCTATCGAATTTCATGTTTTTTTTTATGTATATTTGGTAGGTATGAGAAAAGGTCGTAAAGAATATTTCAAACCGCTAAGTAACTAAGGTATGCCTATACAAAAAAAAACACTATTTTATCAAACAATTTTTTTTTATTATTATATTTATATAACCTAAAATTTTCGCCCTCTTACCCTCACCCTCTTATTTTTAATCGTGATTTTAATATTTTTGTATGGACAATATACCAAATAATTTAACCGTCGTTTGTATTTCAAACAGAACGAAATTATTGATATTTTTGAATGACAGATGGCACCATGTCCTCCTCAGATTCCATCCTCACACATTACATACATTCTTTATTTTATATTTAAAGAACCAAAATATTTATACGGCAGAACAATGTAAACCGATAATAGTCCAGTAGCGTTATAAAATTACAGTTCTCGGCTTTGTATGTAAGCATAGATTGAAACTCGAAAACTGACAATTTTAAAGATAAAACACTTTTTTTTTTAATTATTTGTTAAAATCAATTAGGAGATAATTATTCATTCAATTTTTGGATCTACATAATTGGATACTTTTTTGGGCATAAAAAAGTTCAGTCCAGCAGTTTCGGTGAACTCAAAACCTTTTTAGTCAAATTTATTAGCAAGATGAACGTATGTTGGATGTGATTAAGGATTTCCAACAGTATTAGATATGGGTCGAAATTATACCCACTATTTTTAAAGTCCTAAAAACGACATAAAAGCCTGTATATTTTGATAGCGTGGACATTTTATCTTCACTCGTTGGAATAGCCGACTTATTTGATATTACTTTCAACTTAGTATCTCCACACGTTTCTTAGAAAAAGGATCTCAATAGACAAACGAACAATGAAATGATCCTATACGGGTTCCTTTCTTCCTTTTGAGGTGTGGAACCCTAAAAATGGATTCGCATACCGTTATGACAAATACGTTTGTGGAGATGACGTTGTAAAATAAACACTTACCCATATTTGACAAAGTTTGCCCATAGAGTTGTGATGTAATCGATAACTGTCTGGTCCTCTTTCGTCGGTTCTTCAGTCATATAGGAAATGTCAAACAAATAGCCGATTTCATCAGCGTGTGCCGCACCCCCCTCGGTAACGTTAAGTCGCCGTTTAACAAAATTCCTTCTGCCATTGTAGGAAAACACATAAAAATATACATTCCCAGAGTCACTTTTGAGGTATCTCTCAATGCTCCTAAATGTAGGGTGATTGTACATGAAATCTGATTCATAATCTATGACGTCCCATTTAGATTTTTCTGTAATTTCATCGTCACCTAAATAGTAATGTTTAACAATGTCTTCCATGCCTAGGAATTCGTCATTATCTACATCAAAACCCCTTTCTAGCAGTTCACTGGGAACATCTAAGTTAGCGAAATGGGTAGCGTCACCGTAAAAATGATTTAAAAGTCTTTCATGGTCAGTAAAACCGATCAATACTGGCATGTTTTTAACTTGAGGTATCTCTGTCCGGATCCAATCCTCTGTCATAAAGGGTTCTACGTTATCAAACTTTCTCTCTACGCAAGGTCTGAAGTGTAATTCTATATTTAATTCATGCACAGCCGCAATGACTAAGCCAGTGTTAACATTAGCAAGAAACTTTATAGCTTCATCGACATCGTCAGTTTTGAAACCCAATTTTTCAGCGACTAATTGTGGAGCATTTTTGATATGTTCGTAGAATGCTGGTGATTCGGCAGTACCACTTTGAAGGATTACTTTATTGAATAAATTTTCTTTATTAAATATAAGATGAAAATCCACTGACATACCACCAGCGCTTTCGCCAAATATAGTTATTTTTCTAGAATCTCCTCCAAAACTTTCAATGTTTTCCTTAACCCATCTTAAAGCGAGCTGTTGGTCTTTCAAACCCTGATTGCCAGGAACTTCAGGGGTATCGAGACACATAAATCCGTAAGGACCTACGCGATAATTAATGGTAACGAGGATGATATCATGCCGAACTAAGAACTTTGGGCCGTAGAGGTATCTTCCAGCGAAACCGATTCTGAAACCGCCTCCATAAATCCACACGAGAACAGGCAGACGTTGCTTAGATGTCGCTGAGTTAGGCACGTATATGTTTAAATGAAGACAATCTAGAGAACCAGTTATGGTGGAATTGAACTCTTCTATTTGAGGGCATATAGCTGTGTCATCGTATGCTTCAAACACATCTTGAAATTGTTCGTGCGGTATTGATGCCTGAAAATTAAAACTTTGTTTTTACGACCTCCTTTTATAGTTATTATTACGAGAAATGTTTAATTTTATTTTTCTTCGTCTACACTGGTTCTAGTGAAGTCAATTTATGCTACAGGATTACCATCGCTTATAATGCTGTCAGTAATAGGGATAAAAGTAGCGTTCCCGCAAAAAAGATGATGAAACTACCCTCAACAGCACCACAACAACAACCAGCTAGTTATTGATTAACAGTCAAGACCGGAAGGCCTCTAGATAGAAGTTAAATGAACATACTCACCCCGAAAGGGTTGCTTGCGTTGACTTTCCCATAAGGGATTCCTAAAAACATGGAGTAGTCCCCATCCGATGCAGTCAACCCTCGAATGAGACCCAATTTTGTATCGACCAGGGGGTCGATTCTGGACATTCCATAAATATACGGAATTAATATTAGAAACGTGATGGTACGTGGCATTTTGTTTGACCGTTGGGAACGTACTGCAAAGCTACAGAATTGTGATAAGTTAATGACGATAACCATCATTATCTTTAAGTGTCGTGACGGTGAAAACAAAGTTAGCGACATGATATCGTGAGATGAGTATCTTATCTACATCTGTGTTGAACTGTTTATTTAAACTTTAGTAGACATGTTTTTTTTTTAATTGTAACTGTTTCGGATGGGCTACTAACAACTCTTGAATCATGATGACAGATTTAACAGATCTATGGGTGATGTGGGTGAGCACAAATGAATTAACACACCACCAATAATAATTGTCACTTATTTTAATAATCACGAACTTATTTACACGTTTGTACACAATAGTATATGAGACGGATTGATTAAATACGTTAGAGGTTAGCGTCCGCATGAATGTCTCGGTAGCACTACTCCAGCGCGCCGAGCGACGCAATCGTTTGCGAGGTACCCCCGCGTCGCCCGCTCGGGTCTGAGACTATTGAATAGGCGTTGGTGCGACTGCATAATATTGTCGCTACAGATCCATGATCTCGAAGTTCAGAAAAAGAGCAGTTATCCGATCAATTCCACTAGCAACCCTCTTGTAGCAATGAATAGGATATTGACAAAAGATATAGTGTATTCATCTGGCTAAATGAGGTGATAGCAGCTGGAATTTTGAAGTTAGTGTGTGGTAACACAGACGAGCACACAATGTACGGTTATCCTGTATCGAAATGGGGGTACGTCAGAGAATATGGATAACAATATCAGAATTGTGATGAATTTGGCAAGAGATCGATAATTTTGGCTCTACAAGTCACTCTATCGCTCTGACGCTTATTAGGAAATATCTGTTGTGGGCTTTAATGAAGCCAGCCTATGCCTTGCAGAGAGATGAAAAAGGCTGCAAAAGATGATATAGGAACCGAATGTTCACAGTTAAGGTAATATTTAAAACAATATATTTGGGTTGAGTTTTCATTTGCCGGAGACAAGACAGACCTAAGGTCTTTCTACAAACGTTTCGGAAGTGACTGCCTTGAGAAGAAACACCGAAAATCTCAAGGCTACGTTAGAGTGAAACTGCGCCTAGGAGCGTAAACGCATTAGATGTCAGATAAATTGATAAGGACGTTGACATGACCCACTAAAGTTAATACGATTATGAAATCTGATAAGATACATTTTCACATATAAATCATCGTTTAAGGAAGTTGTTTTTAGATTTATTTCTCAAGGAAAGGTCACTAATCAATCAATATGTACATAGAATCTTGATTTTGAGATTTTTCAAGTATTTATTTGTATGCACTTAACATATCTCCAATTTCGCAATCAACGACTTCGGTCCGTGGAATAAATGACCTTATAACTAATAGTTTTAGAATTTTTTCTCTTTAAACCATTTCAATAAATACCCGCATTTTAAAGGCATATCAAAAGGCAACAAAAGTGCCTTTGGTTAGAACGATTTCGTCACATAGCTAAGAGTACCACTTTGCCTATACCAATGGGCTTCCAAGTACGGTATTTTTTCTGAGGTATGACATGACTTCAAAAGTGAAACCCGCTCTTTTAGGTCCGCAACGCAATTTTATTTCTTGTGTTGCAGTTAAAGCGTTTTTTGGTGAAACGGCAGCAATAACAATACCATTGCTTCTCGGCAGCAAGCCAAGCGACTTGTTCGTAAAGACATTTTTTTTTACACTGACTCGACATATTGACTACAGAGTACCTGATGGTAAGTACAGTGTAGTCCATAAACGAAAGCGACTATCAAAGGATGAAAATCCAATGATAGTCTCCATCGTCATGTCGGCCCACATATACCACGACTGAAGGTCTCTAGGTATATGAGCTACTGGATATACACAAGCTGATTCCGAAACGCGACAAGCCGAAACTGGTGACTATGGCGGCCTTTACACCCATGTACTGTGGTCGCGATCCAGACGGGCACCGACGCCCTACCACCTCGCTGCTGCTCGTTTAGCACCACCCAGGAGTCACGTGTAGGGAAACTAGGGTAAAGCCTACGGACGCGAGCAGCTTCGACTCCCAAATATATATATATATATATATATATATATATGGAGCACATCATACTGTTGGCAATTCGTGGCACATCATCGGAATACTATCCCTACCAACTAGTCGTATTACTTGTCGACCAGCTTTGATGTTCCTCCTTCGTCGGCATACTACCTGTGTACAAACAGAATAGTAACCACTTGCTATAAGGCAGGCTCACGGCTTAGTTGCTATGGGATCAGTCAATTTATGGACGTTAGATTGATGCCTTTGGGGTCGTGGCCGTTCAGATTGGGGGCCTGAGCGACTAGTTTACAATTCCCGAGAAATTGGCGGCGCGTCGGCCTTTCCCTCCATTATTGTGCCCAGTGGAGCTGTAGAGTACTGCTTACAGGGCCCACAACTGTTACCAGTGCGCAGAAGTTGTCACTTTAGAGTTTTTTGCCGGTACAAGTCTCATACATCTCGAACGTTACCACCCTGTGTGACCGGAAATATCTCCTCAAGTAAAAAAGGCTGTCAGCTGATTCCAATTTTCTTATATAAAAAATACCATTCTGTTTTTGTGTAGACTTACAAAACAAGTGAGATATGTCGTACTTTTTAATCTCACCGTCTCATAAAACTAATACCAAGGTTACGACCCGAAAACTTACGTTTTGACCTCGCCCATTCGCCTCATCTAATAACAGATGATTTAATATTGTACAGAGTATTCGCTTCCTACTAATTTTCCGAATGATTACACTACCACAAACAAGCAATTTAAGTGTGTGTGTGTACTCATTACCTCTCATGTACACGCCGAAACCTGCTTGCGTCAGTTAACACCGCCTTACAGAAAGGTCATGAAAGGAGAAATGCTTACACCCACTCACCCCAGAGATAGATTATGAAAAACGCTATTTGCTCGCCGGGTCGTTTGAAGAGTATGGATTTCCAGCCCTGGCTTGCAACGAGTTGAGTGGCCCCGGTGGTTTGTAATCAGCAGTAATCCGCGCTTGGGTGGGCTACGCAAGTCATAAGTGAGTTCACCTTCGTCGATTGGAGCTGAAGCCTGCGCCTGCTTGATATAATTTGGCGGCGTTTCCAAGGTCGAAATCGGCCAGTATTTCATCATGATCATACTTGGGATTTGAGAGAACACCCTTAACTCGCCTCTAATCAAATAACATTGGGGCAGTGGGTAACACTCTCTTAAGTGCGCCGCCCAAAGCCTCATGTCCTGTGGAGGAATCCGTGACAAATATGATGAGATTTAACGTCCTACCATCGGTCATTGATAGTAGCCTAACAACAGTGAGCAGCAATATTATTCTGAAGATCCAAAGAGAAATTTGTGTTTGATGTCAAACTTTAACGGTTTTGTTTTGTTCCAGGAGCTTCGCTTATTATTCTATCAAAGAACGATTGCCTGTGATATTGACGAAGATTATAGACTATCTGGCACGCGAGGGGTCGAAAGTCAAGGCAGCTAATGGTGCGGTAAGTTATTAAGGATATTACAGAAAACAGAAACGGGAAAGAATTTGTTTAGCACATAATTTCATTCAGCGCAAAAGAAAAGATTATTCAAGTTACAAAGCAGAAAAAATAAATACTCTGTATTGTGATGAAGCGCAAAGGGAAGCGTCACCTCAGCATATGCTAAGTAACCAACTGAGCCAACCAGCCTTACGCTTATCACATGATAATTTCATTAGATGTCATGCGGGTTTCTTTAAGATGCTTTCCTTCACTGGTGATCATGTGGTGTCCTCCGGCTGGAATTTAAAGACAGTACTTTGGCTTTGTTTACACTTGTTTGCCTTTGCTCTAAATAGACTAGACGTTGGGGTGTTTAATAAAATCTTAATAGAACTATTATCTGATTAGGCGTATGGTCTATTCAGATCAATGCTCTCGTATGTCATATTTTAGGGTTTTTTTTCTTTTATATTTTATATATATATGTATATATATGTAGTTTTGGGGATCTTCAGATCAAATAAATAGCAAAATAAACTTCATAAACTTCTTTATTGCACTTTTAAATATACTTTTTCGTCTTAACACTTTTTTGTCGTCTTAAAATTACAGAGCACTCGCATCGAAAAAAAAACCGTTTATCCTCTCTCTCTTTCTATCTTTCTGTCTTTCACTCACATACGTTCCGATCTACGCATTTACTACTTCATACATAATAATATTTCACACAATAACATCCATCCTACATATATATATATAAGAGTACAATGAGGCTGAAATACGTACATACGTAAATATCCCCTAAACTAATATAATAAAAAAATCTGTCTTGTTATTGACAATAGTAATTTCACACAGAGTGACGAAGATATCCGAAGCTACATGCAGTATATTACGAAGCTCAAAAATGATATAGTGACAAATAAAAAATACGATCTTTTCAAAGTGGACTCGCCGGACGCGAAGAAATGGAACGAATGGATCGAAAATCTAGGCAATTCCCATTATTTCACCAACGTGTGGGTCTTCACAGAGTGCTATGTTTATAGGAGACTTCGGGAGGGATGCGAGTTGAGGTACGGTTTTACATCTTTGACCTTGCAAGGGAGAACTCATGACGATAGCCATGAGGGGTTAAATATCCTTCTTCGTACACATGTAGAGAGGATCTGTTACGGGGTGGGTTTATAATGGTTTAAAATACGAACTCTTTTTGTCCGTTGACTGAATTTAATGGTAAAAAAGAAAGTGGTTTACAAAATACTGAGTCAGATTGAATTCGAGTTAGATGAAATAGAATTTATTTATATTACACATTCAACTTTAAAGAAAACTGAGGTAAACAAAAGTGTAAGGTTACATAGGCGTCAATAGACATTCGATTCCCCGCGTCAGCATTTCGCAATAAATGCATATGGGTTGTAACAAATACCAATATGAGTTCCTAGAGTAATCTTATAGTTACGGTACGGTACTCATGGGCTAGTCCATAAGTTTATAGCCCCTCAGCGTGCGATGGAACAAGCTTTGTTGGGCAACTCTCTGAAGTATAAAATTCGAAACGAGGTTATCCGGCAGATAATCAAAGCTATCGCCATTGCTCTCCGTATTGGCAAGCCGAAGTGGCAGTGGGCTGCACATGTATGCCAAAGAACCAATGAT
The DNA here is from genome assembly GCA_036320925.1 of Automeris io. Lineage (NCBI taxonomy): Eukaryota > Metazoa > Arthropoda > Insecta > Lepidoptera > Saturniidae > Automeris > Automeris io. The sequence continues at coordinate 9,296,802 of JAUDJH010000023.1, read as the reverse complement.
AATTGGAGCAAGCGGGTTCTTGAGTGGAGACCGCGAAACGAGAAATGCAACGCGGTGCGCTTTCGGCACGATGGAGCGATGACGTGCTAGAGGTGGCCGGAGAGGATTCGAGAGCCGAAAACGGGGCTCTGTGCCCAGCAGTGGATTAGTGGTGGGACCTCGAAGGTAAGAATTCGAGACAGAGTTCCTCATGTCTTCAGAAACGGAAGTAGCTGAAGGACATCAAAAAATAAACCGGACTGAGCTTTTCTGTTTTAAAGCCTTGTACAGGCGCCATCTCTTGCAGGGGTGAGTGCAAAGAGCCCACACTTCAGGTCTTCTCTATCATGCGATTCGTAGGACACACACACACTGTGTCAAAAAGGGATGCTGCACAGATTTTCATGCTTAAATATATTCTGATGCCTTCGCCGCTGAATGTCATCAGTGGAGGTTTTCTCCTTTTCTCTTTCTGCGGCCTCTTTCGATTTCATGACGGCTTGGTAATAGTTCGTCACATTGCCATGACCTTAATCACCGTCGGCCTTACTGATGATTTTGTATATTCTTCATGGTTCTCTCATAACTGAGGATCGTGATTTCGAATCCTTTGGGAAACTAGCTGGTTTCATTTGTTCCGTTCAGCCGTCTGGTGGAGTGCAGCTCTAACGGCAAGCTTCAGCTCTTTGGAAACCTTATCTGACTACCGCTTAGGGCTTCCACCTCAAAGTCTTTTCTAACTGTACTTCTGAATAAAGTAAATTAATAATAGATGATATTGATGTAGTAAGGGTTTGAAAAACTTCGATCCATTCGAAGATCAGAAGCAGAAATCGTTCGCAAGCAGCCTCGAGGTAATGTGCACGGTCGCTGACAAATTGACTACGATGTTGCCTCCTAGTGAAAAGGACAAGAGGAAAGCTGACTTCATAACTTTATTGAAGGTATTGTTATTGTTGTATGACATTTAAATAACTATTGACAAAGCGGAATGATGTTTATAGCTGACGATGAGTAGTTCTTTAGTTAGCCGTTATCATATAGATATTTAAGTATTATATCGATATAGAAAACCACTTTTAGAAATAGATGTTAAAATAGTGTTTTTTATTTTTTTATCCCGGGGGATAATCCTGCATAGGACCATCAGGGACGCTATGAAGGTAGTGACCCCGGTGTGTCAGACTGCTACTGACTAAAAACCTACGGGGTGTCCCTCTGATTGCTCCACCTGGGCCTGGAAAGCCAAATTCATCCAGACGCCCAGAGAACAAGAAGCCTTGTTGAGGCTACCTCTCTGGGAGGGGAACGAGTAAATACCACCCCTCCAAAACTACGTTTACGCTCAGAGATGGGCAAAATGTAATCTGATTAATGATTAACGATTACAAAATGCAGTCGTAATTTTAATTGTCTTGCTCTGTAATCATGATTAAATCTATTTAAAACATTAAGTAATCATAAATGTGTATGCAATCTGGGATTCTGTAGTGTTTAAAACATAGATGAGCAGAATGCAGTCCAATTAATGGTAAAAAACGTAAAATGTTATTGTAAACATTTTTATTAATCTGATTAAATTTTGCCCATACACAATACACACAGACCAAATGAAGATAATTCTAATAGAAGATAAGGTCAAAAAGAGTCTGTGAAGAGATTCATGAATGTTAAAGAAGTTTGGAAAGAAGTGGAATTCTATACTCTCTGCTTTATTCAATAGGGACTCAGCGTGATGATAAATGGATAATCAGGTTAAGGTAGGTCGCTGAAGTGGAAGGTCCAAGACCCTTAGCGAAGATTGAAAAGAATGAGATCTATTATTTCGTTATTGATATATCGAAACGCAATCGTTGCATAACGATTTTTTTTTATTCTGAATGATACAGTGACTGCACCATACCTGATGGTAAGTATTGTGCAGTCCAAAAAACGCCAACGACTATCGATAGGCAAGAAAAACCCAACGGTAGTCGCAGCGATCATGCCGGCCTGCACAAATATCTCTATTAGAGAGAAAGAAAGAAAACGTTTTATTAGCAGCAACAAGACAGGAGTGACAACATGCTACAATAAATTACATGAAAAACTAGAAAAAAAAAAACATAAAAATAAATAAAAAAATCACAAACAATACACAAGAAAATCTAGGCCGCTGCCAATAAGGACCCTTTTTTTTTTTACTTGGGGAAAATCGCCATGGGACCGTCTCGGTCGCACGGGAGGTTGCACGAAACCGAGGTGTGTCGGACTTGTACCGACTAAAAACCCCAAGGTGACTTCTTCTGCGCATTGACGGGGACCGCGGGACCTGTAATCAATTCGCCGCAGCCCCGTCGCGCCGCGCCCGCTGGGCACAAGCTCGGAGGAAGATATCTTCCCCGACACTGCTCATTGTATTTAGGCAGAGCACGTCACAATGCTCTGCCTACTTCTCGAGGGTCACTAACCAGTCGTTCAGGGCCCCCACCCTCAACCAACTCAACTCAAAAAAGGACCCTGTCTCAACATTACGTATTACGTATTATTTACGTTATTAAAACGATAAGGGAATAACGATTTTATAACTATATTTAACTTTGTAGATCTGCCTGTGGGCGAACAAATGCGACTTGTCCCTGTCGAACGGGGAACAGGTCGCCTTCGGGCAGAAGCCCGCTGAGGCGGCCAGCCCGGCGCCCTCGGCGACCAATCAAAAGGGTCAGAAACCCCAAAGTCAAGGGAGTCAGCCACTGCCCGAGCCGGTTGACCCCTTTCAGATGATCATTGATTTTAAAGACAAGGTACGTTATTTAATACGAGTTGACCCGGCGGTCTCTTACGACGTAACAGTCAATGAATTTCTTGTCAACTTTTAGCTAAATTTACTCCATATCACCCTGCCTTTTCCCTTTCGTGGCTCCCCACTTTCTTTCCTCTCTCCCTTCCGCATTTTTCATACCCATCACACCTCCCTCTCTATTCTTTATATTCCATCCACCTTTCCTTTCTTTTTTCCCTTTTTTGGTAACCCAGTGGAAACCCTCATGAACCGTCAGGTGAGGGCTGCTCCCCGGTGTACCGGACTCCTATCAACAAAAAACATTGGGATGTTACTCCTTTCGCAGGGCTACGAGAAGCACTTGGGTCCACAAAACCGCGACCAAGCGCGGGGGTCGCAAGGGCAGCGCTTAGGAATGGAAGGGGTGAGTGGAGCTGGTCACCCCTCCCTCGCCTAATGATGCGTGGGAATGATGATGATGTCCTAGCCGGTTTCGGCCACGGCGACTGTTTCAACACCGGTTAAGAAATTCGAGGTCCAGTTTTCGGAAACAGTCAATTGCGCAGGAGATATTTAAGTACATAGCTGGACGCGCTGCCAGAAAAGCACTCTCTCGTCCGAACTCCCTCAGGCCCGATGGAAAGGAGAACCAGTACGATCGGGAGGGAGCGGGATGCAGGTTTGGTCGAGTTTTCCTTCTCTGAACACCTGGTTGAATTGCGGTGTTAAAGAGATACCTTAGTCGCCTTTTACGACACCTCGGCAAGAAGAGGGGGGTGCTATTCTATTCTGCCGGCAGCCACCACGGCTTTGCGTGGGAATATCGCCTAGGTGGGCACCCATCTTCCTTCACCCCTTCCTCTCCGCACTTGTACCCCTTTTAATGCCGTTTCGACGTAAAATCGGAATAAACTTGTAGTTCCTTTTTATTTCCAGGTATTGGTAGATGACTCCGCCAAAGCGGCCGATCAAGTTGTAGCCAAGGCTGAATCAATGGCGAAAGCTATTGAAGGGGTAAGTGATCTAATCAATTCAAAATGATGATGATGATGGTCTTACATGACAATATCAGCTACAACGACCTTGTAAACGCTCTGGTGGCTTGGTGCGTGCAGTCATGCCTAACATTTCCTATTGTGACTCGAAAAGTTCGTGTTGGTTCCCTACTTAAAACATAGCTACAGAGATTACGATTATTCCGATAGCTACAGGCAGTAAAGTCCTCCCCCCTAAAATGTTGGTACAGGTAATCATGTTCTTCTACGATACAGTTACAGACACTAGAGTTCCTCTAAAATATAGCTACAGGCAGATAAGGTATGGAAAAATGCTAAAAAATGGTGTTATTTTTAAAAGAGACTTCCTAAATTTCAGAATACGACGTTCAAATACAAATGCAGTTGCCACAGGCTGGCAACGCTGGCCGGCATGCCGATATGCAAAGAGGTTTAAAAATACCTTTTGTTTGTAGCCAATGCATCCTTAGTTAGGTTTTATATTGTAGAGTAAAATAGTGTACGTAAATATTAAATACGAGTAGATCAAATTCGCCGAGCCCTCGGAAGTATGCGGATTCCCAGGCTCGGCGAAGGCGAGGAGAGGCAGTGCTGGCACCCCGGTGGTTTTAGTCGAGGCAGGTCCGACACACCGGGGGGAGTGGCCCTCACCACTTCCCCTGACGGTCCGTAGGGATTTCCACCGGGTTAACAAAAAAAAAGATAATTCATTTTGTAGCTTAATTGTTAACATTTATACTATTTTGTTTTCATATTACGTATATTAGTTTAGAACTAAGATAGTTTAGAAACCGGCTAAAATGTAATGTAAAAGGTTGAGGGACCGTTCTTTATGCGCAGCAAAGCGATTGTTCGCAAGGTAGTAGTAATATCGGGGGTACGTCTGGATTTTTCCAGATTGCGTATGGATTTAAACAGCACATGGTCACCGGTGAAGGAAAACCCGTGAGGAAACCCGCACGGCATTTAATAGAGATGTCATCTGTACTAGGGCTGTGAGGACGGCGATCAGCTGCCTACTGGTCTCATTGGGTACGACGTACAAACGCAAAGTGAACACAGCGTCTAATGACCCCTCCGACGCAGCCTTGAGTTTCTTTCGCCGTTTCTTCTCAAGGTAGTCACTTCCGAAACGCTGGTAGATCACCGTTAGGTTTCGTATTTTTTGGCTTGCGGTCCAAGTCGAGGTTCGTACCCACAGGGGTGCCCTTGCATACCCACTCAACCCATAAACTCGCTGGCTGAGCACCTTCTGTACTCGCCCCCTAAGCCCGGTTGAACTGTAAATGCCTTTCTCGGCACTCAGTAGCTAGTCCGCTTCAAAAAAAAAGAAATCAATAATAATGTATCTCTGCTAACCCCGCAAAGGATATAGCGTGACTTTATTATTAGATTAAAGGTTTATTTTGACTGCATGTAAATAACTTCAAAAGATGACTGAAATTACCTCGCAACTTGTTGAAAATTGTGAAAACCGATATAAAAAGCAATGCGAAGCAGCAATCAGAAATACATTGGCTACCGAAGGTCTGCGTTCATAACTCAAATGTTGACCATTGCAGCTGCCCCCCTCAGCGCCGGTTAGCGCGAAGGGCTCTCCCAAAGGGTCACCGCCCCCCACCCCAGCCGTTCCAGTAGAAGGAGAGGAACTGCCCCAAATACCTTGCCCGACTAAGATGACGATACCCGAAGCAACGATGTTCGGTAAGACGTCCCTCACTTCAAAACTGCTGTTTCATTATGATACCTCAGTCAGCTCTTATGCTCTTACGACACCTCAGTATGATGAAGGGGGAGGCGCTATGCTATTCTGCTGGCACCCCACAGCACATACATAAATGTATATATAACAGTAGCGTTCATTCCATAGATGCATGAAAGCATTGCATGCCCTTATGATAAATAAGTCTGGAATACATTGCTTAAAGTTGAATAAAAATAGGCACAATTTATATTCATATCAATCAATATTCACGCCGTCTATCTATCCTATGAAAGCAATATAATATTTACTATCATAATATAACATTCAAATTAATTACGCGAATTCTGCCTACCCTATCCAAATACCTTATGCACGTCACTGATATATAATCTTTATTCCAGATATAGTATGCGATAATGCGGGCTATGAGCTTTTTGCGGATCTGTGCTTGGCTCATTTCTTAATTTCACAGAAGATTGTGCAAAAAGTGAGTGCTTTGTATCTCTATTATTATTATTATTTAAATTGAAAATTTCTTAGCGCTTGTTGGAAACTTTTAGTATATGGAAAGGCGCTGGACTCGCGTGACCGTAATGATAAGATGCGCGCTAGGGCACTAGCTAGTGGGACTTAATGTGTGTTACTTCCCTAGTACGCGGCCGGCGCAAGTGAACAGTGTAAGTATCGTGTAGACTGTTACAACGTTTATCCGTGTCGATTTGTTTTTGTATTGTGATTACGTACTCATAAATTTGCAAGGCACTTATCCAGTGGCTAATTTTATTTTTTATATCACAGGCAGTGGAGCCTATGTATTTATACAGTATGTTAAAAACCCTTTCTAACCAATGAAGGTGTTACTCGATATCGCTTTTAAATTGTATTTACGTTTTCTTTTTTAACTAAAGAGCAAAAAATAAAAATAATAATTAAATGGGGAAAACTAACATGGTAACACTGAGATCGTACGTAGCTCAGAGTGGGGGGCAAAGGTGGGAGGGATCCTTTGGTGGGAAGAGGCTGACAAAATAATAATTTATGATCTGTGGCGTTACCAGTAGTTATTATTTTATTATAGGTCTTTATAAAAGATTCCAGTTTATCAATTTCAGATAAGATTCCACGTGAAGAAAATTCCCTGGTTCGTGTCAGACGTCACTCCTAGAGATTTCAAGTGAGTCAGTATGAGGTTAATCCTACATTCGTCACTGTCAATCAGAGATGGGCAAAATGTAATCTGATTAATGATGAACGATTACAAAACGTAGTCGTAATTTTAATTTTCTTGCTCTGTAATCATGATTAAATCCATTTAAAACATTAAGAAATCATAAATGTGTATACAATCTGGGATTTTGTAGTGTTTAAAACATAATTGTGCAAAATGCAGTGATATTAATGGTAAAAAAACCTGAAATGTAATAGTTAATCATTTTCATTAATATGATTACATTTTGCCCATCTATGCTGTAAATAATCGTAGAATTGTGAGATCAATTTTGCCACTGTCCCGAGTCAAGATAAAAAAAGTGTTTTTTTCTTATAATATTTTATGATTTGTAGATTAAGCTCTCTTTTATTGTTTTGCGCCCCTAAGTTTGATTTTTATTTATTTTTGTGTATTATTTATATATTACTGTATATTATTTTACTGTATGTTTCTCTGAAAATATAAAAAATTAAATAAAGCAGTATGTTAATACTTTGCGTTCAACTCGTTTTTTTGAAGTTTCACTTCTACCGTGTGTAAAATGTACACAGATATTTTTTTTTTTTAGTTTATCACAGTTTATTTTTTGGTTGATAATATAACTCTTGTTCCTTTCAGATACGTTGTAGACTCGTGTGCTAAAGCTAGTTATAATAGAGAAATACCTCAAGAACCTAAACCAGGTATTAATTTTATTTATATCGTCACGCTATATCCCTTTTAGGCTGTGCAGATACACATTAATGGCTGTATCCACTTTGCGCTAATACGCTGTGCCCAACGCGACCAGTAGCGCAGCTGATCGCCGTTCCCACAGCACTAGTACACATGACATTTCCGTAAGATGCCACGCGGGTTTCCTCACGATGCTTTCCTACAGCGGTGAGCATCTGGGGCCTAAATCCGTACTTAATCTAATAAATTTGACGTATTACGAGTATAATATATAATTCTCTTTCAGAATTTAGAATAGCGCGTGGATAGTGACTATTTCTTTTTTTGTGTTTTCGTTAGAATCAGTCCCAGAATTATATTAAAAATTGTTTTTTAGGCAATTTATAGTTTCTTTTTTTTATATTGTGTGTATGTATGTATAATCCTTTTTCTTTTTAGAATTTTACTAATATTCTTTACTGTAAGCTAGCATTATATATTAATTATTGTGCATGCTGTGGCGCCCTATAATTGTGGGGGCATTTATGTTCTATTTTGGTACCATGATCTTTTGTTTTTTTTTTACTCAATGTCACCCATGTTGGGCACCCAATTATCTATAAATAAAAATAAAATAATTTGTTTATATGTTCCGCTTTGACGTGAAAACGGCTAGACTGATTTTTATAAATTTTAGCATAGGAATAGATTGGATCTTTGAGGGGGTAGGGCAATTGCCTGAACTGGGTCGTGGCTACATTGCACGAGTGTAAAGACCATCATAGTGAAGAAGTATAGTAGATGGGCGTGAACCGGTGATTTTTTTGTTGTATTTGTTTAAATTAGTTCGTTACTTCGTGAATTGTCAGAGCAAATTTTCAAAACAAGGAGTATCTATAAGTAGATTAGTTATGATTTGAATTATCTCACAGCGCCGGCTGAAGGCGAAGCCCCGGAGACTCCGCCCCCGAGGATTATCAACGCGGATGCGCTGAGACAGGTGGCGGAACAATGGACGAAGTACGTCGAAGATGGGACTTTCGTTGTAATGGTGCGTTTTGTTTCCTTCTTTTGTTGTTTTCGTTAAATATGGGCGAAAGTTAATAAATATACCGGCTAAGTGTGAGTCAGACTCGGACACCGAGGGTTCCGTATAAACTTGATAAATATAAGTTTATTAATAATATCCTCACGCTATTGACTTTTAGAGTGAGCTGAGATACATTAATGGCTGTATCCACTTGGCGCTCTTTCTCACAGCACTAGTACGCATGACATTTCTATCAGATGCCGTGCGGGTTTCCTCGCGATTTTATCCGTCACTGGCGAGCATGTGCTGCCTGAATCCGTAACTAATCTGGAGAAACTCAGAGATACGTACTGGGATTCGAACGGTGCCGCGTACGGATTCCGGCCCAGTACCCACTAAGCTTCCACAGCCACAAAAAGAACTAAAACATTTTTGAAGTGAAACTTCTATAGAATTGTTGTGATTTCAAACCGGACGCAACGGAAAAACGACAGGTAAGAGACACAAATACAAAAATTTGGGAGCCAGAGCGAGAGAGCAAATGTCGGTGTGTATGTGCGTTTTACAGCTTTTTAGTAAGAAGTCAGCGTGGTGTGTTATTATTTAACAGTGTTTGTGAGTAATTTTATATCTTGTTGTGCTAAGTAATAAATTTTATAAGATGGCGAAATGTGTCGCTAATATCGACGCAAAAAGAATATGAAATTAAAATTACAAAAAAAAAAACAGGAAAAAGTTCAACAGAACGTTGTCGCGAGTTTCGTGCGCGTAGAAGACAATTGTTTGTTGTTGAACAATCAAAATAGATGTTCAAATATAAGTGTTAAAGAACTTGATGATGAAGTGTTATAAATTATGTAACATATGTTAAATAAAATATAAAATATCTTTTAAAATTAATCAAAATACTTTTATTTTTAAACAAATAAACTATGTAATTATCCTACCCTTGTTATAGTATATATTGTTACGAGCGCGGGGTATTAAAATGCCGGTTGTGACGGACAATCAATTTATTAATAAAGGAGAGTACACAAAATCAAAACGCAGCCACAGAAAGGTTTTGAAACGCAGCTGTCGAACGGTCGCGATGTTAAATCGTCGAAGAGTCCAGAAGCACGTCGATAAACGCTCTCGAAGATCCGTCGTCGAAAGTCCAGTCGCAGAAAGTTCTCGAAGTCCAGTATCAAAAATCCAGTCAAAATAATCGCACGTAGAAACACTATACAGTTGCAGTATGATCGCAAAAGTCCTTGAAGATCGCTTGTGATATCGCACTGTGTCGCTGTCCAAATTAGAACTGCCTTGTGATCGCATCGAGCGCGTATTTATATCGGAACAGCCGCTTTCCAGCATTTTCGAGTAATAACTAGAATCTTATAGGGATTTTTGAACCTTGTTTTTACTCGTAAATTCCAGAATGGGTTCATCGACCTTTCGCGAATCGGAATTCCACGAATAGCGGCCGTCTCACCGATATACGCGTCACGAACTCGGGCGGCAAAAGATGAAACAATGCGACCCCTCCGATGTTTTCGATGGTAAACAATTTTCTCCGATCCGGTTGCAAGTTATTTCATTCGAAGCAGTATCTCAAGACTATCTATGCGTTTTAAGATTATAGTCGTGCGATGCCTGGAAGCCTAGAAATCTAGGGCTAAAGTTTGGCCCTAGTTCCGTCGTAACAATATTCATCTGATTCTTAACAGCCTGTGTGTGTATGAACTTGTCCGCAGTGCGACGAGTATTGGACGTACCCGCACGTGTACCGCGACATGAAGAAATACGACCCCCACATGTACAGGAGATTGCAGTACGCCGTCGCCGTGCTGTTCAAGGGCGACCTGAACTACCGCAAGCTGCTGGGCGAGAGGAACGTCAACCCGGTCACCGGCTTCGAGCCTTGTCTGCAGGGTGAGCTTATGCATAGTGCGGCTAAGCCAGTTAACCATCGCAGACCAGGCAGATTTGAAAGTGTCTGCTGCCCGGATGAAGCGGACTTGGATCTTTACACTCAACTTCCCAGGAGATGGAGCCGAAACTGGCTGTTCGCTCCTCGAGCGTCTCGAAGAAGTTGGATTTCTAGGCCCGGGTGGAATGATCGGAAGGGCACCTCGGGGGTTTCTAGTCAGTAGGAGTATGACGCTTTTTTTTGTTAACCCGGTGAAAATCCCTATGGTCCGTCAGGGGAGTGGTGAGGGCCTCTCCCCCCGGTGTGTCGGACCTGCATCGACTAAAACCACCGGGGTGCCAGCACTGCCTACTCTTCGCCTTTGTCGGGCCTGGGAATCCGGATACTTCTTAGGGCTCCGGCAGGAGTATGACACGCTAGGATCGCTGCCCTCACAGCGGCTATGATGGTCCTATATGCAGGATTTTGAAAATATGAATCTATAATGAGATTATCATCAGTGCAAAAGCTTTTTGTTATGGTAGGGCGATAATCCGAACTGTGTCGTGACCACAGTACGCAAGTGTAAAGACCGTCATAATGACCCGCTTCGGCTTGTCGCGTTGCGCGCTTAGCTTGTGTATGTCCTGTAACTCATATACCTAGAGACGTTTAGTTGTGGTATACGCGGGCCGACATGACGACGGTGACTGTCAACGGAGCCGTCCATTGGCGGTCATTGCCGTTGTTGGTCTACAGTATGCTTTCCATCACGTATATCGTTAGGCTATATCCTTTTCGGTGTGCGCAGAGATACATTAGTCCTACTTTGCGCTTATTTGTCGCACCCAACGTGACCAGTAGCGCAGTTCATTGCCGTTCTCACAGCCCTAGTAAATGTGACATTACTGTTAGATGTCATGCAGGTTTCCTCACGATGTCTTCACTGGTGAGCATGTGGTGCAAAAATACACGCTCAATCTGGGAAAATCCAGATTTACGTAACGAGATTCGAACCTACGGTGCATTCCCGGCGCCACGCATGTATTCCCGCTCCTTATCCACTAGACCATGGGTCGGCAACCTTTTCCTATATAAGAGCCGCAAATATTATCAGTATATTGGCGCGGGCCACATTTCCTCTAATAAATACATTTTTTTAGATAAAACTAATTTTTGCATTTTTAACCATGTTTGTTGTTACTTTCATTTTACTAACTGCGATCGCTCGAACTGAATTTCCGGCTTCCGCGCACACAAAGCAATGAAATAGATACTTATTTTTATAAGTGTTTTTAATCTATTGGCTGCGGTGCGGCGTTCTGTGGAACGGCTCTTACTTGCGCGGGCCGCATGCGACCCGCGGGCCGCTGGTTGCCGAACCCTGCACTAGACCACAGACGATATATAATTATTATTGATTGCTGGTCAGGCTTCATCCCAGCACCGATAATCGCGGTGCGGACAGTCAAGGCTGACCTGATCTGCGGCCTGCCCAAAGGGAAATGGGAGCAGCTGACCAAGGCTGACGATAAATGGATGCAGAGCGGAAACTATGGGTTCGTATTCATTCTTAGGAGTAAAGAGAAACAGTCTCTGATCTTGAAATATTTCAAGGCTGAGCAGATATTACCTTATGGCCTTACACCAGGGGCGTTCATCCTATATATGCATAAACGCAATGCATACCTTGCAATAAATAAATCTTAGTTAAATGAGTAGAAGTTACATGCAAAAAAGACGAAACATTATTTTCATTATAATATAATGTATCTAAAAATATGAAAATTTTATATTATCTGGGTCCCAATTTGAAAATTTGCACGCCTGGTGTATAATTTATATGCTCGCCACTGCCTTACAACTTCGCCAGTCCTTTTACTTCTGCTACTCAATTATATAGATTAATCCCATAAAAATGTTTACAGCAGATTTTGTGTTCGACAATTTGTGAAAATAAAATTTATCAGTGACAAATATAAAAAGAATAATTCTTTATCAACGTAATCAAAAGTAATATCCGTTTGTGTCGTATTTTTTATCGTTCTGCCTACCACCTTTTGAGGTGGTAGGGCAATCACCCGAACTGAACTGTGACCACAGTACATACGTGCAAAGACCGTAATAGCGACGAGGCGAGCTCCGGCCAATCAGGTTTCGGGATCTGATTGTATACGTCCAGTTGTTTATATACCTTGAGGCCTTCAGACTGAGATTCGCAGACGCTATTTCGACTTGGCTTAGCAAAGTTCTCAAAAAAATAAATTCGTTTTGAAAAAAAAAACTGAATATATAATAGGAACTTGAGTATAACCGTAGTATTTGCAGAGCCAAGCCCATGTTGACAAAATCAGTGAGTTATCAAATTCTTTGATTTTGTTTGAGTAAAGTCTAAGCAAACTTAAAACGCCTCTATAAATGTCAGCCTTAGTGCCGGTATATGAGGGCCGGCATGACGAAAGCGACGGCTAATGGATTTTCGTCCTCTGAGAGTGGCATTTCCACTGTAGTCTATCATCCTATCAGGTGTCGTGTCTCACTTTGTCAAAAGTCTAATCTTCATAAATAATATTGGGTAATATTCGAAAAATTATTAAATTATTATACAGTGCAAACTCTATATAACGACCCTCAAGGGACTGTGCATTTTTTGACGTTATAGAGAGTTGTCGTTAAATGGAAAGAAGAAAAATCTGTATTAGAAAAAGAAAAAGTTTTAAACTTTTACTTGCCATGTTTACAGTTTGAAAGTTTGTGAGTAACTAAGAATATGATAACGTATAGATAATCCATGACTCCTACTAACAACAGTCAACACGTGCAAGCAATCACAATTGGTAAACAAAAGAACGAATTTCTTATAAAGTTCGGTTTGTGTAATGCCGACAGTCGAGTTTATTACGGGCTAGGATAACAAAGCGACAAAAGAACGTACACGGCTGCGCAGTTTTGACTAATTTTGGCAACTTCAAAAGTCGTCTTAGCTTAAAAAGTACTGTATATAATTAAATTGCTGTCGTTATTGAGAGTGGGTGTAATGCTATATAGAGTTTATCATTGTATGGAAAACAAGCTAAACCAACCAAAGCCGAATGATATCGACGTTATTCGTTAAATCGAGTGACATTATATGGAGTTTACACTGTATTTGGGTATTATTTTTTGTTTAAATGATTTTATTATTATTCGTCCCCAGGGTGATCCAATTCTGTCCAAAAGCAGAACCTCTGAAGCCATCAGACAAACCGTGTGCCGACTACGGGGATACTTGTCGGGGAATCCTGTGCCCCAAGCAATAACCGCGCTCGATAGAACACTTTAGCAGTTAAGTTCTAGTAATTATATCTTATGAGAGTTTTGAGCTAACTTTTAAATACTCAAAACAGAGGCTTATACAAACTTTCAGCCTACAGTCAAAACCGTATATGGCGATATCGTTTAGAACAACATACCGGTTATATTGACCGAGAACAAAGGTCCCGGCTGAATGCTATTATATATGACCGATCGTATCTCGAAAACATCACCAGTTATGATACCAGGATTTGACTGTATATTGGAAATTTTTTTTGTTGCTCCCGTATGGCATGATTATATAAACATAAGATTTTCGGGCATACGACCAACTAATCCTTGGGTAATAATAACATATCGTCACGCTATATAATATGTCGTGCCTGCCCAACGCGACCAATAGCGCAGCTAAACGCGAATTTTACATTCAGTTAAATACTCGTAACTAGCTTGTATAGAAATCAAAGTCAATTTTACCGTTTTAAGTTGGAATACGGCAATATATCAAAATCAAAACAGGATTCCGTTTTATTTATGTGTAAATTTTTTCCGCTTTCTATTGAAAATTATTTGTCAACTTTTTTTTTCGATTTAGAGCGCATTATAAGTTTAATCCAGATTTTTACGAGAATAAAAATATTATATTTCCATTTTTTGTATATAAATCGAGGGTTGTATCGATAAACTTTTTTAGCCAAATATACATACAAAAGTGAACCTTAATCACTTAACCCTTAGCACTCCGAGTGTTTTTTTACTCAAGACTGCGACAATTCCGTGACATTATTGCGTTGGAACATCGAAAAACAAACTGAAAGCAATATATAACTGAAATAAATAAATGAAAGCATATAGCGCAATAGTGGCGCCTACATAGTGATTTTGATAGCATTGGCGCAATAGCGGCGCCTACAGAGCTAGAGGCTTTGAAAGCACTGGCGCAATATCGGCGCCTACGGATTGCAAAGGGTTAAGATATTAGGTAAATGTCTAAATCAATTTTTATTAAAAAAAAAAGATCAGTGTATATTATAAAATTAATTATAGACACATTTTTATATTTTATCGTAAGAAAATTATCGATAATTACTAAAGTATGGTGTTTTTTATATACTATCGATATTAAACTGAAGTCTAACATTAGTTCGCGGTTATACGGGGATTATATACGGGGTCTATTTTTTGTGAAAGTTTACAAAAGCGCCTTGTCTATGTATAATATATAGAAATTTCCCTATTGTTTTTTTTTTATTCCGGTATTGTTTTACTTCTAACTAAAAACTATAACAAAAATGAAATCTAATATAGAAACCGAGTAACGACTTCACGGGTCGGACAGGGTTTTTAATACGTTCTGTATTGATGATTACCATATTATAATATAGGGCATTCTTCACCTTGTGTACCTAATTAAATTAATATTTTATGTTTTCTCATTGCTAAAATTTAACAAAAATTTCTTTTCTACGTGCAAGTAGTCATCATTCGATATGAACCGAAAATAAATTGTTGATAAAAAAAAACTATAACCATAGATGGGCAAAATGTAATCAGATTAATAAAAATTATTAACGTTTACATTTTACGTTTTTTACCATTAATATGACTGCATTTTGCTCATTTATATTTTAAACACTACAAAATCCCAGATTGTATACACATTTATCATTTCATAATGTTTTAAATGGATTTAATCGTAATTACAGAGCGAGAAAATTAAAATTACGACTACATTTTGTAATCATTCATCATTAATCAGATTACATTTTGCCCATCTCTGACTATAACGTAATAAACCATTATTACACCTTGTTCATTTTACGAAGTCCCTTGTAACAATTCATTGAAAGTAAATGTCCATATTCAGTATAAATAGTAAAAATAATTATTTATCAATTGAGGCACTATAACACTTAAAATAAATTAGAATAAAAAATAAATTAAATTATTGTTTCAAAAACAAAACCAAGCTATTCTTTGTCCTGTCACGGGAGACTTCGTAAAATGAACAAATTTATAGGTAATTATTCTTAGAGAAATATATTCTTTTTTAAATTATTATTTTAATATTATCGCTTTAAAAGTAGTTTTCAACTTTGAATTTATTTTTTGTTGTAATTAAGGAATATAAATTTTTGTATACATTTGTTGAAATAAAGCACTTAATTATACAACAGGAGTTTTTTTCAATAGTAATATATATATATATATATAAAAAACAGGAAAAGGTATATTAATACCGAAATCAATCAGACTAAAAATTTACATATATTATGTCGTAATAAAAATGATTAACGATTACATTTTACCATTAATATGACTGCATTTTGCTCATGTATGTTTTAAACACTACAGAGTCTCAGATTGCGTACACATTTATGATTTTTTAATGTTTTAAATTGATTTAATCATGATTACAGAGCAAGAAAATTAAAATTACTACTACATTTTGTAATCGTTAATCATTAATCAGATTACATTTTGCCCATCTCTGAGTGTTAGATATACATCGTCGCGCCATGTCTTTTTAGGGTGAGCAGAGAGAGATACATTAGTAGCTGTATCCACTAGTTATAAAATCATTACCTTGTTATACTTGGACATTTAATAAATATATTGACTTTAAATCATATTGAATAGGTGTCTCAGATTCCAAATTTTAACTAAATTTTAAATTAGTATTTGTATTAAATATAACAAAGTAATGCTTTTATATGTTCCTTTGGGATGCAAAATACTGGTATCCATTTCTGCATACAACCAAGTTCTCAATAACTACTATTCAGAAGATCAAAAAAAGTTGGAACCGGATCATATTTATGAGTGGGTAGACGGCGAGAAAATTTAAATGAAGAGCTACAAAACAAATTTTTGCTCTCAGAATCTCTCAATTCCCTCTTGCGTTTCAGCCCATAATTGTCCATTTTTTTGTTTAGGTACCATGGACGCCTTCTAAACCAGTTTTAGAAGTGTAAAAAATGTATAGATAACGAAGCATGTTGAACAAAAAATTGATTTTTCAAAAATACTCGTTTTTTTATTTTTTTTCTAATTTTTCCATAGTTATACACTTTTTAGCGACTTTTAACCAGAGATGGGCAAAATGTAATCAGATTAATGATTAACGATTACGATTACATTTTGTAATCATTAATCATGATTAATGATTAACGAAATTAATCAAAAAAAGTAATCATTTTTCGGTGATTAAGGATTATTAATCTTTAATCGGATTACAATTAATCATGATTAATTTTATGATTACTTTTCTGTTTGATACGTAAAATGTGCTGCAGACAGCAGAGCGGCGCTCGCCTTTTTTTATTTATAGTATACGACTACTACTAGCTAAACTGGCGAACTGA
Organism: Automeris io; assembly: GCA_036320925.1. Classification (NCBI taxonomy): domain Eukaryota; kingdom Metazoa; phylum Arthropoda; class Insecta; order Lepidoptera; family Saturniidae; genus Automeris; species Automeris io. Next base: position 9,279,897 of record JAUDJH010000023.1, on the reverse strand, counting down.
GTACCACCACATAGTTAGGTGTTAGGGCGATTACCCGAACTGGGTTATGACCGCAGTACAATAGTGCAAAGACCAGCATAGTGACTCGCTTCGACCTGACTACTTTCAGGATCAGTTCGTGCTCGGTGGATATTGCGTAAATCCAACGAAATCTAGTTAATCATTGATGATTTTACCATTGTTCTGAGTGATTCCTGGACTATTAGAACTGATTATCAAAATACCGCCGATATTCTACTGAAATACCGTCTCCAACTCGATAATCCACGCCCGCCTTCGGGATGGAGATAGAGAGAGCAAGATAGCGCAAAATTTTAATTGATCAGAATAAGACATTATTTTCTCAAATTTACACAAGCTTCTATAGCGCAGAGCGCAACATCACCTTTCTTGGTCATCCGTCTCTCTCTACCGGCTCGGTTTCGTCTTTGATGTAAACCGAGCCGCCGCGTCGCACACGTTCGTATCGTATTTTGAATTTTAACTCATAATTAAAGTTGAGATATAGATTTAATTTTTTTTCCGGATAACTGTCGTTCTATCTAATAACTTTGATTCTTACAATAAATCAGCGGGACACACATAGTTTTTTTCCCAGTTTGCTTAATTTTTTTCGCATTTGACTTCCATATTCTTAAAGACTAAGGAATATAGTACTCAGAAAAAAGAAGCAAATCGACATACGGGCACGCGCCATTTTTATCTCACTAAAAACGCTTTTTGGTTTGGTTTGGTTTGGTTTTGGTTTGGTTTGGTTATATATTGATTAATGAGTAATAAAAGTAAAAAATAGTAATTTCATTTTTCTGTTTTAAAACTTTAACTTAAAGGATTGCACACAAAGTCTTTGGCCATTATCAGAAGTATTCTCCATCTCCAAGGCGGGCGTGGATTATCGGGTAGGAGTCAGTATTTCAGTAAAATATGGGCGGTACTTTGATAATCACTTCTAATAGTGCAGGAATCACTCAGAACAATAGTAAAAGCATCTATGATCAGCTAGATTTCGTTGGATTTACTTAATGGCCACCGAGCACGAACTGATTCTGAAAGTAGTCAGGTCGAAGCAAGTCACTATGCCAGTTTTTTCACTTTTGTACTATGGTCACGACCCAATTCCGGCAATTACCCTACCAACTCAAACGGCTGAAAGCACAAAAAATGGTCCTGAACGTAATGAGGTCGAAGCGAGTTACTATGAGTTGGTAGGTTTATTGGCCGAACAATGTCGTGACTCGTGACCACAGTACACAACTGCAAAGACCCTTATAATGATTATGATTCGCTCAACGAGACGGATATTCGGGGGCGGACTTGCACCGGCTAAAACCACCGGGTGCCAGCACTGCCTAATCTTCGCCTTCGCCGGGCCTAGGAATCCAGATACTTCCTAGGGGCCCGGCGACCGCTTGGTCTTAGACAGGCCTCCTCCCTGGGAGAGGGTCGTAAAACTACCCAAACAATACCTCCCATTGGGGCGGCGTGTGAGCACACACACGATGACACCACCCCACCCTCCGCTGAACGCCACCCTCCACTCTCCGCTGGACGCCACCCCCCCTCTCTGCTAGACGCCACCCCTACTTTCTGCTGGACGCCACCCCTCCACTTTCTGCTGGACGCCACCCCCCCACTCTCCGCTGGATGCCACCCCCCCACTCTCAGCTAGACGCTACCCCCACTCTCCACTGGACGCCACCCGCCACTCTCCGCTGGAAGCCACCCCCCACTCTCCCCTGGACACCCCTCACTCTCCGCTGGACGCCACCCCTACTTTCTGCTGGACGACACCCCAACTCTCCGCTTGACGCCACCCCCCCCACTCTCTGCTGGACGCCACCCCCCCACTCTCCGCTGGATCCCCCCAATCTCCGTTGGATGCCACCCCCCCACTCTCAGCTAGACGCCACCCCCACTCTCCACTGGACGCCACCCGCCACTCTCCGCTGGAAGTCACCCCCCACTCTCCCCTGGACACCCCTCACTCTCCGCTGGACGCAACCCCCACTCTCTGCTGGACGCCACCCCCCCTCTCTCCGCTGGACGCCACCCCTCACTCTTCGCTGGACATCACCCCACTATTAGACGGAAGTTTGGGCTAATATTTAATTCGAAGTAAAATAACTTGAAAAATTAAATAAACGAGTATTTAAATCGGTCTCTCTCTCAGCCAGAACTCAAAAGTAATCATTAAAATAATCATGATTAATTGAATGATTACTGTAATCAAGATTAATGATTACCCATGTAATCATGATTAAAAGTAATCAGATTACAAGTAATCATGATTACATTCGTCATGATTACTTGTAATCTGATTATTAATCTGATTAAAAGTAATCATGATTACGCCCATCTATGCTTTTAACTATGATCATTCGAAAGAGAACCCTCTAAAACATAGAAAACAATTGTCCTCATATTTTTACCCGTTCCAATTCACGGCATAGTATCAGCTTAAACTCGAAGTTTGAAAATCCGTCCCGTGGACGTTAAAATACGTTAATATACAAAACTTTTATAAGTACTATGCTGAATTTTCGAATACGTTCCTGTTGGACATATATCGTACCCATAGAAGTATAAAACAAAAACACAAATTACATGTTTATTTACCCAAAAAATTAAAATTGCTGGACCGATCTTGATAGGGTTGTCGCAATTTGAGTACTTAATGATTAATGCGTATGTTTCGTGTCTCAAACTATTTGCTTAGTGTTTCTTTCTTGAGTACTTGCGATTACTTTTTTATCCTTGGCATAGTTTCCACATCATGCCAGGTGGTAAGCTTGGTGAAATCCAAAAAACGACTAAAATTATCAACAGTAAACAAAAACCTATCGATAGACGCAGTGATCATGCCGGCCTGCACAAATGACTCTTCACGCTTCGTTTAAAGGACCCAATATCATAGGACGGTGGGAGCGACTCGGCTGCAGCAAGAGTTAGAGATCTTCTAAGTCCTAGTTCGGATGCCAGTTGCCGTGCAGCTGTGACTCGGTAAACCCTCGCGCGTGGTTCTGCTATGGAAGGGAGAGGGTGGAACAAGGCTACATAACTGTTCAGGACACTCGCCATGATACAGACGGCAGAAAACGCTCAGTGAGGTAACATCTCTTCGCAACTGGAGCGGTTCAAAGATAAGTCACGTGAGGATCATTCCCAATGCGGACAGCCCTCCGCTGCAACCTCTCCAGGGCGTCAAGTTAATTTTCACTTAATAAAAAAAAATAAAAATAAAATAAGCCTTTATTTCTACAACATTTTTTTATACATCTTATCCTATATTATTCTTCTATTAGTACTATATATTTATATATATATATATATATATATATATTTTTTTTTTTTTTTTTTGTTAATGTTCCGTTGTAGTCGCCTCCGCGGCGTAGGCCTCCCCCATTACGTTCCACTGGTCTCTATTTCTGGCTATTCTCATCCATAACGATCCCGCTTTTTGTACAAATATGTCTGCCCATCTTTTTCTTGGCCTTCCTCTGCTTCTGGTTCCGTCTCTAGGTATCCACTCTAATACCTTCTTTGTCCATCTGCTGTTTTGCATCCTACACACATGTCCTGCCCAGTTCCACTTCAAAAATCTAATTACATTGATGACATTTTTTAATTTTCACTTACTGGGGGTGAAATAATACTCAGAACAGGGTATATACAACATATTTAATTATTAACAGCCATCCATCCGTTGTTTCCGTCGGGTAGTTTGATCTGTATCAATCGTATGACGCCCTCCTCAGCTTCGGTCGGTATTATCTAAAATTATTGCCCAGAATTATAATAACACATTTTAATAAATATGTAGGCGCATGGCGACGAGATCATTGATTAAAATAAAGAAGTCTTCACTTAACTATCGAATTCAATTAACTGTTGCAATTTAACAAAAGGGTCATATAAAATGAACAATGTAAAGGATTACTTTGCGACACGTGCACCGAGCAACCTTTGCCGACCAAATAATGTTTCAGAAGAGGGCATACAACCTTTATATAGTAGAGGTTGAATGGTGAGGACCAGCCCGTTTGGCGTGTTGCTCCGATTTTTATTCTTGCTTGGACAAGTAGCTACAACTCACTTGATGGAGTATATAGTGTAAATTCATTGACAGTGGCCGTCATGGCGGGCCATAGTTAAGTTATATTTTTAGATTAAATTATATTTAACGAGGTTTCTTTATAATGGCCCGACAAAGTGTGTACATCTTACTTGATGAAAAGTACAGCGACCGACGGCTAGGAGACGAGACGCAGTCTACAATTTGCGTAGTTAAGTTAAGAAAAAAATACCCCAGCAGAAGGTAGTATATCAACAACTGGACGTACAAAAGATAATCCCGAAACGCGACAGGCCGAAGCGAGTCACTATGACGATTTACACTTGTGTTCTATGGTCTTGATATAGTTCGGGCAATCCCCCTGCCCGATTTCATTGACAGTCTCTGTCATACCGGGCCTACAGTGACCTTTTTTTTTAACCCGGGGTAAATTCCTAACGGACATCAGAGGGCGAAGAGGGTTGCCTCTGGTGTCGGACTTGCACCGGCTTAAACCCCCGGGGTAATCTCTCTCCCGTCTGCCGAGTACCAAGGTCAAGGCTGAGCCATCTTCCTCGGCACCCGGCGACGTCTGGCCTTCTGCAAGCCCCAACTACTTGGTGAGGGGTGGCTAATAGTTACCACCCTCCGCGTACACCTAACACATTTGGCAGGGAGAGTGGTGTAAAGTGCCACCCTCCCCTCATCTCCATGATTTGTCATTGGAGCGGTGTGCGGAAACACATCGCACACCGCTCACTCCTGGATCTGGGCGGCGCGCTCCCAAAAGCGCGCCGCCCGGGGCCTACATTGACCTACATTTTTAGATTAAAGTGATTTTCTTGTTTCATAAATAAAACAACAGGATTTATTATTTTATTAGTGGGTACGCTCTCACCTCTGCTCCCTCCAACTGCTCTGTATCGATGTTTTGCAAAATTGCACTCACATTCTTTTCCGTGTCTAGTGAGGGCGCTGAAATATATCAACACGCTTTGTCATTTTCGGTGTCAACACGTGGGCAGAATGATACAGAAGGGTGAAATAATATTTATACGAGTTATAGTAATAATATATCATCACGCTATATCTCTTTCAAAATGAACATAGATACATTAGAAGTTGTAGCACACGAAATCACCAGCATGTGGGATGCGGATAGTATATTATCGTCCCGATAGTCGTATCGACTAGTGGACTGATCGCGAAGAAGCTTGATTTCCGTCTCAAGAGGCTCTCGCTTGGCTGTTGGATCAAGGGCCGGATACAGAAGGCGGTATTACTCGATACGGCGCGCATTACGAGGAGGTTCCTCACTCCGAGCTCCTAACTACCGGAGGCTTGGGTCTATTTCTTTTAATATGTAAACAATGTGTGTATTTATTTATTATGTTAAATATATTAATCATTGCTAGCAAGAGTTGAACAACTTGTATACTTACACTCAAATATTGGATCATCCGTTGGTGCAGTGGGGATCAGATTAAATGATGCTTTGCCTGTCAAATATAAATAAATAAGATTACATTTCTAACCATAGCATATTCCTTAACACATCGTCGCCACGTCACCCATATCTGGTTGACGAGTATGCTTCTATGAAACCCCGTCATCCGAATATATGTGACGCTTTTCTTGTTGCAGTTATTAAGATTTTTAATTAAGTTTTTAAAAAGAACCTAATGGAATAAACTTTTCACGTTATATTAATGAAAATCGCATCTAGATCGGTAAAGCCATTTCCGAGATTAACGGTCACAAACGTGAGCAGATATATTGATTAACGATTCCGTCACATTTTTACTAATCTGCATCGCGCAATCGAAATTACTCCAGAAGCTGGTATACTATATAAGCCGTTCAATTTGAAATTGGCTTAAGTCCATTTTCACCTTTTATCAAATTGGCGCTTGTGACATTTATAATTTATGCTAAACTGTCAAAAAAATAAATTGGTATTGAAATATACTTAGTACATTTGAAAATTTTATATCACGTACATTTTCAAAATAATATAAAAAACGCAAAACTTTAAGTATTTCAAATTAAAGATAAGTGGACTTAAGTCACTTTCAAAATAAACGGCTCATATATAGAAACTCTCAAAAAACTTTTAATCTAGATAATATTATATAGAGGGCAGAGGAACGAGTTTATTATATGTATGATCAACAAAAATATGATATATAATCACGTTTGAAACATTTTCAGACTCACCATTCTGTATATAAAATTTCTTATCGCCTAGGAAGAATTCCTCAACTTCATTTTTAACTGAAAAAAATAAAAGCAAATCAGCCAAAAAAGTTAACTCCACAGACGGAAAGAGACAGCATAAATAAACATTTTATGTTATAGGTAATATTATGTTATTTTCTAAACGGTGCTTTTTCTTTTTTAGCCAACTTCATATAAATATATTTTTTTTACACTGACTCGACATAGTGACTACAGAGTACCTGATGGTAAGTACAGTGTAGTCCAAAAACGAAAGCGACTATCAAAGGGTGAAAATCCATTGATAGTCTACATCGTCATGTCGGCCCACATATAGCACGACTGAAGGTCTCTAGGTATATGAGCTACTGGATATACACAAGTTGATCCCGAAACGCGACAAGCCGAAACTGGTCACTATGACGGGCTTTACACCCATGTACTGTGGTCGCGATCCAGACGGGCACCGACGCCCTACCACCTCGCTGCTGCTCGTTTAGCACCATCCAGGAGTCACGTGTATGGAAACTAGGTTAAAGCCTACGAACGCGAGCAAAATATGAAAATATGATGGCGTGTTATGGAATTTATGGAATTGTATTTTATAATTGTATTATGGTATATAACAAGTAGTTCTATAAAAATTAACATATATCTTGCCTGGGGACTCATCTTTATTCACATCAAACTTCACTTCAACGGGCGTTTGGAATATCTGTGAAAGATAAAAAAGAACTCATTAGCTACTTAACAACTATGGAAAACAATACAAAACAATGACGCTTAGGGGCCGGTAATAACTATGTATTTTATAACATTGTTACGTCAGAACTATGGTGGAACTTGAACCCTAGATTTCTAGGCTTAACATATAGGTAGCACATGGCTGTGACTCTAAAACCCAGATTGTCTCGTGATGCTCTTTCGGATGAATCTAAACAAGTCGCCAACGGTGAGTAAATTTCAAAGATGCTGTGCTAACTACACCTTTCCTTCCGAGAAACAAGGCGCGCGTGACCTGAATGTTAATAAGACAGCTGTTTATCTATGGAATGTCGAGTCGCAAAAGAGAGATAAGCAATTCTAGAACATCGGGGCAAATACATAAGGTGCACAAATCTCACTAGATCTTCCTCGAAAATGCTGGAAGCCTGACACACCGATATAAATACGGGCCGGATTCAATCGCAGAACAGTTTCTCTTTCGAAATGACACAAGCGATATCTTCAAGTGATCGAATACGACTTTAGCAAACATACTTGTACTGCGACCGGATAGTGTTTCTACGACCGAACATTTCGACTGGCTTTTGCGACCGGACTACAAGAAATCTCTACAATTGGACTTTCGACAGCTCCACTTCGGGAACTTTAATCAATTAGATTTCTGGAGCTTTCGACGATTTTAATGCGTGCTGATCCCGCTCGGTTCTGTTGTGAAGGTCTATCCCGGCCACAAATGTATTGCCAGTTCGGAAAAAAAAAGCGTTCTGATATTGTACACACTGCTCGATTAATAAATAGACTGTCCGTTACCACCATGTCTTATTACTCTACACTCGAAACAATATGAAAATCAGTATTATTTTAAACAAATGTTTGTTTTTATTATACGAGTATCGGAATCAAATGGAATCAAGTATTACAGTAAATTATAATAGTATTTTAAAAAAGTACTGAATATTGAAAATGCATTTCAATTTCCAAAGATTGTTTCATACTAGTTAACAGTTATTCGTCTAATTTTATATATTAAAGTCTAATGAAAAGTACACTCACCGTATCATAATCTTTGGTTTCTACGTCGACTATTTGCGCGTTTATGTTCTATAAGCAAATACACAGACAGACAATCAGTTCCATTAAAGCAATTGTAGTATTAATCAATGCGGAAATGAGTACTATATACATTTATATATATTGGAATTTGCATCCATAAATCAAGGTAATTGAAAGCAGATAAAAAAGTTGGCTTTTTGATTTTAGTATACAGAATGATTTATTAAACTAGGAAGATATTTCAGGATATAATAATTTGAAGCTTTTTGTAACTTATAAAACTGTAAATAAGTATATTCCATAATAAATCATAAAGAAACATTGATGAACAAATGATAATTAATCCGTAAAAGGTGTGACTTGCAGAGTACAATTGACTGGTAAACAGGTATTGTCTCGTTTCCATTCGCACTTTGTCCTGGCTTAGGACAGGCAACAAACCTGCTCAATAATTATTTTTTTATTTATATTAAAGTAAATATAATAATAATTATAACATATTTGGGATAAGAATCGAATGCTGAATATCCACCCTGAACAACCCCATGTCTATAAAATCACCCTGTACGAATATAATTTGTGTTTTTTACGACAAGTAAATATTTAAAAGCAGTGTAGTATGTAGCCAGACAATTAAAAACGAAAAAAGAAAACATTAAAAAGGGTTCTTGTTATACATATATAAATAATTAAAAGACCCATCCTTTCTTTACATTTTCAGGATGGCTTGCACCAACAAATGAAATCTAGCTTAAACTTGTAATAAATGCTATTTAGCGCTAAACTGGGGTTAATATCTGGCTTGGAATCACCCAGTTATTAAAACTGCAAAATTTAAATCACCTCGAATTAAATGTCTTTAATTAAATAGCATTTTATAAAAGTGTTAAATGATTTAAAAAAGAAATTAATGGCGCCTTGCACCTACAAATAAAATCTAGTTTAAGCTGGCATAAAACACAGTACAGTTTAATGCTTAATATAGATTTGTATAAATTTAAACTAGATTAAATCTGGGGGTTAAAACTGCACAAAGAGTTAAATTGAAAAATTTAAGAGAAGATAGTTCAAGATTTTTTTTCTTTTAGTTTGCTGTGGAGATATTTCACTATTCAATAACGACAATAACTAGTGATTTGAGAAATATTTATTGACTAAGGACCGATGGCTGTCAGACGCTTCCGACCAGTCACTCTGGAAAACATTAGGGAAGGTTGGGAAGGGAAGGAAAACAGCAGTGGGCGTCCTATGGTTGAAATTATTATGGTAATTAGACAATACTTACTGCTGCAGACACTTTCGTAACTCTTGGTTGGTTCACCACAATCGATTCAGCCAAGTGCCCCTGTAATTTCCATGCTCACTGTTAACTAAATAACTTGAAATGTATATAAATATACTTTTTTTATATAAATTTGTGTTTTGCCGCGCTTGGCGTGGCTGTGAGCGCAGCCAACCCGTGCCTACAGAATTATATGACAGTTTGACAGAGACCGTTCCGAGCTGGGACGTCAGAAATGAAAAATATATAACTATTGATATTTATTCAAATGTAATATCGGCGTCGATATCTCAAGAAAAATATAGTGACATTTCGAATATATTTAAAAAAAATGTACTTAGTAATCTACCTTAACGGGGAATCAAGGGTTCAAGGATTTACAATAAGGTTAATCATGAATTAAATATCTCGAACTTTTCTAGATTCGAATGTAAGATGAAGCTGAGAGACTGGATGTCGAATCTAAAATATAATGATACTGAGGAACTGTTGCAGGAATAGATGTGTTTGGGCTTTAGCATTAGCATTCTTTTGAAATTGTTATTCACTTTTTATTTTTGTAGTTTAGTTTAGTTAGTTTTTATTTTTTAGTCTATTGTTTAGTATGTAATATTATTGTTGTATTGTTTTATAAGATTGGTGCTACGCAGCGGCAATAAACTGTAACAAATTGTGTGAAATATGCTGACATCCAAGATACAGGTTGTCCTAGTTTGGGTGTCAGCTGATTTAATGTGCTGCTTGTAATTGTTTGTCTAATAAAAAACTTTATTATTTTTTTTATTAATTATAGATGGATTTAAATTCTATATTATTGATCCACGCCATTAAAATCAGTTGGTAGCTCTTTTTTTATACTGGCTCGACAATGTAACTGTGCACCTGATGAAAAGAACAGTGTACTCCAGGAGGGGGAACGACCACCACGGGACGAAAGTGTGTTGACGGTCGCCATCGCCATGTCGGCCCGCATACACCGCGACGGAAGGTCTCTGGGTATGTGAACCACTGGATATACACGAGCTGATCCCGAGGATGCGGCGGAGCGGGAGCGACATGCCGCCAATCCCCGCAACCCTCGGCGCCGCCGTGGACAGAGACGGCGCGGGAGAAGGGACCAGTTCGCGCAGGATTCCCAGCGCGACGATTTCCCCTCCTGACACAGGCTGGGCGGATGACGTTGAGGGCGTCCCCGTCTAGTGGAGAGAGGAAGGGTCGGCGTGTGTGTGCCCACACGCCGTTTCCATAGAGAGGTAAGGAGGGGTTGAAAACCCCTTCCAAGAGGAGGCCTGCCCATAGGCCAACGCTCGCCGAGCCCTCGGAAGTATCCGGATTCCCAGGCTCGGCGAAGGCGAGGAGAGGCAGTGCTGGCACCCCGGTGGATTTAGTCGGGGCAGGTCCGACACACCGGGGGGAATGGCTCTCACCATTTCCTCTGACGGACCGTAGGGATTTGCACCGGGATAACAAAAAAAAAGCTGATCCTGAAAAGCGACAGACTTCGGTCTGTCACGACGAGACGGACTGTTCGCCGAGTCACTATGACGGTCTTTACACTTGTTGTTATTTGTTTTATTAGCGTTACAATAATTTGTAGTTTTTTTTTTTTAATTTACTATTATTATATTTTTCCTTTGCTCTAAAATATAAAGTTTTATTTGTTTTCTTTACGTATAGTACATGCATTTTTGTTTTTGTTTTTTTTTTTCTATTTAATTTCGAATTCGACTTTGTTTGTATGGAAAATGTTTTACTTTGTAGTGCATTGTGCTTCCAAGTAATTGCAGTGGTGCACTGTAATTAAATATAGCATATTGTCTATTATTATTTATTAAATATATACACACTGTTTGAAATCTTATTAAAATAAAATTAAGAGTATGAGGTGAAGTGAAAAATATGAAGACTCACGCTGACATTCATGTGCGCGTAGAGTAAGTTCTTCCTCATGAAGCCGGCGCCGCAGGCCAGGCACTCGTACGGCTTCTTGTCGCTGTGCGTGAACCGGTGCGTGTTGCGGTTGTCGCGCGAACTGAACGCTTTGCCGCATATCTACAGACGGGGCAAACGTTAAATCACTGCGATTTAACAGTGATCAATGAAAATTACACAGAGCTAGACTGAGATAGTACTATGTCGAAACCACGCGTGCGAAAGAGATCAAACTAATTTAAGAGCATCTCACAGCTCAACGACTCGCTAAATGTAATATTTGGGAGTCGAAGCTGCTCGCGTCCGTAGGCTTTACCCTAGTTTCCCTACACGCGGCTCCTGGGTGGAGCTAAACGAGCAGCAGCGAGGTGGTAGGGCGTCGGGGCCCGTCTGGATCGCGACCACAATACATGGGTGTAAAGCCCGTCATAGTGACCAGTTTCAGCTTGTCGCGTTTCGGGAACAGCTTGTGTATATCCAGTAGCTCATATAGCTAGAGACCTTCAGACGTGGTATATGTGGGCCGACATGACGATGTAGACTATCAATAGATTTTCATCCTTTGATAGTCGCTATCGTTTTTGGACTACGCTGTACTTACCATCAGGTACTCTGTAGTCACCATGTCGAGCCAGTGTAAAAAAAAAATTACAGAACTTCTTAGTACTAGCCGGGGTGTGAGTTACCTTATAGCAGTGACTCCGCAAACCCGCGCGTGAGGCTCTCATGGGAGGGAGAGGGCGGAACAAAGTTAAATAGCTCTCCAAATCACTCGCTGTGTTACAGACAGTAGAAAAACATCTCTGCGCAACTGTTTGTAAATGTTGGAAAAAACATTACCTCGCATTTGTACGGTTTCTCCCCGCTGTGGATTCTAATGTGCTTCTTGTAATGTTCGGGATACACGAAGGTGGCTTGGCATATCTCGCATTCTAGTGGACGCTCGCCAGTGTGCGACGCCTTTATATGATAATCCAACAGACTACAAAAAAAAAGTGCAACCAATAATAATATCATCGACCCTAAGCAATTTTACCCCAAAATTAAGGAGTTTTACCCCAAATATAAAGAGATTTACCGCAAAATTAAAGAGTTTTAATATTCAAGACTATAACTAGCAGAAGTCAGTAACTATATTAGCACCAAAGACAGTCAAAATGAATGGTATTAATACTTTAATTTTTTTTATTTAAATAACATTAACAACAATAACAATATTCAGAAAAAAAAGAAAGTACAAGAAATCTATACTAATATTATAAAGCTGAAGAGTTTGTTTGTTTGTTTGTTTGAACGCGCTAATCTCAGGTACTACTGGTTCGAATTGAAAAATTCTTTTTGAGTTGAATAGACCATTTATCGAGGAAGGCTTTAGGCTATATAACATCACGATGCAATTATTAGGAGCGAAGAAATAATGGAAAATGTGAAAAAAACGGGGAAAATTATTCATCCTTGAGGGCTTCCATTGCGTGCGCTGCAAAAACGGTTCAAGATACCAAAAATATATGTATGAAAGAATTATTCCTCTTGAAATGATCTAAAAAAATGTCCCCGACAGTATATGTCTATCTTTTAGGATTAAGTCACTAGAACCGTTTTTATGGTAAACAAATTTAGTCGAAATTAATGCATTATTTGTTAAGAGTTGTATCAACGTAATAATATTAATCTTTATCCAAATAAATGTGTTGTTGATTAAGAGTATTTAATTGTGAACAAAATTGTCTTTGACATCACTTAATTTCAATGAACATCTTAGAAGATATTATAAAACCTTATATAGCAAAACAACGTTTGCCGGATCAGCTAGTAAATAATACATGGCGAAATGGGCTCCGGCAGCTTTTTGCCGCAGAGGATAACTGCGGTGCTGTTTTGCATATAGAGCCCTGTCGTGTTACATCTTGTAAAAAAATTGTCAGTAAAAATAGTTAAAAAAGAAAAATATGAAGCTTTGCTAAAAAATGTGCGTACTGACCGTCTCCGTTTGAACCGCTTGGGGCAGTGCGGGCAGTTGTGCGGCTTCTCGCCGAAGTGCGTCGCGCGCCGGTGCGAGTGCAGGTTCGACCGCTGCGTGAACGACGCGCCGCACATGTCGCACGAGAACGGACGCTCGCCTGCAGCGTCAGCAACAGCGTCATCAGAGGCAACGATATCACCGTTATCAATTACAACAGCACCGTCATGAATACTAACAACGAAGACTACGACGTCACTCGTAACAAAAAGACATTAGAATAACCATCAACACCACAGGAGTTGATTATATCTCCATAATCAATAACAAAAACTTCAGCTAGATCGCCATGAAGAGCATTGTTACGACTATAATATCATCATCAACAACAACGACCATCAACATTAACAAAGTTAATAATATCGCCATCATCAATAACAAAAGCGACTAAAACATCATCATCCGCTTTATTGACATTATTATCAACAACATCAGCTCCATCAACAACATGACTGTATCCTTTTTCTCTTTATGATCGGTAAGACAATGACAATGTAGCGCCAGCCTTGATAATAGACGACAGTAATCACTTTCCATTAGGTTATCAGCTTGTTAGACACCTTTTAGATATAAATAAACATTAGCATCACCATTATCAACAAAAAATTTATCAAAAAATTATTATTAATATTACTAACAACATGAATGCACAACCCGCATTAAGCCTGAAATTTTCAGAGTTATCTAAATCGGTTTCTTACCCTCTTCACTATACTGAGGTGTTGTAAATGCCAACATACGTATATAGCATAGGTATTAGCCGTGGTGGCTGCCGGCAGAATAGAATAGCACCCCCCTCTTCTTGCTGAGGCGTCGTAAAAGACGACGAAGTGCGTGTGTGTGTGCGTGTGTATAATTAAATAAGCGTGTACGTGCAACGAATGAACATTTGCGTGATAGGTGAGTGTGTAGCACTCACCGGTATGAGTCCGGCGGTGATCCCTCAGCTCAGCCGCTCGTGCAAACGCCTTTGGGCACACCGTGCAGCGGTGCGGCCGGGCCTTCGAGTGCACAACGCCGTGCACTTCCAAATTGTGCTGAGTACTGAACGCCTTATCTGCAAACGCATTATAAACAACATTTATACAGTACATTATGACCGGTGGTCGTGGGTGTGGTTATAGTAAGATACGAATTTGGCGTTTTACAGTTTATTTGCACTTTAAGGCACACCAAACTGCGACGTACACGCACGTACTCCCGCCTTGGGTCTCGGTAGTCAACTAACTTCTAAGCGTCCCGTGCGCGCGCACATCCTCTGACCCCGCACGTCTCGCAACATCCTAACGACCCTTAGGGCGGCAACTGCGTATCGGGTTACGTCTACATGCTATAACATTTAAATATACCGCGATTCGTCGGTCCAAACACGATGAACTATATCGGCTCTGCTCACTGGTTTCAATATGACACTTGTCACTAATTAGTCGCGCCAAAAGGCGTAACCCCAGAGCCATTAAAGAAATAACATGTGTACGCATTCAACCTCGAGCGCCCTTTGGTGTATGACATTTATTATTACTGTTATCGCTTTAAAAAGTTCCAAGTTCTGCATCACAAATCTCTCGTCACATACAGTAAAATAATTTTGAAATTAAGTGTAACATCACAAAGCCTCAATAACACCATACTGTAAATCATACACACACCCATACATACATAGTGAGTGAGTGTCCTGATTATCGCTGCCTAATAGTAAGTACTTCTATACATATAACAATATAATTATCTTAAAACTTTATTATAAAATTATCCTTCTTACGAGAGTGCTTTGCAACGGCATCAATACTTACTTATCCCGGCCCGAGTACTGATGCCAGTGTAAAAGAGCTCGATTAACCAATGCACATAACGAACTCTCAAGGAAGCAACAACCATTGTTTATTTCAATATAAACCATTATAAAGAAGAAAGTATTAGCTTCAATGGTTGTTTCTTTGTTTACAGCTGAGATTGTGCTCAACTGTGTGTTAGGTTTGATTTACAACTTTGTGATTTTATTCAATAAAATTATCACTTTCTTAATCGATAAACCCAACTGTGGCTTATCTTCTATAATATAAAAATGAATCGTTAAATGTGTATAAGCGCGAAACTCGAGAACGGCTGAACCGATTTGGCTGATTTCTTTTTTGTTGTGTTTTTTGAAGTCTGGGGAAGGTTATTACGGAGAGAAAAATTAAAAAAATTGTCTGAAAAAGTCTAAAAACACCACTTTTCTATATTCTCATACAAAAATTTCGTAATAATATTTAAAAGTCAATTTGAACTTTAACACCATACCATAAAGTTTAAATGTCAGTGAACGGGTTCCGGGAAGGCAAAACAATCGAGTGACGTATAAATATTAATGTCAATATTTGTCAATTTTTATACATATAGCATTAAGGCCAGGTTCCTTCAAACAATTTTCAAAAAACAGCCGACAGGCCAATAGCTATTAACATAAAAAAAACAATGTGACTTTGTTTTAGAGAAATAGGGCAGAACAAGGTCTGCCGGGACAGCTAGTTTAATATATATGTATAATTACATTGTATATATAAATCAGTTTGCGTATATCTTTTTCACGGATCCTGCGTATATCATGAACGCAGCGAAGCACAAACTTCTCTATTCTTAAAGAGCTCGACATCAAGCATTTCTATCATAGTTAACACCAAAATCGCTCGTTACTGAGGTCATGTGACGTGTACACATAACACGGTTAATGCCTGCGCCTGCCTGATACACGTTAAGAAGTTGCGATGGTGTGAACAGGTCAGAGAGTCCGACCTTAAAAAGGACATTCAATTTTTTAGCCGCTGTTTTCGCTATAAACTCAATCGGCCGCCCAAAGTTCAGATCACCTGTTAGCTCTATACCGAGAAGTTCAAGTCTTTCAGTTATCGGCAAGGAAACACCCAGGGAGGTGAAAGGGAGTCCAGGGAGGATTGGCGGAAAAAGGACATGCCTGTGTTTTTGTACCATTACAAGTAAACTAATTCGCATCGCCTAATCAGAAACCAATGTAAGGCTTCGCGGCAGAGAGATCTGGACAGAACTATATAATACTTACTGCAAACGCTGCATACGAAATCCTTCACGCCGGAGTGTGTCTTCTCGTGTTGGGTTAGGTTCTGCTGAGTCAGGAACGATTTAAAGCATTTTGAACATTGGTAGGGACGCGGTCGTTCCTAAAAAAAATACAACTTTCTTAGGATTGACGGTCAGCATTGATACTTTTTAGCTTCACAACCTTGTCAATATTCTTTGCGGGTTGTTGTCGTCACGTAGACTTGGTATCCTGAACAGAGGTGAAGGTTTATCACGCCGGATCAACTGTACCTATTGTATAAGACCCAGGTCAGACCCTGCTTGGAAAACTGTTCGCATCTCTGGGACGGTTTTGTTCAGTATTTATCCAACGATCTGGATATGTTGCAGCGGAGGGCTGTCCACATCGTGAATGAGCCAGACCTCACTAAACATATTTGAGCCACTCTAGTTGCGCAGAGATACCTACTGTCTGTATCATGGCGAGTCTTCTGAAGAAATATTTAGCCTTGCTACACCCTCTCCCTTCCAAAAACCAGCACGCGTACTGATTGACCGAATCAAGGCTTTATAGCAACTCGCATCCCGGCTAGGACTAAGAAGTTCTCTAACTTTTACTGCAGCCGTGCGTTGAGCTGTATGCCTTTCCGGCGAGCGTGTTCCCACTGTCCCATGGCATAGGGATCTTTAAATGAAGAGTGAAGACATACATGTGTTGGTATGATCACTCAGACTATCGATTGTTTTTACCGTGTTTACTATCAGGCGTGCTGGTCTAAGATAAAAAAGGCATTATTCATAGATTTTAATGAATTTAATGTAATTAAAAAGCAAGAAAGTGTTTTTATAAGTATGACAGTATAGGAAATTCTAATCTAAAAGAGATACGACAATAAAGTCTTAGAAAACTTTAGCTCAATAAATCTGAAAATAAAATTGGCAATATTAAAAATTCCTGCAAGTGACACAAAGTTATCGCAATCAATTGTTTGAGTTACAGTGCTGTAAGGGTTTCTTTTGATCATTTGATATATGGAACCCCAAAAAGCAATACAGTATAACACGTACCGCGTGCGTCTTCATGTGCGCGTGCAAGGTGTATTTCGACGCGAAGCTCTTCCCGCAGCGCGAGCACGCGTGCGGGCGCGCGCCCGAATGCGTGTTCGCGTGCTCGGCGAGCAGCGTGCGCGAGTTGTAGGAGCGGCCGCACACGCTACACACGTGCGCCCGCCAGCGCCCAGTCCCCTCGCCCCCCTCGGCGTCCCCGCCTGCTCCTCCAGGCGGCGGCGCTCGCGACCCGTGCACCGCTGCGGAATGCGTACTACTGAGTCAGGTATGTCAGGACCAAAGACCATTTCTGATGGAAGCCATTTGTTTTATCTTTTGATTTTTGTAACCCAGGGGAAAATTCTGCATAAGAGCATCAGGGTCTCTGCGAGGGCAGCGATCCATGTGTTTCAGACTCTTGCTGACTATAAAACCCGAGGTACGGCCTTCTAATCGCTCCACCCGGACCTGAGAATCCGAATTCGTCCAGAAGCCCGTGGAGCGAACAGACATGTTAAGGTTTCTTCGCTGGGATGAGTTTAAAGGACCCATCCCTCCGGAACCTCTCTCAGTTGGCGCGCAAAACTTTTAATTCCTTAATAATTTAGTTCAAGATTGACTAAAAGAGAAAAAACATCATGATTTACAAAACTTCACAGTTTAAAAATTATATTTTGTTACTTATTTATTTATTCTCACTACAATAGTTGTACCAAAAAAAAAAAACATAATTCTTAATCAACTTTATGACCTAGTGTAGCGTTGATTTATGTCACGCTATGATACTTCCTCCCTCTTTTACATAACTGGTATTTACATATAACATATTTTGAAGGAGTTATGCTAGGGCTTACAACTCTCCACAAATTCGAGAAACATCTATTTGCGCGGCGTAGATTAATTATCCTACTGCCCCAGACAAACGCATTTGATTGCTCTTTCAACTTTAATAGTGAGAGGACGTACATTAATAGTCCGAATATTGTCCGACGGTGCCAACTGGTCGTGCCTATCGTGAACCCGGATTAGTATAACCGGGTTCTTTACACGTTCCCTTAAAAAGGAACTGCACTTGGTTGCGGGAGCCTGGGAGTGGCCACGAGCATCGCCCCCAGCCTCGAGGACTGCGAGCCCCGGCGTGTCTCGCCGCGTTCGTCCCAGGGTCGCCGACCTGCGACCGTACCAGCCTAGGGGGTCGCCTGAGTCGCCGATTCCTCTGTTAAGTCCTCTGTTCCTTTTAAAGCCAAAAGGAACAACAAGCACACCCGAATCCACCGCTCAAATCTTTTTTCGCGAGTCGCGTGTTATTATTTCCAGTTTTTTTTTTAATAAATTTTATGTAACAGGTTTTGATTGTTTTTTTATTTACTGAGCTAGGCCCTTCAGGCATCAACCCTGTTACATTGGCGCCCACAAGGAAATAGTGCTTGTTGTTTCTTTCAGTTTCTAACTAAAAACTTGGTCTAGGTATCTTATTGTGTTTCTGACATTTTAGGTATATTTTCCCGCAGACCCGCTTCCTTACCAGAAGCGAAGGGTAGCAACCCCTCGGTAGGTCAGCCTTTTGGTTCCTATCCCTTATATCCAGGAATCAATTGTCCTAATCCCCAACATCCCTCAAATACCCCAAATCCTTAATCCAAACATCCCAAAATAACAACCTCATCTCCCAATAAAAAAGGTTTTTTTTTTTTAAATAACTCAATACGAGTTATTATTTTTTTTTTTACCATATTTCATTTTTTCAAGTGACTATACAAAAATTCTAAATTGAGCAACGTAATTGAAACCGTTTGTTAGTAAGAAACTCAATAAGAAACTACCCCACTTAAATTTTGTTATTTTGTATTTCTATTACAGCACGTTTACATTTGTTTTATATATTAGATAACTACATGTTACATAACTGTTGGCAAACATTTATTTCATTTATTTTAAGGGAATAATTACAATTTTTTTCAATTGTATTTTGGCACACTATACCAGTTGGCACATAAGGTCTGTTGGACAATAATTAAGTGTAATTTAGCAATCGCATAGGAATATTACATTGTTTTCCTTACATAAACCGGGTTTTTATTACAAACTGTTACACTAAACAATTAATTAAACTATTACCGGTATTTATTACACTACATGACATTGCCATATTTTTTTTTTAATATATCTTTTACGTTTTTATCCATTTATTTAGCGAGTTTTTACCGTATTAGGTAAAAACTCAATTTATGTTAGCAGATTCATATCTCTAACAATTTAATTGAATAATCTCAGTTGAGTTATTTCTTTTAATTAGATAAAAGCATGTATCTTTATTAAATAAGGCAATTTTAGTCATAATTTATATGTGTTTTCTTTTAGAGAATTATTTTTTTGTAAGGAAATTTTAACTTATTACTCGTCGTTCGCAATAACAAGTACATTTATTTAATAGTAGGTATTTGTAAAAATATTGTACCAGTGTTATTATTACGATCACGGAGCAACCTTCTATTTTAGCCAGTGCAAACTAAGTACGTTCTATTGAACAAGTAATTATAGAGTTGTGTTAATCATTTAGATAAATATCTGATTTTTAGTTATATCAGAACTCGGCAAGTACACTTTGTTAATTTAATTGTTAGAGCGTTAATTGTTTTTTAGTTTAAACATAAAATTTTTATAAATTCCGGTCTGCAATTCCAATTAGGGTTCCGTACGAACAAAATTAATTTTGGTTAGTTATTAATTTATTATAAATTTACATTTTATTTTTTTTTTTCTCTTTAATTGTTGTTGCGTATTTTGGTTGGTGTATTAAACACACATAACACTTTTTTTTTAATTTTTGTACAATAGTTTTCAACATGAAGTACCACTTATTGAACAAGCCGGAACTCTCTTATGAGGTTCAAATTATAGGCGTTGGTTACAATTTTTTTTACACATATATTTTGTTATATTACAATAACAAAATGTATTTTACCTTGTTACATTTTTATCATGTACTAGTATATATTTACAATTTAGTTTATTTAGTACATGTATTTAACATTATGTCTAAAGTATTTTAATTTATATTACTCTATAATCCTAGCCCAATTTCAAGACTTAGTTCTTTTATTTTCTTTAGTTTCTCTCCCCAGTTGGTTGGTTACACATTAAATTATTTATTAATATACGCGTATAGCGTTATTGTGGGTTCGGTTTTTCCCTCCTTTTGGTAAATAATCCTTTTTATGGGCTTGCATGGCCTTTAACATGTGTTTATGGTTTTGCATTACCAGTTTTAACAATGCATATGATGTTTAGTAACATCATATTTATAACATCATTTTTGTTTAATAACAATGGTGTTTATATTTTAGTGTGTAATCAACCAGCAATCATCATTAGTCTCGTTGTGTAGACTCCCCATCGGATTTTTTGCCAGTGAGTGGCAACCGTAATCATGGCTGTCACTCTGACTGAAAGGAGGGTCCTTGTTCGTGCCAGATCAGTACCTTCATGAAAGAGATAATGGAAGAGCTGAGTGTCGAAGTATGAATGTAGGAATGAGAGTGTGAGCTGGTGAAAGTTTCGATTGGAGGAACAATTCCCTGCCTTTTGCACAAGCAAAAGCCTTCCCAAGAGGGGGGGTATTGTAGCGTTGATTTATGTCACGCTATGATACTTCCTCCCTCTTTTACATAACTGGTATTTACATATAACATATTTTGAAGGAGTTATGCTAGGGCTTACAACTCTCCACAAATTCGAGAAACATCTATTTGCGCGGCGTAGATTAATTATCCTACTGCCCCAGACATTTGATTGCTCTTTCAACTTTAATAGTGAGAGGACGTACATTAATAGTCCGAATATTGTCCGACGGTGCCAACTGGTCGTGCCTATCGTGAACCCGGATTAGTATAACCGGGTTCTTTACACGTTCCCTTAAAAAGGAACTGCACTTGGTTGCGGGAGCCTGGGAGTGGCCACGAGCATCGCCCCCAGCCTCGAGGACTGCGAGCCCCGGCGTGTCTCGCCGCGTTCGTCCCAGGGTCGCCGACCTGCGACCGTACCAGCCTAGGGGGTCGCCTGAGTCGCCGATTCCTCTGTTAAGTCCTCTGTTCCTTTTAAAGCCAAAAGGAACAACAAGCACACCCGAATCCACCGCTCAAATCTTTTTTCGCGAGTCGCGTGTTATTATTTCCAGTTTTTTTTTTAATAAATTTTATGTAACAGGTTTTGATTGTTTTTTTATTTACTGAGCTAGGCCCTTCAGGCATCAACCCTGTTACACTAGTACACTATAAATAAATTCAGCACCGCGTGCAAAAGTAATAAAAATTCTAATTAAACATAATAAGAGGTTAAAAAATACAATTAATGTGGGAATAAAAAGGAAAATTAAACGCAGACCAAATATAAAGATTGATGGAGGGTAATGTCAAAAGTACGTGCTTCGGCAGTACATATACTAAAATTGGAACGATAGCATGGCCCCTGCGCAAAGATGACAAGCAAAATCGTAAAGCGTTCCACATTTTTCAGGGTGGTGGGTGGGGATCTCTTACTGCCGCCATGCTCTGTCGCGCGATAGTCGGCAGCGACAGAGCATGGCGAGCGGTCCTCGCATTTAGTAAGGACACAGTGAAGGCGAAAAAGACGGCGGAGCGGGACCGGGAGGTAATAGCCACCCCCGAAAACCCAATCCACCGCCCACGCTTATCCGCATAAGACCCATGAAAGTATTTATAAAGGATATTGTGGGAAGCTTAATAAAAATATTGAAAATAATGAAACTGACGTATATTGCGAGAACGGAAAACAAGGAATACCAAAGACAAAATAGAGGCGCACGCAGACGACACTAGCGCCACAGACCACAATGAACATAAATGAATTATTAAGTTTATGGTGTGTTGACATTCTTCCAACAGATATTATTATCTCCTCTCTCTTTTTTTCTTATTATTATCTATTTACTTACTCATAACGTGTTTCGTGTAGTCAGACCTCTTCCTCACGAGCACTCCGCAGAGGGAACAGATGTAGAGCCTCGCGTCGTGCTCAGCCTTGAGGTGCTGCATCATACCTTTAGCATCTGACAGGAATGGCTTCAACTTGTTACCTGAGGGCCACAGTTAACTCTTAACACATTCGTCCGCGAGCGCGATTAATTTATTTCTCACGGGGCTCAAATTTGCGTAAACAAGCGATATTTTTTTTTTACACTGGGTCGAGGAAATTATTTCTGTGCAACTGATGGTAAGTACAGAGCAGTCTAAGAAGAACAACGGCTATCGAAGGACGAACCTCTATTAACAGCCTGCGTCATGTTGACCCGCATATACCGCGACTGAAGGTCTCTAGGTATATGAATTACTGGACATACACAAGCTAATGGCCAAAACGTGTTATTAAGGCAGCCTTTAAACTTTTGTACTGCAGGGACGAGCCAGTCCGGGCAATCGCCCTACTCATATGTGGTCTGTATAAAACCTTGCTTCTTGTCAAATTTCATTATGTTACAGGGAGTACCGTACGGTTTTCGATTCCCTTGCAAAACGGTAAAAATGATAAAACAATATGGCAAAACCGGACATCTTTTAATTGCGCCAACTTGCGGCCAGGACTAAGAAGTTCTCTAACTCTTACTGCAGCCGAGTCGTTCGAAACGTGGGAAGGTCTTCCGGCGAGCGTGATCCCACTCTCCTACGATATTGGGTCCTTTACACGAAGCGTGAATATATGCGTAGGCCGGCGTGATCGCCGCGACTATCGATAGGTTTTTTTACTGTTGATAGTTGTTGTTATTTTTGGACTGCACCAAGCTTACCATCAGGGTGGCGTGGTAACTGTGCTGTGTCAAAATAAACAAAAAACTTAGAAGTATGATTACAGGACAATAAGAGACTATAGACCTGAGTTATTTGTATTCATTTAAACTTTATACCTCCATACGGGAAAAAGTGCCTTGAAAAGCAGAGGACAGACAAGAAAATGATCGCATAAAGATCCAGTTTTTCCTTTTGAGATACGGAAACCTAAAATTAATACTCACCCTTTTTAATATTGTTATCGCATAGCACACATTTGAATTTATCCCCGTCTTTGACCACCATTTGTAGGGGTTGTTGTTTCTCCCCATCTTCCTCTATTTTGCTCTGGACCGACTGTACGCGGTACATCTCTCCCGACCCCACCTTTATAAAAGCGCCCCCTAGTACAAAATAAAAACTTTAAACAATCTGTCAGTCGTATGACATTACTTCAGAAGTGAAAAGTTTTAAGCTTCTTATAAACTTATAAAAATTATTATTTGATACTTAAAAACATTTTTACAGGTTTTATTTAACTATCATCACTCCAAACACCTACTGAGGTAGGTCGAGGGAATAAATCGCCAGTTCTCTCTATACTTGTAAGCCTTTATCGCTTCCTTAACATTCATTGAACCCTTCACGCGCTTTAAATTTAAAATGTAAAAGACCCGGCTCATTCCCTGTCTCCCTCTCTATAACTTATTCATTGTCATTTTTCACTGTCATTGAAAATGACACTGTTCACGGAGGTCTGTGACAACAAACTTGAAAATTTTGATAATAATGCCAAACAACAAAATGTTAATGGAGCTTCAATTATGTCGAAAATAGCGCCACTTTAAACCCACCTCGGTAAGTGGAAATTTTATGCCGATCTATAAGTTTGACAGATTTTAAATGTCATTAATATATGAACAGTTTGACTTTCGTGCAATCATGCATTCCTTTTACCTAATTAAATTAAAAATATGATTTAAAAGCCGACTAAGATATACAGCATGCCGACCTGCACGCAGATTGCTGCTTCAGGCACCTTCTCTGCACACAGTACGCACCCACCAGCCCGAATTGGACATTGTGTGCTGGGTTACATGGTCACATCCCCTCCCTTGGACTCCACAAATATCTACTCACCCTGCTCTTGCGCCGCCGCGATGATAGCGTTTGCCGTCTCTTCGTCGCCTGATACCTGCAACTCGATCTGAGATTCATCGTTTGAGTCTGTAATAATTTCATTTATTGTCAATGACACTATCTTTCAAACCAACCATATAAGAAATAGGTAGTTTTAAATTTAAAAAAATACCTTGGCCTTCACCGTTGTCAATAGTTTCGCAGCTCTGCTGCGAGCTGCCATCGGGCACCATCAATGACAGCTCACTGCCGTCGTAGATGACGATCGTATCTGTCAAAACCGTAGAAAAGGAATGGAACTTT
The DNA here is from genome assembly GCA_036320925.1 of Automeris io. Lineage (NCBI taxonomy): Eukaryota > Metazoa > Arthropoda > Insecta > Lepidoptera > Saturniidae > Automeris > Automeris io. The sequence continues at coordinate 9,255,307 of JAUDJH010000023.1, read as the reverse complement.
AGAAGGCTAAACCAATTTTGTCACAACTGGAGATAAAAATGGAAAGTAGTGTTATCCAAACACGGCAGCGACTGCCAAGGGACGAACATCCCTTAACAGTCGGCATTGCTAAGAGAATACCATAATATACCACGCTGGTAGAAGTTGCACCGTCAAGTTATGGATTTTCTTATTACCAACAGGCTTGCGCTGGACCTCAACCTTACCAGATGGAAAATGATGATGGAACCGTCGCAGTAGTAGCAGCAATATTCCACAAACGAACGCCAAAATCAAACACAATTTGATACAGATGAAGAAGTTGGTCGGCTTGAATTGCCGCCTGACCTGATTGGGTAAGGTAGTATTCGCACCCCAAACATGCACACGATCATTACCGAACATATATATAGTTATTCCGCTTACTTTCACCGCCGTGGTGTCGCTCTGCCTGTATACAAGAACAGCTATTAATACAGCGAATCCTCACAACCGTGCGCCCAAAGAGAAATTGAAAAAGTCTGTTGGACGCGATACCGACTCCATGATAAAATAATATACATTTACATCGATAACCGCCAAGATAAATGATACTCCGAAGCAGCAAATCCGATGCTCTTTGCCAGGCATTCCAAGGCGAGTGTATCTGCAGAATGTTGGTTAACGCCATCTAGCGGTAGGGTTGCGGAAATAAATATATGTTCGTTAATGGCGTGTGCGTTCTCCAGGTATATGAACAAGTAATATACACGTGGGATGGGCATTTAAGGAACACAGTTTTACTCACGTCCTGGGTTCTCTTCGTCTCCCTGGTTCAGTATCTCGAGCTCGCCGAGTACATACTTGTTGTCATTCTCTGAATTCTGATTCTCAAGGTAAGACCTTATCATTTCTATCTCATCGTAGTCCGTTTCTTTGGGAGTATTTGATTTTGGCTGTCAAAACGCATTCATAATTTAATTTATGATTGTAAGTTAGTTTTGATATATATTTTTAGTTTTTTTTTGTTTATGTTTTTTTTTAAACTAACTCCACAAACTAGCTACATAACACCTGATGGTAACTGCAGTATATAGTACGATAAAATTAATTAACTGTGGAAAACGTACTTAGCAACACTGGGAGCGGACGAACCTTTGAAGAAAGGAAAAAATGAAAGCAAACAACCATCAAAAGGGTCATTTTGTAACCCGGGGGAAGCCCATTATGTACCGTCAGGGGGCGATGAGGGCAGCCCCCCGGTGTGTTGGACTGACATCGACCAAAACCCCAAGGGTGTTCCTTCTCCCGTCTGCCGGGGCCAAAGGGCCTGGCTGTGCCAGCTTCCTCAGGGGCCATGGCTCTTGTTGATTCCAAGCATCGTTTACCAGCTCAGTCGTTTCATTAGTCTATACACTAATTTTTCTAAACAATCCGAGTAAGATATCGTATGTTAAATAATCAAATTTCTTTAATTTTAAATGACAGTATCTTTTTAGTGTTCACGAATAATATAACTATTCATGTATTTTAGTTTGGGAAAGTTATCGGGTCACCAATATATCCCTTTCGAGTCGGACAGGGTTTTCATAGCATATATGAGGACAACGACCCTGGTGTGTCAAACTTCAACTGACTAGAAACCCCCGGGGTGTCCTACCGATCACTCCTGCCGGGCCTGGGAATCACGATTCTTTCAGACGCCCGGGGAGCGAACAGGGTGTTTAGGCTTCATCTTTGGAGAGGTGTGTGTAAAGAGCCCACCCCTCCTTTCATCCGGGCAGCAGACTCCCTCAAGTCTCCTGCCCGGAGGCGCATTAGTACTACTACGTTAATATGTTATCAGAAGATTTGTGACAGGAAAGGAGTCTCTTTAAAATAATTGTAATTCATGTATGACTTACCTTCACGCCTTTGACTTCAAGTACAAGATTCCCATTTGTGGATGTCACAGGCATTACGGAGAACGCACAGTCTAGAATTTAAAAAAATAGTTAAAGAATAAGCTGAGTAAGAAAAAACACGTGCATACGAAATCTCTACACAGTAGACTGCCCATTTTGATACAGGAGAGGGCGAGCACTGATGGTGCTCAGCCAGAGAGTTATGGATGAGGCGGTAACGCGAGGGCACTCTTGTGGGAACCGACTTTTTATAAAATATAAATATTTTTTTATACAAATAACGTTGTTACTCGCAGTTCACCGGTTTGTCTCCTTTTTTTTTGTTAACTCTGTGGAAATCCCTACGGACCGTCGGGGGAGCGGTGAGGGCCGCTCAAGTTCAAGGTGAAAGGGCGATTCAAGGTCCGTGATTGTTTTTTTATTCGATTAATGGATATAATTGGTAAACAAAGGTAAAAGGACTTTGGGCGTCAGACATTAAGTATTGCACCGCCTCGAAAAATTCCAAATTCCGAGATTGTTCACTATAAATATTAACCTAGTTCCAAACTTAGCTTGCGCTAGTACCATGGGTACTAGACTAAGATATATACAGGGTGCTACTTCCAATACTCCCAAATACTTGAAATATGGAATCAGACCAAGCTTCTGAACATACACGAATTGAAAATTTTTGAAAAAAAATACTGATGATTTTTTATTTTGCCAAAGAAGTTTTGCAAAACACGAAACATTTGCCAAAGACAAGAAAAGTATTAAAAAATATATTTTTTACCTACCTGGGTCAATCTTCAAAGGATCGCCGTCATGTTCGCTAAGGTTATCAGAAACAGCAACCGCATCGCTTTCAGCAACACCACCACCTTCCTCTTCAACGCTAACACCCTCATTAACGCTGCTATTCTCATCTTCAATAACTATCGCATCATCCTCCAGCTCCTTGCTCAGGTTGAAGCTCTTCGCGACATCGCTTGAACAGTTCGAACTAGGTGGTTCGTCGAAAACGTTGGCTATATTTGAAAGGAAATACGTCTGTTGGTCTTTGTTCGCTGCAGTGGTCACCGACGACGGTGACGCGGTGGTCGTGACCACTGGCGATGGTGATGACTGTAATAATATTTGAAAGTTTAAAAATTCTTGCGGGTAGCAGCCTCCCACTTAACGGAATAGCTGAGCCAACCAGTTAGCTAGCCTACACATTAAATACCTAACCACTCTCACCTTATCTTTTGTGTTATTGTCGAAAGTCTTCAAGCCAACGAATTTGCTAAGTTTCAAGAGCAAATCAGGCGGCAACGGCTGTAATTTCGACGCTGGCAGTACCAATCTACGGGTTGCCTTCTTCGCTGTGTTACCACCAGTTGCTTCTACTGGCTTAGTCTTAACAGCTGCATTACACGTATCATATCCGATGTTGTGACTGCTTAACGATGCTTTGAATTGGTTTAACAAATTCAATTTCAGTGATATTAAGCTGGAAAAATAAATAACAGTATACAGGGTATCTTTATAAACGAGGGAGATATTCAGGGATATATACAGCATTCGATTTTGATTCCAGATATAAAAAAGTGATATCTTAATATTTCCATTAAAACAAAGTAAATAACATTTAACATAGTTCCATGAAACTTATGGACAATTACACCTATGAATGAATGAATTATTAAGTAGATATTTTTTATGTCGTTAGCCAGGAAAAGTGCGAAGGTAAAACGAGTCAATAACTGTTTATCTAAAATAACATAAAAGTAACTTTATTCAATCGCGTGCCAGACGCACTACGGTGTATCTGTAATCTTAATTTGGAAAACCCAAAGGTACGTGCCAGCGTTTGAATCTACGAGCACTCGCATTGCGGCTCATGGACACCGGTCCCTTACGCATGAGGCTTCCATAGTCACACACACGGATATTACCAATGCACATATGGAGTATGGTAGCCAAAATTTGACTAATATTGCGCGCTGACAGGAACTAAGGGCCTTTTTGCTGGGTACTGAGGGAGATGGCAAGGCCGTACCGTTGGTCCCGGCAAGGAGGAACTCCTGGGTAGTTTTAGTCGGTAAAAGACAGATAGACCGGAGCCTGGTCGCTGTACAGTATCCCACCCCGGTGTGTCAGACTCCTAAAAACCCACGGGGTGTTTCTCAGCTCGCTGCTAGTCAGAGGCTTGAGGATTCTTATTCCTCCAACGAATAATCTCTCTCTCCTTTCTCTGGCTTCACCCCTGGGGGAGTTGGGCGATAAGACCCACTCTTTAAGACCTCCCACTTCAGCAGACTCCTTCAAGTCTTCTACCTGAAGCATAATCCTCAACAGAACCTATCTGTGAACAGTTCAAGGTCTCACCTGGTTTTAGTGGCATCATAAGCGGAACAGGTTTTAAAGCAGCTCTTGCAGATTATGCTGGAATGGACTTCGCCCTCTTTTAAAGGTTTTTCTATTATTTCAGAAACTATTTCATGTAGTTTGCTGCCGGATTCAAATGTATTCTGAAATGAATTAAGCGATATAAACTGAGACCCCAAGAACCAAAGTGTTCTAGTTATAATTTTTGTAAATTACTAATTGCTGATACAATGATTTTAAAAATACGTTTTGAAAATCCCGATTGACTCATTAGGGCCATATTGGTGACACAATACATTACCAATATATATAATGCATTATAGTACTGTACTCGTATAGCATATACATACTCCATATTGTATTAGTATGGCGGCGTCCGCGCAATCAGTTCCACTGAGCGTCAGCTGAAACTCAGCGTTGAATGGCGCGTACAGCATACGCTGAGCCGTGTGCTCTTTGAGATTGGCAACAGGATACATGATACTATATTATGTATTATTCTTTTTTTTTTGTTTTATATGAATGTGTGTTTTTTCTCAAAAAAAAAAACTTTTCATTTTTTTTTCTTTCATAACAATATTATATACATAAGTAAAGAAATATTAACACGTTGAACGCCGGCCCTTTTTCTCAATACTTCCCATTCAGGCCGTTTTAATCTCTTTATTCTACAATAAATTCTATTTCGAAATATGTTTTTCTTATCATTTCTAGTGTTATAAATCTGCGTTTTATCACATTTTTTAGCTGGGGGTCACCGGTGCAGAAAAACGGAAAGTTTACTGGGGGTCACCGGTGACCCCCACGGCGTTCAACGTGTTAATGGTTCAAAGTTTGCATTGTTCATCTGATGGGAGCAGAGGTGTGTCTGGCATAGATTAATGTTTATTTTTAACTAACGACTGTAAGACGAACCGGTGATAATGGCATAAAACGTTAGCCGTAAGGCAAAAGCGAAGCAAACGAAATTATATTGTACTTACATGTCCAAACAAGTACGAAGAATTCCTCAACGACACGACGGAATTACAGTTGCATATAAAGCAACAATTGTTCATCCTAAAATATGGAAAATAAACATATTGAGCAATTGAATACAAACAGAATTCCTAATTGATCTTAAAGACTGATCGTGAAGAAGCTGCGCAATGACGACTAAAATGATTACAAACTAATTTTTATATTGTCTTAAAAAAGTGACTAGAGCACACCTGATATAAAGTGGCCAAGAGCAGAAACGACCAGCAACGAACGAGAATCCATTGATAGCCGTTATCGTCATTTCGGTCTACATATACCAGACTGAAGAGTTCTAGATTTATGAATTGGATGTACACAAGCTGATCCCGAAATGCGACAAGCCGAAGCGAGCCACTCTGCGACCCAGTGCGGGCAATTACCCTACCACCGCAAAAATATAACTCTTAAATAAAACTACACATTTAAAACAGTTTTACTAGTTACACTCTTTATTACTCAAGAACGACTTGAATGATTTACATGATCTTTTTAATTTTTATATTTGTCTCTATCTTGGATTGCTGGAGAGTAGGGAGGGTGAGAGGGAACAGGTTACGAGGGATTTATTAAAAGTTACACAACATTCATTAACTGCTATGCGGTACGAAATTCACCGGGTCAACGATGTACTAAAAGGGTCAAATTTAAGAAATCACTAAGTTCCTTATCACCAATTTAAAGTAACAATGCCGGATACTATAACTTTTTATCTATCGAATAGTTTTCTTTTATTTTGGAACTCCCTTGCTGATATTTTTGAATAATACAAATTGGGTAGTTATTTCGAAATAAAAAAAAACTTTATCTCACTGGTTAAAATAAAACATGTCATTCAAAATTAAGATCCATTTTAAGTGACTTCCATCAAATAAATGAGAGATTCTTTACACATATTGACATTCTGATATTACAAAAGTACATTTATATTCGTTAAAACTTAATTTTAGGGAGTGCTGAACTAGCAAAAACTGGATTGTATCCCGGGGGATAACATGAAATGAACTTTATTCGCTCTTGATGCCTGATCTGTTGATGCTAAGAATATTATCGAAAATTCATCAAATTCCAGAGTGACTAAGGTAATAATAATCGATCAAAACACATATTTTAAAGACTTATTCGTATAAATAATTAGCGTATATTAAAATACACCACTTTTACTAGTGTCCTACATATCTAGAACAATATACGAACGCTTAGTTTAAATTTTCAAATATTAATAAATCCCTAATGCTCTTTTTCAGAAAGGCTTCCTAAAGTTTAAAACCTCTTTGAACACTGATGATGATGTCCTAACCGGGTTCGGCTACGGCGACTGTTTCAACACCGATTAAGAAAATCGAGGTCCAGTTTACGGAAACAGACAATTGCGCAGGAAATATTTAAGTGCCTAACTGGACGCGCTGCCAGAAAAGCCCTCTCTAGTCCGAGCTCCCTCGGGCTTAATGGAATGGAGAACCAGTACGATCGGGACGGAGCGGGATGCAGATTTGGTCGAGTTTTCCTTCTCTGAACACCTGGTTGAATTGCGGTGTTCAAGAGATACCTTAGTCGCCTTTTACGACACCGCGGCAAGAAGATGGTGGTTTAGCCGTGGTGGCTGCCGGCAGAATAGAATAGCACCCCTTTCTTCTTTGAACACTAATGACTCCTCAACTGGATACGAATCTATGGTTCATTTAAAAGCGCTTTACATTAGATTAGAAACTGGCCGAAAGTTAGAGCTAGCTAAGTCCAAGTTATAAATTCACCCCTCACAAAAAATTGTAATATTTTAATAATTTAAGCTACTATTTATTATGCTAGCTATTTAGTTTTTAGCCATTATTATAGACGAATTAGAGAAATATATACATCATATCGACAGGCTAAAGGCCAGTTGATATCATTAATTTTTATGATATCATTTTTAACAATATTATGTCGAGGGCAATTTTTTATTTTGCGAATACTAAAAAAGTATATAAATCGAACTTGGTAACTTCTTTAGTTAGACGACCAAATTATTCATAGTAAACCAAATTCAATTGCGATTTTAATAAATCCAGTAGAAAAGTATTAAGAAAAATTGAGAACATAGATCTCATTTTCGTAAAATTAGGGAAGTCGTATTTGATTCCATCTTAAAAACTGCGTTCATTTACTCATTCTATAATTTTCAAATTTACTACCACCATACACATAATTAACAATATTATCGTCTTATCAACAATAAATATTAAAGAAAATTAACATTTTCATATCATTGCGGGCGCCATTTGCATTGTTAAAAGGTTTTTCATATTCGCTATTATGAAGCAATCCCTAATTTCAACTGCTAGATAAGAAAAACTTAATTTGCATGAAATTTACCTGGTATTTTCGTTTTTGAAGGTTTTCAGCTGGATTTAAGGTAAATATGTTGTCAGCAATGTTCCACTAGCAAGCAGCCACCATTACATTTTCAATGACATAACAGTAATACAAGTATTTAAGGCAACGGCACTGGAATCTAACAGCCAAGTTTATACCCTTTTAAAACAAAAATCAAAAATATGTTGAAGAATGTACAAATTTTAGTCTAATTTTTAGTGAAATATTATAATAGTTGTAGCCAAAAAGTATTAATATCATAACAATTTCATAATATTCAAATAATCGAATAGAATAACATATTCTAAAAAACGCTAGTAATAAAAAATGTACACACGGTATTTGATGCGCTGGATCTAAAACTAATGTAGAAACTTTGGTTAATAATATGTATACATTTATTATGTATAGCGCCCTATTTAATCAAATACTATATATACCATTTATTTTTTATAGTTATTGATAAAGTTATTCATAAATTTTTTGTTGCTGTATGGTTGTTATATCATTTGCTATTTATAAAAAAGATTGTGAGAATACAAAAAAATGTAAATGTCACAAGAAGTAGCTGATGCAGAATTGGTGTTTATTGTTTTAGAATTTTCTTTTTTTTATAATAACTTATGATTAAAATTTATAATTTTGTCATCTATAAAGTTTAAGATGCTGTTTTTATACTTTCAGAGCACGGATTACTGAGTCTTTACTGTGTTCAGAATTCTTACTCGAACTAACAAAATATACCATAAATGCCGCTAAAAATACCTCTTATTGTCTACATGAATGAAGAGATTAGAATATATTTCGTCATAAAAGTTTAAAGTGTAAACATCTGAATCTCGTCAAATGTGTAAGATCGTTATTATTCAACAAGAGAAACAAAATTATCCATAAAAAGGCGAATATTGCAGAAAAGAAATACATATTCCTTATAGAATAATCTAGAGACGTAGACGAGAAGTGTAAAAGAATAACAATGGTAATTATATTTAAATATTCTCCAGTAAAATCGTATAGAAGGAAAATACTATCTAAATTGCACTGAACTATTCTTAGTGGGTCTCTATTAGCAACAATGTAATACTCTTTAGGCTATCAGTTAAAGTTTAACTGTTAAACTAATATTAGTTTGTAACTAAATAAAGCATATTTGTAATAATTTTTGACATTAATTAAATATTTCATAAATCTTTGATTTTATTTGTTATATTAAACCTATGCATAGTTGAGTTTTGGTGCCAATTATTATGGAATTGTTATATATCTGGCTTTAACAAATCTATCATAGGAAAAAGTTTCACTTCAGTTACTCATCGGCTTAATTTTGTAATAATTGTACTTAATTTTTTTTTTCATAATATGGAAAATCACTAATGTCAAGGAAAATCATTATATAAAACAATAATATTTTGGTATTCTCAGGTCTAAAATACTTTGTCATCAGAGTAAGCATCAAGCATATATGATCTTTTAGGTGTGAAATTCAGTTGACTCTTATTGATCAATAGATTAGTGAAGCGATTGCAAGTTTCTATTGTGGTATATACTGCTATTTGTAGGGCCGTTATTTCAAGAAGCATTTCTACTTAAATTAAACACTGATATAGTTCTTCATCATATGTATTGGAAGTAATTATAACAATTATTTTTACTTATTTACTACATCATTCCCTTTCTGTTTCCAAAGTCATAATGCACTAGAAAATATTTCTCTCAATTTAAGAAAATCTACTATCTTCTTTTTTTTCATTATGTCAAGTTATCACAGGTTTTTTACTGGTTTAATCATGTTATAGGCCACAGATTGGAAATTAGTGCTGTATGCATCTTTACATTATAGCTTTTTTACCTTGTGGTCTCTTAGAGTGTGGTATACAGAAAAAAAAAGTAGCTCTTCATATATTTGCAATCATAGTATGTGCTGTTGCAAAGCACACCACAGTGCTTTCTCAGTGCAGTTTTTGCTTCTCTCACATGTTAGAATCTGCTAATATTTATGCAATTCTGTAAGCCTAGTCTATAGCGGTTATTGTTATTCTTGGACTGTATTAGACCATCTGATGCAGTGTAGTCAAGTGAATACCGTATCTGTATTAAAAATATGTTAAATGACATATAGCATATTAGCTTTTGTCTATGACTTCATCTGTGTAGAATTAGTAATTTGAATAGACTATTTAATCTGCCCCCGTGCTTGCAACTAAGGCAGAAGTCCTTCCACTCCCTTAAGAAATGATTTCTTCTGGAATTAAAACTGTCCAGTCTTTTCCAAGATCTTCATATCAAATTTCAACAAAATTAGTACAGCACTTTAAATGTAATAGAGTAACTATTGTATTTATAATATTAATCAAAATGTTTATAGATGTTATGGCAGAAATAATTAGATTCTTCAGGGAGCTTGCAAATCTGTTGTGGAAGGGAGAAGGTGGGGTGAGGTTAAACAATCTACAATTCAGTCAACAACATTATTTATTTACTATACAATTTACATTTGCGTCTTGACTGCAGCCCTTCTACATATATTTTTCTTGTAAAAGTGTACTTATTATTTACATATCCACATAATCTTTACATTTTTTTTATAATTTCAATTACTACCAGCAAAGTGCTTTTATCGAGAAATAAAACAGTAAATAGATTGTGCAATTTGAGCAAATGTAACTTCTTTGTTAATGGCACACGACTGTATTAAATGTTTTGTATTTTTTTAACTAAAATTAAAAAGAAGAAATATTGAGAAAAGTAGTAGAAATAAATTCACAGTTATCAGTCATTCTCAACTAATTAAAAGAAGATAAATATCTAAAAGTTTTTAAAATTTATCTAAATTTTGTAAAACATGAACTCATAAAGGGTGTTTTGTAGGTGAGGATTAGACATGTACATTCGTCGACAGAAGTGTTACAGTGGTTTTTTTTTAACGTTAATTCATTTAATCAACATTACTAGCTTGCACTTGGTACTTTATATACGATACAGCAGCTTACGCCGATTTCATTTATTATGAAGAGGTTAAGATATCTTCCATTCTACCCAATCAATCATGCTGAAAGTTATAAATTGGAAAATATTGTTCTCCGGGCGGTTTTTCTTTTTACAATATACTGAAAATATGAAAGATTGTAACACCCCATTGACATGTAGTGTCAGAAATGAAAGAATATTTTGTTGTGTCGACATGTATTTAATGTTAAATATGTAACTACAGGAATATAATGAAAGACTAACATAATAATACAATATATAAAGTATGCCCAGTATGGTGTATTCGTGTTTCCTCCTTGAAGCATGTTTCAACAGTTGTATCTTTTTCATAATTCTTGTTAATCTAATATCTAAAATTTAAGATTCACTCGAATCATCTAATTTCCATACAAATTAGATCCGCTCTAATTTCACAAACCATAAACTAGATCTTTAAAAAATCAGACATTACGGAAAGAGGAGAATAGTAGTTTCTAGATTGAATTTGAAATAATTCAGTTTCGCTACAAAATCCAACTCAATCTAATATTTTTTGCTAATTTCGAGAAAAAAGGCTGATTTCCTTCACATTTTCGTGTTTTGGACAGCACATTATGTTATTACAGGCAATTTTGATCCAGTATTTTTTTTTTAATAAAGCCGAACTAACCTTGCATGGGAATTACGAACAATGGGAGAGTAGTGTTTTTGGAATATGTTTTTAGAAGAACAGTGTTGTTTGTTAGTATACAATTTAATAGTTAACGAACGGTCGAGTTGCTAAATTACTGGAAAGTAATGATCCAAATACACATGTATCTATAACACGTTTATCGAAATACATTTAACACAAAAACATGAAATTCTATCACGACATTTAGACACTATGCTAAACATTTAGTTTTTTCGAAAATATATCTAGAGTAAAAGATATGCATCTATTAACCTGATAACACTCATTTTTATGTTTTTTTTTTTTAATTTATCAGCTATTTTGTATCTATTTCTTTTAGTTTGTCACAGTATTGATAATGTTGAAGAACAAAAGTTATGAAAGTTGAACACTTTTTTTAGCCAAACGTTAATACATTACGAAAGCATAAAAATAGATGTATTACAAATAATTATATATAAATAAATTTTGGACATTTAAAAAATCGCCTGACATTATCATTACTACAGACAAACTAGAATGTATGTTACACCGTAAACATCTAATTAATCTTAAGACAATTAGAAAATTAATTTAGACAAAAATAGCGCAATCAGTGGTGTTTCATCATATTTCCCCGAAAATCTTAATCTACAATCCTTGTGCAGGTTAATCAACATTTTTTTTTCATATTACGTTATAATTCTTCTTTTCTAAATATTTTTTAGGAAAAAATTTATAGAAAATGCATTACTGCCATATTATCGTCCACTAATCCAATATAATTGACATTGCGATGACACTTACTACTAGCCTAAAGAGTGCTAAACTAATCCTTACGTTAGCTTATTGGTTTGGTTCGCAAACAGTTCAGAACGACACATTAAAAGAGAAAACATCTATATATTTAAACAAAAAAAAACATGCATACAAAGAAATATACCAGTAAAACAAAACACAAAGCCATTCTGTATTTTTCTTTTTAAATAATATCTAATTTCTTTTTGACAATAAAATATTTAATAAAAATGCTCGCTTCTAATTTAATTCTTAAGGGAAAGACATTGAATACTTATAATGCTCAACAAAAGAAGGGAACACCATTTATTTCCAATATTCACCAATGTTCATTACCAATACACTAAAAGCATAGTACGAAACAAAAAAATGGTACCATCCTAAAATCTCATATTTTATATTATTTAAGACAGAGTATTTGAAAATGGTACACGAAAAATATCATCTAATTAGCTAAAAGTAATAAAAAAATGGGAATATATCTTAAAACATAACTAAGCTGCTAAGTTTTCACAAAACAAAATGCACGACGCGTCCGAGAAGCGATTTGCTTCACAGAAAAAAAAAACCCAATAAATGGAATCATGTGTTAATTAATAGTAAAAATGAATTTTGTTACTGTGTCTAAATTATTATAATAAAGAAACTAACTGTTAATGTCTTTATAAGTGTGATCTAAAATCACAAATTGTATAAATAAGGAATTATATACTTATGCAATGTTGCCTTTGCAAAAAATCACTTCAATATTTCGATAATATTAAAAAAAAAAGAAATTACAGAGCCAATAAAATTCCTCATTTTGCTGTTTATTGTTGGAAAACCTCAAATATACTAAACTATAGTATATAAACTCAAAATTACTATATTTCTTAACTGGTACTGCGTGAGAACTAGAAACACTCAGAAGTATTTGTTGTATTAAAAAAAAATCTTCATAAGCGCGCGCTGGATTACGGTGTCACAGTTTAACGGCGACTTCTTATTTCAACTAAACCTAAGAAGTTCTCTAACTATTATGTTTGTCAAGTCATTGGTTGTGGAATGGGTCTTTCGGCAAATGTATTCTAATGACATTGGGATTTTAAACGAAGCGTGATTTATTTATGTAGGCCCGCATGATCGCGGTAACTATGGGTTGGTGGCTGTCCCTCGATAGTTTAACTGAGTTTTTGGATTGCACTACATTTTCCATCAGGTACGATGTAGTCATTATGCCAAGTCAGAATTAAAAGAAAGGTAATAAAGGCTTGATTAGTCCAAGAGGTGCATATTTTTACGAATTTTAGTATTAAAAAATAGTGTATACATTTTTTTTTTTCTAAAACTTTTATTGGTCTTAATAACCCACAGTACCAGTTTCTGCTGTAAAATTTAGGATACCAGTTAAAGGGTTGTTTACAAAGATATAAATATATAGATAGACCCTTATGATCAAAATTTTTTGTAGAAACTCAACAGAGATATCACGCACAAACTGAGTCGAATTCATTCGACTTCTTTTATTGACCCTGATAGTAAATGTCGCAGTGTTGAAAATAGAAAACAAAATACTCGAATAAACAAAATTAGGTTTATTCATTATTATTTTTAAATAGATCATATACCGAAAATATACTTTTCATCCCAGTATGCATAAACAAAAACGGCGTAATTTATGACCAGAACTCACCAAATATATTTTTTTAAAAGGGCTATGAGTTACATATTAAATCTGTTAACTTCTTTATCTACTATGCAAGTATATCTGGTTTTGATTTAATTCATTTTAAATGAACATGATTCGTGTTTTATCGTTCTTATCGAATCAGAAGTTAATATAAGTATCATTAACTGGTAGCGTTCGAATGCACATATGGGCGTATCTACGCTTTTATATCCTTCGCTATATCTGTTAAGAAATCAGAGTGAATTTTTATTTCTCTTTGTACAAAGGCAACCGACCCCGTCCCCGAAACACTCGTAGTGGTGTGCCTGTGTATGTGTGTGTTGCCATCCGTCTTGATATGTGTGAATGTGTGTGCTCCGCCGTATCGCCGTTAACTAGAAGCAAATATTTTTATGTGAGTTCTATGTATTGATAGTTACTTGCCAATACGCGACCAGAAAATGCGAATATGTTTAACTAAATCCATTTTTTTATAAAAAAAAATTCTATGAGAATTTGTTAAAAAAAAACTATAAAGTTAAAATTATTTTCATTTTCAGGTCATCATGTGAAAAATGTCAAAATATATTTTTGTACTTTGAAAAGAAACATAAAAATATTACCAAAGGCAGTAAAATAAAATTTAAAAAAAATAAACAAATTGAAAGTATCAAGACTGATTTGTGTCCTTGCGATAAAACTTTTGGAAGAAAACTATCTATTATTTCCATTATTTTACACCTACGAACATTATTTGTCACATTGATATGTACTAATTTAAGCATTACAAATTTATTTCAATAAATTACTCCATTATTAAATACTCAATATTCCTAACACCATATTTAATGGCAAATAAAAATAAATTGACAACCTAATTATTATGAGTACCAAGCATTCTTAATTGTTTGAAAAATGTTCCTCTTACTGTACATTATGTTTAAATACATATAAGATCGTATCAAATAAATTGACATTTGGTTTTATAAATGAGTTATTTTAGTAGAGCACATAGTTTCTACCTAATTTTTACATTAAAATAATACTTTTTAGCGTACAACCTTATATGGTATTTGAAGACTATAAGAATTTGGTATTTATTTTATAAAATTTAGCTGATAAAATTATTTTTCAAAGTATTTTATGTCATCATAATAGCTTCACAAAATAAAAAATGCACTTTTGAATATTATATAACAATTCTATAGTATAAAAACAAAAAAAAATCTTATAGGTTCAGATTTATTGGCAGAAAATGAAGCTAAAAATTACTGAATCTACGGTAAAGTATGACAGATATTGATTATTAAATTTATAATGTTTACCAAATATATTACTTTAGCTCCAAGGTTCAGTGGGGTAAAGCAGAGATGTAATTTTCTATAATCGCATGATGCTTGCAATGCAACGTTCGTTTGCATTTTTATTTTCTTCACTGATACAAACAACTATCTTATGTGAGTATGTTATTTAAATTATTACTAATTAATGCTTCTCTGCTTACCATGAAAAGTTATATAAGTAGGTAATAATAATAAATAACAATATTTTAAAAACGTTTTGTGCTCGATGATCCATTAAAGCTAACATACTATATCACTTTCTCTTGAATTGACAAACTTAAAATTTCCACGTTTTTTTAGCATTTTACCCTTTAGAGCACCATTTAGAATCGGCATAAGAAATATTTTTATTTAATTATCTGTAAAAAAGGCCAAAAATAGCTCTAAAATTAAAGCGAAGAGCTATATTTTAATTTACCGTTACGGATACGCCGATACGGTGCTAAATAACAGTTGACAAATGTCAATTCGACAGGTATGTCATTCTTATAGACTGAATAACACTATTTGATACTTTAACATAACATTTCGTATATAAAACTCTAAATTTGATGAACATATAAAAATAACAATGTTTAAAATATATGACATTTTTAAACTAGGTATAGGTAACTTTTGAAAACTTTGGCTTTTTATTTGGCTTGAATGAGGTAAAAATTCAGCGATTTAATTCTGATATAAATCATTATATCTTGTTAAATTTAGAATGAAAATTTTACAAAGTATAGTACAGGGGCATGTGTTATTAGATGCATAGAATATTAATTTAAAAAATCATGGAAGTTACGAAAAATTCGGAAAATACAGGAAAATACTTACGAGGGAACCTAATTACAATATGATTACTAGCCATATAAATTATACAAAGATAAAAAAAAACATTGTCAAAAACAAATTTTCATTAAGAGGAAAATAGTTCTTGTGACATTTTTTTTTTCATTATTTCATATTAATTTTTAATTTTGTTGTATCATTTATAAGATAGATTTTGGTAACAATTAGCTTCCTTATAATTCAAAACAGTTTAAATGTTTTTTATACCCATAAAAATAATATACATGAATATGTAAGTCCATTCGGAATAGAAGTTTTTTTTTTATATAAGAATATTTAAGAACTTTATTTATATATATAGAATATGCTATACAAAAAGCTTGATATGTACATTATGTAGACGATTTGTGACCTTTATGTATAGAAAATAATTATAAAGCTTGTTATAATACGATGTTCTTACTGATTAAGACAAAATATATGAAAAAATTGTTCCACTATAATTCAAAAGGTTCACCTGATATTTACTGTTTTTAGTTACTTCCTGTAAAAAGTTAGCCAAGTTAAAGCTATTAATTTACACATTTAAAATATCGACACCTAGTTTGTAAAGGTTGCGCGTACAGCCATAAACTGCAGTATACTTATTTTTATAAAAATCTAAAAAAGACATTCGACTAGATCTATAAAATGAGACCAAAAATTAAACAATATTAAGCCCTTCATATCTAAATGTTACAAATGTGTTAAATATTTTGTGCTTTTATTAGTTAATTTTAGCTTCAACAAATACAACTGGATTATGGAATTTAGTTAATTCTACAGGACCTAAGCAGTTTTCGTCTGAAGATGCTTATTTCTTCACAAAAACTTCGGCTTTAATATATTATAAGCATAAAGCCTAAAAGTTATAAAACATAAGATTAAAAAAAAACATTTTCTTTTTTTTTAATCTAAATTTGGTAACAACTTTGTCTTAATTTATTTCACTGTTCATAAGTATAAATAGGGTAAAAGCTGGTAAAAACATGAATTAATATGTATTATTATTTATGAATAAAAAAAATAGATCTTTAGTTATATATATATATATATCCGAAAATTAAACGTGTTTCATTTAGAACCTTAGAAAGAGTAAATTTTAATAACCATTTGATTTTTAACTTAATGTTTAGGGTTATCACTTATAAAATTATAGTAATGAAAAAAAATGAAATAAGTTCAAAAGTCCATTCTTCATACAAAATGTTGATATCTATTTCTTATTTTTTACCTAATTATACATTATAATTATTTTATTCTGCATAAACTATAGTACTTAAAGCAAGATTAATTTTTAATCGAGGCAAAAGATTCAGTTGCTTTAGCCCTTCCAATAACTTTTAACATAAAGCAATAATGTTGCCAGCTCAAAAAAATAAAAAAACCTTTATCTCAATTAAAAATCACCTCGTAAGTCAGTTTTTAATTTATTAAATCAGTGAACTAAAATAAAACAAACGCTTAACTACCGTAAAATTTATAATAACATATCAATTTTCAACATTTACTATATAGGTATCACTGTCACATTTGGCTCAGTTGTAGGGTAAAATGAAACGTACTCGAGTGCACTCAAAACAGGCAATATGAGCTCAATGTCGCCAGTCAATAAAAATCTGCCATACCGACAATATTGGTCCGACTTTTCTATATTCAAGCAATTTTACATGTCTTTTTTTAAAAACCACATATATTTATAATATAAGGTGTATTTTTGAAGGGAAAACTTGTACAGGAACACTGCTCATAAAGTTTATTTACATTGAACGCTCGAATTCATAATGGTCCTTCGAGCTGTACACCGAGCGACAGATGAGTATATCTAGTTATAATTATGTGGTAGGGTGATCGTCCGAACTGGGACGTGGCCACAACACACTGGTCCATCCACCACAATAGAGCCTCGCTTCGGCCTGTCGCGTTTAGTTATCGGCTTGTCATGTCTGATAACCCATAGACCTAGAATCTTCAGTCGCAGCATATGTAGGCCAACATGACGACGGAGTCTGTCAATGGATTTTGGTCCTTTGATAGTCGCTGTCGTTCTTGGACTACACTGCACTTATCATCAGGTGCACTGTAGTCACTTTGTCGGGTCAGTGTAAAAAAAATCTAGTCTCATTTTGATCCCCATAAAAGTTTTCACTTCGGACGTGTGTTTCAAAGCACACACAGGTTTTTTTATATATATTTATACACATTAATTCATACATATATATAGACTATGGATATATTATGTACGTTGAACATTTCTTACTAGTAGTCTGCCTCTTCGATACCGTTGTTCTGGCCTTGCCGCTGAGTCTGGCTCAGATCGGGCTTCTGAGGGCCCTTGGCCTGTCCGATTTGCCGAGACGAGGAGAAGCATAGCTTCATGACGAACGGGAACTTTGCACCTGGAAGAAGCATCAGTCATCCTATCACACGGGTTGAAATTTCATCTTCAAGTTATTACGAATTTTTCTATAATGGTTTAAGCCATTAATGGGGGTCCATTAAATTCGGTCAAAAATAAACACTGTTCAAGATATTTTTGTATTAAAGGCTGTAGTATACGCCTTTAACATACATAAATATTTTATTTTAGCAAGACTACTGCTAGATGGCTTAATTCAGCACTCTGCGGACACACACTCGCTCCGGAACCGCCAGCTTCCGAGTGCTTTCTATCATGCGTTATTGTACTATTTTAGTGCAGTTTTACTATGTAAGGAAACCTTTGTGACCTATGTGTGGTATTATCGTTAAAAATGGACATTCTTTTGACGCGGAGTTAGCACCACGTCCAACAGACATTTCAATATCTCTTTGGCCTCACGGCAGTACGCAGGATTCGCTGTCCTAAGAAGTGTTCTTGGATTCAAGGCAGAGAGACAAGACGGCGACAAAGATAAGTGGCACAAATACATATCCGATAATGGCCGTATGCATGTTTGTGTATGTGAGTCCGAATTACAACCTTTGTGTTGTTACCTTACCAACACATAAGAATACAGTCCACTTAAATCGAAAGCTTACCATTGGCGCCATTACCGGCGTGCACGTGCTGACAGTAAACTGAATGTGACTACGGTCGCCTATAATCGAGTACAATTCTAGAATAGTTGCCTATATGTTGCGGACATGCAAGGAGGCCGAGTTGGATATACACGGACAATCAAACATTTAAATTATGACCGGTGGTCGTGGGTGTGGTTGTAGTAAGACACGGATTTTGGCGTTTTACTGTTTATTTGCACTTTAAGGCACACCGAACTGCGACGTACGCGCACGTACTCTAGCCTTGGGTCTCGGTAGTCGACTGATTTAGCTAGAGCATCCCTTGCGCGCGCGCACCCCTTACCCTGCACGTCTCGTATCACCCTACCGACCCTTAGGGCGTGTAATACAATTACATATCGGGCGGCGTCTACATGCTATAAAATTGATTTTTCCTCTGTAACCCCTTTTTTCTACTATATTGTAACGCCTGCAAGGCAACGCCTAACACAAATTAGGGATTATTTTCCTTTTAAAAGCTTTTTCAAATCACGAAGACTCCCCTGTAGTTCCCATTATGAAAAAAGAATCAAATCTTTTAGAGCGGTTACTCGAATATCGACTAAATAAAATGGTAGGGTGCACGGCATCTCTTATCTTCAATCTATTTGCTTCCACCGCAATAAACATAAGTAGACAATAAAACATCTTTGCTAATAATGATTGTATTTTTCATGTTTGAGTTATAATTGGTAGGCCATGATACTCCTTCCGCTATGGAACTCTTAACTCTGGTTATGCAACTTCAACTAATGTAATCAAGGAAAAATGACTGTTTACAAGATCTTTAGCCGTGAGGTTTACCGGCGATATAGTCCCTCCCTCTTCATCATACTGAGGGGCAGTAAGAGCGTAAGAGCCGACTGAGATATACAGCATGCTGCAAGCATCTTCTCTGCACGCAGTGCGCACCCGCCGACCAGCATTGTACAATGTGCTGGCTCACATGGCCACACCCTTGTCCAGGGATTCCAGACATATAGTGGAAAAAGGGGAGGGAGGCCTTTGTCCTACAGTCAGAAGAAACTAGCTAATAATAATAATAATAAGATCGTCTGTTTCTTTAAGGTGAATGGCCAGTATTATGTGGTAACAGGTGGGTACTTATCGCGACAGCAGTAGTGTCTAGGAGAAATGCATCACCATGAGCCCACAACTACTTTATTAAGAGTGTACAACTGAGGAGAGGGATTATGTACAGGTGTAATGCTGACCTGGATGTTGTATGGTGGCGTGGTTGCATGCCATTATCGCCATCACGGACTGAGAGATGTTCTGGAATTCCATTAGACCCGAAGACGACCTGAAAGGTAAAGTTACATTGGCTAGATAAAGTAACACCACCGCACCTATAAAAAGTATAGGGAAAGAAATCTATAGACAGTCCCTATTGGCATGCCAGGTTACGTATATCACAAGATGAGGCTGTTGTACCATTTGCAGTGATCATCTTTATCTAGCAATTCCTAAGAAATATATTTCCCTAGCTAAAAAAGGGACTGTAGTATTCCCCACAATTCTACAGTGAGTGTAATAAGTAATCGTACACCACATAAATAATTTTATAAATGCACATATCTTCGAGAAATATTGTTACTTTATTAAACTAAAATATACAACTGATTCCGGCACGTTTTAAGCTTTATTGCCAGAAAGGAGAACAAAAAAATATCAATACAATTACAAATAAACAAGATTTTGCCCAAATATGCCACAATCGTTCGCTCAAATACTATTCGTACACCTACAAATTCTAGAGGAAAACTATTCGTATCTTTTTACTAATATTATTGGGGTATATCGATGTCAATAAACATAGTTTCCTTCATGACAAGCCTAATCGGAAACCTCTCATCAGTGCTTATCTCAGTATAATTGCGAAAAATGGGCTGCAAACAGCGTGAAACGAGTAAACGTGAAAGAAAAATTATTATCAGATTACATAATCAATGTAAATCTTTACGCGAAATAGCGAAAACTGTTGGCAGGGCGCATAGCACTGCCTAAGGTGTGATAGATTGATTTGGTGATTGCAAGAACCACGAAAATGAGCCAAGATCATTTCGTCCGAGTAAGCTTTCTGTACGCTACGAACGTTTTGTAATTCGAAAAGTGAAGCAGGACTCTAAAACCAGCACGCCAAAAATTGCGGCGTAGCTGGAAGTGCATCCTGGACCATGTGTCTGTAGTGCTACAATCCGAAATTGTTTACGGAAAAATGATTTTCACGCCAGAGTTGCTCGTCGAAAACATTTCGTTAGCAAAAAGAATAGGAAAAAGAGATTTACTATTGCTAAGAATAATAATAATCGTTCTGTTGACTTCTGGAGTAGAGTTATATTCACTGACAAAAGTCAATTCAACGTTTTTGGCTACGACGGAAGGTATATGATTTGGCAAAAATCAAATACAGAGATGGAAAAGAAAAATCTACAGTCTACAGTAAAGTACGGTGGAGATTCCGTAATGGTTTGGGGGTGCATGAGTGCTAGTGGCGTCAGGAATCTACATTTCATCGATGGAATTATGATCCAGGACTTGTATTTAAACATCTTGAGAACTCATTTTGCAGTTGGTGCAGACAAAATGGGAATCAAAGATAATTTTGTATTTACGCAAGATAATGCTCCCAAACATACTGCAAGGAAAGTCAAAGGTTGGTTGCACGAAAATACTCCAGAGTATTTAGTAATTCTCCCACAATATCCAGACATTAACCCCATCGAAAATTTGCAGGATTTTCTGGATAAAAAATCCACAAGCAGCAAATTTCGAGCAAGCAGGTATTGAAAAACGTCCTTCAGGAGGAATGGACCAAAATTACAGCTGAAACAACATCCAACCTAGTTGATTCCATTGTCAAGGAGACTCGAAGCAATAATAAAATCGAAGGGGTACCCAACAAAGTATTGACTGGAGTGAACAACGTGTTAAAGTTAAAAAAATATCGGGTGTACGAATAGTATTTGAGCGAACATTTGTGGCATCTTCGGACAAAATCTTGTTTATTTGTGATTATGTTGACATTTTTTTGTTCTCCTTTCTGGAAATAAAGCTTAAAACGTGCCAGAATCAGTTATATATATTAGTTTAATAAAGTAACAATATTTATCGAAGATATATGCATTTATAAAATTATTTATGTGGTGTACGAATACTTATTACACTCACTGTATATACACGGAAAGATGGAACATAAAAATAAAAACACAGATAATTAATAAACTAGAAATGTATTGTTGAAGATGGACATTGCGTTTATTATTCAGCTGTCCATGAACATCTTTTTTCGTAAAGAGCTTACACTGGACCGACCAGATTAAAGTTCTGATCAACACGTTGGTCAATGAGAACCACTGTCAAGTATCAGTTCGAGACAAATGTAGGGCTGAAGTGTTACGCGGAGTCTGATGAGAACTGTTGTCTGTAGACGGCTCAAAAGAAGAAATTAAAAAAAAAAAACAAAACCTTACTCACCTTTCGCTCTTTAGCGGAAATTTGGAGATAGTGTGAGGTGGCATCACCCCATAATCCTTGAAAACTTGCAAGAGCTGATCATCTGACACGTCCGGGGGTGTATTGAAGAAATGGAGTACCTGTAAGAAACAACATTACATTAGACATTTGCACCAGATAAGGCAAAATTGAATGCAGAAAAAGGAACCATTATCGTTCGATTTGTAAACACGTTGCTAGATATTTTTAATAATCAGATAATAACACCATCCGGTTACTCAGAATATATTTCCTTTTATGAAGTATCAAATTACTTACAGAAATTCTTCCAAAAATTATGCACCACTTAGTATGAGAGCGTCCCATACCATACACGCTAAAATCGTGGTTTATTGGATTTGTTATCAATTCTTTAAGATGTACGATTATCTAAATCATTTACTACAAATAGAATTGAAAGAACAATAAAGACTAAACATCTTGAATCGCAACCAGTTGCGCAGAGACATTGCCTCACTGAGCGTTGTCTACGTTCTGTCATAGCGAGTGCTCTGAAGAGTTATTCAACCTTGTTCCACCCTCTCCCTTCCTTAATAGAACTCATATCCCGGCTAAGAGTAAGAGGGTCTCTAATTTTTACTTTTGCCGTATCGTTGGGCTGTGCAATGGTCTTCCGGCGAGCGTGTTCCCCCCGGCCTATGTATTGGGTTTTTAAAGTGTAACGTGAAGCGATATTTGTCTAGACCGGAATGATTGCTGCGACTACCGATGGGTTTTTCTTCACTGCTGATAGTCATTGTCTTTTTTTGACTGCACCGTGCTAACGATCAGGCTTGGCGTGGTCACTATGAAAATTAAAAAAAGAAAAGAAAAAATAACAACATTTATTAACAAAAACAAAATCAATGGCAACAGAGAGAGAAAGTTATGTTGCCGATTTTTTTTTGCACACAGCTGGAACTATTCTAATCAAAGAAAGGTATAAATATTGAGATGGTATTACCTTAGACGGTGGCTGTATTCTGTTCTTGTGGATGGAAGCCGGTGTCAGGAAGCGGTTGTTCTTATTGCCCACATAGTCTTTGAACGAGGGACTCTTGTCTCTTAGAGGATAGGGGTTCATCACTTCCGAGAGGTACGCTTGCTTTGAGAAGCTGAAATTAGGAGATATTTGTATCTTAACAACATGTCGAACAAATTTCAATATTTTAGTGTAATTAATTTTCGATCTGTAATATGATGATTCTAGAATATTGAAAATATCGTATTATATAAAACAAGCCTCCGTTGCGTTCATCTTTCTTATCGCGATAAATTCAAAAACTACTGAATGCATTTTCATATGGTTTTCACTAATAGGCCGAGCGATTCATGAGAAAGGTTTAAGTGTAAATTTATTAAGGTTTTCTGTAAATTGGTTGAAATATGACAACAATTGTTGAAAAGGTTGAAAAAATCAAGACCTCTGGGCGTTGTCATCGAAAACATTTCCCTAAAAAGGAGAAAGGGGGAGTAGGTTTAACTTAAAGTTAATTAGACATTCCTGGCGGTACGTAATTCGCCTGAACTGCTTCTTAATAATAGAATTATAACTTAGAAATGGACGAATTGAAAACAGGGGGAATTTTTAAATTAGTATGCGAGAAGTCTGGCTGCAAGTTGAGGGGACGATGTGGTCAGGTTTGCAGGCTGCAAATGGATAAATGTGGGACGGGTTCGAAGATGGTAACATGACATAGAAAGACTGTTGATAGAATCAGGCTGCTGATGATGGTCTGAATAGATAATTCTAGAATTTGAAAAGATTAATGATATAATTAGACTAGATGGTAACTGGCTGCGGGTTGATAGACAATGTGATCAATGTTTCAGACTGATGTAGCTACATACGCTAAAGTCAACGTGTAATCCCCGACTGTCACATTGTTCAGATTCTGGACACATCTCTCTACGGAGACCCCGTCACCCATTTGCACCATCGCAGTGCCCTCTTTGGTCTTGAGGAATTTTATCTGAAATCAAACAGAATTATCATAATCATGTCCTTAAAAGATAATATCCTAAGACTGGCATAACTTTTCTAAATAATTTATGAACAATGGTGACTGACCTTCTTTTCTCGCTTGTAAATGTAATCTAGCAAGCCTACCACAATCTTTTATAATATTTTAATCTTAACTCCATATAACACCCCGAATCAAATAGCGTCCTCGTGTAAAGCACTACAATAAGAAGGCCTTAAATTAAGGTTTTAAGCAAATAACACTTTTCTAAATATTCTTCATTCGTATCAGGTACAGGTGCGGCCGGGTGTGGAGTACTGCTGTCACCTTTAGGAGAGGTCCGCTAAATGTCGGTTGGCTGCTCTGGACTCGATTGATCGTAATGCTCGTAGACTTGCTGGCTATGACTCTTAGATTGAGACTTAAATGGAGAACATCAACCACCAACTTAAATCGCCTACCTCACAGTCTTTCATCGATTGCACGATAGAGAGTCTTTTCAGGAGTTAAATTCTTTAATTCCACCGGCCCCGTTTCACCACAAAACCACCGTCCCGGGTAACATCCGTATATGGCAACATTCCTTATATTCGCACTAAAAGTTTCACTTCTACAATTATCATGCGAACAGTTATGGAGTGGAATATGCTTTTATGCCTTGAGAGCCTTTAAGAGAAGAGTGAATAGGCATTTGTTTGGCGGACACGGTCCATCGTAAGATTCATCTTCACCTTCCACGAGGTGTGATTGAGGTCAAGCATTTTCCTGTAAATATAGATATGTAAAACTTTGCGTATTTCCAAATAAAACAGCGAAATTCTATAAAATACTAACTCTGACAACGTTCCCATACAGGCAGCACAGGTTGAACAGCCGGTCGGCGTTCACTGTTTGCGGATCCAGTCCGTACACCATCATCACTGCGCCTTGCTGCGGCGGTCCACCCTGGAGTGCAAATATTATTAACACCAGTCTCAATATTTCAAACGCATTTAATAACTGTTGTAAGTTATTCACAACCTTTTTTTATACTACAAATGAAAACCCGTGTCGGATACCATCCGTACGTGCCACCACGTTCCTTATTCCATCCGCACGAAGAGATTCGCCTCTACTTTCATCATGCGAACAATTGAGGAGTGGAATATGCTTCAAGCGAGCATATTTCCACGATTTTATAACTGAGGCGTTTTTAAGAGAAGAGTGAATAGAAGATATTTGTTGGGCAGACGAGGTTCCACGGTCGGACTCATCTTGACCTCCCACCTAATGATTGAGGTCAAGCATCCGCCTTTAAATCCTTAAAACACTTTAATATTAATCCTTACATTATTAATCACACGATGATTGGATTTGGATCGGTGGGATGTGGATTATCAAATGTCTATCCTTGTAAAATATCTAGGCATTTTAACTAATTTGACACACCTCGGCTTTCATCTCAATGTGTAGACGGGAGAAACCCAAACATATTTCGCTATTCCCCCGTTTTTCGCAATGTCCACTGAATCTAAATTACCTGATTCTGAGGCGGCATCGATGGGTGGTGCATCGGCGGTGGTGGTACGAATCCTTCTCCGCCGTAACCCTCTGGTCCGTAGCCGCGACCGTCACGCTGGTGAAAAACAAAATGTTAATTATATATCCACTAATGCGAACAGGCATTTGCTAATTTGGTAACGGCGGTTTGTCTCCGGTCCCATCTTCACCTTCCACCAGGTATGGTTAAGGTGAAATGTTTGTCTATAGATATATTAAAGTCAACTTTAGCAACGATCACAGGAATCTACAAATTATTTACCAAGTTCAGACGACAAAAAAGCATTAAATAAACCATTGCGTGTCCCCTTTAGATTATAACCGGCTTTGTTGTTTCATTAGCTTGTTCAAAAAACCTTTTCAAATTAAACCAAAGCGGCTATTTTATTATTTTGAAACTTGAAACAACATTTCTCGTGATTCGCTCACAAAGTTTTTATAAATAAAATTATTAATAGCCGACATCAATAAAACTGCGTAGAGTTTATTTTTTATGAGTCTCTCGAATGAATTGAATCCCATCAGAAGGAATGTTGAAATAATAATGTCCTTTGTACCTCTAAATAGATATAATGATACTGATGATAGTGGGAATTATGTTCAATAAATATTCTAGCACGTAGCATAAAGAAGAAGACCACTCGGAAGACTAAAAAGACGTTTCAGTGATACAATAGAATAATCATGTTCGCTGTAACTCCTAATACTGCGGATTAATTCAATGATAATGGAAGAGAACTAAAACCATGGCAATTAAAATTAATAAAAATATCATTGATAGAATAGAAATGTTAATAACTCAACCGTTGTTCGTTAAGGTATCATGGTTTAATTGTACAAATATTTGTAATCAAAATTTTCTCATCTACGAAAAGATGTTCTAAAAAGAGCGGCTTAAAGAGTCTTTAACTTCTGGTCTGTTAACGCATTCTGTAATGGGACGCGTTAAAGAGGTTAAAAATTCTTACCAAAATATTATCCGATCCTAAGCGGTGGTAGATTATTTTTCTGATCGATTTAAATGTACTTGTAAAAAGATTAAATTCTCAAAAAAGCATTTTGTTAATTCGGAAAAATATGATTTCAGAATTTAGGGGCTCCAAAGGATTAATCCAATCCTATAACCCAGTAGTTGACCAATATAGTACTTACCGGATGATGAGGCGGTGGAGGCCCATGTCTGTCCTTCATGAGACCTGGTGGGGGCGGCCCCCCACTTCCGAAATCCATATCTGTAAAAGAACACACTACTCATAAATTATCACCACTAGGATATGCCAGCCAGTATCAAGTTCAACAAATAAACGCATGCAACTTGAAGGATCCTCATATATGTATGTATATATCAATTAAATATGAAAAAAATAAAATAAATAGAAATATAAATAGGCGGTAGTAGCCTCGATTAGTAAATGGTTACTGCTTTAGTTAAAGGAAAACTTCCTAAGGGTCAAAGCCCATTAAGATTTTAGTCGTATGCTCCTCCCAGACTGTTTCCAGTCATGGATAGTTGGATAGTTTCTCGACAAAACGATAGGTTTTTAGACTACGCTGTGTCTTTAACATCAGGGTCTTTAGCTATTAAAGAAACCTCAAAATAGTTTCCTTCAAGCTAATTCTATTTTTGAAACAAATCGACTTTTGTATCGTTGATGTACATGCATTTAGATCTGTATGCTGCACATCTTTTCAATCCTGGACAACGCTTAATTTTAGCCGCATTTTTCAAACTATTTATTTAAAGTGCTGAATGACCGCTCATCTATTTGTAACCAGTTTTTGCGGTTTACCGATTACTCCGGCAAATAAGTTTCAAAGATACGTGCCAAAACGCTATTCGGTACGAGAAATCCCCTTTACTTAATCGAAACAAGATGGATCGGAAGTTTTACAGAAAGAAAAACGCTACAAAGTCATCGCCATGCCGTTGCGTCTGTACATTTGAAAGAGACTTTTCAGCATTCATGACACGATTTTCGCGCTAAGAAATAACGTCTTTTACTTAATTCAATGAGAGTATTAATGTACCACAGAACTCCAATTTAACCTTATATTCAACTAGTTCCATTCAATAAAAATAATTTCTTTAGAAAGTATTCGAAGAAACAATTTTATTTTATACCATTTCCATTTTCTAGGAGTACAATTACACAATACAATAATAATTAATCACTGTCACTGAACACCTGTATAAAATTTAAAGAGGCTGTATTACGGACATATTGCAATAATAGTTATGAATTCAATAATGATAAGAGGATTATATTATTAAACAAAATATAACAGTAAACAACATAATAAACAAAATTATCAAGTCCCTAAAAGAAAATAATCGTTTCCTTGGTAAGACATATTCTAAAGTAAGCCTAATAGACAGCTATGGGGAGCAGCTTTTAAGAGGATGAGAGCCAAGGAATGGCAGAGGAGTCTTAGCTATTCCTCTATTCTAGTAACGTCATTTGGTGCTTAAGTCTGTTTAGAGCACAACAAATTTCAACGTGAAAATTAGTATAAAATGATGGAATTTTGATATACAAGAAAAATATATGGTTGTCTTTATTTTTCTCTCTAATTTCATAAATTATAATAATATTACGGAGCAACGACAGTGAAACTGGGACCCTAAATTTCTAGAATTCTAGGTATCACACGGCTATGATTTTAAAATGCATAGATTGTCTCGAGGTGCTCTTTCTAATGGACTAACTGCCAAACAAATCATGAGAATTGAACATCAAATACATCGTTCATTCCGCGGAATGGGACGTATGTGATATAAATATTAACTAGACAGCTGTATATCTGTGAAATATCGTTACCTATTCTGTAACATCCGAGCGAATACAAAAGATTCATAGATCTCTCTAAACCTTTCTCGAAAATTCCGTAAAGCCTGCCGCATCGATATAACTACCAGCTTGATTCGATCGCAGGACAATTTCTATTTAGAAGCGATATAATCGATATCTCCAAGTAATCGAATACGACTTTGAGAAACATGTGAGTATTCAAAGTCGTTTGGACATTGTTTCTACATGCGAGTATTTCGACTGGGTTTTTGTGACCGGACTACAAGAGCCTTTGGCAATTGGATATCAGGATCATTTAACAACTGCTCTGTGAGACATTTCTGTGACTGCGTGCTAATATTGTTCTCTCTTCCAATAATAAATCATTTGTTCGTCAACACTGGCGTCTTCTTACTCCGTGGTAGTAACAATAATAAATGCACAGTAGAAAAATGAAATGTCAATTGTACAAAATCACTAATAAAAAATACCACATCAACAGTTAAAAATAATAAACAGAAAAAAAGACAACACACAAGAATAAGAATCAAATGACAAATATGAAACTAGTAAATACCGATGGGAATTCTTATTCTTCAATATCGCCAGACAAAATCGAAGACCAATGTTGGATCCAGTATCCAAGTCACTTGTCTAAAACGAATTTAAGATAGACGGTCTAACCACAAAAAATATTTAAACACGATTTTAACACGCGTTGTCAGAGCAGTGTTTAGCCATTTAGACAAAAAGTTAAAAGCGGCTTGCACCAATAAATTAAATCTAGTCTAAAGGTATATAAAACGCTATTAAGCGTTAAATTGTAGTTATTATCTTACACGGAAACATTATCCAATATTAATAACAGTTAAACTTGAATCATCATTGAGGTCGAATAAAACCGCTTGAATTAGTGTTTTATACTAGCTTAAACTAGATTTAATTTGTTCTTACACACCGCCTTAAGTATTATTGACATTGCCCAACGTTCACCGTCCAATTACCTAATACATCAATGAAATGTATTTTGAAATAAAAAATAGTCTCTATATAGATACTAACACGGTTTGGTACTAAAAACAGTAATAATTAAAATTATTTTAATTTGAAGTTTCAAGTTAAAACATCATTTAACAAGGTATAGGGCGTGTCTAAACATAGACAACTGTTTAAATAGTATACTCTTTAACTAGGTTTTGTAATATTAGTATTTTGACAAACGTCTAAACGGTATT
The DNA here is from genome assembly GCA_036320925.1 of Automeris io. Taxonomy (NCBI): domain Eukaryota; kingdom Metazoa; phylum Arthropoda; class Insecta; order Lepidoptera; family Saturniidae; genus Automeris; species Automeris io. The sequence goes on along the minus strand of JAUDJH010000023.1, from coordinate 9,225,436 downwards.
CGCAATTTGTTTTTTTTTTTTTGTGGTAAGGCCGAGAGAATCAAATAAAGAATGGCATGCAAAATAAATATGTCAACATCATAAAATAAAAGTCATGTTATATTGAGATTTGCGTTTATTTCTATAAATAAAAATGTATATGACTTAAAGATAACAACAATTGATTTGAATGAATTCAATCATAATCAATACAATTGTATAAAAATGCTGCTAAAACCATATGAGATTAAACCAATTAGTTGAATTAAAAACTTTTTAAAACAATTTAGTAGCAGAAATCTTGATCGAGACTTTTTAGAAGTTAAACTCAACCAACAAACTATGGCTAGACGACATTAATGCTAATTCATTATGCATAGGAGCTAATGGGGTTACATTAGAGAATACTAATGAACCAGTTAAGGTTAAGCAGAATTAATTATGACAGAAAAATCATTGCTTATACTGATATTAAATGCTGGTTACATGAAAACAAACATCAATATTTAGAACCTATCAACACTCAAAGTATTAATGCGGTATTATTCCAAATAAGACAAAACTCGTGCAGTTACGATATCATTCGTGCGGAAGATGCAAACAATACTCCCTGTAATTTGTTAGTACATTCAAGTCACTAAATACTACACGGAACATTCCTAGCAATACCATGCTATAATCTAGGTTTAACGGACACATATAAAGAAGACTTCAATCAGGGATATCTCTAAGGTTGTGTAGCATTCACGGATACTCTTCGTTCCAACATAAACGTGTGGTACACACCATTCTGTGTATGATCGCTTGAATGCTGGCTATGTTGGCTGCAGGAATCCTCACCACACGCTCTAGCTGATGCAGTCGTTGTTGACGCAGTAGCTGGATCTGTTGACGTTTCATTTTATTCCTTTCACATATCCTTTCTCACCTCAAACCTTGTCAGGTCAAGTTTTATTTCTTTACTAATCTTCGTATCTGTGTTTACTGCGTGTCTCTGATGTTTGATGTGTCTCTGATCTGAATGGTTGATGCAGAGAACTTCGTGTTTGCGTATTTGGTTTACCAACGATGTCTTGAGGTGTCATTGCCAATTAAGTGTTCCCAAGATTTAGGACATTCAAACTCACTTTTAACTGTCAATTATGTGCATGTAATTTTGTTAACGTGGATTTACATAAAACAATAAAATGTTCTATTCCCTAATACAATGAATTACAATATCTCTGTGCCAGTAATGATAGAAAATAAAATGTGAAATAGGAATGGTCGCTTGCTTGATATTATATTGAATAATTGAATGTTCGACCACTTGGATACTCTGAATAAAGTTTATTCGTTTAGGGTCAATAATTGTGTTTATGTGAAAAATAGCAAGCTAAGAGATAAATAATCATCTTCAACTAGACTAGACTTCATTTTAACTCTATTTTGATGTATTGTAAATTCATCATTAGGATTTATATTAAATTAAATAAAGAAGATCTATTATAAGATAATTAAAATGTATCCTAAATTAATGTATAAATAAAAGTGTTGGTTATGATTCATTCGTAACGTCATATAATATTTTCATCATATTAATCAGAACTATTTCTTATAAAAAGGTCCATCCAAGAAAGAACCAGAATAAGCGATTGATTGGTTCTGTTATCACTTTAAAATAGCACCTAACATCACCGCTATCACATTACTTCTATGATGTTCTATAATATTATGTAAAGTATACTACAAATTAATTTCCTCATAAGGACAAGCAATTTAAATTTAGATAACTAATGTTTCTACTGAACGTTTTGCGGCAATACAACGATATGAAAGCTTTTGAATTCACAAACGAAGGTAATATGCAGTGTTCGTTCAGCTATATGAACAACAAAAACAATTCCGTCCTTTATTACACTTTCGCGCAAATGAAAACACAACAGCGCTGCAGACAACCCTTTTATTTTGAATCACATACACAAATTAGTGACGAACCGAAATTTGTTTCTATATTTATACCAAATTTCGGGCTCTTTCTTTGTTCATAACGAGAATGAAACTTTGAAACGAAATGAAACATTGTTTATAGAGTTAAAATTTGTATGTAACGTTTCAATGTGTAAAAAAAAATTAACCTGAAAAGAACGGAACTTGGCTAGACACGGAAAATAAGAGAATTAAACAAGAGAAAAATGGCTCAATGTGAACTAATACTTTTGAATGACAGAAGACATTTGGCATATGTATGAAGTAAGGTATACGGGAAATTTATTTTTTGTCTTTACACTTCCAATTATTTTGTACTATGTGGTAATTCATAAGCCTTTATTTAAAAAAAATAATATTTTGATGCTTTAAAAAGCTACAAGTATAATTTATATTAAGGATACGTATAACTGAGAAGAAAATTCCAATGAATAGGGGCAAGAGACAAGCAAATAAGCCACAAACATTTCATTTCCAAGAATTGTTAATTTTTCCCAATTTTTATTTCGAATTCATAATATTATCATCAACTTTATATGTACTATGTACCTTCTGATTAAAGATGTCACAAAAAAACAATAGTTAAATATCACTTATCCTTCACGAATTCACGTAATGTTCGTTCCGTAAGATTTTTCATTTCCCCGTCGCAGGCGAGATTTCGCCGAACCCGAAATCGAATCTCTGGCCCTGCACTAAACGCAATTTGCGAGCACGAATTCGAATACACCTGTACCCGCCACGCTTTTTAAAATGAATGACCACTCTTCGTAAACTTTTTTGCATAGACACAGTGGAAAATAAATATTCGTAAACGAGAGAGATATGGCGCCTAGCGCTATACAGAACTAAAAAAAATGAACTTTCAGTTACGTGCAACGTTATTTTTATTGCTTTTTTTAAACATATAGCTTGTGTCGTTTCATTTCGTCGCTGATTGGAGTATCCTGCTTTATTATTATTCGTTAAATGAATTTCTATCTAACTATTACCACGCTGATTCTCTATTGAGATTAATAAAAGATAATGGAACGTTAAATTTCTCTCCATGTTTGCAATTTTCAGTCGGTTCCTTAAAATTCATCAATTTCTTCACGCAGTCTTGCAGACTCAGCGTTCTCCGGACTTTAACCTTCATCAGAGTTCGCTTTATTCGTTCTATGTAGGTAAGGCTCGCCCAGTCTTGGCTTTTAATTCCACTCACATTTACATTATATCTTTTCGAAAATATATTACTTTCGTCTTTTTACAAAAACAACTCACATCCCGGTTAGGAGTAAGAAGTTCTCTAACTCCTACTTTTGCCGTGTCATTCAGCTATGGAATGGTCGCCGGACGAGCGTGTTCCCACCGTCCTATGATATGGGGTCCTTTAAACGCAGCGTTAAGAGATATTTGTTCAGACCGGCATGACGACGCGACTACCGTTGGATTTTTCTTAACTGTTTTTTTTCATAACTATTGTTATTCGTTGTCTCTTTTTTTAACTGCACCATGCTTACCATCAGGCGTGGTATAGTTACTTTGCAGAGTCAGGACAAAAAAAAGGGAACTGAAAAGTCCCATGGATGCGTGATGCTGACTCCTTGTCAAAAGAATGTCCACATACACCAATAACACCACATACGCTCGAATGCCTAAGAAAAAATGCAATCAATCGAAATAAAAGGCAATACGAAACAGGAATCCAAAAAAATATTGGCTACCGAAACAATTTTTTGATGCTCGTAGCTTGGCGGTTCCGAGAAGAGTATGTTAGCAGAATTTGTATTAACGCCACCTAGTGGTAGGCTTGCGGAAATAAAACATATATGTACGTTAATGGCATTTACAGAACCGTTATAAAAAGGAAATTGGTTTAAAGGACCCTTGCCACTACATTAAACGTAGAAAGTGACAAAGAAACTCAATTTACCATTTCTGATATTAGTACGGATATTCGCGTATAAAAATGCCAAGCCCAGGCGGCAGAAAGCGAGTGAGGATGGAGTGGATGAGCCATTACCGCTGAATAAAATTTAAATTTGTATGAAGCGGATGCACAGCGAACGGGGCAGGCTGCTTCCGACTATCGTCCGGGGAAATTACGTTCTCATATGAGGGATTTAGACGGTAAAGTGCCACACTCCGTTTTAGTCGGGTTAAATATTATTTATCGAGAATTTTAAAATCTTCTGAATTCTATTTTATAACTCTACTAGCGGATCTGGCCTGTATTCGCCTAACAGGGGAAAAGTGGCGAATTTTCAAACAAGCCATACCATAAGTATATTATACTTTAGCATTAATTAAATATTATTTGTAACGTTTCAATAAAAGCTAAGGTAAGTCAAAGTAGCGTTTACAAATCAAAGCCTAAAAGTCAAATTTAAAGTATTTTCATGAATAAGATCGACGACTATATATATAGTTCTCATGATTATATTATCAAGGAACATTTTTTATATTAAAGTTATATATAAACTTATGACGCGACATTGTATATTAAAAGTTGATTATACTATCATTCGCAATTGAATCGTTTAAATCTGTTTGAATCCACTTAACAAAGTTGGGAACAATCCGTTCAGCGGATTTCGCAGAAAGGTTTCCCTAATGTACGCCCGTGATCAAAACTTTCCTATAAAACCCGTACGGCCTTGTAAGACCACGGTCCTAATGCAATGCTATAAATATGTAAACAGCGATTTAGCGTTCGATGCATATATGTAAGTCGAGCTCTGCTTGAAAGAATGGGAATCAGTTTCGCGCACGTCGAAGCGAACAAAAATGACTATATATTAAAGCCTTTAACATGTTCGTCGATCAGCGTGATTCGTTTGTGCTTCTCATGGGGACCAATTCCGGCTCTTGGTACGTTGAAACATAACCAAGCGATATACAAACAATGAAATTCGAGCATTATGATTATATTATGATATCATATCATATATACTATTTATCGCAAAGAATCTTGTTCCTCGCCTCAAATGTGTTGTGTTTTAACGAAAAATATGCGTCATATGATATTGTAATATGTTATCCTATATAAATTAATAAAAGGCATTGTTTAATATGAATATTTTTAGTATTTTAACGTAGCATATCCTATATTTACATATAAGTGCTCCTTCCATGAATTTCCTTTTATAAATACAACGAACAATCCTATTAACTTCAACAAGAAAAGCATCACCCACACTAGCGTGACGTTGCGACGAACGTGTTAAATAGAAAAGAACGTTTTCTTTTTTCCTGTATTAATAAATGTTTGACTAATTCCATCAATTATGGTTGTTCATCACTTCAAAGAGTTTATTGTCATTAAGATGGAAATCACTTACATCAGAACACTTTGTTTTAAAACCTAACTGGAACAGTAAAGTAGTAAGAGCTTATATTATTCCTATGAGTATTTGTTATTTTTTGTGAACTTGTCATAATGTAGGCTACAAAAGTATGTTTCACAAGCAAATGACCTTGATTTTTTTTTCTTTAAATCCCACGTTTTGTGTGTGGCTACCAATGGTGTCTTATGTTATAAGTTAGCAAAATGTTACGAAGAGGCTAACTCACAAATTAGCCTATAGTAAAAGGATTAAAAATAGTTAGTAGTGCGACAGAGCCCTTAAGAGTACACAGACTACTCTCAGATAGTTTTAAACACGCGAATTTGATTGCGTCCCATGCCGGAGTTTCTACAAGATAAACATTTAATATCTCAGCGACTAGCTATTGCTCGTAACTATGCTTGCATACTACCTATAACATTGAGTTCAGAATATTTAATCACCATCAGTCATCACCGTGGGATTTCAGTGCAAAAGCCAGACAAACTGCCGGGCTGCAAGAAAAGCACTGGTATATATAGAGTTTTATTGAGCGCGTTTCGCTGAAGCAATAATACTGCCTGGCAGTAACTGCTACTTTCTCAAGAGTCTCTCGTAAAGATTTATACAGTGCAGTAGCTTCGCTTGCAAAACTCCGCCTTCTTGTGTGTGTCATGACCGCAGTACACAAGCATAAAGCCCGTCATAGTGATTCGCTTCAGATTGTCGCGTTTCGGGATCAGCTCGTGTACATCCAGTTGTTCATATACCTAGAGACCTTCTGTCGTGGTATATATGCACCAACATAGCGGCAGAAACTATCAATGGATTTTCGTCATTTGGCGGTCGTTGCCGTTTTTGGACACGTTAGTTTCCATCATGCGCAATGTAGTTAGTTCAAGCTTTCACGTTACGGAATCACGTTAGGTATCGACCTCCAGTTTTTGTCAATATTCAAGTAATCTCTCGAGCATATGTTGAGTTCATCATCATTATACCAGCTGCGGGACGTCCACTGCAGGACATAGCCCTCCCCTAATGATTTCTAGAACGACCGGTCACCAGAGGCTTTCATCCAGTGTTCTCCTGCGATCTGGATCTGGTTATCTCTCTACCTCTTACGTGGTCGTCCCACACTGCGCTTGCCAGTGCGTGATCCCCTCTCGAGAATTTCAATTTGCTAATCTGCTGAGCTATGTCTATGAGTCGCTCATCTAAAGATTTCTTCATTTTTAATTTGATCATGTGGAGAATTACCATACCTTGTCCGCTCCATAGTTCGGTATGTGACAGAACCGTGTTGTTTTAGCCGTGGTGGCTGCCGGCAGAATAGAATAGCACCCCCCTCTTCTTGCTGAGGTGTCGTAAAAGGCGACTAAGGTATCTCTTTAACACCGCAATTCAACCAGGTGTTCAGAGAAGGAAAACTCGACCAAACCTGCATCCCGCTCCCTCCCGATCGTACTGGTTCTCCTTTCCATCGGGCCTGAGGGAGCTCGGACGAGAGAGTGCTTTCCTGGCAGCGCGTCCAGTTATGCACTTAAATATCTCCTGCGCAATTGACTGTTTCCGAAAACTGGACCTCGAATTTCTTAACCGGTGTTGAAACAGTCGCCGTGGCCGAAACCGGCTAGGACATCATCATGTGACAGAGAACATTCGAATGTTAAGGGGTTTATGAAAAGGATCGAAGGCGCAACGTGAATACTCACTGAAAGGCTGAGGTCTGCCGCCGGTGTACTGGGGCGACTGGAGGAGCGGCGCACTCCTCTGCACTGGCTGAGCATCCTCGGACACTGGACACAAGAACAAATTCTATAACTACGGAATTCATTAATTATATCGACGCTTGAAAGGCAATATTGACTAAGCGACATGGAGTAAACTTTACAGGAGAGTGATTTAAAGTTCAAAATTATATTAAAAAAATTATAAAAAAAATCCTAATTGTTCGATTATAACGATGTTAACACTCATATAAATCATTTTTTATAGCTATTCATAATTGTTAAAACGACGCAGAAAAATCTGGCGGTTCGGATGGTATATATAACTCATTTTACGGATTTTTGTCGCTTAGTCATGATTGCCTTTCAAGCGTCGATATACAACGATTGAAAATAATAAACTTCACACACGACATTACTAGGGTGTGGGATGTAGATTAAAAAATATATTGTTCCGATAGTCGTAGTGAATAAGGGGCTGATCGCAAACAGCCTTGATCATCCATCATTAAAGGCTCTCGCTTGGTTGTGGGATCAAGGGCCGCATACAGAAGGCAGTCCTACTCGATACGGCGCGCATTGTGAGGAGGCTCCTCACTCTGAGCTCCTGACTACCGGTGGCTTGAGCCTTAGGCTTCGCTTCCGTAGGTCCACATATTTTACGACTATTTATTTTAAAATAAAATATCATGTGTACTTTCTGGATAAGCAGATATACATTAGTGACTGTATCCACTTTGCGCATATGTGTCGTATCCAACAGGACCAGTATACAATTGATATTTAAGAAATACAGTATCATGGGCCTTAAAATTATAACTGCATTTATTTTAAACAATGGTTTACATCCAATTTCAATAACGCTCGTTAAGTTTAAAAAACCTTTTAAACACCAAATCATCGGCAATTATTTATAAATATAAGACCTTATTTTTTTATACGAGTTTTTTTAGTCTATTTATACGAGATAGAATTACGTTTCCTAGATGGTTAGAAGTACCGGGCCGTAGACTTGTGGGGGTCTGATGTCCGGATGAGAAGGAGGCGGCGCGCAGTGTCCGGCCTTCGCTTTGGTTAATGATTTACTAATGTATCACAACAGATTATGTAAATTAAATACTAGTTCATTCAGGTTGACCAAGTTAACTAAGTAATTCAAGTAAGTAACTAGGTGAGTTAGTTAAGTTCATTGGTAATAAATGTAGGAAAGTGAGTAGAACGGAAGATATGATGCAAATCATATTAGAATGATAAGGAACAGTGTAAGAGTATGAAAGGGAGAGAGAGGGATAGATTTGAATGGCGGAGAGAAGAAGTTGATATCGTTGAGAAATATTTCTATTAAAAGCTGTACTAGTGTGTTTAATGTTGGTGAATAAGCGATTTAAAAAGCTCAATTCTTTCTACAGAAACACAAAGTAGATTCTTTAAATGGACGCAACATTTTATTCATAAAATACTGAAATAAAACCAATACTAAATATTATTAAGTAAAGCTTACTACAATACTCTAGTGAATACAGCATCAGAATTGGTTAAGCCGATTGTGAGATTATCACTCCCAAAATCACAGACAGGCGAAAATTTTAACAATCATTATATTCGGGTCAGGTTTGTGGATTGGTCTTCCGGTGAGCGTGTTCCCTTCGCCCCATAATATTGGATTATTTAAACAAAACTTTAAGAGATATTTTTGTAGGCCGGCATGATCCCAGCCACTATCGGCAGATAGTTGTCTCTCGATAATCACATTCGGTTTTCGAATCGCACTGCACTTTCCACTGGTAGCGGTGCATGCAATGCGTCGAGTAAAAATTTAAAAAAATCTCAATTGTAACTTCTCTCATATATTCATACGCGCAGACACTAATCAATTACATATACATATGTATTGTTATTGACGGAAACGTTGCACGAGACCTACAGTCGTGTTGTACAGATTTCCCTTTACTGGGTCATGAGCGGGGAGATTGAATTGAAACCACTAGATACAGATGACCACTGGTTTAATTACTTCACATATATAGCACGTTTAACCAATAGTTGATATCTCTTTTGATTTTCTGACGTTTCGTCACTTGGCACCTTTGCCTTATATGCAGCTGCGGTGAACGAAACTATAACGCGATGCCATTTGGCATAGCGTCATCTACCGAACCGACCTTCATCACGCCATAGTCTGCTCACAGCAGCTGACTAATGTTCTTTTACTCGAACACGTGTTATATGTGGGCCGACATGACGGCGGCCCCCGACGCAGCCTTGAGCTTCTTTCGGCGTTTCTTCTCAAAGCAGTCGCTTCCAAAACGCTAGTAGATCACCGCTAGGTTTCGTATTTTATGGCTGGCGGTCCAAGTCGAGGTTCGTACCCACAGGGGTGCCCTTGCATTGCCATCCAACCCATAAACTCGCTGGCTGAGCACCCTAAGTGTTCGCCCACCCGCCCGGTTTAGTTGTGGAGGCTTTTAGCGATCATCAACAATTGTCCTACAAAAAAAAAATACGACGGGGATTATCCATGGAATTTCGTTCTTTGATAGTCACTGTCGTTCTTGGACTACACTGTTACTCTTCATCAAGCGCACTGTAGTCACTTTTCAAGAAGGTACATAAAAAACGAGAGAGTCGAGGCTGCTCGCGTCCGTAGGCTTTACCCTAGTTTCCCTACACGTGACCCCTGGGTGGTGCTAAACGAGCGGCAGCGAGGTGGTAGGGCGCCGGTGCCCGTCTGGATCGCGACCACAGTGCATGGGTGTAAAGCCCGCCATAGTGACCAGTTTCGGCTTGTCGCGTTTCGGGATAAGCTTGTGCATATCCAGTAGCTCATATACCTAGAGACCTTCAGTCGTGGTATATGTGGGCCGACATGACTGTGTAGACTATCAGTGGATTTTCATCCTTTGATAGACGCTTTCGTTTTTGGACTGCACTGTACTTACCATCAGGTACTCTGTAGTCACTAAGTTGAGCCAGTGTAAAAAAAAAAACACAGCTACAGTGGTATTACATACACACATACATACAGTAGTTTTACGACAAATACGAGTGGTATTATTAATTCATAGGTATATATTGTGGTGGGTCGATCGATCAGTCCATTTTTAAGCCAACCTAGCCACAGGTGAAAGTATTAATAATTCACAACACCCTGTAACTACAACGGTTGGCCTGAATCATTTATATCTTGCTGGTATTACAAATTTTCCGAACATTATACAGGGGTTCACGCAAGTTCTATACCTTGTTCATTATATAAAGTCCCTTATGATAGTTCTTACAAGGTTTCATGTAAATAGGCCTTTACGTATAAACACATACAGAGCGATACATCGCAAACTGTTTTTTTTTTTGAGGCACTTCTCGTCTTGGCAAACGCTGCTACGTCGTCACTGCAATGCCGCGACATGTATAGAATCTAACGCGTGCCTTCAGAGTCATCCACTTAATAAGCCACGTTATTTATGATTATTTATTACCTCTAGGTAGGGGGAATATTATCTAAAAATATGGCTTAAATTAACGATTGCATTTTGTTATTAAGACATGAGCGTATTGTCTCCTCCCCCCCTAATGCGTAACTAGCATCCATTTTCAGAAACGTTACTTAAATTTGAATACGATTTTAAACACTAATAATTTGTCAAAAATTACATTTAAATTCATGTTTCAATTGTATTTAAAACCCTCTTAAAATTTAAACAGAGTTTCTGAAACTGGGCGTACATGAATATGGATGGATATCTAATAATATTTAAAGCGACATGATTTTAATGCTAATCTCCCGAAACTTACCGTTAAGAAGTAAAGATATATCTGCAACGGCCATTCCCGAAGGCGACATCCCAGTCCTTCCCTGCACATATAAAGACGAAACACACTCTTTATCATCGTCCTTTTTCAATGCATTCGTTAACACGATTATTTCTATCTCTGTCATCACGTTTCGCGTTATGCGAGTCATGTCAAAATTATTGCGTTATTAAATCGACAAAAGCTACAAAAAAGACAGAGATAGAAAGTTAAGTATGAAACAAAATCTCGTTAAACAAAAACCGTGTAGAAAAATTGAGTGTTTCGTGTTCTGGCAATGTTTTTTTTTTGCTGTTCAGTGCGTTATTAAAACATCATTTGTATAGATCATTAGATATATCTTTTTTTCGAAAGAGTGTGTTTGTCATAAGTTTTATATGTGCATGAAAGAACATTTAATTCGTTCGTATACTGTATATGGGAAACCAAAGGTTTACCACCCAAGACAAAACTCTGGTCCGTTCTACTATGTCTCTAGATAAAGAAATAGAAATCTTCGCAAATGTCTTCATAGTCTTGCAGATTTTCAGCTCTTTATGAATCTCAGTCTTCCCCCATAAGACCAAAGTGCCATAATTTGCCATTACTTTGGAGCTGACCGGACTGAAATACGAGTCAAGTTGGCCCCAGAGTCCCTTTGGCCGCAAGACCACGGAGCATAAGTGTTCTACCGAGTGGCAAACCTCGTTTTTCCGCTTGTTTTGCATCTGTCGTGTGTGCGGTAAGTCGCTGTGGATGCTGTGAACGTCAACAATGTAAATGTCGAAGAGATTATAAAAAAACATATCTAAATCCATGAATAAACATTATGTCGGAGTATTGAACTAAGCGTTATCGTAAGCGTGCGAGCGAGAGGGAAATAACGTGCTCTTCCTCCCCACTGACAGCGCAAGCGTATAAATACAAGCTTCGCATGCGGTGTAGTTGTGAAGACCTTTCCCGGTCAATCAAAACGCGTAAATTCGAGAAAAAAAAAGAGTAGAGCACTTGCTAGTGAGGCGTGTTGATATAATCAGCTTGAGCAGTCTCTCTACTCTAACCGTGTAATGCGTTTAGAACAGTCTTTTTCACGATCGGTCTACCACCTTTTTACATATAGTTTGTGACTGTTTCTCTTTAAGATCGCTTTAGTTAAAATGCTCTATACAAAGGTGGAACCATTTCATTTGTACTGAGTAAATGTTCGTTTCCACCAACTAACTTCTACACCTCCATTGATACATTTGCATAGAACGTAGCTACGCTTTTTTCCCAAGACAAAATAAGTTTATTCATGGATTTTTTTAAACAAATTAGTATAGTATAAACAATGTATTATAAATAAAAGTATTATTAGTTCATAGTTTAGTGTATTTTTTAAATTAAATACAGTTAATTAAACTATTTACTTACTATAGTTGGGTGCACATTAAAAAATAAGTTAACTTCTGTGTTCCTCTGTCACAACTTAATTTATGATCACATTTCTATAAAAATGGTACAAAATCTGTTTTATTATGATGCAGGTACAATATACTAGAATGGCTCCTGATTTGTTACATGGCTTCAAAAAAAGACTGCGTAATTTGTTACGTAAAATGTGGATGGTTGTTGATACGCTCACGAACTTGGTGAAGGATAATTTTAACAACATTCCTTTGCAGCCCGAGGGGTAATCCTGCATAAGACTGGGCACGCGTGAGGGCAGCGGCCCGGATGTGTTACAACTCCTACTGGCTACAAACACCAGGGCGTCTTTATACTCCCTGCTAGCCGGTTCTGGGGATCCATTTCCCTCCAACGAGCCGGCGAGCATCATATGCCTGAATCTATCTACAAAATAAATTGCAATAAGTTCTGTGGTTTGCAAAAGATCGTAATAAGTCCTTGAGTAAAAGTGCTACACAAACACACTACACAAACAATGGTATATTTTTTGGTTACTTATAATAACCACTCACACGTGATTAGTTAGTGTCTTACGCCTGTTAACGACCTGAATTTGAAGCGACTAAATTTTAAAAAAATATGGTTATGGGAACCATAGATGGGCAAAATGTAATCAGATTAATGAAAATGATTAACGATTACATTCTACGTTTTTTACCATTAATATGACTGCATTTTGCTTATTTATGTTTTAAACACTACAGAATCCCAGATTGTATACACATTTATTATTTCTTAATGTTTTAAATGGATTTAATCATGATTACAGAGCAAGAAAATTCAAATTGAGACTACATTTTATAATCGTTGATCATTAATCAGATTACATTTTGCCCATCTCTGATGGGAACTTTGAGCCTGCATCAGCATTTTAACACAGATGCGCCAGTATTTCAGTAAGTACATAAATAACAGAGCCACGCCGCCACAAAATTGCCCTTCAGATAAAACTGATCCAATAATAGCGATTCGTTTCTATCCCGGACCCTAATCAATAACTGTCTATCGTCAAATTGTAAGCCTACACCGACGCATTATATACACATGACGATGGAAAGACATTCGTATGTATGTGTCATCGATGTTTTAAGACCTGTGACACAAGAAGAGATAAAATTATAACGAGTATTATCTCAATCATAAAAAAAAAATACAAGTGAAATAGCAGGATATAGGCACTTATCAGTTGTTTCAACTGCTTGCCTGATATTAAGAAAACGATCATACATTTTTTAGCAACGTGAAAAAAAACTATCATCACGCCGAATCCCTATTGGGATAGACAGAGAGAATAAAAAGCCACTTCTCTCTATTCCGGCAATCCTTCACAAGTATACATCTCTTCGCGCAATCGGCAAGAGGATTTCGCATAATTCTGCCATTAACCTCCATCAGCACTATCTATATTTACTTATTTATTCTGTTTAGGTAAATCCCGGTCGACCTCGGCCCTTATTTCCACTCACATTGATATTGTACATCTATTTGTCATCCTTTCATCCTCAATGTGCTCGAAACATCGAAGCACACTTTGTGACGCCAAACCAACCATTCTGCATATTTTCTCGTTCCTAATGCGATCCGTAAGCGTCAAAATTGCTTAATGAATATCATATTATAAAGAGTTATAATTAACTCGTCATTTTATAGTAAGCATTTGATATTAGACTTAGAATGCAACATTTGATCCCGCTCCTGTATAGAAACGAAAATCAATGGTTTCCGAGATATTTCAATCTTAAAATTTCTTTGTTAGTATGCCCAATATCTACACGTAAATGTAAATTGCACAAAAACTTTAAATTAAACGGATTGTGTTAAGTAGCTGAAGTAGAAAAGGCTGGCCATATTTTTTTAATGATTTACAGGCGGACTCTTGACCTCAATCACACCTGATGGAAGGTGACGATGGACCGCGTCCGCATAACAAACGCCTATTCACTCTTCTCTAAAAAGCTCCTAAGATCGAGGAAATATGTTCGCTGAAAGCATATTCTACTCCTTAGCTGTTCCCATGATGAAGGAAGAAGCGATTCTCTTTTTGCGGATACAAGGAACGTCTACCACATATGGTTGGTATCCGAATCGATGTTTAGTATTTTTATGATGAAGCGGGGCTGGTAGATTTAGAGCATGTAGTTCTTGGGAACATTCTCTATTGTGCAACCGTTAAAAGGCTGCGAGGCAGGTGACTGTACAGCGATGCACAATTTTCTGCACGCCGATAAACCGATGACCACTGGAAGACGCAGGCTCTTGAGCGGAAACCGCAGGAAACGTAGGGTGGTGTGCACCCAGTTGCGAATGATCATTTTCAGTCTGACGGGTTCATTAGGCGAGAGCCATAACTAGCAGATGTCTAAAGTTACTGATAATGATGATCTTTCAAGTATTTATTCGACTTTCCGTCTTATCCAATCGAAAACTCGATCTTTTGTCAATATAATTGAAGCACTCGTTGAGCCTCCGCCCCGATATCTACAGAGTTCGTCCACGATTCGTGGATTGACATCGGATATCGAGTTACAAGAGTTTTATTAGATCGAACCCTCCACTCACATGTAGAATAAATAACATATTTGACATAACATCACGCTCGTTGCTATTAGAGTGTCGACAGAATTATGAAAACTTCCAATTGAAAAATTCCAAAAAAAGAGGCGCTACTTCCAATTTGCTCACACTTTGAAAAAAAATTTGGTTGTCTTTGACAAAAACACCGGATACACAACAGAAACTTGAGTATAATTTTAGTATTCGCAGGCTCAAGTACAAGTTGGCGAAATAAGTAGCTTACCACATACTTTTAAAATAAAAGGAAAGAAAACGTTAATTGAATAATATATTTGTAATCAGGAAAACATTGGAATCAGTATGAAGGAAAACATAGCGAGGAAGCCCGCATGGCATCTAATAAAAACGTCTTGTGTAAGTGCCCTGAGGACGGCGATTAGGTGCGGTACTGAGCACGTTGAACACGTAATATAGCCGCAAAGAGGATACAGCCACTAATGTATGTCTGCTCACTCCGAAAGGACGAGGAGATTATTATTAACAAAATAAAATAAAGTTAATAAAATATTTGTAATCAAAAAGTCTTGAAACTTTTTATCTATCAGATAGATACAGTTATCGTACGAAATTTTACTTTCGTATATAGAATCCAATTTATTGGATTCCAATTTAAAGATACCATACAATTATGTTTGTATTTACAAAAACTAGCAGCTCTAAAACAAAATTAAAATATTTGAAGATTAAAATTTCTTAGTCTTCTATTTCACTCGACAGTTGGAAGGTAACTAGGTTGGGAGTAAAACAAACACACATTCAATAAATTCGTTTGTCCGTAGAAGCCTGGTGAATAGATTTGGAAGAGTTATGGACTATCCCGGGAGAGTTATACCGGATATAAATACATTTACTAGCACACAAACTTAGACCCGATGTCGTAAAGCGTGGGTCTGGAAAAATACAATAGTTTTTTACGATTATAGATACACGCATGACCTCAATCACACCTGGTGGAAGGTGAAGATGAGCCTAATGATGGACCACGTTTCCCCTACAAATGCTTATTCAATCCTCTCTTAAAGACTCCCAGGTCAGATCGTGGGAATATGGTCACTGAAAGCCAGTGACGTACATAAGGTGTTTGGAGAGGGTAGACAGAATTCGCGTAATTAATTAGAATATTATATTATGATAGGACACATTATATTACCTTCATAGGAAAGATAGAGTGAATATAGAATAGATATGGAATATAAATGGTTCCTTTTTTGTTTAAATAATTTATTCCAGACTTATTTGTCATAAGGGCATGCAATGCTTCTATGGAATGAACGCTAATGCTGAAAGCATATTCCACTCCTTAGCTATCCAACCGCATGATGAATGTAAAAGTGAATCTGTTCATGTGGATATGTGATGATTTCCTAGCCGGATTCGGCCACGGCGACTGTTTCAATACCGATTAAGAAAATCGAGGTTCGGAAACAGTCAATTGCGCAGGCGATATTTAAGTGCAGAACTGGACGCGCAGCCAGAAAAGCACTCTCTCGTCCGAGCCCCCTCAGACCCGATGGAATGGAGAACCAGTACGATCGGGAGGGAGCAGGATGCAGGTTTGGTCGAGTTGTCCTTCTCTGAACACCTGGTTGAATTGCGGTGTTCAAGAGATACCTTAGTCGCCTTTTACGACGCCTCAGCAAGAAGAGGGGGGTGCTATTCTATTCTGCCGGCAGCCACCACGGCATATGCGGTATGCACATGGCATCCGACACAGTGTCTATTGTCTAATTTGCATCATTCAACACAACAATTATATACACACATCAGAAAAGTTTAAGGAACATGCACCCATTTTAATTGTAAAATGTTCTTTTTATAATTTTAATAATAATTTTAGAGTCTTAACTAGACATTTCTAGACTTTAGAAGCAGGTCTATTTGAATAATTTACCATTTTATTACATTTCACAATCGAGGTTCCATTTGGTCACTATTTTTTTTTACATGTGTTAGAGACTGCTATGTATGAAGGTATCGATTCGGATTTTGTTAGGTGCTGCCAGGTCGTTGCTGTCAGAATCCGAACCGTACATTTACATATATCCTTTTTAAAGAGCAGAAATCATTACTTTTACTTAGTTAGGAGCACAAAATAGGCATGGGCAATTTTAATGGTCTCTTTTCCGTTATTATGTGTATAAAGGATCTTTTGTTTCCATATCACTGTGCCATTAGGAATTTTTGTATTCGAAGTTCACTTTTTTATATGGAAATTTGCTTGTAGTACACTGCACTGTATGTGTATATAGCATGATATCTATTGTTATTTTTTAATGCATACACTCTATTTGAAAGTCTTTTAAAACAAATAAAATAAAAATAAAATAAAATTATAAAATTGTTTATGACCAAATTTGGATATTTCGAAATATAAAAAAAAAATGGTCAAGTGTGAGTAGGACTCACGTGCGGATTCCGTACACATTCCTTTAACTTTACTAGACATTATTTCTAGAAAAATGTCATTAGCCTTGATTAACAACAAGTAGGCTATATAGTAGTTAGCGGTTTTGATTCCATTGGAATTGTAAACATATACGGCATAAACTGCTGTATATTGTGATTTAATTGATTTGAAAGTTTGATTTTAAAGAGATGACTATTTGAGATCAATTTCAACTTGATACCTCAACGAGTTCATTAGCAAAAGGGTCTCGACAAATAACCAATGACAGGATTGACACGCGAACAATCAATTAATATAATGTGGGTTTCTTTTTCGTTTTGAGGAATGGAATCCTAAACAGAGACAAGGAAAAAACAGGTTACTTTTTTTGAAAAATTCCCCAATCAACCTGTCTTCTTTAGAAACTATTACTCGTTGGCGAAGACAAAAAAGTGAATCCCATTACCCTCTCAGTTAAGTATTAGGAACTTTGAAAACAAAAGACTCGGCCTGTTTTCATTTCAGTCGACGCGTCTCTATAAAAAGGCCCATTCCACCCCATCATAACTTTTAATGAGGCCGCCTTGTTTGGTGCACAGAGAAAAGACGTTTTCTCCATGTTTAAAGTGATGAGACATATTGTCCGGATATTTATACCACAGGTTGAAATATCCGTAATTTAATATTTCGTAGTGGTCATCGTAAAATCGCAAATCATCGTAGGTTATAATCTCGGCGCGAATCTGTTTGTTTTTGGAGACTAAGGATGGAACTCGGCATCACATGTCCATCGGTGTCGGAAAACATCGCGAAGACGCGCCCACATGGCATATAATAGCCATGTTATGTGTACTAGTGCTGTGAGAGCGGCTATCAGCTGCGCTACTTGTCACATTGGGTATGACATATTATAAGCACAAATTGGATACAGCCATTAAAATATCTCTGCTCCCTACGAAAGAAATATAGCGCGACGACGTATTATTATTATATCTCTTCCATGATACCTTTTCCTTTGTCCCAATAAACTTTTCCTTTCTTTCGTGACCATCGTGACTAATAACCGCAGTGGACCGCTGTTCTTATAATCGTTACGCGCGTCCATTGAATACTGACTATCTATTTATGTTTTACCGACATTCATCTATACAAAAATATGTATGGACTGTGATATACACCTTGTCTGAAAAGATCCCGTTTAATTAACACTTCGCACACGCGAGATCATTAACTCACCAAAATACATGCGCGCGTGGGAACGGCCTCGAGTGCAAAGGATTAATCAAATATCCGCCGCCAAAATAATAGAGTTGCGGATGAGTAAGAGTCTCATCCCTAGTGGACAGACAAGGTGAGCTGTATAAAGGTACGTTGCAATACAACTTCACTCTGAAATATTCTTTTTTGCCTTTCCTTCGTAACTATTCTGAAAAAGTAATTAATACTTGCAGACACTTATATACGCTTATCTACTTCCAGGTGATTTCAACCTGCTATATGCGTATTAGACAAAGATAAATTAAATAAACATACTTGGACTTATTAGAAACCTGGGTTTAAACTAAGCACATGTTTAAGCAGTGATAATAGTTGGAAGTTGTAAAGATGAGTTTATTTACTATTAAAAAAAAATTGAATAATACTAATACATCGTCATACTAAATATATCCCTTTTGGCGGAAGTAGAAATACGTTGGTAGCTGTATCTACTTTGCGCATACACATCGCGCCCTACTTGACCAGCAATGGAGTTGATCATCATTCTCACTAGTACCCACACGTAACATTTCTACTAGATGCCATGTGGATTTCCTCACAATTTTTTCCTTCACCGGTGAGCATGGAAGGTCCAAATCCATTTTTAATCTGGAAAATCCAGATGTGCGTGCTAGGATTTCAACCTACAAACATTCGCGTTGCCGCGTTCGGTTACCGGTCCCTAGTCCACTAGACTAACAACAACAATGTAACTCTATATTTATCTTAATGAATAAAATATTATATCAATTTAACATAGATAAGCTTTCTTCGACATACCACCCTATTGCTAAAATAATAAAAGCTCTCCGTGAATGCCGCGCGGAGCCTAATGTGCCAAGTCAGTACACAAATATGAGAACAAATTTGTTAACGATACAGTAAATTCAAGTGAAGAGCCGCTAAGA
Organism: Automeris io; assembly: GCA_036320925.1. Classification (NCBI taxonomy): domain Eukaryota; kingdom Metazoa; phylum Arthropoda; class Insecta; order Lepidoptera; family Saturniidae; genus Automeris; species Automeris io. The sequence continues at coordinate 9,206,091 of JAUDJH010000023.1, read as the reverse complement.
ATGTCGAAGAGAAAATTTATTACCAACACGATGCAAAAAAAAAACCAATAGAGAGCAAAGGGTTCATTTCTCAGTGTGTAAATTGAATAAAATATTGAGGGTAGTAGCAGTCAATTCTGTTGCCCGTGGTTCGAGCGCAATGAATACTAACACATGGGGACACACGGTTGCCGAGATACGATAGCAAAATTACTCAACAAACTGTCTAAATCTTGTTTTTACTTTTTTACTTTATGTTCTGTAACTTTTAATAAGCCCAGGCGTATGTATGCTTGCTGTGTGCTGATACCAACAACAATAAAGCAGCAAGCCTTGGATATGATAAGAATAGAGATCGAAGTTAATTTAACCTATCCTAACCTATTTGGTCTTTATAATATGGTGTTAATTACTACAGCAACTAGAGTAGGTTTCTTTTCACACGTATGCTTCTAAAAGAAAAAATATATATCTTCAACTAAACGTTGAATTAATAAAACGTAAAAGGAAAAGGTTTATCGCTAATATTGACTACTATTTAATAGTAATAAAAAATCAAAATTTGTAATTTGTAATTTTGTGTGAAATGTGTTGACACCCAAGATACAGGTAGCCCTAGTTTGGGTGTCAGCTGATTTTAATGTGCTGCTTTCGGATTGTTTTTTTCTAATCAATACTAGTAAATATAAATAGAAAAAAAAAACAAATATATCATGTGTAAATAAACCTTACAATGTTTAGAATTATGAAAAAACCGTGGAAGTGTATGTGGTTAGTTTAGATTTAATACAAATATTTAAAAAAAAAATCACCTATCGCCATATTTTATGTACGCACCAAAATTATAATAAAAAGTATATTTTTTAATTAATTTCTTTTTAAAACCGCATCAATAAGTTACGTGACAAATAGCCCGCTCTCAGCGACAGTGTGTCGCACCGCAAACACGAATCGGTAAAGATGTTCTAATACATGTTCAAAGTTCTTATTCACGTCTGTTTATTTGTTTAATATCGTTTTCTACATACAAAGCCCTTTATGTATACTATTATACATAACTACAATAATATACAAAATAGTAGTAGTAACTATAAGTTTGCTTAGACTTTACTAAAACATCACCACTTATTTACAGCACTCAATTTAAAATAAAATTGTAGTAAAAAGAACAAACAAAAAGCAAAATTGAGTAAAATGTAAGTAATAAAAGAAAATAAAACAAAAAAAAGGTGATATGAGATATAAATTTAAACATTAAAAATGGATATTAGACGGCATTCAGTAACCAGTAGGACTTTCTAATGCACTGACAAAAGCTCTGCATCATCTCGGCGTGCTTAAAATCGGGCTGTCTAGAGTAGCCTAGGGAATTCTGCTCCAAACTCGCGAGAGATGCAAGAGAAGTTCTTGTTCAGAGCGCAAATTTCAGGCAACTCTCCGAACGCCATTATAATCCCAATACATTAAAATGTGTTATCATATGACATAAAATACCCAACCCACTGGCGATTACCCTTGCGCGAAATTCAAGCAGCTTGCCAAATTCTAAATGCATATTGAGGCATAACAATAAATTTCAACGTATTGATTCAACCTGTATCCTTATTACCTGGATGGAGTGCCAGTGTCTTTATAAAATATGAATAAATAGATGTCGCTATTTGTGTATATCGGGCCGCACCGACCTTGGCAAGCAGGTTTCATCATAGCACATGTGTAGGACTCTTAATAATGTTAGTCTTTTAGTAATAATGAAAGTCAGGATATCTTTTTTAACGAATCATATATTCTAGTATTTTTTTTAGTGTTAAATGATTTGAAATTTATAATTTGTATATTGAAGCTTTCCTCTTTTTTAAATTTACAACCTGCAGTTTTATTTCCTATTCAATTCAATGGAATGTTTTGTGTTCCAGTGCATGTTGTGTTTTTATTCAATTGGAACGTTGCACTTTAATTGTAGATAGCATTTTGTCTGCTATTATATATATAATCATTTTCTTTTTATAACCTGACTCGGCACAGTGACCACAGCACGCCTGATGGTAAACATGGTGCGGTCCAAAAATGACAACGACTATCGACAATAACATTATATCCCTTACGACGTGAGCAGAGATACATAAAAGTATACGTATGTGGTGGATGTTCCTTATATTCGCACGAAAAGATTCGCTTCTACATTTATCATGCGAACGGCTAAGGAGTGGAATATACTTCCAGCGGCCATATTTCCGCGATCTTATGACCTGGGAGTCTTTAAGAGAACGGTGAATAGGCATTTGCTAGGCGATCGCGTTTCATCATCGAACTCATCTTCACCTTCCACCAGGTGTGATTGAGGTCAAGCGTTCGTCTATAAATTATATATAAAAAAAGTTATATCCACTTTGCGGTTCTATGTCGTATTAAATGTGACCAGTAGTGCGGTTCATCGCCGTTCTCACAGCACAGATACACATAACATTTCTATTAGACGGCATGCTCACAATGTTTTTCTTCACCGGTGTCCAAGTGGTGTCCAATCCTGGATACTGGTCTATTATCCACTGGGCCACCGCGACCGCATTAAAGATATGACGACGCAAGCCTCAATTATTGTGAGCTACACGTGCTGACGGGCAAGCATCCACCATTCAAACTATATTATATAAATGTCGGCAACGGATGCCCGGTGCACTTGTTGCAAAGTAATCGTGTATAGTGTTCATTTTATATGGCCCTCTTCTTAAATTACAATAGTTAATTTACTAAGCTTAAAATTGTATTAGTTAAACTCAAACTCTTTAAATAAAGTAAATTATTCGTATGTTTCTTTTTTATTAATGACATGGACCTCCCTGTGCCTGGATGTTTGTTTAAATACAGCTGCCCACCACATACGACCAAAGGCTCTGTATACAATAAAATTAACAAAAACAATAGAGAATGTACATAAAATTTCACAGACCGTAACAAATTCGAGAGGGGCACGTAAATAAAGAGTGGCCGGTGGCTTTTTTCATTAAAAAAAAATGCCATCACGTCACATCCGTACGTAACAAAGTGCCGTGTAAATAATCCGAAAAAATGTCACGCAAACGTTAAAGCGAATAACAGGGAATTAACGAATTCTAAGCGAGCAAACAAACACGCGCGCCGTGCTCCAATATTTAACTTATTCACACGTGCCGAGTGTTTGACCCGCTGCCCCTTCGCTCTATATTACAAGCGGACCGTATTATAATGTCAATTCCTTTACCCGCTGTGAAACTGACATGAAAAGTATTAAAAAATCGCGAAAATAACTCACCCAAAAATGAAAAGGTTTGCGGCAAGTGATTATTTTGGGAGAATAACGCATTTTTACCTGGCAACGTCGGATCACTGTAACTAGTATTTTATATAATGTATCGACTACTGGCTGCGTTATAAACTTCACTATATTATTATTTTTTATTATGACTGGTCGTGATCACAGTACACAAGTGTAAAGACCGTCATAGCGACTCGCATCAGCCTGTCGCGCTGCCGCATCGGTTTCTGTATACCCAGAGACCAGTAACGTACGTGCATAGGGTATTTGGATCGGGCAGGCAGAATTCGCGTAATTAATTTGTATATTATACTATGATAGTCACTATTATAGTACTTTCATAGGAAAGATGGACGATGTGAATATAAAATAGATATTAATATAAAGGGTCCCTTTTATTGTTTAACATTAAGCAATTTATTCCAGACTTATTTATCATTAGGGCATGCAATGCTTTCATGTATCAAAGGAATGAACGTTACTGCCAGAGACCTTCCGTCATGGTATATCTTGGGCCGATAATAGAGCGATGCTGATTTTCGTCCCTTGGTGGTCGTTGGTGTTCTTAAGCTATAACTGTACTCGTAAATTTCATCAGGTTCAATATACACTTTGTCGAACCAACATAAAAAAAATGTATAAAAAAAAGAATGACTGTATTTATAGTAAACTATTGTCAAAAGCAATCTAATAGCATTCATGAACACATTGAGCATTTTACATTACAGAGATAGATCTGACAGATGATATAAATGAGATCGTAATGGAAGCCACATAACGCGACGTCACGAATGATATTCTAGGATGTAACGTGTAGGTACTGGATACTATTAATTTAATTTTTACATTTACGGGGATACATACAGCGATATATAAACAATAAAAAGTATCTGTATTATTATATATTGACATATACACACTTATTCAATTTAAATTATTTAAAAAATTAACTAAAAACGTATTAACCCTTAACTTGGCAGAATGTTCTTTCTTTCAATATCAAAATATTATTCATACCGTTTAACCCTTATGTTCCAAGGATGTCTAATAGAAGCTAACCGTGCGTTCAAACACTGATAAATTACCTAAATATTCATATAAAAATATTAAGTTTGCGCTAGAAACTTATGGCAATTGGTTTTGTAAATTCTGATGTATCTCCACAGATACACTATCAAGAAAAGGGTTAACTTCAACAATAAGTGCGTCACCCATATTTGGGTGACGCAATGACGAATGTGTTAATACAGTAAAGATATTATGAACCAATGTTTAATTAATAAAACTGCCCATGGCGGTCAGTATGAAGCCCTATTTAAATTCGTTTTCGATTCCTTTGTGAATATTTTTCCACTACTCTCCAAGGCTCGGTCGATGTTGTCTCTGGACGGGATCCAGCCCGTCTGGCTGCATTTCCGCATGTACTGAGTTGTCTGGGTTAGATGGCACTCTCTGCCAAATGGTTGCCATTATTTCAGCATGATTGATGTAATATTTGTTTGCAAAACCAAGTTAGTCCAGCGGATATTATTACGAACTTTTTAATAGAACGCCATTTTTTTTTGTGTCAGGACAGAGATTCTGTACCATCCTTTTTTTAGTTTTAAAATATTTTCGTTGAATGTATCGAGTTATATACAGACTGATTTTACACACGAAGGAAATATTTAGAGAATATATTTAGCCTTCCATTCTGATATCGAAATATGTAAAAATAGTGATATCTCAATATTGCCATTAAGACAAAATAAATTATAAACGACATATTCAAGGGTAATTACACACATGAATGAATAAATAACAATAAATTATTAAGTAGGTATTTTGCCTCTCTTAAGCTAGAATAAAATGCGAAGGGGCCTGTTTACCTAAAATTACATAAAAGGGACTTTATCTACTTACCAATTAAACGCGTGCTAGACACGCTACAGTGTCCACACTTTTATGGAACAATCCTCATTTGTTCATACAAAGAAAGATTTGTTAGGGAATATAGTTATTTATAATATATTTTTATTAGTTTCAAGAAGGTACAAAGTATTGTACTCTGAAACATCTCCCTCGTCTATAAAGTGATTGCGTATATGTTACTGTATTAACAATACAGTATATTGTCTTTTGCAGCAATAATGAACAATACCATTGATTATTGCGAACTCGACAGGCGAATGAAGTCGTCGGCAACATATACGAGTGCGGCTGCAGACCGCGTCCCTATTGGAGTTGGCCAGGGCGTCCGTTCGCAAACAGACCGGGCGTCGATTCCATCGAGCTGAATGCATATTTACATTACACTCGCGATCGAGCCGCTCAATCGCCCCGGCGATATCAATTGAAAATTAGGTTATTTTCAAATCGACAATTTAAAATACAGCCCTAGATTTATATCAATCGATACTGTACTGATTGTACTTGAGGAGAAATGCAAAAATAGGTCACATGTTAATGGCAGAAATATTAGAGATGGCCCATAAAATAAAATAAAAAGTTTTATGTAAAAAAGAATTAAAATAAAGGAAGATCGACTTTTAAATGTGAAGAGAATGAATTTAGAATTATTATATAGGATTGTATCTTGAGCTTTGAAAGGGAATAGTCATGAAGTAGAAATTAGATTATAAAAGTAAAAATAACTGTGATTGTTTAAATTGTGAAACATAATACATATCGGAAAAAGATATCAGTGTTTTAATTCAAGCGAGTGAGCGCTCTACACCGACCACATCAACACATAATTAGGGAAGACATCCTCACAGTACCTACACACGATCAAATGGAAACAATATTGATAATAATGCGCAGTTTTTATTCATTTGCTATTCGTCAAGGGTCAAACAATCCTCCGGTATAACAATAATACCAATGTATCTTCACGCTATGTCCCTTTCAGGGTGAGCAAAGATACATTCGTGGCTGTGTCTACTTTGCGCTTGTATGTCGTGCCCAACGCGGATAAAAATATATTAAATACGTTGTTCGCGACATATAAGCGCAATGTCCTCTAATGTATCTCGGCTCACCCCGATAGGGATATAGCGTTATATTTATACATAAATAATAATGGCTATCGTAAACGCGTTGAACTTCAGTATTACAATAAAAATACCCTGTATGCGTCTTGTTAAGTTTTGCACACAATAATATAGGTCAGGGAATCACAAATGCGGTGGCTCGCAATATCCCCTTCTATTCGAGAAAATACCCAACGACCTCTCGGCCCTTCCTACACATTAGATGCGGAAGTCCACATTTTCATTGGTTTTCGCGGTACTCATCTATTCCTTTTTAATTGGACTAATATTAATTATTTTTAACGTAGGGGAAAAGCACTTATTACTGGGTCATTATGGTCAAACATACGGGTTATAACGTAAATCTATCTTTAAAATTTCTAATCTTTAAAAGCGTTTTAATTTTTATGGATCGTTTTTGAAACGGGCCGTATAAATAATTGCGTTTAAACAATGGTCGCGCCAATTTTTACATTAATTTATAAGTCTACCCTCTCTTATTTCCTACCCTCACCCTGTCACCTTTTCCATCGCACGCGGCCGTGACTTAGCACAGCCATGATTTTACCATATGTCGTCCAATGAGTGATTCGTGAGGGTTGCCGCATAAGCCGTCAGCACGCACCGCGAGGACACCTCATTGTCCTGGATCTCCTATTTCTCGCCCGCTACGCGCACACGACAGTGTGCCCATAATCATTGTTCGTCTGCATATTATGGCGTCGCGCCACAACCAGGAAGGAGATGATAAAGCCGATGTCACCAGCGCCGCGAGGATCGAACGTTCAGTGTGTCTCCTTTATTCCCTTTTCTTTTCATTCTTAAATACCGCAATACAATCCACTCATCTGCTCTTCTATTGGCGCCACCAGCCAGTTTCGTCCCACTGCAGGGACAAGGTGGGGGAGGCATCCCTTCCTTTTATCCAGTATATTTGTGGAATCAATAAGAAGGCGTTTAGATATTTAATCCAGTCACCTTGTCCAATACGGATTGCCGGGTGTGCATTAGTTGCAGAGAAAGTGCATGCAGCGGCAATCTACCTGCTATTCGGCATACTGTGTACCTTAACCAGCTCTAACGCCATTACGACACCTCAGTAAGATGGAGAGACAGGCACTATTCTATTTTGCTGATAAACCTCACTGCTACACCGAACTAGGCGTAAGCGACAAAAAAAATGGTAAAGGGGTTTATTTAGCCACTAGCAGCCCATCCCGGCTTCGCACGGGCATAATAATATAATAAAAGAACTCCCTTGACTCCCCTCCCGTACCTCTTCAACGCATAGCTAGCCGAGCGGAGTTTTTTCTATTATTTAAACTCGTGATATCTTTTAAATGGAATATCCGAATCGAATCATTTAAAAGGTGATATGATGAAGGTATTAAATAATGATATATATATAAAATATTAAATAAGTCTTAAATAATGATTTATTTATTTTGATAAGGATCAATACCTAGATACGAATAAAGAGCCTTTTCTAGCAGTGGTATTTTAATAAAAAAAATAATAATAAAAGTACGCTTATTGTGTCGTAACTACAAAAGATAGAGACATGCTGTCGCGACATTTTTTTAAAGATAGTGATGTGTTCTGAAAAAATTTAATACATAATTTTGTTCTATCATTAATAGTTTTCGCAACGCACGCGATTGAAGGAAGTTTTTTGTTTATTTTTTTACACCTTGGGTATCATCCCCAAATTTTTTGAAAATGAAACATAGCCTATGTCACTCGGGAATAGTGTAGCTTGCCAACGGTGAAAGAATTTTTGCAATCGGTCCAGTAGTTTCGGAGCCTATTCATTTCAAACAAACAAAAAATCAAACCTTTCCTCTTTATAATAGTAAGTATAGATTAGCCTTTGATCGCTGCTCCTATTTAAAGAGGAATTATATCTTAACCCATTAAATCCATGCCGTGACGTCGAGTGCAATCAGATCCATACAAATATAAGCTAAGATTCAATAAAGATAACTAACAGTAAAACCCATCACACAGTCTCTAACCCATATGTATACATTATTGACCCGATTCCAGTGTTAGCTACACAACATACGCGGCGTCTAATGCATTCCAAATGTCTATGAGTTATTGATATTACATCAGATACATATTTATCGACCTATTCAGACTTGGCTGCGCACTATAATAGTAATATATCGTCAAGCTATATCCCTTTCGGGTTGAGCAGAGATACATTAGTGACTGTATCCATACAACTGGGCAGTAGACTTGAGGGAGTCCAGAGAAGAGGGAAGTTTTGCGCAATGTTCAACATGCCGCCCGTGAGAAAGGTTTGTAGGTGCGGGCTCTTTACACACACCCCTCCCAGAGAGGAAGTCCGAATAAGGCTATTCGCTTCCCGGGTGACTGGAAGAATTTGGTTTCCCAGGTCTGAGTGGAGTGATTAGAAAGATTGGATTACACATGAAAAATCCTTGTTCACAATTGTCTCAAAGGACAAAATGTTCATTAGCATTTTGTTTTGTACAAGGCACGGAAAAACGTACCTATGTCTGTATGTTACTCAATCTGAAAACACTCAGAGGTACGTACCGGGAATTGAATCTACGTCAATACGCGTTGTAGCGCATGGTTGCCGCTCCTTAATCCACTACGCCACTCCGGCCACAACCAAGTCAAGCCTAGTTATCCTGTTCCAATCGCTACATCATTCTCTCAGCCGACTGTATCCACATGGAATCGCATTATTCCGGTTTCAAATAGAGCGGCCCAATCTCTTATTAAGCCTACCGTCAAAATCAAATTACTATCGAGAATCGAAGTTCGGCATAACTGATGTACGTTTCGCATGCAAATGTATGCTAAATGCATCGGAATAATATGCGTTTGGCATGCAACCTGAAACATTTCCGTATCTACCGGTATCAGTCTACTCGATTACTTTTCTACCCGTGGGAGTAAACTGTCCGCTATTAACAAACAGTTTCATAGAGATATTCCCGAAGCGTTTTCTAGCGTCTGTATCACGGCAAATGTTCTGAAGAGTTAATTAACCTTGTTCCATCATCTCCCTTCTATAAAAGAACCTTTTTTTTCCTTTTTTTTTGTCGGCTTGTCCTACGTTGCTGGCCTGGGAATGAACTTCACAACAAAACCGGTCTTGGTGGGCGAACGCAGAGGGCGCTCAGCCAGCGAAATTTATGGATTGGGCGGCTACGCAAGAGCACCCCCTGTGGGTACGGACCTCGACTTGGGCGGCCGGCCAGTTGAAAAACGAACCTAACGGTGATCTACTAGCGTTTCGGAAGCGACTGCCTTGAGAAGAAACGCCGTAAGAAACTCAAGGCTGCGTCGGAGTGAAATATAAAAGAACCACGCGCTTGGGTTTGCGGAGTCTCTTGCGGAGGTTATACGGTTAGTCGTGTCCCGGCTATGACTAAGAAGTACTCTAACTGATCATATCTATGACACTTGTAAATAGTCTCTAGAGCTGTGTACCTATACTCCATTAATCCCTAGCTCGCTGTTTTCAGCGCGCTGGCACAATAAAGTGGTAGCAGCTGAAAATTAGCGCTAGGTGGCTCTCAGCTAGTCACTTAGAATTTGCTGAGAAGGCTTCCCTTTGGCACATCATTATAGCACAAAGGTATTTGCTTTTCTGTTTTTAAAATATCTTTCTGTGTTGTATTTTATTTTGTGTACCAAGTAAATGCTTCTTCTTTCTTCATTTTGCCGTATCGTTGAACTGTGGAAACGTCTTGCAGCGTGCGTGTTTCCACAGTCCCATGTTATTGGGTTCTTAAAACAAATCGTGAAGAGATCTTGGTGCAGGCCGGCATGATTACTGCGACTTTCTATATATTTCTCTTTACCGTTGATAGTCCTAATCGTTTTCGGGACTGCACCATGCTAACCTCCAGGTGTGATGTGATCACAGTGCCAGGTCAGGATAAAAAAACTAGCTGCAGTGAACTAGGGCAGACAGGGAAGATAAGTTTCTAATAGGTCAGATAGGTAGTCTCCCTTTCATAACATAAACTCGCGTGCTGGGTTGCGGTGCCACAGTGTCACGGTGACTTCTATTTCAGCTAGAACCAAGAAGTTCTCGAACTCTTAGCTTTGTCGGGTCACTGGGTTGTGGAACGGTCTCCCGGCGAACATGTCCTTCGTCCTATATTATTGGGTTCCTTAAGCGTGAAGAGGTATACGTGTACGCGGGTATGACCGCGGCGACTACCGGCAATTGCAATATCATTTCCATCTGGTCTAATGCAATCATTATATTGAGTCAGGATTACAAATCATGCGTTTTTTTTTTGCTTCAGTTTATCCCGTTTCTGGATCAGCCAATAAAAGCTAAGGAAGGACCTATTGACATAGTATATGTAGGTTTATTCTCTGGGTTTGTGCCCAGCGGGCGCGGCGCGACGGGGCTGTGGCGAATTGATTACAGGAACCGCGGTCCCCGCCAATGCGCAGAAGTAGTCACCTTGGGGTTTTTAGTCGATACAAGTCCGACACACCTCAGCAGCACTAACCCAGGGGGTGCGCCTAAGATGGTACTATGAGGATTTTCCCAAAAAAAAAAATGTATATGTAGGTTGGAATATGACAACAGCGGTGTCATTAGACATTCGCCTCGTTGCGATTGCCAAAATTTGAATCGCACTTGCAGTACTGGATTGCAGTAATTTGAGTCGTGATAAAAGAAAATACAAAGCGAATCACGTTTTATAACAATAAATCACATAAAAATAAAAATTATGTAGACCGTCGCGTCGGGCTGTTTAAAAAAGTCAGTCACACGACAAAGGAACTTTCTCGATCTTTTGAAGCGTTTTAAAACAGTTTTATATTTCCTAGAATTTCCATTTACGCCGCTTCCTCTCTCCGGCGGGCGTTAGTTTATCCCCTCCCGTTTTTCTTCAACAAAGGATATTCAAAATTGCAATCTGTTGTATAAAATGGGTTCTCTTTCTTTCTAAAATTATTTACTGCATAATACAGAGATAAGGTCCTATTGCTTTTTATGACAGCATGAGGGTAATACAAACTAAAATCCATGCTAATATTATATTAAGAAATCGAAAGAGTGTTTGTTTATATGTTCCGTTTTCACGTAAAAACGGCGGAACTAATTCATAGATTAGACCTTGGAGACGGATATAAGACTACCATTCGCTGTGAAAATAGAACTTAAAGGAATTTAAATAGGGGATGAAATTAACTACGTAGAAATGTTTATGTTTGAATCTTAAAGATACAAAAGAATAGATTATTGTTATAAAAATCACATATAATCATTTTGTTTTCAAAATGTTAAAGCATTTTCAAAGCGGCTATACTCGGCTCAACATTGTATTCATTTCTTCATGATTCATCTTGCTTATATCTTTGTTTTTTATCCTAAATCGGCATAGTAGCGACACCACGTCTGATGGTAAGCAAGGTGCAGTCCGAAAAAACAACAAAGACTATCAGCAGTAAAGGAAATCCTATCGAAAGTGGCAGCGATCATTCCGGCCTGTACAAATAACGCTTCGCTTCGCTTAAAAAATCCCCCTTATCATAGAACGGTGGAAAAATGGTCGTCGGAAGACCACTCAACAGCCCAACGCCTCGGCTGCGGTAAGAGTTAAGGAACATTTTATTCCTAGTTGTAATGAGCCACAGCTAACCCGTGCGTGAAAACGATGGAATAAGGTTGAACCTTCAGAATACTCGCCATGATAGACGGTAGGAAACGCTTACTACCCAAATTAATAACCTAATGATCTTTAATTCGTAGATCGATAGTTATAAACTTTCAAACCTGTGTATGCGAAAAGAGATGTACTATAGTTGCTATAGTAACAAATCTAAGATAGGGGATAAGTTATTATTGTAATTTCGGTCATTAAAAAAGCAATATTTCTGCGCAAGGGGAGCGGTTCAGAATTGGAAATATTGTAAAATATGTTATTGAATATACATGAATAATTTTAATAATACCAAACATTAATTATCATGGCTTCTAATTTTGCCAAGAAAATATTAGAAAATATTTTGTACCAAATAAAAAAGATGCATTTACAACTGTTAAGGTTGTTTTATGAGAGCTTAATCGTTCGTGTATGTTGATTAATATTACTGTATTATGTAGGTACAGAGAGCATAGACAAAGAACCATTCGATCAGTGATATCGCTAGTTTATAAGCGCCTATCGTATAAGATTGACATAAGCTTTCGTAATATCACGTTAATCATATTTTCGCACTATTCTTCCAGCGTTATCACTGTTCGAGTGTTCCCTCTGGAGACTCCAGGAGGCTTTCAGGGACGTGCATACCATAGAGACATAAAAAAAGCATTATCTTGTCATACTTGAGACATTTAACACGCGTATTGATTTAATATTTGGCACAATTTTGGTTTCGAGACTTATTATGGCAATGACCAGAAAGCCAATTGTCGTAATGCAACCATTCCACGAAGGAAAACCAATAAAATTAAAAATATATTACGAGTATACTACAAATGGTGTTCTCATAACTTAAAATTCAATATATCTTTAACATAACTTTCATATATCTATGAAATCAACATTTGGCAAATAACTAGAATTGGCAAAAGATTGGTTTTTAGTTAACTTTCGATATAACAATAACATAAATATATTTTATAAATGCAATAGAATAAATGCAGTGAATATGCGATCTCTTCGGCCTATATATAGAGTATAACGCTTGCGAAACAAAAGAGGTTTGTAAGAAGGGAGAGAAGCGGCGTTCTATTGACTACCCCGATGGGGATTTGGCTTTTTGATTTGGATTTTTTATTATTTATAGACGAACGCTTGACCTCAATCACGCCTGGTGGAAGGTGAAGATGAGTTCGATGATGAAACGCGATCGCCTAGCAAATGGCTATTCACTCTTCTCTTAAAGACTCCCAGGTCATAAGATCGCGGAAATATGGCCGCTGGTAGCATATTCCAATCCTTAGCCGTTCGCATGATGAATGTAGAAGCGAATCTTCTCGTGCAGATATAAGGAACATCCACCACATACGGATGGTATCCGACACGATGTCTAGTGGTTTTATGGTGGAATGGCTTAATGATAGATAGATAAATATATTTATACATCGTTTTTATTACAGAGAAATTACGTATTACGATTTTAGTTATTATGAATCGCATAGTTATACTATATATATATATATATATCAATTGTAAATTGATCGTTTTTAAACTACAAGAATTCACCGTCAGATTTGGAGCGACTACCTGTATTAAATGCCGTGTATTATAATGCTTATTATGCTTTTAACATATAGTATGCACGCCACTGCTATTAAGTATTGTACAAGCTACTATATATTATGTCTATGTAACATGAAACTATAGTACTTACATGTGTAGTCCCAGCTGTCCTGGTCATTTTTGAATACGTTCAATCTTTCAGGCTGAAAGCAAAATAAAAATAATTAATTATAATAATACATCCAGTAGCGTTCATTCCATAGATGCATGGAAGCACTGCATGCCCTGACAATAAAAAGTCTTGACTAAATTCCTTAAAGTTAAACAAAAAATGAAACCATTTATATTAAAATCTATTGTATATTCACACCACGTATCTTTTCAAGCAGTATAATATTTACTATCATAATATAATATTTAAATTAATTACGCGAATTCTGCCTACCCTGTCCAAATACTCTATGCACGTCACTGAATACATCATCACACTACACCCCTTTGGGGGTGAGTAGTGATATATTATATAAATATGCGTGTAATTGATATTGGTTTCTTGAAACGAAGCTTGAAGAGATATTTGTGCAGGCGTGCATGATTACTACAACTATCGACAGATTTCTCTTTTTTATCGATAGCCGTCCTAATAGAAGTCGATTTATTTTATTTTACTACATAAGCACAACCAATAGCGTATAAAACAAAACAACACATTAAAAAACTTAAAGATAAAAAAAGTAAATTTTACATAAAACGCTAAAATGTTCCCTCAAGTATAGATTGCTGCAGCCTGCGATCAAAAGTAAAAACACCGATAGAAAACAATTATTGTGAGCAACACCCACCAACGGGTAAACCCGCACCATTCTAACTCTATTATATAAAGGTCGCACAGACTGAATTTGGTCGGAAACGGTTGGTCGGTACACGTGTTGCAAAGTAATCGCTTACAGTGTTCATTCTATATAACCCTTTTGTTAAATTACAATAGTTAATTGCCTAACAATACAATGAGATAGTTCATCAAATTGTTAAAAGTAAGTGACGGTGGATCAAGTGGTTTGTGAAGACTTCGTTATTTTATGCGCCAATATATATATATATATATATATATATATATATATATATATCAATGTCTCGCAACGAACTAGCTTAGTTATTACAGACAGTCTATCAGTACGGAGACTCGAATCAAAGACCTTTAGCGAAGCAGGTAGGGTGACTACTAGTGATGAAAATGCCCGGGAATTTTCCCAAAATGCCCAAAACTTGCTTGGAAATATTCCCGGGAATTTACGAAATGTTCGCGGAAGTGCTGGCACTTTGGGAAAATTCCCGGGCATTTTCATCACTAGTGACTACAAACTGCTCTATAAGGTCATCAAACGATTTACATAAAATATTCATAAGTAGCAAAAGAAATAGCCATAAATATATTAAATTTTCTATGAATTTGAAAAATTATTATAAAATATTTTCAGAGGCCCCCGACCTCCCGAGACCTCCCGAACTGCCCAGGACACAAGTATAAAGGCTGTCACCGTGATTCGCTTCAGCCTGTCGCGTTTCGGTATTAGCTTTGGTTAGTATACCAAGAGATTTTCTATCGTGGTAGACTGTTACACTATCCGAACATACAAAACATCACAATTGTACGCGTATCCGATAGCAATCGTACGAAGACAGCGGCGGATGGATCTGAGACCAACTTTAACACAGTTGCATGAAAAAGATAACCAGAAATATGTTAAAAACAATTGCGAATATTAAAGCTAGTGATTTCTTACATTACGCGAATTGTGTTTCAATTATAGCACAAACATAACATAGACGATGATCAACAGGACGATAGCGACTTTGAATAAATATGCCTCTTGGTGGCGGTTGTTGTTCTTGGACTACGCTGTAGTTTTTACCAGTTGCGGCTGAGTCACTTTCTCGAATTAGTATAAAAAAATAAGACGAAATAATATCAATGGAACTTCCATACAGTAACGCAAAGTAATCTTCGTTACATATGTCACACGAAAGTAACGCGTTGAATGTATTCATGGCTATCTAAGAAACATGAATTTATCAGTGGAAATGCGAAGAAAATACGCGGAAGAAATGGAAATGCACTATTTAAATGCATGAAAGTCCATAAAATTATTCTTCACGCAAGCAGAAGTCCGTAGCGCGCTATCGTAGCTCAAGTAAAGACTACACATTGGCTACGATATTACTACGGCGTGGCAGAAAGGCTTACAACAATAATTAGTTAAAACTTGAATATTATTATTTAAGCAGTTTAAATTAGAATCAGTTACACTAAATCCAACTTTATTAAACATCTTAGACCTTGATTAAAATTTTATTAAGTTGTTATAGTATAATGAAATATGATAGCATTTATCATAATAATATATTGTCGCGAACGGTTGTAGGTTCGAATCCCAGCTTGTATCACTTAGCCCGCCGAGCCGTCGGAAGTATTCGGATTCCCAGGCTCGGCGAAGGCGAAGAGAGGGCAGTGCTGGCACCCCGGTGGTATTAGTGGGGGCAGGTCCGACACACCGGGGGAAGTGGCCCTCACCACTTCCCCTGACGGTTCGTAGGGACTTGCACCGGGTTCACAAAAAAAAAAGCTTGTATCTCTGGGTTTTTACAGAATAAGTATGGGTCTGGGCATTTAGAGCTCAGTAGTGAGGGAAAACATCGTGAGGGAACCCGCTTGGCATCTAATGGAAATGTCATTTGTACTAGTGCCGTGGGAACGGCGATCAGCTGCGCTACTGGGCACTATGCGCACGACATATATGCGCAAAGTGAATACAGCGACTAATGTATATCTGATCACCCCGAAAGGGTTATAGCGCGACAATATATTTTTATTATTTTATTTTAAATACTAAGCAAAACCAAATGAAGGTCTAAACCTCAAGCGAAACGAAAAATAATACATTGAAACTCGATTTCCGGAACACAGCGTCCGTGTGATGCGATACGGTGAACCGTCCTCCTACTGCGACACCGGCGCATCGATATAGAAAAAAAGCCAGCTAAGAGCGAATCGGCTTGCGCACCGAGGGTTTCGTACAAACACACACACAAAATACACCAGTTAGCATTCCTTCAACGACTAGAAAATAGCTAATAAATAATCTTTAAATCTCTGATCAAATTTTCTTCTATCATAGCTAAGAACACATTCAATCAAATTATCTTTCAAACAAAAAAATAATTTAAATCATTGTAATGTCAATTTAAGCTTTATATAGTTTTTATGCAGTTTAATACTTTACAAGTCTTATGTGCTAATTAAATTACAGTTGATTATATAAAAATATCAATGCTGTGTGCACAGGTGAGTGTTCGTCTCTTTGTGTATCTATGTGTATCTGTATTTATACTAAATACAAAACGCGAAAGTTTACAATGTGTTACAACAGAGCACACTATAACTACATCACATCAGTGCATGGTAAGTGCCTCGCTTCGCTCTGTCGCGTTTCGGGATCAGCTTTGGCACCCCCAGTTGTTCGTACACCCAGAGCCCTTCTGTCATTGTAAATGCGGACCGACATATCGACGGCGAATGGTCTTCCAGCCCCTTGATAGTCTTTTTTATTATTATTTATAGGCGAACGCTTGACCTCAATCACACCTGGGGGAAGGTGAAGATGAGTTCGATGATGAAACGCATTCGCCCAGCAAATGCCTATTCACTTTTCTCTTAAAGACTCCCAGGTCATAAGATCGCGTAAATATGGCCGCTGGAAGCATATTCCACTACTCAGCCGTTCGCAGGATGAATGTAGAAGCGAATCTTTTCGTGCGGATATAAGGAACATCCACTACATACGGATGGTATCCGACACGATGTCTAGTGGTTTTGTGATGAAATGGGGCTGGTGGAATCAAATAATGTAATTCCTGAGAACACTCTTCACCGCGCAACCGGTAAAAGACTGGTGTTGTTCTTGGAATACACTGTCCATTCCACTAGGTACGGATGGCATAGTAACTTTGTCGAGCCATTATAAAAAATGTGATAAAATTTTTCCATGAACTTATGTTATGATTCTTCTTTTCAGACTACATGAGTCTCTGTAAACGGAAAGTATTTTGTTGATTTTGAGTCCCTTGCGAAAGCGGCATAAATGGTGGTATCTCTTGTACTGGTTTCTTTATTTCTTTTGGGATATTGAACCCTAAAAACGAAACATTTCGGAATTTCCGACGGTTTCGAGCAATTTTTCATGCCAGTAGCGTCCCACTCAAAATAAATAGGAAAGAGTGTTACTGATTTCGAAAATTGGACGTCACTCACGATTGTTTGAACTCCATTTGAGTTTTCTTCTTTGGTAGATTTTCATTTATAAACATAGTAATTCCGAACCACACAACAGTGGTTCTTGTTGAAAAGACATATTCTTCAGATTATGTGAATTTGGTGCTTAGTTAATTTTTCTTGCATAATAAAGAACTTAAGAAAAATTATAATTATTATTAATGTAATATCACAATACTCTTATCAATAACTTTTGAATTTAAAATTAAAAAAAAAATACTATTCATCGATTCGATAGCATTTGCCAAATCGAAGACCGAAAAGCAAAAAATATTAAGCGGAGTAAATAAATTATTCAGACTAAGCACGGTTATTATATTTTTCATTTAGACTACGATAATACGTAATGTGACTAACCGTTTAGGAGTCTTTAAAATTCATTTGTAAAACGAAAATAAAAATTGTATTAAAAATACTTTAAGTCATATAAATAGCATCAGATTTAGCATTACAACGCTGTAGAGTAAGCATAAAAGAATGGGCCTAATGCATGGCCCTGGGGAACACCACATATAAAGTTACCATGACGTCATGTACTTCATGACAGTATCATGTCACGTCATTATGACGCAGGATTAACGCGTGGTCGCAGTTTAATTTAAAGTTCAATCAAAGCAATTCATCAGCTACAACTAAATACTGAGGTATGTGTGAATTATTAAGACACACAGTCAAAGGCTTCCTCAAAATCTGTTTATACGTCATCAGGCTCACACTAATCGCTCTTGGTAGCAATTTAATAAGTTGTAAGGATGTACTTGATCTCTCGACGAATAAGAAATCATCTCGCCTAAATGCTAATAAGTAGTCATTCAACAACAGACCAAAAAGTAGATCGCGATTATATTAGCTAACTATTATGGATCTTAACGACTTGACAATATTTTTCATTATTATTTTAAAATATATTACATATCATTCGACGAGAAGCCTAGGAATAACCAAAGGAGTATGCTAGCTATGGTAAAACTAAGTATTTTGTGTAAGAGACTAGATCAACCTATGGTGAACGACCCGAAACAAATCCATTCATTAAGAAAGGATAATCCAGAGAATTTATACACGCACGCAAACAATCTCAAGTAATTAACTTAGAAATCTACATATAGCATCAGTACGGGAATCCTTAATAGAGGTCGTTACATACAATATCATAGTGAAGGTTGTTAGTACGCTTTAGTCTTGGTATTAAGGAATTAATAGTCAAGAAGACTCGGCTCTAAGAAATAAGAACGTGATAACAGTCATTCTTATCGATGTTCCTGATATTATAGAGATTGTGCTAAAAGTCCAGAGCTTCGATTCATTACTACAAAAATAATCTTAAACAGTTTTGGCTGGATACTTAAATCAAAAAGTGGAGGTAGATAAAATTACAGATCAAACACTTAGAATTATAAAATTAGCGATAAAAATTTTTCAAATATGAGAGTTGATGTTAATGATATATTCCTTAATAAGAAGTTCAGTACAAGAAATTGGTTCATCCAAATTTTGTGCCTCTAGCTCTTGGACTTAATATAATGTCTGTATAGGGCGAGAAAATATCATATTTGAGATTTGCTCCGGTATTTTATCTCCACCTCAGGTGGGTAGTTGGCCCGAGATTTTGAATACTGGTCAGCTTGATAAATGCGGACTAAACCTCTTCAGATTTAGCAAACCCTTTTGTAAGCCCCCACATGATTTAATACAGTTAGCTTACACTTAAAACTGTGTAGTAACTGGATTAGAAATAATACTGAAATGTTTTAGGAGAGAAATAATTTCAAAACCATATTCAAAACTAAATTATGAGATAAGCCTATTTTATATCAGGGTTTTAGAAATAAGGATTAGCTTCCGAGGAATTTAAAGAAAAGCTCAACCAATATAATTTACTCATGAATAGAAAATTAGAGTTTGAGGAGAAATACCTTAGAGCTTGGGGTTATAGAATCAAATTCAGAAACCCTTGTAATAGTTTCCGGACATTTTAACTACACAGCAAGTATATAAAGATTTTAATATTAAATATAGCACACAGACAAATAAATCGCAGTAAGTAATCTATTGTTAAAACAAAACTTTACCACTAGAATGTGTTAAAGTTGTACTACTAAAGTTTTAAAATTACGGGTATGAATATTTTTCGATTTGAAAAATAACATGTAATACATATGACGGCGCCACTGTGCTTTAAGAGTGGCTAGAAACGTCAACAGTAACAATGGACATTTGAAATAGTGGGGGTTGACGTTTCCCCACTCTGACGCAACTTCAGGCTCTTTTATAGGCGAGCAGGGGCAGGACGGATCAGAATCCATCGGCTCCTCTCGTAAGCAAGACGTGCCTGGTGGAGCGTCATCACTGTATCAATATCGAAAGTGCTGATTTTTAGTGCCGTTAAATATCTTGTCAAATAATCATTGGGTAGTGTAAAGTATTGGATAGTGTAAATACCTGGTTTTAATTCTCCTCGCCCGCCTACCCACGATCGCTCGGCAGCTAGATGGATCCCGAAAATTGTAATAATGGCAATGTGCCGTTATCAGAAGTGGGATGTGAAGGGCTTACTTCTGAGGAGAATACCCGTACCAGATCGTCAGCACCGGCACCGGAACAAAGCCTGTCGCAACAGATGGAGTTGTTTTTGTCTCGAATGATGGCGTTATCACAGCTGCAACCTGTAAGCAGCGCGTCTATTCAATTGATTGAGTTCGACCCTGACGACAACGAAGCAGACATAGAAGGTTGGTGCAACGTGACCGAAATTGTAATCAACGACCGCAAGATAGGAGGTGCAGACTTGCTGTTGTTACTCACACGTGCACTTAAAGGCCGCGCTTCTACCTGTTTAACACGACTGCAGGCATCGCAGCTGACATGGCCTCAAATAAAAGAACTGTTGTTCGCGAAGTTTGCCAAGCCTATGATGCCACAAGATTATTTCGATGAAATTCTACGCTTCCAAATCGGTGTTAAAGAAACCGCGAGTGAGGCAGCTATACGACTTTGGAACATCATCGGACGCATTCCTCGGACAGAAATGCCAGAAGACATTACCACGGGATTTGTATCGTCGGTTTTATGTCAAAAAGACGGAGTGATCCGTCGTGAGCTCCAGTCCCATAACCCAACTACTAGATCTCAACTTCTGCGAATTCTCAACGGCATCTCGCTGAAACGAAAGCACGAGAGCAGTGATAACCATGATCCAGATGTGAAAAGGACCCGATTTAACGAATCGCGCTTCATGGGAACATGTCATCGCTGCGGTACTTCGGGTCACAAAGCGATCGACTGTCGTAAGCGAAAGGAAGAGACTGCAGCTTCGGACAAGATGCGCAATCAAGCATCCAGAGGCACTGGCAGACCAATCACCTGCTTCGTGTGTGGACGACCAGGACACCTGGCGTCGACGTGTCCTGATCGAGTAGGCGACAGCGGAGCAGCGGCGATCAAAGAGGTCCATGTGTGTGAACGCAAGGCATCGAGGAGCACGTTAACTACATCATCCGGTGAGCCAGTTTCCTTTCTCTTTGATAGTGGATCAGCTTGTTCATTAGTAACTAATAGCTACGCCGATAAGTTCTCTGGTACTACGCAGGGTGAATTAGTGTATCTGACGGGCATTGGTAGCGGGGATGTGGAATGCGTGTCCCAGGTTATTAGTTCCATCAATGTCCAAGGCCTATCGCTCTCAGTATTGTTTCACATAGTACCCGATGGCACTATTGCTGAACCGGTGATAATAGGTAGGGATATATTAGAGGAGAAAGTGCACGTGCATATCGACAACGATCGAATTACCTTTTCTCAGCATATAGAAGTTAACCTAGTTGACAAGTCTAGTGGTTTTGATTTCGCGAATATTGATACGGACTTACAAGGCGATGACAAATTAGATCTAATTAGGATTTTAGGGAAATACTGTGAGTTCTTCATCGACAATATACCAACGCGACGTGTCACGACGGGTGTTCTCCGGATAGATCCTATTGATCCGAACAAGACGGTTCAAAGACATCCTTATAGGTTAGCTCCCGCGGAAAAAGAAATAGTTAACGAGAAAATAGAGTCCCTATTAAAAGCGAACGTTATTCGGGAAAGTAGTTCTCCATTTGCGAGCCCCATTTTGTTGGTTAAAAAGCACGACAATACTGATAGGATGTGCGTAGACTATAGGGAACTCAATGCCAACACACGTCCCGAGCATTATCCGTTGCCTCGTATTGACGAACAGATTGACCGTCTCCATGGCGCGCACTACTTTTCGTCATTAGATATGGCGTCAGGTTACCACCAAATACCGGTTGATCCCGAAAGCGTAGCGAGAACGGCGTTTGTGACACCGGATGGTCAATTCGAATATTTGGCAATGCCATTTGGTTTACGAAATGCCGCTTCAGTGTATCAGCGCTGCATTAACACAGCTCTCGGGCCCCTAAAGGACAAAGTAGCGATGGCTTACATGGATGACGTCATGTGCTATTCCAATAACGTCACTACAGGACTAGAACGTCTAGACCTAACTTTGAAAGCACTTTCTGAAGCAGGGTTTTCGTTAAACTTCAAAAAGTGCAAATTCATGAAAAGTGAGATAGACTACCTTGGCTATGTCATCAAAGCAGGAGAAGTAACACCAAACCCTAGAAAGATACAGGCTTTGGTTGACGCTCCCACCCCAAAAACAGCTACACATGTAAGGCAATTTTTAGGCCTCGCTTCTTATTTTAGACGATTCATACCAAATTTCACTCGGTTAGTGGGACCCTTTTATCCCTTGACGAAGCTGAAAGGCCCTATCAAGTGGACAGACGCCCATAAGGCCATTCACAAAAAGATCATCGACATACTTACGTCAGAACCGGTGTTAACAATATTTGATCCAGACTCCCCCATTGAGCTTCACACTGACGCAAGCTCTGAAGGCTACGGAGCTATATTAATCCAAAGAAAGAATAACGCTCCTCACGTGGTATCTTATTTTAGCCGTCGAACGTCTGACGCGGAATCAAGGTATCACTCATACGAGTTGGAGACCCTGGCCGTCGTTCGCGCGGTTGAAAATTTCCGGCATTACTTGTATGGCCAGCATTTCACGGTCTTCACAGACTGTAACTCTTTAAAAGCATCCAAATCAAAAACCGATTTAACTCCACGCGTACACAGGTGGTGGGCTTTCTTACAAGCGTACGATTTCGATATAGTTCATAAGCAGGGCATTAACATGAGCCACGCAGACTATTTATCTAGAAACCCTATTGTGGAGCCTATACCTAGTGTGCAAGGATTAATTGATCCAAGAGACTCAAGGAAGGTGAATAAAGAAGTTCACTTTATAGAGTTACATCAGGGTTGGCTGACCGTGGAGCAAAAACGTGATGGCGAAATATGCGACCTCATCAGCAAACATAAAAACAATGAGTTGCCAGAAACCATAGCACATACGTATGACGTGCGAAATGGTATATTATACAGGAAAATTGAACGCAATAGAACCAGCTCGTGGTTACCAATTGTTCCTAGATCACTAACATGGACACTTATAAATCATGTCCACTCAGAAATTAAGCACCTCGGGGCAGATAAGACGCTTAACAAAATATACGAGCAGTACTGGTTCCCACAAATGTCCAAGCAGGTGCGTAAATTTGTAGACTCGTGCATAGTATGCAAAGCCTCAAAGGGATGTTCAGGAGCACAGCAAGTTCGACTTCATCCAATACCTAAAGTGTCCACGCCTTGGCATACTATACATATAGACATTACGGGCAAACTAAGTGGTAAGAGTGATAGGAAAGAATATGCGTCCGTAATTATCGATGCGTTCACCAAATATGTCCTTTTAGAATACACACCTTCTCTCGACGCGGCAAGCGCGATTCAATGTCTCAAAAAAGCTGTTTGCCTATTTGGTGCCCCGAAACGCATTATAGCAGATCAAGGCAGGTGCTATATTAGTGCGGATTTTAAACGGTTTTGTAGCGAACATGGTATAGAGCTTCACCTTATCGCCTCCGGTTCCAGTAGAGCCAACGGCCAAGTTGAGCGGATAATGCGCACCTTAAAGTGCCTGCTCACAATTGCAGAAAACGACCCAAACAAAACTTGGCGAGACGAACTCCCCGAAGTTCAGCTGGCGTTGAATAGCACCAGATCCAGAGTAACGGGATACTCACCTACGGAACTAATGTTCGGCATACGAGCACAGTCATTAGGGATATCAACCTTATCCGTGCACGCGGAACCCGAGCCTCGTTTGGATCTAGATACTATTCGACATAATGCTTCCGAAAATATCAAAAAAACGGTTTCATCGGAAGAATTACGCTTTAACCGGGGTAAAGCAAAAGTGAGACCATTTAGTGTAGGTGACTTTGTCTTTATAAAAAGTAGTGAGCGTAACCAAACCAAATTACGGCGAAAGTTCAAAGGTCCTTTTACTATAGTCCGGGTCTTAGACCACGATAGATATGAGCTGCGAGACATAGATGGATCTAACCGAATCTATAAATACGCCCATGAAAACCTACGTGCAGTACCCGGGGGCTATGGCGGGTTGGTTGAAGTAGCTACTTCCTTAATTGATAATGTAGAGGAGGCCGAGACGGCGCCAGTCCATAGTCATGAGAGTGGAATGGCAACATCTGATGATGATAGTGATACAGTATCGGTATCTAGTTCACACACTTTGACCGCCAGCTCTAACACTCTCTCTGCCTCTGAACATGAAGAATAGTTATTGGTGAGTTAATTACGTGTAAACCCTGTTCTTGTGCCCACTTTTAACTAGAGCGTGGGTTTGATATTGATTAGACAGTGGGTAGGATGTAGTTGGTTAACTGGGCTGGCCTAATCGGGTCGATGCCCATGACCAGACTATATTTTCCTATATGGTGTTTGAGGTAGTTGATCTACTGGGCTGGCCTAAACCGGGTCGATGCCTAGGGTCAGACTATGACTTGTTGTGTGTGAGCTGAGTGGCAAGAAATTGGTCTGGAACTGGCCTATGTGGGTCGACGTTTCGAATCAGTTGATTGCAGCAGCTGTGTGTGGTTTTCGTGACTGGTGGAAGGGGCGCTGACGGTTGTCCGGTCCACCTCACCATGTGACTTGGTGAGCTGGTCGAAGGGGCGCCTGAGGTCAGTTGTCCGCCCAGTGTGTTGGTAGTGGTTGTCCAGATAATGTGGAGGATGAAAACCCAGATCTCTTTAATCAGGTGATATAAATGGGTAGCTTGTCAGGGATGGGCGAGCAGGCCTAGTCGTGCACTACAGTTGTATTTTGTCTTTTCAGGTAACCCGAAGGTGTGAGCTGTCGCACGAGGACGTGCGAATGTCAGTCCGGCCGTGACGGCGCCACTGTGCTTTAAGAGTGGCTAGAAACGTCAACAGTAACAATGGACATTTGAAATAGTGGGGGTTGACGTTTCCCCACTCTGACGCAACTTCAGGCTCTTTTATAGGCGAGCAGGGGCAGGACGGATCAGAATCCATCGGCTCCTCTCGTAAGCAAGACGTGCCTGGTGGAGCGTCATCACTGTATCAATATCGAAAGTGCTGATTTTTAGTGCCGTTAAATATCTTGTCAAATAATCATTGGGTAGTGTAAAGTATTGGATAGTGTAAATACCTGGTTTTAATTCTCCTCGCCCGCCTACCCACGATCGCTCGGCAGCTAGATGGATCCCGAAAATTGTAATAATGGCAATGTGCCGTTACATATATCCTATAGATAAAAAACAAACAAACCAATATAGAAATAAATATACGTAAATCGCTGACAGGTCTAGTATTAATATGAATGAATCTATTAAATATTGAAGTACTATTTCTTTTAATTCAACTTATTTACGATCGCTTTCAAAACTTATGTAAATTTCTACAATTTTAGGACTACTCTTTACAGGTTCAAACATAATCTGTTCAAAATGACACCTGCTGCAAATTTAGTCGAGGCTTTCATGGCTTAAGACTTGTAATGGCCAATCGCAAGGACCGAAACCCCGTTATTGCTTCCGGTGACTTACTAAGAGCCCTTATTATACATAAATATGAAATTTTACGAGCAGCCGTCGGTACATTGCAAGTTTGGCAAATCGAAGATGTCACAAAAGATTATAACACGCGAGTATTTTCGTGTTCTATTTTTTGTGCAGAATTTTTATGTATCCATCAATGTGTTATGAGCAATTTTTGTAATACGGCAATATTGTAAGCCGCGAACCCAATTCTCTTTAGTGCCTGTTTACATATTCTTAAGTACTTGCAGCAGTGTTTCCCAATCTTAATTCCGAGACCCTGACTCAGAGGGTCCGCAGACAATATGAAAATTTGAAGTTAAATTACGAAAGCATTGTGACAGACGCTAATGCACTGAATATCTACAAAAATTGCTACAAACTTTCTCAATTACAACATTAAGCCATTTTCTGTTTCAATATGGAATAACGCATCAAAGTGGTGATGGGTAGTTAGCTTTTCCTCGTACTGCGGAAAATTTATTTCATGAAGAACTAATCACAGTCCCTGACAATGCGAAGACGTAGGCATCTTAACATTTTTAATCAGTATAAATTCGACACAAATCGGCTATCTTAATCGGCTAATCCTTCCCTATGTGCAACAAGGACAGGCATGTGAAGATTATGCTCAAGTAAAAAAAAAAACTTTTACTGACAAAAATACAGCAATCGTGTTAATATTAAACGGGAGAACTATCTAGAATAAAAGTTTTTTAGGATACTGCAAATCATAGTAAGATGACGCTATGGGTGCCGCGAAACGTGGCAAGACACAATTCAGAGGCCACCTTTGAAAAAGATTGAGAAAGGCTGACTTAGAGAATCGTCTTGTAAATATCGAGATTATATTGCTAGTTTATAAAACCATTTTAGAGCAACAAGCATCTCTGTTAACAAAATTTATTGTTATACTTATGAGAAAGGTCACAATGGTGCAAATGTAATTAGAGAATGTTACTATTAAAACGTTGCCCTGGAGCAGACACGGTTTGAGAAATAATAAGATAACATTTTTATTTTATCTAATTTATAGCTAAGTGACTGTTGTACTTATTTAACACGTTTGTCGGCTAACGCGATTCGTTTGTGTTTCTCACGGGGCCCAAATTCGATTCCTGCTACGTCGTAATGTAAACAAACGATATATAAATAATGTGACTAGAGTATTGTAATTATATTATGATATTAATATCCTAAATTTATCTCAAAAAATTTTATTCTTCACCTCAAAAGAATTTAGATTGTTTTAACGAAAAACATGCGACATAGTTTAATGTAATACGTTGTCCTATATAAATTAATAAAAGGTATTGTATAATGTAAATATATTTAATATATTAATATCGTATATCCTATATTACATGTAAGTGCTCATTCCATTAAATTCCTTTTAAAGATCCAACCACAAATCCGTACCCAGACCCATATTTGGTGTCACAAAATTACCCACCCATATTTGAGTGACGTTTTTCCCCTTTTCTTGGATCGGTGGTTAAAATCTAATGATTCCGGAAAAACTTGGAACGTTAAACGGAATCTGATATTATTTATATGGCCAGGACGTTAAAAATAAAGTGGCTGTAACACAAAACAGATGTTGTAAGCACGATCGAATAACGAGGGCACTTAGCGCTGTCTTTTAAGATCCGATTACTGAAAGTATTGATTTAATCATTGCTTTATTATATAACTTATCGGTTCATCCACTGAGGAGAAAGTTCGCCGATTCTCGCTCCTACCGAGTCATTGATTAGCCTTTGTAATAATCTCTAGAGTTTTCGTACTTCTCCACATTTCTTGTTGATCGGGAAGTACCCTTATAGATTTATTTATATTGGCTTTGGGAGTGTCAAAATAAGCGTCATAAACGATAGTAGTAACTTTTTATTGCGTTGCTTGTAAAGTAGAATTTTTACAGAGTTACATGGGACTTTATATCTCTTAGTACTTGATATTAACTTGGTAGCTTCACGCATTCCAGACAAAAAGGGTCCTGCCAGACAAATACACACAACGAAGTAGTCCCATAAGAATTCTTGTTTTTTTTGCATGTAATCCTAAAACTGCCAGTTACGAGCGTATTCCACTCCTTCGATTTAATGTTAATATATTATTGAAGTGCAAATTTCTTTGGGTATATAAAGTCGAAGTTAGGAGTCGAAGCTGCTCGCGTCCGTAGGCTTTACCCTAGTTTCCCTACACGTGACTCCTGGGTGGTGCTAAACGAGCAGCAGCGAGGTGGTAGGGCGTCGGTGCCCGTCTGGATCGCGACCACAGTACATGGGTGTAAAGCCCGTCATAGTGACCAGTTCCGGCTTGTCGCGTTTCGGGATCAGCTTGTGTATATCCAGTAGCTCATATACCTAGAGACCTTCAGCCGTGGTATATGTAGGCCGACATGACGTTGGAGACTATCAATGGATTTTCATTCTTTGATAGTCGCTTTCGTATTTGGACTACACTGTACTTACCATCAGGTACTATGTAGTCACTATGTCGAGCCAGTGTAAAAAAAAAGTACTTTTGGGATGGATAAAGCGCCAATTTCGAGTGACCGTCACCCGAGGATGAGAGCGAAGCAGGCGGCAGGCGCCGTGCGTCTTGGCCTTATGTTCGTTACCTTATAAGTTGATAAAAATAAATTCTAATAAGGAGTAGTATATCGTCACGCTATATTACTTTCGGAGTGAGTATAGATACATTAGTGTTTGTACTCACTTTGCTAATCGAGCTAATCGCCGTTCTCATAGAACTAGTACACATGAAATTACTATAAGATGCCATGCCGGTTTCCTCACGATGGTATTCTTCACCGATAAGCATGTGTTGCCTAGATCTGTTATCTGGAAAAACTCAGAGGTGCTTGCCGGGATTCAAACCTACGACTGTTCGCGTTGCCGCGCATTGATACGTCCATTATCCACGACGCCACCACAGCCACTATTATATATATTTTTTACTACCCATTAGCATTAGTGTAAGTATAGTTTTGAACTATATTGGTGTATGTCGATAAATCTCTTAAGTATACTCTACTTTTATTTTTTAAAACTGTAAGAAAGCATTAACGACATCTATTGTCGACTACTGTAAGTTATTAGTACAAATTGAGTTCTATATTTAGTTCTTGTAATAATTTATGTTTGAAACAATTGCTGGCGTTTATATCATTTATACAACATATTTTAGCTCGATATAATTACTATCATAATAAAAGTACTACTGCCACACGAACGGAGTCAGGAGCACAACTAGTTGTAAATAAATGTGACTCACCTTAGCGAATTCTATCTTGAGTGTGCAGCATCCGGAGTAAATATCGCATCCGTGTAGCGCTTCCTTCGCTCTGGTCGCTGACTCGACGCTTTCAAACTTGTGACCACGAGTTAAGGACAATATCACTCACAATATTATATTTCTATACTAGCACGGCAAAGTGACGGCACTTTACCAGATGTAAAGCACAGCGCAGTCAAAAATTTGAATGCAACTGTCAAGAAATAGGAGCCTGTGCGTTAACAGTCGCCGTAATCATGCCGATCTACTCAAAAGTTTCTTCACATTTCTTTCAAAGGACCTATCATATAACTTTGTAACGATAAACAATAAATTTAATCGTATGTACCAGGGGTCAGCTATTTGCGGTTCGCGAAGCACACGCGGTATTTGAAGCTACGGCTCCTCTGTATTATACGAAAATATTATTTATATTATTAAAAAAAAAACATTAAGAAATCGATATGAATCGATAAATAATAACCCCTGGTATATACAGAATTTTACGTCGCTCCAATATTAAACTTGTTTTCGTATAAAACTTGAAAAAAAAAACATACCAAATCGTATTGTGATATGTGTGAAATATCAACAACCTTGCAAGAATGTATTTCAGACATTACGTGTAACTCCTTTGGTTCTACGATTTTTAATAGTTAGTTAGATTTTACTCTTATACAATAATAATAACAATATATCATCGCGCTACATTCTTGTCGAAGTGAGCGGAGATACATTAGTGGCTTTATCCACTTTACGCTTATGTTCCGTACTCGAATAAGTGTGCGGACAACTTCGATTATGCTCTGGCAACACCGTACGGGTTGTCAATTGAGTTTTGCTCTCGCTCGAACCGATCCGCCGAGTAACGACATAAAACATACAAATATACATAAAATTCAACAAATTATCCGATTCCAAAGTGTATAAGTTTTCTTGGAAGATCCTCAAAGACACCAGTATCCTGGAGGAGAAGCAGGGGCCCCTGAGGAGTTGGCGAACTGGTGGTCGCGGTAAGTGAGATTCTTTAGGCAGCCCGTGCCACTTGCGGAGCTATCGAAGTACCGTACAGCTTACATGTCGCGCTCAACGTGACCAATAGCGCAGCGCAGTTCTCACAGCACTAGTACACATGACATTTCGATGTCGTGCGGGTTTCCTCAGGATGTCTTCCTACACCGGTGAGTACGTGGTGCTTCAATTCATACTTAATCTGGAAAACCCCAGCTGTATGTGTTAGGAGTTGGACCATTTGCA
Source organism: Automeris io (assembly GCA_036320925.1). Classification (NCBI taxonomy): domain Eukaryota; kingdom Metazoa; phylum Arthropoda; class Insecta; order Lepidoptera; family Saturniidae; genus Automeris; species Automeris io. Next base: position 9,175,718 of record JAUDJH010000023.1, on the reverse strand, counting down.
TTCCCATGCCATTATAATGTAATATATAACAATCCGTTATAAATACATGAATGTACGATACGGAGGTAAATAATGTACCAACGAGAATCCTCTTTGATCAACATTTCCCCGAATTTTACCTCGAAATTTCCAAAATTAATGTCAGCTTAGCAAAGTTTCACAAATACGCGATCACAGGCACGTCATTGTTCCTCACGAAGAAATATCCAAATTCAAACGACCAGAGATAACAATCGAAGGCTCGTTTCATATCAAAAACGACAGAACGATAACATGGGGGGGGGGGGGGGGGGGTGTGGTCCCCTTACAAAGGGAATTACGAAATCGAACCGAACATTAAACTGTTATTACCAGATCGGAATCGAAAGACATTCAAGATTATTCAAATAGTCGTGAATGTCATTATCGATTCCCCTTTTCTGTTTACATACTCGTATTATAAGGACAATATGTCTTGCTTGTCCGTCTATCTCTAAGGCCCGAGCAGCCGCCGAAGCTTCGGGGTGACACTGTTTAAAACGAAAACCGTTATCATTTATAACTCTACCACCCCGACCCAAAGATATCTCACTTTTATAGGTATACCCGCACAAATTTGTATGCGTAACTTGAAAACTAATTTGAATATGAAATTCTTTCCGCACAAAGAAGTGTTTCGGGAAGAAAAAGGTCTAATTAAATGAGAACAGGCTTCCTTGACGCGTCTTTCCTTATTAAAACTTTACGATATAATATACTCAAGAATTGTTCAATACCGACTGAACTGAAAGCCAATTGATTATTATTATTAGCCAGTTATATCCCATTGCAAAACCAAAGCCTCCATTCCCTTTTTCCACTATATTTGTGTAATACATGAGAAAAGATTTGGACATGTAACCCAGCACACAATATCCAATGCAACTTAGCGCCGTCCTCACGGCTGCCCTGACGGTCCTAGTCAGGTTTTTCACCCAAGTTAAAAAAAAAGGTGCGATAAACACACAAACCAGGTGGATTTTCTAACAGACATTACACATACCTTAATTTATCCCATTTGGGTTAATTTCCAAAAAACGTCTAAATACGCATTTTTTATTTCTAACCTGTAATCTACAAACTTTGAAATTGATGGATTTCAAACAAATTTTTAATTTAACACTTTCAGAAGTGATAAAAAAACCAATACAAAAATTTCATGATTCTAGCTTAAGTAGTTCAGGTTCTAGAATGAAGATCAGGACAACACTTTTTATGTAGAAGAAGATAGAAGATATAGACATTTTTTACTATAAAGTACGGGATTTATTTAACCGACCTAATCAGAATTGAAATAAACGTCTACGTAACCCACCCGGCTTCTACTGAAGTCATCATCATTAGTCCGAAATATAACAGAACACGTGGCTCATATCCCCCTACAATAAATATCTCGCAGAAATAACACGTGCCACTTAATAAATTATCAACAAACTCTTTTACGATAACCCACACACTAACTGACACACAGAAAGCCGTACGCACACATATGGCATACGGACACAAAACTGACACAACATTTAAAAAACTATGTCAGACATAAATCATAGAGATTCTTTTATATATCCCCATAATATTTATTTATAATCGCTGAACTCTATAAATCGGGGTTAGAAAGGATGATGAATTTTGATTAACGATTTTTTAAGACTAACTTAAGTGTAGGAATGTGAAACAAAGAAGAATGAGAAATCAGTACAATCACACTATTTCGTTTTTATTCATTCTTTTATATAGTGACTCGACAAAGTAACTGCATTGTTCCTAATGGAAGCAAAGCGTATTCCAAAAACGGCAGTGGCCGCCTATGGGAACTCCATTGACAGTCCCCATCGTCATGTACCTAAGCCCACATACACAACTACTGAAGGTATCTGATAAGCTGAATATAAAGGTATCCAAATATTCCTAATAACAATCATTTTGATACTGAAGTAGTATAAATACTGTAGTAATATAAAGGATTTGCTGCAAAAATTTTATTTTACAAGTGACAATTCTAATTTGCGGGAACTATGTATTGTAGGCAAATCCATGGAAGATACTAAGAGAAATGGATTAACTCGAAATAATTAGTAGTAGAAGAAAATTTGAAACTAGATACGCCGAGTCTATTTCAAGGCTTCTTAATTATGTAATACTTCTAACAACAGTATAAAACAGTCGCCAACGATGTTACGACACGACAAAACACAGTGCGTCTGATCGTATCCCTACGTTTATAGCGTTTATATATGAATGTATAATTGTATATATGTTAAAACAAATATAATGTCACGCTATTCCCTTTCTGGACGAGCAGGGCTACAGTAGTGGCTGTCTCCACTTTAGGCTTATGTCATACCTAAGGTAGTAACGTCGAGTAGTAACGAGTAGTAACGTCACCCGACACAAACGACACACGTGTGTTTTGGGAGTCGAAGCTGCTCGCGTCCTTAGGCTTTACCCTAGTTTCCCTACACATGACTCCTGGGTGGTGCTAAACGAGCAGCAGCGAGGTGGTAGGGCGTCGGAGCCCGTCTGGATCGCGACCACAGTACATGGGTGTGAAGCCCGTCATAGTGACCAGTTTCGGCTTGTCGCGTTTCGGGATCAGCTTGTGTATATCCAGTAGCTCATATACCTAGAGACCTTCAGTCGTAGTATATGTGGGCCGACTTGACGATGGCGACTATCAATGGATTTTCATCCTTTGATAGTCGCTTTCGTTTTTGGACTACACTGTACTTACCATCCGGTACTCTGTAGTAACTATGTCGAGCCAGTGTAAAAAAAAAACGTAGCTGATCACCGTTCTCAGACTGCTTGCACATGACATTTCTATTGAATGCAGTGCTGGTTTTCTCACGAATTTCTTCTTCACCGGTAATCTTGCTGGGCCTAAATCTGTACATGATTTAGAAAAATCCAGGGATTTGAACTAAACACATAACATGATTTACTTGATTCAGATATAAACATCACCCGTTCTAACCCCGTCCCGTATCCAACACAGTACACAATCGTTCGGTCGGACGCTCGCAGGCCGCTGGGATGAATCATTGCCAACTGATGCGGAACGCTTTGAATTAAAACAGATTTTTTTCATTCGCCGTTTAACCGCCATTAATATTAACAAATCTGTATGTAATTTGTCATTAGAGCGGAAGATTTATATCACGTTCACGATATTGTGTTATTTACGCGTTTAACGTTTGTTTCTATTACAAGTCTTGCAATTTCTAATAAGTATTGCGTGTAACTACCCCATAGCCTAGAGGATTCACACGTCGAAGTGACGGTGGGCAGGACACAGCTCGTAGGGCGGATGGTCGACGACGAAGGACAGTTCTCGAGTGGAGACCACGTACTGGCACGCGCAGTGTGTTCTGTATTGTTATTATAGTATTACGTTTGTTTATTATATGTAACAACATATTTAGTATAATTTAGGTTACATGTTTATTTTTTCATTATATTTTTTTTTCTGTTATTTATCTCGATAAGATGTAAGACAACCGGGGCCCTTCACGAAAACCAGCGGACTTCCTTCGCAGCTTTGCATTAAACTATGCATTAAAATATGTTTTTGTCTTTTGTATTTTCTTCTTTTCTATGTGTTGTTTATATTTCTGTGTTTTTATTTTGATATGACATAAATGTATTTAATTCTATTTCAGTGTGGGACGTAGCGTGACGACATTCTATTATGATTAATATAATATATATATAATAACCCTTTTTAACAATTTAGTTTTAATAGATTTTTTCTTATTCCAAAGATGACGTACAAATAAATGAGAAAGGACCTCGCGCCATCGCTATTAATGGAGAAAGAAGTCTCATCTCTGTCAGCTGTAGTTACAAGCGATTTTTAAATCAGGAACTTCATTGATATTTAAAGAACGCATGCAGGCATGACAACGGCGACAATCGTAGAGGTCTCTTACCATTTATAGACCGTACTGTGTTTATCAGTATAGCCAATCACAGGAAAACCACATAATTCGACTGGGAAACGTATTCAATAAATAGTCGAACGTAAAATATTTTATATCCATTCTTATCTATACTAATATTCTTATCTATACTAATATTATAAAGCTGAAGAGATTGTTTGTTTGTTTGAACGCGCTAATCTCAGGAACTACTGGTTCGAATTGAAAAATTCTTTTTGTGTTGAATAGACCATTTATCGAGGAAGGCTTTAGGCTATATAACATCACGATGCATCTATTAGGAGCGAAGAAATAATGGAAAATCTGAAAAAACGGGGAAATTTATTCATCCTTGAGGTCTTCCATTGCGTGCGCTGCGAAAACGGTTCAAGATACCAAAAATATATGTATGAAAGAATTATTCCTATTGAAATGATCTAAAAAAATGTCATGGCAGTATATGTCTATCTTTTAGGATTAACTCACTAGACCCGTTTTTATGGTAATCAAATTTGGTCGAAATTAATGCATTATTTGTTAAGAGTTGTATAGACGTAATAATATTAATCTTTATCCAAATAAATGTGTTGTTGATTAAGAGTATTTAATTGTGAACAAAATTGTCTTTGGCACCACTTAATTTCAATGAACATCTTAGAAGATATTACAAAACCTTATATAGCAAAACAACGTTTGCCGGATCAGCTAGTAACTAATAAACAGACGGACAAAAAGATGTATAGTTAAAGACGTATATACGTCTTTATATATATATATATATATATATATATATATGGTAAATACTAAAATGTAACAAGAGAGAATAAAATATAAGATTAAGAAGAACGTAAACTATCAGATTATTTATAAACATTTTTACGGTTCACGGAATGAGGTCGTAGCGACGATTGATAAGGGTGCGGTGCGAGTGTCAGCGGGACACAACATATTATATTGTTACGTACTGATCGCAACTTCGATCTCAAAAATTATAAAAGATAAAAGTGCCTCAGTTCATTTTTTTATATTTTTAACCAACTTCAAAAACAACTCCACCTGTATAAATATTTTATCTAATCTGTTTTTCTTTTTTGTAAATGATTGAAATTTTAAGAACTCGTGTTAAGTTAAAATATAATGTTACATTATCTATATCGGTGAATTATAAAGTGTAGGCCACGACTCTCCGGGCTCGTCGTAAAGCCTATAAAAAAGGGTTGAGGAGTGATACGAAGCTCTCAGTTTTGTCATTAATACAAAAAAATATATCCTGACCACATAACGCATGTTGTTAAAGTTGGTGCAGTACAAAAAACGATGATGACTATCAACAGTAAAGAAAAATATATCAATAGTCGCGGCGATCATGCCGGCCTGCAAAAATATCTCTTCACACTTCGTTAAAAGTACTGCATATCACATTTAATACAATGTTAACTACAGTATAAGTATATGTAGGTTAAAATTAAAATTATAAATATTATTTAAAAAAGATATACATGAATTACAATCATATTAACGAAAGGTGTTCACCGGTTGAACAGTTTCGATATATTTTATAATATTACATATAGATAAAGAATAACACAGGGCAGGGGATGGTAATTTATTTTTATTCACCAATTGGGTCTCGCCATGACAAAGATTGAAATAGACTGATCTATATAAAACATAGGACGTCGGGCTGCGAAATGGGTGGATGCTGTATCAAGTTATCGGGTCATAACTGGATGAATTTGGCACGGGATCGAGGATGGTGGCCAAAAATGAATGCCTATACCCAATATTTGGCAGAATCAGGCTGCTCATGATGATTAACTATATCGGAGATTAAAATACAGAACTCGCATCCCGGCTAGGATTGAGAAGTTCTGTAACTCTTACTGCAGCCGAATAGTTGGGCTGTGGAATGGTCTTCCGGCGAACGTGTTCCCATCGTCCTATGACATTGGGTCTTTTAAGCGAACCGTGAAGAGATATTTCTGCAGGCCGGGATGATCGCTACGGCTATCAATGGTTTTTGGACTGCACCATGCTTACCATTACGTATGGTCTGGTCACGGTGCAGTGTCAGGATAAAACAAACTGCTAGCTTCCTTCGTTTTATGTGATTTATTTAAACAAACCGCTCCACTTATCATCCTCACTCGCTCGCAATGAGAGCACACACCGCGCAAGGTGTTAGAAAAATAAACAGATTCGTTTTTACGCCTCGTTCTAATTTCCATAAGAGGTTTTGATATATTTAATGTTTATGCGCCGGATAACGTCTTCATGCGAACTGTTTTTGTTTATCACAATGTGTTCTCTCCTCCCGGATGCATTATATTGAAGATTCTAAGGGGGTGTATACATACACAGCAGTCGCGTAGTTTTGTTAATCATGGCTCGACTAAGTGAGTACGGCACACCTGATGGAAAGTATAATGTAGTCCAAGAATGACAACGATTGCCTAGGGATGTGAATCTATTGAGAATTACCACCGCTATGACGACTTACTTACACTATTGCCGGAAGTCTCTAATAGGTCTAGGTTAGTTTGTAAAAACTTAAAATTATATCTATCATCACACTGATTCCATATCAAAGTTGTTGATACACACACACACACACACACATATATATATATATATATATATATATATATATATATATATATATATATATGTGTGTGTGTGTAGAAAGACTTTAGTTTTTTAAGTCATTTACTCAGCACAATTAAAAGTACAGGTACAGTTTTAAATATAAAAATATCACCACGACCGTCACAACAACTTATTCTCTCCGCCATTCGTATCTGTCTCTCTCCCTCCTATACTTTCTATCCCTTTCACACTCTTACACTGTTCCTTATCATTTTATATTATTAGCATCATATGCTGTATTCCACTCACATTCCTACATATATATATATATGTTCTATTTATTATATCAGATATTTTTTGTCAATTGGATAATTAGCACAGTGTTGTCTCTTGGTAGTTATTGTTAACTATAATAGTCAATGTTTAAGATTTTTTTTTTCTGATCTGTAAATAGTAATTACAAATTAAGATTGGAGCTACGTAGCGTGTATAAACTGTATATAATATTATGTACTATGTGACATATAATAGCAAGTAAGACTGACACCCCAGATACAGGCAGTCCTTGTTTTGATGTCAGCTGACTATAATGCACCGCTTTCAAACTGTTGTGTTTTCGAATACTTAATTTATTATTCTTATATTGAAAAGGATATTCAACCATCGCCTGGACGCCATTCTTCTTGAACACCACGATCCTCTGAACCTGACCGTGCGGGTTGCTTATTGTGTGTATCACGTCCTGGAACAAACAAACACTCTCATTACTACATGTATATATATATATACAAAAACTAAAAAAATTAAAATAAATATCATAATAATAATTAAATTTTAATGAAATAAAAATGCGCTGCATAGTTCATAATGCGAACAGCATAGGACTACAATACGCTTTCTACGTCTGTTTTTCTGGTCTCCCGAATTGGAGCCTTGAAAAGAAGAGTATTTTTGATACTGACGTGAAAGAGTGACTATATTGCACCCGATGGAAACTACAGTGTAGTCCAAGAACGGTAACGACCGCCAAGTGACAAAAATCCGTCGACAGTCGCTATCGTTGTCAGCGCACATACCACGGCGGAAGGTCCCTAGGTATATGCACAACTGAATGTACACAAATTGATAGGCGTTGATTAAACAAAAGCAGTCAATCATCAGCCCCATTCACTTTCCACCATGTGTGGTTGAAGTCAAGCGTTGGTCCATGGAGCATCGCCACCAGTGCGTTTGACGCGGTTACGCGTAAATTTGTAAAAAACATTACTGTATAAATCAAATTCTACAAAACTATGTTATTGTCAGTTTGGGTGAAATTTCAAACGCGACGCTTTGGAGGAAGCGTTTTATAATAAGAAACAGTTTAAAAATGTTATTTATTTTTAATTAAAAAGAAAATTCAACAGTTGAATGCATAATCATACAAATTTAAAGGTCTTCATTTGATCCTCATATACGCTTATTACATTTCAATGTTTACCAATTAAACTCCCTGATTTATTATTAGCCAAACACCAATAAAAATATCTGATAGCACCCAAAAGCACAAACTAACCATAATAAACCAGTACTTCTAATGCCTCTTAGAACCGCATATTTAAACTCACTGGAGTTAATTAAATTAACAGAAATCCCTTTTTTAAGATTCGTTCAAACAAACAAGATTTAAAATCATATAATTTTTGATAGAGATGGTTGTCTTAAGCCTCTTTTTCTTTTTTTTTTTCTTTTTACACTGGCTCGACATAGTGACTACAGAGTACCTGATGATAAGTACAGTGTACTCCAAAAACAAAAGCGACTATCAAAGGATGGAAATCCATTGATAGTCTACATCGTCATGTCGGCCCACATATACCACGGCTGAAGGTCTCTAGGTATATGAGCTACTGGATATACACAAGCTGATCCCGAAACGCGACAAGCCGAAACTGGTCACTATGACGGGCTTTACACCTTAGTACTGTGGTCGCGATCCAGACGGGCCCCGATGCCCTACCACCTCGCTGGTGCTCGTTTAGCACCACCCAGGAGTCACGTGTAGGGAAACTAGGGTAAAGCCTACGGACGCGAGCAGCTTCGACTCCCAAAAAAGCCTATATTACGTATAAGGCACGGTAAATTATAGAGACACTTAGGTATCTAAGTTTATTAAGAGCAAATATTGATGCGAACGTGCGTTAAGGCAGCGAACGTTGGCGCGTATATTCGCATCAGTGAGAAGCAAATCTAACGCTTACCACTGATCCAATCAAAACGAGGTAAGACCAGGAAATATATTTCGAGATCTAGTTTCAACTGAAACTTGCTTTATTTATAGGCCTATTATAAACACTTTTAAATCACCAATAAAATGAGACCTACTTATACAAATAGGTTTCAGGTGCCCGTATTCCAGTGCAAGAGAATTTTAGCTTTTTAAAGAGCCATTCGTGAAGTCAAATTATGCTAATAAAACTTTCATTTTTTCGCGCCTGTTATATGTATAATGAACTTTTTTGTGATGTCGATATTCTGTACATTTGGCTCCTTTAGAAGTATAGTGAGATAAAGATGTTTTTTTTTAATTAATCATTTAATTAATTTCCTCTTATTGTTATATAAGTTAATGCTTGATATTTTTTTGTGGAATCTTTGCTGATTGATGTATATTTTTTTGGTAATATATTAAAAAAATCATTCACCGGTTCGGCAAGAAGCTCTGGAAAGCGCTCTTTTCAAAAGATTGTTCCTTAGATACAATTAAATGCAACATATTCATTACAGCCGCCTATCCGCATCAGCTAAACAACCACTGAGAGATTAGTTTAGTTAGTTGTATTAGTTTTCTTTATCAATAATCTTCTCAAGGCGTAACTCAGCCCTCATAACGCACTGTTTAATTAAGTTTTGCGAAACTAACGCGGAGTCTTCTGGGACGAGCACCGTGTTGTAACGGTCTTCGAGCATAACTTGGAAGTTATTTAGTTAAGTGGGTACCCCAGAGAGCCGCCTCTGGGGGGTAATCTTGACATAAGTGACACGTTGCTATGTCTGAATAAGGACATGTTCGTCAGTCTTCACAGGAATCGCTAGGGTCTATTTTTTTGTACAATAATGGGATGAATTGTCGAATACTTCAGAAGAATACACATTACTGAGAATCTTCGGAATTAACATGTGTATTTCAAACGTGGTGTTTTACAATGGGCCTCATTAGAAAGCTCACTGTCACACAGCGATCTACAGAGAGAAATATGCTCGGTGTTTCCTATGTGACCGAATCAGATACGAAGACGAATGGACCACAGACGTAGCCCAGCGGATTAGTAAGTTGAAGTGGCAGTGGACAGGACATAGCTCATAGAACGGATGCCCGATGAGGCGGGAAAGTTTTCGAGTGGAGACCGCGTACTGGCAAGCGCAGTGTGGAGCGTCCGACAAGGTGGCCAGACGACCTGATCCAGATTGCCGGGCGACGCGGGTTGCAAGTCACTACTTATCGTTCGTTCTGCGAAACATTACCGGAGGCACACGGCCTGCAGTGGACATCCTACAGATAATATGGTTATTATGACATATTATGGCGTCCCGTCCCGAAGCAGCGCGTCGGATTGTGACCCGCATCACTCCCGCAGCGAATTAGAGATCCACCGGGCTAACAGAGCACGATGAGGGTTCAGTAAGGTGTTTCCATGGGATTACGTGTAGGGTATCAAAGTTTCGAGTTGAGGTACAGCAGGGCGGGTTTTTCGCCAGCAGAAGTGTGCCCTCACGGCGGCTTTGATATTCCTACACGGGATTTTCTTCCGGGTTATCAAAAAAAGGAATCAAGTATAAGATACAATGTGTGATAGTTACGACCTCATATATCAGAGGGTTATTTCTCTTAATCTAACTATTCTGAGAAAAATACCAATGAAAGTAAAAATATATAATAATATCATTACGCTCTATTCCTTTTGGAGTGAGCAGACATACATAAGTTGTTTCCACTTTGCGCTTACATAACGTACTCAATATGACCAGTAGCGCAACTGATCGCCGTTCTCAAAGCACTAGTACACATGACATTTCTGTTAGATGCCATGCGGGTTTCCTTCACCGATGAGAAGGAAATCTAACAATAATTTATACTTAACCTAGTTTTTATATACGATGGTATAAATAACGACGAATAATGCTGTAAATAAAGAAAACATGCGCGTACACGAGACTTGAATCTTTCATGGCATCGATTGTACTTATGTGCTGTAGTAAAATGGGTAAACAGTGATACCAACTTGGGAATTTTATCCCTAATTTAGAAAAAAAAAATCGGAATATATAAAGTTAATTTGAGACGAGTCACTCTCTGAGCCGAATTACAATTAAAAATAGTGGTTACTGATGCCGATGGCCAACAAAACAAAGATTGTTTTATGCCGTTCCCGAACTTGGCGATCACTATAACATAGCTCTGAAAGAAATATTGTGTTCGGTAGTATATTGCATAACTCCACGTGACTTAATAGTTTTTTTTTTTTGGGAGATTTTAAAGGGAATTTTATTGTTCAGGTTTGGTAACACTTTGGGTAAATAGGGCACGGTGTCAGTGATAGGGAAGGCGGTAAGGGGGGAACGCGGAAGGGTGGCTAATGGGGCAGTGTTTGCCAATTTGCTCCTTGCACCATCTTACTGCCGACTCTTATCGTAAAGTTACCATCGTGATTGCATTTCTTAATTTAATAAATTATCATTGTTCGGATTAGTTAAGATAATGTTACTTATTTCTCATCAGTGTCATCGTATAAATATGTGTGAACTGTGAATAATAGTCCAGAAGTAATATAATATGAAAGAAGCAATCTTGTTGTTTATCTCCTTAATTGGCATTGAAATATAATTAAATTTATATAAAAAAATATATCCTAATTTGGTACAGGGGTTATACCGAAAACTGAAAGTTCGCCGGAAAATTATTTCAGTTCAGCAATATTGCAAATACATAAGTCAATTGTAGCATTTTTTTTTTGGTGACCTTGAGGAAAACCTTACATAAGACCGTCGAGGCATCGTTTGGATGAAGCTCGCAGTGTGCCAACCACTCTTCCTAGCTAGAAACCCCCGGCGAGTCCTCCATCAAGCTGCAAGCTAAACCTAGACGTCCAGATTGCACCGTCGATCTGGCAAGCCACCTATGTTTTCCGGGCTCTAGCCTTAGGGCTAAGCAACTAAAGTAAATTAACAAGCAGAAATGACAGTAGATTGGTTATGTTTACTGAAAAACGAACAACCGTCGGGATAAATAAGTTATGAAGTGGAGACTGCGTCGCATCAAGCATAGTGTGGGGCGTTTAGAAGTCAGATGGACCGAAGACTTACGAAAGGCAGCTGGATGCTTCTGGGTGGGAACGGCCCAGAACAAAGACTAGTGGCGAGCCTTAAGAGAGGTTTATATTCAACAGTAAACCGATGTGAGCTAAAAGGATGATCTATGGGAGAGGTTGACATATGAAGCCCACTCTATGTTGGATCTGAATGTCAGTTAGTATCTGACAGTATATATTAGCTCTAAAATTCGACCTTTAAAGAAGTTTGGCCATCAAAGCTCAAAATAATACATTCTATTAAGTTTTGTAATTTCTTCAAATAACAGAGTTTGACTCCGAAATATTTTATTATTGTAGATACACATTCAATGTACAATTTTGAATTAACTTTAATTTTCTTATACCTTTATAATAAATATGCCCATAATACAAATTGAAAGATATTAAACTGCCGTCACGTAGCGTCGTCCCTTCATCATATTCCGGCCGTCGCGTTTCAGCGCGGAGACCTACGCGTTACCAGTCTAAAAATCTAACAGTCGTCCGCTGAGCGCGTGTTGATAGCAATCCTGTGCGGTGTTAGGGGAAAGACGGAGGAAGGTCGAGCCAAAACAGCATACGGCTGTCTCGGTAGTAGCTTGGGACACAAGTTTCTTTGACCTCCTGTGTATGCGGTGTTGTTCAAATCGTTGCAAGGCGGGCTAGGGTATCCATATTCTTCGAACGAGGAGCGAGTAGCTTTTAAGGCTCCATCTCTTGGAAAGGTGGGCGTAAAGAGCCCAACCCTCAAAATCTCTTTATCAGGCGACACAGCAGACTCCTTCAAGTCCACTTCTCGGTCAATGTAATCGAGGGATGACTCGCTTATGGCGCGTGAAGATATCCCTCATGCGACGGTATATGAGCCGCCAAATCCCGAGGCTAGCTGTTTTATCTATCTCTCTTTCGACAACCTCCTTCTACTTTATTACTTCTTCGCAGAAAGGCATATGGTTCATTTACGATATCTCGCTGCCAAATAATATTGCCTGTGACAATCCTCACTATGGTGGCATTGTCTGATCATAGTAGAATTTTTCACGAGATCAAAACCGTTGTCCCACTAGTAGTTTTTGGACTGTGGCGCTACCGGTCCATTGAATATTTCACGGGTAAAGGTTAATTTCGCGTAATACGGACTCTGCGGATTTCCCTCCCAGCCGTGCCGAAGTTGTAAAATATTCAGATTCATTTCGATTCCGCGTTCATTTACTTCTAAACAAATTTAAGATTATTTTTATGCCGCGCTCGATGATACAATTCAATTAAAATGGCGAAAGTATCTGTAAATATGACAGCCTAATAGTACAAAGTTACTTACCCTGTTTACAACGTTGTAAGTTCTTGGTTCGAATCCCAATAGCGAATAATTTTTCTACAAGTTATCTTTATTACAAATCTCAGGCTAAGTCTTCTTGACGGACTTGTGGCGATGAACTCGCCTATGTAAGTAACAGCTTAACCCTTAACTTGGCAGAATTTTATTTAATATCATAATAATATTCATACAATTTAAGCCTTATGACCTATGGAATAATGTCTAGAAATAACTAAACGTGCGTTTGAAAGCTAAGAAAGTATCTAACTAAACATTCATATAAAATTATTAAGATTGCGCTAAAAAATAAAGGCACTAGATTTTTTTTTTGTTTAATTCTGATGTTTGTCCGCTGATATATTATCAAGAAAATAGTTAAAATATTTTTTTAAAGCCATTTGATACTCGGAATTGTTTGAAATACGTAGTTAAGCGAGCAATAATTCGTTGTTGTTATTCAATGAATGTTCAAGCAGCGTTATTGGTTTTAAATAGAAAATGTACACGACAAAACATATGTTACCGGCTCGTGTCACGATATATCACGGTACGAGAATAGGGCTGTAACAAACTGTAGCACAATTTATAAATAAAAATATTCTTGCATCAAAACTGACTTCACAAAGGTCAGGTTTTGACACCATAATTACAGCATATAAACCTTTGTTTAATACACTGGCTCGACAAAATGACTATAATCCGCTTGATCGTTATTACAGTATAGTCCAAAAACGACAATGACTATCATAGGAGGAAATTGCAATGCCAGTCTCCGTCGTCATGTAAACCCACGTTGTACCAGGACTGAAGGTCTCTAAGTATACGAGTTACTGGTTAGTTGAGTATAATTATTATGGCCAAAATGATACTTATTATTATAGTAGTAATAATGTATCATCGTCACGCTATATCCTTTTTGAGGTGAGCAGAAATACATTAGTGGCTCTATCCACGTTGCGCTTATTAAACGTTCAACACGACCAGTAGCGCAGCTGATCGCCTTTCTCATATCACGTGCATACGAGACACATGCCGTTTTTGTAAGTTTCCAAGAGGGTTTCTTATTTTCTGTTGCACGATAATTTATTTAAATATATTTATGAAGCATTGGCAACCCTAGCGATGCAGTATAATAACGAGCTTCGTAAACGCACGCGGCAATGATTACCGCGGAACATGTGTTGCCAATCGTCGAAATTCAGTTTTAGAACAACAAATTCGCATCCACACGAACGATTCATTTGTCGGACAACCGACAGGGACATATCGAGTCTATCGATATCAAAAGAGGGGTGATTTGAGAAACGATTTTAAAAACTTTTGATTATTATTAATCCTTATTGAGGAGTGTTTCGTACAAAATCGTATTTTCCAAATTTGTCAAGTAAAACATTCAGCTCGTTATGAAAAATTGACTTTTATGACTGTACGAAAAATCGTCAACTTTTTTTTTATATCGCGGTAAAAATATTCCACATTAATGGAAAAAAACTTACAAAATTATCGACATATCCGTAACGCGACCAACTCTACCGGTCAATAGAGATTTTGCATCAGAAATTCTAGTGCAATTTACAGCAAAAATCGTTTCTGAGGAGCACTAATGATTTGTTTCTCTGTCACATGTATTTTGACATACTCTAAGCTGCCCGAATGTCGTGTGATTCTGTGATATATCTATTAAAACAAATGGGCAAGTAATCTTATAACTACTGTCAATCGAATATAGTCCTCAACAGCACGAGAATACGTCGCAAAATGCGATGATAATTTTTTTTTGCTTTCATTTATTCCTTTTTTTCCTGTAACAAAGACAAATAGATATGAGATTATTTATGACAATAGGCAATATATTAAACAGCAATAATTCTTTATATCTGCCGGCGAGATTAGTGATAAACTTTGTTTTACGTATATAATGAATTTTTCTCGTACTCTTACAATTCACTGATTGATATAGTTATAATATGCTAAAAAAATAAGAGAAGGAAAGTTTGGCACTACAAGCGCAAATTAAAGTTACCAATAGTTAGACGTTTTTTTAGTGAAAACTTCTTAAAGCTCTTTTAATAAGGGGGAGAGTCTCCATATAATATGACAGTGGGAACTCGTTCCAAGGCCCAACGCCTCGGCAAAAGAAAGAGTTAAAGAACTTGTTAGCCCTAGCTGGGATGAGTTACCGTATAGCGGTGACTCCATAAACCCGCGCCAGTGTTACTTATACGGAAGGGAGAGGGTGGAACAAGGTTACATAGCTCTTCAGAACACTCGCCATGATCTGTATCGGTTTATCGGTAGAAAACGCCTAGTCAGGCAATATCTCTGCGAAACTGGACCGGATCAAGATGCTTAGTAAAATCAGTATCATTCACAATATGGACAACCCTCCGCTGCAGCCTATCCAGGGCGTCAAGCGAGCACTAAGCAGAAGTGTCCTAGAGATGCGAATAGAATTCCATTCAGGGCCTGACCTGGGCCTAATACGAGACGATCAGTTGATCAGACACAAAAAACCGTCGCACTCTGTTGAAGATATCAAGTGTACGTGATGTTACGGAGACAACTGACCCTATGGTTGAGATTACAGCGAATATCCATACCAACGATATTTAGCGTGTCGCGCATTGCAAGCGACACAGCCTGGACAGAAAAAGGGGGAGAGAATGGGGTTCTTTAAGTATCATCGGCTCTTATAAAAAATATATGTGACCCTCCTACGTCCATTTTCTAACTGCTATCACTTCAGTCATGCCAGTCACCCTAGACTGCAAGCGAATTTCGGTTCTTTTTACCCTGTGATTCGGAGGTTTAAGCTCAGAAACTCCTAGTCACATAACATAGAAATACAGACACACATACATAAATATTGACCGTATCAGACTCCAGGCGTCTACAGGAATGGCTGCAGCTATGGCCCTTCTTATATAGGCCAAGTAAAGAGATTCATTTCAGAGCGGGCCAAAGAACACACAGCTGCAGTCAAAAAGCAGCACGTGCATGGAACAGCCGGAGCGGAAGACCTGCTCAATGAGGGACCCACTCTCTGGGTTAAGCTGCATAAGCCACAACGCCTCTACAGAGATCGTTTCCATTATCCAAGGCGACCGAGGTTAAGAAGCAAAAAACTTTAAAGTTTAAGTCATCATTGTCGTGGAACGCAGTGATTAAAAAACTAGAATCTCGTTATACATTGTCGCGTCAAAATTCTGATACTATGAGTCTTGTATGTCATGGCTAATCAAATTATCAAAAACAAAACCGGGTAGTATAAGTAACTTCTCATCCCCCGATGAAAACTCCGTGTCTGCCTGTGACCACAATCTATTTAACTAGATCGAAACGTATAGCCATACTTAAAAGTAAGGAAATTCGCGCATAGGACCTATTTAAATATGTATAATGAGTACACAATGGGAATATTGATCACAAACAGTTTTTATAGTCTATAAATAACAGAATTAAACCCTGAACAATTTTATAAGGAAGACGCTCGAGCCCACAACAGAGCGAGCCAGCCGCCGTGTAGTTGTCGCAAAGCGGTCCCGGATGCGAACCGCAACCGGAAGTGCACACATCCGGCGACGTTTCCCCCACGCGCACGCGCCCCGCACCCCCTCAGCTAATAGCGACACGAGAGCGTTTCCCTAAGCACGTTACACAGGACATCGCAGTTCGAATAACAATACACTAACTTAACCATTGCACTCCAATACTCGTATCAGCAATATTATTTTATAATTCCGAAATATTGTAGTGATCACACGACGCTTGATGGTAAGTATGAAGTCTAAAAATTGGCTACGGCTGTCCAGAGGAAATTGAAATATATCGACAGTCACACGGGCCAAACTAGAAGAAAAATTATTGCGCATGAAGTCAGGGACATAGCTCTGCGAGGTTTGTATTAATATACGTTTTTAATAAATACTGTGGTTATTGGTAATAAGTATCCATTGTCAATATATATCTAGTGCACATGATTATATTTGTAATATATATTATTCTAACATATACCCCTAAATAGAGATGTGGCGGCCTTTTGGATAATGGACCGGCTTCCATGCGCGGCAACGTCAACGATCATAGATTCGAATCCCAGCACATAACCTCTGGGTTTATTTACACACCGGCGAAGGAAAACATAACAAAAGAAAACATAGTAATGTCATGTGTAAAACGGTAATCAGCTGCGCTACTGGTCGCGTTGGGCACGACATAAGTGCAAAGTGGATACATCCTTTAATGTATCTCTGCTCACTCCGTAATGGATATAGCGTGGCAATATATAATTAATAAGTAAATAAAGAAAAACATTTAGTTGACATCATTTTCAACACGAGAGTAGGTTAATCAAAGTAGAAAACAGCAAAAGCAAATACCTTGTGCTGTGATGTTACACCAAAGCTTCTACGGCGGTGCCGTTCTATGGAACTGGCGCCTTAAAACAAAGCGCGAGATATTTGTGCAGGCTGGCATGATCGCTGTGATTATCGATAAGATTTTCTTTACTATTCATAGTCGTTGTCATTTTTGGACAAGCGTGGTGTGGCTACTGTGTCCTGTCAGGTACTTATCTACTAGCGTCACCGTTGATGGAGTGCTACTTTGTCTACGCGCTTTGTTGTTTTTTTTTTTTGAAGCGGACTATCTATTCAGTGCCGGGGAAGGCATTTTCAGTTCAATCGGGCTTAGGGGGCGAGCACAGAGGGTGCTCAGCCAGCGAGTTTATGGGTTGGGTGGCAATGCAAGGGCGCCCCTGTGGGTACGAACCTCGACTTGGACCGCCAGCCAAAATAAGATACTAACCCTACGGGTAATCTACCAGCGTTTCGGAAGTGACTACCTTGAGAAGAAACGCCGAAAGAAACTCAAGGCTGCGTCGGAGTGGAAACGCACCGGTTAGCAGCAGTTGACTGAACTAACCTACTTCGGTGCCGCCGGCGACGCCGGTGTCGTGGAGTGAAATAAGTGTGTGTGTGTGTACCTCACTGTTTGATCGCTCGGTGGCTCTTTTAACAGCCACTGTGATTGGATCAACGCTTTACAGTCTCAAGGTAAGCATTTTCAAATGAGACAATCGTACAGCCCGCTTGCCGCCCAGAGGTATGAGTAAAAGGGCCGTCACAGGCCGGGGCACGCGTCCGAGATGACGCGGCGGGGCGCGCTCGGGTCTATTTGCGTCGCATCACTCCTCGTCTATTCGCGGAGGCGGCGCGCGCGCTGACTGACGGGGATTCTCGATTTGTCCACGCTTGTCCATATATCACTAAGAAGGCCCGTTTACACGCAACTCACATTTAGCTATATTGCGACATTCTACAGTGCCGGATGCTAATGCTGAGATTTATACACGCTATTTCGACTTTGCTTAGCAAAGTTCGCAAAAAATAAATTCCTTTTGACAAATACTGAATATATATAATAGGAACTTGAATATAACCACACGATTTGCAGAGCCAAGTCCATGTTGACAAAATCGGTGACTTACCAAATCCTTCGACATTCCTTAACAGTAGAAAGACTGAATATAGGTATAGCACATACGTAATATAGAGAGGGGGGAGGTAAGTACAACTACTAATAAATGCTATAGATGATATATAAAAAGTCATGATATTTTAATAAAATTGTTCCTTATAAATATATATTTTTTATATAACTAAGCTTTAAAAACAATCAAAATGACTGCTCTGGGCAATCTAGTGTTAATAAATTGTAATGTTTTAGTAAAGTCTAAGCAAACTTAATGTTGCGTCTATAAAACTCAGTCTAAGACTCGTTCACACTAGGAAAGTCATATGGTCGCGAAGTATCACTCTGTATGCATTGATACACAAAGGCGTTATGTGTAAGCTTTCTATATGATACTAAAATATAGACTTCAAGTTGTTCAGAAGAGTAAGATGTAGGTATGACTATGTCGGAAACAATAATTGAGACAAAAAAAAAAAACAAGTAGTCACCAAACTATGGGAAATTCACTTTCAATATCTTTTCAATGATTTAACGTTAGTAATTTATTACAAGATTGTCTTTTCTTCTCGCAAGTGTGACTAAATCGTCGTTTAAACCGCTTGTGCTTTTTGATTCTCTTATGGCATTCGCTTTACGGCACGCGCATAATTTCACCACGTCAGAAATGACCATTTTTGCACACTCGTATGATAAATTACTATTGTCTACTTTTATAAGCTAGCGCTCAAATTCAAAGAAGCTCTTAAATTTTTTAAATTCTCTTCAACATTATTGTATCAACAACGGCATATACATTTATGATCAATTAATGTTTAAAAGCGTTTGAAAAGTGGATGTTAATCAGTAGCGGTCATTCCATATATGCATGAAAGCATTGGATGGCCTTATGATAAATAAGTCTGAAATACATTGCTTGAAGTTAAACAAAAAAAAGGAACCATTTGTATTCATATTAATTTAATATTCACACAATCTATCTTTCCTATGAAAGCAATATAAGATTTACTATTATAATATTATATTCAAATTAATTACGCGAATTCTGGCTACCCTGTCCAAATGCCCTATGCACGTCACTGATGTTAATGTATAGATTATAATAAAATCCTTTAAAACGAACAGTAGTTGTAAATAGTTTACCTAAGATTAAAGCGAATGAGAGATAAAGTAAAGCCATTATCATTGGATGCACCCGATGCGAATCATGATATAAAACAACAATTTCAAGTCCTATTAAAACATCAACTCGTTGGGAACGCTCAAACTCCAGACGCTGAAGTGTCATCGTAAAAGTTAACCCTCCAGCAGTCGCGAGTGCGAGACACACTCCACGTTTTATTGTCACCGTTGTTAGTGACCATGTTCTCTCAAATTCGGGACTGCTCACTGTCAAATGCCCTCTTTGCTCGGTGTAGTTGTGAAGGACTTTCCCAGCCAAAAACATATTATCATACCGAAAAAAAAAAGTCAAGAAGCC
Source organism: Automeris io (assembly GCA_036320925.1). Classification (NCBI taxonomy): domain Eukaryota; kingdom Metazoa; phylum Arthropoda; class Insecta; order Lepidoptera; family Saturniidae; genus Automeris; species Automeris io. The sequence continues at coordinate 9,155,597 of JAUDJH010000023.1, read as the reverse complement.
AACGCCACAGTGGTCGCACGTGGCGAGGGCGCTAGCTGCATTATACTGCTTGCTTTACGAGTATTACAATACAACATTTTACAAATATTACATTTAACTTTTTGTACTTATTATAAATACTTGAACGGGTCTTATTAGCGAATCAATTTACATTTAAAACTCCACTGCGCGGCCGTCAGCTCATGGCCGTGGCTTGTGTAACCAGGTCGAAACGTCGAGCTATAGTTAAAGGTAAGTTAATTCGCGCCTAGGACCCTTCAAAGTATTATTATGAGTACAAAATGCGAAAGTTTAAAATGTGTTAAACCAGCTATTTCTGTGACATATAATATTACTTAAATTATTCAATGCCGAAATTGATTAAAATCGAATATTCGTTCGGATAACCCCATCGACATCATCGCATCCCTAATGTGTAAACTTAGAGACATAGTCGAGTTTCGTTCACTCTAACAATGCATTTCAGCTATAAGGTAAACTTTTAAGTGTCACAACTAGTACCGTTTGCGAAAAGTTTCGTACGTATAATGGACTAATAAGATACAAAAGTGCACTCCGTTTTATTTGTATTAACATGTTTTAGAGCAGCCTGGTATTTCTGCTATATAATATTATGCTCAGTGGCACACATATATGCATGTATTTTCATGTTTCTGTATATTAAAATAAAATTAATGAATATAGTATGTGTGTATATGTGTGTGAAGTATAATTATTTCTGTGTGTTCACATGTATATTTAATACAAATATTGATTTAAAATTTGATCTGAATTAGATTGAGTCTCTTAGGGCGGGTTGCACTAACAAACTAAGTCTAGTGTAGACTTACATAAAATGCTATTTAGCGCTGAACTGTACTTATAGTCTTGCACTGAATAAAAACCCAGTTGTAACAACTCTTAAACTCAAATCATCATTAAGATGAAATTAATGTACTTCGATTAATTAGCGTCTATAAAAGCTTAAACTAGACTTAATTTGTTAGTGCAAGCCGCCCTTATTCTAGTAATTACCAGATTTTAATTCATTATATTTGTTATACGTCCGAGTGTAAAAAGGTAATGCTTTTTATACTTTTATGGGATGCACGCCGCTGATCATCCTACATCCTATTGTCTGTCTGCCAGCCTATCATAAGGACATCATTATAAGATGATGCAGACGTCACTGAACAATTTTTTTTTTGGGAAAATGTTGCATTGGACCGTCAGGGCCTCTGCGACCGCGGCGAGCCCAGTGTGACATACTCCTACTGACACTAAGCCTGAGATTTAGACGTAACTTTATGTTTGCTTAGACTTTATTAAAACATTACAATTTATATTAAACAAAAAAATTCAAAAGATTTGATAAGTAACCTATTTAATAGTCAACACGGACTTGGCTCTGCGAATACTATGACTATACTCAAATTCCTATTATATATTCAGTTTTATGTCAAAATTAATTTATATTTTGAGTACTTTGCTAAACAAAATCGAAATAGCGTCTATAAACCTCAGCCTAAGTCCCCCAGTCAAGTTTGATCCCCAACCACCAGACGAGAAACGCAAGCGACTGACCATAAACACTCAACACATGTCCCTAGATGTAGCGTCAAGGTTCGCTTGTCCATTGACACAAAATATTGCATTGTTTTGGCAAACGACAATCAATTCACCGCGATACCCCTTCAGCTCTCGACGTAAGGAGACCTTTTACTGAATTTAACATAAACTGTGCGGGAAAACAGATTGCCCCGAACCGTGGTTATTGCTCAAATATTCATAGCCCCCCCATACCTGATACAGCGACAGAGGAAAACCTGCGCTTATACATTTTTATTAGTTCCTGTCAGCGTCTCGTATACCCTGACAATGATTGAATGCTGAAATTTAAACCAATGAGATGTGTTTTCAAGTGAACAAACTAATTTTAATATTACAATACTATATTTTTATTTATTCATTTTATTTATTATATAACAGGTGAATTTGTAAACAAGGACTACTTTAGCCTGGCTCGTGCTCCTCACAACTCCGGTGGTGAGTAAAGCAGTAGGCACTAAAGGCACTCGCAATGTCTATGTAAGCACCCGAGAGTTCTAAGCGAATTCCGTAAGAGTTCCATACACCGGGACAGCGAACCCCACTGCTGCCCTGCTGACTGTCCACGAGGATTTCCACAGGGTCAAAAAAAAAACCTCAAGACAAAAAATTGCTGCCTACTGGCTTTAGCTAGTAACTACAAATAGGTGCAGCACCAAAAGTAATATCATCGTGCTGAAAATCAAGATGAAAAAAGGAGATTTGAGAAGATAATGGAGAAATAGTTCCAATTGATTTTACTTTCTTTTTTTAACTTATGCCATGTGCCGTTTTTTATTTTGTTAAATATCTTTTAGTGAAAAGTTTTCTTCTGTAAAGAGTGCATCTTCTTTATTTGATTTTGTGATACTGTTTATTTTCCTATATACAATTAATATATTAGCTTACATTTCGTTTTGTATTATCTCTGAAAAATACATTTTTCAGTTGAACTATAATACTTATACACAAAATACCTGGAAAAAAAATCATAATCGCGGGATACAGTCGCACCGAAACATGTAGAACCGATATATCGTATCGTGACGTGTAAAGCAATTATCGTATACATACGACGCCGCGAAAGGTCGCTTCTAATTAGCGAAGCACGCAATCATCAACTATACCGTTGCTTGTTGAATAAATTAAGCGCACCCAACTCAGAAGCGGGATCCGCGGCCTGCTCCTCCGCGAGGAAGCCTTTGAATGTTTAAACGCTTCACTTCGCAAGGAGGCGTGTTGTGTTGTGCTCGTGGTCTTGCGTAGATTAACGTTGCATTTTTGATTCGTTGTACCTTGATTGGGCACGTTAATAACTGATGGGAGGGTAAAAATTCACGACGCGCTCACAGTTTTTAAAGCGTTTACGCAATACGTCCTAATCGAATTCGAGAAATTGCGTTCCGAAGTAGCTATAGAACAATGTTTTGGGAGTTTACACGCTTCATTGTTTTTTATCCTGACTGAGCATAGTAACCGCACCACGTCAAATGGTAAACAATGTGCAGTCATGAAAATGACCACGACTGTCAACTGTAGACAAGAATTTACTGTTATTTGAATATACTATTTCGATTTCTAACTGTTTATTCTCAATCGTGGATTATCAAATTACACTGTAACGAGATACACCATAATCAGAAATGGACAAAATGTAATCAAATTAATGATTAAAAATTAGAAAATTTAGTCGAAATTCATTAATTTCGTTACTCTGTTATCTTGATGACAGACTTCTAAACATAAAGGAGTTATAAAGGTGTATACAATTGAGGATTCTTTAGTGCTTAAAACATAGATGATCAAAATGTAATCATAACGGTTTTTCATGAATCTGATTACATTATACTCATTTATGACTATAATAATGTATTCAAAATAAAATTAGAGCTAATATATATTTTTTTTATTACCGATTGACTTGCGCTTACAAGATTTAAATCTCACGTAGTGGATAGTGATGATGAGGCCGATGATAGAGCGCGCTCATTCAATAAATACCGATTCACTCGTCCCTTGACGATTCCCATGTAGTAAGATGATGGAAAAACTGACGCAAGAAGCGAATTCCACTCCTTAGCGATTCGCAACAGAAAAAGAGGAGGCGAATCGCTTCGGGCGAGCAGCTTGAATGTCAACCACATGAGGGTGCAAACTGACACGGCGCGGCGCACAGTTAATTTATAGTAGATGCAGAAGGGTGGAATTCAATTGTACAGCTCCAAATATAATAGTTAATACTTAATAATAATATCCAAAACAATGAATCATAGTCGTCAAAAATAAAGATATTAAAAATATCGTATCGTGGAATGTAAATGCTCACGAAAAGGGCGCCAGAGAATTAGGTATTGAATAATAGAGCGGTGAGGGCTTCGTTCCTTTCGATTCATTCCCGCGCTCCGGACAAGGTGTTCCACGAATAATGTATCAGTTGCAGACTGAAGGAGGTACTGGATACTCTCCACGAAACCTAATTGCTTTGCTTATTCAAACACCAGCTATATACCCCGCTACTTGGACTATGCATGATCGCATTAATATTTAGATTACACCTCGGCCCGGTACCTATCTAAAAATAACTTTTAGTACATTAGAAACTACATATAAAATTCTATAAATTTATATCAAAGTTTTTTTTATTAGTTTTACTTATTATAAAGAAGAAAAAACGATTCAATTACAATTTTAACAAATATTAGTTAAAAATCATAACTCTAGCTCAGGCATTTTTAACTATTTCCTTGTCTGATTTGACGACGAGATGAGTCTACTACACACAGGTGCAAAATATTTGTGTGCAACTGAAACTTTAGATTCGACCAGACTACTCCAAAAATCCACATTCCAAAAAAATTCGGCTTAACACAAAGGTCTCTTAGTAATAATAATATATCGTCACACTATACCTCTTTCGGTGTGAGCAAAGGTGATCAGTGGCTGTGTAGAGGTGGAGTTCCCACAACACGGGAAGAAGAATTAAGATACTCAAGAAGTTAATATGTATATATTAATAATATAAACAATTTTTCTTAAGAGCTATAAAGCACACCGTTGAACGTCACAAATTCAATTCTCTTACATATTGACATTTATAAAAAAGTATAATTAAAAATATAAAAAAGGTGTGAATAAAAAGGTAGCCTACAACTGTATCCTCTTTGCACTTACATGCCGTACCTAAAGTGATCAATTGCGCAGCTGAACGCTGTTCTCAGGTTCTATTAGATGCCATACGAGTTTTCTCACGACATGTTCCGTTCCAGGTTAGCATGTGGAGCCTAAATTAGTAGTTAATCTGGAAAAACCCACAGGTACAAAACCGAGATTCGAACAACCGAAAATAGATACCGTCTATAATCCTCTAGGCCGCTACAGCCACAATATTTGGTTAAGCCATTCCAAAACAAATTCCAATCGCATCAAAACATAACGTCTCTAGATCAATCGATGCAGTTCCAGATATTTCCAATTACGACACTGATTCTTTTTCGAAATAATACTACTACGATGAATAAATTTTTCAAGCCATCACAAAGTTGATAATGCTAATGGTATATTGCGGTAAGTGTTCATTCATTTTCTTGTCGACGATGCTTTGTGCGTTTAAAATTTACACCTTCCTTTGTTACTCCTAAAGGTTCGAATCCGATTCCAGTAGTCGCGACTCGGCAGTGGCTGTCCGGTCGCATTTTTATTAGAAAGGCGTATATGTAGGCGACTGCGCGTCAAGCTTGCGATCGTTATCGCTGGCAGCACGATACAGTCGCCTATATCGGATGCCTAGGACAGAAACAAAGAAAAAGCTTTTTTTGGCAGACATCATAACATTAAACATATTAGGATAGGTCAATCAAGATGAGAAACAGCAAAAGAAAACACCTTGTGCAGTGATGGTGCACCAACGGGAATTCAGCTCGATATATGCTCGGTGACCAGCTTAGTCACCGTAGCGCTAATTTTCAGCAAACAACCATTTATTGACTCAACGCGCAGAAAACAGCAAAAAAGGAAATGTTATAATATAAATATACAGCTCTAGAGACTATTTCAAAGTGTTATAGATAAATGATATGTACATACATACATATGGACACGCATACGCCTACACATACAAAAGTATTTGAAGCACATACCATATGCATTATTATTAATAATAATATACTGATATTTACAAAAATAAATGCATACATATAAAAGGCAAAACAAAACTAAGACGAACAAAAAAGTTCCTAGAACTAAGAAGTTCTCCAACTCTCACCTTCGTCGGGTAATTGGCTTGTGGAACGGTTTCGTGGCGAGCGAGTTATGTTCGTCCTACGATATTAGGTTCTTCAAATAAAGCATGAAGGAATATTTGTGCAGGCCGGCATGATAGCGGCGGGATCTCTCGATAGTCGTATTCGGTATTTGCATTGCACTATAATTTCCATCAAGTAGAGTTCAGTTGCCATGCCGAGTAAGGATAAAAAATGCCTTTATGTAATATATAAATACAAGGTTTTGTTTAAAAATAAAAGATCTTTAATACAAAATAAGGTCAGAAGTGACTTTTTAAACTGTGATATTATGAGTCTACTTCCGGTTGGGTTCTCTATTTCTATGAATAATTTAATTGTGACTAAATTACATGAATAGCTTTATTTAAAACAAATATAAAATTATTTCAAAACAACTTCATCGCTAAATTGAGCTCACTAGATTTGTAACTTTGTAATAAACATTTATATAAATTGCAAGAAAATGATTGGGCCTTCCGGGTCGACTATCTTGAGCGGGAGAGTTGAAGGGAATCGTTGTCTTTTTGTAGAGCGGTGGAGGAATTGTGGTATTTGTTTAAGTTAGGTTCCAAGAGGGGGAGCAGGATTATTATATGTAATTGTCAATTTAGCCGGTGATTAACATAGTTTATGTTCACAGAGAGAGTAATGATGGAACTAAAGACAAGTTACTAAATGTTGATTCTTACAAAGACGTCGGGCGGTTTTATTAAGGATAAAGAGCGGTACATTGCAACCTGGTAGCCACAACTGAGCCGCAACTGTCAGAATCCGAATTGTACCTTATGGCGAGGGTAGGAGGAAAAATATTGCTTTATGAATATAAACGGGACGTTTTATGGGAACTTTCCATTAGTTTTTTTTGTTTTCCTCTGTTACTGACATTTTATTATAGTTTGCTCTTTATTTGTTCGATAAAAGCGTTGAGAACTGTTCAGAGGCCTTAGACAAAGTAACATGCGATAAACGGTTATGCTACTAGAAAGTGTAAAATGTAAAAATTTAACATACGCTTCCGAACTATCACGTATACTTATCACGCTTTTAAATTACCGATTGTTAATTTTATATATCTAAGCGCCCAGGACGAATTGTTTTTTACACACTCTCCCGCCCACGACTTCTCTACTTTTAAGAATTTTCTCACAAGCGTATATGCTGCGAAGCTGTTGGTTATCAACCAACTGGTTGTTTATTTTCCTAACCGGGCAGTAGATTTGAGCCACTCTGCTGCCCGGAGGAGAGGTAAATGGCACGTAATGTCCGGCGCACCAGCCAGAGTTTGAAGGTTACGATTCTTTGCACCTTCCCCTCCCATAGAGGAAGCCTGATAAAGCTATTCGTTCCCCAGGGTTGGACTAATTTGGTTTCCTAGGCCTGGGTGGAGTGATTAGAGGGACACCCCGTGAGTTTTTAGCCAGCAAGAGTCTGACACACCGGGGTCGCTGCCCTGATGATTCGATGTAGAATTTTCCCCCGGATAAACAAAAAAAAGGTGCGTTCGCCTGTTCCTATGCGAGCCAAGCATGGCATCCGATGCTGGTAAAGGCGCGTAGGCTGCAAAACGGTATGCACGACGATGTTACGGTCACCAAACTTCTAGGAAAGGCGGTTTACACGGGCTAGTGGACGCAGTAGATCGTGGCGTTTCATACCGTGTCTGTCATGTTTATAGCACGGCCATGCTAATATACGGTGTAGTGGGTAGATTCGGTAACGGTATATACGCATACCAATAAATATTAACGTTTCTTTCAATAATATTCTGCACAAGTTGCTTCATAAAAGAGAAAGGAACTGTAGCTATACCGCATAAATAGATTCGATTCGATTCCGGTTGACGAACGAATAGTTTTTATATCACTATACAAACAAAGGCGTGAAAACCATACAAGGCTCATCGAAATCAATACAAGTGAAGTCGCAAGCGGTGCCAATTTTTCAGTCTAAGCCGGTGACGTAAAAACGTAGCGAGATAATTAATACTGTCACCTCACTTAATCCGGTTACGAGCAAAAAAATCGTGATCCGATTAAGTCTCTTCGATAGATAGGATCAACCTGACGGGGCCGTGTAGAGAGTGTGATTTATGAATAGTTTAGGTAGAAAGGGGAACGACCGTGTTACATCGACAGATTGAATGCTCCTTTGTTGTATTATAATACAAACATATACATTCACATTGTCACTTAAATCTACGTTTTTTTTTCAATAACAGGTGCACGCTTGACTTCAATCACACCTGGTGGAACGTGAAGATGAGTCCGATGATGAACCGCGTCCGCCCAAAAAATGCCTATTCACTCTCCTTTTAAAGACTCCGAAATTATAACATCATGGAAATATGCTCGCTTGCAGTTTATTCCCCTCCCTTAGCTGTTCGCATGATGAATGTAGTAGCGAATCTCTCCGTGCGCATATAAGGAACGTCCACCACATACGGATGGCACCCGACACGACGTCTAGTGGCTTTATAATGAAATGGGGATGGCGGAATTGGAAAATGTAACTTTTGAGCACACTCTCCATTGTGCATTGATTTGTTTAAGTGTTGCGAGATGATTGATGCTAAATTTTTCTTTTCTTTATCAACTTCTAAATATTATCATTGTGTAATTGCCACACCATGTTAATTGTACTGTATGTAATACTGCAAGTACTGTTAAATGGCAGCGAATAAACAAATAATATTTGTGGTTGTAGTGCGGTTGCCCGAACTGGGTCGTGATTAGTGATGAAAATGCCCAGGAATTTTCCCAAAGTTCCCAAAACTTGCTTGGGAATATTCCCGGGAATTTACGAAATGTTCGCGGAAGTGCTGGGCACTTTGGGAAAATTCCCGGGCATTTTCATCACTAGTCGTGATCACAGTACACAAGTGTAAAGACCGTCATAGCGCATCGCATAGATCTGTCGCATTTCGGGATCACTTTGTGTACATCCCGTTGTTCGTATACCTAGAGAACAGTAGCGTTCATTCCATAGATGCATGAAAGCATTGCATGCTCTTACGATAAATAAGTTTGGAATAAAATGCTTAAAGTTAAACAAAAAACGGTACCATTTATATTCATATCTATTCTATATTCACGCCATCTATTTTTCCTATGAAAGCAATATAATATTTATTACCATAATACAATATTCAAAATAATAATGCAAGTTCTGCCTACCCTGTCCGTGTACCCTATGCACGTCACTGCTAGAGAACAACCATCGTGGTATTGGTATGTGGGCCGACGCAGCAATGGCGCCTGTCAATGGCTTTTCGTAGCTTGGCTGTCGTTACCGTTGAATACGCTGTACGTTTCATCAGGAGCATTGTAGACACTTTAGTTCACATAAAATAATGTAAAGGAGTCATATTAAAAAAAAAACGACTAAGAGCGAGTCGAACTCGCACACAGAGGGTTCCTCCATATTAACTGAAAATGTATTAAAAATAATATTGAACTTGACTAACTTCCATTGTTCTGAATTTTTTCATTCGCAACAAAATAATGATCCTCACAAGAAAATTAGTTAATTTATGTAAAAAAAAAAGTTTGCAGAATTTCGTAGAAAGATCACGCTTGACCAAAATTGTAATTTCAGTAATTTTATTTTCAGACATAAAGCGTTAAAGTTCTAACACTGTATTGTTGTATCTCTGGTAGTTTAGAATTTTCTCATAGTGTCCTCCTTAAAAAAAAGACCCGGCAATTTGTTTTTTAATGTTATAGCTACAAATTTACGACATTCAGGCTTTATTCTATACTTGTGATATAAGAATTTGCTTTTTGACAAATTTACATGATTCTAGGTCCACGGACAGTACCCTATAGGTTTTAATTTCCTTGCGAAAACGGCAAAAAAACGATAAAACAATATGACATAAACGGACATATCTTTTGAATGCGTTGGCTTATAAGTGTGTTTTTTTTTTTTTCAGAACTACAATTGACTACAGACAGACTTGAGTATTATATATTAATTTCAACTAGATAGCTCTACGTGTCCCTGCAAAATAGGATCTAGACAAACAAAGAGACGGAAAACAAAATCCTACTATATGCATATTATGTTTACGTTTTTCCTTTTGAAACAAAAAACCCTAAAAAAATGTGCAGTATTACTACTGCCAATATACTTTATAAAAAAAGAACACTTATCAAATCTGCCATTGCACAAAAGTGAATCACGTAACGTCGTTTCAGTCTTGAAAGCATGCCAAACGCAAAGCTCACGATCAACGGCGTATATTTGTCTGTCCGTCTGTCCGGCGACACCGCGCAAATCAACGGGCAGCACAATTTACTGGCAACTTATGGACGATTTACTGTAACGTATAAGCTACATCTAATTGCACGTACATTATGCGGCCGGTCAGAACTTCGGTGGAATGTTGTTTGTCAATCGAAAGACGGTTTATTGGAATTGTATCGTTAAGATAGAATTGTCAACACGACGACACACACAGAGACAATTGCAAAATAATTCTTAAATAAATACATTATAAGCCGGTATAACGACGGCGACCGTCATTAGACCTCCGCTGCATTAAGATAAGCTACGAATTTTTTTTCCGATTTTTGACAGACTGTATCTCAGTGAAATATGGTCACATTGTAAATCTAATAATAGAATTTTTAAGCTACAAGGCTCAGTTTTACGATAATAAAAATTGGAGCTATGGTCATTTCTCTATCTATAAAAATAGGCTGGATGTTTTTTTCCAAAATTATTGTCTTTTTCGTTTTGGTCAACGGACATAGATTTTTTTTATTGTTAAACAACAAAATGATTTTCTTTTCTTTTTTACTTTAATTTTTCGTCGGTAGATTAGAGGCAGTCTGCTGTCCGGATGAGAAGGGCGCGGTGCCCACAGTCTGGCGCGCAGCCCGTTAGAGAGGTTTTGGAGAGGTGGGCCCTCTACACTCACCCTTGCCAGAGAAATAGTCTCGACAAGCTTTTCGCTCCCCGGGCGTCTGGATGAAATTTGTTTCACAGGCCCGGGTACAGCAATCGGAGGCACCGGGATCGCTGCCCTCACAGCGGCCCTGATGATCCTATGCAGAATTTTGCCCCGGGATACACCAAAAAAAACTTAAATTGATATCTTCATACAAAAATACTGCTACCGTGAGTGCTGGGTGCCGTGGTTATTTAAATCATGAGTACCGGTATGTCAAACATCATTTCTGCTATCCTTATACGACAATATATACGGCACGAGAGTCCATCAATACACGTTACCTAAATAAATAGTTTCCCTAACGACATGCAGGAGGTATGCCTTCACGCCCCGAAACCGTGCACCAAAATAAAACAACATTATTTGTAACTGTATCGTCATGAATATACAGGGTGAACGGTAATGCGATACATTCCTTGATAGACGTTGTAGTACAGCTTATTTGGAGTCATTTAAGTCATATGACACCATGTCCGTAACTTGATAATTTCTGAGATATTCATGATTGAAGTATTTTTTTAAAAATACTTTGCAATTTAAAACTACTGTTTTATATCAAAAACAAAAGGGGGTAGAAGAAGTAACTTTTCGCCTTCAACGAAAACTCCGCGACACTTCACTTTCCTCGTGACTGAGGTCTGTGTAACCAAGTCGAAACGTCTGAACATAATTAAAAATAAATTTCTTTGCGCATAAGTACCGATAAATTATTTATTATGAGTAAAAAAAACGCGACAGATTAAAATGTGTTGTTACTCGATAACTTTGCCGCGCCACTAAAAACACACCTGGTCAAACACGCAATTTCAGAAAATTTTCTTAAATTTGATGTTACTTTTAAACACTCATTCATCATAAAATTGTATACAACGAATGATTTATTAGTAGTTAAAAGCATTTTTAAAAGTTTAAGGAATGTTACTGAAACCATTTTTTTTTTATATTTTCAGGGATTCACACAGAAAGCAACATATAAATAATAAAAAAGATACATTTGCCAGCAAAGTTTCTACAAAACAAAACAAAAATTAAGCTAGGGGACATAAAACAAGGAGTGGTATATATTGAGTGTTAAAGAAGCGAAAACAACTGCAAAAATTCAAAACAGTGGCGTTCCATTCTCTCTGCCAGCCCCGACAGGAAATCGGCGTGATAATGAATAGACAGAAATAAAAGTAGATATTAAAAGCTCATCCAAACTTAAATACCCGCTCACACACCGATTCCTATATAGGTCGGAACAATAAATCATTGGCACAATGAATCCTACATACGACGGATTCGAACCCCGGTCGTTAGAGATGAAAGCAATCGACGATCTATTGTTCGTATTCTTGTCACCGTTGGCGCAGAATAGATAGGTACAGTATGGAAACACGGCCACGTCGTTTGGATAATGCTTGAGGCTATGTTCAGATATGAGCTTAGCAAGCAGTTTCAAAACGCTGACCAATTTCATTTACCCAGAGCTGCCAGGGTCTGCAGATATGATTATTCGATAATTATTTCACGCTTTTTTAATAGAGAAAAAAATGGCAAACAGCTGGCAAAATGGATCTGGACGTACACTACCTAATTCGGAAACACGATAGACCGCGCCACGTCACGATATATTGAAAATATTACACAAATAGCACAATTAGCAGTGAATACAGCGGTCCTGGTTTCCACTTTGCTGTACGGCAGTGAAATCTGAATATGACAGAAGAAGCATGAAAGTAGAATTAATGCAGTGAAAATGTGATTTTTTCGTTCTATATGCGGAATAACGCTTTGAGAACGAGTAAATACGCTGAATGATTGGTTTGAAAAACAATGTCACCCGTGGTGTGGACCATGGCATGCAGAAGAGCATTTAGACACGTAGAAAGTTTGAATTATAAAAGAATTACACAAAAGAAAATACATTATAAATGTGAGTAGACGCGGGAGCCGAGGCCCGCCCAAACTTAACTTCACAGACCAAATAAAGAGATTTCTGATGGAGGGTAAGGTCAAGGTTTTTTTTTTTTATTTATTATAAATTGAATCCTGTGACCATTTATTTCGTCACATCCTTACATTCTAGTGTACAATAATTAGTTTGCTTATACTATATGCTTATTTCCTATCAGATTATACAAATTTGTTTCACTTTATTTTGTTTTATTTTCTTTTACTATTCTTTCAATTAAGATTACGACATACTCTAAAAATTTACCTCTGTATTCTTTATTGCTGATTAATTCCTCCAAATTTTCCTCATTTATTTCCTTCCCCAATTCTTGCTCTATGTTATACCTTAATCAATTGTACTTATTGCACGTCGTTAGTACATGCAGCGAGTTATGATTGCTGGGTAAGGTCAAGGTTATACGGAATCGGTAAGTGCATGAGAGATTCATGAATGTTAAGTAAGTGAAAAAGGTTTGCTAAAATAGAAAGAAGTGGCGGTCCAACCTTTCTACCTGTCCCAATTGAAAGAAAGAAAGAAAAAGCATTTATTTGGCACACAACATACAACACAGAAGGATATGTTGATAGGGTATCGGCGTTATGATAGATGCCACTATCACGGGCTTTACAGTGGAGAACTGATTACAAGCACCATAGTCCAAGTAAATGCGGCATAGAATTAGTGTTGGTATAGGTCCAGCATGCCTCGGTCCGCATTCCTGTGCGGCCGAGACGATCCTATGAGAATTTTCGCCAAGTAAAAAAGAAAATGTTAATTCGATACTGATCCTTATTACACTGCGCTGCTTGTTGTAAATCTTGAATGCTCCGCGTCCGGCGCTTCAAGCCGTTGGGTAGCGGGAAGACATAATTCAACCTGGACGTTTATCTAAAGATAGTTTTATGCACTGACTCGGTAAAATAGTACTCTTAGACTGATCTAAGTAAAATATAGTTCTAAAGCTGCCGCTAGGAGAGAACACAAAGTCGCAGACATGAAATTCATTTTGTCAGACCGATGCCTTGACTGAAATGGCATCTAGCAAGCGTTATAATTGAACAAACTGCGACAAATGTGCATTATTACGATTTTTTTTTTTTTTTTTTTCGATAAGTTGCAAGTTAAATATTTCTAGAAGTTGTTTTTATACTGACCACGTGAGTCTTTAATTTAAAAATAATTATATAATTAACTTTTATAGTACGGCCGCCGCGTTCCGGGGACGTGCGCTTCGCAAGATGAGTCGGAGGAAGGTGCACGCGTTGCAATGCCGGAACGGTATAATCTTTTCCGATACAATTTCAATAATAGGCTGCTTTGAGCGGTGTCGCTGCGGCGTAACAAAGTTGCGACACCACAATGCATCGTTTTTTTTTTTTTTTTTTTTTTAATCTATAATTTGGTTAGGGCTTTAATCACACGTGATTACGCCAGCCCTGTTTAGCTAAAAGAAGTTCACTAAAATAAAGATACATAAATAATAACACTACACTAAATTATTCTCTGAGTCAATCTTGAACTAAACTTAAGAGAATAATTCTGATTAATGTGTATAAGTAATTAAACGCTGTAGGTACGCACGTTCGAGCATCACAAGGGTGTGCTCCAGGAATAGATTACAATTAAAGTGCGCGCCCTATTTTTGCGGACGACAAGAAACAGACTCCACATATGTGTGATACAAGTTATCAACTTTTTTTTAATATATTCTGACTCGACGCAGCGACTGCAATGTACCACATGGAAAGTACAGTGCAATGCAAAAATTGAGCATGACTATCGCGAGAAAACAGCCTGCCGATAGTGGCCCGGATTATACCCGCGCACACACGTATCTCTTCACGCTTCGCTTAAAGAATCCAATATAATACCACACAATTTAGGGAACACGCTCGCCGGAAGACCATTGCACGATACAATGACGCCACAAGGTTAGAGTTTGAGAACTTCTCAGTTCTAGGAGAAATAGATGTCTCCGTGAAATTATAAAACGATTTTTATATTCACGTTATAAATTGTTTCGGGGCGGTTAGGACGTTTGACCTGCATCCAATCTTTATTATATTTGTAGCTGTGATGGCCTACTATATATAAAAGACTTGTACCATGTGCGGCAACGCCAATAGTTGTAGGTTCATATCCCGGCACGTACCTATAGAATTTTTTAAATTAAGGTCGAATTTAGGCACCACAATCTTACCGGAGAAGGAAAATATCTTGAAAAAAAATACCGCATGGCATCTAATAACAATACCATGTGTAAGTGCCCTGAGAACGGCGATCAGCTGCGCTACTGGTCACGTTGGATATGAGCCGTACGACGTATAAATGAAAAATGAATACGGCTACTATAATATCACTGGTCAAACTCGAAAAAAATAACGTGACGACATATTATTTTATTATTACATTCATTTATTTCAGTGTTTTTGTTATCGCATACATAATTGCATAAATTTTTAAATCGCTACCGGTTATAACTTAGAGCGGAAGTGAAATAGCGTGCCGCGCTTCGGATTCCGGGCGAGGCAAACAGACGCAATCGGACGGTGCCAAGAGTCGATCAAGTGTGAGCGATCATTTTCCCCGATTGAACATGATCCCTCTTCTGTTTACCTGGATATTTCCACATGTAGGTACGCGCGTCTATAGCTCACGACTCACGGCTCGGCTAACGGCAAACGATAGGAGCAAGAGTGATAGGATTTTTGCACGGATGACGTAAATAGAAAAATATTTTTCAAGCCGAGTTACCTTTTAATCATGTCTCATTTTCCGAAAGGCATCTACCTAGAAGACTACAATATTTATTTATCCGCTGCAGTTGCGCAGAAATATTGCCTAAGTGTTTTTTTTTACAGTTTGTATCGCAGCGAGTGTTCAAAGAGTGTTTTTTATTTAACCTTGTTCTATATCACCCTTCCATAAAAAAACTAAGTGCGCGTTTGTGGAGACAACACTATACGGTAACTCACATCCCGGCTAGGACTAAGAAGTTCTCTAACTCTTACTTTTGCAAAGTCCTCGAGCTGTAGAATGGTCTACCGGAGAGCGTCCTAAGATATTGGATGCTTTAAACGAAGTGTGAACAAATATTTGTGGCAGGATGGCATGATTACTGCGATTCATTGCGATTGATTGCGATTGATTGCGATTTTTGATGGGGAGTCGAAGCTGCTCGCGTCCGTAGGCTTTACCCTAGTTTCCCTACACGTGACTCCTGGGTGGTGGTAAACGAGCAACAGTGAGGTGGTAGGGCGTCGGTGCCCGTCTGGATCGCGACCACAGTACACGGGTGTAAAGCCCGTCATAGTGACCAGTTTCGGCTTGTCGCGTTTCGGGATCAGCTTGTGCATATCCAGTTGCTCATATACCTAGAGACCTTCAGTCGTGGTATTGTGAGCCGACATAGCGATGTAGACTATCAACGGATTTTCATCCTTTCGTTTTTGGACTACACTGTACTTACCAGTACTTACCATCAGGAACTCTGTAGTCACTATGTGGAGCCAGTGTGAAAAAAAAAAGATTATCGATTATTTTTCTTTGCTAATGATAGTTGTAGTTGTTTTTTGAACTGCACCATGGTAACGTCAGCCGTGTTGTGATCACTACGACGAGACAAGTTAAAAAAATCTAACATCATTTAAGTCCGTTTCAGTTTTATTTTACGATTTTGAATTAAGCCTTTGCTTTGTTTACTTTTCTAGTGGACAACGCGGTGGCCTCAAACAGCACAGCACATTACTGCAAGTATGGGGTTATTTATTATTTTTGTGCAATGTATATTATTCACTGACCACCTTTAGTTGTATAAAAATAAAATACGATAAAATAATTTAACACAATGACCTGGCCCCACGCTAAGATTGCGCTTGTACTATGAGTACCATATGAAGATATACACATAAATGTTGTTGATTTTCGAGAACCAAATCTACTCATGGGAATGCAATTTGCCGACAGCAGAACTCGAACTCTGAAGCTTCAGTTCCACAGGTCACTGCACAAACTGAGCATAATAACCTAGCAAACAATTTCGTAATAGTACAACTATAGGTATACTTTATATGTTATAAAAATATATATTAACAGCGAATATCTCCATGCGACCGTGCAAGCCCGTGACGTCAGGACTGAATAGAGCGAGTTAACCCTCCAGTGAACCTAACCTATCATGTTGCAAAACACACTCCTCAGCAAAGCGTGCGGTCCAAGGCACGAGAACGAGCGATTTATTCAATAGCGGTTCTGACCCACTTCACCCAGAAGCGATCTGCCAATGTAGTATACGAAAAGACCGAAATACATATTAAATTATTATTATTATTTATTGTTTATTAAAGTTTCAACCAATACAACGGGAAAATTATTTTATAGCTTTTTTTAATGTTCGACGTGGCTTCTTAACTAGGCATTTTTTTATTATTTGAACACCGATTGCAAGAAAACCATCACTAAATGTTAAATAAAGCTTTCCATAATACATTACGATAAAATTCTGGCCGATCTTGGCCTTGGCAATGTTCATTTCAAACAAGCGTAGGCTGCAGCCCCAATAGGCAAAGGTGAGCTCGCTTATGGCCTCTGATGAGCCGAGCCACTATAATAATAATATATTCATTTCATTTCATTTCTTCGCAAACGGTATCTTATACTAAAGAATTATAAGACAATACAATAAATGCAACTTTGTGAGCATCTAGTAAGGTGTAAGTGTCTGCCTGTATTATAGTTCATCAGATCTTCACTCCTATTTACTTAAACATAAAATTAAATACATATCTACCGTTATATTTGTATGTGTGTACACTGGCTTATCATATCAAAAGAATATATTTAAAAGAAAAAAATATATTGCAAAAGCTATATAACTTAAAACTCGGCCAGTTTATAAATTGGACCACACAATCGGAGTAATACGAACGTTTATTGTGTTCGGATCGAGCTCAAGAATGGGATTTTAAGTATAAGACGAGCTTCCAAACGATTTTCACACTTACGATATACGTACGTAGATATAAAATAACAAACATTTTCCTCGTGGTAAAGAATCTCCATATTACATTCTTACGTTACTTTCGCAATGTGGAACTGACAAATTATAACAAAGTGCGATTGTTATACTGTCTTGACAAAGTGACTACACTTTACAGGATGAAAAGTACAGTGTAGTCTAAAAACGCGAGAGACAGCCAAGTGACGAAAATCCATTATCACATACACTACGACAGGATAGGACGAGCCGTAAATAAAACAAAGTTTCTTCATGCATAAGCCTCCTTTTATCATATTATAATACGAGTGTACTACGCTCATTTTTAGAGTAATGACTTATTACATTCGTGGCAATATTACTCGCGAGCCCCAAGGCGAGCGCCGTATGAAGTTTGTATCGCCCAATGCCCAAAATGCACACGCATGTCATACGACGATTTTTATTACACTTACTGGAATAACGATGAACGAACAAGTAAATTGGTGTTTGCTAGATAAATGCGCTCCATCATCGGCCTCATCGTCACTTTCGATCAGGTGAGATTGAGGTAATCAGGTGATAAGCGTCATATACAGCTAATATTAAAAAAAAATTATTTGTATTTAAAAAAAAATGTATTACTCGTTTTAATTAAAAACGTTTATTCCGCATACTAGTACATAATAATATACAATAAGGTACATAATTAAGCTGATCGGGGTGCGGTAATATGACAATATTACTATAATATGGTATACTATATACTGGTAATATGATTAACTACTGTAGTTGAAGCTTGGATACACCACTATTATACTCCTTAAACAAAAATATAGTCCAAACAGTGCAAACTGCAAAGGAGGAACCGGCTCCAAAAAAATCAAAAACTGTTTTTTCGGCTGGAAGAGTGATGGCGATTGTTTTTTGGGATAGTCATGGAGTTATTTTAAATATAATAATATTACCGCACGAGTGCACAAAGTTATAGCTATAGTACGTAATGTAAATAATGATGTTCCTAAAATTGCTGTAATAAAATACTCGTTACGAACAATTATATTGAAAAATTATTTGTAATCATTGCCTTTTGAGGCGTCAGACATCAGACCGAGTTCCTCTCGCTGGATCATCGATCACCGGCGCCCGTGACAGCTGACCGGGCGGATCGCGGGCGAGTGACCGATCGCTACGGGCTACGGGTCCCTTCCACTCGAATTCATCGAAACGACGCTACGTGGAGCCACTCGGAGACGTGGGTGTCCTTGTTCACATCCTTATAATTACATTATATACTAGCTGATCCGGCAAACGTTGTTTTGCTATATAAGTTATTGTAATATCTTCTAAGATGTTCATTGAAATTAAGTGCTGTCAGAGACAATTTTGTTCACTATTAAATACTCTTAATCAACAACATATTTATTTGGATAAAGATTAATATTATTACGTTGATACAACTCTTAACAAATAATGCATTAATTTCGACCAAATTTGTTTACCATAAAACGGTTCTAGTGACTTAATCTTAAAAGATAGACATATACTGTCGCGGACATTTTTTAGATCATTTCAAGAGGAATAATTCTTTCTTACATATATTTTTGGTATCTTGAACCGTTTTCGCAGCGCACGCAATGGAAGCACTCAAGGATGAATAATTTTCCCCGTTTTTTCACATTTTCCCTTATTTCTTCGCTCCTAATAGTTGCATCGTGATGTTATATAGCCTAAAGCCTTCCTCGATAAATAGTCTATTCAACACAAAAATAATTTTTCAATTCGAACCAGTAGTTCCTGAGATTAGTGCGTTCAAACAAACAAACAAACAAACTCTTCAGCTTTATAATATTAAGTATAGATATATTGATCGAGTACAAATTCTGTTATTTGGATTGAGAGAAAAACATGCTGTTGATAAACTGCTGTAACTATAAACGTGATGGGAACTCTTTCTTACAATTCTAAGCCCGGTTGGTGACAAGGTGGAACTGCTACATTATAAAACAGGACACACTATATCAATACATTATTACTGACAATTTAAAGACATAGTCGTATAATATTTCAAAAATCTTGTCGCTCAAATTTCGCCGTATTACGATTTTATAACAGTAGAGATAAATGAGAAACAGGCGGAAGGACAGTATCACATTTTTATAGAGCCTCCACCCTCCCTTTACGATCACAAGTCCAGTCGCCCGGCAGAGATTGCACATTTTATAGTTAAAATTGTATCTATTTACACACAGTGTCTCATCTGTTTAGTTTAGGCAGAGCCAGTGCGTTGTAGATACATCTCGATATTATTTTGTCATCGCAGATATCAATTATGTACGGGTTTGGACCCACATCACATGCTCACGGATGAAAGAAAAGATCGTCTAAATTCCCGCATCGCATCTAATAGAAGTAGCATGCGTACTAGAGCTATGACAACGGCGATCAGCTGTGCTACTGGTCACGTTGTTACGATATATAAGCGCAAACGTGGATACAGACACTTTTTTTTTTTACTTGGGGAAAATCCTCATAGGACCGTCCTGGCCGCGAAGGGGTAAGCAGCCGGGGTGTGCCGGACTTTTACCAGCTGAAACCCCAAGGTGACTACTTCTGCGAATTAGTGGGGACTGCGGGTCCTGTAATCAAATCGCCGCAGCCCCACTACGCCGCGCCTGACAGGCACAATCACGGTGGGGAGACGCCACCTCCCCCGATATCACCTAGTATACTTCAGCAGAGCGCGTCACAACGCACCGCCGTCTTCTCCGGGGTACAGACACTAACGTATCTCTGTACACCTCAAAAGGGATATAGCATGACGATGTATTATTATTATAAATATCCAATAAATAAATCTAGTACATTCTCACTAAATCAAAATGTAAGGTTGAGATATACAGGCGTCACTTGGCTGTGGAGAATTGATTACAGGACCCACAGTCCCCGTCTATATGCAGAAGTAGTCACCTTGGGCTTTTAGCCGGTACAAGTCCGGCACACCTCGGCTGTGCCACCCCCTGCGTGCGGCCGGGACGGTCCAATGAGGATTTACCACAAGTAAAAAAAAATACAGGTGTCACTTGGACATATGGAAATATGCGGAGTAACGCTTACAGATCGCGTTAGATCACTTCAATACGCAGAATGATTGGTTAGAAAGATAGTGTCATCGATAGCATGCTTCCATGTTTCGATACGTGGAAAGGATGAATGATGAAAAAATTACGAAAAAGTAATACATTATAAATGTGAGTAGAAGTAGGAGACGAGGCCGGTCGAGACTTACTGGCGCAAACCAAGTAAAGAGAGTTCTGATGGAGGGTCATGGAAACAGTACGTTGAATCGGCGAGAGTGTATCAATGAATGTTTAGGAAGCGAGACAGGTTTGCGGAAATGGAGAAAATCGGCATTTTACTTTCTCTGCCTACCCCAATAGAGATTCAGCGTGATGATAGATAGATATTTTCGCAAATTTTCGTGTTAATGGCATATCAGTTTTTGGCTGACTCATTGCAATAGATTTTGCTCACCAAGCTGATGTAATATTTATTATCAACGATTCAAAATTAATTACTAGGCCAATTTGAGTATACATTTTTTAATTACGAGTTTTAATTACATTTTTTGTAATAATATGAGAACAGACGGTTTGAAAAGTTAATTATAACAAAAAGCGATCTCAACAAGTTGCGATCCTCCGTCCGGTGTGAGATTAAAGCGCGGCCATAGTAGATTACAGGCTTATTTTAAACTCCCATATAAAAAGACTCAAGTACTTATTATTTACTATTACTTATGTAGGATGGATGTTATTGTGTGAAATATTATTATGTATGAAGTATTATGCGTAGATCGGAACGTATGTGAGTGAAAGGCAGGAAAGATAGAAAAAGAGAGAGGATAAACGGTTTTTTTTATGACGCGAGCGCTCTGTGATATAAAGACGAAAAAAGTGTTCATCCGTAAAATTATTTTTGAAAAAGTGCAATAAAGTAGTATTTAAAGTTTATTTGGCATTTATTTGGTCTAAAGATCCCCAAAACTACACTTATTTAATTTTATTTATTTAAAAAACCTGATAGCACCATGTTGGTAAGCCTTGCTTGTAACGTTGAAAGTCTTGGGTACGAGTCCCTGTAGCCTAGAACATTTCTATGATGACTAGGTTAGTTTGTCGCGGGTCATGTATGTGTATATGTAATAAAATGTATATATCTTTGTCTAGTACCCATAGTACCAACGCTATCTTAATGTCAGACTAGATCAATGTTTGTAATTAATTGTCCAAAAAAATATATATACAGATATATTACTACTAGCTGAACCCGCGAACTTCGTACCGCCGACAATCAATGAATATCGTGTTAATTTTAGGAGCGATTAGTGGGTCACCCCGAGGGTTTTTAGTCAGTAGCAGTCAGAGACCCCGGGGTCGTTCCCCTCACAGCGGTCCTGATAATCCTATCCAGGATTTTCTCCGCGATACCAATAAAAGTAAATGGATTTACTAACAGTCTGCCTATATATGTATATCGGAGATGAAATGTCAAAGGAGAATCTTTAAAACCTAATAAATTATTCTATTTATATGTTAAGCCAATAAATCGGGTCTTAGCTACGCAGACCAAATAAAGAGAGTTCATAAGGAGGGAAAAGTCCTTACTTTGGTTAATAAGTAACCTTATTTTTTTTTTCTGACTCGACACAGTGACTGCACCATACCTGATGGTAAGCATGGTGCAGAAAAAAAACGCCAACGACTATCGATAGGCAAGAAAAACCCAACGGTAGTCGCAGCGATCATGCCGGCCTGCACAAATATCTCTTCACGTTACGCTTAAAGGATCCCATATCATAGGATGGCGGGAACACGCTCGCTGGAAGACCATTCCACACCCCAACGACACGGCAAAAGAAGGAGTTAGAGAACTTCTTAGTCCAAGCTGGGATGTGAGAAACCGTAAAGCTGTGACTCCGCAAACCCGCGCGCGTGGTTCTATTCAGGAAAGGAGAGGGTGGAACAAGGTTAAACAACTCTTCAGAACACTCGCCATGATACAGACGGTAGAAAACGCTCAGTGAGGCAACATCTCTGCGCAACTGGAGCGGTTCAAGATGCTTAGTCACGTCAGGATCATTCGCAATGCGGACAGCCCTCCCCGCTGCAACCTATCCAGGGCGTCAAGTAAGTACTGAGCAGAACCATCCCAAAGATGCGAACAATATTCCACCTTAAGTCCACTTTCATCGATTCTCGAATACAACGCGAAATCGATTCTCATGCAGTGCACAAGCGTTCATTATGTGAGGACAACCGAACCTGAAATAACCCGAACGGGCCCGAGGACTCATTCAAACAACTGTTTCACTTGTATATCCTATCCCGTTCATTCTCTAAACTAATATTCTACCTGTGCATAGTAGTATAATTTAATATCAGGTTTAGATGGGAACAGATCTCAATCACCGTTTCATTCTCGGCCTGCTCGAAGCAGACTCACTCTTCATCGGTCAACTTCAAGCTTTTAAACAGTGGCGGGTGTTGTAGAAGTATGAGGTTACGTTCATGCATTCTTTCACAAGATGGCGTCGATATTATAATATAATAAGTAGATACACTCCCCGTTGCTGACAATATAAATAGTACTATGGCCTGCTTTTCTTCCTCAATACTCTGATACGACTCAGAAAATAACGGATGACTGATAGAAATTGGATAGCGGGTGACGGATTCAGTGCGTAAGCTACCATACAAATAATTTTACGGTTACTTCGGCACGTATTTTGTTATTACGTTTATTGTTACGCAGATATTATATATGCAATTTTATAGTTGTTCGGTAGGTACATGTCATAAATGGAATTAGGATTGTCTTGGTCTGAATTTGTCCTGTTTGTGTGAAATTGATTCTAGGTTGGTTGTGGCGCGTAGACCCTTGCACACGCGCATGGTTATACACCCATTCATGTACGCATACGTAGAAGTACACACACACAGACACACACTCAAATATATATTATATACACACAGGGCTTTGACAGAAAATCAACGTCGAGAGTGATCCACTTTCGTTGACCACGACACACGTTAATTGATAAGGTAGTATAATTTTTCGTAGTGTGTGATCATCATTAGAATAACTTCTGAAACATCGATCGATTATTCAAATAAAAATTAATTGAATAAATATCAAATAAGAACTAACAATATAAAAACAAAGTGCACATTGCAAACGTAAACCTAGACGCCGGGCTCGGTTTTTATTTACCAAGTTAAAATTGGGAAACGAGATTTGTCCAACCGAGGTAAGTCCCTTTTAAGCGCGCACAATACTCGAACAAAAGAAAACTTGAAGCCGAAAAAGCTGGACACGGTCTACATTCGTTAATAGACTTAGGGGTGAACCGCACCGCTTCCACGTTCCACCAACCGAGGATTTAGCCAAATTCTATTTTTATACTAACTGGGTAAAATGTACACATACATAACACGCGATAGTAAAATTGCAAACCAAGATATTTTTTTTACATTTTGTTTTATGTTTTCAGGGTAACACAGTAATATACAAACAATAAAAAATACACAAAAATATACAGAATTCTTGTAATTTCGAAGCATTTTATGAGACTTGATCATATTGGATCCGCCACCTTGAATATTCAAAATATAGCCTCAAATTCTTAATCAGCAACCTCAAAAACCCCTTGTATATATAGTTTTCAGAGACAATTATAACATTAGAGACGTGAATTTTATTGATAATATTCATATCATTTATCAAATAATGTTAATTTTTTTTCACATTTTGATATCTTGAAGAGGTTAGGTTGATTCAAGGCATACAAAAAAATCTATTTATAGTTTAGATATTTTGTGCACTTTTAGTTGTGGTTTGGTATCGATTCACTAACTTTATTGATAAGAAACAAATTCACAAAAAAAAAATCTATAAAATTTTGTGTCTTTTTTTTTTAATGCGCCATATTGGTTTTGAAGTCATTTTTATGCCAATGTGACTGCTTGAATCGCAAGAGCGACCTCAAAATTAGTAGAATAGGTATGTTTGTAATTTTTTATTTTAGTCCTTCAAGGCGGAAAAATAAGTCTCTAACATGGTATGGAAATTGTGCTCTTCCCGGACTTATCGGGTTAAAACTGTCTCCATAGCTGTACAGTTAATAATAGCAATAAATCCACTGAATGGAAGCATTGCAAAAACAACACAAATTGCCTCTGACATTATGAACAGAGACAATTAGTTTAGAAAAACTTAATGTCACAACACGCCAGTTTGGTGATATGCTTTCTCGACATCTAAAAGTCTCCCTTTAGTAAGACTGTTTAAACTTCAGTGTCACGGCTTTCTTTATGAAATTAATGGCATTTAAAACAGTCATACCATTCAGATTTTATTATTCTAGAAAACGATTTTACCTTAGTAGCGAATTAATTGGGTTCAATAACTTTCCTTGCCCCTGAGCAATGTAACAAAAGAAGAAAATTCTGAACAAGGACCCCACAGTCACCCTGAGTATGGGACGGATGTAGAATACCCCATTTTATTAAATTGTGTCTGCAGAGGCCAACCTAGACAGGAAGGCGGATAATCCCGAACATCATGATGACTTTCATCGTTAGTTGTGACGTTGGTCAACTGTTATCCGAAACGAACGATAAGACAATTAGATATTTTACTAGTAAGATCGAAGCATAAAATCTTTCTTTTTTTTTACAGCGGCCTGGCCTCAAAACTGTTCTATACCTGATGATGCAGTCCAAAAACGGTGGTTTCTGCCAAAGAACTTGACCACGATGATAAAACCGTTGTCTTATATTCAAAGCCTGTACCGGATACAGTTATAAACACAGTGTTTAAGAATTTAATAATATCAAATATTAACATACGCATCTTATCCAACTCTTGATCACTGAACTGTCAGATACTTTACAAATCCAGATGAAATCTTTGAAAATATCCCGATAGCAGTGACGTGCATAGGATATTTGGACAAGGTAGGCAGAATTCGAGTAATTAATTTAAATATTATATTATGATAGTAAATATTATATTTCTTTCATAGGAATAATATATTGATTTCATAGGACAGACAGCATGAATATAGAATAGATATGGATACAAAAGGTTCCTTTTTGGTTAACTTTAAGCAATTTATTTCAGACTTATTTATCATAAGGGCATGCAATGCTTGCATGCATCTAGGGAATGAACGCTACTGCTCGATAGCATATTAAATTTCAACGGACAAGCTTTGGTTAGCCTAATTGGTTCCGTCTAAGTATCGACGAAAAGTTACACACTTAAAAGCACATTTGAAGCCCACTGAGTGTTTGCAGACAATCCACCCGCTTAAATTCAAAATGAGAAGGATGGTCTTGTCTGAAACTAACATTTTACGGCACCGCGCTAAGCTGATTTCCGAAAGGCGGACAGGAAGTGCATTAGAATTTTGTACATTCACGGGAATTCACTAGCTTATGCACATACCCTGGTGCCTCAGCTTATTCGAAATGTTTATAAGAGAGCTTATGTCCGGAAAATGGTAAAATGTTTTGCATCATTTTTGTGTACCGCTCTTAAATGGTTGGTACTTACAATTCCTTTTAGCTTCTACTAGCTTTCAAAGCTGCATGATTAATTATTATCAGGCACGGATATTTCAGTGTATTTATTCTGTAAATTTATATTTTCATCTTAGATAGTAAATGAAATCTATCTAGTCCAAGAACTTATTGTAACTACTGTAGAATGTTTTCTAATTATAATAGCGTTTGTAAATCTTTTGACAATTTTCATTCTTCCTTACCCGCTGCCAAACATAAAATGAGTAGACAGTTCATTTACTTTTCTTTATACATAACATGTATTTCGCTTTTCTTTCTTCCCTTACTTGTTCCCATTTTATTCATTTTTCTTGATGTTATTAGTATTGTTTGCTGCATTCACTGTTAAAAAAGCAATGCCTTTATTTATTTAATTGTCATTTTTGTTTTGAATTTTATATTTTTGTGTAATGTCCGATTTGTGGACTAAATAAAACAACTAAAGGCAACAAACATGTATTTGTGCAAGGTCTTGCGATACATTTTTTATGTTTTTTACTAGGATCAATTCGCCCAAAATAGCATCTTTCACTTGGGAGAGGTAGTTATTGCTTCACCCTAGTAACTGCTGACATTAGAAGTTAATTAAAAGCCTATTTAGAAAGAATAAAACTTTAAGATAAACATATCCAACGGCATAAAGTTATTTCCACCCAGGGAGATTTTGGCGATATTGAATTATATATATATATATATATAAGAAACCGCGTTTCTCACTAATGTACTTTGAGTCAATGTTCTCAAAAAAATTACGTTTAAAGTAAATATCCTTTCACACCTCGACATGTCGGCGTCAGCGTCAGTGGCGTGCATCCCATAGAAGCATACAAAAGCATTATCTTATTGTACTTTTAACATTTAATACTTATATTGATTTAAAAATGTAGTCCAATTTGGATTCTCAGACTTCTGATAATTGCCAGATTTTAAGTTAATATATTTAATAAATGTCTAAGTATAAAAAAGTAGCGCTTTTTTACTTCTATGGGTCGCACGCCACTGGTCAACATACCCCTAAAACAACGATGAGTTAGTGGTACTTAACAAATTTGCAACCTAGGATACGTCATTTACTGTTAATATATAGACTGTGCAAGACATAAACCGTAGTATATGTATTTAGGTACCCTAATAAGTATTAAACATTATACAGGCAGAATGGCCTTTTATTGCTGATTAGTGTCGGATCGAAGCTTCGGCCGCTGCTTCGGCTTTAGCTACCTTAATACCTCTAGTTTAGTATATATAAATATATCAAACTAAAACTTCAAGCTTTAAAGCACAATAGGATGTGGACAGTGACTGGATTTATTATATGTTTTGTTTGATTGCATGTATATCCTTTGTTTTTATTTTGTTTGAAATTTAATTATGGTCTCCAAATGTGTATGTTGTTCCATTTTACTCAATAAACGTTTATTTCTTTCTATGATATTAGATATAATTATAGCGGCATTCATATGTTCTATTTCGTATACCTTGTCTTTTTAATTTCATTTTCAACGTTCCCCATGTTGGTTGATCATTAATATAAAGTAAATTATAATGAAATAATAATCATTACAATAATATTACCCACAGACAGGGACAGATATATCCACACAGAACCCTATATACATACGTGCATATTTACTAAAGCTGAAATATGGTTTTAATTAGAAGAATAAGAAGATGAAAACCCTTTCACTTTTTGTTTTTTTGCAGGCTTCATATAAAGAAATTAATATTTGGCTAATTTTTTTCTTTAATATGTGCTAGTTCAAAATGTGCTATAATAAAGCTGTGATTTTTATTCAATAAAATAAATAAATAATTAATTTACTTTTAACCAACCTGGAACTGAATTTTATGGGGTTTTTAAACCATCAGCTTCATCCAGACATCATCCTATAATCAGATACTAATTAAAAGTATTTTAACGATCACAATCAGATGAATGTTTCATTTTGCCGCGTCCTAGAAACCTTAATATTTAACTAAAATTTCGGTCCATGTAAATGCTTTACCGAAAGCGTTTTTTTAACGAAATTGGACAAGCCGAAGTTTTCAGTGAAGCACTACTGTACAACAAAACAGCTGAGTCGGCTCGAAGGACCATTCGCGCGCACCGGCGAAACAATTAACCGGGGCCGCGATGCGAATCTGTTTGAAGTTTAATTATCGCAACGTGATGTATTGTGCCGCCGCACCGTGGCAGTGACTCGTTAGCCTCTGCGATGCCGCCAATAGTCTCATTACTGCCTCTGAAACGTTGCGAAGAGCGTGCGGTGCAGTTGAAAGATTTAATGGCATATATTCCTTTGTACAGCTTTGTTTCGGACATTCCTGTTGCACAAGCAATCCGCAATATAATCTATATATTATATTATAAAGCTGAAGAGTTTGTTTGTTTGTTTGAACGCGCTAATCTCAGTAACTACTGGTTCGAATTGAAAAATTATTTTTGAGTTGAATAGACCATGTATCGAGGAAGGCTTAAGGCTATATAACATTACGATGGAATTATTAGGAGCGAAGAAATAATGAAAAATGTGACAAAAACGTAGAAAATTATTCATCCTTGAGGGCTTCCATTGCGTGCGTTGCAAAAACTGTTCAAGATACCAAAAATATATGTATGAAAGAATTATTCCTCTTGAAATGATCTAAAAAAATGTCCTCGACAGTATATGTCTATCTTTTAAGATTAAGTCACTAGAACCGTTTTTATGGTAAACAAATTTGGTCGAAATTGATGCATTATTTGTTAAGAGTTGTATCAACGTAATAATATTAATCTTTATCCAAATAAATGTGTTGTTGATTAAGAGTATTTAATTGTGAACAAAATTGTCTTTGACCTCACTTAATTTCAGTGAACATCTTAGAAGATATTACAAAACCTTATATAGCAAAACAACGTTTGCCGGATCAGCTAGTTTATAATAAAGAGCGTTAACTGAGGAGTGGATTCATTTCTATTGTCATAAAAAAAATATCGTATATATTAAAAAAAAACAATGAGATCCATTAAGTAATGTAAAAATCATCTCGAAAGTCACAGCCACAAGATACTCGCTGATCCAGACAGAATATTTTTTTAATGAGAAAGACAGGACATGAGGTTTTCCCGCACACTGCCTATTACGATGGCTTTTCTGGAGATGATCAACTCCAGAAAAACCATTAATAATGTGAGTAAGCCTGAGAAAGCAGTCCGCGTGCCGGTACCGTTGGTAGATTGCGTAGTTTGCTCCCACGGTCGGTTTTCCGCAGCGCGAGAGGTTTAGTCAGTAAGAGCCTGAAGAGTCTGACGCAACCCCGGCCGTCACCTTCACGGCGACAAAGAAGTCCTATGATGGATTTTATCCTGGTAAAAAATTATAGCAATTTCAGCTAAAACCGTATTTATTCGTAATTTCAAGCCTGATCTGTTGTAGTCAGTGATGTCACAGTGCCCTTATTGAGTCCATTTCTCACTTGCCATCATTGGTACCTTTGCTAATATTTCAACTGCGAGGATATCGTATCCTAAGGAGGTAATCAAATATTAAAAATTGCACAATTCTTATTTCCTCTCATCCGTTGAAACCCATTACAAGACCCTAAACATGAACCTGATTTTCATAAAATCTAATTGGAATTTTGTATACTCGTAAGTTTAATAAAAAAATATATTTCTTTATATTTATTAATTTGTTTATGTAAAATGTTTTTCTTTTTTGCCGATAGTTGTAGTGTTTTTTTTCTGGACTGCATCATGCTTACCATTAGGATTGTGTGGTCACTATGCCGAGTCAGAATAAAAAGTAGCGTCTATAACTCTCAGTCTTAGATTGTTAAAAGGAGCACGAAAGGTCATTCACCTTTTTACCTGTCAAATAAAATGATTTCGTTCAGAACTGCACATTCGATCTCGCGGTACTTACGTCGAGATTTGTCAGCATTTCTTGATTTGTATCTTTCCATATATTAGGTCCTTACATATGAAATTGGCGTTTTTCGTACTGGCCACTTTAATCACAAATTTCTCCTCTTTGGTAAGGAATTCCAAATTCAAATTTGTACAGCTATAGACTCATATATTTGTGCTTCGATGATCGTCATTCATTTGTTTTTTTCTTCTGTTTTTTTCTGTTTGCGTCACTCATTTTACAAAATGGAAAACTTAAAATATTGCATTATTTACGAGTACGAGTTCCGCCGTGGCACTAGTGCTGCGGAAACAACTCGAAGGGTGAATGATGTGTATGGCGGTCGTGTTGCAAAAGAAAACACAGTTCGTTTTTGGTTCCAACGTTTTCGTTCTGGAAATTTCGACCTGCAGAACAAGCCCCGTGGACGGCCTGAGACTCAAGTTGATAATGAAGAGTTGAAGGCTATTGTGGAAGCGGATCCATCGCAAACCACGTCCGAGTAAGCTGCAGGCTGCGATGTTAGTGATAAAACTGTTTTAATTCACTTGAAGCAAATTGGGAAGATAAAAAAAACTTGAAAGGTGGGTACCTCACGAATTGACTGAAGCAAACCGGCAAACGCGCGTCGACTGCTGCGTTACATTACTAAACCGGCACAATAATGAAGGTATTTTAAGCCGAATCATTACCTGTGATGAAAAATGGGTTCTTTACGATAATCGGAAGCGCTCAGCGCAATGGTTGGATCCTGGCCAGCCAGCCAAATCCTGCCCCAAGCGAAAATTAACCCCAAAAAAGTTACTTGTAAGCGTTTGGTGGACTAGTGCCGGTATTGTTCATTACAGTTTTCTCAAATCTGGCCAGACTATTACGGCTGATGTCTATTGTCAGCAATTGCAAACCATGATGGAAAAGCTAGCGGCTAAACAACCTAGGCTGGTCAATCGCTCCACGCCACTGCTGCTTCACGACAACGCTAGACCACACACTGCGCAACAGACGGCTACTAAATTAGAAGAGCTTCAATTGGAAAGTCTAAGACATTCTCCATACTCCCCGGACCTTGCTCCAACAGATTACCATTTTTTTCGAAATTTGGATAACTTCTTGCAAGGGAAAAAATTCAACTCCGATGGGGCAGTCCAAATCGCCTTCAAAGATTTTATTGATTCCCGTCCGACTGGTTTTTTTAGTAAAGGGATCAATGAACTACCTATGAGATGGCAAAAGTGCATAGAAAATAATGGTTCATACTTTGATTAATTAAATATATTACATTAAAAAATATTCGACTTTTTGTTCCTCCCATACAAAACGCCAATTTCATATGTAAGGACCTAATATTTCTAATTCCGTGTTTAAGCCATACAAATATTTGTTCTGTGTGAAAAAAAATTAAGTTATCGCCCGTTGCATTTCAATAACGACACAAAGTAAACGCTTCAAAAACTACAAGAGGCGACGAACATGAATCTTGGCTCATCCCACGGGACCGGGGCAGGTTGATCCCCATTAGGACGGGATAAGTCGCCTGCAATCCCTTTATATAGCTGCGCGCCCTTCCCCTGATATCCGTACTATCAATTCAATCTCACGATCTCGGATTATATCGGCAACTGAATTCGATACTTATTATTTCTTCGTTTTCAATATTAAACCTATCTAATAACCTATATAATATTATAGTAATATTACGAATCTTATACAATGGTAGTAGGCATAGCATATCGCTTTTTTTCTCCGTAGGAAAAAAATGGCTGGAAATGGTCTTTACACCTTCAATAAACAAGAGGGGCGAGAACTTAGGACTTTCAGCCAACGACTTACGGGCTGAGTGGCAACGCAACGACACCCCTGTGAGTACGAACCTCAACTTGGGCGCGCTAAGGTGAAAACCAAGAAACCCAAGAAATGTGTCATGTACCTTAGAGAATGCAGAAAAGAATTGACCAATTTACCAGGCAAAAAAAGGTAAGTTATCTAGGTGCCAAGCTGGCGGCGAAAAAAATCACACTGAAAAATACTTGAATTGTGCTTTTGGCGAGCATTTAATACTTCCACTTGGCAGAGTTCGGCAGCACTTGTTGATTCACTGACATTGTTATTGAGTATAAAGGGGAATGATCACAGATTATAATAATAACATATTGTCATGCCATATCCCTTTCGGGGTGAGCAGTAATAACCGGGTGAATAAGGACCAGTACCGCAGCCGATCGCAGTTCACACAGTACTAGTAGATATGACATTTCTATTAGATGCTACAAGGTGCCTCATATTTTTCTTCACCGGTGAGCATTTGGTGACTTAGTTCATACTTAATTTAAAAAAAGTGGTACCTGCAGGGATTCTCACCTACGAATACACACGTGTCCCCCCGTATGGATACCAGTACCTTATCCACTATGCCACAATAACATCCACACACACACACACACACATTTCGAGGTGAGCGCGCATTGCGATAGCGGCTGTACAAAGCATTTTCGTCTCTTGCCAGTCGTTTTTTTTTTACAGTGGCTCGGCAAAGTGACAACAGTGCACCTGATGATAAGTACAGTGTAGTACAAAAACAAAAACCACTATCAAAGCACTTAAATCTATTGCGTCTCGGTCGTCATGTCATGCCACGATTGAAAGTCTCCAGGTATATGAGTTACGAGACGTACACCAGTTGATCTAAAAAGGCCGAAATGAGTCACAATAAAGGTTTTTACACTTGTGTACTGTGGTCAGGACCTAATTCGTGCTCTCGCCCTACCACCATGGTCGTTTCCTTTCTTGTACTAGAATGTATTGCAATGTAGTTACATTGTCGAGTCAGCATAAAACTCAAGAATATTGTTTTTATTAAAACAGGGCAAAAAGCCAGGCTCTAGATTGGATTGCTCAGGGTAGCACAAACCGCGGCTGTTCCAGAAAAACCTCGAGACGCACGGTTCTGATGGAGTCAAGTGACGTTGTAGGACCTGAAGTGAGCTGAAGTAAGATTCGTAGGATAGCTTATAGTGGAAATATGCAGAAGACGCCCCCTGCCTCAGATAAAGGGCTATAAGCATATTTTTTGACATTCAGTACCCTACATCAGAACTTTCTTTATTTAGTCTGTATAGGTAAGTCTCGGACGACCTCGGCTTCAACTCACATTCATATTCATTTCCTTTTTTTTTGTGTGTAAAATTGTACGCTTTTTTCGTGTAGTCCACACTGAAAGTCTAAAAAAGAAACGGTTTAGGTCTAAAAAAGATTCGAAAAACCCGTTAGCAGGAAGAGAGTTAAAAATAAACTAGGAATATTAGAACACGGTATGCCTAGAACAAACGGAACGGGCAAAATTAAAGCTTGTGTGTGTGAAATGAATTGCTGGATAGCGGCCGAGCTTGACCGCGCGACCGCAATGCTAAGCAAATGTCAAATAAACCAAAGCTCTCTCGGCTAGGGTTGTCAGCTTTCAGCGAAAATACATGCGGGTATAGTTTGGCCAGATTTAGCGAGTTTCTACACATGCTAGCAAAGCTCCCGAACAAAAAAAAATAGAACAAAATGAGCTTGAATTCGCTTCCATAGTATATATGTTATTATTATTTTCTCTTCATCGATCATACTTAAAATTTCTTTAAATTTTAAAATATAAAAACGTAAACCAATGGGGGCAAAGCCCAACAATCTCAGAGTGAGGAACCAACTAACAATGCGCGCCGTATCGAGTAACACTGCCATCTATATCCGTCCCCTGATCCCACAACCAAGTGAAAGCCTCTTGAGATGGCAATCAAGGCTCTTTGCGATCAGCCCATTAGTCGATATGACTATCGGGACAACAATTGTTCAGTTCATATCCCACATGCTGGTAATCTCTTGTACGAGGTCTAAGCATTCTGATGATTTTTCTTTTTCCGCTTGCACATGAAACTCATCACGTGGTATGGTGATATCAACAAGTATTGCCCGGCGCGCAGACCGATTTACTATCACAATGTCAAGTCTATTAGCAAAAATATTCCTATCAATAATAATAGGTTGATCACAGGAATGTAGCGGTCAGGTGTGGCTTCGCAGTACGCAGTACAACGGAGCAAGTTAAATAGTTTCCTCAGAGTACAAGGCGGATGTGCGAAATAGTTTAGATTGCGAGTGGTGTAAAATTTGATTTGAAGTAGTCTCTTTAATCTTTGGACACTCCGTAGTTATGTACCCTTGGCAGAGTAGCCGTGGTTTCATGATGACGCATTAACTTTGGATAACGCCAGCTTCGCGATACGTCTCCACTTGTTGCGGTCCTCAGCGACACGGAAACATTGGACTATGGATGTTTGCTTTTATCTAGTCTTAGGAATACGTAGGTAGTCGACCGCGTGGCCACTTTTCCGCTTACCCTTGGACAACGAGTCGTTCCATGTACTGTTGGTGTTGAACTAGGAATTTACTGTGTACAAAATCCGGATGGCAACCCTACCAGTAGGGCCGTTACACAGATGGTGCCGGCGACCGCGCCTCCAGCGGCTCCAACTAGACCGCGGTCTGAAGGGAACCGATTCAGTTTACTCATTCGCGTTTAAATATTAGATCGTTTCCGTGCCCCGGTGTTTATTGTGTCTCTGGCCTAATTACGGCGCACGCAAATTACATTAACGTCGCTTTGGGGCTGACACGCTGATATTTGTAATTGATCTGTTTCATTAGGGCTGCGCGGAATAACCATAATTACCATCCGTAAAATATTCTCACGGGGCAGTTTCGATTTTTGATAACATGTGACAATCGTTGTAATTTTTATTCGGAGTTCATTAATAAATTTAAAGATTATCGGGAATTTATAAACGCGGTCTGTAATACTAAGAAATTAGCTTCGAAAAAATAAAGCATACCAAAATAAAACAAATACAACTCGAAATAAAAAAGTAATATAGCATTTTTTTTATCACGATAATAACGGTAGTTGCGGACATGGGAATTCAGTACTTAGGCAGTCTGCTGCCCGGAGGAGAAGGAGGTGTCGCGCGGCGTCGGGTGCGCTGTCCATAAGATAGGTTTGGAGGGGTGGGTTCTTCATACCCACCTCTCCCAGAGATGAAGCTTTAAGCAGGCTGTTCGTTTCCGGGGCGTCTGAAGAATATGGATTCCCAGGTCCGGATGAAATGATTACAACACCCTGGGGTGTTTTTAGTCAGTAGGAATCTGACATACCGCGCTCGCTTCTTTCACAATGGCCTTGATGGTCCTGTGCAGGATTTTCGAACGGGTTACCAAACAAAGAATACGGAAAATTTGAAAAAGGGTGTCGACAAAAATCTATTTCAGTTAGAATTCGGCTGATATGTGACACTTTTAATATTTAATTATTGATATGCCTTACTTATTTATACGATCACGTCAAGGGATCCGACAGACCGTGTTACCGATGCCGTCACGCTGATCCGGCATTAAACGTACCACTCTGAGCGGAGTGCATCCGCCCTTATCACGTTACGGTCGGAAAACACGCCAACACGCCTCGACCTGAGCGATTCATTACCGCGCTCTGATCGATATTATGTAATTTACTATATGCAACATACAATTCTTATTACATAATAATTATACAATCACTTTACAAGATCTGGAACGCCGTGTTACCGATGCTATCGCATTGATTCAGCATCTATAGTACGTCTCTGAGTGCATTCACCCTAATCACGTTACAGGCGGGTATCAGGCACAGGCTCGATTGGCCGTGGAGCACATAGACTTGTTGACGAAGACTAAAATGCAGAAAATCGAGCATCGACATAAAGTCGACTGCCTCGCAGTCTTCTACCGGTTGAGCAATGGAGAATTCTCAGGGGGCTACATGCTGATTCCGTTAGCCCCATTTCATCATGAAACCACTAGAAATAAGTGTCGGATAGCATCCATATGTGGTGGATGTTCCTTATATTCGCACGAAAAGATTCGCTTCTAGGTTCATCATGCGAATAGATAAATAGTGGAATATGTTGCTAGTAAACATATTTTCATGACCGGAGGATGATATCTTTACACTCTCAACTTTAAGTTTGCTTAGACTTTACTAAAACATTACCATTTATATTACTCAATTATGTTAAAGGATTTGGTAAGTCACTGATTTTGTCAACATGGATTTGGCTCTGCGAATACTATGGCTATACTCAAGTTTCTATTGTAAATTACGTTTTTTTGTCAAAACGAATTTATTTTTAAGCTTTGCTAAGCAAAGTCAAAATAGCTTATATAAATCTCAGCCTGAGAGTCTTTAAGAGAAGAGTGAATAGGTATTGGTTGGACAGACGCGGCACATCGTCGGACTCATCTTCATCTTCCACCAGGTGTGAATGAGACCAAGCGTCCTCTTCTAAATCATAAAAAAATAATACATCAAGCCGCATCACCTTGAGCAATTTATTAGTATTTTTAGTTGATATCATATGCAATTTTATCATAATATCTCATTAGATATGAATTATACGCTCGCTCCACAAGTTTCGACAGGCCATGTTAACAATGCCGTCATGCTGATCCAGTATTAAATGTTCCTCTTTGGACGGAGTGCATCCGCCCTTATCACGTTACGAAGGGATAACATGTCAAACCGTCCAGCCCTGAGCGTTTTATTACCACTCTCTGATCGATATTATGTAATTTATCACATGTAATTATAGATACGGTCACTTCACGAGATCCGACCGGCCGTGTTAAAGAGCTATCACGTTGATCCTGCACAAAAAGTATTTCTCTGCGAGTGCATTTACGGAAGGGTAACACGCCAAGCCACTTCACCCTGAGCGGAATTTACCGCCCTTTAATCGATATAATGTAATTTACCATAATGTTAAAATCTCATTAGCTATTCATTATACACTCACTTCACGAGATCCGACCGGTCGTGTTACCGGTGCCGTCACGCTGATTCAGCATTAAACGTATCTCTCTGACTGGAGTGCATCCGCCCTTATCACGTTACGGACGTGTAACACGTCAAACCGTCCGCTCTGAGCAAATTATTGCTGCTCTTCGCTCGATATTATGCAATATGAAGTAATCAGCAACTTAGATTGATCCAATTTATTTTGATATCTCTGTTTGAACGAAAGTTATTAGGTCAATAAGAAAAAATTGCAGATACACATTAGATTTTTCTTAATATAAATATAATTGTGGAAAAGTATATACATTACACAAAGGTATACTTGACTAGTTAAGATACGCACATGGTGGCGATGAATGATAAAAAAAGATATGCAATATGAATCTGAGTAGAAGAGCCGAGGGTCTTAATCTTTTGATACATCTTCACGGAATATAAACATTTTTCTTGTCATTTAACTTAGTTATTATTAAGTAAACCTTTAATAAAAATGGCGCTTATCTACACTGAATCTTCAATACGTAACGTCTAAAGAATTATTTAATCTTACGTACTTACTAATGAGTTTAGAGAAACATAAATTGTACCATAATTTCTATTTAAATTTTGTTTTCCATCATCACGCTTTTTACCTTTCAGGGTGAGCAGAGATTAATGTATCTCTGTATTAATGTATGTAATGATTGTATGAGCTATCCGTTTACATATCGTGACCAAAGTGAGCAGTAGCAGAGCTGATCGCCATTCTCACAGCACTATAACACATGACATATCTATTGGATACTATATGGGTTTCCTCACAATATTTTCCTTCACCGGTGGGCATTTGGTGCCTAAAACCGTAATTGATCTGGAAAAAACCCAATTGTACATGTCAAAATTTGAACCTACAAAATTCGCGTCGCCGCGTATATATACCGGTCCCTATCCACTAGGCCAGCATGCTCATAGTTTTCGTTATCGTTCATATAATGAAGTGACTAGGAAGAAATGGATCGTGATATTTTCTTAGATTAATTTAAAAAAAAATGTACAATTTATACACATTTCAACTTCACACTTTGTATAATCGGCAATCACAACTCTGTAAAAAAAAATTACTTTTACATACGACGTCATCAATCACAAATCCATCGAAGCCTGGACGATTACATCACATATATCAGTACAAAACGCGGTCACGATATCAACTTCCGGTCACTAAACGACCGCCGGAAACCGGAAACGAAATGCGTAAATACATTCAGGTTGTTAACGGTGAAAAGGTCTTGATAGCTGACCCAGCAGATATCTATCATCACACCGATTTCACATTGGGGTATGCAGAGATAATGAAACGCCACTTCTTTCCATTTCACTTCGTTGACGTTCAATGAGCGGTTCTTGTTGTCTCTCGCCGATTCCGCATACTCCGGACGGTTCCATCTGATCTCTGCCGACCTTGGCTATTACGTTCACTCATTTTCATTTTGTACTAGCTGTCCCGGCAGACCTTGTTCTGCCCTATTGCTCTAAAACAAAGTCACATTGCTTTTTTAATGTTAATAGCTTCCCCGTCAGATTTTATTCTGCCAAAACCTATTGGCCTGTCAGCTATTTTTTGAAAATTGTTTGAATGAACCTGGCCTTAATGCTATATGTATAAAAATTGACAAATATTGACATTAATATTTATACGTCACTCAATTGTTTTGCCTTCCCGGAACCCGTCCACTGACATTTAAACTTTATGGTATGGTGTTAAAGTTCAAATTGACTTTTAAATATTATTACGAATTTTTTGTATGAGAATATAGAAAAGTGTTTATAGACTTTTTAAGACATTTTTTTTAAATTTCTCTCTCCGTAATAACCTTCCACAGACTTCAATAAACACAACAAAAAAGAAATCAGCCAAATCGGTTCAGCAGTTCTCGAGTTTCGCGCTTATACACATTTAACGATTCATTTTTATATTATAGAAGATGGTTTTTGTTACCAAGATATCAGCCGTGAACGTCCACTGCTGGCCATAAGCCTCCCCTAATGTTTATCAGAGCAACCAGTCGGACGCGACCTGCCTCCAGCGTGGCCCTGCGATCTGGATTAGGTCTTTCATCCACCTTGTAAGTGGACGTCCCATTCTGCGCTTGTCAGTACGTAGTCTCCACTTGAGAACTGTTTCACACCATCGGCCATCCTTTCTACGAGCTGTGTCCTGCCCACTACCACTTCTGCTAGCTAATCCGCTCGTCTACGTCGCTGATTTGCTATTGTCATTCTTTTATAATTCATCCGCTTCATGCGCCCAAACCGAATTGTGAAACTACATTTAGTTCGCTGTCTGTTTGACATTGGCTAAAGAGGTACAGCGTGAAGACATACATATTTTTTGAGTATATATAGATATTCTTTTCAAAGTGCAAAATTTAAAATAATTAATAATATGTCGTCACACTGTATCCCTTTCGGGATGAGCAGCGATACATTGGTGGATGTAGTGATTTAAATTATTAGATAAATATTAAAGTTTCACAATATTAGAAATCGGTTGCATTCGAACCGGCTAGATCACAAATTCTTATTGTTATTGTATTCACGCATATAATACTCATACCCACATTATTTATTTATTAAATCCATTTATATAACTTAATAACTGACAACCCTGTATTTTAGTACGTTGTCGGCGTTCAACGAACTACCCCTAATTTTATTGTCAAATATCATTAATTATTTCATAAGTTTATGACTAATAAACTGTAGAGGCACTACAAATTATAATTAAAACATAATACAATTTATTAATAAAGTCATTCAAACGTTATTAATATATTCAAACTTATTCAGTGTCGCGTTGAAATTCGTGCTATTTGTCAACCCAAACGTTATTACAGTCTCGGAGCCGTTGAGTACGCGTTTTACATTATCATAGCGTTTTTATAAGTGCCAAGATAATTGCTATGACTTCTGTTCCCGATTAAATCGCGACGACAGTCAATGGCTACAAAAAGCTTTATACTAACCTCGGCCAGTCGCGTTTCTGGATCAACCGAGTCAACTAAACAAGCGCAATTTCTTTTTTTTTAAGTATAAGGTTTAGTATAAAAAAATAGTGCAGTAACTGCAGTAGATGATAGTACTGACGTACTTCTGTGATCGATTGGATCGCTAATCAGTTATTCTAAGAAACATTCGTCGAGATAAAGACTTTTTTTGAATTAGTAGTACCTCAATAAAAAGGGAAAAAAAATAGTATTAGGTGTTTTCCATAGAAAGTAAGTTTTTTTTTAATTTAAAAATTAACAATAAAAAAGATTGCATTGCTGTGGACGGTGTTAACAAAAACTTAATATTTTTACGAGTTTATTTTGTATTTAACTTTCGGCCTACTTTCATGAAAAAGAAAAAACGGTGCACGCGCTCTTCGTCTATATTCATACACTTGCAGAATCGTTTACGTCTCTCTGAGGAAAATTTAAACAACGTGTTTACGATCTAAATTCACCGAGACTCCCCGAAAACAACGAGTCATGACTAATGGCAACATTAAAATTCCCTTTTCTTACGCAAAACGCGGCACTCGCGCGCGGCCGCTTCGCTTCTTGCGCCTTGTTGCCGCTTTTAACGCGTTTCCGGCGCGCGTCTCGACGGTTCACCTCGATATTCCCTCATAGACATGCGTTTTTATAATTCCCTAGCTATTGCTTGTGACTTGGTGCCCGTAATTTGCGCTTTTCAAGAATAATTCTGCTGTTACCCCTAGTACTACTATTACTGGCCATTGTTACTGGCCATTTTTTTTTTATTTACAGGCAGAACCTTGACCTTAATCACATCTGGTGGCAGATAAAGATAAGTCCCGCGAAAGACCATGTGCACCGAACAAATACGTATTAATTCTTCACTTAAAGGCTCCCAAGTCATAAGAATGTGGAAAATATGGCTGCTGAAATCATATCCCACTCCTTAGCTGATTGCATGATAAATGTAGAAGCGAATCTTTTCGTGCAGATTGTAAGGAACGTCCACCACATAGAGATGGTATCCAACATGATGTCTAGTTGTGAAACGAGGCTGGTGGAATTATAAGCAATCCGTACATAATCGAGAGTCACCGGCATAGCTCAGTTGATTAGCGAGCTGAAGTGGCAGTGGTCAGGACACCTAGCTCATAGAGAGGACGGCCGATGGAGCAGGAAATTTCTAAAGTGGATACCACGTACTGGCAAGCGCAGTGTGGGATGTCTAGTTACAAGATGGGCAGACGACCTAATCCAGATCGCAGAGGAGACGCTGGACACAGGCCGCTTCTGACCAGTCGCTCTGGAAAACATTAGAGGCGACTTATTTCCAGCAGTGGACGACTTACGGCTGACATGATGACTGTTCCTCTGTTGTCTGCGTTCTATTCTATTATTCAAGTAGCTCATGTCCCCCCTAGAATGCAAAACAAATTTAACATTTTTTAAATGAAGCCTGTGGCACAGAGCATTTATAATTCAAGCTCGCACTCGGCTCGTGAGATACGATATTCTGATTTATGAGAGCAGCTTCAACTGTACGCGACCTCGATACATTGCAAGTGCCGAGACATTTGTCATTGGCGGCGCTTCACTTCATTTTTAAAGCCTTATTTTGCATTCCAGTAGCATATTTTAGCTGGAAATAGAAAATCCTCATTAAAAGAGTATTAATATTCTACGATCCCTACAAGTAGTATAATTTTTTTTTTTAATTAAAGATCACTTACATGTTAATAATAATATGTCGTCACGGTATATCCTTTCTAAGGTAAGCAGAGATAGATTAGTGGTTACATTAAGGATTAGAATATGCTTCCCGCGACTTTATTTCCAAGACTTGGGAGCTTAGGCGAATAGGCGTTTGTTAGGCGGACGCGGTTCATCGTCGGCCTCATCTTCACTTTCCACCAGGTAAGATTAAAATCAAACATCCGTCTGTATATCATAACTCTAATTGCTCCACCCGGGCCTGGAAAACCAAATTCATCCAGACGTCTAGGGAGCGAAAAAGACTTGCTGAG
Organism: Automeris io; assembly: GCA_036320925.1. Lineage (NCBI taxonomy): Eukaryota > Metazoa > Arthropoda > Insecta > Lepidoptera > Saturniidae > Automeris > Automeris io. Next base: position 9,113,472 of record JAUDJH010000023.1, on the reverse strand, counting down.
GCTACCTCGCTGGGAGGGTAGGTGTAAAGAGCTCGCCGCTCTAAAACCTCCCTCTTATCCGGGTTGCAAACATTCTCAAATCTACTGCCTGGCATATAACAAGATCTACGTTACGACCAAACGTAGAAAGAAAGTAATCAGGTGGTTGAGAGACACGCAATAGACGTGTGTGATATTTTTCGGTCTATTTGTTTGTTATTTCATAATTTTGTTTTGTAAGTCTTTGTATTGTTTTCATTATTAGTGCCCGATGTGGTGGCTTTAAGCAACGCTGTACTTTAATGCAAGTACGACTTTGTTATTATTATGTTATGTGATCGCCACTGGCCGCCTTCAGTGGTATAAAAATATAAATATGACTGTCTCGTATATATTAGTACATCTAGTTCAGCTAGTTATCAAAGCATTTCACTTTATTCTGTATACCAACTCTAAATTTATTTAGAGATCTTTCAGATTTATGAAGTCACAACAGAAACTAAAAGTATGTTTAATATAATACAATTTTGGTAGACATAACGTAGTGATTTGCTATATCGCACGTCCGGAACTAAGGTGAAGGCCATGCCCGCTTCAAATGACGAGTTATTTACATTTACGCAACCGACAAGTCAGAAGTTCGCAACATTTTATGTTTATATATTTTTTTTATTTGTAGAGAATTAAACACATTAATCTAGTTTTAATGGAAGCTTGCGCTTGTACTATGGGTACTAGGCAAAAATATACATACTTAAATACATATAACACATCATCCATGACTCGCGACAAACTAACCTATTCATCGTAGAAAAGTTCGGCATTACGGAGATTCGACCTTTACCGTTGCAGGCAGGATCACTGCCATCGCGCTATCAAGCCGTTCTTTCCGCTACTCATTTTAATTTCACTAACATACATGAGTACATTTATTTACAGCGTCTGACTATAATATTATTATTGTATTAATAAAACATGAATGTGAGAATAGTACACTCTGTTTTAGACAGACGATATTAACGTAAGGAAATGTATGATGTTTAAAAATAAGCCTTGAGTATTTTTGATTTCGTATAGATACAATTAGTTGAAATTTTTAGTGCACACCCATTAAAACGTACTGGACTATCTCGGTGTGTTAAATGTCCAAACTCCTTTCCACAGGTTTCACAAATAAAGTTGAAAAAGGGAAGGTAAGCCCGCACTGCAAAGAAAATAGCTAATAATAATTGATTTAATTTCCGATTACTTGATATTTTATAAATACAAAACAGTTGTTTCCGTTAAAATCACAAAAATACATATTGCATAAGTAATTACAAACTAAATATAGTAAATATTCGAATTTGAGTTACTGAAATAAATGTAACTAGCCAGTTATATTATTTCTTCCGTATTTATAGCAAGTACGCAACAAAATTGATTGTTTTTTTGTGGTTTCTTCGCTGCTTTTGTGTCTTTTTTCTTTTTATCGTTTACATATTGCCCTATATCTTCCTGAAAAAATAATTGAAATTGAATAAATAAAAAATCCACAAAAAAAAACTCAACATAATTTAATAAATTAAACAATGACAAAATGTTTACAACACCTGCACTAGAAGGAAAACAAACAAAACCGGTCGCAATCAAGCAAACAAACACGTTCTCCGGAGCACGGCAGACAGTAGTGCTGCACGCTCAGGCGGGGACACAGCTGAGCGATGGATTTCAACGACAAAGTTATCATCATCACCGGCGCTAGCTCCGGCATAGGCGCCGCGGCGGCTAAGCTGTTTGCCACACATCGAGCCACGCTTGCCTTGGTCGGCAGGAACGAGTCCAGGCTGCTCACCGTAGCCGGGGCTTGTGAGGCGTCGAGCGGCCACAAACCTCTCTGCCTGCTCCTCGATTTAACTACCGAAGGCAACTGCGAAGAGGCTGTTCGCAAAACTGTCCAACAGTTCAAACGAATAGACGTCCTTGTCAATTGCGCCGGTAAAGCCTCAGTGACATCACTCTTCGACACGACGACGGAGATATTCGACGAACTGGTAGCGTTGAACTTGCGCGTACCGTACGTGATGACGCAGCAGTGCCTGCAGCACTTGAAGAAGACCAAAGGCAACGTGGTGAACGTGTTCGGAGCCCCAATGAGGGTGAGACCGGGGTTCCTGCCATTTGCCATGATAAGAGATGCGCTGGAGCGGTTCACGAAGGCGGGCGCCTTGGAGCTGGTCACTGAAGGAGTAAGGATGAACGCTGTAAGGCCAGGGATAACAAGAACAAACTTCCTGGCGAATCTGAACGTCGACGCGGATTGCATGGATCGCGTTTATGATAAGATATCAGCCGTGGTGCCTAATAACGTTATAATAGAACCTGAGGAGATAGCTAAAACGATTTTGTTCGTGGCCAGCGATACCTGTCCGAATCTGAATGGTGCTAATTTGGTAGTGGATGGAGCAGCGTCACAATATTAAGTTAATCTAAGCGATATACATTTAAAATTAAACATTAATGTGAAAGTGATAACTGTGACTTAAAATAATTTATAATTGATATAAAATAAAACATTTATCTATTGGTCAATTAAACTCTGAAGAGTACGAATGTGATGTATTGTAGGGTAACGTAATTTATGTTAAACTTACGAAATGATGTTAGAAAAAAGTTCAATGGTCGGGCTTTATTTTAGAGTAATCTCTATTCTATTTTTTGAATATTATAGAGTAGTTCGAAAAGTCTTTTTTTTTATGAGAGTAACGATAAAGGTAATAGAGAAATCGATGAATTTAGTTAGTTACTAGTTCAGACTGTAGAATTTTTGTTTTTGTAATAAGATACTGAATCCGCAAAATCACGAAAACTGTTTATTACCACAGCACGGATCATAAAGTTGGTAAATGCTATTTAAATTTTGGGAAACTATGTGAATTACCTGTCTTTCATAGATTAAAATTAGCTTGTTTGGATTTAAAAGGTATCAAGTACCTAACAAAGTAGAATGTCTACCGTATTTAATTATTTATTCAAGAGTGATCATAGATTTCGATTTGTGCACCTACTTATGCCTAAATAATATCAAATTAAATCTAAGTAAAGAATTATACGCGAAAAATAAATCCACGATATCATATCATCTGAAACACTATCAACAGACTTATAAATTATCTTTAGCCACATAAAAGATAATCCTCATAATGTAACATAATCGAACAGTAAACAAAATAAATATAAATAACGATAACCTAGAAGCTTATCAGTTACCGTCCATAATCGGCCGTGAAAAGTGGTTGGCAAAAAAGCAAAAAACTAAAATAACTAATCAAATTGTTATAATAAAGAAATAATACGATTGCAAAGGATTGAGAAAATATATCTTTAAACCCTATACTAGATGTGAAGACAGTAAAAACAAACATTTCGGTAAGAAAGTTATATTACAATAAGATAAAAGTGATTAGATATAGTTGGAGATCTCATTAAAATACAGAAGAAGCTCGATTATTGCATCAAGAATTAGAAGAACGTGTTATTATAAAAATGAATGGAATCGATTTTCATGATAAGGTGGCCATTATAACAGGCGCCAGTTCAGGCATTGGAGCAGAAACAGCGATCGCTTTCGCCGGATACGGCGCTAAGTTGACTCTGGTGGGCCGAAACGAAGCCAGGCTTCTACGAGTGGCACAACAGTGCTTACATCAACACAAACTTGTTCCACTATGGCTGAATATAGACTTGACACAGAACGGCAGCTGTGAAGTGATTATTAATAAAACAGTAGAGATGTACGGAAAAATCGATATACTAGTGAATTGTGCCGGTAAAGTTGTTCTATCGTCCCTCTACGACACGAATATGAACGCGTTCGATGAAATGATAAACGTAAATTGTCGCATACCTTATCATTTATCGCAATTGGCGTTACCTTATTTAATAAAAACTAAAGGTAATATCGTAAACATCGGATCTGCGATGACGAAGAGATTCAAAGGCGGTTTCTTGCCTTTTATCATATCGAAGACCGCTTTGGAGACTTTGGCAAGACACGCCGCACCTGAGCTAGTACCCGTGGGGGTGAGAATAAATACTATAAGCCCTGGTACAACAATAACGAATTTACTACCTAATTTAAACTCAAAATACGGTCTGCAGTTGACGTACGAGAACCTGGTTAAAAATAAACCGAATGAACAAATAATAGACCCCAAGGAGGTTGCTATGTTAGTATGTTTAACCGCCAGTAACATGTTTCCGAATTTAAATGGCTCTGAACTATTGTTGGATGGCGGAGCTTGTATGACTTGAACTTCACCTACATTAAGTTTTAGATTAAATGTTATAGTTAAAATAATGCTAAGTTTGGAATAAATCGTATAAATAAACATGATATTTCATTTTTTATCCAAAATTATTTACTTAAAGATAATAACATTCTTTGTCTAGACCAAATTTATAATGATGAAGTCGCCCAATTTTTCGCTCAATTAATCATCGAATTAAAAGAAACTCATGATTTTTCAGGATTCATTATATTTTTAATATATCTAAAATGATTAAATTCATACAATAAGTTGCTAGTTTCATTAATTCATGGTTCAGTTTTCCTGTTATCGCTCGTACGGAAATCTTTTTATACGACTACATCATATTGTACTGCTAATTGACGAATTCAATAGTACTCAAGCAAATTAAAACAGAGCAATTAAATTTGCTTTGTGAAACGTTTCAGCTTTTTAATGAAAATGTTAGGCTCATTGAATACCACGAATAATGGAGTTTGATACAGTATTTTGAATAAGTCAATGGTATCCATTTGTAAATATAATTATATACCTCACGGTAACAGTGATATGTCAACTACAAATGAGACAGTAAATATTAAAAATCTGTACATCCATTATTATACAAAGTCTAAGAAAAGGAAAAAATACCTATATAAATGAATAAGTTCTACCTCTGTATGTTATATTTTGTCTCTTTTTAAAGTTAATCTACGTGATATGGAGAAGAAATGGTATAAAATTGCTGATTAAGCTACCAAGTTAATTTTGCCTTGGATATAATATGGTATGTAAGGTACGCATGAATTTGATATTTATCAAATTAATGATACATTTTTACAACGTTAAAATTATAGAATTTAAATTTTGATTTACCTTTCAGTTACATAATTCACAAATTTCCTCTTAAATTAAGGCAAATAATACATATCATTCCTTTAATAAAAATTACTACACTGCTATTAAGTACTAATAACGATGATAAACTTGCGAGCGAAGTAAAAAAAGATTAAACTTTTCACAGAAATACAGAAAATGAAAGTCATGACGATAATAATATAATACGACATCTCACGAAGGTGAATCTTAAAACGAACGGACGGCGCAGGGGCGCGGTGAGTCAACCGCCGCCGACCAAGATGACCGACTTACCTGAAACAATAAGATAACAGAGTCACATTAATTATTCAATATTAAAATTTACAATCCACAAAAAAGCGCTCATCACAGTAATGAATCCCGCCGGGTGTACAATAGATTGGATAATAATGTCTATTAAAGTCTCGGAGATTAATGATGTCATATTTTCGGTGAAGAAATGAATTTTCGTCTTTATTTATTAGAAGTTCTTTAAGATTTGAAACGCACTTTGTCACGGAGCTAACATCCAGTTTTTCTTTCTATCTGCCATGTTGTCAAGTAACGGAATGATATTTCAGTTTTTTTTTGATAGTACAATAATCTGTTTGTCAGGAAAGACCTTCACAACTTTACCGAGCTTAATGGGGGGGAACTGAAGGTGCTACGCCAGCGAATTTATTGGTTGGGTGGCAACTTAGGGACAGCCCTGTGAGTACGGACCTCGACAAGGAAAGAATTCAAGTCTATCTATTGTAATGCATATACGACATCATAATTTTATTAATGTACTCGGTTGTTTGACTGTAGATATGTTACTAAGTTTTGATTTATAAATAAATAAACCAAAATTTATTTTTAAAAGCCATCCTAGCGCTCTGTATTTTATAGCTTAAAATATAAAATATAATGCGGGTAGTTCAGGGTGCAAGACCTAGTTATAAGGAAATGAGAGTGCACGTCAATTGGCAAAGCGCACATGCTCCGAGAAGCACTATATTTAAAACACATTAGTTAGTACAAATGAAATTAATTTGAAGCCAAAACGGCCGTCACACTCATCGCCTGTGACGAGAGATGGACAAAGTAATCAAATAAACTAGACGTTCCGATCGCCTGTGGCCAAAGACATAAGCTGAAGCGTTCTATGAAGGTTTCATTCCAGGTTAGAAAAAAAAAATAAGGACCCTATTTGATTGTAAATGTTCATAGATATAAATCCAGTATGGTGTTTCACATAAAAATACGGAATATACTCAGCAATGATGGAAAACCCATAAAAAAATTAAAATATCATTAAACACGCATATCGGTAATAGTTTTGAATTGACTTGGCCGCACATACAAGGGAAGAAACCCATACACCCAAACAAGCTCTTAACTGGATACTTAGGGATGAGGAAATGTGATACCGATCTAGACGATACTAGACACGCAAGGACCTGGCAATATCACATGTCTAGACAGAAGGATATAATTATTTATATATTAATATTGAAACCAGCAATTAATGTCTGACTGAAAACTTCGCCTATACCACCTTCAGCAAAACCATCACATTCGGTAAAACTTTCAAATGGGCCGACATTTTAAATTTTCAACGAAAGCCAAACTGAGACCGCTTGAGCTGATTGAGATTATTAAATTACTTTGAATAAGTATCCGATTATAGGTCGATATGTACCCAAGGTTGGAAAAGTCCTGTAACAGTCACTTTAAGCTTGTCTAAAAGTGATTTTTAAAACTTTCAAAAGAGATGTTTATGTAGATTTATACAAAAACAATGTGTACTCATTATTAATATTACGTCACCACTAGTCCAAAATTGACTAAAACCGAAGTTACAACTGAAGTTTCAATCCGACACTCCCGGCGATTCATTTGTTATTAAAATCGTTCCTCGCTTTATACATAGACCAATTGAAATTAAAGACTGACATTCCGGTCCAGTTAGCTTGGCACGGACGAAATATCGCTCTCTAAATAAAACTCCCGTCTATTGTCTATCCCCGTCAATGACTAACAAATAAACCTTTTACACTTCTTTTTATAGTTACTGGGTCAAATTTTCAAACTACGTAATAACACACCCTTTAATTGCTCACTGGTTAAGGAAAACATCGTGAGCAAGCCCGCATGATATAAAATAGAAATGTCATGTGTACTAGTGCTGTGACAACGGCGATCAGTTGCACCATTGGTCTCGTTTGGCGAGATATAAAAGCGCAAAGTGGATACAGCCACTAATGTATCCCCTTTAATTATTAACAAGAAAATACGTATCATTATTTTAACTATTAGGTCCTTACATATGAAATTGGCGTTTTGTATGGGAGGAACAAAAAGTCGAATATTTTTTAATATAATATATTTAATTAATCAAAGTATGAACCATTATTTTCTATGCACTTTTGCCATCTCATAGGTAGTTCATTGATCCCTTTACTAAAAAAACCAGTCGGACGGCAATCAATAAAATCTTTGAAGGCGATTTGGACTGCCCCATCGGAGTTGAATTTTTTCCCTTGCAAGAAGTTATCCAAATTTCGAAAAAAATGGTAATCTGTTGGAGCAAGGTCCGGGGAGTACGGAGGATGTCTTAGACTTTCCAATTGAAGCTCTTCTAATTTAGTAGCCGTCTGTTGCGCAGTGTGTGGTCTAGCGTTGTCGTGAAGCAGCAGTGGCGTGGAGCCTAGGTTGTTTAGCCGCTAGCTTTTCCATCATGGTTTGCAATTGCTGACAATAGACATCAGCCGTAATAGTCTGGCCAGATTTGAGAAAACTGTAATGAACAATACCGGCACTAGTCCACCAAACGCTTACAAGTAACATTTTTGGGGTTAATTTTCGCTTGGGGCAGGATTTGGCTGGCTGGCCAGGATCCAACCATTGCGCTGAGCGCTTCCGATTATCGTAATGAACCCATTTTTCATCACAGGTAATGATTCGGTTTAAAATACCTTCATTATTGTGCCGGTTTAGTAATGTAACGCAGCAGTCGACGCGCGTTTGCCGGTTTGCTTCAGTCAATTCGTGAGGTACCCACCTTTCAAGCTTTTTAATCTTCCCAATTTGCTTCAAGTGAATTAAAACAGTTTTATCACTAACATCGCAGCCTGCAGCTAACTCGGACGTGGTTTGCGATGGATCCGCTTCCACAATAGCCTTCAACTCTTCATTATCAACTTGAGTCTCAGGCCGTCCACGGGGCTTGTTCTGCAGGTCGAAATTTCCAGAACGAAAACGTTGGAACCAAAAAAAAAACTGTGTTTTCTTTTGCAACACGACCGCCACACACATCATTCACCCTTCGAGTTGTTTCCGCAGCACTAGTGCCACGGCGGAACTCGTACTCGTAAATAATGCGATATTTTAAGTTTTCCATTTTGTAAAATGAGTGACGCAAACAGAAAAAAACAGAAGAAAAAAACAAATGAATGACGATCATTGAAGCACAAATACATGAGTCTATAGCTGTACAAATTTGAATTTGGAATTCCTTACCAAAGAGGAGAAATTTGTGATTAAAGTGGCCAGTACGAAAAACGCCAATTTCATATGTAAGGACCTAATATTATTAGCCAGTCTCATCCCACCCCAGGACAAAGGCCTCCCTTCTCTTTTTCCACTCCTCTTTCGACGTTTTTGGACTAATCCGCTAAAACGTTTCCAGTTCGTCCCGCTTTCTCTGTCTGAGCCGGCCGTGATATCATTCCCTGTTTTGTAAGAGCCACTCCACTGGGTCGTTGTTGTCCCGCACAACCCACCCGGCATGCAACTAATGTGGCCAGCCCAGTTCCATTTAAGAGCGGCAGCTTTCTGAGCTACGTCAGCTAACGGCGTCTTGAAGCGCAGTACACTTCACGGTATTAAGTTTAAACATAATACTTTCATATCAGCGAGATAGCATTGTTATCTAAGATAATTACGATTTCGTCGCAAAATGCATAAAACCCCGTGATGCATTCATTATATACAAAGAGATTGCTATCATTCTAAAGAAACTGTATCCAAGCCCACATTAGCACGTTAAGGACGACGTGTAGTACCGGTGGCTCACTGGTTAATAACACTCAGCATTACATTTACAGAACCAACTAAGTGCAAGTGCTTCCCAAAAATCGAATAACAGTAAAAATAAATATAAGTTTTGGTAAACACAAGTTTTATGCAAGGCATTGCCCGATCAAGCAAAGTACGATTTTTGCTGTCGTCCACTAAAGCGAAACAAGAAAAACTGCACCGTCCTTAACGTGTTAAAGTATAACAACTGAAAAAAATGTTAGGTGTTATTCCTATTACAATTTTAAAGTCAAAAGTTTCCTGGGAAAGAAAGTAGACAGATCAACATAAAATGAGAATCAGTGTTAAAAATCTATTCGACATCGATACGACTACGGCGTCCAAGTTGGTGAGAAACAAATTTAATTTCCTGATAAACGCCCACTCGCTGTGCTTATCGCAGCACGACTGGCGTCATAACACCGGATATAAACTTTTCTTCCACTACCCACCCATTTCAAGTTTGAAGCTACCGATAAAAATTTAATTATTGTTTATAGTGTTTTATTTACAGGTTATGGAAAAATTGATGCCCTGATAGCGCAATTGTAGCGGCCTGCTTGTAATGCTGAAGGTCCTGGGTTCGAATTACGGGCAAGCTATTCTATGATGAATACAGTTTGTCTTGAATCATGGCTTTACATTTATGTATTTAATTATGTACTATACTTTAGTCTAGTACCAATAGCACAAACGAATGAATAATGTGTGACTAGGTCAACATGTGTAATAGTCATAGATGGGCAGAATGTAATCAGATTAATAAAAATGATTAACGATTACATTTTACGTTTTTTACCATTAATATGACTGCATTTTGCTCATTTATGTTTTAAACACTACAAAATCCCAGGTTGTATACACATTTATCATTTCTTAATATTTTAAATGGATTTAATCATGATTACAGAGCAAGAAAATTAAAATTACGATTACATTTTGCCCATCTCTGGTAATAGTCCACAAATGTTATTAATTATGATTCATGGGTACATATAATATAATACGATAATTAAGTCATTTAGTGGAGTAATACATTATTACTCATTGTGCAAACTTGGGCAATATGTACTGGTCACATAAGCGCAAATTGGATACAATCTTTCCTGTATCTATCTGTATTAACCCAGAAAAGGTTGAAGCGTGTCGGTAACATTAAATATTATTTAGGAATTTTGTCTTAAAGTGACAGATTTAAAGTTCCTAAAATTCGCCGCTTTACGCACAATACCTTCTCAATTTCTGATTAAAACTTGTATGTTGACATCACTGAGACCATAATTTCGTTCTCAACTAGTCGCTAAAACTGTTGTTCTAATTGGATTTTCTCTAAGAAGAGTTATGTCTAAAATTTTGTATTTATTTACAGAAAAATGAACATTAAAGACAAACACATTTAAAATATTACACTAAAGATACACTTTCACAAAATAATAATTAACAAAATCGGAACAAAAAAAAACCAACAATATCAAAGAAGGAAGATAAATTATAAGTTATAATAAAATACTATAAAAAAAAAAACAAATAAATAGAGAATTAATGCCTGCAATACATGATAACTTACATTGTGTCCGGAACAAATGTTTCGCGTTTAAAACATGTACTAGTCTTTTGTAGCCTTTAGTATTTGCAATTATTTTTTCTTTCTCGCGATGTTTAGCAGCAATACACAAGCAAAACATTTATTTTATGATGAGTAAAAATAAAGAACTAAATGAAACTACACAAAAAATCAAACCCTATCAACTTATTTCAGTTTAATTTGAGTCAATTTTTAGCCAGTCCCACGTCTTTTGAAATCCGCCATTTCTTTAGAAATGTACCATACATCTTATGTAGAATGACATTTAATAATAAAAAAGGCTTGTCCTCTATAAATTTGGAGTCAGAGAAATTCAGTTTTCGAACCAGTGTACCAAGCCACAGGGGCTCCCGGTTGATCGCCCCGCGCCGCCCCTCCCCGCCCCGCTGTGGTACCGCCGCGCGCAACGGTTACACTCCATAAGTGCGCCAAGCTTGTGTGCGTGTCCACTAGATACGTGCACGCCGCGAGTGAATGATTCAAACGAAGCGGAAGATTCAGTTCGTTCTTTTTCATTTCCTAGTTCAGTAGTGTCAGAAGTAAAACTTTAAATAATTGTATTGTATATATCTTTTATTATTTGCACAAGGTTTTGTAAAATCGTCTTCTTAGTGTTCATTTCTTCAATCCGTCAGCGTTAAATTTTATAGTAAATAGGTTACTGCAAACCTTTATTTAAAAGGCTCTTATACTTTTTACTAAAACTACATCAATGTCTTATGTTTAATTTTTTTATATTTAAATGGCGCTGACTACTATGACGAACGCTTGACATCAAGCAAACACGACTGGTTGGTTAAACAAATAAGCACGGGAACGACGAAACGTGTCTGCATAATATGGCGTTAATAAATGAAAGGAAACGTACATCATAATATAATGTTGCAATAGACAAAAATTATTACCACATGTTCTCTATCTCTAACTCTTGCAGAGTCGTTAGGCTGTGGAATGGTCTTCTAGCGAGCAAGTTCCCACTTTTATATTATATGGGGTCCTTTAAGCGTAGCGATAACAGATATTTGTGCAGACCGGTATGATCGCTGGGACTATTGATGGGTTTTTCTTAACTGTTGATGGTTGTTGTCGTTTTCTGTACTACATAATGCTCACCATCAGGCGTAGTGTAGTCACTAAATCATGATACAAAAGATATATAATTAAATTTTGTATATTTATCGAACAGATAGGTTGAAAATTACATTTACTACTTCAGTATTTTTATACTAATAACGCCCCCATCAAAAATATTATTACTAAAATATAAAACCGTTTAAGTTGTATTGAACACTTCCAGCTAATAAACACGCAGCTAGCCTTTTAAAATGTTTTCAATGCCTTGTTACTTTGTAACGTTTTCTGTACTGAACTAATATTTTGCTTTACTCTAATTATACACTATAATAATGATACGTAAAATCTACCTAAGTTGGCATATATGAGGCTATCGGAACCAAAAGGGCCAAAGCAATACTTTTATGCTTGCACGGTTTCTTTCAGAAAATGTTTCCTAAAAAATATCTTACAGTTGTATTGACATAGTCTAATTTTTGCTAACAATAATTAGATTTTTCCAGTCAAAGTGTTATAGTTTTAATGTATTATATTACTACTAGACCAATCCATTTAACTTTGGTCATTGTTATTTTTCAGTTCACTTTCGCAATTCTAGTTTTGAACGCTTTATCATGTAAATAATAATGTAAGTTATGTAAATATAATGCAATCCCCGGTGATGTTAAGGCATTATATACAATAAATAAAGAAAAATATCTAAATTTCAAAATAATAGTTAATAAATCTCATCTATCTTCAGCCTGATCAAGTTTAAAAGAGAATCAGCATTGTATCGTGTAAGTTTCCAAAAATAATATAGAGTAAATTAAAAACACTAAATCTACTAGTAAAAATACAAAAATAATAAAAGATTTAAATCTTACAAATTTTGAAAGATTTATATCTTTTAATCTAATCGCTCTGAAGTTATACCATCTTTAATGTCCACTGGTCGTTCGTCAGCGCACACCTAAACCAGTTTACGCCGCCTCATCCAGTGTACAAGCTCGGGGATGTGCATCGCACGTGGTATTTGTTTTCGCGCCACAATTATTGATCGAACAACCTATATTTTGTATCAAAACGTGTCAATATGGTTGTTTACTGTAGCGTGTGTATGAATAATAACAGAAAAAACAAAAATATATCATATTTTAACTATCCTAAGGATTCTAATAGGTAAGTTACATTTTTTTTTTCTGATGAACTCAGAATGGTGACATAAAATAATGATTTGTGACTTTTACTGTATGATTGTTTTGATATATATTTTAAATATTAATATTGTATTTATTTACTTTTTGTTAGTCAGCGGTACTGTGTGAGCGAGAACAGAATACGGATGACGCCATTTTGTAATATCATCAGCGCAAAGGATATTTTTAGGTTAATTTAGTAATTATAATATACTAGCGAAACTTTTTGCAAAATGCTATGTAAAACAAAAAATATTTTCAATTCTACTTAACATAAACCAGTTTTTCTTTTAATAACTGTGTAGTTCGTTACACTGTATACATTGGTTGTATATGTAACATAGTTTTTTACATAGCATATTAGAAACTTTCGCGTATTTTATTCATTAGATTCTTTAAGGGGTTTCATTTTTAATTGGTGGGTACGGAGCAAATTTTTCGTATATCGCAAAGCATATGATTCTCGATTTTTTCCTCCGTGCCTTTGATATTATTTTTCTCTTTTTCACAAGGTTTTTTCATATACCATATATGTTTCGCTTGTAAATTCAAAACATTGTGAGAAATAGAAAAAATAATTACAAATACACCAGAAAGAAAAACACAACATATTTACGAAACTTGAAACATTTGCTCCGTACGCACGTTACATGTGCATATCACTTTTAGGCTTTAATTAATCGTTCAATGTTTTATTTCAATACTTCACTTTTCTGTTTCAGACGACATGCGTGGCTTAAAGCTGTCGGAAGAGAAGATCTTCTTTCAAAACTTGTCAACGAGAAAACAAGGCAACAATACAGAGTATGCGAAGAGCACTTCGAGAGAACCTGTATTAAGTTGTCTAAAAACGAAACGATAAAATATTTATATGACAACGCTTTCCCTACTCTCAATTTGCCAACAAATGATGGTGCGTGTTCAAGCCGATTGGTGAATGCACCTGATCGAGACATCCAGAAAATCGTAATTATGCCTGACATTACACACATGGCTCTTCATCCTTCGCCAAAACAGAAGAACCCCCTGGCTCCTGATCATCAAGAAGCTACTCAAACAAAAAAATGTAATTTAGACAGTGTAACTGCAGAAGACTTTTTAAAATTGTGCGATAAGTTTATGACCAAAGGCATGTCACAGATTATTAAATGGCAAATAGACATGAAGGCAAATCATAGTCGAGATCGGCATAGCCAGGCTTTTAAGCTTTTTGGGCTCAATCTTTATTATTGTGGTCCTGCAGTATACAGCTTTCTTGCAAATACATTATGCTTACCATCCCTAGACTCTTTAAGAAAATTTGTAAAGCCATTAGGCACTAAAATAGACGACCGTTTGATCGGCGCGTTAAAAGCGAAGGTGGATAAAATGGGAACGCAAGAAAAGATCTGTAGTGTTTCTGTGAACTACATGTCCCTGAAAGCTAATTTGTTTTATGACATAAGTAATGACAGAGTTGTGGGCTTTCACGAAATCAATGGCGTTCAAATAAAAGAACCCGCCAAATATGTAATTGTTATGATGATTCGTGGGATCGTACACGACTGGAAACAACCAATATCTCATGCATACCTGTCTCAATGTATAAATTATCCCGAAGTAAATGACTGGATCGATGAAACCATATCATCGTTACTAGACATTGGTCTAGATATACGCGTTTTTGTCTCAGAGTTACGTTCTGATTTTTTAAACGACTCAAGATCACGTTTCGTGAGCAGTGATAAGACGTATTTTAAATTGAATGGTCAAAAAATTTACTACATGTTTGATGTTCCGCATCTTTTAAAATGCATCAGAAATGACCTAACTACACATGATTTCGTTTTTGAAGATAAAGTAGCACAGTGGTCACACATTAGAGATATGTATAATGAAGATAAAAAGCGGAAAACACGATTAGCACCCAAACTGACCGATATTCACATCAATCCTAATAATTCCCAAAAAATGCGGGTAGAATTAGTAACACAAGCGTTAAGTCGAATTGTGGCGTCAGCAATTAATAGCCACGTTGACTTGGGTACTATCGACAATGCTGCGAGAGATACCGCGATTTTTATAAATAAAGTTAGTGATTTGTTTGATATTTTAAACTCCAGTACGCTGCGATCCCCAGATAAATTTAAAAGAGCTTTCTGTGGCAAAAGTTATCAAGCCAAGTTCTTACAGGAAATGTTAACACTTTTTAAAAACTTACACTTCAAGAAAATCGCTCGTCAGAGAAATGATACAAATATGAATTTCGTTACCGGATTTCAAGTTTCTATAAAATCTTTATTACAACTCTCCGAAGAGTTAAAATTAGAAGGGATTGAATTTATATTTACAAGACGCTTGAACTTAAATTGTATCGAAGAATTCTTTGATAAAGTCAGACAGGTAGGTGGTAACCGACGAAAACCGACTTGTCACCACGTTAGCCTCGCTTTTAAAAGGATATTTACAACCAATATCTTAAAGAAACCTTTAAAAACAAATTGTGGTCAAGATTTCGAAAGCCTGCTTTTGAAACAAAACGACTATTTTGACGTGTCACATGATTCGTCAACCAACGATGACGGTGGCTCTCAATTATGTGTCGGAACTACTGATTATCGCTTTGATTTACCAGAAAAAAATGCTTTAATGCACGTATCTAGTTATTTATATATAAAATGTCTTGAACGACACAAATGCGAGAAAATAAAACTTTACATAAACAAATTAGAACAACCCATAGACACGGACAAAGATTTTAACGAAGACAGTGCTCAACCAGGTTTTATAATAGTACCTTCTGATAAATTTATCGCATTTGTGAAAATACTTGAACATAAGTTTCGTGAATATTTCGATCATGAAATAAGCATCGTCAATGTTGGCAGCGAAATATTAAAACGAATGCAATATTGCAAATTCAAAATGCCTTGCCCATGCTTCCCGATAGATCATTTAAAAAAGCTTTTTATTAGATTAAGAATTTACCATACTATCAAAAGGAATAATAAATTATTGAAAGACGAAAATAATAAAACATTTATAGTGACTAGTTTGTAAATAAATTGACAGAAAACAGCACATATGTTTGAATATCATATTGTTATTGTTCATAATTATTTAATTTAAATAAATGGTTTGTTTTATCAACTTGTAAAGATTTGTATATCCCTCGCTATATATTGTTGTTAGTATTTCTTTAGTTTTAATACAAAATCTACTCTCATGACATTTATTTTGTTATCTGCACATCTTCGAGCAATACTACTTTTTATCCTGGCTTGGTATAGTAATCACATCACGTCTGGTTGTATGTATAGTGCAGTCCAAAAAAATGACTACAACTATCAACAGTAAAAAAAAAACCTATCAATAGTCGCAAAAATCATGACATCTGCACAAATATCTCTTCACGCTTCGTTTAAAGGATCCTATATCATAGGACGGTGAGAACACGTTACCCAGAAGACTATTCCACAGCTCAATGAGTCAGCAAAAGCAAGAGTTAAACAAATTATTAACCCTAGCCAAAAGAACACTGGAATTAACCAGGCTTCTGCCGGTGTAGTCAAACTATAATATTAACAATAATTTGTTTGTAGATATTTTCATGTGTTATCATTAAATATAATTAATAAATAATACCTTGTTTATGTTTTTAATTGTTGAATTTTGAATAAAAAATAATCTTAAAATAAACTTTAATATATAAAAATACAACACCAATTAGGCTTCAATTAAATTCGCCTGGAACACAAGAAGTTGGTTGGCCGTACTCTTGGGCCCGGGACATGAACAGGAGGAACACCCCGATGCTTTTAGTCTGTAAGAGTCCGACACACCGGAGACGCTGCTCTCGCGGCGGCCCTGATAGTCCACGAGGATTTCAACGAGTCAAAAAAAAGGGCTACTAATGTATGTTTATACTAAAAAAGTGTAATATAGATATTAGAATTAAAAATGTGAAGGTAGAATTGTAACTGCCGACTCTCGGTACTCATGTTGATTTCATGGTATATTTGTTAGTGCGATCACAACGGCAGTTGCACGCCAAATTTTCAGAATTTATTATTTCAGAATGAATCATAACTTTTTGTACAATTATTAATTCATTAGGTTTTATTTTTTTATAATTTACTGGCGAACGCTTGACCTCTATCAGATCTGGTGGAAGGTGAAGATGAATCCGACGATCGACCGCGTCCACCCAACAAATGCCTAATCACTCTTCTTTTAAAGGCCTTCAAGTCATAAGAACGTGGAGATATGGCCACTGGAAGCATATGTTCGCATGAATGTAGAAGCAAATCTTTTCGAGCGAATATAAGGAACGTAGTTCTTTAAAATACATTGATAGTTCATTAAAAAGAGTATAAAACGTTAATTGGCTGTTAGTCTCATAAAAATATTCTCTTATGTATGTTTGTGGTAATGATTAGTGCTCCCTTTCTTTATTAAAACAAATATATTATTAATTACTTTATTTATGAAATTCTTATATAAAATATCCTTTTCTGTGTGATCACAAATATACTGGTAGCTCTATCCCTTTAGCACTTATATTTCGTACCCAACGTGACCAGTAAAGCAGCTGGATCGCCGTTCTAACAGCACTATAGTATACGTAATATTTCTATTAGATGTCATGAGGGTTTCCTTACGATGTTTTCGTTTACCGGTGAATTAAATTTCGCCATTATTCAAAAATAGTACAATGGCGAAGTGAGTATTTGGAAAGATATGCGGATTATTGGTGCCGGTTGCGGTGAAATATGTCATACGGAATATTAAGTGATTATAAATATTATATTATTAGATACATTGAAAAATAGGAACAAAATAAACCGTTTCTATACACCCAATATAGAAACCGTTTATAAGCCCATGCAGGCTCGTCGGGCGGGGATTCTTGTTTGAGGCTCGGTGCGGAGCGGAGCTCTTGTTAGTTTACGTGAGGATTGTATTATTGTGTCGAATCTCTGATAGTTGTTGTTTTGGTTATCTCAGTAAATGTTAAATCGTGTTTAGTTTAAGTCACCACGTATATTTGTTATTTGTTTATTTTTAGTAAAATGGCTTTGATCCTGACATTTATTTTTTTGAGTAAAATAACTTCCGATCCTAACATCAGAAGTGGGATAAGTAACTTCTAGCCCACAGAAAGGAGGAACAAGTCGTGTCTCAAGGGTGAAGCAAAAATTTGGATAAATAAGTGGATTTTACTTGTGATTGTGGATTGTCCCACACATTGGACGTTCATTTTCGTGTACTTGGTCTTCTGGCCATTACTTGAAGTATTCTCCATCTCGAAGGCGGCCGTGGATTATTGGGTTGAAGACGGTATTTCAATAAATTATGGTCGGTGGTTTGTTAATCACTTCTAATGTTGCAGGAATAACACAGACTAATGGTGGAAGAGTCAATGATTGGCTAGATTTTATTGGACTTGCTTTAACATCCACCGGGCAATAAATAAAATGCAAGCGTGCCGACATATTTAAAAGTTAAATATTCCTTTTTGGTTTGTTTACTTTTTGTGTGGGGTATCCGTGAAGTATAAGGTTGCAATTAATTATTCCTGGTAAGGTATTTTTGTGTTACAGTGGTGTTACGTTGCATTTATTTGTTTTGTGTCGCAAAACAAGTAAGAAATGAGTCGATCCAGGCCTCGTGAGTGGCGTCATACAGTTCACGTAGTTCATCTAAAAACATTAGGGGAGAATAGGGTAATGAGAGTCAGCGGGTAATGTGAGCCACCAACAATATCCACGATATTGTACACGCGAACATCGCGTAAACTACCTCCCCGCCCTGCTTTATACTACAAGACATTACGTTGAACACCTCGTGCCAGCAGGCACCCGTGCTTCCGAGAGATGGAATTGATTACCAAAGGGAAGGCTTTTGTATACATCAACGACTGTTTAATCCTGTTCTTTTTCATTTAAGGAGTACAAACCCTACGACAAACCTTACAAATGCTAATGGAAGACTGGGCTTTCATTAAAATTGAACATATGTAAGGTAGTTCGACTTGCTTTTGGTAAGATTCAGGTTCGTACAGGTTCCACAGCACCACAGAAGCCACAGAAACAGGTTAGGCAGTTACTTGGATTGAAGGGATATTTTCTAAAATACATCCCAGATTACTTCATCAGGACTACATACGTGGAGCGTTTTGACTTGCAAAAATGTGCAGTTTTCACTGGACCATGGAATATGAGACTGTGCTTCAAGAAATTATTAAAATCTTAATGAGGGTATATGTGAATGTGCTTATCAATAGTAGTACATCGAGTACTTTAATTGTATTTTTGTCATGCTGAAATATTTCGTGTCAGTCCAAGCCCAGGTACAGTACTCTTAAGAGTATTAATGGTGATAAAATAGTGTAGAAGTCTGTTTAAACAAACATAGTTGGATAGTCTATTTAACGACTACTGTGTTCGTAATCAAATCACTGTAAAGAATGAATTTTATTACGTCATTATCTTTGTATTGCTGGGCAATTCTAAACCACTACTGTGTTCTTTTGTTGCATGGAACGCTATCTACATTTTGAGCTGGAGCGTGTTGCCACGAGCAGCAGAGTCATCATGGTCAGTGCCGAGTCATATGCACGACGTGGCATTTGGTGACCGTCGCTGCCGTCATCGCGCGGTTCCGGTTCCTACACTGCGCGACGGCGCTGCGCACCGCCGATGCGCGCCTGAGCGTGTCGTGCGCCGTAGCGACAGCTATGGTGTGTGCTGCTGTACACCGCTGCGAGCAGTCTACAGTCATCGCGAGCCGTGCTGTGTCGCATACGCGACATCGCATGCCGCTACTGTTGCTGACCCTGTAGTGCCGCTTCTGGTACTCCTCACCACCGCGGTTACATACCGCGATGCTGTTATGCCGTACGGAGACGCCACGGTGGAGGCACGTGCAGCCTTTGAATGTCTGTGAGCTGCGGGCTTACGTGTGAGCTACTGACATCGTGCCGACTACGTTAACATCACAGGGACATGATTGAGTCATGTTGGCGGTAAAACTAGTACACTAAATTCCTGTCGAGATTGTTTCCGAGCAAAAATCAGGTTGACTATGCGTCAATCTAACCTACACACAACTTTTATTTAAATTCTGTTTTGAAAGGTATAGTATGGAATACTAGAAAGTTTTCTTATTTATTTTAACTCCATATTTCACTACGAATGTGGCAGTGTATGATGGTAGCACTAAGTCATTTTACTTTCATAAAAACTATTATTAAGTGTAGGTCAGACTGACCGAGCGGTAATAAAGTGTTCGTTAAGTTTGTCCAGATTCTGCTAAATCTGATTTGACTGGTTGGAAATCATTTCGACAGACGTACTTGTGACGCGTGTGTGTGTACAATTGTGACTTGAGGACTAGTATTATAGACTTCGAAAGAAGTCTGCTTATGTTTTTAATCAGCTCTATTCTAATGTTTCATATGGTTGACGACAAGTGAGCCAGTTTAAAGCATTTCCCCACGTTGCATTGTAGATATCAACGTGTGAGTAATGTGAGCTGTGGCTTTCTTCTGGCATTAACGTGAAGCATACTGGACTGGTAGTCAAATGCAGGAGTTGCAGTGCAAGACCCAAGCACTAGAACCCTATACCAGTAACGAAACATTTGTTTGGAAATTTTGTGTTTGTGTCCTCTCGGTTCACAGAAGAGCTGAATCAAAGAGTACGTGGCGCCTACTCGTCACTCTACTACTCGTCTCTACTGGCGTCAGCGAGCTGCTGAGCGGCCGTTGCGAGAGCTGTTGGTGTCGGGTGCTAGTGAAGTCAGCGCGTTGTTGACGGCGGCACTGTGAATGGCGCTCCGGGATGACAAATGATGCGTGGAGGCATGTGCTGCGCGCTCTTTCACAGCAAGTATTTGACGACCGTTATGTAAGCTCTACAAGCGTTGCTTACATTATTGTTGACTGCTATCCTTACATACTAGGTTTCAGCAAATTAA
Source organism: Automeris io (assembly GCA_036320925.1). Classification (NCBI taxonomy): domain Eukaryota; kingdom Metazoa; phylum Arthropoda; class Insecta; order Lepidoptera; family Saturniidae; genus Automeris; species Automeris io. Next base: position 9,092,509 of record JAUDJH010000023.1, on the reverse strand, counting down.
CTTTGAGCTTCACATAACTATTCCTACGTAAACTCTACAAAAGCAAACGTAAAATCTTGCATTACCATAGGACTATCTGAATCTTTAGAGTAGGCAGTTAGTGGATAGCTTCTAACGGTTCTGTATGTGATGTCGGAGTTGAGATGATGCGTTGATTGACACTGATATCAGACTCCGGATTCATTTTATGATACCTTGAATTGCTACGTAATTCGGAAGCCGTGTATGAATTTTTTGATACCTGAATTATTATGTAATTCGGAAGCCGTGTATTAATTTTGTGATACCTGAATTACTATGCAATTCGGAAGACGTGTATTTATTTTGTGATATCCGAGTTACGTAACTCTGAAGACACGTATGTACTACAATTTAGTTACCCGAGTTACTACGTAACGCTTAAGACACGTATGCACTATAATTTTGATACCTAGGTCAATATGCGATTCGGATGTCATGTACTTACTCGTATTAACCTTGTTCAATATTTAACTAAGACTGTAACTCGAAAGATTTGAACTACAGACCTAACGTGATCTTGGCGTTCACTATCAAGACTTCAGGCCTTAAAGCCTTGGCGTCAAATTATCTGAACTGCAGGTTTAAAGCCTTGGCGTTCGTTGAACTACAGACCTAACGTGGTCTTGGCGTTCCATTATCTAAACTACAGGCTTATTTAGCCTTGGCGTTCACTATCAAGACTTCAGGCCTAAAGCCTTGGCGTTATATTATCGTACTTTGGTCTAATTGCCCTGGCGTTCGATGAACTACATGACCTTACATGGTCTTGGTGTTCATTAAACTTCAGGCGTATCAGCTTTGGCGTGTCTGCCTTGGCGTTTTACTTTCATACACAGGTGGTGACCAAGATCTTGGAGCTACCGGCGTTGCTGGTCAGGCAGCAGGCAAGCAGTAAGGACTCCAGGCATAGGAATCAGACTGTCGATGCCCCTACTGGATGCAGACATGAACATCGGTGAAGACTACTCCGGACCAAGCGGCTTCAGCTATAGAGCTCGTGTCGAGGACGACACTTAGTCAGGAGAGGCCGTATTAGATACATTGAAAAATAGGAACAAAATAAACCGTTTCTATACACCCAATATAGAAACCGTTTATAAGCCCATGCAGGCTCGTCGGGCGGGGATTCTTGTTTGAGGCTCGGTGCGGAGCGGAGCTCTTGTTAGTTTACGTGAGGATTGTATTATTGTGTCGAATCTCTGATAGTTGTTGTTTTGGTTATCTCAGTAAATGTTAAATCGTGTTTAGTTTAAGTCACCACGTATATTTGTTATTTGTTTATTTTTAGTAAAATGGCTTTGATCCTGACATTTATTTTTTTGAGTAAAATAACTTCCGATCCTAACAATATAAATATTATAAGTGTATAAATATTGTAAAATTGTATAGAATAAAGTAAACGCAAATGAAGATACTTGCCTTTTATTCAAGCAAGAATAGTTCCATTATTACAATGCAAATGTAACTAAGTATAGCTACTTCGGCCCGTCAATATTCTAATCGGAATCAGAGGATAACCGAAGACGGATAAACATCGGATAAGGGATATAGTGCGTAAGCTGCCGTACCAATAGTTCTACCAACGCAGGTGATCTAAATACCGTGGTAATAAACGGACATCAACAAAATAAACATACGAAATTAACACGAAAATGCTAATTAGTGAAACTGTAGAATAAAACACACACGTTATGTCATTATAAGGCCCAATGTCGCAGTAAATAAGGATCAACGCGACAAATAGCATTTCCACAGAATAATGCAACAGAATTGGCAACCTTGATTCTCGATTAAATTTATGAGTTTCTCGTTTGATATGCACGCTGCAGGCCCGGACCTAAGCAGCACCAATCGTGGGCCCGTACCCAGGCGACAATTTCTAGACTAGGCTTGTCGAATAAATATCGATACATTGATATATCGATATTTTCAATTCAATATATCGATATTTTTGCGCGATATATTTGGTAATGATATATCGATATAAAATATCCAGTATCGAAAATGATATTTTTTTAATTGTTATGTCGCATGGCAATGAAGTCGCTGAAATCTGAAACTGTAGAAAATAGGACCGAAGGAAAAAAAAAAGAACTTTATTGTCTATGACTGTTGAGTATTATGTTTTGTTACGTTGCATGCATTGACATCTGAATTTGTTACATGTATATTATTTGTCGCCATTTATTATTTATTTTTGTTTGATATCTTAAATAGGTCTTAAAGTTAGAAGATAGCCTTTTAGTTCTTGATATTTTTGTAATTTTGTCTAATAAAATGGCATACTGGTAAAATACTTTCGTATTTATTGAGAGTTAATCGATATATCGATATTTTTCCTTCGATATATAGACACCGATATTGATATTTTAATAAATATCGATATAACGATTTTTTTTTTCGTTTTCGACATTCCTATTCTAGACGAAGCAAATAAGTACGTCACCTACCATACGATGCGCGTACCCAGTATCCATTGCATAAGGGCCGCCGGAGATTCCGTGTCTGATGGAGATGATTGAAGAAGAGTAATATAATAATAATATACCTCCACGCTATATCCCTTACGGAGTGAGCAGAGATACATTAGTGGCTGTATCCACTTTGCGCTTATATGTCGTGGCCACTGAGGTCAGTAGCGCAGCTGATCGCACTGGTGATTCACTGGTGAGCATGTGGTGCCTAAATCCATATTTAATCTAGAAAAATCCAGATGTACGTGCCGATAATCGAACGTACGTCCATTCGCATCGGCGCTCATCGGTACCGGACCTTTATGCCACCACAGGAAACTTTGAGGGTATAATAAATTAATATTATTTTAATTTTTTACTTTGTATCCATGTCGAAATTACGACCGCTTAGAAATATCAATATTTTTGAAAGCTTCCTAGATCCTCAATATAGGAGCAAAGTCAGAGGATTCCGTACAATAAGATAAATTAACAAACCCTATGGTTCAGAAAATATTTCCAAGCATTTACCAGATTAAACTAATAACCGATATAAGATGACCTCCATTGTCATTATCCTTGCAAAGAAACAGTTTTGCGGTATCAAAGTATCTAGGGTATGAGGGTTCAAGCTGTTTTGGACGCTTGCATACTGGCCGCGAGCCAACGTAACCGTCGAATTGGACCATTGTGGTGCACTGTTGATGAATTTTAGATCGTGTGTCAGTCGAAATAAAGAATCAATTCGATCGACATTTGACGGGCAGCGAGATATATTGTAGTGTCCGACCGAAACTGGTTTTCCGGCCGAAAGCGAAACCGAAACCGAAATTTCGGCCGTGGCTTCAGTTTCGGCCGAAACCGAAACCGAAACTCACGTGGTCAAGTATAAAAGTCAACGTGGTCAAGTAAAAAAATGAAACAAAAACTTACATGTAATCAGTACCATCAAAGCATAACTTCTAAAGAATGTTTACGTCGGGTGACAACGCACTGACTAAGTTGTGTTGCTATAGAGCAATGCGAATTAGATCCGTCAACTGTCGTCTAAACGACGCAGTTACACTCCGACGCAGCCTTGAGTTTCTTTCGGCGTTTCTTCTCAAGGTAGTCGCTTCCGAAACGCTAGTAGATCACCGTTAGGTTTCGTATTTCTGGCTGGCGGTCCAAGTCGAGGTTCGTACCCACAGGGGTGCCCTTGCATTGCCACCCAACCCATAAATTGCCGGCTGAGCACCCTCAGTGTTCGCCCACCCGCCCGGTTAAGTTGTGAAGACCTTTCCCGGTCAACAAACACGCGTAAATTCGAAAAAAAAAGCAATGCGAACGGCGCACGAATCCCGAACAGGGCCGCCAGCGTCCGTCAAAGCGTTGCCGCGAGAAACGAAGCTAGGCAAGCATGTACGACAACTACCGAAATCAGTTTCGGTTTCGGCAAAAGTTTCGGCCAATTTTGGCCGAAACCGAAACTGCCGCCGAAACTTGATTTTTGGCCGAAACTCGGCCGAAACCGAAACCGAAACCGAACTTTCGGTCGGACACTAATATATTGCCTTTTGTCAGTCCAGCTCGGTTAGTATCTAGACTGGGCGATATTAAAACAGTATTAGAATATTTTGCCTCTAGATCCATAAAATATAAAGCCACACTGGCCTAAATAAAAATTTTGTAAATCGTATGGTACATCAAAGAAAATGTTGCTTTTCCCGGAAACCGGCCTTCGCTGTGCTTATTAAGGAGATGAGGAGAGGGTGGCATTTTTTTTTACAACACTCTCCCCGCCAAATGTGTTAGGTGTACGCAGGGGGTGGCGACTATTTAGCCACCCCCTGCCAAGAAGGCGGGGCCTGCAGAAGGCTAGACGTCGCCGGGTGCCGAGGAAGATGGCTCAGCCTTGCCCTTGGCATTCGGCAGACGGGAGACGGAACACCCCGGGGGTTTTAGTCGGTGCAAGTACGACACACAGGGGGCAACCCTCATCGCCCCCTGAGGTTCGTTAGGGATTTCCCCCGGGTCACCAAAAAAAAAGGCTCCGCTGTGTTTAACATCAGGTATCCGAAAATACATACAGACGAATTCAGAGTTGGTTAAAAACGAAAGTCTAAATGCATAAAACAGTGAGTTCTCTTTAAATAATCCATCAAGATTGTACACAAAACCAAATGGACTACTAGACGTATTGCCAATTTATAAATAGACTGACGTTTTGACACAAAGTCGATACAGACTCGGGCATGCTTCCGGCCAGAGAATACAATGATGCGATTATATTTATAACCGAGACATAGCCGTGGAGTTTACCGGCTGAATAGAATAGTCCCTCGCGCTTCGTCATACTGAGCTATCGCAAGAGCCTACCTAGGTATACAGCGAGCAGAATTGCACGCAGATGGCTAACACCTAAGCTGCTGCAGGCACCTTCTCTGCACATAGCGCACACCCGCCAACCCGCATAGGACGAGCGTGCTGAGTTCAATGTTCAAACGGCTTCCAATGGATTCCACAAATATAGTGGGAAAAGGGACTTGCAGCAGAACGAAGCTGGAAGAAAGGCCAGCTTGCCTCGACTTTATCTTTCCATAGCAATCACTAGTACAACAATATAAATGAAATAATTTAGTTATTTTTAGTCAATTATTCATTTCTCGACATTGATAAAAAAAGCGCTTAAAATCATAAATGAATCAACATGACAAATCAATTATAATTTATTATCAAACATCAGCTATTCTTATCTATGTGCAATGCAATACTAAATGGAGAAAATTAAACTTAATTGTTAAGATTATTAAGTACATTCTTGCTAAAACGATAAACAGTACGTTTTATAAACTACACAATGATCTTGCACAATACGTTTACAGTTCACTGATACAGAAAAATAAAGAGCTAACTTGAATGCAAAGGCTAATGATGGAACAGAGAATAAAAATGAAATGAATAGACGTGAATTTAAATTTTACTCGGAAACCCACTATTGTAAGCGATGGCGAAATAAAATCACGAGCCAACGCTGATAGCAAATGAAAGGGGTTAATGAATCACTATAGAGCTATATAAGGTTTTACAGCGAAATTGATTGATACGGTTCATTGGTATTTTCATAAAACCAAAACATGTTGTATTTATTTTCTGACAGCAACAAACAGCCACCGGTCAACACTTATTAACCGATGAAGGAAAACACCGCGAGGAAATACCTGTATGGCATCTAATAGAAATGTTATGGGTCCTAGTGCTGTGAGAACGGCGATCGGCTGCGCTACTGGTCAGGTTGGGCACTACATATAAGTGCACAGTGGATACAACCACTAATGTATCTCTGCTCACCTCGTAAAGAATATAGCGTGAAATTATTATTATAACAAAATGCCAAAATAACAATCCATTGTAACTAGATTAACACGTTCCCTGCCGGACCGTTTTTTGAAGACTTTCCGTTCAGGCCGCATGGGGCGTATGCGCCCCACGCTTTACACTTGTATTATTTTGTTTCTGGCGAATGCCTTACAATTTTTTAAAAATTCTTCATTTTACAGTGATAATACCAAATGGCTTGAATGGAAAGTTCAGCGTAGGGCGCATACGCCCCGCGCGGCAGGGAACGTGTTAAAGACAAACGTGTCGCGATATCTAAAACATTACCTTTTCCTATATCTTTTTAGACTAATAATAACAATAAGATATTGTCACTCTACTAACACACTTAGTATAAGGAATTTTTACCTAGCAACGCCGGGTAATTACAATTAGTTAACCATAACATAATATTTAAACTAAAAATAACTAATCAACATATAGTGTTATTCAAGGCAACATCAACTAAGGAAACTGCGAAGAAGATATTTTTTTAGTGCGGATATACGGAATATCAACCACGTCAAGGTATCCTATACAGCGTTCTAGTGGTTCTAGGCGACAGTAGAATCAGAGTATAACATTATGCATAACATATAAGACATGAACAAAATACATTACAAATGCGAATATATTAAAAATTGCAGCATACTTGCATAGAACAAAAGAAAAATGAAAATACGAGCAACACACGGACCGGAACAGTAACAAAAAGAAAAACTATAATCTAAAAAAAGCAATTACAAAATTAAAAGAAGAAAATATAAAAAAAAAACCGACTAAATAATAATTTATAACCGTATTACTCTCGAATAACATCCTTATTTTGAGTTTCAAAGTGCTATCATTGCTTATATCGAGATCACTAGGTCAAGACATACAATTATACAGCCTTATCATTAATCAACTATCCCAATCAATAGAATACTCTTAATTCTAGTCTTCTAAATATAAGAGTCTTTCTTGTTAACAAAAAAATATGGAATGATCTCCCTGGCACAGTATTTCACTTGATTATAGTATTGGGCTCTTCAAAAATAGAGTGACAAACGCATTTGTAGGTGAATTGCGCAATGATGACACATCTTTTGCTACTATTGTCCAGAGGCCCCAGTGGCCTCTTAAGACCAGGTGCGCAGCTCGTGTTTTTTTTTTATATCGGCCTGACAAAGGGACTACAGCGCACAAAATGCAAAGTAGTTCAAGAAAAGCAACGACTGCCAAGGGACGAGAATCCATCGGCACCCGTCATTGCTGGCCCTCATATACGTAAAGACCTTCGGTCGTGGTATAGGAACAACTGAGTGTACAGGATCTTTGCACTGGCGTACTGTGGTTTCTAATCGACCGAATTCGATTGGCCTACCAACTCAAAAAACTCGTTAGGCTTCACTTAAAAAAAAAAAATCACATAATAGTCGTTGCACCGTCAAGACTGAGATCGGCACAGTTCAAATTCGGGCACAGTCCACTCGCAACAAACACAACCATCTTAGCCACTTCCTCCGGCTCTATAACCTTCATATCGTTCGATAGCATCTCGTAGGTACTGTTGCTTTCCTCCTCACTCATGTTCAGATTCGACAAAATGTTTGTCCTGGTCAGTCCCGGCCGAACGGAATTCACCCTGACCCCTTCTGTCGCTACTTCGATGGCGGCCGCCTTCGTCAGTCTCTCCAAGCCGGTTTTCGCTATCGTGTAACCCAGGAAACCGTGCCTCACTCTCCTGAACCTTGATGAAGTCAAATTAACAATGTTGCCTTTAGTCTTTATCAAGTACGGAAGAGCTAGATGCATCATTCTGTATGGCACTCGAAGGTTTATGTTGATCATTTCATCAAACACGTCAATGTTATCGTCAAACAGTGATCCGATGGTGAATTTACCCGCACAGTTGACCAGAACATCGATTTTGTTGAATGTGGCTATCGTTTTTGTTATAACCGTGGCGCAACTGCCTTCGTTTGTCAGATCTAAGCTAAGACTTAGAGGTAGGTTTCCTTTCGCAGCGAGACATCTATCGGCAACGTTTTGAAGTCTTTCCACATCCCTACCGACTATTGTTAACAAAGCACCACACTGAGCGAACAGTACTGCAGACGCTGCCCCAATGCCTGAGCTAGCGCCGGTGACTATGACCACTTTTCCCGTGAAATCCATTGTGAGCGCTCCTTTCAACTTGTCATACTGTACTGGCCATGAGTTTCGTTTATTTATAATCGGTGATAAGGCAAGATAATTTGGCCGTTGGCTGGTATATCAGAATGTTGATAATAGTTAGGAATGTTTGCCAGGTAACTGCTTATCGAGTTTATTACGTGCTTCCTGCCATGTTGGGATATCAGCGAGCCATGTTAAAATTTAATAACAATATTTTGTAATAAAAACGTCTGTCAGATGGATATCTGGTCAGATATTACGGATTATTAAACTTAGCTTGCTAAAAAGTCAGTTACCTACAGTGACCCACCTATTAAGAAGCTAATTGCCTTGGTGTATATAGATAGATACGATAGCGAGAATGGTGAATGGATCCATACAAGCCTATGCCGAACCTAGGTTTGGAATATTTACGAGATAAACAGCATTGTCCTGGGCCAATATATTCAATTTCTTAACTTACATTTAAAAAACAAGCTAACAACTGTCCGTCATGACAAATTATATATGGACAATTGCAACCATATTGTTACTTGGTCATGACTTTGCCGATATTGATCATATAATTTTGATCATCACAAATGTATAACGTCGATACGTCATAACGACAATACTTTCCAAACTATAGTGTTGCCAGATCCTTTTTCTTAGGTGTAACAGACTATAGATGTGCTGTCAAAAAATTACATTACTAAACAGATAGTTTTAACTGTTTTCCTGCCCTTTGGTGTAAGTGTGTTTGTTCAGGGTCTGAAACAATTTCGATAAGATAAGACGAAGACTCGGCCAGCTATAACTTGATGAGAAGAGCTGAAGACCAGGCTTAATAGCACTGCCATGAAAAGCCTATTTTTAGTAGTGTGCTAATGGTTATTATACTGAAATTCCCAGAGTAGGACAGAAAGTATGCAAGCGATAAATGTGAGCCGATACGATATGATATTTCTGGTTAAAAAAAAACCAACAGAGATAGAACAATAGCAACAAAGAAATTAAGCAGGCAGGTATCGATATACGTTATACAGGGGGTAAGTGGCGGGGTACACAGTGCGTTCGTGCGCCGCCCAGGACTTGCGCTTCGCGAGACCAGCGATTGCTGCGAGGCTGGCTGGTGGACTGCGAGGTTGCGATGACGGAGCGTTTACTTGTTATTTTCGATATTTAAAAAAAAGTTAAATACATTGTGGAGCTGTACGGTACATGTGCACCCTGGCTCTAAAACAAAAGCGGCAACGTCAATAAGCTGTAGGCACGATTGAGCGTACATCGGTAATGAGGTGCAGCGGCGAGCTAATCTCATGTTACTCCATTAGCCGGATTGGGCTGGCTTTTGTTTGCAACGTATTATATGCGATGGCTGCGTCGCATTGTTTCAGGTGGTGTGGGCTCTAAATATTAAGAGCTGGCGAAAATATTATACATACTTTTAGCTAAAGTAAAATTTAACTCCTAAGACATTCATTAGTATATGGTGTAAAAGATTATTTTAATTTGCATGACATGCTTAAGGTAACTAACGTTTTTAAAATGATAATAACTAATACTATATCCACCTAAATAGCTTTCTTTATCGTACTGCACGTGACCAAAATAAAAAGCCATCCTTAAAAGGTAGATATATGCCATCCCAGATTTTTTTGTAAACCTTTAAAAGTGGAATAATCCCACCATACATTGCTTTGTTATATCTCGCAGGGATTATGCAATGTCTTCGATGAAAGTTCCAATGCGGCTTAGCTTTTTCTGACATTATCAACATTTACTCAAACCTTCCTCCCGAACCACTCTGTGTATTAATGAAAACCGCATGAAAATCCGATTAGTAGTGTTTGAATTTATCGCGAATAGACAGATGCAACAGGCGGCTTTGTTTTATAATACGTAGTGAAACCAGTTTGAAAAATATTCTACAATCGATCGAGGCAAGTCGGAATCGCTAGCGCTCTTGACTTGGCACATGCAAACGTATGTACGAGAATAGAATGCTCGGTACAATTATTATTGAATTAATAATGCGAGTTTGAACAATTGATTTTAAACATTTGTATGGAATGCCACCTCGAGTATATTATTAAATGGCTCCGATACACAAGCGTACCTATGCCGACAGTAGGCAACGCCACATTTTAAACTTTCGCGCTCTGTACTCAGTCAGGACCGAAACGCCGGGGAGTTATCTTCAAAGACAAAGTTTTATAATGAGTAAGCAACACGTGACACGATGTCGGGAGGGGGGGGGGGAGCGGCTCCCTCAGTGTCCTAGAAGTATATTGTATATAATATAGACAGTTTAGTAAAAAAAAAAACTGCTCTAACCAATAATTTTTTATCCAGTATCTGGTCGCGACTAATTTATTATGGTATTAAAATTACCCGGTGGAAACGTGCAAAGTTTCCACTGCGGACGGGCGGATGGAGGGCGCCTGCCAACGACAGCCGTCTAACCTCCCGCTGGGGCGGAATGCCTACAGGATATCTACGTGAATGGAGAAAAAAATATATTTGTCCGTATCCTATATGATAACAAGTAAACTTTTTAGATGAAATAGAAAAGATATACAATAACATTTATTTATTATTTAGAAGAATAAATACCCTGTGCTGTCATGATGAGCCAAAGGAAAGTCAGCTCAGCAAATGCTTGATGACGATGAGAGATGCGATATGTAGATGACACCAATTTGGTATGTCCATGCGCAGAAAACAACGAAGAAGGGAATAATAGAATATAGCTACACACATATACATACATATAAAACCCACGTATATAAGAATATTACAAACATACAGATACGTATTTACATAAATACAGTCGCTCTCAAAAGTTGCTGAACACACAGATTTCCAAAACTCCTATAAACCGCAGCGAGCAGGTCTCTCAATAAGATTAGCACCACAATTAGCTGAACAATGGAAAAAGTCACCACCAGCTCGTCAAAATTAGCCGAGCATTGTAAGATGTCAAACGAGTTGTCAAAATTGTCTAAACCAATTTCACATACACGTATATTTGTACACAGTCATAAATACTGTTTTTTTTTTAATTACTAGATTATCTCTAATTATCTTTTCTTTCATTGTTTATTCAAGGTCTCCTGTAAATAATAAAAATCAATTTTGACTATTTTCTTTATGATTTACAGGCGGACGCTTGACCTCAATCACACCTAGTGAAGACGAGTTCAAAGATGGACCGCGTCCGCCCTACAACCGTCTATTCTGTCTTCTCTTAAAGGCTCTCAAGTCATAACATCGTGGAAATGTGCTCGCTGGAATCATATTCTACTCCTTGGCAATTCGCATGATGGATGTAGAAAGCGAATCTTTTCATGCGGATATAAGGAACATCTAATACATACGGATATATACACATATACAGATTTTAGTGTATTTTTTATACTTTCTCGACAAAGTGACTACATAGCACCTGATAGTAAGTATAGTGTAGTCCTAGAACCGTAACGACTGTCATGGGACAAGAATCGATTGGTAGTCGTCGTCATACCGTCACAGGTACACAAGCTGATCGTGAAGCGCGACAGGTGGAAGCGAGTCGCTAGATGGCCTCTACTACACTGGTACTTGTGTACTGTAATCATGATGACCCATTTCGGGCAATCGACCGACCTACCACATCAAAATATGATGTTTTTAGTTTAAAATGAGTCTGTAATGAGCTGTGATTTTTGTCCAATAAAATATGTATAGATATCCTTTTTTTAACCCAGTGGAAACCCACTATGAGAGCAGCGACCGCGGTGTTGGACTCTTACCGGCTAAAATCACCGGGGCGTTGCTCCTGCCCGTCTGCCAGGGCCAAGGGTACACCCTTGTCAAATTCCTCAGCATCCGGCTATCTATACGTACCCTGCAAGTAGCAGCCAACGAAACGTTTTTCCGAGCCCAAGCGGAAGCGAAAGGCTTGCTACGTATAATGAAACAAAGGATTTTTATCAGAGGCATTTAAACAGTTCTCAACTCGGCGACTGAGGGTCCGAATGAGCGCTTAATGAGCACGACCGAGTCGCAGTTAGCGACTCGTTAGCTGTAATCCCTATTTCAAACTGACTCCGAGGAATTACTGCCGCTCACACATTTAAGTCTATTTTTATTTGGTGTATTTTTTACCTATAGTTGAGTAAAATGACTGCCCGAACTTGGTCGTGACCACAGCACACAAGTGAAAAGACCGTCCTAGTGACGCTTCGGCCTGTCACGTTTCAGGATCAGTTTGTGTACTATTAGATGTTCACATGTCTTTTGTTGTGTTTTTTTTATACTGGCTCGACAAAGTGACTGCATTGCACTTGATGGAAAGTATAGTGTAGTGCAAGAATAGCAACGACCGCCAAGTGACAAATTTTCCTTGACATCATTGTATCACCTTTTCCCGTCTGGGGTTAAAAATACATAGACTGCAACACCTACATTTTTTTCTTGGAAACTGTAGCATAAAACCATAAGGGCCGCCGTGGGGGTAGCAGCTTCGTGTGTCACACTCCTACTGACTAAAAACTCTCTGGGTGTCTCTCAAATCGATGCTAGCCGGGGCTGGGAATCCATATTCCTCTAACGATGCAATTCCTACGTAATGTAACTAAAACTATCTATATACTACGCACGTAATTACGAAACAGAAATTAATAAAGCAAAATCTATCAAGGAAAATGAATTAACTACGAACATAATCACATAAGCGAAACAGTGCATATTTCCTAGACACCGCCAATACGATTCAAACTACTCTATGGCTTTGGAAATAAGGGCGAATATCTCCTCGGAATATACGCAATCGTTTTAAATCGTGCCGTGTGTGCATCGATTTAAAAATGTATTTAGTACGCACTCGCTGAAGAAATGATAGGGAAAGTTTGATTGCGGCAGGAAAAACATTACAATGGATGTGTGGTACAAGTGAAGAGCATACGACAATTTAATAAAAAAATGTATTGAACTAGAAGTTACTTATGTTTTTAATTTAAAATTTAAACGTATTTAAGCAATATTATTGTTATAATAATATATACTCAATTTTAATTAAGAAAAAAGAACTTATTTCAATTTATTATATTTACAATACCGATAGATTTATACTGTTTAGATTTAATAACGTAATATAACTATTTTTGTACTATCGTCAATAAATTATGGCATGGAAATGTGTAATTTTTTGTAAAAGAAGAACTATTTAAATTTGATGTACGTGATGGGAATTACAGGATTAAGCTATATTTTACGAAGTATAAGGTAAGTTAATGCAAAGAGTTTATTTAAGTTGCATCTCTGCTCCTATCAAACTATTTTTAAAACTTGTAATTATGTAAAGTTTAAAAGTACGTTTTTGTTAATGTCACGGATATAGGTTATATCATTTAAGCTATATGTTCAGCTCTAGCTATCTAATTATTTTCAAAGATATCTCATATTTCAAATTGCAAAATATATATTTCAACTTTGAAAGTCCCATCAACATTCATTTAGTGCTTTCTGCGTCAAGCGCGTACAAATAGACAAAACCCCTAAAAAAACAATCGATTCGTATTCAGAAGCCTAATAAACTCCAAACGCTTATGACTTGCGGACATCTCTTAATTATATCGAAACAGTGTGAGAAATATTTTTTATGAAACATTATGACACGAGTTTACGTGAGCGGAATATATTGTTCGCGGCTGTCTCGATTTGGGGTAGGCACAAATCGGTAGGCTCTTCTCGGTATATTCTGCTTTGCGAAACGATCTTAAATTAATTAATTGCCTTCCTACTTTCTAATACTACTACTAATCGCTCCGTGCGAGTTGCTGGAACGTCAACCAAATATGGTTACTACAATAGTTATGATTCGGTCTTACTCGGTATCTATAATAGGTTCTATTTAGGTTATCCTTCAGTTAAAGAGCAAAAAAAAATTTAATTAAATGGCGAAACTTATATGGCAACACTGGGAGCGTCCGTAGTACGTGAACAACGGAAAAAAGGAAAGGGACATTGAAAAGGTTACGGCTGCCGTTGATCCCAAGCACCGTTTAATAAATATAATTTTTTTAGTTTTTAAATTTATTATTGTAAGTAATCGGAGCGTAGGTCGCATGTAAAACATCAATTTCTTTATTTTTATATGATAATAACTTTTAATGTCAACGAATAAAATAATTTTGTGATTTATTTTAGTAATGTTATCGTTTCACCAATATGCTCTATTCGGGTCGGACAGGTTTTTCAAAATATACTGTACAGCAATAGTTTATTTATCTGGAACTCTCAGCGCATGACTCCAACTGGCACTTAAGCCATTTTTCATACGCTTACATCTTGTTTTAGTGCCATCGACATGGGTCGCCGCCAGTTATAATTATACTATATCTAAACAACTCTTGAATAAGGAGCATGAAGCGCGCTCTAACGGAGCAAATAAGAACTCATTTCCTCAGCGAGCGGAATCGGAAGCGAAATAAAAAACTGTCTCCCAGGGCGCAATCATGAGACGTACTTATTTGATTCTACCCGCAAAGCGTCTGTATTGCTCGCAGGATGAAAGAAAGAAAATATAAACGTTTCATTTTTATTAACACACAATTGCTTCAAACTCCCTCTGGTCTTTTTTCCCTATACTTGCGCAACAGAGTGACTACACTGGTAACGAAAATAAGTCCACATTTACGCGGAGACATTCCACCAACCATTTACCGAAAAAAAAAATGTATTTATTTGGCACATAATACAGAAGGATCGATTAATCATGGTTGAAAACAACAAAAGCAAATACCCTGTACTGTGATGATGTGCCAAAGCATGCAAAAGCAAGCAATGTCAGCAAATGCCAGGTGACCAGCTGAGTCACCCAGCACTGATTTACAGGTAACACCCAATTGTTGTGTCAACGCGTACAAACAGTGAGGAAGGAAATAAAAGAGTACGGATACACAATTTTAAAGACAATTTCAAAGAGTCATAGACAATTTTAATATATGTACATGTATACGCCTACCCTAATAGGCAATCGGTGTGATGATAGGTAAATACCTCGATAGGCAACAAAGCGATTCAGTAACGGGCATATAAAATATTCTACGAATTTTTGTCACGCCATCGTATCAGTCGGTGCTTTGTTCCACGTGTATTTTTACCTTCATTTTTACTGTCAAGCCATCGCACGATTCGTTGACAAGTTTGACGTGGCAGGTTAATTCTGCTTGCGTCTGAAGGTTTATCCTTCGACACAGACCTGTACCTGCGTGTGTACACGAGCCGCAATGGGACGGTAGCGCGACAGTGCTCAACCGGATCGCGATACTGCCCAGCGTTGCCAGTGCACAATAGTTAACAGTCACATGAGACTGCCAAAGTGACATTTTGATCACAAAAGTTAAGTTTTTTTTTTTTAACAAAATAACGCTATGATCATCTTTTTTGTACGTAAATAAGCAATGTTTTTCATTACAGACTTCAATCTCGCCTGACGGAAAGTAATGATTAGGCAGATGATGGAGAGCACTCACCCAATAAATACCGGTTCACAAGTAGTTTGAGCATTCCAGTATCGCAAGATGCTGGAAAAGAGACGGAGGGAGCGAACCCCACTCCTGTGCGGGTTGCAGCAAAAATAGAGTATGAGTGAGTATCCAGAAGAATAAATGGACCTCGCCCATTCCTTTTTATGAAAGAACCACGCGCGGTAACTCATATCTCGGCTAGGACAAAGAAGTTATCTAACTCTTACTGCAGCCGAGTCGTTGAGCTATGGAATGCTCTTCCGGTGAGCGTGATCCCACCCATCCTACGACATTGGCTCCTTTAGACGAAGCCCGAAAAGATATTTGCAGGCATGATGATGATGATGTCCTAGCCGGTTTCGGCCACGGCGACTATTTCAACACCGATTAAGAAAATCGAGGTCCAGTTTTCGGAAACAGTCAATTGCGCAGGAGATATTTAAGTGCATAACTGGACGCGCAGCCAGAAAAGCACTCTCTCGTCCGAGCTCCCTCAGGCCCGATGGAATGGAGAACCAGTACGATCGGGAGGGAGCGGGATGCAGGTTTGGTCGAGTTTTCCTTCTCTGAACACCTGGTTGGATTGCGGGGTTAAAGAGATACCTTAGTCGCCTTTTACGACACCTCAGCAAGAAGAGGGAGGTGCTATTCTATTCTGCCGGCAGCCACCACGGCATAAATAATAATATTACAGGCATAAATAATCTCTGCGACTATCGATTAATTTTGTCGAAAGTCGTAGTTTTTTATTTTGGACTGCACCATTCATCACCCTGGTGTGGCGAACCGGATCAGGATACAAAAAGGTTATTTGCACATAAGACCAGTTGAAGTATTTATAATGAAAGTATGTGTGTATGTATGTATTCTCGTTCGTTGACACGCAGGCGGCCGCGGCAGTTCGACCCATGGGAGGCAGAGTTTAATCACGACTGGGTCGACGTTACAAGCGGAGCGCACTGCGAGGCGCCGTGTAATATTGATGAGGTGTATGCTACACGGCAACGCACGGGTCCCTGGAGACCGCTTGCGTTAGAAACGACCTGTTTCTAGTGTTTACATCAAAGAAACTGGCACACGACACGATACGGTTAACACGAAGACGGCAAATAGATTTCGATGTACATTCTGAAATGTACATCTAAATATGTATGTGTATTTTGGCTGTGCTGGCCCAGTGGATGAGGGATCAGTACCCATGCGCATCTGAGCTCAACAGTAAAGGAAAACATCAGAAGGAAGCCCGCATGGCATCTAATAGAAATTTCACGTGTACTAGTGCTGTGAGAACAGCGATCAGCTGCTCCACTGGGCACGACATATAAGCGCAAACGTGGATACAGCCACTAATGTATCTCTGCTCACCCCGAAAGGAATATAGAGTATTGATATATTATTGTAAATATTATAAGGACACTTTTTTGACCGTACTTATGGCGCATGTGAGTTATTTCTTCATATTTCTCAGTTTCATTATCTATAAATGTCATGGTTGCCAAGGCCGTCTGTACTCCTTGAAACATACATGAGAGAACTTCATTAACACGGAGATTAACAAGAAGCGCTTCATTAAGTCCCGGGACAATCCCGGAAGTTAGTTCCCGAGGGACGACACGCAAGATATATTCGGTCTCCGAGTCATTACTTAATATTTGAATACTGTGCGTCCATATTTATATGTTGGCGATCACTACTAGGAAAAGTTCCTGCATAATTGCATTCCAAAGACCAGACTTTTGACCAGAATAATTAGATAGGTTTCATAATTTTAAATAGAATATGTCGTTTCTTTTATAGCAATGTTTGTCCGAAACTTCATTTGCATTCATGTCTCTGGGCGAAGCTTTCTTAGAAGCTCAATCTCGGCTACGCTTTGGCCTCCTTTTGACTCCGCGGTAAACATTTGAGACGCAGTCCCGCTGACAGCGAGAATTCAAATTAAAACTCACAAACTCTAACGCACTCTATCAAAAACAATGTTTAAGTTTAAAATGCTTTTTAACCCTTTCATTGATCCGGGGGAAATCCTCATGGACCGTCAGGGCAGCCGCGATCCCGGTGTGCCAAATTCCTACTGGCTACAAAAACCCGGAACACCCCTCTACTTGCTATAATCTGGGCATTGGAGGCCATATTCCTCCTACAACCCGGCGAGAAAAAAACTTTCTTCGGGCACCAGCTCTGTGAAGAATGGAATAAAGGCCATACACCTCTGCCTCATCTAGGCAGGCTGTTTGCTATTATACGTCTTCAATAACGTATTTCAACTCTTGGACTAGTTGTCAAACCACCTTGGAGCGCCTTACAAATAACTCAACCGCTCGCAGTTAGACCGCGTCCCACGCGCGATGAAAACCCATCCCGCCGGCACACGGTCACGTGTTCGTATGCTTTAAGCCTAGCTTTAGATATTGTCATTGTGTACCACACCGCTTTGAGCGCGTTCATAAACATTTCACAGCTACCTACAACGCAAGCTCAAAGAGACTCTTCTCCGTAAAGCGGCGTTTCATGAGAAAATCGCCGGGAACTATTAAAAATGTTTCAAACAGGAAAAAAACATTTTGTTTCAAATAACTGTGTTATTGAACTGTGAAATGGTCTTCCGGCGAGCGTGTTTCTATCGTCCTATCATATTAAGTTCTACAAGTGAAGCGTGAAGAGATATTTGTGCAGGGCGGCATGATCGCAGTGACTATCGATAGATTTTTTACTATTGATAGATGTTGTCGTTTTTTGACTACACCATGCTTACCATCAGGCGTAATGTGGTCACTATGCTGTGTCCGGATATAAAAAAAACCTTTGTTATTATTAAGTTTGAACGTCTTTTATTCATACAAGTCTCTTTGTGACCGTCGTTAACGTCAAAACCAACGACCTGAGCGATGCGCACTCTATCCCATGCTAACAGAAAAAGCACCAATTCAATTCAATCTTGTCGCTGTCCAGACCCAACACCAATCCAAAGAACAAGAACAATACGTCCTTAAG
Source organism: Automeris io (assembly GCA_036320925.1). Taxonomy (NCBI): domain Eukaryota; kingdom Metazoa; phylum Arthropoda; class Insecta; order Lepidoptera; family Saturniidae; genus Automeris; species Automeris io. The sequence goes on along the minus strand of JAUDJH010000023.1, from coordinate 9,074,031 downwards.
GCTACTACAAGGACAAATCAGCAACTCTCTGATGAATGAAAAAGAAAAACAGAAACGTACGCATTCTAACCTTTTGACGTAAATCCGTCCTTTTTTTTTTTTTACTTGGGGAAAATCCTCATAGGACCGTCCCGGCCGCGAAGGCGGTGGCAGCCGGGGTGTGCCGGACTTTTACCAGCTAAAAACCCCAAGGTGACTACTTCTGCGAATTAGTGGGGACTGCGGGTCCTGTAATCAAATCGCCGCAGCCCCACTACGCCGCGCCTGACAGGCACAATCACGGGGGGGAGACGCCACCTCCCCCGATATCACCTAGTATACTTCAGCAGAGCGCGTCACAACGCACCGCCGTCTTCTCGGGGATTGCTGACCGGTCGCTCAGAGCCCCCACCCTGAACAGCCACAACCCCTAAGACATCAGCTGGCCGGTCGTGGTTCGACCGATCCGCTGGGACTGATATGCCGGGGCGGTTGTCGACAGCCCGGCGTCTTCTTCGAGCGGCCTTCTGCCGTTCTCGCTCTGCAGCCTCCTTCTGGGACATAACTTCCTCACAGAAGGAGGCCACGGCCCTCCAGTTGACGTAAATCCGTCCTAACGTATGATTTAATTGTGAGACCTACTCTCACGTTAGATCTTGTTCGTATGATGATGATGATGATGATGATGATGTCCTAGCCGGTTTCGGCCACGGCGACTGTTTCAACACCGGTTAAGAAATTCGAGGTCGAGTTTTCGGAAACAGTCAATTGCGCAGGAGATATTTAAGTGCATAACTGGACGCGCAGCCAGAAAAGCACTCTCTCGTCCGAGCTCCCTCAGGCCCGATGAAAAGGAGAACCAGTACGATCGGGAGGGAGCGGGATGCAGGTTTGGTCGAGTTTTCCCTTCTCTAAACACCTGCTTGAATTGCGGTGTTAAAGAGATACCTTAGTCAGCTTTTACGACACCTCGGCAAGAAGAGGGGGGTGCTATTCTATTCTGCCGGCAGCCACCACGGCTTCTTGGCTTGTTCGTATAAAGTATCTATATATCACAATATAGTACTTGGTGCAGTGTACGCCATAGCAAAACGGGTTAAATATAATCACATGGGATGTATAACATTGGGAACACAAGTGACGGCGAATGTACCTGCCGGACCGATCACATTATTTCCCGTTCCATTAGCCTCTTTATTTTGCTCTATCGATGCTGCAAAGCGAAAACGCTATAAGCGACGTATGGTCTAATTTATTTTTACCCATTTGTAATCAGTATTATTCGTAATTTTCGGCTTCCATTCAACAATGCTTCAAAACCAAAGTTTTCAATCAATGGGTTCTACCAGTTATGACGTACGGAGCCGAGACGCGGACACTTGTTGTTGGAGCAGGTAGAGTGGGGTACCCCCCTGCAAGGCGGAGCGACGACCTATGAAAGGTGGCCGGAAAGGATTGGATGAGAAAAGCCGAAGACAGGGCTCAATGGCATTTGTTAGGAGAGGCCTATGTCCAGCAGTGGCCTAGGATAGGCTGATGATGAATCTGTATAAAAACCCACGTTGAATGATCTGAGTGCCAAGGCTCTATAGCTAAAGAGATGTGCAGCAGTAGCGTGCATCTAATACAATCATAAAATTCACTATTTTGGACTTTTTTTTTCGACTGGTCAGTATTTTGGTGACCAGGAAAGGTCTTTATGCCTACACCAGGCTTAGAGGGCAAGCTCTTAAGATGCTCAGACAGTGATTTTTGGGTTGGGTTGCAACGCAAGGGGATTCCTGTGGGTATAACTTGAACTCAGTCTGTTAACCAAGAAAAGAAACCTAACAGAGATCTCCTAGCGTTTCGGAGGCGATTACCTTGAGAACAAACGCCAAAAAGAACTCCGAGGCTGCGTCGGAGCGGACATTTAATAAATACATCGATATGTATATTTTTCGGCAGTCAAACGTGTAGAAACATCGCATTTCGTCATTATGATGTGAAGCCTCTCAAAATAGGCCGAAAATAAATAAGCAACACAATCAAAGGCGAAACGTAACGCCCGGAGGGGCAACAAAGCAGCAGGAACCTAATTATAAACTGTTCGCCGAACTCAATTTCCCCGCGTCACGGTAACATTTCTATTTGTTTATCACAAAGGATACGAATGTATGTGTTACTGTGAAACTGCAAATTAAGGCAAATCTTTAAAAAAATTGCTCAAGGACGAGTCGCACTTGTAAACTGAAATTTGCGTACAAACTTATATTTATCTGTAAATTTATAATCGCAGAAAAAAAAATGTTTTTTTGTTGCAATTGCAAATTTAGGGTTTTCGGATTGTTTCCTATATCTTTGTTATAACAAGTTATTGCTTTTTTCTCAAATTATATGATTCTATAAAGAGAAATACTATATAGGTTTTTACTTCTTTGCGAATATGTTTTATTTTCGGCAGGACATTTTACTTTGTACCGGAAAAGAACTTTATAACTTCATTAGCCGAACGATAACGTAAAATATTGGACCCAATCTCATGTACAAATAAATATTTTTAGATTGCCATGAGTTGGAAGTTTTTTTAGAGCTAGAAGACTCTGTAGAGGTTAGCAGGCTACAAGGCAACGTCTTCCAAGGGAAATGGATCTTGACAGACAGATTCTCGGACAACAAGTAATGCCGGAAGGCAGATGTGTTGGAACAAACAATCAATAAATCTTGCGATGAGCGAGCTTTTAGAGTTAATCTCGGCAATTATTGGGTGAAATCGGTCGGTTCACAATTATCATTTGATGACTTCATGACTCACATTTAAGTTGATTCACAGTGAAACCAGAGTGTCTCTAATTATTTATTTAATACTGGAGTAACCCTTTGCTAGCGGCGAAAGCTTAGCTATAGTAACTAATTATAACGATATCATTGGTAATCTAATAAAGACATATTATTGAATATGGTTTAATAACCTTACTTTTTTAGGCAAAAGATCTTTACTGCAGTTGTGACTTAACCTACACAACATTCATGTATCACACGTACTTGCAGCATCTACCTCCCCGCTCCTACAGAGTCGATCGCTTGTATTCTAACAACCTTGAGGTAGATTGCCAGCAGTTCAAATCTAAGCACCAGTGTCGTCAGAGCTTTTTTTTCTTTTAAGATACATAATCCTAAAAAATCTTCTCATTTCACATCAAACTATACAATTCCTGTTAATATGTCATAAGACTGACAAGTGAAATCTAAAATAGACTAAATTTCAACCTTTACCGTAACATAATATGTAGGTAATGAACGAATCGCGAAACGGGGAACACAGACATCATGTTCAGAACACAAAGTAATTACTATTGAGAATTATTTTCAACTTAATAAAAAATATCTGCCTAAGCCCGCGACTTCGTCTGGGTTAACATTGATAAAATAACTTCGCCTAATAATAATAATAATATATCATCGCGCTATATCACTTTTTCGGGTGAGCAGAGATACATTGGTAGCTGTCTCGATCCACTTTGCGCTTAAATGTCGCGCCCAATTCGACCAGTAACGTTAGCGATCGCGATTCACGAAACCAGTACACGTGACATTTAGATGCCATGCCGGTTTCCTCACAATGTTTCCCTTCATCGGTGAGCATGTGACGCCTAAATCTGTACACAATGTGGATAACCCCAGAGGTATGTGCCGGTTACGTACCTATGACCATTCCCATTGCCGAGCATGGATACCACCGGTCCGTTATTCACTAGGCCATCGCAGCCGGCTTAGCTACTACATAGCAGTAGCGTTCATTCCGTAAATGCATGAAAGCATTGCATGCCCTTACTATAAATAACTATGGAATAAATCCCTTTAATTTAAACAAAAAAAGGAACACTTTATATCCATATCGATTCTATTTTCACGCCATGTATCTTCCCTATGAAAGTAATATAACATGTATTATCATTATATAATATTCACATTAATTATGTGAATCTGCCTACCCTGTCCAAATACTCTATACACGTTACTGCTACATAGCTACATCTATCTCGGATTATGTCTCACCACTATGATGATAAATGCAAAAGCTAAATAAGCTAATGAAAAGCCCATTTGGGCAATGTTTATATGTTTTTGTTTTTTGTATTTTCTTCTTCTCTGTATATTTCTGTATTTATTCTAGTTTTATTTAGGCGACATAAATGTATTTATTTCATTTTTTCAAATGTATGAATTGATGTTTTTATTCAATTATACCGTAATACGCCGACATAGCCACTGGCTCGGCCAAGTTGCCTTTCGGGATCAATTTGTATATATCCAGTTTTTCATATACCTAAGAGACCTTCCGTCGAGGTTTACGTGGGCCGATATAGCGTTTGTGATTGTCAACGGTTTATCGTCCCTTGGCGGTCGTTGCTGTACTTCGAATACGGCGCACTTATCGTCAGTTGCGCTGTAGTCACTTTGCAAAGCCAGCATAAAAAAGGTGTTATTAAGTTTATTATGCGTTTGCTTGTTGATATTAATTAATTAAAAATAAAGCAGTGGTCCAACCTGTATAAGTTTGGATGTTTAAAGTTTTCTCCTCGGCGTACCCTTAGAACCTGTGCAGCAGCAGCACAGCATCTGGGTGAACCCATCACACCCGACATAAACTACCGCGCTTCACGCATAGAGCCCAGTCGCGCTATTTTCCTCCAGCTAAATCCCTTCTTTCTTCTCTTTCACTTTGAGCGAAGTGGGGTAATAAATGCTGATGTTTTTTACTAGCAAGCCGGCGAACCCCCTCATTAGACAAACGGGGCGTAAGATGTCGCACGGTGGGATGGGATGACGATATCGTGAAGGTTGCGATGCGCGCCTGGACGCGACTGGTACAGAATCAAGGGAGATTTATACTCAATAGTAAAATGTAACGTGCCGTGGATGTACTGTGGCTGTGGTTATATCTCAAAAACTATTTTATAATAATAGAGAATATACTATAGTGAAAGCTGAAGAGTTGCCATTTAAAAGATAAAAGTTAAACAAGGTCCGCGAAGCTACAGTATGCTGGCGTGTTTGCAGACATAATATGAGCACATTGGATACGCGCTCTATCTCTCGCTCTCGGGTGCTGGCAAACAATGAAAAATATAACGCTACCCGTAGAAATAAACAAACACACTCCGGAATATTTCCAATCAAAAACTATACCGCTTTGTACGTGGTGAGGAGCTTTGGCGATTTTTTTACTTACAAAAAGGTTTACGCTGGACCTCAGTTACTCCTGGGGGAAAGTAATTATGAGGCTGCTGACAGAGAAAGAAAATAAAGAAAAAGTATTTATTTGACATACTACATTAAATACAACACAGAAGGATAGGTTCATCAAGAAAACAGCAAAAGCAAGTACTTTGTGCTGTGATAATGCGACAAAGGTCAGAATATATAGGTGACCAGCTGACCCACCCAGCGCTGATTTTCAGATGACATCCATTAGCTAAGTCAAAACGCAGAATACAGCGATGGGGAAGTACAGTATAGATACACATCTCTAGATAGTCATTCAAAGTATGATATGTTACATAGATAATGATATGCGATTTACCGTACCGATATTGTTACAATGGAACTAGGGAATGAAACCTGAACCCTGAAATTCTTGACTTATAGGTATCACACGTCTATGATTTTTTTAGACTGTCTCGAAGTGCCTTTCAAATGGACTAAATATCTAACAAATGATTACAGTGTGACTTAAATTTTAATTAGAGAGTTGTTTATCTGTAAAATATCGAGCCGCGAAAGATCGATAAGTAATTCTGGAACATCCACAAAAATACACAAGGTGCATAGATCTCTCTAGATCCTTCTCGAAAGTGTGGAAAGCTTGATACACCGATATAAATAAAGTGCAGACCGCAGGACTGTTTCTGCTTGGAGGAGACTCGAGCTATATTTCTAAGTGACTGAATACGACTTTGGCGAAAATACTAGATTACTGAAACGACTGCGCTTGATCATGTGCTAATATTGTACACTCTCTTCGATTAATACACCGATTGTTTGTCATCACCGGGGTTTTATCACGCCACGCTAGTAACAATATGTTGTCACGAATACGTGTGCAAGGGCCTTAATTGTTATGCTAGCTCCGTCAGCGACAGCATGCTAATGATACTCCTTCGTTGACATATTATAATGTCACTAAAAGCCCGTTCGTGGAGAAGCTCCCTAAAAAACAACAATTGTGTCTAATACAACAAATAAGACGCGGAAAAATGTACTTATAAATATATGTCGCAGTTGTTTTGCGTTGTCGCTGGGTACGCGGCTGACCTCAAGGGTCACGAAGTAAATAATTCACAGCGCGTCGCAGGGAGGTCTCGCCGGAACACGGTTAAGCATCCCCTTCACACTCGACTAAAGCGCTTTTTGACGACCTCTATGGCTCTCACGTAGCAATGGAAGCGTTCGTCTTATAAATCAGTATTGTTTCTGTGATTCAACTGATTAAGTCAAGGGTTTAGAATTAATCTCAACGTTGTCCAAAACAGTCTAAGATCTTAAAATTTTTCGAAGCGAAGCAAAACTGCTTTCGTGTGCTTCAAATAGATAGTACTTGTACCTTTGTTTCTCAATTATATAGATTTATCCAATGAAACAAATGTTTACAACACAATGTTTAAAAATTTGTGCACAACTACACTGAAAAATGCATCGCATTATCATTTATCGCATAAGAAGTGATATATTCGAGATGAACGACCGTCCAACTTAAAACGTGGTAACTATTTCTTTTGGGAGTTTTGAGTTCACTTTTAAAACGTCAAAACAAAGGCCTATAAACATTTTCAACGCATATTATTATGGAGAAGTTGTACCGTTTTTTTTTTTTCAGATATGTTAGTCATTGGATACTCTGGGTGATGTGCTCATCTGCCGCCACCAGAATTTAGCGCCCGGGGCTTGACCCAGCTAGACCCGGGCCTGCTATATCCGTTTCAGGGCGAGCAGAGATACATTAGTGGTAGTATCCATTTCACGCTTATATGTCGTGCCCAACGTAATCGTAGAGCGATAGAGCTGTTCGCGATTCTCAAGGCACTTACACATACCATTCCTATTAGAGGCAATGCGAGTTTTCTCACTACGATTTTCGGTTGTACAGTGACTTCCGTATAGCCTCAGTATTCGCAGAGTTACGCCCAAGTTGAGGAAATTGGTGACTTGTAATATTATTTGACACGAATTCAACAATATAGTATGTAATGATTGAGTAAAACCTAACCAAAGACACAACAGCATCTATTAATCTCAGAATAAGCAATTATTTGGCTGTACGTTTTTTAAATCAATTGTCTTTAAAACTCGTCATACACCGCCACTTGACAGTCACCTGACACAAGAACCCTCTATTTTGAGGCATTGAGACGTGCAGGGTGGCATGTAAAACCCGCCGCAAGGTCGTTATGGAGCCCTAAAAGTCGCCTCGGGGGTTAATCTCGACGCGAGGTCTCTGCGGCCGTATTATTAAACGGGCAGATTCAATCGTTTTCCCTCGGCAAACGCCGACACGTGACCTGTTAAACGATACGCCTGTAATCGCAGGCCAATAGCTATCATTACAATGCCATAAATATCCACGTATAAATAGTGAATGGAGCACAAGATGGACAGACTTAATTAAGTCCTATATGAGATAACTGCCGGCATACGAGCTCGTCAACCAGCGTACCCACTGTATAAATATATATCGTCACGCTATATCCCTTTCGAGGTTTGCAGAGATACATTAGTGGTTGTATCCACTTGCATGTCGCGCCCAATGTGATTAGTACACATGACATTTCTATTTGACGCCATGCGAGGTTCCTTGTGATATTTTCCTTCACCGGTGAGCATGTGGTACCTAAGTCTGTACTTAATTTAGGAAAACCCTGATGGTACGAGCCTACGTTTGAACCTACAGACATTCCCGTCACCGCGCATGGATACCGGCCCCTTATCCACCAGGCCACCACAGCTACATAATTTATCTTTTATATCTGTATAATATATTTAAAAAAATGGGCCAACCTCTCCGTATAAAATAGGCTGAAAATTTGTATATGTCTTTTGTTTTGACATTTTAAAAGCTAACTCAACAGTCTCATAGGATGTCGTTGCGTCTAAAGTTATGCAAGAACTAAGGTCGTTTTTCGTAAATACACCGCTTTTTATGCGATAAATGATATTTGGATTTTTACAAAGATATACAAGGTTGGTTGTAGGGTAAGCAGTATCTTTACCCCAAAACAAAAAATTTCACGGGGGCTGTGGCCGACATTACAAAAATCAATTTAAACCCAGAAATATACCCAGAAACTAGAATTCGACAATTAAATCGAAACTTGGAGCCTGAAAGTTGATATCCGTAGAAATTTCATAAGTAGCAATTTGAATCTAGTCTCAATGACTTGACAACGGTTGAGTCTAGTTCCGAGCTTCCCCTATCGGTTTACAGGCTTAGCTGTCGGCCGCGGGCCAGCGGCAGCCGTGCGTGAATACAACGGCCTCATTCAACCTGGCAACAGTAAAAAGCCGAAAAAGTACAGTAAAGTAAAAGTGGGAGTCGAAGCTGCTCGCGTCCGTAGGCTTTACCCTAGTTTCCCTACACGTGACTCCTGGGTGGTGCTAAACGAGCAGCAGCGAGGTGGTAGGGCGTCGGTGCCCGTCTGGATCGCGACCACAGTACACGGGTGTAAAGCCCGTCATAGTGACCAGTTTCGGCTTGTCGCGTTTCGGGATTAGCTTGTGTATATCCAGTAGCTCATATACCTAGAGACCTTCAGTCGTGGTATATGTGGGCCGACATGACGATGTAGACTATCATTGGATTTTCATCCTTTGATAGTAGTCGCTTTCGTTTTTGGACTACACTGTGCTTACCATCAGGTACTCTGTAGTCACTATGTCGATCCAGTGTAAAAAAAAAATAGAGTACGACTATATTTGCCTATAATTACCGTAATCATGCCGGCCTACACAAATATATTCTCGCATTTCGTTTAAGGAACCTAATATCATAGCATGACGAAACACGCTCGCCAGGAGACCATTCAGCGATCCAAAGGAAAATGTAGCGTCTGTGAGTGTGCATACAGCTGGGATAACGCTGCCTATATGATATTGTTACGAGCGCGGGGTATTAAAATGCCGGTTGTGACGGACAATCAATTTATTAATAGAGGAGAGTACACAAAATCAGAACGCAGCCACAGAAAGGTCTTGAAACGCAGCTGTCGAACGATCGCGATGTTAAATCGTCGAAGAGTCCAGAAGCACGTCGAAGAATGCTCTCGAAGATCAGTCATCAAAAATCCAGTCGCAGAAAGTTCTCGAAGTCCAGTATCAAAAATCCAGTCAAAATAATCGCACGTAGAAACACTATACAGTCGCAGTATGATCGCAAAAGTCCTTGAAGATCGCTTGTGATATCGCACTGTGTCGCTGTCCAAATTAGAACTGTCCTGTGATCGCATCGAGCACGTATTTATATCGGAACAGCCGCTTTCCAGCATTTTCGAGTAATAACTAGAATCTTATAGACATTTTTGAACCTTATGTTTTTACTCGTAAATTCCAGAATGGGTTCATCGACCTTTCGCGAATCGGAATTCCACGAATATTCCAGGATATACGCGTCACGAACTCCGGCGGCAAAAGATGAAACGATGCGACCCCTCCGATGTTTTCGATGGTAAACAATTTTCTCCGATCCGGTTGCAAGTTATTTCATTCGAAGCAGTACCTCAAGACTATCTATGCGTTTTAAGATTATAGTCGTGCGATGCCTGGAAGCCTAGAAATCTAGGGCTAAAGTTTGGCCCTAGTTCCGTCGTAATAATATAATTATAGTCAATTACCTATAATTATATATTTAATTATCGTGAATGCAATAAAAGATGTTAGTTCCATTTGTATGTTTTTTAATGACAACTTTCAATGACAGACGCATGCGCGGAGTTTCCGACGCTGCTCCGCGCATTCACCTGGAGCTATCTACACGGCGTTCCGTAACATATACATCACTATAGCATGCGGATTGTTGAGGGGCGAGTGCTGTGTCAGCCACAGGCGGCAGTGGATAAATCTACCTCAGACCACTGGGTGATAGCGAGCGATATTGTAGAGCGACTTTAAAATAGTACCTCTTTATTTTGGTAGCCCAGGTGAAAATCCTGCATAGAACCATAAGGGACACTGAGAGGGCAGAGGCACCGATGTTTCACACTCCTATTGAATAAAAACCCTCGAGGTGTTCCTCGAATGGCTGCTAGTCTTGGATATCTATATTCTTCCAACAACTCGGCCAACGAATAACCTTTTAGGTTTCATGTCGTGGAGATGTGGGTGTAAATTGTCCATCCCTCAAGAAGTCTCTATCTGCAGGCACGCAGAATACGTTGGCATTGTCTACGCCTCATGCGGGTAACAGACACTCACAAGTTAATTGCTGAACTTTTTAGTTCTTGCCGAATGTCTACCGTAAAACTGTGTCCACATTAGTGCTATACGATCGTTGTGGTACCAGATAGATATATCTGTATTATATTACACGTCTTTCGCTCATCGATCTGTGTTGCCATCACGCATGAGTGAAAGCGTGCAAATTGAACGTTTCATATGACGCTCTCCTATGAATCCGATATTCCTCGACTCGAATTGCCTTCAGACGTCAGTGTGCAGTGACAGATTTGTGTCACACGCGACCCAATGACATATTTACACAAAATCATCTGGTCATTGAAATAAGGCTCAGATCGCACTGTGGCATTTCACCCCGCGGGAAAATATCGCGTGAATTCTATTTGCTAATGAAAATTAAACTAGCTCCCACTGCGAAGCTAATTTTGCATTTTTTTTTTATATAAGTAATGTAAACTGCACCGCGTCTTATTTTAGTGAATATTTTTGCACCGTGTCTTATTTTAGAAAATTTAAAAGCATTTGGGGTTTGAGATTGCATGCAACTCGTATTTAAAAAAAAATTGCGGTAAAATAATACGCGGAGAAAAATCGCAATGTATGTTCGGCCTAAAAACAGAATAAAATCACGCGGACGCTAAAAGAAGAGATGGGATGACGTATTCCTGCAAAAACGGATATGGTTGGATAAAAACCTGCCTGTTTCAGAAACCATTTTTGAACATCAATGAATCCATAATTGAAGTAAAGTTTTAATGAGCTTTGTCTGATTTCAATATTGTTTTCTTTTTCAATACTATTAATTAGCAATCTATTAATTTTTTTTATAATTGTTTTTTTTTTATTGTTAATGCAAAAAAGGTCCATGGTTTATGCCTTAGTCGTTTATTAAATACTTAATTGTCGAGAAAAAAATGGTTCATTAGTAATTAAAAACTTCTTCAATTTTAAGCAACATTTCTGAAACTGGGCGTATTGCCAAGAATGGAAGATACAGGCAGGAATTAAATCTAAAAAGGTGACTACTGAATGTTAGTAAAAATATAGATTTTTTTTATTAGCGCTAGTATTATTGTATTGTTAGCCTTATAGTAGAATAAATGCCTTTTTTAATTTTATTAATACGGAAATAAAACATGATAATAATAATTATTATATATCGTCACGCTATATCCCTTTTGGGTTGGGCAGCGATACATTAGTAGCTGTAACCGCTTTGCGCTTATATGTCGCGCCGGACTTGACCAGTAGCGCAGCAGATCACCGTTCTCACAGCGCTAGTTCCCATGACATTTCTATCAGATGGCATGCGGGTTTTTTCACGATGTTTTCCTTGAGCGCAAAGCATGTGACGCCCGAATCCGTACTTAATCCAGTAAAAGCCAGATGTACATGCCGGGATTCGAACCTACGGCCATTCATGTCGCCGCGCATGGATATCGGTCCTCTATGCACTAGGCCACCACAGCACATAAAATTATTATTTGATATTTTATGTGTCGGCGTTTGCATTTTTTTTTCTACCTGGTGCAAATCATATATTCCGCCTCTTCCTACGTTTATATTAAGTCGCGTTTTTTAACATAAAAGCCGAAAAACCAAACACCTCCACGTTCGTGTAAGCCATGGAAACGGCGTAGCCGGCCGTACACAGCGCCGTCACGTTCGTCTGATTTATCACCTCGCGCCGGTTGTAATTAAAATTATAGCCCGGGGCACGCCCCCGCGCGCCAGGAATCCGAAATTAAACACCGTATTTAGAATGGACAGTAAACTTCATGCTACACAGCGTCACGGAGAACGGATAACATTAAAACATGCTATGCTTGAGCATCTATAGTTAGTTACTTTAATGTGCTGCTTTGTAATTGTGTTTCCAATAAGTAATTTATTTCTTTCGCTACTAGCCAGGTCTTGGGACCCATATTCCTACAACGACCCGGCGAATGAATAGCTTTTCTCGGGCTCTAACTCGCGGAGAGCTGTATTACTAGAGGGATAAATCCATCAGGTATGCTTTACATAAATCGTCAAGGTAATTAACAGGTTTTTAAAAAGTAAAATCTACTGAAATGAATTGGATCAGCTAGCGGCTCTTAATTTTATAGTTGCGAAGGAAATCGACGAGAACTTGGTCCTCTCCCAGAGCTCGGAATTCGAATATACGATCATTCGTGTTTCCGCAAATGGATATCAGTCGCTTATCCACTAGACCACTACAACCTATGTTAAAATAAATAATAAAACTATATTCATTTGTTTCCAAAACACACAACAATTACGTACAAAATTTAAAATAATTTATTAAATTGTGTGTCGTAGTAATAAAAAAAAGTAGTTTGCTCTACATCCATTGCAGTCGTGTGTGTCTTGAGTTACAAAGCGCGTTACGCGGAGGGGAACTTTTCTAAAAGGTTTTATTAGTTCATCCACGCGACATACTTCAACGCCGCTTGATGCATGGTGTATCACCATATTAAATTCCGCACGCATACGCATCACATAGGTAAACTCACCTACATACCTAACACACGAGCTGAAACTTGGAAATATACAGGTGATTTAATAAACAAGGGAGATGAATAGTTTGTTCCTTTTTGCAACTAATAAAAATGTAAGTTAATAATCCCTGACAAATTATAAAGAAAACTTGATGAATAAATGATAATTAATCCGTAAAAAATGTGGACACTATAGAGCGTGTGGCGCGCGATTAATTGGTAAGTAAAGTTATACTTATAATAATAAAATATCGCCACGCCATATCCCCTACAGGATGAGCAGAGCAAAGCTAAATTAGTGGTTGTATCCACTTAGCAATTACGTGTAATGCCCAACGAGACTAGAGGCGCTGCTGATCGCCATTATCAGGGCACTTACACATACAAGTAGAGAAAGCTTCTTTTATGGACCGGGTTTTTATGTGCGACAGCGTGCATAGTCTTAGGATCGAATCCCGGAACGTATATCTGAGTTTTTCCAGATTACGTACGGATTTAGGCATCTCAAGCTCACCGGTGAAGAAAAAATATCACGAGAAAATCCGCATGGTAACTGATAGAAATGTCATGTGTAAGTAATGTCATTCCTACTTCACACATATCACACGACCCTGGTTTACAACGACACCGTGAAAGCATACCTTCCCGGATGATGGAACGTAAGCTATAACGCTATCTCTGTCGGTTCCGAAAGAGACGCTGCTCGATACTTACCTGAAAAGAAACATAAACAGATTAGGCACTCACTTACTTAATGTTCAAATATTTTTCTCGGCAAAATTTCCCCTACATTTTGTCCTGAGAAAATTTCAACCGAGCAAAAATCTTTAGTAGAGAAATATCTTAAAATAATAATATACACGCAGAATTAAGAGACATAAATAAAACAGAGTCTCCAAAATAATAATTGTATCATCACGCTAATTGAGTGCTCTTTGAGATGAGTAGCAGCACACAGGATACATCATGTAATGTTATGTATTATTCTTTCATCTTTTTTTTTTAATATAAATTTGTTTATTGTGTGTTGTTTCCTTTGTCTCAATAAACTTTTTCTTTCTATCTTTCTTTCTAATTTACTTTTGAGGTGGACAAATATATGAGTGTGTTTATTTAAGTGCTATATGTGATATTTTAACACGTTCACGCTGGCGCGTACCACCGGTGCCTCGCACAAGTCTGCCTCATCGAGCGACTCGTACAAACGGTGGCTTACATGAGTACCACCATAAATTTATATCGTATATTTAGTTTATTAATTGAAAACATAATAATAGTAGTATATCGTCACGCTATATCCCTCACGGGGCGAGCAGGTATACATTAGTGGCTGTATCCACTTTGCACTGATATGTCGTACCCAACGTGACCAGTAGCGCAGTTGATCGTCGTTCTCAAGACACTTACACATGACTTTTCTATTAGGTGCCATGCGGGTCTATCACGATATTTTTCCTTCACCGTTGAGCATTTGATGCCTAAATTCGTATGTAATCTGGAAAAACCTGGGGGTACGATCCGGGATTCCAACCTACGACAATTTTATGTCGCGCATGGAAACCGGTCCATAATTACCTGGACCACTACAGCCACAGAAACATTTATATTTAATGACGATAGCTGGCTTATGTATCTTATTTGTGTAAATTTTGTTGTTTATATATTACTAATTGTTTCTCTGAAAAAAAATTAATAATAGAGCGACAAGCTTTAAGCGCAGCCGTCTATAGCTGTGAAACATGATTTAAAGCGCCGACGAGAATGTGTTAAAGCATTCTTTAGGAGCTGTTTGTCCAATCTTATTAACACGAATAAAGGGTTTAACGTTAATAATAAATATGCAGTGTGCTGAAAAGATGTAACACTATTCAAGGAACAACGACGGTTGGAGCAGATGCAATAGAAACTGGGTAAATAGTCGCAAAGGTTTAATTTGTGTAAACGTCGCAAGTTATTTGTGGCCGGGAGGAGACTGCGACTAATTGCTTTCTTCCAATTCCAACTTGATGGTATAGACGACACGGTGACAAGCGGTGTGGATAGCGGATATTAAAAATTAATATTTAAGAGACTTCTCAAAAAAAAATGGTACAAAACTATTCAGTGTAGTCTGCCCCGGTATCCATGGTTCGAACAATGCTATATTAGCAGGAGAGACACTATGACATTATTTAGACTCCGTTCCGGGCATATTCCATCGAACAAATTCAAATATTTAATAGGAATCTCCGACTCCCCAAACTGTACGATATGTGGTGTGGAAGAAGATGTTTACCATTTTCTGATGGAGTGTGTCCGGAACGTAGCACAACGTCGGGATATACCGGTTGTCAATTATCTTGTGGGCACTTGCAACTGCAGTTTGTCCTCTCCGCTTTCCGAGCAGGCCAAAATGTTAGTTGCACTTTACCTGAAGGTGGCTCAAAGTAATTATAAGTGTTTCGCCTGTACGGGGGTGACGTGGTCACTCTGTGACAAAACCCCTTTAAATTAATAAACAAATAATAAAAGAAAGAGACTTATCAAGTGAGAACTAAATCTTGTAAATAGTCGTTTTTTTTTTCTAACTTAATGGCGGTCGCTTGACTTCAATCACATCTGGTGAAGAGTAAAGTTGAGGCCGATGATAGACGGCGTCCACCTAACGAAAGGCTATCCCACTCTCCTCTTAAATGCTCAAGTTATAAGAACATCTGAGCCGCCAGTGATCTATAGACTCACGTAGTCACAAGGGTAAGCGCCGAGACATACGGTGCGTAGCGACGCCGCATAAAAACATATCGGAAAGGACTATGCCGGTCCGTCATCGCAACGCAAGTCCGATACGCATTGGGTGCGGAGACACAAAAGTTGGTTTGAACCACGAAAAGTTATAGATTTAGAATAATAATATAATAATGTATCATCACGCTATATTCCTTACGGGGTGAGTAGAGATATATAAATGGCTGAATCCACTTTGCTCGTACCCAACGTGACCAATAGCGCAGTTGATGGCCGTTCTCAGAGCACTTACAGATGACATTTTTATTAGATGCCACGTAGGTTTCCTCACGATAGATTAAGAAGATGAAATAAAATAATAATTATTAGAAAATGTTTTGTAAAAGTTATTATTAGGTATATCAATTTCAATTTTGAAATATAATTTTATTTTATAAACCCGCTACCGCTTATCACTACACGACATACATTATTATAAATTAATTGATCACCCAACTCTTGCCGCTCGCTCACCAAGTTCAAACTGTTTCCTTACAAAAGTGTTCCAGAATCCAATATCCTTAAGAAATGAATAGCGTAGTTTTGTCTGACTGGATTGAGGCCACATTACAAGGATGGAAAGACCATCACAGTGATTCACAAAGGCTTGTAACGTCTCGGGCTTACTTCGTTTACGTCCAGATATCAATCAGTCCATAGAGATTATTCTAATAAAGATACAAATCTCTTAGATGAGAACATTTTGTTTCAAAACCTAACTGTAACAGTAAAGTAGTAAGAACTCATTTGGGATAAACAGAACTATAGTTGTCGATATTTCTCTTTAACCGGCCCGTCGCCACGTCACCCGTATCTAAGTGGCGCTCTTCTTGTTGAAGTTAACAAGATTTTTAAAAGAACTCAATGGAATAAACACTTATATGTAAATATAGGATAAAAACACTAAAAATATTTACATTATACAATACATTTGATTAATTTATATAGATTAACATATTACATTATATATACTATGACGCTTGTTTTTCGTTAAAACACTAAACACATTTGAGATGAAGAACGAAATTCCTTACGATAAATCGAAGATAATAACAACATAATATAACCATTCTATCACTTCCTTGACATTCATTAGTCCCTCCATGCACTCTCGCCGATTCCTCGTACTTTTAACATTACCCTCCATCAGAATTCTTTTTATTTGCTTTGTGTAGTAAGCCTCCATCGGCTTCGAACGAAGAGATCACATCAGCAATGCATTAATTCTACTTTCGCGCTTCTTCTGACATACACAGACCTCACAGCCTTGCAACAAACATTTAAAAAACCTTTAATAGTCAATAAAGGCAGGATATATACTTTGCGAGAATTCCATGTCGTACTGAAACAATTTTCTAAACTAAGAATACACAAGACTGAAAGTCATAAAACCCCCATAACGGATATCGTAAATCAAGAACGTAATTTTTAACTACCGCCCGCGACAAGTGATACTGCCGAGCGACTTGTTATCTAAATCATTCATTAGCTTAATCGGCAATAAAATTATAAAATACTATCTCATTATGTTTACATAAAACGTCATTTTACAAGTGACATATATATTTTCTGACGTATACTAAAAAATTAACTAGCGGATAATGGCCCGGTTTCCATGCGTGGCTACGCGATTCGTAGCAAGTTTGAGAATCCCAGTACGTGCCACTTTCCGATTAAATGTCGTGCCCAACGTAACTAGTAGCATAGCTGATCGCCGTTCTCACAGCCCTAGTAGAGATGACATCTCTATTAAATGCCATGCGCGTTTCCTCACGATGTTTTCCTTCATCGGTGAGCAAGTGGTGGCTAAATTCATAATTAATCTGGAAATACGCCGAAATCGCCGCGCATGGTCGCAGCGCGTGACTGTTGTGTAGCCAGCCATCTTATAAGGGTTACGTTTTTCCTTTTGAAGTACGAAACCCTGAAAAGGTTAATAATAATAAGGTAGCATCTTTTTGAGTTCTTTTGCACCCTATCCTGTCACCCACACCTGTCCCAGTTTAGAGCTTCACAATCATGGTTAGCCTAAATATAATGAACGATGAAAATAATGCACTTAGCTGGGGCATCGAGTGTTATTTCCAGCGAACCGGCCGCCGGACGGTTCGGATCGTAACGAAGCGATCGAGTGCGGCCCCGGACTACGTAATGGGGCCATAAAAACCCGTGTTGCGCGGGACTAATGAGATCCCCTCTTGATATGTTTATTACATAATATTGTACACACACCCACACACACCCACACACACACACAATATTCGTCGGACCATCAAATTAAACGAACCAGTATACTATTCAACTAACGCATATAAGAGAGAGAGAGCTGCGCGGAGATATTGCCTCTCTAAGCGTTTTTTACCATCAATATCGCAGAGAGTGTTTTGAAAAGTTTATTTTTTATTACAGACAGGCTTGCGCTTGACTAAAATATCACCTGATGGAAAGTGATGATGAGGCCGATGATGGAGCGTGCTCACTAAACAAATACTGAATCTGCCGTCATTTGAAGATTCCCATGTAATAAGATGTTGAGAAAACAGACGCTTGGCGGTTCGCAGCAAAAAGAAGGAGCAAATCGCTTCGTTCAAGCTGCCGGAACGTCAACCACATATGGGTACGGACCCGCACGGCGTCTGGTAAATTTATAGTAGAAAGGGGAAAGGTGGGAAGTAAACTATACAACTCAGCCGCACACTCTCCAGAGTACAGTCTATAGAAAACCGAAAGTCAACCCACTCTACGTCGGTGTGCCAAACTGAGTAACTTACGCGCTTGGTTCAAACATTACCCATTTAGGCATATAAAAAGCGTAAATAAACCCAATGGCACGCGGCCCTTCCCAAGGTTTACGTGTTTCGCAGTCCAAGCCGGCGCGCGGGCTGACGAGGGGCGTTATCGTTAAAATATATCACGTGGAAACAATCTAGCGCGACTCGACTAGGTTCGGGGGAAACGTCTTCACTCTATAACAAGAGAGAGCATTGCACAACACAATTTCTTGTATCTTTACATTTTTAGGGTTCCAGATCACTTTACACAAGTGTAAGGCTGTAATAGTGGCTCGCTTCGTCCTGTCGCGTAAATGGCGGAATCACGGCTGAACATACACTAAAAATTCAGCCAAATACAGAACCTCCTTTTTGAAGTGGGTTAAAAATAAACCAATTGCAAGTGCTTAAGCTGAGATTTATATTTTATTACTCAATGAATGTCAAAGGATTTGGTAAGTCATCGATTTTGTCAACATAGGCTTGGCTCTTCAAATACTATGGCTATACTTAAGTTCCTATTATATATTACATTTATTGTCAAAACGAATTTATTTTTTAAGAAATTTGCTAAGCAAAGTCGAAATCTTCGTATCTTTTATACTAAGAGCGGCTTGCACCGACAAATTAAACCCAGTTCAAACTTATATAAAACTCCCTTTAACGTTAAACCGTACTTATTGTCTTGAACGGAACATTGTCCAGTGTTGTGAAATTTAAGTCATTATTGATGTCGAATTAAACCGCTTCAATAGCGTTTTAAACAAACTTAAACTAGATTGAATTTGTTGGGACCAGCCGCCCTTAGAGTCTATTATAAGGTTTAAATCTCATCTTGCATTGAAACATGCCTATCGTTACACGAGCAAACGGCTCACTTAATGGCGGCTGACCAATCTAGATTCGGCTATCATTATCTAGGCGATGGACGTTATGATCAAAACACCACGTTAATGACGCTACTGCCGATTAGACCTGTGCTAACTGGTATTATATTGAAATTAAGATAATCCGCATTAATCTCATTGGAGATGCACCGATCGGTATGGTACAGGATAATGAGTAGTACACACAGAGATTCGTTTCATAGGCCAAAAGAAATCTGAAGTTTGTGAGCGTTTGCAGTGGTGGGATGATTCTCCGTGTCGGGTCTCACGTGACCACAGTACCAAAGACCAAAGACCAGAAACCGTAATAGTAACATAGATCTTCTGTTGAAGTCTTCTGCCGAGATATATGATTGCCGAAACGAAACGAATTACGTTCTATTTCTCTTCTTGCATATAAATGAAGCTCTTTCTTGTTGTTTTTTTTTTTACTTGCAATGCTAAGTGTCTTTACAGCACTTGATATTGAGCATAGTGTAATCCAAAAATCGACTGCAATTGTCAAGAAACAGGAGACTGGTCATCAATAGTCACCGTGATCATGCCGGCCTGCTTATAAGTCTTTTCAAACATCTTTTACTGGTCCCAATATCATAGGAGGAAGGCAATACACATGGCGGTAATTATCTCACTTCCATAAAGTTTTCTTCTATTTTTATACTGCCTCAACAAAGTGGCTACAGTGCACCTGATGGTAAGCACAGCATAGTCCAAAAACGTCAGCGACAATCAAAGGACGAAAATCCGTTGACAGTCTCCATCATCATGTCGGCCCACATATACCACGACTGAAGGTCTCTAGGTATAAGTTCCTGGATGTACACATGCTGATCCTCGGACGCGAGCGGTTGAAGCGAGTCACTACGGCGGCTTTCACTCTTGTGTACTGCCACAACACAGTTCGTGCAAACGCCCCACCACCTTAGGTCATTTCACATCGATAAGTGTGCTCACAGCCTTATTCAGAAAGAGCAGCGCAGTAAGCTTTCATTACCCGAACGCATCGGGTAAACGAGAATCCATAAATTCGTAAACGAGCCTCTCGAAAGTCGACGTGAGCGTATATACCCAGATAAGACCGCGCGACGTCGGATATCCGCCCGGGTGAGCCGCGATCTACGAGCACTAATCGCTGCCTCACTTGTGCAGCTTTATCGTTTTGCTTTAGAGGCATAATAGAACATCATAGCTCTTGCAAAACTGATAATGAAGGCACTTTTTTATGATACACAAACAGACAAGTCTTCTGCAGTTTCCCAGTTTCAGTAGATTTTTGGACTGCGCTGCGCTTGACAGGATAGTATAAAAAAAGGCGTTTGACTTCAATAGCACCTGGTGTTAGTCCGCCCGCGTTATTTTCTGCTGGATCACTACGATCCAACTACCGCGGCCTTAGTAGCCGCAGCTCCAGGTAACGGGCACACATAATACGCACTGGTTTCACACCAAGACACCAGCGCCGCGGGAGGCGCCGAAGAAGAACAAGAGTAGAGCAGTCAACTGTTGCTAACCGGTGCGTTTAGACACACCAATGCGCAGTCCTATTCCAACCTAGCCTTGAGTTTCTTTCGGCGTTTCTTCTCAAGGTATTATAGTTGCTTCCGACACGCTAGTAGATCACCGTTAGGTCCTTTCCCTGGATGGCCACCCAAGTCAAGGTTCGTGTACCCACAGGGGTGCCTTTGTGTTGCCATCCAACCCACAATTATCGCTGGCTGAACACCTTCAGTGTGGTGAAAGCCATCCCGGGTCAATCAATATCAATTTGTCAAGTTGAAAAAAGAACTCCTATGTATACCTTGACTGCATCCCCAGTATATTCACTTCATTGTGAAGGCAATATTTCTGAAGATTGCATATCTCACGGTGATGTAGGCTTAGTATTAAGCGAGCCACGGACGGCACATTTCCGCAGGATATACAACCCCATCACCGAGGAACGTGGGTGATGCATACGTGTTGTTACTATTATTATTTATAAAATAATACTATACCTATTTCGATCTGACCATATTTAGATCAGATTGGGATCTCAATCAGTCGCGAAAAGTGACATATACTTTTCCGCGCACTTAGCACCGAATTTAGACAACGCGAGGCAATTATGTAACAATGCCTAATGTCTATTATTTGCTAGCCGGCAAATTCCCTTGTTACAGTAGCCGTCACACTATTTGTATAAACGTTTGCAAACCGCGTCCGAAACCTATCCGAATTGTATGTACAATAGAATCAGGGTGACTCAGCACAAAGACCATATTAGATTTCAAACTTTTTTAACATGATTTCTTATTTCAAATTGTTAGTTTAAATTTCATTGTATTTTTTTTCTTGTTCTATTTGTTTTTCTTTATATAATTAGTTAGCTTTCTTTTAATTTATGTGTACTTTAGTTTGATTTTTTCGTTTTGTATTTTTTTTTATGGAAACTTTGCAGGCTTATGTATCTTTTTATGTATTTTTTATTGTTTATATGTTACTGTATGTTGGTCTAAATATGTAAAAAATCAACAATTAAACATATTAAAGTACAATACATTTTTTTGTATTTCCCTGTATTTTAACGGATTGAGATCGGATGTAAGTGCGTAACCCTCTTTTCCTCTTCAGAAAAGCAAAAGACATACGTAACAAGCTAACAGAGTTGCTAATGCGTTCACGGTATCCCTTATCATTACGCAGCACTTATCAGTTGAGCCCTCGCTAAGGGCTCTCCTGTCGAGTTTATCAGGTTATAGCTACATTACTGTTAAATGATCTAACTGTTATCTACCCGCAATTTCGTCCCGGTGATTCTCTATAATAATGTTGAGGATTATTTGTAGCAAATGGCAGGACATAGATCTTACAAACATACAACTGAACAAAACATCTTCATACAGGCATAGGAGTAAAGCTTATGACTATCAAGGTTTTGTTGTTAACATTAAGTTTTACGGCTCTGAATACAAGTCCTTTTGAGCCTATCGTTAGCAATATCTAATACTAGCTGATCCGGCAAATGTTGTTTTGCTATATAAGGTTTTGTAATATCTTCTAAGATGTTCATTGAAATTAAGTGATGTCAAAGACAATTTTGTTCACAATTAAATACTCTTAATCAACAACACATTTATTTGGATAAAGATTAATATTATTACGTTGATACAACTCTTAACAAATAATGCATTAATTTCGACCAAATTTGTTTACCATAAAAACGGTTCTAGTGACTTAATCTTAAAAGATAGACATATACTGTCGCAGACATTTTGTTAGATCATTTCAAGAGGAATCATTCTTTTTTACATATATTTTTGATATCTTGAACCGTTTTTGCAGCGCACGCAATGGAAGCCCTCAAGGATGAATAATTTTCCCCGTTTTTTTTTCACATTTTCCATTATTTCTTCGCTCCTAATAGTTGCATCGTGATGTTATATAGCCTAAAGCCTTCCTCGATAAATGGTCTATTCAACTCAAAAAAATTTCAATTCGAAGCAGTAGTTCCTGAGATTAGCGCGTTCAAACAAACAAACAAACTCTTCAGCTTTATAATATTAGTATAGATTCAATAAAACCTGGTTGTCGTAAAAACCAACGACCCAAGTGACGCTCACTCCATTCCACGACATCAGAAAAATCATCAATTTGCCGCAGCGCTTTGTCGTCCGGACATCTTGTCGATGTCCAGACCCAGCACCAACCCATAAAACAAGAACAACACGTCCAAAAATCCACAACAACGACAAATCAGCAACTCTCTAATGAACTCTCTAGCTCCCTAGTGAGGAAATCACACAGGAATGGCATGTGTATCAGTCCTGTGAGAAAAGCAATTAACTGCACCACCGGTCACATTGGCTACGACATATATGCGCAAAGTGTATACAACTACTAATGCATCTCTGCTCACCCTGAAAGAGATATAGCGTGACGATATATTATTATTTTTATCGAAATAAGCTCTTCGGTTTAAATACAAGTTGAAACCCCTAACGGAAAGGCTGAATATTTGTACAGGGACGCAAAACCTTCTATCTTATTCTTTACATTCCTTATTGAATTAGATTGTGGTCAAGCGTAAGCCGAATTTTTTCATATAAAAGGAACAAAACGCAGCAAAAACAACCAGATATTACAGAGAATTTTCCAACTCAAACGTCCAATAAACAGCAGAGGCATCAGACAAATGAGTTTTAATCACTTGTATGAAGTTGTATGAGAGTCTGGAACAACGCGCGCGTCCGTGACAATACCCTTACGAACAAAAGACGACAAACAATCGCGAACCGGGACGATCACGGGACGCTTTACTAATGGAACTCGATTCTATTTCCGTTTAATATTATTTATGTATTAGAAATTGAAATGTATATGTAGATATATTTTTAATACTTCTAATGGATGCACGCCACTAGTGCAAAGTAATAATTTCCTTATAGTACCTGGGCAGAGAGACCGCACCGCAACCTAATAGAGAGCGCTGTGCAGTCCAATAAATGCAGCGACCGCAGCGCGACAAATCCATTAACAGACAAACTGCCAAAGCGAGTTACTATGACGATGTTTACGCTTGTGTATTGTCGTGACGTGGTAGAGCGATTGCTCGAGCTGCGTGACCACAGCACACAAGAATAAAGACCGTCATAGTGACGCACTTCAGCCTTTCGCGTGTCAGAATCAGCTAATCGTCCAGTTGTTCAGATACCTAGAGACCTTCCGTCTCTAGGCGGTATATGTGGGCCGACATGACGACAGCGACTGGCTGTTCGCGATCTTGGACTGTACTGTGCTTTCCAACAGGTGCAATTTAGTAACTTTGTCGAGACAATATAAAACTGTGCTTCATGACCCCGTTCAGGTAAATAGCCCTATCACTTCGCGAAAAGAAAAAAATTAAGAACTTCCAAAAATAAATAAAATAGCTTTCGATAAACATAATAAAAATAGATTAAGCCGAATCGAAATTTATACAGAAACCTTACAAAGTTTATAAACTTCGTCAAAACTTAACTTTGCAAGTTAAATATTTGATAGAGTACGAACGTCCACCGGCATAATCTCTTTTTACATCGACTGGAATAAATTTCTTACTAGCCTAATATTTTTCTTTTCCCATAAAGAAAATTACTTAAGAACGAAGAATTTTTTAAATCATAAAGACTTTAACGAATTTTACTCGCGAATTAATTTACTTTTATTATGGCTCGACGTTTCGACCTGGTTACACTGGTCGTGATGGTCATGGCCAGACTGAGGCGCCGCGGAGTCTAGGTCGGTTGCGGGCAGTCACTTCCTCTACTCTCTTTTGTTCTTGATAATTTGAATAGTCATAGGACACAGCATTATGTATGTATTGTGTGAATTAGTTATTGTACCGGGCCACTGGCAACCCTGTAAAAGTAAATAAATAAATAAATAAATAAATAAACACTCACAGTATCAGCTTGTTTACATGGCGACACAAAACGACCTTATAGTTTTCTAATCACTGGATTCCAATACCAATAATAACATACACCTGAACCATAGTACCTGAACTATCATGGTTGGCTTAATTGGTAAAAAAAAACGGTATTTATCAGGTCGTAGGTTCGAGTCAAAGTAAAAATGTATGTGTTTTTTCTGCAAATTCTGTATGCACTTGTCCTTTAATTACTCTGCTATGAAAGAAAACATTTTGAAGAAACGAAAAAAAAAAAACAATAAAAATCTTAAGTGTTCTAGAAAATTTTCTTTACTATACTGGCATGACAATGTGATTACATTGCATTTGAAGGAAAGCGCAGTACAATCGAAAAACCGAGTACAACTGTCGAGAGAAAACCATCTCCCGATACTCGCCACGATCATGCCGACCTCCAGAAATATCTCTTCACGCTTTGCTTAAACAACAAAATATCATAGGATATGGGAACACGCTCGCCGCAACGTCCTTCCACAATCACCGTAAAACTATGGCACCGCAACGCAGCGCGCGTGGTTGTTATGAAAGGGAGAGCGTGGAATGATGTTATACAAGTATTCAGAAAACTCGCCATAATACAAACGATAAAAAACGCTAACTCCGGCAATGTCCCTGCGCAGCTGAAGCGCCTCAACGTGTCTCAAGATCTCTGCTTACCCCAAAAAAATACAACGTAGCGTTATCCCTAGAATTCAGGGAAGAGGTAGTCAAAACCGATAGTAACATCTATTAATAAAGCAATCAAAACACTCACCCGCGTCCCGAGAGAGTTCCGCCGGCATTCGATAGTGGAATGACGTCGCGAAATGGTATAAAAGTTAAAAATTTTAAATAGGAAACCGCACCGGCGTGTCGCTCATACCTTTCTACACCTTTATAACGGAAATAGTTTCGGCAACAAATCGAATGAAACTCCGGAGTGGGCGCGTCCGGGTAGTAAAAGTTTCACACAGATCGCGCTACAGTTGTGGATGAGTTTGCACATAGTACGTGCGAAACGTTCCTTTGACGATATCATTTCGTATGGACAATACATTTGAAACGGCAACTCCTTTAAAGTCCTTGCTATGGGGTTGACTGGCAGAATAGTGCCTCTCTCTTCATCATACTGAGGTATCGCATCGCAAGTCTCTAGTTATACGAGTTACTGGATATACACAAGCTGATCCCGAAACGCGAGAGGATGAAGCTAGTCTCTATGTCGGTCTTTACACTTGTATATTGTGCTCGAGGCCCAGTTCGAGCAATCGCCGTACCAACTCAGCACTGCTACCTAGCTATTGCACTTCAGTTAAATTTCTATCCACTTTATATCTTGTCGTAACAAAACACTGAGACAAATCGAATTCACATTTTAACTCGACAGAATACGCTCTCGATACATATACAGGCTGGTTTTATAGACGAGGGAGACATTCAAAGAGCGTATTCAAAATTCGATTCTACTACTAAATATGTAAAATTACTGATCTCTTAAAATTTCCTTGAAACATAGTAAATTATAGTCAACATATTTAGGAATAATTATGTACCTGATATAATAAATAACAATGAATTATTAAGTGGGTATTAAGCGTGTCCTAAGCCAGGATAAAGTATTAAAGGGTAACGAGTCAATTACCCGTTTACCTAAACTTACGTAAAAGGAACTTTACTTACTTACCAATCCAATTGTGCGGCACACGAGCTCAGTAGAGTCATTTTTTAAGGAACAATTCTCATTTGTTCGTAAATTTTTCTTTACGATTTAATAAGGAATACAGTGATTTAGATTATTATTAGTTACAATAAAAACAATAACAGATCCTCTAGCTATATCCCTTCCAGGATGAGCATAGGGGTTGTATCCACTTTGCGCTTATATATCGTGCCCAACTTAGCAAGTAGTGCAAGCTGGTCACCGTTCTCACAGCACTAGTACAAATGACATTTCTATTAGATGCTATGCGGGTTTCCTTTCGGTGAGCAAATGATGCCTTTCTTAGTTACAAGAAGGTACAAATGATTATATCCTGAAATATCTCCCTCGTTTATAAAATCATGCTGTATAAAATACACATAAAATCTGCCACTACACGCTCGCTCGTTAAGAATCACCGAAACTCGTAAAAAGTTTAAAGTAAGATCTCTTTTACGGCCAGATCTTTCTCTTTTCCTCTTTACTCACTTTGAGTGTTTGTTGGTTAATTCCTTCGATCATTTTATTATCTTATTGTCGAATCTTATCATCCTTGACAAGGGTGATAATAAAACCCTTAATAACTAAAGAGGGAATAAAACGGAAAAACAAAAAGTATCTTTTACAAATTACAACTTTTGCGTTTTGTACTCGTTATAATTAGGTACTTTAACATGTCTTACGGGCGTAATAACTTATTGTAAATTATAGCTCGAAGTTTCAGAGATTTATGTCGCCTTGTAAATATACTGATAATGTGAGTGCTGTATGTCGTGACTATTGAATCTATTAAAAACAAAATAGGGTAGGGGAAGTGACTTCTCACTCCTGACGGAATCTCCGCGACGCATCAGCTTGCTCACGTACGTCGCCAGTGTAAACAGGTCGAAACGTCGAGACATAATTAAAAGTAAATACCCCATGAGACCAGTTAAATATTAAATAATTTAGATTATGTCATTTAAAAAAAAATTGCCTACTCCTAAAGGGAATTGGTGTGTATATCACGTATGTAAAAAGCGACAGACGTGACAATTAGCGATGGGAAAAGAATGTCGCAGAATAGTAGTCGAATGGGTGTACCAAGCAGGGGCGGACATTCCATAAAAGCATAAAAAGTTTAGCTAGCGTTAACTTGTTTTTCTTGGATATTTAATAAATATATTGACTTAAAATCTGAAAATTACCAGGATAGGATTTTCAATATTCAAATTCAAATAGTACATAAATATGCTTCAGATCCGGATTTAGCGAGGGCAAGTCGGGGCGAGGGCCCTAATTTCTAGGAGCGATAAACAATCATATCATCCAGTTAATATATCTAAACAGTCAGACAACTTCATAAAAAATAGTCTGAATATTTTACAAACCTTTACTTTTAACGTTGCAAAAGTGAACTCAAAAATCTCATAGGGCATTTGTTACTACGTTTTAAATTATGGAAGGTCAAAAGTTGTATGTGGTTTTAGGAGTCGAAGCTGCTCGCGTCCGTAGGCTTTACCCTAGTTTCCCTACACGTGACTCCTGGGTGGTGCTAAACGAGTAGCAGCGAGGTGGTAGGGCGTCGGTGCCCGTCTGGATCGCGACCACAATACACGCGTGTAAAGCCCGTCATCGTGACCAGTTTCGGCTTGTCGCGTTTCGGGATCAGCTTGTGTATATCCAGTAGCTCCATATACCTAGAGACCTTAAGTCGTGGTATATGTGGGCCGACATCGCGATGGAGACTATCAATGGATTTTCATCCTTTGATAGTCGCTTTCGTATTTGGACTACACTGCACTTACCATCAGGAACTCTGTAGTCACTATGTCGAGCCAGTGTGAAAAAAAAAATCTTTCGCTTCTTAGGCGGTAAATCATAGTTACTTTTTTACGAAGATGTAGAGTACTAAATGTCTAAAAACCAAACTACAAGTGTGTGATCACTACTTAATTGGAGCGAGTGAGCGCAAAGGCGGTAAAGGTTTCCTGCTTACACATCATGCCTGGGATTGCGTAGTATCTATACGATACGGTTCCCAAACGGCCATTAACGCGCGATGATCGATTAACGGCTACAGCACAGCCATTAGGTAACATGACGCTTCAACTTCGCCGGAGCGGAGCTCGCCCCGGCAAACTTTGCCGATGACAAATTGCCCTTCGACATATGTATATTGATGAAGGATGCGGCCACTTGCCATTAGTACATATTAGCGTTTTCTTCCCACGAGTCTTCAGTTTCGAAATCACGGTATTCTCAAAGTGCTAGGCAAGGACATATCCTCATCGAATGTTTTTTAACCTTTGTATCATGGCGAGTGTTCTGAAGAGTTGTTTAAAATCATTCCATCATCTTCTTTTCATAACAGAATCACAGGCTCTAGGTTGCGGAGCCACAGTTTTACGGCGACCTCTACTTCAGCTATAACGAAGAAGTTCCACAACTCTTACCTTTGTAGGGTTATTGGCTTGTGTAGTGGTCTCACGGCAAACCTGTTCCCTTCGTTCTATGACATTGGGTTCATTATACGAAGCATGCAGAAATATTTATATAGGCTCGCATGATTGCGGCTATAATTTTTTTACTATATCACACTCCCAAAGAAAAACCAGCGCATGTCATCTAACGAAACTAAGCATCGCTATTGGATATGTTTTTAATTTTTTTTTATACGAGCTCTACAAAGTTACTACTCCGCACCTGATAGAAAGTAGAGTGTTCTCCAAGAACTGCAGCGGATACCTAGGGATGCGAATCAATTGGAGGACGTTAGGCAGGATTTAAAAGGACAAAAATATACCAATAAATATATTTTTACTCACACAATACAGGAAATATAGCGTGGAGGCAAATCATTTTGTACATTATTAGCAGTAAGATATTTTCGTGATAATGAATCTCAAATCAGTTATTCTAAAATTGTAATGGACGTAGTGGTTGATTTATCTAAAGATTAACTTCTTGATTTAATTTACGTGAGATAATAACAACACAAATGTGAAAACAGATAAATAAATCCCTTTCAAAATGAGCAAAATTACTTAAGTGATTATATCCACATTGCCCTTACATGTCGTGCCCAACGTGACCAGTAGCGCAGCTGATCGCTGTTCTCACATGACTTGTAGCACATGACATGACAGCACTTGTACACATGACATATTTATTAGATATCAAGCGGGTTTCCTAACGGTATTTGCCTTCACCGGTGAGCATATGGTATATATTTTTACGTAAGGTAAAACAAATTATATGTAATTTCTGGTCAACGCGTTTGCCCGATGCTGTGAGAAACATGAAACTTCATATAATTCGACGATTTAACGGGACAGTGCGTATTCTGTACCTAAATCGGACTGACACCTTAATTTCATGTCCTTGTCGTGTTTATCTAGACAATTACTAATTTAACAAAGGCCAAAGTCAAGACACAGAATATATTCATAAATGTGCGATGTTATCGCAACTTTATTCAAATATATTCAAAGCCTTATTAAACTAACTGCATGTTATACACAAACTTACATTCACTTTGAATAGTATTATATTATAATAAACATAAATTATTAACTATGTGACCACAAGCCTTTATCTGTTATATGCTTCTTTTATTTTTTAACACTTTCAGGGAATCATACAGAATTATATAAACAATAAAAAAATTAAAAAAATATATACGTAAGCCAGCAAAGTTTCTACAAAAAATATCTTTATATAGTATAAAAGGAAGTCATATCCGCTGTCTGTTAGCTTAGATCTTTTAAACTATTCAACGGACTTTAATGCAATTTTTCGCAACAGATATAGAATGATTAATTCAAGAACTGGCTCTGATTTGTACTGAGCCAAGAGGCCTTAGATCTTCAGTGCTATGTTTTTGTGTAGAATTTTGGCTACCTAGTTATATCTGCCTCGTTAATATTATCTTCTTATTATTATAAAAAATTATGATTTTCGCACTATACCATATAATATCATACAAACTCATTTCGTATTCCTATATTATTAGGCATGACAAGTAGGCAGGACACAATATAAAGTTTACATCGGCGAAGTTGGACCGAGTCACGTTGAATTTCACGGCTCGCGTGCCACTGGTAAAGGCGAAACGATAAAAGTTTCCGCGTTAAACTCGCCTCGCACGGCGCGACGGACGGCTTACCGACTGTTCAGACGATTCTATTACGCTATATCCACTTTATAGCAACGTTCATTTGTATTGTTGCTTTTTTATGTTTACTTGTCACTTCTGACATTCGTGGGATCGTTTTACATCGAATCGTCGGGTCATAAACGTCAGGAGCACTAGGAATGAGCTGGCTATCTGAGAAACGTTGATAATAACGATGTATATTCTCTTTGTTTGTGGCTGAGGTAGTGCTGTGGATAAAAGACCGACATCCATGCAAGGAAACATGTGAAAATCATGTCACATAAATATGTAATAATAATTATAAATAACAATAAATAAATTTGGAACTAGTTATTGAATGTTAAACAAAATCGTTTATTTTCCCGGCATCGATCTTTCCGATGAGAAAAGTACAGTTTTTATTACATTAATACAATTTTAAAATTAAAGACTGGAACTCTGCTTACTTTGCCCAAATACCCTACGCACGCTACTGCTAAATAAAATCAACTGTTACCTTAAAAAAAAAAGAAAAACAAATTATTGTCAAGCAATAATTCAACGCGGCATAACTTCACAAGCTCTAAACTACACCTTTTGAAGGCTCCCGACGACTTTTACATAAGCCCATTTAATAACTTTCGAGGGTTCGATCGAATCGAAGATGAGAAAGTTTCGACATCTGAACGAGGGTATCTCTTGTCACTTTTTGTTGAAGAAAGGGCCCTTTGCCGAGATAAAACCTTGTGATCTGACTTGTTCGATTTCGCAAATATAGTCACAATCGCAAAGGTGTAACAATTATGTTTGGCACGGGAACTTATTACTTTTTTACATTTTCAGAGAAATACTAATAAGAGAGAGAGAAATATTTAAACAACAAAAATATAGATAAGATATCAAAGTTTCCACCAAAAAATATACAAAATTCAAGATTACGGATATAAAATAATAAGCGAAAACGAACTATCTAATTATGTAAAGACAAACAAATATAACAAATAAAAAAATTGACATTATCTTCGCACCATTTTATCTTGAACTTATCAAAATTCGAATGTAAGATGAAGCTAAGAGACTGGTTGTCGAATCTAAAATATAATGATACTGAGGAACTGTTGCAAGTATAGATGTGCTTGGGCTGTAATATTAACATTATTTTGTAATTGTTATTCACCATGTTTGTATAGTCTGTTATTTGGTATGTAATGTTGTTTTTGTATTGTTTCGAGTTATGATTGGTGCTACGCAGCAGTAAAAATCTGTAACAAATTTGTGTGAAATATGCTGACATCCAAGATACAGGTGTCCTAGTTTGGGTGTCAGCTGATTTTTAATCTGCTGCCTTGTAGTTGTTTGTCGAATTTTTTTTTTTATTATTCTTTTAAAGAATCCAAATGTACAAGACAGGAGATCGACATCACAATAAGGTTTGTTATACATATCGCAGGCACGAAAAATATATGTATTATTAAAATGTGACTTCACAAATGGCACATTAAGCAACGAAAAGTCTCTCACATTGGAGTGCGAACACCTAAAACCTATTTGGCTTAGCAAATAGGACGAGTCTATAAAACCTCTAATGATATTGAATAATTAAAAACGTTGATCTTTCTCAACTCTACAATTATTCAAAGTAAGATTCAAATGAGAAGAAAAGTTGTCTAATTCACATTTATCTTCAAGATATCTTAATTTTTAATAATAAACTCATCGCGTTACATAGAAAATATTATATTTGTGCTTTTACTCAGTGCATGAGACGCGGTACTGTGGTATCATCGAGCTAATAATACTAAAGTGGTAGGAGGTTTGTACTTGACTAGATCTCTTCTGTAGTCTAGCATATCTAATCACTCTTCCATTCTAGACTTTTAGAAAGTGCAACAAGACTTAGGAAAATCACTAGCTCTTTGACTTGAAATGTTTGTAACTCTATTAACTTAGGGTTTAATCCTTATAAAGCCTTAACGAAATCAATGCATCAACTAGCAATAGACAAAAAAAAACAAGTATCATAAACGTAACATCAACACTTTAGAAATAATGAATAAAACGTCTTCTCTTGTAAAAAATGCAGATGTCGCTACCTAAATCCTTATTTAATCTAAAAAACTGAGTGGTGCATGCCAAGACTCGACCCTATGACAATTCGCGTTCCAGCGGATGGATACCACTCTCATATCTACTATATCCACCACAGACGAAATAATCCAATTAAAACACAAAATAACTTTATTTAAATAGACCTAAACGACACATCTAAATCGTCAATGCCATGAATCTCGCCACAGTTCGGAAAGCACGATCTACCGAGAAGAGCCGACAAGAAGCTCTGATAGTCACTCTTTACAAAAGTTAGTTCCTTAGATACAAATCAAATTTAATTTTCTGTAAAAAATGCAACATATTACATACAACTACGCAATTTTATCAGCCATACAAACATTGAGAGTATAGTAAGCATTCTTTAACAATTATCTATCTATTAAATCTATTTATCATCAGGCTGAATCCCTATTGAGGTAGGCAGAGAGAATGGAACGCTCTTGCTGTCTATTCTAGTAAGCCTCTTTCGCTTCCTTAACATTCATTAGTCCCATTATGAACTCACGCCGAGACACCGCGTATTTTACACTACCCTCCATCAGAACTCTTTCTTTGGTCTGTGTAGATAAGCCTGGGTCGGCCTCGGCTCTTACTCCCGCTCCAATTCATATTGTATATCCGATTTTTTTTTTGTATTGGTATTGTTTTTATTAAAGAACAATAATAAATTCCTTAAACGTCATTTAGTATGTCGTGAAACGAAGTAGGAGTGGTTCCGGTCACCTGTTGCTACGGTACAGTTTCTGAAACTCTCTCGTGCGTCATTACGCGAACAAATAACTCGGAATCGGCGTCGGCTTTCGAGTTCGTGCCTAACGTTGCATTAGAGACGCGCTTGCTATTTGTTTGAATTCCAAAGCTTTACTAGTTTACTATATTTTATGTTTTGGGAGTCGAAGCTGCTCGCGTCCGTAGGCTTTACCCTAGTTTCCCTTCACGTGACTCCTGGGTGGTGTTAAACGAGCAGCAGCGAGGTGGTAGGGCGTCGGTGCCCGTCTGGATCGCGACCACAATACACGCGTGTAAAGCCCGTCATCGTGACCAGTTTCGGCTTGTCGCGTTTCGGGATCAGCTTATGTATATCCAGTAGCTCATATACCTAGAGACCTTCAGTCGTGGTATATGTGGGCCGACATGACGATGTAGACTATCAATGGATTTTCATCCTTTGATAGTCGCTTTCGTTTTTGGACTACATTGTACTTACCATCAGGTACTCTGTAGTCACTATGTAATGTAAAAAAAATGTGATAAGGCGATAACATCTAATGGTTATACGCAGGATGTCCAGTGGTTGTATGTGGAAATGGATTTGGTGGAATTAGATAGCTTTTGAAAACACTATTGTGCAACCGGTAAAAACTGCGAGGCAGACGACTTGTTTCTGTAGCATATGATTGACCAAAATCATCATAGTTCATTGAAGATTTAGGCCATTCATAACCTACATCCACACACCATCCATCATCTATGTCTGGAGGTACATTCTCTAATACCGCCAGCCTCATTCCCCCATAAAACCTCTAGCAACCGCGTCGGATACCATCCGTATGTGCTGGACGTTCCTTATGTCCGCATAAAAAGATTCACTTCTATATTCATAATGCGAACAGATACCGAGTGGAATATGCTTCCAGCGGCCATATTTCTACGTTTTTATGACTTGGAATATTTTAAGAGATGAATAAATAGGAAACTGTTGGGCGGATGCATTCCATCATAGGACTCACCTTCACCTTCCACCAGGTGTGATTGGGATTAAGCATTGCAAAGGTGGCTCACTAAAATTAGTATCATAATCTCCTTGCCAGCCGAGCTACAGCGAAATGATTACAGGACCCGCAGTTCCCGCTAATTCGGAATAGTCACCTTGGAGTATGTAGCTGGTGCAAGTCCGGCACAGCTCAGGCACCGACCCCATCCCTGAGCGACTGGTTAGCGACCCTCGGGGAGTAGGCAGAGCATTGTGACGTGCTCTGCCTAAATATAACGAGCAGTATTGGGGAAGGCAACAACTTCCCCCGAGTTCGTGCCCACTGGGCGCGGCGCGACGGGGCTGCGGCGAATTGATTACAGGACCCGCAGTCCCCGCCAATGCGCAGAAGTAGTCACCTTGGGGTTTTTAGTCGGTATAAGTCCGACACACCTCGGCTGCGCAACCCCCCTGTGCAGCCGAGACGGTCCTATGAGGATTTTCCCCAAGTAAAAAAAAAAAAAAAAGGCACCGACCCCATGAGCGGCCTTGAGACAGTCTTATGAGGATTTTTCCAAATACAAAAAAAGCTATTATCATAATATGTACTATGTGTGTTGTTATATTTTTGAGAAGTGTTTCATTCATTAATTTAAATTTCACGAATTTAAGTTAATCATTCCACATGGTTACGGTACTCACCACGGTGATGGGGTAGGCTGGGTTTATGATCGTGTAGAGAAGGATGTGGTTGGGCCGCGCCGGCAATTCGCGTTTGCGCCTTGGCTCACCGGCCATATAGTTGTTTCCATTGCTCTGTGGACAAAAAAAAGCATAGATTAATCAGTATTCAACACTATAGGTAAACTAATTAATTTCCTTCTCTCTTTTATCGTGACAATAGAAGACTTTTTTACTTGGGAAAAAAAATATCTTTGTACCTTCTTGGCCACACAAAGATGTAGATCAACAGGCATATTTTTCAAAAAATATTTTGGTATATATTCTATTGAACAAAAAAAATCATTGAGACCAGTCTGCACAGCGAAGGACGAGGAAAATGGTACTTTGCTGTTGTCAGTTCAAGAATTTTAACCTATATCTCCGAAGATCTGCATTAGGAGAGCACCATATTCATCGTACCAACTTTATGATATAGCCTATTGATTAAACAAAAAATTGGCTCAACCGGTCCATTAATGGCGGAGTTCAGGTTGAACATAGATAAAAACACAGTGGAATACAGAGCCTCCTTTTCTTATACTGGCTCGACAAAGTGACTAACGCACACCTGATGAAAAGTACAGTGTAGTCCGAGAACTGCAACTACCGCCAAGGGATGACAATCCAATGTCAGTTGCCGTCCTCATGTTAGTGCACATAAACCACGACTGAAGGTCTCTAGGTATATGAGCAACTGGGAGAACACAAGCTGATCCCGAAACGGGACAGGCCTGGAGGTCTTTGCACTTATGTACTGTGATCACGACCCAGTTCTGGCAACACTGACTTTACCGACTATCTCAAAAAAAAACTCATCTTTTAGAAGTCGGTTAAAGCTATACAGTTTCCTAAGAGCAGTCTGAGACTGCCAATGGCCGCTGAAATTAGACTATCGTCAGGCGATATATCAACACGCAACGACGTTTGCTGCATCTAAACGTCGCCGTATATAAGGACCATAAATCATCTGTGCGTTTAGTTAATGCACTCGCTGCGGTGACGCGCCGTGCGATACGTTACAGAGTACCGAGTGACATTTACACTGATGCTGAACGGGGATTGGTTCAACTAATTTATTACAGTATTTTTATAACCATTGAATTTAAATTTTAAAACATCTTCCGACTCAATTATGGATTTATTTTATTTCTTAGATTTTCAGGGAATAAAAAATATATAAAAAATAAGTCCGGTTTTCCTTCCTGACGCTATAACTCCAGAACGCACGAACCGATTTCCACGGTTTTGCATTCGTTGGAAAGGTCTCGGGCTCCGTGAGGTTTATAGCAAAATTCAGGAAAAATTTCAATAGAAAAGCAGGAAAACGGGGAAAATCATTTTTCACATACAGCGCCATCTCTGATACATAGCATGTACTACAAACCAATATGGTTTTGCATGGTGGTGGAGCAGATCGCACCAGTATTTTAAGTAGATGGCGCCGATGCGTTATACATTGTTTGACAGCTACTCATTGTACTCTGCTCAGTTAATTTCATGTGACATTTATTATGCGCACGTTCTTTCAAACGCTAACTAAAAACCAAAACGAAGCCATCTGGTGGCGATACAAGTTCGCCGGGTTTGCTAGTATTCATATATGAACAACTGGATATACACAATCTGATCCCAAAACGCGACAGGCCGAATCGAGGTACTATGTCGGTCAACACTGTGATCATGGCATAGTTCGGGCAAACTCTATATACTAATTCAAAACTCATAGTTACTTTCAAATATTAGGAAAAACAAACAGTCATAATACGTGTATAGATTTGTTGCAACCCGTGTATTTTCTTAATTTATTCGAGCCGCAGAACAATGGTCAGTGAGCCGCATGGGGCCCACTGGCCGTACTCGTATGATGACGTGGCTGGTCTACGCGTTAATTCTTTATGGGGCCGTACCGTATTTTTTTTTACACTGGCTCGACATAGTGACTACAGAGTACCTGATGGTAAGCACAGTGTAGTCCATAAACGAAAGCGACTATCAAAGGATGAAAATCCATTGATAGTCTACATCTTCATATCGGCCCACATATACCACGACTGAAGGTCTCTAGGTTTCTACAATATACAACTCAAATAGAAGCAACATTAAAACAAATGCTGGGTAGACCGATTTGACTTGGTGCTTATACTCCAGCAACAAAGCATTCTAAGGATTTAGTGACAATTTAGCTCACTAGATGATGACACTTGTAGGTAAATATTGTTTTAATGTAGTGTCGAACGAGTACACGACGTTATAAACAGTTCCAACTCTTTGAATTTGTTTACATAAACTTAATTCTTGGTGAAATGTCAATATTTGATTATTGAAATTTGTTTGAGCAAAAGATATGCGGATGTATTTCAATAATCATATCCTAACATTAAGTTTAATTATTTAGTACTATCAATGCAATGTTGCATTCCTGCAACATCAAGGTTATTAAGGACTAAATTAAAATCAATTATTTAATAGTTATGACTATTTTTTTTAAATAATTATTTTCGTTAAGAGTTCCTATTAAGCACTTAGTTTATACAAAACTAAAAAATTTAATGACTTTCCGCCGTAAAGGATCGCGTGGCATCGTCCCTATATTTGGAGATTCTTTTCCTAAGTTTGAAGGAAAGGAATAAATGTAAATTATGATTGTTAATATTTGTGATTTTATTTTGTTTCCACCATGATTTAGCGTTTTTCTTGTGGTTCTAGTTATTGTTTGCACACATTCGGTTCCTTCCTTCTTTTTGTCATTAGTTTTCAAGTTCTCAGTTTTTGACCTGCAAGTTTGATTTCTTCTATTATAATTGGTATACTTTTGGTGCATGCTGCGGTAGCATTCACCGCTTGTTGCATTTAGACCTTTGTTGTTAGAAGTTATTAATGTTATATTTTTATATAATGCATCGGCCACTGATTGCCCTATAAATAAATAAAGGCTTAATGAATATCCCAATCAACACGAGACTGTTTGAACTATGTTAGGGGTTGTAAAATCAGATCATTCAATCTCATTAGAGGCACGCTGAAACGGAATTAATTGTGACAAAGTCACTATAACGTTGAACAAACGTAATAAGACGACATCGAATGAATATTCATCGGCATGACTTGGAAACAACGCGCCCGCCTGTGTGGCCCAAGCCACTACCGGAGCCTACAGAAGCCCGTGTTTAGTTCCCATTAATGTCTCAATAAATACTCAAACAAATATAGTTCGTCGTTTCTTACTTTAACAGATTTTTAGTCATTATAAATTTATTTATTTACTTTTACAGGGTTGCCAGTGGTCGGCGTGTGTGTGCCCACACGCCGTTCCCATAGAGAGGTAGGGAGGGGTTGAAAACCCCCTCCAAGAGAGGAGGCCTGCCCATAGGCCAACGCTCGCCGAGCCCTTGGAAGTATCTGGATTCCCAGGCTCGGTGAAGGCGACGAGAGGCAGTGCTGGCACCCCGGTGGTTTTAGTCGGGGCAGGTCCGACACACCGAGGGAAGTGGCCCTCACCACTTTCCCTGACGGTCCGTAGGGATTTCCACCGGGTTAACAAAAAAAAAGGGTTGCCAGTGGCCCAGTACAATAACTCATTTACACAATACATGAAAGTTTTGAAATATGTTAAATTTTGTGATTTTTATTTGCTATTAATTCAATCGATTGCCTAGTTTCTATCTCTATTTCAGAACTAAACTAGACGAGATAGCACGTAGAGAGGGGTTAGAGAAAAGAACTTACAAAACAGAAAAATCGGTTAACAAATGTAGAAAACAGTAAAAGCAAGTACCCTGTGCTGTGATGCGCCAAGAAGTCAGCTCAGCATAAGCTTGGCGATTAGCTGAGTCACCGAGTGCTAATCGCTACCGCTTATAAATAGGGGCAAGCCACGAAAACAACACCGCGATAGGATCGGTAAGTAAACGCGTAATATGACTACTCCGCCTCGATATAATTTATTTAAAATCCTAATTTAGTTCACCGTCGAACCCGTTCTGAATGGCAATTAGTTATATAAAACCGTTTCCAAAAACAATTTTGTATTTTCTTGAATATCTTTAGCACAACGATGTTTTTCGACGAAACAAAACATTTGACAGTATTATTTTATCTTCTGAGAAATAGAGATTTGCTTCAAATCATAATACACAACAAAAATACACGCTACTGGTCACGTTGGTCACAACATATGAGACCCACCGCGCATTGAGTGCAAGAACCCGAAGTGTGCCTTAACTTTGAAATCTGACATTCCAGTAAGATCCATGATGTAGGTTATAGGAGATCAGACAATAGCTATTGACTGGATTTTTTTATTTTTGCACGCGGTGTTTATATTATACTCGCTGATCCGGCAAACGTTGTTTTTCTATATAAGTTATTGTAATATCTTCTAAGATGTTCATTGAAATTAAGTGATGTCAAAGACAATTTTGTTCACAATTAAATACTTTTAATCAACAACACATTTATTTGAATAAAGATTAATATTATTACGTTGATACAACTCTTAACAAATAATGCATTAATTTCGACCAAATATGTTTACCATAAAAACGGTTCTAGTGACTTAATCTTAAAAGATAGACATATACTGTCGCGGACATTTTTTTAGATCATTTTATGAGGAATAATTCTTTGTTACATATATTTTTGGTATCTTGAACCGTTTTTGCAGCGCACGCAATGGAAGCCCTCAAGGATGAATAATTTTGCCCGTTTTTGTCACATTTTCCATTATTTCTTCGCTTCTAATAATTGAATCGTGTTGTTATATAGCCTATAGCCTATAGCCTTCCTCGATAAATGGTCTATTCAACTCAAAAAGAATTTTTCAATTCGAACCAGTAGTTCCAGAGATTAGCGCGTTCAAACAAACAAACAAACAAACAAACAAACTCTTCAGCTTTATAATATTAGTATAGATGTATGTATAGTGCACTGAGATATAAGTTTATTAAGAATTATGTTTATGTTTTTATTAGCGCAACTATGGAAGTGAAA
The DNA here is from genome assembly GCA_036320925.1 of Automeris io. Lineage (NCBI taxonomy): Eukaryota > Metazoa > Arthropoda > Insecta > Lepidoptera > Saturniidae > Automeris > Automeris io. Next base: position 9,033,941 of record JAUDJH010000023.1, on the reverse strand, counting down.
ATAAATAAATAGATGAGGTAGATAACGGTGGCCCAAATTGAGATGAAGCTTCGGATGTTCGAATGGAAGATGGGTGGACAATGTGATCAGGTTTGCGGTCTGTAACTGGATGAACTTTACACGGGACAATAGTTAGTTATATGTTAGATGTCTTTACCCAGCAGAGAGCATAATCAAGCTGCAAATGAACTATTCTTTATATAATACGAATATCTCTAATTGCACCAGCCCATTTCATCATAAAACCACTAGACGCCGTGTGGGAGACCATCCGTATGTGGATATTCCTTATATCCATACGAAAATATTTGCTTCTACATTCATCATGCGAACAGCTAAGGAGTGGAATATGCTTTCAGCGACCATATTTTCACGATCTTATGACCTGGGAGTCTTTAAGAGAAGTGTGAATAGCCATTCAGACTCATCTTCACCTTCCATCGGGTGTGACTGGAGTCAAACGTTCGCCTGTAAATCACAAAAAGTATATTTGTATAAAATTACTTAAAGACGATTCCAAAACACACAATCGATTAATCAACGAACGTCACACACATATCGATTACCAATGAAAGGCGTTCCGATTCCAAGTAATTCGAAATTGAGCCATTGCTGTTTATAAATGGAATCGGAAAAAGAATAATAAATTGCCATTGGATCTACTCGATTCAAGTCACCTGTATTTTTCCTTTAACAAGACTACTTTAAAACAGTTCTTTATTTAAATTTCGCGCGCGACAGAAGCTTTACATCCAAGGAATACACTCAATGCAATACCAACTTTAACTCACTGAATATAAGACACATTTTGAATATAAATGTAATAAAACAGTTTCAACGTTTTCAAACGGATTTGAAATTTAAACTTTATCATTCGCAAGTTAACGCCTAATTCACACTAGCGCTCTGAGAAGCTCGTTGGAAACGAATTATGGAGGTAAAGCGGGGTAATGGCTTCATTTTAATTTTACATTTGAAGTTAAATACAATATAATTTTAATACGTAATAACATAATTACGTTTTGAATCATAGCTTCGTGACGTGGACGACATCATCAAAGAGAATAATAATAAGAACACCTGTTAATATGGAAAAGTATGAAATAAATGAAGCTTAAAAAAGAAATACCGGCAAACTTGTATCTAGAGCCATAAAATTTAATATTAGCAACAAATATTTTTATAAAGTACTGTCCTCTTTTGGAATGAAAATTTTTAAGAAATTAGGCACCCTTTTAAATCAGTAACACGAAATGTATTTGATACACTTTCCTAACAATGGTACCTAGAATGCTGCTTAAGTACCATAAGAATCCAAATTGTATTTAAAAATGTATATTTTTAGGATTCCAGAACTCGAAAGGAACCCTTATAGAACAATCTCGTTGTTCGTCTGTCAAGTTGTCGGTCAAGAACCTTTATATCAGGTTTTTTTTTTCTTTTTCTTTTTTTGTTGCGTAGAAGTGTAACGTTAAAATTAATATAGAATACTCTGTTTCTTATAGGTCAGTTTGTATGGAACGCTCTGTAAGCGAATCAGATACATACCCGGCCAGCTTTTGAAATTTGCTTTTCTATAAAAATTGGTGCTAATTCCCTTTACCAATACCGCGCACCGCACCTGGGGGGCAAGTGTAAGGTATAATTATTTGACAATAGTTTCACTGCGGCAATATTTCTTTCAATAGACATAAGAGTGGACGAATGAATGTCTCCGTTCGCACGCAGTTTGCTGCGTCAAATGCAAGCTCGCGAATTGCCCCGATGAAAACTTTACCGTTCCCTATGACAAAAATAATTACACTACACGGTAGCATTTCGCATTGCGCGCGTCATCGCCGCGAGTGCGGTTATTGTCTGATATAATGTCTGCCATTATATAAACTAGCCTTTGCTCACAGCTTCATCTATAGTACCATTAAGTTGGGTAAGGTCGGGTCTAGATGCTCGCCGAGCCGTCGAAAGTATCCGGATTCCCAGGCTCGGCGAAGGCGAGGAGAGGCAGTGCTGGCACCCCGGTGGTTTTAGCCGGGGCAGGTCCGACACACCAGGGGAAGTGGCCCTCACCACTTCCCCTGACGGTCCGTGGGGATATCAACCGGGTTAACAAAAAAAAAAAAAGGGTCGGGTCTAGATATGCGCAAAGTAAATCTTTCGACACATTTATTTTATTATTATTATTTATTAATCTTTATGCTATATCGCCACGATATATCCCTTTCTGCATGTTAGAGAGAAAACTAGATTCATCGATGCTCTCCAACATGCTTTAAAGTTAAAATAGAAATGGCTGAACACATAGCACGATGCAAAGATAAAATTCGGGCGCATATAATAAATAGATGGACAGGTCCAAAAGATAAAGGAAAAGAAGGAAAACGAGAAGAAGACAGCTCCGGGAAGTTGGCCCCGCATTTTTCGCGTAAGAATTTAGAATTTTTTTGAGGGACTGCCCATCGATTGCCCATTATTGCCCATCATTTAAATTTTTTTGCCCACCCCTATAAAAAAAGTTATGAAAGATTTATGTATGCGCGGGCCAGCGTCCGAAAAAATTTCAAAAAATCGAAAATGTCAAGGTGGATTCTTGAAGTTTGTCGACTGCCCACTTTTGCCCATCCTTTACTTTTTTGATAATTCAACTCCTAAGGGATGGAAATGGGGGTGGAAAAACAAATTGAGGGGTCAAGAAATTTAGAATTATGCATTTTAATCTACATCGATTGCCCACTTCTGCCCATCCTTTACTTTATTGATAATTCCACACTTAAGGGATGAAAATGGGGATGGAAAAAAATTGAGGGATCAAGAAATTTAGATTGGAAAATTATGGCTTAATAAGGTATATTCGTATTCTAAAGGACATCCTTTGGATTGCCCATCATTTATTTTCGAATGCCCACCCTTAGTTACAGAGTTATTCTGCTTAGAATTTGACATACCGCACTGTTGTAGGAACATGTTACATTTTCGTTAGTCCACTAGATAAATTTTGGAAAATAAGGGCTCAATAAGGGTTATTCGCATTCTAAAGGACATCCTTTAGATTGCCCATCATTTCTTTTCGAATGCCCACCCTTAGATACAGAGTTATTCTGCTTAGAATTTGACATACCGCACTGTTGTAGGAACATGTTACATTTTCGTTACTCCACTAGATAAATTTTGGAAAATAAGGGCTCAATAAGGGTTATTCGCATTCTAAAGGACATCCTTTAGATTGCCCATCATTTCTTTTCGAAAGCCCACCCTTAGATACAGAGTTATTCTGCTTAGAATTTGACACACCGCACTGTTGTAGGAACATGTTACATTTTCGTTAGTCCACTAGATAAATTTTGGAAAATAAGGGCTCAATAAGGGTTATTCGCATTCTAAAGGACATCCTTTAGATTGCCCATCATTTCTTTTCGAAAGCCCACCCTTAGATACAGAGTTATTCTGCTTAGAATTTGACATACCGCACTGTTGTAGGAACATGTTACATTTTCGTTAGTCCACTAGATAAATTTTGGAAAATAAGGGCTCAATAAGGGTTATTCGCATTCTAAAGGACATCCTTTAGATTGCCCATCATTTCTTTTCGAAAGCCCACCCTTAGATACAGAGTTATTCTGCTTAGAATTTGACATACCGCACTGTTGTAGGAACATGTTACATTTTCGTTAGTCCACTAGATAAATTTTGGAAAATAAGGGCTCAATAAGGGTTATTCGCATTCTAAAGGACATCCTTTAGATTGCCCATCATTTCTTTTCGAAAGCCCACCCTTAGATACAGAGTTATTCTGCTTAGAATTTGACATACCGCACTGTTGTAGGAACATGTTACATTTTCGTTAGTCCACTAGATAAATTTTGGAAAATAAGGGCTCAATAAGGGTTATTCGCATTCTAAAGGACATCCTTTAGATTGCCCATCATTTCTTTTCGAATGCCCACCCTTAGTTACAGAGTTATTCTGCTTAGAATTTGACACACCGCACTGTTGTAGGAACATGTTACATTTTCGTTAGTCCACTAGATAAATTTTGGAAAATAAGGGCTCAATAAGGGTTATTCGCATTCTAAAGGACATCCTTTAGATTGCCCATCATTTCTTTTCGAATGCCCACCCTTAGATACAGAGTTATTCTGCTTAGAATTTGACATACCGCACTGTTGTAGGAACATGTTACATTTTCGTTACTCCACTAGATAAATTTTGGAAAATAAGGGCTCAATAAGGGTTATTCGCATTCTAAAGGACATCCTTTAGATTGCCCATCATTTCTTTTCGAATGCCCACCCTTAGATACAGAGTTATTCTGCTTAGAATTTGACATACCGCACTGTTGTAGGAACATGTTACATTTTCGTTACTCCACTAGATAAATTTTGGAAAATAAGGGCTCAATAAGGGTTATTCGCATTCTAAAGGACATCCTTTAGATTGCCCATCATTTCTTTTCGAAAGCCCACCCTTAGATACAGAGTTATTCTGCTTAGAATTTGACACACCGCACTGTTGTAGGAACATGTTACATTTTCGTTAGTCCACTAGATAAATTTTGGAAAATAAGGGCTCAATAAGGGTTATTCGCATTCTAAAGGACATCCTTTAGATTGCCCATCATTTCTTTTCGAAAGCCCACCCTTAGATACAGAGTTATTCTGCTTAGAATTTGACATACCGCACTGTTGTAGGAACATGTTACATTTTCGTTAGTCCACTAGATAAATTTTGGAAAATAAGGGCTCAATAAGGGTTATTCGCATTCTAAAGGACATCCTTTAGATTGCCCATCATTTCTTTTCGAAAGCCCACCCTTAGATACAGAGTTATTCTGCTTAGAATTTGACATACCGCACTGTTGTAGAAACATGTTACATTTCGTTAGTCCACTAGATAAATTTTGGAAAATAAGGGCTCAATAAGGGTTATTCGCATTCTAAAGGACATCCTTTAGATTGCCCATCATTTCTTTTCGAAAGCCCACCCTTAGATACAGAGTTATTCTGCTTAGAATTTGACATACCGCACTGTTGTAGGAACATGTTACATTTTCGTTAGTTCACTAGATAAATTTTGGAAAATAAGGGCTCCATAAGGTTCATTCGCATTCTAAAGGACATCCTTTAGATTGCCCATCATTTCTTTTCGAATGCCCACCCTTAGATACAGAGTTATTCTGCTTAGAATTTGACATACCGCACTGTTGTAGGAACATGTTACATTTTCGTTAGTTCACTAGATAAATTTTGGAAAATAAGGGCTCCATAAGGTTCATTCGCATTCTAAAGGACATCCTTTAGATTGCCCATCATTTCTGCAGGAAAATGTAACATTTTTCTGCTACAGTGCGGTATGTCAAATTCTAAGCAGAATAACTCTGTATCTAAGGGTGGGCTTTCGAAAAGAAATGATGGGCAATCTAAAGGATTTTTTTTTTTTTTTTTTTTATACCGACTCGACACAGTGACTGCACCATACCTGATGATAAGCATGGTACAGTCCAAAAAACGCCAACGACTATCGAAAGGTAACAAAAAACCCATCGGTAGTCGCAGCGATCATGCCAGCCTGCACAAATATCTCTTCACGCTACGTTTAAAAGATCCCATATCATAGGATGGAGGGAACACGCTCGCCGGAAGACCATTCCACAGCCCAACGACACGGCAAAAGAAGGAGTTAGAGAACTTCTTTGTCCTGGCCGGGATGTGAGATACCGTATAGCTGTGACAACGCAAACCCGCGCGCGTGGTTCTATTCAGGAAGGGAGAGGGTGGAACAAGGTTAAACAACAAGGTTAAGATGTCCTTTAGAATGCGAATAACCCTTATTGAGCCCTTATTTTCCAAAATTTATCTAGTGGACTAACGAAAATGTAACATGTTCCTACAACAGTGCGGTGTGTCAAATTCTAAGCAGAATAACTCTGTATCTAAGGGTGGGCTTTCGAAAAGAAATGATGGGCAATCTAAAGGATGTCCTTTAGAATGCGAATAACCCTTATTGAGCCCTTATTTTCCAAAATTTATCTAGTGGACTAACGAAAATGTAACATGTTCCTACAACAGTGCGGTATGTCAAATTCTAAGCAGAATAACTCTGTATCTAAGGGTGGGCATTCGAAAAGAAATGATGGGCAATCTAAAGGATGTCCTTTAGAATGCGAATAACCCTTATTGAGCCCTTATTTTCCAAAATTTATCTAGTGGACTAACGAAAATGTAACATGTTCCTACAACAGTGCGGTGTGTCAAATTCTAAGCAGAATAACTCTGTATCTAAGGGTGGGCTTTCGAAAAGAAATGATGGGCAATCTAAAGGATGTCCTTTAGAATGCGAATAACCCTTATTGAGCCCTTATTTTCCAAAATTTATCTAGTGGAGTAACGAAAATGTAACATGTTCCTACAACAGTGCGGTATGTCAAATTCTAAGCAGAATAACTCTGTATCTAAGGGTGGGCATTCGAAAAGAAATGATGGGCAATCTAAAGGATGTCCTTTAGAATGCGAATAACCCTTATTGAGCCCTTATTTTCCAAAATTTATCTAGTGGAGTAACGAAAATGTAACATGTTCCTACAACAGTGCGGTATGTCAAATTCTAAGCAGAATAACTCTGTATCTAAGGGTGGGCATTCGAAAAGAAATGATGGGCAATCTAAAGGATGTCCTTTAGAATGCGAATAACCCTTATTGAGCCCTTATTTTCCAAAATTTATCTAGTGGACTAACGAAAATGTAACATGTTCCTACAACAGTGCGGTATGTCAAATTCTAAGCAGAATAACTCTGTATCTAACGGTGGGCATTCGAAAAGAAATGATGGGCAATCTAAAGGATGTCCTTTAGAATGCGAATAACCCTTATTGAGCCCTTATTTTCCAAAATTTATCTAGTGGAGTAACGAAAATGTAACATGTTCCTACAACAGTGCGGTATGTCAAATTCTAAGCAGAATAACTCTGTATCTAAGGGTGGGCTTTCGAAAAGAAATGATGGGCAATCTAAAGGATGTCCTTTAGAATGCGAATAACCCTTATTGAGCCCTTATTTTCCAAAATTTATCTAGTGGACTAACGAAAATGTAACATGTTCCTACAACAGTGCGGTATGTCAAATTCTAAGCAGAATAACTCTGTATCTAAGGGTGGGCTTTCGAAAAGAAATGATGGGTAATCTAAAGGATGTCCTTTAGAATGCGAATAACCCTTATTGAGCCCTTATTTTCCAAAATTTATCTAGTGGACTAACGAAAATGTAACATGTTCCTACAACAGTGCGGTGTGTCAAATTCTAAGCAGAATAACTCTGTATCTAAGGGTGGGCTTTCGAAAAGAAATGATGGGCAATCTAAAGGATGCCCTTTAGAATGCGAATAACCCTTATTGAGCCCTTATTTTCCAAAATTTATCTAGTGGACTAACGAAAATGTAACATGTTCCTACAACAGTGCGGTATGTCAAATTCTAAGCAGAATAACTCTGTATCTAAGGGTGGGCTTTCGAAAAGAAATGATGGGCAATCTAAAGGATGTTCTTTAGAATGCGAATAACCCTTATTGAGCCCTTATTTTCCAAAATTTACCTAGTGGACTAACGAAAATGTAACATGTTCCTACAACAGTGCGGTATGTCAAATTCTAAGCAGAATAACTCTGTAACTAAGGGTGGGCATTCGAAAAGAAATGATGGGCAATCTAAAGGATGTCCTTTAGAATACGAATATACCTTATTAAGCCATAATTTTCCAATCTAAATTTCTTGATCCCTCAATTTTTTTCCATTCTCATTTTCATCCCTTAAGAGTGGAATTATCAATAAAGTAAAGGATGGGCAGAAGTGGGCAATCGATGTAGATTAAAATGCATAATTCAAAATTTCTTGACCCCTCAATTTTTTTTTCCACCCCCATTTCCATCCCTTAGGAGTTGAATTATCAAAAAAGTAAAGGATGGGCAAAAGTGGGCAGTCGACAAACTTCAAGAATCCACCTTGACATTTTCGATTTTTTGAAATTTTTTCGGACGCTGGCCCGCGCATACATAAATCTTTCATAACTTTTTTTATAGGGGTGGGCAAAAAAATTTAAATGATGGGCAATAATGGGCAATCGATGGGCAGTCCCTCAAAAAATTTCTAAATTCTTACGCGAAAAATGCGGGGCCAACTTCCCGGAGCTGAAGAAGACTAGTAAAAAATGGTTTGAAGACATAATCTCAATAAGCATGTAATGATTGGATGAGCAAGGCTATAAACCGAAAAAGATGGAATAAATTGGAGGAGGCTCTCACCCAAGAATATTAATAAAATATTAATAATATATCATCATGCTATATCCCTTTCGGGGTGAGCAGAGATACATTAGTGCCTGTATCCACTTTGCGCGTATATGTCGTGCCCAACGTGACCAGTAGCGCAGCTGATCGCCGTTCTCACAGCACTAGTACACATGACATTTTTATTACAAGCTATGCGGGTTTCCTCGCGATATTTTTCTTCACCGATGAGCATGTGAATGTGGAAAAATCCAGAGGCACGTGCTAGGATAGGAGCACTCGCGTCGCCGCGCATGGATACCGGTCCCTTATCCACCAGACCAACGCATCCACTATAAACATCAATGAGATATTTATTTATTATCAGGCAGACAGTTGAAACAACTATTTAAGGAATTTCGATTTGCAATTGATAAAATATTAGTCCAGGCGATTTTTAAACTAGTTCACATTATCAACTGAGATAACGTCTTCTGGGAGATAGCTCCACGCTCTGATTATCCTGTTGCATAGAAACTGACATTGACTTCATGATTTAAGGGTGTTTAAGGCTATGTATTTTAATAACAATTAATCTAATGATCTCGACATATTTAACGACAGCATTTACAAATTTAAAAAAAGTATGTTATTAGAGAGGATTGTTGCATAAATTATTGTTTTTTTTGCTTTTTTGTTTTTATTTCTATTATAAATTTTAATTAGTTTAATTAGATGAGTTAATTTCTTTTTGTGTTACTCGTATTTTTATTTTTCTTTTCTTCTGTGCATGTAGTCTACACTTTTAAATATAGTCGCATTTATAATGTATCCTGTTCATGTCTTATATAGTTTTATGTGTTAATGTAGACTCTGTAAGTGTACTTATAAATAAATAATAACAAGATATATTACTTGAATAAATCTTATCGATTTCTATTCTCGCTTTTTTCCCCAAAAAATCCTAATTTAGTTACTGTAGTAGTTTAATTTTTTTTATATTAGCATCATTGATTTAAAGAGTCATTTGGGAAGTGTAGAATTTATTGATTTAATAGCAGTTTTTAAGGGACGTACATCTTTTTACCCAATCATTTACACATCTTTACTCGCGATGTTCTTCCGAAACACGCTTTCTATTAATATAACTTAACAAGAAATAATTTTATAGCACCTTATCGACCTTCAACTATCCCACTTCTGAGTATTTGAAGAGGGCAAGCGAGCGGATGAATGAGGAACGCGATCTCGTTAACTCAACGAGACGTTTCTGTTTACTTTCCTACGTTTACAAACAGGGTAATATTGTATAATTTTACATTTTCTGCCGAACAATATTCCTTTAAATCAACCGATAAATAAAATTTAATTAGCCAATCACTACCCCAAGGGTTCGTGTGTTCAATGGAGAATTCTGCGAAACTCACTTCACAGTATACTTCTATTTCCGTGAAACCTTGCTTTGATATTTCCCATTGAAATTATTACGTAGAAACCTAGTAGTGTACGGTAAATTGGCAAAGTGGACTATGATTGAATTTTTTAGGTTGCCATTCGAAATTAATGAAATACACCCAATCTTAAAAAAACGCAAAATTTATTTCTGGTAGAGTTTAATCCGTAAGAGATCAACTACGATTTCAAATACCTAACAAACTTAAGATATTGTTTAAATTCATTACATTATGGGTCCGAATGCAAAACTACATTCTCTGTAAGATATTTTGATGTCAGAATTCATACTTACTATGTAGTAACAATCGATAGCAATAAAAAGATACAGGATGTTAAATTCGTGTAAAAGCCTTTTGGAATCATTTGCCGGTAAATATAATAAATTTAAAAAAGTAAACGAACGAACTAAGAACTTAGTTTTCTTCAAATCCAAATTCCTGACTCGATAGGACAATTTTCTTTTAACTTATAATTTAGGCTTCCAGTCATAGAGTTCCATTTCAAGCTCACTCTGTATAGTTTTTAAGTATTAGCTGATGTGACGCGGCATTGTCTAGGTTGAAATAATATATCCCATTAGGGCTAAATTTTCCAAAAATGTCGAGACCCGTACTTTTTAATTTCATTTCTAGCCAAAAAGAAAAATACTGGTGTTCATACTTCAAAGTTAAAATATTAATAAAGAATATTTTAACCCTTATTTGACCCCTTTACGGATAGAATATTTAAAAAAATTACCCTCAGTGGAAGCCCATACAAAGAACCCAATACCCAAATTTGTAACTTCAGTTGTTTAGGCCGTAGAGCCTTACACGTCAGTCAGGCAAATGATTTTATATGTATATGAATAAAATTTTAATTAATTGCAGCGAACGAGAGTTAATAATTATAAACACGGCCGAAGCCACGTGTACACCGCAAACCTAATGGGAAAACGCGGACCGGAACAATTTCAGTTTTCGCATAAGGCACAATGTAGACCGGGTGCACTCAGACGGTCAAACGCGAGAGATTTTTGACTCGATCTCGGGAAATATTCACTGATATCGGACGATTCACATTTTTTGTTGAATGACTTAACCCTTTATGGCGCAAGGTCGTTAAATTTGTTAATTTTGTAAAAACTAGGTGGTAAATAGTGTATAGTTAACGAAAATAATAATTATAAAAATATTAAAAATGTATCGTTTATAATTCTTAAAAACCTTGCATGTACTAGAAATGCAACATTAGATTAGTACTAAATCATTAAACTTAAAATTAGGTACAGATTATTAAAAAACATCCTCTTACCGTTTACTTACAAAAATTTCAACAGTTAAATATTAGTATTTCACCAAGAATTAATTTTTCGTAAATGAAATTGAAAACCTGAAAACAGGCGTGTATTCGTTCGACACTACAATGAAACATCATTACCTACGAGTCTCGTCATCTAGTGAGCTGAATTGTCACTAAATCGTAAGAATGCTTTGTTCGTACCGTATAACACCAAGCAAAGTCAGTCTGTCGACATTTATTTTATTGTTGCTTCTATTTGAGTGGTATGTTGCAGAAATATAACACGGCGCCATAAAGGGTTAACATTTATTCTCAGTGAAATCGCAAAAGCCCTCTGCTAACATCGAAAGAGGCCTATAGTAACAACTATTACAAAGAAAACGCTTTAGATATGCTTTTTTTTCACTAACTTTTTAGAGCAGTGTCTTACATACACTGCATCTGTGACCATCCTACACCATGATACACCTTCCACCGACACTAGAATCATATATCGCATAAATTTGCAGTATCTACCTACTTACAACAGCACAGCCTATCACTTGTAGTCTAACTTTTTGAGATAGATTGCCAGCAGTTCAAACCTGAGTACCCCTGTTGTTGACTATCGTTTTCAATCGATCACCGATTCTTCGGGTTCGCCGATTAGTGATTGCAACCGCGCAGTATCTAGATTACTGACAATTTTGGCACAGAATCAAAAGGATTGGTTTGCGACAAGACAGTTTTAACATTACTTCTGAGTCGAAATGCATTATAAATATTTCTAATTCTCTTACATCTGCCGTATCCTAAGGCTGTGGAATGATCTACCAGTCAGTGTACGCCATTTCTTCCTCCTATGATATTGGGTCCTTTAAAAAAGGGACTTTTAAGCAGGCCTGACTTCCTAAAACAGCAACGACCGCTAAGATGTACAGAAAATAAGTAGCGAGATTCGTATTTCAGACGGAGCTTGCGGCGGTATTTGTATCGATTTCAGTTAGATCGAGTTAGTCGGATGTGCACCACGCCCAACACAGGAACAAAAAGCCGAGGCACGGCGCGCTGCGGTCTCAGTTAATTAACTCTGATGTAAACTAGTTTCCATTTAACAAAATACACGTGAGCACACGTGCATATTGTTTTACATTTAAAATATCACTAGTCACTGGATGAAGTTACAAAATGTTTTCTGTATTTCGTAATACAGTAAAATTTTTTCGGTCGTATTTAGTGTCAGACAGAAGTTTCGGCTGCGGTTTCGCCTTTAGTCGACTTCTGATAATTTGTGACGTCATTTTTATAATTTCTAGACGTTTTTTTATATAAACAACGTCTTTTGAGGTTCTACTCAAAAGATAACAACATTCTTGTCATTTCCGCGCAAAGTATTATTATACAATGACAGAATTTCCAGTTTATAAAACGCATGTTGATATTTTATTGTATAAAAAAACAACGATTCGGTGACGAGTAAAATTACACACAGAATAAATAGTTATGACCTAAAAAAATGATTGAAAGTGTAGTTTAATAAGTTTAGAGGTTTGTAGTAAATGTTTCGAAAGTAAGATTGAAAACGGCTTCGTGATCATGATATAAATGGCATTTAGTTGTTTTAATGTTGTTTATTTCTTACCTTCCGAACATTACACTAAATTCGTTTTTTTTACTCTGGCTCGAGTAAGTAACTGCAACGCACCTGACGGTAAGTACAGTAAGTAAGTAAGACGGTAAGTAGTCTAAAAACGAAAGCGACTATCACACATATACCACGACTGAAGGTCTCTAGTTATATGAGTTACTGGACGTACACAAAGAGATCTGAAAACGCACAAGTAATAGGATATAGTGTGACGATATATTGTGTTTTATTTAAAAAGCAGAGAAATTGCAATATGAAATGTAATACGACTTTATTCCAGTAGATCTACTTCTTAGCACTACTGAACCGTCAAAAGATTTTTTTAAATGTCCAAAGTAAGCGCAAAAGAAAACCAATACAACTAAATCTTCCCTCTATCTAGGTGTTAAAAATTCGAAAACAAACCTCATAGGGCAAGAACTCTCGAACAAACCGAACCGTATAACGGGGGACTCTGTGTACACTGAGATACCGAGAGCTACTCGTTCAGATAAAAGAGTATATATGAAACTATGTACACTAGTCGCTTTTACACCGCACGATTTTAGTTCTATAAAGATATTTATTTATTCGACTATTTTAAACAAAAAATTAATGATTTATTGTCTAGTACGATGTAGTCATGATGAAAATTTTATTTAAATACCAACGTAAAAAATAAATTTTTCGATGTGTTTAATCCTGGTTGGTAAAATAAAATGAAGATATAATTAGCAACATAGGGAATGTAAGCAACATAGCCATTATATTCAGTTCAAAGAGTTTATTCTCATAAAGATATGAATCACTTACATGAGAACATTTTGTTTTATAACCTATCTGAAATAGTAAAGTAGTATTATTGTTTGGATCCTCTCAAACTCTAATACAAATATCTCCGGTACCTCCGGTAAACATCATGAGAAAATCCGCATGGCATTTAATATAAATGTATTGCCCTGAGAACGGCGATCAGCTGCGCTACTCGTCACATTGGGTACGATATACAAGCGCAATGTGGACACAACGAGTGGTATCCATTGTTGGCTGTATGTAATAGTTACCTTTGCCTATTAATCTAAGTAATATAAAAACACACTCTTTCCGTTCTCACTATTATTAAAAATATAATAAAAACTAAATTGTTTGTGTGGGACGTCTTTCTCTTAAAACCTAAAACTAACAATATCCATACCATACCATGTCATATTATAAGGTATCTCCGGTCACCCCGAAAGAGATATACCGTGACAATATATTATTATTGTATTACTTAACACGTTCACGCCGGCGTGACCCACCGGTGGGTCACACTTGACTGTTCCGTGTTCAGTCCCGCCTCACGCGGAAAAATGTAGATATTCGCCCCAGCGTAAACGTGTTAAAAAACTTTTACATGAATCCGCCCGAACTATAAACCTAGACTACGGTAAAGATAAAACATACACGGTCATACATTTTGCTTATTACATTATATTTATCCCGAAAGTTTGGACATATCAGTGCAACACGACATCGGCACGATGAGACATATCTGACGCATCGGACGCTGTAAAAGACGGAGTGTTATCGTTCTAGTACACTTACACAAACCGAAGGGAGCCCGCAGCTTCTAATAAAACGCTCGGTGGAGATGAAATCTCTATAGTTATTGTAGGATTTTATGAAAAGAAATTCCAAACCCTATGTACCTAATATATTGGTCCAATGGTTTGACTTCTAAAGCGTTTTTTCTCGACCTCGTTTAAAACTGTCGCATGAGTTATTTAAATTTATTTTATCTGGCTAAGCAAACTGACTATACTCCACCAGATAGTAAGTACAGGTAGGTTTGAGTGCACTTTTTGTCTGTCAGGTACGGTATTTACTACGTCCAACATATCCAGGCGATAGTGGTATGTTATGTGTTCTCATATACCGCTCTAATTAGTTTAGAGACGAGTGGGTGATACGAGAGGGGTGGCCTTTTACACAACCTCCCTGAATATCCTGAGATTTCATACTTCGTAGGAAAATCTTGCGAAGGACAATCAGGGCAACCCTGAGTGTAGCAGCCCCATTGTGTCAGACACATACTGACAAAAAACCCTGGAGATGTCCCTCTAATGGCTGGTAGGCGGGGCCGGGGATCCGCAATTCCTACATCGACCAGTCGAGAAGAGATACAACGTATCGCATCAAAATATTTGGCAGAATCTTCGCTCCGTTAGATTATACATCACTAGCAGTTTGTTAGTATAGATGTAGGTATACTATGTCTACGCGCCAACTTAATGAATGGAGGTTCCAATTGAACTCTCTCACCCTCTATCCCGGACTCCGGGTGCCTTACATAATCACATTTCATTAGGCTTTACTGGCCAGCGCGTACTCTATTACAAATTTAATATAAAACACTTTATTACGTATTATTTCTGATCGAATTACCTTCTTATTACGGTCACTGACTAAATACGATTAGAGGTAATAGAGTGATTGCCTGAATTGGGTCTTGACCATAGTGCCCACGTGCAAAGAGCATCATAGTGATGCGCTTCGGCTTATCGCATTTCTGAATGAGCTCGCGTACGTCTGTTTGTTCATAAGCCTACAGATCTCCTGGCATGGTATTTGTTGGCCGGCATGATGACAACTGTCAAAAGATTCTAATCCTTTGGCGATCGCAGTCGTTCTTGGACTACACCGTGCTTGCAATCAGGGGCAGTGCAATCACCCTGTCGAGCCATATCAAAATCGGTTTATAAAACATTCACATTGTCTATTATTGTACCTAGGAACGCCCGAGTCGGTTAGTGCGACCATTGATGATATCCTAGCCGGATTCGGCCACGGCGACTGTTTCAACGCCGATTAAGAAAATCAAGGCCCAGTTTTCGGAAACAGTCAATTGCGCAGGAGATATTTAAGTGCATAACTGGACGCGCTGCCAGAAAAGCACTCTCTCGTCCGAGCTCCCTCAGGCCCGATGGAATGGAGAACCAGTACGATCGGGAGGGAGCAGGATGCAGGTTTGGTCGAGTTGTCCTTCTCTGAACACCTGGTTGAATTGCGTTGTTAAAGAGATACCTTAGTCGCCTTTTACGACACCTCAGCAAGAAGAGGGGGGTGCTATTCTATACTGGCGGCAGCCACCACGGCTAACATTATGACGACACTGTAACTCCATTAGCCGCTTATGGGGGTCTCTCGACAAATGAAACTGTCCTAGTGACGTTATAACTACGTCATCGTCGAAGGACGCCCCGCACCCCTCCGCGCGGTGGTCGCGTCGCGTAATTGTATCCACAGTCAACATTATCCACAATAATGGTACGCACAGGGCTGTAAGACACACGTGTTGCGAATCCCAACCGATATTAGCTGGCCATTACTCGAGCCTCTGCTCGCTCAATATAGACGTTTGCTGATTAAAAGCAAGAGTTTTAATTCTTACTCATATTTTATATTTAAAAGTGAATACGTTTGTATGTTCTATTTTTACGTTAAAACAGCTGAACCGATTTTGATTATTTTTAGCATAACTATTAAACGATATTATAAGCACTTGTAACATTTTTTTTTAAACTATTCATTCTAACTCTTAACTCTTTTCAAAAAGTTTTTTATGGAAGACTTCACATATATCTGCAAGCTTGCATTTTGACGCTTTAGAAAACTAATATATACAAGGATTTTTTTGCATTAAGTACGCGAATTGTCGAGCAAATGAATTATTACTGAACAGAAGAAACTTCTAAAGCTTGAAAGTGATTCATTTTTCGATGAAATGTCAACGAACTCGGCCAATCTTCACGAGTAAGGTCGAATGCATCAATGCGCTAATAAAAACCGACGCGATAGTCCCCTGTATCACGGACGATATATCGTTCCGCTGCACCCGCTAACGACATTCTCAATTAAAAAAAAACGAGTAAACAGCATTAAAAATACTTTAAAATCACGCAACAGACGTAAATAGTTCAATATAAATTCATTCTGTTTTGTTGGCGAATGCCAAAACGCTGCATCGCGCGGTGCACACACATCAATAGTAATTTTATTCAATTACTGTTAGCTAGGGTTGTCGCGTCTATTTATTTTACGAATAAATAAAAAAAAAAGGTTTTTTTAAATGCCGCCGCCGGTGCCATTTGTAATTTAAATATGTGTTTATGAAATCTTGTAATATGTATTTTTTTTACACTAGCTCGACAAGTGCACTCGATAGTAAGTACAGTGTAGCCGGAAAACAAAACCGACTACCAAAGTCCCATATATACCACGACTGAAGGTCTCTGTGATATGAGTTACTGGACATACGCAGGCTGATCCCGAAACGTGACTGGCCAAAGCGAGTCACTATGACGGTTTTTATACTCGTGTACTGAAGTCATGACCCAGGTCAGATTATAGCTCTTTCACCAAAAAATAATATTAAATATTTGTAGAATACTGGCATGGAATTAAAAAGTACACAACACCCACTGTACACAAGTGTAAAGACCGTCATAGTGACTCGCTTAAGGGTCAGTTTGTGTATATCCAGTTGTTTATATATTTAGAGACCTTCCGCCGCGGTATACGTGGGCCGACACAGCGATGGCGACTGTCAACGGATTTTCGTCCCTTGGCGGTCGTTGTCGTTATTGGACTACGCCGTACTTTCTACCAGGTACAATAAAGTTACTTTGTCGAGTCATTATAAAAAATTAAACAGAAAATTCAATTTAAAAACGACTAAAGTACAATATCGAATACACCGCATGTAACCAGTCATAATGGGTACCAGCCCGCTTCCAATATGCAATATCATAACTCGCCTTTATGTCGAACAGTTTAAAGGCGACAGAATTGGAAGCTATCTATTGCTTAGTACGCGCGACTGCATTTTTACTGCCAGATTTACTCCGGTACGTTTGCATGGGAATTGCCCGTAATCTAGTAGCCGACCGAACCTTCGCTAAAGCCGCACTTTAGCCACCTTTTGACAAGTTGTGAACTATAATAATTTAAATAATCTCTACACGTTTGTATATATTATATAAACAGGTGATTTTATAGACGAAGGAGATATTCATAGAGGATATTCAGCATTCAATTGTAATTCCACATATGTAAAAGTACTGATATCTTAATATTTTCATTAAAACTAAATAAATATAATGAAATTATTTAGGGACAATTACACACATCAATTAGTGAATAACAATTTACTATTATTTAAGTAAGTATTCTGCCTGTCCCAAGCCAGGATAAAATTCAAAGGTAAAACGAGTCAAAACCTGTTTACCTGTTATAAAATTATAAATCAATCGTGGGTCAAAAATGCGCTACGGTCAGTGACCACACTTTTTTACGAATCAATTCTCATTTGTTCATGATATTTTCTTCATTATTTGTTAGGGAATATAGTTATTTACATTTTTGTTGGTTGCAAAGAAGGTACAAATGTATCTTGAAATATCTCCCTCGACTATAAAATCGCCCTGTATGTTCAATGCAAGTCAACGGATTCGCAAGCTGAAGTGGCAGTGAGCAGGACGCAACTCGTAGACAGTATGGACGATTTGGCAGGAAAGTTCTCGAATGGAGACCACGTACTGACAAGAGTAGACTATAGGAAGACGCTGAACGCAAGCTGCTGCCGACTGGTCGCTCTGGAAAACATTAGGACCTATGTCCAACAGTGGACATCCCATGACTGATATGATGTATCAACATAAACTTTAAAGATTAAAAAATATATATTTATCAGGTTCTTCTCTAATCCGATATTTATTAAAACAAATTCAACTGTTACAATCAGATCAATAAGTCTTAGGTCGAGGCTTGCTAGAAACTTTAACCTATAGCTAAAATTTTGGCACAAATTGCAACTTTTGCCGAATGTGGGTGTTACCCGAAGCCGAAGAGCCTTCGGTGGGCACTACCGTAATCCCACCCTCTGCGTGGCGCCCATCGAGTGCATGACGTCATAAGTGCTCCCACCCACCCTCATCCGCGTGACAATTCACTCGGAGCGTAAAAGCTGTTTCATTCATAATAGGCATGTTTATAGGTTGCGATTTCATACCTACGCTATTTACGGATCAAAGAAAGATGTGGATTGGAGAATTACAACACGATTCTGCGTTGATTAAAACGAACAGTACTGAAAATGTTTTTCAAATTTATATGATTTTTCTGTCGCATTTGTAATGTATCTTTTTCATGTCTCATATATTTATGTATGTCTTAATATATACCATGTAACTGTCCTAATATATGAATTTTATAAATATACCAGGGTGATACATAACCGTTAAATTATTGAGGCAATAGGGCGATTATCAGAGCTGGGTTGTGACCACAGAGCACAAGTATAAAGATCGTGCCGGGCAGTTGACTTGAGGGATTCTGCTGCCCGGATGAGAGGGAGGCGGTGCACGGTGTCCGGCGCATCGCCTGGGAGAGATGTGTTGGAGGGATGGGCTTTTACTCCAACGCCTCCCCCAGAGAGGTAGTCTCAAGAAGGCCTTTTGTTCCCTGGGCTTCTGAACGAAGCTAGTAGCGCAGCTGATCGCCGTTCTCACAGCACTAGTACACATGAGATTGCCTCATGATGTTTAAATAAAATAAAAAATATATGTACGCATACAAATAAATTAGTCACAACATATTAATATTTTTGAAAGAAAGACAGATTATAAAACATTAAGAGAGAGGGAGGAGTGGGGAAGCAGGAGAGGGGGAGTAGGTTAATATGACATTCATGGCCATACACAGTTCGCCGCTAGCCAGCTTAAATTATAATAATAATTATAATGTTCCTAACAACCCTGGAATGTCGATACGGTCTCGACGTGCCAACGATGTTTGTAAATCACGACATAAAAGCCGAGCGGCGCCGTGACTCAGAGCGCGAAATAATACATCAGAGTAATTGACAACAAACCTTGGACTGAGGTGACAAGCTCCTTGAGATTACACTAAAGGACCGAACGGATATGCACAACTAATTGCTTTGGCTCATAACGTCTTTCGAACTGCGATACCGCAGAAATGTGGATTATGGAGAACTCATTTGAGAACTAGCGTTATGGGTAATTTGGTTTTGCAGCGACACATGGACCTACTTCACTCGTTATAACAAAAGGGCACAAATTATTTTACTATAGGTGTCATTAGGAAGCTCACTGACTCACAGCGAGCTAGGGCGATGACTATACTTGGTGCTACTCACATAGCCCAGCGGATTAGCAAGTTGAAGTGACGGTGGGCAGGACACAGCTCGTGGAGAGGATGGTCGACGGGGCAGGTCAGTTCTCGAGTGGAGGTCACGTATTGGCAAGCGCAGTGTGGGACGTCCATCTAGAACGTGAACAGGTGAGCTGATCCAGATCGCAGGACTATGTTTAGATGCAAGCCACTTTCTACCGGTTATTCTGGAGAACATTAGTTGATACATAAGCATAATGGATATAATTCCAGCGATGGTCCTACAGCAGAAAAAGAGTCAGATTCATCCAACCACCGATTCCAACCAACTATTCAATCCGACCATTCCCTAGTCCGCGGGTTCTAGTTGAGGAGCACTGGTTTATAGAACAAAGGTATCTAGCCCCCTCCGACGCAGCCTCGAGTTTCTTTCAGCGCTTCTTCTCAAGGCAATCCGCTATCGAAACGCTAGTAAATCATCGTTAGGTTCATTCGCTAGCGGCCTAAGTCGAGGTTCGTACCCACAGCGGTGCCCTTGCGTTGCCACCCAATCCATAATTCATTGGCTAAACACCTTCAGTGCTCGTCCTCTCTTGCTTTGTGAAATTGTAAAGGCCTTTTTCCCAGCCAAACTACCCCGGGTTTAAATTAAAAAAAAAATAGATACCTCGCATCGTTATTGTACGCAGGGCAATGGACATTGAACAAATACTTATTTGGCCCGTGATGATTTAGCTGTTTATGATAATATAACTAACTCGTAGCAAATCTTTCCGTACTGTTTTCTAAATAGCATATAACGTGGGCGATATATTCGGAAAACTTTACAGTTAACGTCTTATTTACAAAGCACGTAGGCGAGACTACTGCTATCGAATAACTTGTTCCACGAATTTCTACGTGTTAAAATGATCACGCACTACATTCGACCTGAATAGATGAAAATACGGATCTTAAAAACTACGCAACTTAGTAATAGCAAAAAAGGTTGATAAATAAGTATTATATCAACCAATATACTTCAGTTCAAAGAGTTTATTCTCATTAAGATACAAAATCACTTACATGAGAACAATTTGTTTAAAAACTATCTGGAACAATAAGATACTAAGAGCTCACTTGGCAAACACAGTACCGTATTTGTTAGTATTTATCTTTAATATATTGTAGTAATTTAGTTCTGTATATGCCAAGCGAGCCAGCGTTTCTAATGCAGGAGGGTAACGCGTTGTAGAGTTGTGCTCCCTCAAAAGTGATATTCCGTTTTTCATAATTGGTCCGTGGTTTAGGAAGCACAAGCAGACTTGCTCGGCGAGTACTGCGCGCTGTATCAAGAGAGAGTCTTTTTGTAAAAAATAAATTTAAATTGATTTTTTTATCAATAATTTTTTTAATAATGATGCATGTATTATAAATATATAGTTGTTGTATATTTAATAATCCTGTTTCATTGTATATTGTCTTTGTAGCTGTAAGATATGGATAACGAAAAAGAATTTTTATTAATTTGTTTTGTAAGGTTTGTAATTTATGTAGCTTCGTTTTTGTAGCACTGCCCCAAACTTCAATCAGGTATAATAGATGTGATTTAACTAAGGAATTATAGATAGTAAAACGCATTTGTCGAGGAACACAACCACTTAAGTTGTGAAGGGATCCAGTTAATGATGAAAGCCTGTTTTTAATATAGTCTATTTGATCGTCCCATGTTAAGTTGTTGTTTATTCTGAGACCAAGATATTTTTCAGTATTTTTTTGTTGTATTGGTATTTTATTTACGGTTAGAGTTACATGTTGTGGAATTTTCTTATTTTTAGCTTTAAATATTATATAGGAAGTTTTACTTGTATTTAGAGTAAGTAAGTTGTATTGAAACCATTCACTCAAAACATTCAAATCTTCTTGTGCTTTTGTGACAATGTCTTTTATGTTAGTACCGAAATAAAAAATACATGTATCGTCTGCATACAAAGTTAAGTGGCCATGTAGCCCTAATTCAGTAATACTGTTAACATATATTAGAAATAAGAGTGGCCCCAAGACTGATCCTTGAGGAACTCCACATAGAACAGGTAATGCACTACTTTCATAATTTTCGATTTTAACTACCTGTGATCTGTTTGTCAAATACGATTCAAACATATTTAGGGCACAGCCTTGGATACCAATGCTTCGGAGCTTAAATAATAGAAGTTTATGACTTACTGTATCGAAGGCTTTTTTTAAATCAATAAAAATACCTAAAGCAATTCTTTTTTTATCTATATTTGTCCTTATTTTTGTAATGAGATCAATTGTGGCAGCAGTTGTGTTACTTTTAGGTCTAAAACCATATTGTCGTTCCGAAATGAAATTGAAAGAATCTAAGTAGTCTAAAAGTCTCTTATATACTATCTTTTCAAAAATTTTTGAGAGGACTGGTAAG
Source organism: Automeris io (assembly GCA_036320925.1). Classification (NCBI taxonomy): domain Eukaryota; kingdom Metazoa; phylum Arthropoda; class Insecta; order Lepidoptera; family Saturniidae; genus Automeris; species Automeris io. The sequence goes on along the minus strand of JAUDJH010000023.1, from coordinate 9,011,748 downwards.
ACTGAGATCGGACGGTAGTTTCCAGGATCAGTTTTGGGTCCAGATTTATAGATCGGTGTAACCCTAGCCACCTTCAACGTATTCGGAAATTCACCATTAAGCATAAGTCTATTAAAACATTGAGCCAAACAACTAGACAAAGAATATTGTAAGCATTTAATTGCCTTTGTGCTTATTCTATCTAAGCCAGTACTTGCGTTTGAATCAAGACCATTAATAATCCTAAGAACTTCATTAGCATTGGAGGGTTCTAGAGTACACAGTTCAACACATTGTTGTCTGTCCGTTTTAAATGGATGTGCCGACACATCATGATATTTATTTGGTATTTGCTTAGCTAACTCAGATCCGATACTCGAAAAGTATTTATTAAAGACCTCGCAGATATCGCTAGTACCCGTAATCAATTTTGAATCAGAAATAATTTTTGAAGGAGCACAACTCTGTTTGATTTTATTATGAGTAAGATTATTTATAAGAGACCATATCCTTTTCGGTTTCTTTGCACAGTTTCGGAACAGATTGAGATAGTATGAGTTTTTTGTATCTTGAATTAGTTTTGCTACAACATATCTTTGTCTTTTAAATTCTTCTTCCAAGGTTCTGCTTGCTAAATTTCTCTTATGCTGCGTCCATAAATAGTTTCTTTGGCTAATACCATTAATAATATCTTTGTTAATCCAATCTTTCATAGGTGGGTTGAGTATTTTCGTTTTTTGTAAGCTGCTATTTTTTATGTGTAATTTTATTCTATTTTCCAAAAAGGTGTAGTTGTCATTCAAATTTATATGTTCATCCGAGTCTACTAATGCTTTTAACTTAATGTAGTCTATTGCTTCGTACCCTTGCTTTATCATTTTAGGAGGTTTAAACTTATTTAATTGTAAAAAAAATCTGCTTGTGATCTGACATTGAAGAGTTAATAATACTGATATTAAAATTGTTAGTACCTAAGTTTGTAGTGACGTGGTCCAGAATTGATTTCTTAGTGATGGAATCTCTTGTGCAGTGCGTTTTGTTAATTTTATTGAGAAATCTGTACCCAGATTCAACTATAGTGTTTTTGTACATGTGCATCTTTTTATTCTTTGTCAACAAATCAATATTGAAATCTCCGAAAACTAAAGCCCTTTTTCTTTGTTGCAATTGTTTTTCGAATTCGTCAAGAAAACTTTTGAGATTAGTGTCTCCAGGATTATAGATGACGCCGATATCTAGTGCGTAATTTTGAATTTGTATCCATAGGTAATTATTTCCGTCTTTGTAGGTTGAATTAATCAGCTCGTGCTTAAGATTGTTGTGTATATATGCTGAAACTCCACCTCCTTTTATATCTGTCCTATAATTGTAATAGTGTGTATAGTTTTTTATATGTAGTTCAAGAGCTTGACTTTCAGATGATATCCAGGTTTCGGTTAGTAAGACTATATGAACAGTAGTTGGTATTGATTGTAGTATAGTTCTTAGTTCGTCTAATTTACCCTTTTTTCGGATACTTCGAGCATTCAAGTACAAAAACGATAATCGTGCTTGTTTTGTTTGTATGTGTGTGTGATCACTTAGTACTTGATATATTATGGCATCTGCTGTGTTTTGTTTTATCATTATGGAATCAAGTTTTTTGGAACAGTTTTAACAATATTTGGTGTACCACTGATGTATCTGATAGTTAAATCTTTTTCTCCATTATTTATACGACGTGTTAATTCATTTTTAATCTTAATAAAGTAATTTCGTTGTGCTGGTGTCTGATCTGAAAATATTTTTACATTCTCGGTTGCTTTTACTTTATTGCGAAGCAGTATCATAGGCGATTCCGGATTATCATAACAAACTTTGATATTACGCGGTTTTTCTGGGTTATATTTTCCAATTCGATAGATTTTAATTGGTTTAGGAAGTTCTTTACTTATTTCCGAAATGATACTCTGCACGATCGACTCATCTTTGAGTATTCTTTCTTGGGTGTTAGTGGGACTTTGTTCTGGCAAACCAGAGAGTATAATATTGTTTTCTCTCCTTTTACGCTCTTGAACTTCACGTATTATTTGTTCATTGATGCTTAGTATGTTATTTTGAGCTGAGATTTGGCTTAATTTAATTTCCTTGAGATCAGACTGTAGTATATTCAAACCAGCTTCACCATCTGCCATTTTTGTTTCTAATTGTGTTAATTGTAATTTCGTTTGTCCTTGCTCAGATGTTATTTCAGATATTGATGACTGTATGTGTTGAATTTGGGAACCAATGTGTGATACATTAGCACTAATCAAATTTCTTGTCTGTTCATGTGAAGCTTTCAATCCTATGATCTCATTTCTAACTTCTTCTATGCTTTGTCTCATTTGATTAATTATCTGTACATTGGATTCTACATAGTTTTCCAATAACGACGTAATACGTGTTAATTCATTTCGGATTAGTTTAGTTTCATCTAAACATTCACAAACATTGCGCTCAGGTTGTTTACGTTTACGGAAAGTAATTTGTGTATCTGTCAAGTCATCAGTTATTTTTGATAGATCAGGCTGCGACCTAGAACTACCCTCAGTTTCGGGTTTCAGCGGTGAACGCATCACATTCATTGCTTGCAGTTTTTTTTTTTTAAGTAAAATCGTAATAAGTAATTATTAATTGGATATGAATTTGTAACAAACCATAATGTATGAACTTTCGCTCTAGATCATTCACAGTATACTCAGTAATAACAACATGCGGCCGAAGCAGATAAATTAAGTAGCAACTGTCCTCTCACATTGATATATAGGCCGTGATTGGGCGTCTCGCTAGTTGATATTGCGCCTGTGTGTGCACAATTGCATTCACGAAGACACAGTCGTTGAGTAAGCGAGTCAAAAAATAGCCACTACGCTCTTCCCGCGGGGGTGAGAGGGGCGAGTTACACGTTTTGGCAGGGAATTAATTAAGTATCACTGTTCACACAAATATAAGTCTACTCACTGGAGGTATTAAATATAATATTGCGGAGCACTTATTGGAATATTTTTAAATATATTTGACACACGTCCACTCCGTATAACAACTGTTCTGGTACTGATTCTGATACTTAAATGTGTTTGCAAGATTTAAGGTACTCGTTGTGGCAGCCCCGGGCGCTGAGCTGTCAGGAGAGTCAATGAACATGAGAAATAGGTTTTAGGGTATTTATTTCTTTTTTTTTTAATTTATAGGTTGACACTTGACCTCAATCACACCTAATGGAAGGTGAAGATGAGGACAACGATGGACCGCGTCCGCACAACGAATGTCTATTCAGTCTTCTCTTAAGAGCTTCCAAATCATTAAATCGTGGAAATATGCTCTCTAGAAGCATATTCCACTCCTAAGGCGTTCGCATGACGAATGTAGAAGCGAATCTCTCCGTGCGGATATAAGGAACGTCCGTCACATACGAATGGTATCCGACACGGCGTCTAGTGGTTTTATGTTGAAATGGGGCTATTGAATTTAGGGAATGTAGCGCCTGAAAAAATTCTCCATTACACTTCAGTTTATTAATAATGATCTTGAATAAATTTTAAATACCTGAGCATCATTTATCATGTAGTAGAGATAACGGACTGCGGTAGGGAAAGTTTTAGCGTACAAATATGCTACACAAATTATAACATACAAATCTTAAATGTAATATGAACGCCCCGTAGAGTCATATTACTATTGTCTCTTCCTTACCGTCCGCCCCGCTTCTCGGATATAACTCGAATTCTGTTTGAACGTAGTACGCGAGTGTTTATACAAATAATTCTAGGGCTGCTCCGGTCCGTCGATATTCTGATCCGAATAAAAGAACGGATGACGGATACGAATCAGATGATGGATTTAGTGCGTAAGCTACCATACAAATAGTTCTAGGGTTACTTCGAAACGTATTTACACGGATTCCGTTCAGCTGTATTGAGTAAATTATTTTACAATAAATACTATTGATTTGAAACGTTTCATTACGCAAACATGTAATATGTTAATTTTATTAGTCGCTCAGGGTGCTACGGAACCTGCTGTGGCATAGTAGAAAGATATGGGCAAAATGTTTCATGATTAACGATTACAAAATATAGTCGTCAATTTAATTTGGTTACTCTAAAATCATGATCAAGACCCTCTCTAAACATTTAGGAGTTATACATGTTTATGCAGTTGAGGGTTCCTTAGTGTTAAAAACATAAACGGGCAAAATGTAATCATAATAATAATGAAAAATGTACCATGTAATCGTAATCGCATTTCAATGTAATCTACATTTCGCACATCAATAATAGTATATGAAGCCTGCAGAATGGCAGACGTTGCCGGGAGCAAAGGAAGGTGGGGTGGCAGTTACCCTTGGCCCCGGCAGACGAGTCGGAGGAGCACCCCGATGGTTACAGTCTGCAAGAGTCCGACATCCCGGGGCTGTTGCTCTCACGGCGGCACTGGCGGCCCATCAGCATTTCCACCGGGTCGAAAAATGGTGCTATGGAACGTATTATGTTCGGCGTTTCTGTGAAGATCAAAACAGGAACAAGGGGATCCGACACAGAGCTAAATTCGACACAGCTCGGATGATTAGCAGGCTGGAGCGGCAGTGCGCTTGTCGCATTTGCACAAGAACCGACAGCGTGTATTTCAGTTGAGACTAAGGCGGAGATTTATAGACGCTTCTAAATAACGATGATAATATATAGCCACGCTATATGCCTTTCGGGGTAAGCACAGACAGATTAGTGCCCGCATCCATTTTTCGTAAACATCGTGACCTGTAGCGCAACTGATAATTTGAAAGAAAGAAAGATAAAGCATTTATTCGGCACATAGCTCACATTCAACACAGAAGGATGGGGGTAATCAAGATAGAAAACAACAAATGCACAAAACAACAACAAAACCCTGTGTTGTAATGATGTCGTCAAGGGAAATCGGCTCAGCATATGCTAGGCGACCAGCTGAGACCCTCAGCCAGCGCTGATTGTCAGCTGACATCCATTTATTGTGTCAACGAGCAGAAAGCATGGAAGGGAATATTAGGGTACACATACATATTTCTTTAGAGACTATTTATTAGTGTCATAAATAGCCTATTATTAGTTAATTAAATAATTATACTTGATTAAAAACCTTAATTTATAAACATATAATGTATGTATTAGCTTGATTAATTAATACTTACCAAGTTTATTTTTTTATCGTTTTTTTTTTATAATTTACAATTTTATTTCGTAGCTGCATACTGTATTTGGAATTTCCTGCGTGCACTTGTACACTAGCGGATAAAATTAAAGGATCAAAAAATTATTCCAAATATGTAGGGGTTTTTCAAATAGCTATATTTTCGTTAATAACGATCATATCGGTATTTAGAGTATATGAAACAGAAGAGTTTGATTTAAATAATATAAATGGTGAAGAAACGTGCGTTCATGTTTAATATTTAAAATACGAGAAGAAGCGCCATATAACATAAATTTTAATACTTCTAGAGAATGTGAGACAAGCAAAGCGAACGCCGCCTCCGAATGTAAAATACATTTAACTCGTTGTCGACGGTTGAATTCGCGCGAGGATAACAATAATTTCTACGTGGATTGGGTCAACTGCGATTGCCTGAGGATAGTCGAAATGTGACGTTGAACAGTGTGTACGACACCGGCGCTGGGTACATGCGTCGGCCACCACGAATTAGGGTCGCGCTGCTCGGCGTCCGCAGCTCACATCTTTTCTTTACTTAATGTTTTTTTTTATTAATTTATAGACAAACGCTTGACCTCAATCACACCTAGTGGAAGGTGAAGATGAGTCCGATGATGAACCGCATCCGCCTAACAAATGCCTATTCACTCTTCTCTTATCGCGGAAATATGGCCGCTAGAAGCGTATTTCAATCCTTACCTTCATAAGACCGTCTCAGCCGCATAGGGACTTGCGCGACTGAAAAGTATAGGAATTGTACCAACTAAAAACCCCAAGGTTTCTATTTCTGCGCGTTGGCTAGAACTGCGTTTCCTGTAATAAATTCGCCACAGCTCATAACCTCGCGCGAACCCTGGAGTAACGGTCAGGCGAATTCTTCACTTTTACCCATTCCCAAAGTGCGAAATGCGCCCAAAGTTTTCTCTTTAAAAGAAAATACCAATATCGCATTGTGCGACGTTTAAAGTGTTAAAGCAATAAAACATCTCCGTCCGCACGTAACCATTGTCACCCTAGTTGAGATGTCAGAGCGACGCGACTCGCTTTCAGCTGCGTCTTGTGCACACTTGAAAGACGTGTGCGGTCGTAAAGAATTTAATATAGTTCTATGTAATTCGGCTTTCGCCGAACCTTTGTGCGTTGACAGTTTGATGTATCGCGGCCACAAACCATTCTGAACAAAACGTCAATAATATAACACATAAATCCTTCCGCTAACTCATCAGTGTATTACCATTAATGCCGTGTTATATCGCTTCAGTAAACAGCCTTTGACTTATATATACTGGGAAACTGAAGCTTCGGATTCGTTTAGGTTCGGGTAAAATGTGTTGAAAATTTTAGCGAAACGGTACGTTTGGACGACAAGATAACGCGCGCAGCCTCCAGCATTCGGGACCAAAGTTTTGGCTCAAAATGATTTTTACCAGTTTTCAGAAGAAAAATAAAATAGGTCAATAAAATAAGCGGTGTTTTTCACCCGTTGACTACAGTCACCCACCGTGTACAGGCGGCGTTTTTTAGCTGGTGACTATTGTCACCGACAGTCGCAAAAGGGTTAAAGATTACGACCATAATCTCTAGGGCTGTGTATCTACACTGTATTATTTCATTCATCATTGTTTTCAGCGCATTGACACAACAGAAACGGTGTTAGTTGAAAATCAGCGCTGGGTGGCTGAGCTCAGCCACCTAACTAGCCACCTGACTAGCTAGTCAGTCACCTAACATATGCTGAGCTGGCATCATCACAGCACAGGGTATTCACTTTTCCTGTTTCCTATCTTGATTAATCTATCCTTCCGTGTTGTATATTATGTTATGAGCCAAATAAATCATTTTTCTTTCAATTGCTTAAACAAACTAATTGGACAAGAAACCAATTTCCAAGTATATGCAGCGAACTCTACATATAATATTATGATTGATTACATTATTTTTTATATCTTCCTGCTTGGGTTGCTCTCCTGAGAGCCTCACCTCACCCTCAGGTCATGAATCCTCTCATGAGCTGACTTCCATTTGGCGCATCATCACAGCACTGGGCATTTGCTTTTGCCATTATAAACCTATACTTCTGTACTCTATGTTATATGCCAAATAAATATTCTTTCTTTCTTTAATTAAAGATTCGGTAAAAGACTTTCATTTCAAAGACTCCACCTGTTGATAGGTAAATATACCTCAAGGCACGAAGTTAAAAAAACTCATTTCCATACGCCCCAATGAATCAGGGTTCGCAAAGCCCAAGTTTCAATATTTCTCTTTGATACTCTCAGGGGTTTACGTCATTATTTTTCCTAATCCCGATCTCAAAGTACGGCCGAATGTAAACTTATTTTCGCGTTATCGGAAAAAAATACACTGAAGTCTGAGGAGTGTTTGTGAAACGCTTTGGGACTGTTTTCATAATTAACATGCCGAATTGATTCTTGTTTATTTATTCCGTCGTCGATATTATTTTCATTTGGTTTTATTTAAGCGCTACGTCCATAATAGGGGAAAATATACAAAACATTACTATGTCAATTCAATCAAAAGATATGGTTGGTTTATGACGCACATTTCACGTTTTAGCAAGAAAATTAAGAATAACAGAACCGTTGTTTAAGCCTTTGGTTAAAGCCTATCTTCTTATAAGGCCTCTAGGGTACTCCTCGTTTTGTTCTTATCCTGACTAGGCATGGCGAACACACCACACCTGACCATAAGCAAGGAGTTGTCTTAAAAATGACTACGCCTATCAACAGTAAAGAAAAACCTATCGACACACAATTCCATAAAAATTAGTTTTCCTACGATACAAATACATTATCGCAAGTTGTCTAGTCTCGGCAACCCGCACAAACACCAATATAGTGAGGAATTTAAACTCAAACTTGAAATAACAGAAAACACTATCCCCAAAGGTCTTCTTCGAGAGACGAGTTGAATACGAGATTATTTCTCTAGAGCCGAAAAGGTGAGACGGTACGTATACTAGGTCCGTTTACACTGGTCCTAAACAAATATAGATACAGCGGAAGAGGTGCTCTAAAAGCCGACCAGCGTGAAAGTACACATGACATGCAGGCTACTGTTTATCAAACGTGATAACTCTCTTTTTGGAAGTTCCACAACGGGTTTTAATGTAAAACTTTGTTGGGTGAGATGAGGGCAACATATCAAGGGTAAATTTTTCCGTTTTTCAAACACAAAAGGACGGAAAATAGATACTTTGCCAGGAAGAAAAAGAAAAGGTCTGGTATTCAATATTTATTGATGCATAGAGATACGTTGGTGAGCTTTTACAACTGTTACTGCTGAGAAATATGATTATGAGGTGGTAAAACGGTTTGCTCGCATTGGGTCCTGACTGACACGGCATGAGAAGTATGAACTCTATTTCAGAATCATTTATGTCCAATTATTCACATACGTAAAGAGCTATTGTCACTGTATATGTGGGTGTATACAGCTACGGCGACCTACAATGGATTTCCATCTTTTTGATAGTCACTGCTGTTCTCTGACTACACTGTACTGTAGAAGCAGTATATAAAAAGATGAACACTGCACGGTTCAAGCGATATTTTTGAAGTTGGTGCTAGCGCGTCTTTCTGGTAGGTACGGATTCCATATACGGTCGCAATGTCAAAGAACTTCTAGCGAAAATGAACCTCGTCTGTAGCTGAAACAAAACTGCATCTCTAGCATACACGAACCTCGATTATAGCGACAGCATTAGTCTGTCTACCCCTCGTAGGTATGAAGCGCGGTTGCGTGAGGAAGTTGGCCCTGCCTTGCCTCCAGCACTCGGCAGACGGGAAGAGGAACAGCTCGGTGGTTTTAGACGGTGAGAGTACAACACACCGGGGCAGCGGCCCTCATTGCAGCGCTGAGGGTCCATGAGGATTTCCACCGGGTCAAAAAATAGGCACGAAGCCCAGCTATGGCGGCAATTAGTTATTGTTAGGTATTGCCATGAGTTTCCAGCTATTTACCTGTCGGTCCCCTATCCCCTCCCACCACAGGCCTAAACAGCAGATGGCGCCGCGCGCGAATACTAGTACTAATCAACACCGGTGCAATCAACACGTGACGCGAGCGCTAAAAAGTGTATATTCGTTTTTTCTCAATTTAAACGACATCGAAGACGCGTCATTCATCACCAAGAAGGTACGTGGTTCCTGTCTTACCTAGTTCCAGGATCTCATGGCCAATTTCGAATTATAATAATTGTGTTTCTATATCCAACAGTTATCATCTCTTAACTCTAGCTATGGCAACAACGTGAACCGATTTTTAGTAGCACAAACCTCAGCCACACAGTATCTATTGTAGAGGTTAGTCCTGATTTATTGGTAGAAAAAGGAACGTTTTCCATTAATTTCACTTCAAAATTAAAATAAAAAAATCTTGAAACACAAAAGATAAAAACATAAATATGGCGAAATGGGCCCTCCGTCAGCTAATGCCACAGAGGAAGTCTACGGCGCTTGTTTCCGTGAGGGGCCCCGGTCGTGTTACATCTTATCAAGATAATTAATAAAAATTAAAACAATAAAATAACATAAAAAAAAGAAAAACTTGTAACTTTAAACAATAGACCAACGAAACCCCGCTATTATTATGGTGGCAACGCGCGCGCACGTCTAGTTATTGTGAACCTACATTTACACATAGATTTATTATAGTTTAGTTAAAATATGTTAATAAAAAAATTTTGAAGTAAGCAGTGGACTGAGATATAATTTATTGTGACACAAAGTATATCAAGATTAATGTGTAAATTTACAAAATACCAATGTATGCACATGCAAAAGTTGTTAATATGTGACATTTTTGTGAAAATATATCTGACACTAATGGACGGTTATAAAAATATTCGAGCGAAAATACATTCAGCATTAAAAACACACATTCGCCATAAAATAATTTACAAATACTTTCATGGTGATAGGGCGATTACCTAACTGGGTCGTGACCACATTACGCAAGTGTAAAGACCGTCATAGTGACTAGCTTCGGCCTGTCGCATTTCGGGATTATTTGTGTTTATCCAGTTATATACCTAGAGACCTTCCGGTGCGTGGGCGTGGCTTTGACGACTCTCAGCGTATTTTCATCCCTTGGCAGTCATTGCGGTTCTTGGAATATACTGTACTTTCCATCTGGTGTATTTTTTTTTAATTACAGATAACCTTGAGCTCAATCTCACCTTATAGGAAGAGATGATGAGTCCGTTGATGCTGCGGAAAAATACCAATTCACCCGTCGTTTGAAGATTCCCATATCATAAGATGTTGAAAAAACAGACGTAAGAAGCGAATTCCATTTCGAAACAAAAAACAATTTTCAAAAAGTGTGAATGAAAATAAAATTATTTAATTATCGCAAACTTTTAGATCACCCTCGTAGAGATAATATTCCACTGTGACTGCGTAATAATTGAGTAAAGGGACAACGAACCATAAACGCGAATTTATTAAATTTCAAATGATCCGACTCAGTGGGGCATTTGAATAAAAAGCGAACTATATTAGACAACAGGTGTCAAATGATTACATGTAGTATGTAGATTGCAGATCAGTGATGCCAACATAAGGTTATCACTCGAAAACTTAGGAGTTTTCAATAATAAGGGGATTTAGGTGCAAAAAATTATGTAGAGCTTACTAGGGGATTTTAATGTTATTTAATTTAATTAAGAAAAATATTAAGAAATTAGAAAACAATGTAAGATTTCCAACCAAAGATTATTTTATAATACTGTTGTTATGATGATGAGTACTTTATATTGATGATAAATAATGTCTTCAACTATATATCACGAATAACATATTATATTGATATTTGATAAAAATAACTTATTCTTAAAGTAGAAACGAATATCATTTATGTGAGAAAAATTGTTGGCAATTTATTACAAAGGAATAGTAGCTGTTGTCATATAAATAAAATAACAAAAATGTGTTTTTTAAACAAAATATTAATGAGTTGCTGATTTTATAATACACCATTTAGGGCAGGAAGGCATTAACATACAGCCTCAGCTTAGAAAAAAAGTTTTTTTTTTAGAAATTTTTATGGGGGTTTCCTTTACCGCAGTTGGCATCACAAATGTAGATCCTTTATAAGCCGGTGGATCGCCCACTGTGTCGGTTGGCCGGCTGCCAAATTATTTTCTTCACTAATGTTACTCGTAAACTAAATCCTTAACAGAGGCCCTTCACTGATACCAATTTGGGAGTTCTGCCCTTAAATTTAACATTTTTATCAGTATATTTCTTCGTTCAAGCAAAATAACCGAAAAAAAGAAGGCTAAACTGTCAGAGACGAAAGTAGCTAGACGAGATTAAAAGTGGACCGGATTCATCTTTCCTGTTTTGAAGAACACGGCATGCGATCGCGAGCAATTTTACCTATTAACCTCTAAACTTCTTTATGAAGATGGCAACTTATTTTACAACTATCTCGGTCGGGATTGATGTCACACACTGTTGAACTCGATGAAAGCTTAGTTAAGACTGACATAAGACGGAGGCGGTCCAATTAGATGTATGGTCAACAGACGTGAGAACCGTCGGCGTCGCCAAACGAGTATTGTCTGGAGAAACAATAAATCCTTATGAAAGTTTGCAGATAACAAATTCATAATGATACTTTTAGCAATAACCCTTAGAAAATAATTAACAATCGAAAACAATTTACAAAGAAATTTGAACAACGGAATTTTAAATTGTAGTAATTAAATTGCAAATTGTACGCCTGCCTGCACTTTGTGGATATTTCTTCATCACTGAATCTAGACAGCCAGAACAGCGCAATCTGTAATCATCAGCTGATTATTCGCTTTGTAGTCAATGTCACGCGAGCAGCTGAAGAACAGCATGATCACATTTAGCAGGATCCTGCTTTCTTAAGACTCGATTCGATCTCTAATTTATAAAAGGATTTAACATTTTTTGCGGCAGGATAGACAAATCCACCTGATTTAGCAGTAAAAGTATGCAAAAGCCGTCATTTAAAATGGTAACTTTAACTAAATATTAATATAACTGAAACATGCCTCAAATTTCAAATAAACCTTTAATTAAAAATCTATCAACATTCAGACAAAAATATTTAAAGTAATCAATCAAAATCGTTATCATCTGTTATTAATTCCAGAAAATCAGGAACAGCTCAGCCATCCCAAGATAAAGCAGCAAACGACAACGCCAGTAAAAAGTGCAAAATGTACATAACACGTTTATAAAATTATAAACCGCCGCTGATATATTAGCAAGTATACCAAATGTGTTTTTCGAATTTTTTTACGTTACTATGTTTGCAACGTGTTAAAAATGCTTATTGTTGTGTGTAAACAGTGGCCGTGTAGCTTGCTGACAATAAATGATTTCAGACATCTGGAAACCAGGTGTCTGGTTGGCAAGCCGAGTAGAATATAGTCTCTAGAGTCAGTGATTTACATTTTTCTAATATTAGTTGAGCTCACATCTATATTGTGAATTATATAAAATAGGATTCAACTTAGGTTGTACGTGCTATCAGATTGAAGCTACGTTTTTGTATAAAGCGTGACGCGGGCTGTTATTATTTAAATATATAAAAACACAAATGATTTGCGGCTAACCAATTTGATGAATTTGATATCTGAAGTTGATAGTAAAGTTGTTGTTTTAAAGAAATTCAATTGAAGATATGACCGTTGCGCGAAGTCTGTTTGTACATTAGGATATTTCTGTACCGAACGCGATACACCGCCGCTGTTTGCAACTGAGTACACATTTGCTTAAGTAAACTCATATATATGTGCATAGCTGAAGAGGTTCGCAACCTTTTTATCTAATTAACTGAGTCGTAATAAAATATTTAATCAGCGTGCACCGCTTTTATAAGAATTAAACTGTTTTTAATAATAAAAAGAAATAATATATCGTCTCCCTCTATACATTTTGCATCAAGCAGAGGTACATTAGTGACTGTATCACATTGGACTTATATGTTGTGCTCAACGTGACCAGTAACGCATCTGATGGCCGTTCTCACAACACACTTGGCGTTTCTATTAGGTACCATGCGAGTTTTCTCGCTGTTTTCCTTCACCGGGGAGCATATGGGGCCTAAATCTGTACTTAATCTAGAAAACTCAAAGGTACGTGCCGAGATACAAACCTACGACCATCCGCGTTACCTCGCATGGATACCCAACCCTTACCCACTAAGCCACCAAAGCCACTGATCTTATTTATTCTATTTAAAAAATATATATATACTGCCTCGAGAAAGTAACTACGGCGCATCTGATGCAAAGTAAAGTGTAATCGAAAAACAACAACGGCTACCAAGGAACGAGAATTCTTTTATGTTCTGCAGTCCCATGTAGCTCTGAAAGAAATCAAACTTCTAAGTCAATCTTGTAACATAGCCATAAAAAAAGAAAATCATAAATTTGTAAGTAAATTACAAAAATAGTTTTTTTTTGCGATTCTCGGTACGCGGCTCCGACTAGAACTTGATGGTTTTTTAAACGATTACCTTACACCTAATTTGACAAAAAACTGTCCATATATCGACCCGTTGTGGTAAGCCATCCTTAAATTGCGATTCGATTAAAACAAAAACAGAAAATGTTTATTTAGCACATAACATACAACACAAAAGAATAAATTAATCAAGGTAAAAAAACAGAAATAGCAAATACCACAAGACAATGTTGTGATGATGCGCCAAAGAGAAATTAGCTCAGCATATGCTGTGTAACTACCAGAAGGCAGGCTGCAGAGGGACGATCTCGTTCGACGACGAAAACTTCAGGGAGCAATCAATTGAAGACCAGTAAGCTTATGCCCTTTGGGGTCGAGGCTACCCAGGGCGGCTGACTTTCGTGAAGTCAAAGGGGCGTCATGACGGATTATGCCCAAATACACCGTTCAATATTGTGAAATGGTGTCTCCTCGTGAGATTCTGCTCAGTAAGGGCGCGCGGCGGGGCTGCGAAGAGTTGATTATAGGCACTCGTAAATACGCAAAAGTGGTCACCTTGTGGTTTTTAGTCTAAAACACCTCGGCTAACAGCCTCCTGTGCTGCAGGAACGGTCCTATGAGGATTTTCTCCAAGTAAAAAAACAATGCTAAGTGATCACCAAGTAAACTACCCAGCGAAGGTTTTCAGCTGATATCCATCTCGCATATCAACACGCAGAAAATACCGAAAAACCCAATAATAGCAAATTTCGGATACTAAAAAAGAATCTGATATTCATAACCGAATCAATTTGGCGTAATGCTCTCATTAAACTACGATAAGGCGGGTTTACACGTACAAAGTAACTGTACGAGTACTATATAAACGACGCGATAAATAAACTCGTAAAAGCGCAAAGCGGCGGTCGCTCGCTCCGGCGTTTATCATGAAACGCGTTTACTAAACGAGCTATACGCAGCTATAGCCCGCTATAAGTGAATATAATCTCAATGATTGGCGATTAAGCTCTAGAGCTTTTTAAAGTTCCCGGAGCGGTTTACGGGCCGCGAACTGTTGCCTGGTGCAATATTTTATAGTGTTTTTTAATTAGGACTATATAGGGAAATCCAAAACTGTAAGAGTTACGACAACACGGCCAAGCGTAAACCTTTACCAAAAAAATTCAAATTTGGTCATAACATCCCGCCAGAGTCGTTGTCATCGATCCCGCTTACTCCAAACCTTATCCTCCATCAGAGCTTGCTTTATTTGGACTGTGCAGGTAAATCTCGGCCGGCCTCGGCTCTTCCTTCTACTCACATTCATATTGTATATCTTTTTGTCATCCTGTTAGAAATGTAAACCTTGTTTATCTTATGTTCCTTTATACATTTCAGTAGCTTCGTCCAATCTTTTACTACCCTCATTGTGTACCGTTTTCTTTGTAGCTTGATATTTTAACGGACCCTTTCTATTCTTATACTCTATTCTGCTAAACTCGACTGTCCTCGCTTTGATAAAAAAAAACCTTTATTATTTAACGAGTACACAAAAGGTGGACTTATTATTGTAAGTAATTTATTATTCCTGAGAGAGATTTTAACATTAATGAAGGCGGATGACGCAATGTTCATAGTTTAATTAATTTATAACAAATACTTATATTACCTTACTAGTTATTGACGTACGGAGCCGAGACCTGAACACTAACGGCTGGTCTAGTCCACCAGCTTAAGGTCGCTCAGCGTGCGATGGAGCGGGCTATATTGGTCATCTCTTTGAAGGATAAAGCCCGAAATGAGGTTGCCCGACAAAGTAATCGCATCGACATAGCTTTCCTTATTAGCAAGCTGAAGTGGCAGTGGGCAGGAACATTTCACAAAATTTCGGATTTCAGCAATAGAATGCGCTAAAAAAATCTTAAAATAATAATACCCTTACTCGAATTTAGAATTTTTAAACTTGATATTTATTTTTATTAAATTCATTTACTTTTTTAACCCCTTGTACTCTAGAGGTGACTCCCACTCACCACATTTTACGGCCTCCACTGCAAATGGTTAATGTACTTAAATCTATTATTATTAGAAATGTGTCGATTATGACTTTGGTAGACTAATTATATATATTCAGCAATTTCAGAGCAACTTCGTCTACAACTGTTTCGCGCTCAAGTCGCAACTACCGCCTGACTGAACATTTTTACTTCGCATTACCGTCTTGATTTTTGATTTCGCACGGGTCAGAGAGGTGTTTTCTACAACTGTGTGAATTATCACCCTCTTAAATTAAACCCAAAAAATAAAACGTGAAATAAAGATGTATTATTATTATAAAAATCAAGTATAACTTAATGGAATTACTCATATATACATTTTACTGAGAAATACGTACAAAGTGAGAAACCAGATAGTCTGCGCTCTTTGCCGACTAGTTACCGACTACAAAAGTGGTCGAATAGTCAGCTTTACCGACTAGTGCTTATTTTCACTTGAGCGACTCTTCGCAGGGTTTTTACAAGATGTATCAGCATACTTTTACAAAGATTTGTATTACTAACGACTTTCTCAAAGACATTCAATTAAATTTGACTACAAATATTTTTTTACAAAGAAAGTCTGGCAGATAACGTTAACACAAGGAATTTAGAAATATATAGAAGCATAATATGGTACGTAACATATTTTTTGTTATCATAAACTCATTAATGTGCATTCAGTTTTATGGTGTTTTTTCTTAACTCTGCAATATTTCTTGATACAAATACGACACAGAAAAGCCATAATTTAATTTCATTTAAAATCAGATCACGAGGTATTGACTCGCGACAGATTGTTGAAATTGTATGTTGTTCTATTGAAAACAATTTTCGGGTGTATTACTGGCTGAGGTACGTGGTTTCTTTATATTCCCAAATTCTTAATTAATTAATAATTTAAATGTAAACATTAGAGGGGCTCTGGCGAATTAGGAGCCCAAGCTTAAATATACATATTCAAATACCTAAGTATTTGTTATATCAACATATTATAATACAGTATGCTATGAGAGCTATGACCGACCCGTGAAGGCTTCACTTGGTATTTTAGATATTTTGATATTTGATTCTATTATTTTTTGATTTAAGAGCAAAAACAAAATTCGAATAAATTAAAAAAATAAATTGAATAGGGAAAGCTTACATGCTAACACTGGGAGCATGCGTAGCTCATGAACAAAGAAAGAAAAAAGCGAAGGATCATGCTAGTAGGCCATATCGTCAAAGATGACCCCCTGTTGATTCCAAGCTACGTTTATCAATTAAATCGTTGCATTAGTCTTTAAAATAATTCTTTAATCATAGATGGGCAAAATGTAATCAGATTAACGAAAAACGATTACGATTACATTTTTCGGTTTTCATCATCAATATGACTGCATTTTGCTCATCAATGTTTTAAACACTACGGAATACTCAATTGCAAACATATTTATGACTCCTTAATGTTTTGAAAAGATTTAATCATGATTAGAAAACAACAAAACTAAAATTACGACTACATTTTGTAATCGTTAATCAGATTACATTTTGCCCATCTCTGTCTGTAATTAATCCGAGCAAAGATCGCACGAGGAAAAAAATGAATTTCTTAAATTTTTAAGTCAAACATTTTTTAATGCTTAGGAATAATATAATTTTCTTATTTATTATTGTAATGTTGTCTTGTCACCTCTTTCAGGTAGGACAGGGTTTTTAAAACAAACTCTAAATAACAATAAATCTCTACTTAGTTATGTTGCTTGCTTTAAGTTTTGTGATAAAAATATATATTGAAATGTTGGATTTTTTAATAAAATAAAAACCTTCAAATACTTGCCGAGACGTAATATTCTTAAAATTCTTTAACCGTTAAAATAACCGATAAAGAATCCCAAAGCAATGATAAACACGAACAAAATAAATGTTTAACAATGTATTAAAACTATTAAGATATAAAATATTTTATGGAGTTATAAAAAATCGTATTTAATGACGTTCAGTCACACGCAAATATATTAACGGAGATTTGAGATTATATAGCGTGTTTCAATTTATTTTATTAGAAACATAAAAATATATACTTTCAAATCTCATAAACGCACATACTTAATCTAACTAAATATAAAGACAACGAACTCGATTTTCTCTGAGAGCTCTCATCAATTTGTTCAATATACGCAGTATTATTTAGTTAAACCATACAATTGTTTTTTCAATTTACTTTTAACTTGTACGTAATATACTACGAAAAACAATTAAAAAAGTAAAAAAAGTCCACACATTTCTCAATTTTTGAGGGCTTTAAAAAAGAATTATGAAGCTTGATAACTCCAGTTTTACGAGCTTTTAGTTAAAAAAATGTTAGTATTTGTTTTTACCAAATTTGCCAACTAGGCAACGCAATATTAAAATAAAAATATATATACTTTAAATTTTATGAAGATTTGCATATCATTGCAGACTAAAAAAATTTTTTCCAATAAATTTTCCAAATCTTTGATCAATCGAGAAAGAAAAACCGTTTAATGCATCAATCTGCACTTTCACAGAGCTATTGGGGGGCGCATTAAAGTATAAAATTGTCATAGCCTCCCTATCAATATTTGCGAAGATGGAGTCGATTTACCAAAACCAGGAAAAAATTCAATTTTTTAGTCGATATTAAGAGTTAATGAAAAAATATATCTTAATAGGATATTTCAGGAAATTTATTAGAGGTACATGCCGGGATACGAACCTACGATCATGCACGATGCCATCACCGCCACATATTTAGACGCAATTGCGAGTAGATTGATAGTAATTAGTAAGCAGATAAACGTTGCCTTTATTTTAATTCTTAACTTGAAAATGAGATCCGAGGCCTACCCCTCAGTTTACCAGTTTACTCAGGCCACCCTGAGTTTGTATGAGACAACAGTTATTTAAAAAATAAAATTTAGACAATTAGTAATTCTAATTTCTAAGTAGATTAAAAATTAAACCAAAGAAAAAGAATTTACCGTCAAAAGAAATACATTCTGTAAAAGTATAAAATATAAAAGACATTGGGAAAAGAATTAATGTAGTCATTTAAATTCAAAGTACATTTACTGTAACTACAATAGAGAATATTTCCATTTGTATCCTTGACGATTCGATGAACTTTTAATTCTTCTTTCGGCCAAAACGTTCAATGTAAATAATCTCAAAATTAATCTAGCAGATCTTGAATTATAAGGACAGAGGGACGGCAGCATTATGAATACAAAGATTAGTATCTCATTTCAAAGAGAACAAGACCGGCACGACCGGCTGAATGTTTAATTTCAAGAATTCAACTTGTAATTGAAATTGTTTTACATGAATTGAATTACTTAACGAAGGAATTCCTAAGATGGTATTCACATAATTTCAAGCATAATTTCTAAATACTTACTTTAAAATGTACTGTCACGACAAAATCGATCTTAATCTCGTAAACTACTGGCCTGCAAATGCTACAATAACTTTTTTTATATTTTTTTTTTTTTGGCAATGACTGTACTACGCCTGATGACAGTACAGTCCAAAAACAGAAAACACAGAAGACTATTTATCGATAGCAGCTGTGATCATGCTGACCTGCTCACAAAAGTCTCTTCATACTTATTTTAAACGCCGAAATATCGTAAGAAGAAGGGAAGACACCAGCTGGAAAGTCAAGCAAACTACTTTATAACAACAATGAATTCGTAATGAGGTCATTAGGGAGAGAACGGAATTGACCGACGCAACCGGGCCAGTTATGTTTGTCGTAGAACCAATAACCGATGTTGTAATCGAGCTCTGGAATCCCTAGGCAGAAAAAAGTGGCTCAGTTTAGGAGCAGCCTATCTTTAGCAGTGGACCGAAGCGGGCTGAAATGCTTACAACGATACGTAAAACCAATATTAAACGTACCTTTGAAAAACCATCGATAATTTAGCATTAAGCAATTATTTTAAACAACTCAAGAAAGCTCTCAACTCAACCAATGTCCTTCGCAATATAAAGCCCATTCTCTAGGCAAGGTTTCACAAAATATTCATACGCTCATCATAAAAACCAAGTAATGCATTAAAGTACTAGCACTTCTGTTACATGCTGGCCTGCATAACAAGTCTGCTACATTCTCAAACACATATTTATTATGAACATAAATTTAGAAAGAGCTCTACTGCGACGTGGAAAATATTGTCTCCGGCATAACGTATATCATAAAATAACAAATGTCGAAAGGGTCTTCGTTTAACACAGCCTGTCAGAAGCTTTTATTTTTGCATAGAACAATTCGTCTATTTATACAACAAATAGGCTCTTGAACTATTTTGCTCGAAGGTTTCTAAAACGTGTTGAATAGATAATTAGAATCCTATAAAATATATTTTCTAGTAGAAAACAATAGATTTTTAAAAAATATAAGATATTTTTCATTTATGAGTATAAATTAAATTCATAAATCGTTTAAAAAAAATGTCGGTATGTATGTTCACGCATTACAAAAATCTATTAAACACATCATGACTGAATATTTTATTTTATTCCCTATTAGATTTTCATAAATAATATTATATAACTTGGACTATGGGGAGTTATGGTTTGGGTTTTCACCGGGACAACAAAAAAAAAATGGGTGGTTATGGTTTCCTGAAAATATTCCTTTTAAATAAAAACAAATGGTAAAAATGTGACTATATTTTATGTAAAATACATTACTAATAAAAACTGGTACTGTTTTACGTCCAATTATTCTCTGTTAAATTATTTCGAAGACTTTCATCAGACCACCATATTATAATAGTACAAAACCTACTAAACATTCTGTTCAATAAAAAAAAAATACATATGGCAGGATTTACATAAAAATGTAAAAAACTTTCTTTAATATCAAATGTATAAAACAGGAAACTTTAAAATGTAATACAGAAATAGCGATAAATGAATAGTTTCATTTCTCCATTATAAAAATTAATAAGTCACCGGACAATTAACAACATTTATTAGTCTACAACAGAATTTTCCGTTGCGAAGAAAATTTGTGACCGTATTGTATTAAAATTGTGGGATTATGTCGAATCTGGTAACACTGTATAATATTTGACGTCACGAATTTCGATTGGCGTTTAGGGTCACTTGATTATGACATGAAAGATTGATATTTTAAAAGTTAAAAATAAATAAAAATCCTAGTTATTTTGTACTCATTATTTTATTATATATGCTATGGGCATAAACTAATTTCACTACAGTGCAAGATTCTATAATACGTATAACGTATCTTGGTACATTTCAACAAAAACGAGGTCTATATATATTTTATTACACAAAATCGGTTAACTTTATTGAAAAGTAAATTACGATACGTCCGCTCATGTTGGAGACGAACCTTAGAGACCAGTTAAGGACAGTCTGAAAGCTGGCGGATCGTCAAAACGCACTTTACTAATGTATGCTGTGTAGCTGAGAGAGAGCGTCTCCCCGCGAGATTGTGCCCTGTGCGTGTGGCGCGGCGGTACAGTGTAACCTGCATAACCGGTACAAGCAGAAATTGTAACTGTAAAGGTTTTTAGCCGTTGCAGGCACACTTCAGTCGCCATCCCCAACTTGCGGCCAGGATGTGTTACAAGTATTTTATCAAGTTAAAAAAGGAAAATTATATGTAAAAAATTCCTAATCCAAAACTCACATAAGGTACTGTATGTAAAAATAAGCATTACAATCCATGTACATAAAACATCCGTTTATATATATGTGTTGAAGAACATACCTGCAACAAAAGAAAAAATACCTGTTATTTTTGTTATTTCATAAATTTCTAATTACTGCTTAATTTCCTAAGTGACACTCACTTTTGCCGAAATGTTGGGCTGTGGAATGGTCTTCAGGCGAGCGTGTTTCCTTCGTCCCAAGTGTCCAATGCAGTCAAAAAAAAAAAATTATTTTATTTTTTATCTTGACTCGGCACATTGACCACATCACTCCTAACGGAAAGCATAGTGCAGTCCAAAAAACCACTACAACTGTCAACAGTAAAGAAAAACAACCGACAGTCACCGGTGTGCACAAGTAGATATCTCTTTACGCTTCGTTTAAAGGACCCAATATCATTAGACGGTGGGAACACGCTCGCCGGAAGACCATTCCACAGCTCAACGACTTGGCAAAAGCAAAAGTTAGAGAACTTCTTAGTCCTAGCCGGGATATGAGTAACCTTATAGCCGTGACTGCGTAAACCCGCGCACGTGGTGCTTTTATGGAAAGGAGAAGGTGGAACATGGTTAAATTAGTCTTCAGAACACTCGCCGTGATACAGACGGTAGAAAACTAGCAGTTTGTGAAGCTAAGAAATTATTTTTTGGTGACTATGGTGCACTAGTGGTTAAGGAACCGGTATCCACTATCCAAACCGTAAACAGAAATGGTCGTAGCTTCGAATCCCGGCACGTGCTTGCCCCGGGAAACCAAACGTTGACTCAGTTTAGATCCTCGGAGCCGAGAAAAATTATTTAACACGTATAAATTCAACCGGCTGGCACTAAATAAGGCTTTATGTAGCACATGAGTCGTTAAATATCACTGGTAAGCTCTCAAGAGACCGCCATGTTTGAATTTAGTAGTACAGTATTTTTATAGGCCACTGGGCTACCGTTCCCCGTCATCAATTTATTTTAAAATACAATAAGATTTTATAAATACATAAGTTGTAAAGTCTAATGCATGGGACTTTACGCTGTTTACAGTAACATCTGTGAAGTAAATTATTTTAATAACGCTTATATTTTTCGAGCCTGTGACATCACAGGCATATATATAACAAACGTTTCAGTGACGTCGATATTGTCTTGTACATTCGGCTCCTTTAGACGAACGCTGAGAAAAAACATGTCAGTTTAAAATATTATTTTTCTATCTTGTATTTGTTTTTCTTTATATAATTTGCTAATTAGTTGCCTCTTACTATATTATGTCCCTTAGTTTGATTTTTGTTTTATATTGTTTTTGTGGAAACTTTACTGTCTTAAGAAACATGATGATATCAAATATGACCAGCCCACAGCTGCTTCAGCCTTCTAATCCCCTTAACTATGTGGATGACCTTTTCTAGGACGAATCACCTTATTACTGAATCAACCCTTCAGAACAGCACCGAGTATAGCACGGTCCAAAGCACACTGCGCACCTTTTTTTCCCATTATAGACAGGCTTGCGTTGGACCGCAATCTCCTGTTACTACGTGATAAACTAATTCAAAGCAATTGCCTAGTGCAGGTCACTGCTTCGAACCCGCCACACACGTGATAAAGAGACGGGCAGTCCGACACTTACTGCCTCGGATTATATTAAATTCAATCGTAAACACGCGATAAAACGTAATAATTTCATCAAACGATCAAATCATGCGATGAAAACGCACCGCGCTCGGCTCACACCATTCTCTGTTTTATCTCATACACCTTAAAGTTGGATTTATATTGTGTTCGAGTGTACGAAAGTTATTATTTAAATTCGTCGGTGTACGTTTGAGATTTGCATTTCATTTCAACGAGACGTTTTCCGTATCGGTGCGTTGAAATTTTTACTGTTCATTCAGATGGTTGCAAATTAAAAATAATATAATGACGTTTATTTTTATATTAACACAATTTGGCTTCTTTTCATTGTAACTAGGTAATAATATAAAGTCACGCGATATCCTTTACGCGGTTTGCAGGGATACATTAGTGGCTGTATCTACTTTGCGCTTGTATATCGTGCCCAAAGTGACCAGTAGCGCAGCTGATCGCCGTTCTCAGAGCACTTGCACATGATATTCCTATTAGATGCCGTGCGGGTTTCCTCACTATGTTATTCTTTACCGATGAGCCCTAATGAAGAATACTAAACCAATTATTACTCTTTACAAAACAACAATACACAACAACAATTACTAAAAAATTAAGACTGAACTTTAATAAATTATATTAATTTTTCGTGCCTGTGATATGTATAACAAATGTTTTAGGACGTCGACATTCGGTTTTATACATTTGGCTCTCTTATTATAGAAGAATGGTAAGCAAAAGTTTTTTTTTTGTTGTTTTTGTTTTTTTACACAATTAGTTACTTTTCTCTTATTGTTTTGTGTCCCTTAACTGGATTTTTATTTTTTATTGTTTATATATTTTATATAAATGAATAAGTTATGTTAATAAAAAATGCATCAGACTTACCTCACTATCAAATTCCTGTGCCTCGAGAAATGACTAATGGAAAGAGAAAAAAAAACAGCAGTAGAACAACACGCATTGGCCGTAATCCAACACTAATTGCGGAAAATATTAATTATAATAGCGGATGGGAATTCTTTTCAAAGAGACCACACCACACTCCTGTCTCATCCCTCTGCGTGACTAATCAATATTGTCCGACCGAAGCGTCGCCTGCAACTCTGGTTCTAGCCATCTTCTGACAAGTTGCATGATATATTTAATGCAAAATAGATATTGTTTATATATAATCAACATAAATGTGTCTATCTGTGGTGGCCTAGTGGATAAGGGACCGGTATTCACGCACGGTGGCACGTACGATCTTAGGTTCGAATACCGGCATGCACGTCTGGGTTTTTCCAGATTGAGTATGGATTTAGGCATTAGGTGCTCACCGGTGAGCGCCGAAGCTGTACCGAATTGATTACAGGACCGGCAGCTCCTGCCAATGCGCAGAAGTAAAAAAAAAAGAAAGAAAGAAAAAGTTTATTGAGGCAAAGGAAACAACACACAACAAACATATTTATATAAAAACAACAATGAAAGAATAATACATAACATCCCATCATGTATCCTGTGTGCTGCTACCCATCTCAAAGAGCACTCAGCTCAGCATATGCTGGGCGACGCTGTACGCGCCATCCAGCGCTGTTTTTCAGCCGACGCTCAGGGGAACCGATTGCGCGGACGTCACGGTGCTATTTCAATATTAGAACCTAACCAAATATACAAAAACATACCTTATAACGTACAATAAACAAGTATGACAATAAATACATAGAACACTTTTGAGTAGCATACTAAAATGTAGAATACTAAATAAAATATAATAGAGATAGGGTAGATTGATAATAAAATACATTTACATACATACAGGCTGTTCCATAAAATATCAAGTAATAAAATATCAAGTCAAATTACAGAAATATCTAAAGTTACTTTTTCGTATTTAATTTGAGATTCAAGCAAATATTTTTTTAATTTATTTTTAAAAGCATAAATACTGAACGCAGATCTTATAGGTGGAGGTATATTGTTCCAGCATTTACTTGCATTGTATTTGAAACTACCTCTAAAAACAGCAGTGCAATGACGAGGTATAGCAATTTGTAGTGCACCGTTCTTGGAGCACCAGTAGTAGTCACCTTGGGGTTTTTAATCGGTACAAATTCGAGACACCCGAGTCGTGTCACCCCCTGTGCGGCTGAGACGGTCCTATGTGTATTTTTCCCAAGTAGAAAAACAAATATATGCTCATCGGTGAAAGAAATCATTGTGAGGAAGCTCATATGGCATCTGATAGAAATTTCATGTGTAATAGCGCTATGGAGAAAGGAGCAAGGTGGATACAGCCATAGATGGGCAAAATGTAATCAGATTGATGAAAATGATTAACGATTACATTTTACGTTTTTTACCATTAATATGACTGCATTTTGTCATTTATGTTTTAAACACTACAAAATCCCAGATTGTATACACATTTATGATTTCTTAATGTATTAAATGGATTTAATCATGATTACAGAGCAAGAAAATTAAAATTACGACTACACTTTGTAATCGTTAATAATTAATCAGATTACATTTTGCCCATCTCTGGATACAGCCACTACTGTATCTCTGCTAATCCCGAAAGGAATACAGCGTAGCGATATACTATTATTTCGATGCACAAAAGCAGCAAACATATCAAGCACAAAATTTTTACTCGGGCTATCTTTTCACATTTCAAAATTTTCGATTTAAATTTGATGAGTTAGACAATAGACAAAGACTATAATAAATACATTTCCATTTAATAGAGACTAAATCCGTCCAAGGAGAAACGATGATGAAAACACTTCAGAATGAAATCCCTCGATTCATTTTCATAAAAAAAAACGGCCGAGTCGTCGATTAAATTAGACGGGCACATGAGAAAATCGTAGTAACAAAATTCAAAGGCACTCCGAAAATAATTCCAAGACAGTTGTGTCAAACGGGCGTCAGTCAAACTCGTGACATGTCTAAAAAAGTCGGCCGACTGGACGCTAGGCTCGCGCGGTACCATCGCCACAGAACGGATAGATACAGTACAGAAACTATGACCCGTTCTTGATTAATTGCTTGTGAATGCTAACTTTGTCAGACAAATCAACAAAAAATACATCGACACGCTATATCCTTTTCAAGGTGAGCAGAAATATACTTGTGGCTGTGTCAGATGAGATGTTAACGATGTTGGGTTATATTAATGAAACTTATAATATAGGTATCTTTTTTTTTTAAATCCTGACTTGGTATATTTACCTCTTACGCCTAATATAATGCATGATGCAGTCAGAAAAAACGACTATCACTATCAACAGTAAATAAAAAAAATCGATAGTCGCAATGATGATACCGGCCTGCACAAATATCTCTTCACGCTTCGGTTAAAGAAACGAATACAGGTATTATAGGATGGTGGGAACACACTAAATACTAATAAAGTAAGAGTTACATAATTTCTTAGTCCTAGGCGGGATATGAGTGACCGTTTAGCCGTGACCCCGCAAACCTGCGCTCATGATTCTTTTACGGAAGGGAGAGGGTGGACTAAGGTTAAATAACTCTTCAGAATAGTCGCCGTGAATAAAAAAACAATTTTAATTGTCACCTCCGACTTTTTATTTCGTACGTAAATTTATGTGAAATCTGATAAACGGTTACACAAAAAATACTTTCCATCTTTATCGAATTGCATGAAAAGCTTCACTATTTATTTAAATGTATTTTTTTTAATAAAACGTAATGTCCTAAATCCATTAATTACCTTGAATGCTGCACTACTCTTAACTAAAGCACCGATGATAATAGATTAGACTCCATGTAAAACGGGCTGTGCACAAAGCAAAAAACCTCGTGGCCCTTAATTAGTAGTGACTCCTATTCTATATGTAACACCAAAAGTCAATTGATTGTCTTTTTTTTTTGCATGTATTTCAAGATACACCGTCAACCGACCGTGAACCGTTAACTACATAATTTGATAAAGAGAACCGATCTCTGTTTAATGTAACGTTTTATTCGATTACTAAGCTTTCTTGTGTACTGGTAAGTCGAACTTTCCACACTGTTCCTTATTCCACTGTGCCATCGCGCTGTCCTAACGGAGCGAAATCGTGTTTGGCCCGTATCCAACGTTTTGATATTGTGCATACTTCGTTCGCGAAGCGATAGGTGAGATAAAAAAAATGTACAGTATGGCAGGTCCTTCCGTTGCTGACTGAAAGAATGGCTTAACCTATTTTCAATATAGAGTGACTTTACTTCATCTACTCATTAATTAGGTGAAAAACTTTCGTTTACACTACATTAAAACTATTTTAAAATTTCATGAGTCAGATTTTAAAAAAGTCGACATATTTAGATTTACCTTTTAGTGAGAGGTAGATATGAATTTTCATGCCTACGAGTATATTTATTTAGCATTAACGGTGTGAATTGTCTTTTACGTCTTTTTATTAAAAAAAAAATTACGGCTTATACTATTTTCTAATTTGAATTCTGATAATAATAAGGAAAAAAAAAAATTAGATGCTAATTATTATTGTACACTGATAACCTCGAACTTAAATATTTAATATATACTATAGTGAATAATTTTTCTTGGTAATCGTTACAATGTGCTTATAAAATTAAAAGTAATACGGTAACGCAAATTTCAAATAATAATTACAAGATTATTTTATATTTATATTAGACCCGTATTAATCTACAACTGCGATACTATACATTTATTATACTGAGCAAGCATACGTCTCTTGTTGATTCACACTGGGGATTATTTCACGTACAAAATATCCACACTCGATGACTGTCATTTCTCTGGATATTTCTGGAAGATATTCCTGTGTAATCCTTTAAGTTCTTATCTTAAATATAACAACATACCTCGCACCTAATTTACTAAGCAGAGATGTTTAGGCTACAAACCTTATCTTGTTTTCACAATTTTACAGTACATCGTCAATAATCCACTCATAACAAGTCCGTTACTTGTAAGCAAGTAGATGACGTACAACATTTGCTGATGGAGTGTGTCCGATCTCAGTCTGCAAGAGATTCTCTGACGGGAGCCTTTAGCCTGAACAAATTTGATGTAGGCATGTTCTGCGGAACTTTAGCAAGACTTTACTCAGTCGAAGCAAAGTAGTTGTTCAGGCTGATGGCTCCCCACCAGAAATAAATGTTAGTAGTGCAGGTTTAGGATGCGATGGGGCTGGCATGTGCCGAGGCACAAAAGTCTCTTAAATAAATAGAAGAAAAAACAAGTCCGTCAGCAAACCATCAAAGAAATTATACACTAGGTTAGTGTTTTAGCCGTTTATATTTTTATTCATTTAGTTTATTTTTACTCAGTTTATTTTACTCTGTGTGTGTGTATTTTAATGGATAAGGAAGCGGTCGTAGATTCGTATCCAGGCACGTATATCTAGTTTTTTTAGATTGAGTACGGATTTAGGTACCACATGGGCACACCGGTGAAGGAATACTTCATGAGAAAACCCGTGTGGCATCTAATAGAAATTTCATGTGTAAGTGCCTGGAGTACGGCGAACAGCTATGCCACAGCTCACGTTGGGCACTATATAAAAACGCAAAGTGGATACAGCTACTATTGTATCTGTGCTCACCCCATAAGGGATATAGTGTGATGTTATATTATCATTATTTTTAAACTCACAACGCACGTGCTCACTTTGTATACCCTTACCGCATCATTATTTTCCTCTGTTGATTCGCAGAATTCAATTCAACCGCCAACGCGCTTCGTACTGTAAAAGTGTTCTCTATATTGACCAGGGATGTTACGGAGCTTCGACTCCGACTCCGATAAGTCGGAACTTCCGATCGTTATTACACCTTCGGTTCCGAAACTTTTTAATCGGAGGTATTCATCGGAGGTCACCACCACTGTTGCAGTCAATTCATTTGATTTTACTTTATATGTTGTTGAAACATAATAATCAATTAATCAAACAATCAGTGCTACTTAATTTGTAGAAGACATTTTTTAAAATTTAGATTAAAAAAATATGATTAAATTATTAAATTTAAAACTAAATGTACATTTAAATTTATTACTAAAAGGTTTTTTATTTTACATTTACATTAAATTAAGTAAAATAGAAATTAACACAAAAACAACCCTGCAGCAAATTTGATTTAATTTGTTCACTGGACAATGTTCACTAGAGGATAACGGTTTCTGATATACCCAACACTTTGTGAACAACAGCTTTTATTTGTCTCTTAATAAAACTATTTTATTCTGCCGTCACTTGTGACTGACGTTGCCTCCGACTCCGAATCCGACTCCGATAAATCAAATTTAAAAACTCCGACTCCGACTTCGGTTTCGATAAAACTGCCTCCGTTACATGCCTAATATTGACACTGCAAATTAGTGCTTATATAAATAATTTACTACAGTACAACTTCTCGTTAACACGCGCGAATTGGATTATGTAGCTTCTGAACTAGCGTAAACCTGAGACAGATTCGCAAGTACATTCTTCCCGGGTTTTTTTTATTAGTGTAGTACTTCTCGCATCGTGGTGTTTTCTCGATAAATCTTCTTCTTCTTAATCAGCTTTTATTTCATGTTTATTTATGATTTAGATTATATTCGGGCACGTGGAGAGTATGAATGATAAAAGGATAACAAAAAAAGACTCACAACATGAATGTGAGAAGAAGCTAGAGCCGGGGCCACTTACCTACACAGACCAAATAAAGAGAGTTCTGATGAAGGGAATCGGCGAGAGTGCATGAAAAGATTAATGTATGTTGAGGAAGCAAAAAAAGATGTGCAAGAATAAAGGGTAGGGGCATTCTAATATCTCTGCCCACCTCAATAGGTATTCGGCGTGAGGACAGATAGATTGTATTTTTCCACAGCTGAACAATAACATCTTACATTGCTCGCCAATAAGCCTAGAATCCTTACCCAAACTGTTGCCTGTTACTTTACGCAAGACGCATGGGTTTTTATTGCTGCTGATAGTCATATTAATTTTTGGATTGCACCATGCTTACCAGTCCAGTCAGGACTTTTTTTTTTCACTTTTCGAACAATATGACAAGCTCACTAATATCTAGCCTTGCTTTTCCGAGCTATGTTGATGAATTCTGTTCTCTATCTTCCATTCTGTACATGTAGGTCACAAATTATTCCATAGAATGTTACCAGAAACATTCTTGTAAGTGCCACTAACATGATCAACTTCTTTTCACTGCTTTTAACTTTCTTTTTGTGTTCTTCAATCAAGGACGTCATTAATTAATGCGATCTTTAATCAAGGGCATCAGACATGGATCAGCACGTGACCATCATCAGTTTAATAGTTTTCAGCATAGACGCCACGCGTAGGTGTTAGATAGTTCCACCGATGCGTGGCTATGTAAGCTCCTTTGTATTCGCCCGTCACGTTGTTTATTCTATACCGTAATGTGCGATCGACGCTCGCCAACAGCCTGCGTTGTTTATTTAACCCCGAATTTTACACAATCATGTACTGAAACTGTAAGATGGTCTGTGACACGGTAATTACCATCCATATCCTCTCGACAACCTTTTATTTTGAATTGATGAAAATCCTCATAGACTCTCTGAACCGCCGTGAGAGTAGCGACCCCGGTGTGTTTCTCCTACTCGTGTGTCGGGACCGAGGGTACGGCCACGCCAACATAAACAGCTCTCTGCAACGTCTGACCTTCTGCAGGCCTCACCTAATATTATACAGGGGGTGTTACAATAGGCCACCCCTTACTCGTCTCTAAACTAATATCATTGGAGCGGCAATTGGGAACACATCACACATCGCTCTCGTATGGATCATCTAAAAAACCTACTTGGCTAAGATATTTCGAGTATAGTATATTGCTAAAAACAAGTTAGCAGGTCTTTTGAACGTTTTCTTTCGATTTTTTTTTTGGGATTTAAGTGTCATCTTTATTTTGGGTAAAAATCTGCGTCATGCTGTAAGAAATTAGTTTAGCTTTTATTTACCTTAATTTACTAGAACCAAACTAAGAAATAATAATCTTTTGTAATAAATAATCAGATTATTAAATAAATGATAAGATATAAGTTGCAAATAGTTCTGACGGAGGGTAATGTCAAAAGTACGCGAAATCGGCGAAAGTGCAAGAAAGGATAATTAAATGTCATGTAAGGGTAGGACGTATGCAAAAACTGAGATTAGTGGCGGTCCCCAATAGGGAATCTGCGTGATAATACATATATAGATATAATCTATTGTATATAACGAACATTGACCATTATTTAAATCCGTAGTACATAATGGTATAGTAACAATACCAGTTCTCAGTAAAAAGAATTAGCATAACGACCATCAATGTGCCATACCGTTCCTTCGTATATCGTACATTGATTGTGCGGCTTAGCCCATTCTCGTATTTAGGAATTTCTGCATCAAAATAGACGTAAGGCGCCTGACCGCGGCCGCGAAATGCGATTATACGGCGGCTTTATGTGTTTCCAACCGACGTGAATGACGAAAGCACATACTCATATCCAAGATTACAGCATAGCGAGTTTAATTAGAACTATGCTCATAACATATTGGTATAAATGGGACATTATTTAGTAAATGACTGTTTAATTATAAACGACAAAGAGAACCACAACGCATCTGATAAAAAGTCCAGTGTAGTCCAGGAAAGGCAGCGACTACCAAGGGACAAAGATTCGTTGATAGCTGCCGTCATAATGCCGACTCTCATATACCGCGACTGAAGATATATGAACAACTGATCGTACGTAAGCGGATCCTGAAACGCGACAGGGCAAGGGTCCTTTGCTTGTCTCTTCTAGATCCGGAGTTGTACTAGTACAGACAGTCCATAACATCTTCATCATATTTACTTCTACGGGTTGAACTGAATGTTGTCAAACTACGGGTTGAATGTTTTAAATAAAAACATTTTTATCTAGTAATTTCTGTTACAAGTTCACTTTGGTTGACCTTACTATAGTATCCTTTAATTTTCAGCAGTGATATTTGAGGGAGTCAACTGCCCATGCATAAGAAGGCAGGACTGTTCCCACACAGTGTCTATTACGAAGTTAAGCCGTGGTGGCTGCCGGCAGAATAGAATAGCACCCCCCTCTTCTTGCTGAGGTGTCGTAAAAGGCGACTAAGGAATCTCTTGAACACCGCAATTCAACCAGGTTTTTAGAAAAGGGAAAACTCGGCCAAACCTGCATCCTGCTCCCTCCCGATCGTACTGGTTCTCCTTTCCATCGGGCCTGAGGGAGCTCGGACGAGATAGTGCTTTTCTGGCTGCGCGTTCAGTTATGCAATTAAATATCTCCTGCGCAAATGACTGTTTCCGAAAACTGGACCTCGAATTTCTTAACCGGTGTTGAAACAGTCGCCGTGGCCGAAACCGGCTAGGACATGATCATTACGAAGTTTCTCTCTCTAGAGGTGGTCAAATCGACACACACTCCATAATTTGAAGACGCCAAAGAAGGCCGTCCGCGAGCCGATACCGTGGCAGATTCCATTGTTTGCTCCCACGGCCTGTTAAGTCCGTAGGAGTCTGACACAATCGCGATCGTCACCCTCATGGTGATCGGGAAGTCTTATGATGGATTTTCCCTTCGTAAAAAAAAGGTTTTCTTCAATTTATTTTTAGTTCTTTATAAGATACAAATAAAAGTAACAGACATCAACTCGGCTGTCTGGACCGCAAATGTATTGGCCCGTTTTCAGTTAAAACTGAAATCCCAAAATAACTACACCTCGGCCCACTCCTGGCGCGAACTTAGACGTGACCTATCGATTTTCACATTTATAACCAACATACATTAAGAAAATCTTTATTTAGATACACGATGCGAAGAATAGGCAGGAGTGGCGTACCACCATACGACGGGCGACATCCCACGAGGGTTCGTGTTCCTGGGGACGCGTATAATATGTACATGCAAGTGCTGTTTTAGTCATGTATCTAAGAAGCATTGCTCTAGAGACTATTTTAAAGTGTCAGAGATAGACGGGTGAAATGTAATCAAATAAATGAAAAACGACTAGGATTACATTTTGCATCATTAATATGATTATATTGTGCCCATCACTGGCCATAGATAATGATACGTGCATATATAATATATATGAAAACACACATGTAATAAACTGTCCCTTAAATTGATATAATTTCATTCCTTTTTTTTTAAATTAAATACGGATTCATCACATTATGCTCAACGGTTGAGGAAAACTTCGTGAAGAAAGAAGCCCGCATGGCACCTGATAGAAATATTAGTTCCTTACATATGAAATTGGCGTTTTGTATGGGAGGAACAAAAAGTCGAATATTTTTTAATATAATATATTTAATTAATCAAAGTATGAACCATTATTTTCTATGCACTTTTGCCATCTCATAGGTAGTTCATTGATCCCTTTACTAAAAAAACCAGTCGGACGGGAATCAATAAAATCTTTGAAGGCGATTTGGACTGCCCCATCGGAGTTGAATTTTTTCCCTTGCAAGAAGTTATCCAAATTTCGAAAAAAATGGTATTCTGTTGGAGCAAGGTCCGGGGAGTACGGAGGATGTCTTAGACTTTCCAATTGAAGCTCTTCTAATTTAGTAGCCGTCTGTTGCGCAGTGTGTGGTCTAGCGTTGTCGTGAAGCAGCAGTGGCGTGGAGCGATTGACCAGCCTAGGTTGTTTAGCCGCTAGCTTTTCCATCATGGTTTGCAATTGCTGACAATAGACATCAGCCGTAATAGTCTGGCCAGATTTGAGAAAACTGTAATTAACAATACCGGCACTAGTCCACCAAACGCTTACAAGTAACTTTTTTGGGGTTAATTTTCGCTTGGGTTAGGATTTGGCTGGTTGGCCAGGATCCAAGCATTGCGCTGAGCGCTTCCGATTATCGTAAAGAACCCATTTTTCATCACAGGTAATGATTCGGTTTAAAATACCTTCATTATTGTGCCGGTTTAGTAATGTAACGCAGCAGTCGACGCGCGTTTGCCGGTTTGCTTCAGTCAATTCGTGAGGTACCCACCTTTCAAGCTTTTTAATCTTCCCAATTTGCTTCAAGTGAATTAAAACAGTTTTATCACTAACATCGCAGCCTGCAGCTAACTCGGACGTGGTTTGCGATGGATCCGCTTCCACAATAGCCTTCAACTCTTCATTATCAACTTGAGTCTCAGGCCGTCCACGGGGCTTGTTCTGCAGGTCGAAATTTCCAGAACGAAAACGTTGGAACCAAAAACGAACTGTGTTTTCTTTTGCAACACGACCGCCATACACATCATTCACCCTTCGAGTTGTTTCCGCAGCACTAGTGCCACGGCGGAACTCGTACTCGTAAATAATGCGATATTTTAAGTTTTCCATTTTGTAAAATGAGTGACGCAAACAGAAAAAAACAGAAGAAAAAAACAAATGAATGACGATCATCGAAGCACAAATACATGAGTCTATAGCTGTACAAATTTGAATTTGAAATTCCTTACCAAAGAGGAGAAATTTGTGATTAAAGTGGCCAGTACGAAAAACGCCAATTTCATATGTAAGGACCTAATATTAGCAGTGTATATCTGCTCACCCGGCATTCTTAGATAACACAGTACTTGCCATCAGGTGCTCTGTAGTCCCTTTATCGAGTCAGTATAAAAAAATGTGTAAATAACCTAGTGTCCTCAGAAACAATAGCCACAAGAAAAACGCGATAAAAGGAAGGACCTCTCACATAGCCAACGTCCCTTCTTATATTTAGTCGAGTGCTCGCGACCAGTTTTGCTACAGTCTCGAGAGACAACGGGAATCTAATAAAAAGCGGGAACATTATCGAATTATGACAAATTGACTTCGTTTCGTTTCACAGACTAGCTTTTGACACGGTTAGAATCAATTTTCTTTTCTTCACTACACTACCACGTCAAAATGATTCTCGATTCTCAGCTGATCACCGTTCTCAGAACACTGGTACACGTGACATTTCTATTAGATACCATGCTGGTTTTCTCACAATGTTTTCATTCATCCGTACTTTTAATCTGGAAATACCCAGATGTACGTGCCGGGATTTGAATCTACAAAATACCGCTTCCTTATCCGCAAGGCCATCGCAGCTACAGACTCCCGTACAAAAGTACATAAAAATGTATCAGGAACTTGTAGTCCTATAACCGTTTTAAAAATAATGGAGATTTCAGTAAACAAATAGCCGATAATCGCAGGCCATCCATCGGATCGGGCAGTTTATTGTGATAGCGCGGCTGAATGCGGCGGGTCATCAATTACCAATCCATCGGGCGGGTTTAGTCTGCGCGTTAATTCGCCCGCCGACTGCCAAAACATACGAAAAGCGTTTGCTCGCGCATATTTTTTTTCGCGTCTAAAAATATCAATTTTCAGGTCGAATACCTGAATCGAGCAAAGGTCGAACAGTGGGGATGCGATTATCACGGAAACCGGGATTTGTTCACATAAAACCGGGATTTATTGCCTTTTCGCGCACCCTTCTCATTATTTTGAAAAGCTACGGAAATATAAATAATAAAAATAAGTAACACTAATTTAAGTTGTGAAAATGGAATTGTTTTTAAAAATACACAATTATTGACTACTTTTTTTTATAATTACTAAAAAAGTGACTACATCCCCCAAATGAGAATTATTAAATAATTTAGTCCAGTAGCGTGTATCTCATAGAAGCATAAAAAGTATATTTGGTTATTTAATAAATATTATTAACATAAAATCTGGTGTGTACCAGAAAACTCTACGGCACGTCAGTCAGTCTACTCATGATCACGAACTGTGTATCCAGATCAAATCGTCGAGCCATGCTTAAAAGCAAGTTAATTCGCGCATGAGACCCGCTAAACTATTTCTAAAATTACAATATGAATCGAAAGATACAAGCTTTTGAAATATTACGTCGGTACGGTAAGCGATTAAAATTAACAAAATCCCGGGAAATCTATTAAGAGGTGCATCCCTACGAATGAATAAAACTATAGGCGTCCCGCTCGCTCATTCGTAGGCAACGCACGGCGAGATTTACAGCCGACCGATCCAGTGCACTCAGTTCGGTTTGTGTATACGTGGAAAATTCTTCAATGGAGCGATGACGTAAACAGCATAACCGGACTGATTGACCGATCAA
This sequence comes from Automeris io, assembly GCA_036320925.1. Classification (NCBI taxonomy): domain Eukaryota; kingdom Metazoa; phylum Arthropoda; class Insecta; order Lepidoptera; family Saturniidae; genus Automeris; species Automeris io. The sequence goes on along the minus strand of JAUDJH010000023.1, from coordinate 8,975,646 downwards.
TCAGATTAATGATCTGATCCGGCTCCCTGATTCTGCCTTATGTCTGAATATCATCTTAATTAAATACAGGGACGTTGCTGGCGTTTCGTTTAGACGTAGTTCGAAATACTTAGCAACTGATATAGACAGGCACATAATGCTGATATTTCGTGATAATAATATCTACACATGCCGTAGAAAAAAAAAAGTAATTACCCTGTTATATTCATTTTAGATTTTCCTAAATTATAAATCATTATTATGATTTGTCCAAATAATAAATTAATATTTTTATACACCCGCAACTTGATTTATCTGTTTTGAACATCCCTATTCAGCCCGAAATCCCTTATTTATATCAATTCTAGGTTCAACCTTCAAAACAATTCGATATTATGCAGTGTTATACAATAATTACATTAATCCAAGGTAGCACTTACGTTATATTCACAGATCAACCGCAGACGGATATAGGCTCCGATGAAAGCAATTATGATCATTTTTCACTTGCCGACACCGATAAAAAAGGTCGTCCATAACTCATATCTACTATAACCTGCTCTGGATCTGGATTAAGATTTAGTTCTTCTCACAACAACAGCCTGGTGTCTGTCAGTAGTTGAGTGTAAATTAATACAGAAAATTGTATTTATACCAAAAATATTCAGTATAGAGAGAGAAAATATCTTTGCTGTTTCTATATTTATTTAATTGAAATCAATCTTAATCGCCAATTCACTTTTAACAGTGTCGGTTGATGAAAAAACGACTTAAATGTAAAGCGCTCAGATCAAGCGTAAAGCACATCCAACGGACATATTTATTGTTTTCCTTATTTATTGCGTTATTTATCGCATCCGGGCATGAATTATATATTTTTATTAATATTTAATTTTCCACCATAAATCTTTGATCGGTGCTTTTTAAAATTAGCGGTGATAAGTAGTTCAGAACATAGATAATTAAATTACGGCTACATTTTGTAATCGTTAATCATTAATCAGATTACATTTTGCCCATCTCTGGTTCTGAATTTTGTTTAAAGCATCCTACAGAGAAGAATCGGGAAAAACTCTCTTTTAAAAATATTGTTTCATATTGTTTGTAATTAAATTGAAACGGTAAAACAACATATAATTAGAAAATTAAAGTTAATTGCAGAAGTACATCTCAAAAATATTTGCTTGCACCGGACCAGAAATTGTCTTTTAATATACGTCTCTTATATATATTTAAAAGAGTGTGTGTTATGGCGGAGTTGGCCTAGTAGATAAGGGACCGGTTTCCATGCGCGGCAACGCGAATGCTCGTAGGTTTGAATCTCGGTACGTACCTCTGGGTTTTTCCAGATCACGTACGGATGTAGACCCCTCATCGGTGAAAGGAAACATCGCGAGGAAACTATCATGGCACCTGATAGAAATGTCATGTGTGTGCCCTGAGAACGGCGATCAGCTGCGCTACTAGTCTCATGGGGCACGACATATAAGCGCAAAGTGGATTTATTATTATTATTATTAAAATACTTATCCTTACTAGTGATGAAAATTCCCGGGCATTTTCATCACTAATCCTTACTCACTTATCATCGTAGAGCAAAAATTACTGAAGCTGGAAACTTGAAATTTGTACATTGAGGTTTTATATGACATAGCACCCACCATAGACTGATTTTTTATATTCCATCCCTAAAACGGTGAAATAGGGGTTGAAAGTTTCTTTGAAAATATTACAGTTTTTAGTCTAAATCACACCTGGGTCAAACTGAATAAAACTTTACAAGATTAAGTCGGTAGGTACCTAATAAAAGAAACCACTGCGAAATTGCAATCCCACAGAAATGCAGTGAAAGAAATTTAATCAGTAGGTAACTTGCACAGAAACCTTGTTCGAGAGGACCCTTTGAGGACGGGGCGCGTCGATTGCACTCGGAAAAGTTCTGTAGCGCCGCTGTAATACCAATTTCGAATAAAAAAGCTCCCTAAAAATATATTGAAGAATTATTCCAAAAAATTCTTATCCATACCATATTCTTATCCATATAAGGGCTAAATGGATACACCCAATAATGTATCTCTGCTCAATTCAAAATGGATATAGCACAACGATATAGAATTATTTAATTTTTATTATCATCCTTTATTCCCAACCATCATTCACAGGATCAGAAATGCTCCATTAAAAAAATTAATAAATGATAATTTATATACAAGTGTGGATTAATAAGCGTTTAAAAGCATTTAAACAATTATGAGCATCTTTTAAACTGAGCGTTTAACCATCATAAATTTCCTTTAATACATTTAAAACGACTAAATTCAGGGGTAAAACTTTTAAGCTGGTATCATTGAAAACGCTGCCTGGAGAGAATTTTATGAAGAAATAAATGTAATATCAGAAGTCGCTTTGATACTACAGTTTCATTAAACTTTAAAGAGTTACACAGAATGCATCCTTAATAATCTTGCCAATGTGCCTTGAACCGTTCTAAATGGGATTTCCACAGTTCCAAGTTTGACATGATAACGGTCTAGATAAATGTAAAATGAATGTGCATATTTTGAGGTGGTCGGGCGATTGCCCGAATCCGGGCGTGACCACAGTAGACAAGTGTAAAGACTGTCATGGCGGCTCGGCGCCTGCCTGTCGCGTTTCGGTATCAGCTTGTGTACGTCCAGCAGCTCATACGAGACCTTCAGTCGTGGTATATGTGGGCCGACATGACGGCCGCTGTGAATAGATTCCTGTCCCTTTTTGTATCGCATAATTATATTGTAGAATCAGTCAGTATAAAACAAATAAGAAAGAAATAAAAAAGCATTTATTTGGCACACAACATAACACACAATACTGAAAGAAGCAAATACCCTGTGCTGTGATGATGCACCCAATGGGAGTTAACTCAGCAAATGCTAGGTAACCAGCTGACACCCATTTATTGTGTCAACGCGCAGAAAATACCGAGGAATGGCATAATAGAGTATAGATACATTTCCAGCCCCTGTTTCAAAGTGTCATAGATAATGGTATGTACATACCACACATACACGTGACCAGACATCTTATTATATAAAAATAAGTCCGGCTTTCCTTACTGACGCTATAACTCCAGAACGCACGAACCGCTTTCCACGGTTTTGCATTCGTTGGAAAGGTCTCGGGCTCCGTGAGGTTTATAGCAAACAAAATTCAGGAAAAATTTCAATAGAAAAGCAGGAAAACGGGGAAAATCATTTTTCACATACAGCGCCATCTCTGATAAATAGCATGTACTACAAACCAATATGGTTTTGCATGGTGGTGGAGCAGATCGCACCAGTATGTTAATTAGATGGCGCCAATGCGTTATATACATTGTTTGACAGCTGCTCATTGTACTCTGCTCAGTTAATTTTATGTGACATTTATTATGCGCACGTTCTTTCAAACGCTAACTAAAAACCAAAACGAAGCTATCTGGTGGCGAAACGAAGTTCGCCGGGTTTGCTAGTATCATATAGATTATGATTTCTATTAATATATAGATATAAACAATAATAAAATAAAAAACAAATTAAAACAACTAATTCCAAGAGGCATTCAGTGTTGCACAAATCGCGATAGTAAGCTAAATAAAATCACTCGAACAATTTTCCCTAGAAAATAAGCAAATAGTTTCAGTCCTACTCCGTATTCTTGGCTACACCCTCGTCACTATAATCTCGGGGCCGAGCAATAAAAATAATAAAGCAGCGAGTGTAGTGCCTAGATAACAAGTTTCCCCGCGCCAACTATACGTCGAAAGAGATTGCGTTGATGAACTATGCGGTATACTGTACCCATTTGTACATTGTATACAGCCTGTTGTATTAATATACACTATTCCATAAGAATACATATGATTTTTTTTTAAATGGCGATCGCCCTGACTCGTGTAAAGATCGTCTTAGTGCCTCGCTTTTGTCTGTCACTTTGCGGGATCAGTTTGTGATCGTTTAACCGAGCGTGCATACCTTAGAACAATAAAAATGCAATATTTTCTTATACTTGGACATTATATACATACAGACTGTCCATTAAAGAATAGATAACCTGGAAATGAGGAGTCATAGCAGAGCTTGTGACTATTCAAAATAAAATGTTTTTTTTAACCGAATTAAATAGTACCTAAAAATGATTAAAAAAAAACTATTTTTCACATCTTGTACACTATGACCACAAAATAATTTTTTTTTCGTTTTTTTGTTATTTTATTTTTATATACTATTTATAGCACTAGTCAAGCCGTCAATAGTTTAACTATTTATTTTTTTATAAAACAAATTCGAATATTGTTATAGGTCTCTAGATATATGAATAACTGGAGGTACACAAGCTGATTTCGAAACGCGACAGCCCGAAGCGAGTTACTATGACGATCTTTGCACTTGTGTAATGTGCTCACGACCCAGTTCAAAGAATCGCTCTAATACGGTTAGCATGTTTACCCCCTTTTGTTATTAAAAAAAGAATTACTAGCGTAAATTAACTCGACAAACAAGCCTAGAGGGTAATGAAGGGGGAAAGGGGGGGGTATCGGCGGTGCTCGTTGAAAAAACCGACTCTGCGATGTTATCCAGCGTCGCTAATTATGAGAAAAGAAGTGCGCCGTGTCAGCTAGGTGATTAATTACCGCGCCCCGGGGTCCGCGAGATACGGAGACCCGGTATGCCAAGTGGCCACGACCTATTCGAGATCATAACTTTTTATTCAACGATGCCGCATATTACGTTACGTTTCCAAATCACATCAAGCAGGCGCGGATTGCAGCCCCATTCAGTGAAGGTGAGCCCGATCGCTGCCTCAAAATGCCTGCCTGCGCCACGCGCGCGTATGTTGAACCACTGCTATACGGCAAGCGAAGCTTTGGGAGTCGAAGCTGCTCGCGTCCGTAGGCTTTACCCTAGTTTCCCTACACGCGACTCCTGGGTGGTGCTAAACGAGCAGCAGCGAGGTGGAAGGGCGTCGGTGCCCGTCTGGATCGCGACCACAGTACATGGGTGTAAAGCCCGTCATAGTGACCAGTTTCGGCTTGTCGCGTTTCGGGATCAGCTTGTATATATCCAGTAGCTCATATACCTTGAGACCTTCAGTCGTGGTATATGTGGGCCGACATGACGATGTAGACTATCAATGGATTTTCATCCTTTGATAGTCGCTTTCGTTTTTGGACTACACTGTACTTACCATCAGGTACTCCGTAGTCACTATGTCGAGCCAGTGTAAAAAAAAAATACGGTAGAGCACACGCCGCCTAGGGCTAAGAAGTTCTCTAAATCTGCTACCAAGTCGTTAAGCTGTGGAATGCGCTATCGGCCAGCGTGTTCCCACCGTCCTATGATATCGAATCCTTTAAACCAAGCGTAAAGAGATTATCTGTGCAGGCTGGCATGATCACTGCGACTAACGATTGGTTTTTCTTTACTGTTGATAGTCATTGTCATTTTTTGGACTGCATCGTGCTTGCCATCGCACGTAGTGTGGTCACTGTGCCGAATCAGGACAAAACAAAAATGTATTCGTCCGTTTTTCTTTAAATTATAAAACCCATTATCAAGTGTCACCTGATGGAAATGTAGTATAGAGTTGCAATGAATAAATGTTTAAAGACATCCAAAAACAATAATATTATACTTTAGTGCAGAAGACAAATCAAGTCAGTGTAACAGAAGTATTAAAACTAATTTACGCTGTAAACATTAGAAATATCAGGGTAACAGTGCACTATGTCGGGTTTAAGGACTTTCGAAGCGCGGGAAAATTGGAGTTAGCGCGAAGATCCGAGCGCGACTGCTGAAGGATAGTTTCTCCCTGAGGGCGTTTACATACGTCGGCACACTGCTCGGCCTTGTTTGATTAAAAAATAGAACAAAAATACGACACACTACGGAGAACTATTATTGCGTGTTATAATGTCCAATTTTATCCAGACTATAATAATCAATCATATTGATGATCGAAACAGGGCCAATCTAGTTGAAATAAGTTCCATTAGTTTAACTTTGAGAATGAACATCCAAACTCAAATATTTTAATAGTAAAAATGAATGTAAAGATGGACACAGGCAGATGATTCAACCGTTTTAAAGATCGTGTAATAAACGTAAAAGCAATTCGCTTCGAAGGGACATGACAGGTGGAATATCGACCGTACGATGATTTCAATCCTATTACGAAACGGGCACAATATATCATAATATTTATACAGTGCTTCCTTTTCATAACTCTTCGTTTCAGCGCGTTTACATAAACGTTTCTCTACAATGGGCATTTTAAAAATGTAACAAAACATATATATCAATTTCCTCCAAACAAGTATAAAAATTCACATTTTTAAGGCGGTAGTAGAATTCTAACAGTCGCGACTCTAAAACGCATGTTTAGTCCGAAGTATGCGACTTTTGCGGAGCCGTAGGGTTGTGGAATGGTCTTCCGGCGAGCTTGTTCCCACCGTCCTTTGGTATGAGGTTCTTATAAGCGAATCATCACACGCAAAATAGGCGCACTTAGATGTCGAGTTGCGGAGAATGAGCCCGTCTCAATCTTATACCTTAAGCGAATCATCAAAAAAATATTAGATAGATAAGAGATCGCTGAAACTATCGATAGGTTTTTTACTATTGATACTCGTTGTTGTTTTTGGACTTCACCGTGATCACCATCAGGCGTGGCGTCATCACCGTTCCGAGTTAGGATTTAACCCTTAAATGCATGAATTTATTTACACTTTAATAATATATATATCTTGCAGACAAGTACACTACAATGCAGGGAAAAATAGAAAAGAATATATATATATAATATTTTTTATACTATGACCGGTGGTCGTGGGTGTGTTGGTAGAATAATACGGATTTTGGCGTTTTACTGTTTATTTGCACTTTAAGGCACACCGAACTGCGACGCACACGCACGTACTCTAGCCTTCGGTTTCGGTAGTCGAATATTTTAGCTAGAGCATCCTTTGCGCGCGCGCACCCTTTACCCCGCGCGTCCCATAACACCCTAACGACCTTTAGGGCGTTTAACACATGCACGTATCGGGCGACGTCTACATGCTATAATACTAATTTATTAAAAAACCTTTTGTTGCAGATATACAATAATATGCATTTACTGTACACTATTGTATTTAAGTGGTATGCTGCAGTTTGGCATCATTATGCAATTAAGGGTTTAAAAAAAATGACACAAGTGTCTCGTAATACTCTCCTATATATATGTACTGTTTGGAATGCTCGTTTGGAATACGTGTCGCGATTATCCGAATGTGTTTTGTCGCGCCGCAGGTTTGGTGTGCAACTACAACCAGAATCCGACTGGGACCTTTACAAATACCGTTATCACGTTTATTTTTTAATAAATATTTCAGAAACATTTTTTTTCCTTTAGATAAAGCATTACACAGATGAAACATCAATCATCCCGACGTCACGAAGCTCCTACATACGTACAATGTGAAGCTAATTTCATAAAAAATATATATGAAAATATTTCAACAACATTTGTTACACATCTCTGAAGTGTAAAATCATGTTTATATAAACGTACATACCTGGTAACAAATGAAAGGCGATTTAAGCCTCGTTTGAACGTTCATATAAATTGCTACTTTTCTCAAATTAGGTTATAAATTAGGGCGGGTTGCACTACCAATGAAATCTTACGGAATGAGCAGAGATACATAAGTGGCTGTTTCCACTTTGCGCTTATATCGAGGTGGGAAAGGCTATTTGGTTTAAGCGACATTTTTTGGTGATATAGTAATATTATATATTTTCGGAATCAGCGTGTTTTACCGATTCCAAAAATATATAATATTACTATATCACCTAAAAATGTCGCTTAAATCAAATAGCCTTTCACCCCTCGATATGTTATGTTGTGCCCCACGTTCTCAAGACATACGACATTCCTATTAGATGCCATGCGGATTTTCTCACGATGTTTTCTTTCACCGGTGAGCATGTGATGCCTAAACCCGTATGTAATCTGGAAAAATAAAGAGGTACGTGCTGGGATTCGAACTTACGACCATCCACGTTGTCGCGCATGAAAACCGGTGTATTATCCACTAGGCCACCAAAGCCACTGGCTGGTTAGCTACTTAAATCTGGTTTAAACTTGTGTAAGACGCTATTTAGCGTTAAACTGTAGGTACTTATTGATTTCCTCGAAAGCGTTATCGAGTTTTAACAACTGTCAAATTAAAATCACCATTGACACAGAGTTAAACTGCTTCAATTTGCTGGTGCAAGTCGCTCATGATAATAGTAAATGTTTAATACAAAGAGTATATTCCTCCCTCTCACTTCTATTACAGAACCACATCCGTAGGTTTCCGATAATATAAATTTACCATAACATCAATTTCGGCTATCACTGTGTTTTTTCTCTACTTTTGTGATATCGTTGATCTGCGGAACAGTCTTCCAGGGAATAGATTCTCTTCGTTCTATGTCATTAGCTTCTTTAAACAAATCATGAAGATATATCTCTTAAAGCCGCCAGGATAATCCATCATCCCGATTATAAGCTCTTAATCATGATATGTGTAACTTGGTCGAAATATCGAGCCATATTTTTTTACACCTACTCGACAGCGTGACTGTTGTACACCTGATGGTAAGTACAGTGCAGTCCAAAAACGGAAGCGACTATCAAAGGACGGTAATCCACTGATAGTCTATGTGGTCATGTCGGCCCACATATACCACAACCGAAGGTTTTAAGCTAAAGAGATACTAGACAAGCTGATCCCGAAACGCGATAAGCCAAAGCCAGTCTCTATGACGATCTTTACACTCGTGCACTGTGGTCATGACCCAGTTCCGGCAATCGCCCCACCACCACAAAATATAACTCATTTTTTTTTTTATAATAAATAATTCTGTACCATTACTAACATTCAATAAACACAAACAAGAAAAGTCTACAAGTGTCATATCTCACGGGACGTACATACGGAAATTAAAATTGCTACAGTTAATAAGGTAGTACGGTTTATGTTGACAGCAAACAATTTATTAAAACCACCCGTGGAGCTGGATTCATATTTACCTGAAACAAACGTAAGTAAGAATTAATTTTATATTTTAGAATACTATAATAAATTTCACTTATAATTAGGTTGTATCTGAAATCTATATTTTATAATACGTAAACATTGAATACTACATGACACGAGTGATACTACACGAGTGAGGTAAGTCGATCACTTGTCAGAAAAAACACAATATTGTTATAAATTATTAATTATATTTACATAGTATAAAATGAAGTCGTTTCCGAGGTCTGTCCGCTTAGATCTTTTAAATTATTCAACGGATTTTAATGCAGTTTTAGCAGTAGGTGGAGTGATTCATGAGGAAGGTTTATATGTATAACACATATACACATGTATATTATAGTACAGAAATAAAATAATTCAAAGATTTGTAATGTGATGTCGAAACAAATATATTTTTGCGCGCTTAAATCGCAAACGCTGGCTAAACCTTACGAGATAGATCAAATTAATGTACCACGGAATTATATGTCTTTAATAGATCGATATACAAGTCCGCGATGATATATTTATCTCTAAAGGTTAATTCACAGTAACCATTTTTATCTTTTACATATTGATATAAAGAAAATGTGTTATTTACCAGGCTATTTAGGCGGTACGAAGTTCGCCGGGTCAGCTAGTTTTAAACAAATGGTAAAAACCAAACAGTTTTGATAGTTGGGAAGCAACTCGCGTTTTGTGCCTCAGTATTTCCGACAAGATCAAACCTAAATCATGCACTATTTGAAACCGATATTTTTGGTAATAATCACAGGGAAAAATTATAACTATAAATTCCACCTTCAGCCCGATATCGACATTTAAACGGATACTTATTAAAAGCAATTTAATAATCAAAATGAAATCAATCCGTCATGTTTTACGCTTCCTAGAAACCTTAGATTTTAATTAAAAAATTGGCCCATTTGACAGTTTCGCCAAATGTGGTTCTTTTGACCAAAACCCTCACAGAGGAACTTCGCTCTGTAATAAAGCAAAATCTAAAAGAGCGATAAAGCTCTTTACATTGATTGACACCACTTAACACAGCAATATTCTTTCGAAATAATTACAAAAAAAAACAACATTTTAACTCTGTCTATTTTCGCTTTGGCAAAGTGATTTTTTGCGAAACAAATTACATGGAGGAATTGAATTAACCTCCCTAGAGGATATCTCGACTTAATCGCATATCTATTACAAGATTTTTCTACAACCGTTTGCTCTTAGCTCGTTTAAGCTTTGTGATCTACATATTTTTTTTATTATGTACAAGTGAACAATTGTATTCAATTCCACCTGATTGAAGGCGGGATTGAGCAACAAATGCCTATTCACCTTTTTTTATAACGCGGGGGAAAATCCTGCATACAACCGTCAGGGTCGCTGTGAGGGCTACTACCTTGGTGTTTTAAACTTCTACTGACAAAAAACCCTCGGGGTGTCCCTCTAATTGCTCCACCCGGGCCAGGAAAACTAAACACGTCCAGACGCCCGGGAAGCAAAAAGCCTTGTTAAGGCTGCCTCTCTGGGAAGGGTACTTGTAGCCATCACTCCCGAACCTCTCTTCTTATTCACTCTTTCTTAAAGGCTCCTAAGTCATAAAATTGTGGAAATATGCTCGCGGGAAGCTTATTTTCTCACAGAACATTCAATACCATTTTAATTTATATATATGGATAATCTTTTGAGATAGAGCAATAAGAAAGAGGTCATTATTATAGCAGTCACAAAAGCCAAAGTAATGTGTACAACTTTAAGCCTTTCTGTGTTAAGATCGTATGGATAGAAATCGCGGACATAGATATAGGAGCTAGGGTTTTTGTTTTAACGGTCATCAAACAAAGGCAATGTGGCATGATTTTTTCTTTTTGAAAATAGCTGATTAACAAAATGTAAACATCTAAGTTTAGGTGGCTGTGGCGGTCTAGTGTATAAGGGACCGGTTTCCATCCGCGGCGGTACGAATGCTCGTAGGTTCAAATCCCGGCACGTGCCCATTTAGATTTTTCCAGGTTAAATACGGATTTAGACACCAGATACTCACCGGTGAAGGAAAACCACATGGCATCTAATAAAATATCATACGTAGTGACCTGGGAACAATAATTCTTTGGGTACGACATATAATCGTAAAGTGGATACAATCACTAATGTATAACTGCACACCCCGAAAGGGATATAGCGTGGCAATACTATATTATTATTAATTAGGGTTAATTAAGTGTTAACGTTACCGCAGACGAAGTGGCATGCTAAGCTTCTAGTCATAAGTTGGCGTGACGATATGGCGTGCTAAGAAAATGTAAACCAGTATTAGCCAGTTTCCCGTGACAAAAGCCGCCTTTATTTACAATACGCCATTTTGTTTTGCCAAATATGATAATAATTCATACCATTAGACTTCGCTGGCACGCGATCGTAACCCGTTGGTTCGTAAACTGAAGGACACGGAACCCCATACTTAGAGCAGTTACGCACTTGCCTCCTACCTCAAACCGTCAAAATACAGCTCTATGAAACCTTTTTTCGTGGTAGCCCTGCAACAATCCTGCGTAGGACTATCCGGTCCGCTGTGAGGGCAGCGGCCCCGGTGTGTCCTTCCAATCACTCCACTCAGGCTTGGGAATCTAGATTCTTCCAGACGCCCGGGGATCTTGCTTTAAGAAACCTCACAACTTAAGAAACAAAAAAAAAATATAAAGGAATGTACTTGGAAATACTACAGAAATAATTTTGAAAAAATCTTTAATATGAACGCTACGGCGTTACATTTCCACTCCCACTGCCCCACCGTTGACCAGCTTCTCAGATACAATTTGAATTCTATGAGGATGCAGTGCACAAGCGTAAATACAAGTAATGCTAAATAATTAAATTGTTTTTTATTCTATAAAAACTTATTTGTAAGTTTAACTGTATATTTATTTATAAGAACACATACATAAACAAGATACATTACAAATGCGACTATATTTAAAAGTGTCGACTACTTTCACAGAAGGAAAGGAAAATTAAAATACGTGCAACAACCGGCAGGAACAGTAACAAAAAGAAAAACACTGATCCAATTAAAAAAAAAAACATAAAACAGAGGAAACGAAAAAAAAAAGGAACAAAGGGTATTCCACAATCCTTTCAAATAACATCCTTTTTATGAGTTTCAAAATATTATCATTAAATACATCGAGACCGGATATTAAAATTAAATTTATGTAATTATATGGTATGTGTATGCCTGGTAATATACTTGAATGTGTGTAGGCATATGTTTCTAGAGCTCTGTATCTATAGTCTAGTATTCCCTTCCTCGCTGTTTTCTGCGCGTTAACAGATCAAGAGGGTGTCAGGTGAAAACCGAGCTCGGTGGCTCAGCAGGTCACCTAACATTCGCTGAGCTGACTTCCTTTACGCGCGGCATCACAGCAAAGGTATTTGCTTATGTTGTTTTCTATCTTGCTAAACCTGTCCTTCTGCGTTAAATGTGATGTGTCCAATTAACACCTTTTCTTTCTTTTCAATATTTTGATCCGGTACAGAGAATAACGGATGACGGATGGCAGTTTAATGTCACGGTATTAGACAACCCTATCACCATCAGCCGAGCCCTGTTTTATTGGACTAAAACAAGGTACGAATCGATAACAAAGCCTTGAACGTCGCTTACAATCAGCTTTAGATTGTGTTTACTGGCGTCTGTCTTACGCCTACACAGTTTTAGTCAATTAACTAGTGCCCGACCGATGCTTCGGCAATGTTTTCGGCCACAACCCACTTTCGAGAACTAGCGAGTTCATTTAATTTAATTCTAGACGTTGTTAATATATAATCAACATAAAATATTAAATTTAACTCGCTCACATCCCGACTAGAACTAAGAAGTTGTCTAACTTTTATTGCAGCAGAGTCGTTGGGTTGTGGAATGGTCTTCTGGCGAAAGTATGCCCGTGAAAATACAATGTAAGCTCCATATAACGTCACTCGATTTAACGACAAACTTCCTAAAGCGTCGATAACACTCGGCTTTGGTTGGTTTAGCTTGTTTTCCATACAATGATACACTCTATATAGCACTACACCCACTCTCAATAACAACAATTTAATAATATAAATACTTTTTAAGTTGCCAAAATTAGTAAAAACTGCGCCGCTGTGTACGTTCTTTTGTCGGTTTATTATCCTAGCCCGTAATAAACTCGACTGTCGGCATTACACATACCGAACATCACCAAGATGCCTTAATATCGCAAGATATGAATTAAATAATTTAAAAATACAACAAAAATACTGGTGCAGCAAAAGACGTCAGACAAAAATAACAGATCATACTCAATAGCGATCAAATAAGAATTGTTTTTAATGAATTACTAACATTAGTCTGAAATAAACTTTTTCTAATACAGATTTTTCTTCTCTCCATTTAACGACAACTCTTTATAACGTCATAATATGCACAGTCCCTTGAGGGTCGTTATATAGAGTTTGCACTGTATATTTGCGCAGGTCGATATGATCGCTACAAGTATCGATAGGTTTTTTTAAAACTGTTGATAGTCGTTGTCGTTTTTAGACTGCACCAAGCTTACTATCAGACGTGATGCGGACACTGAACCGAGCCAGAATAAAACATTATAAGTTTGAAAAGATATTGTGTTATTAACTTTTATCCAAACTTGGACTTTTCTTTATCCCAACTTGGCATAGTAATCACATTAATAAGCAAGGAAAAGGCCAAAAAAACGACAACGACCATTAACAATAAAGAAAAGCCTATCGATGCCGGCATACACAAATTCTCTTCACGCTTCGTTTAAAGGACCCAATATAACAGGACGATGGGAACACGCTCTGAACTGAATATTCATTCCATAGGACATTCAAATCTCGAGCTTTAGCCGAAGGTTGTGTTAAAAGGTTATTAATCATCTTCGGCTTCTACCAGATAATATTATATAAACCGGATATAGGAATCGTTTTAGTTTGAATCTTGCTAGAAAACTTAGGTTTTAGTTAAAATTTCGGTGCATTTAAAAGTTTTACCCAACATGGGTTTTTGACCGCAGCCCAAGGTTTCCGGTAAGACACTATAATAAACAAAATAGTTTAACAATGTCGCTTTGATACGTATTCCACCATAGACATTTACAGTGACGTACTGAGCGATGTTACCGTGGTGGCTTAGTAGATAAGGAACCGGTATCTAGTCTACCTACAACCAGTGGCGTGCAACGCATAGAAAGAAACAAAGAAAAGTTCATTATGACAAAAGAAACATCTCACAATATACATATTTATATGAATCAATGAAAGAATCATACATAATATCATATTATGTACCCAGTGTGATGTCACCACACCAATCTCAAAGAGTATTCAGCTCAGCGTAAGCTGGGCGACGCTGTACGCGCCATCCAGCGTTCATTGTCAGCCGATACTCAATGGAACTGATTGCGCGGACGTCGCAGTGCCAATACAATATTAGGGCAGTTCAATATAAATAGAAGCATAATGAGAGGGAAAATGAAGTAAAAGATAACTTTATTCAAATAGGTCTACGTCTAAATAATTTTGAATCGTCAAAAAACCGGCTCGGAAATCATAATCTACCGAGAAGAGGCGGCAAGAAACTCTGGTAGTTGCTCTGTACAACATAATGAGGTACAATAGCAGGTATAATACATAAAGGAATGAATATTCTGTGAGAAAGATTGTATACATTAAGACCACTAATTTTTATCATTGAAACAGACATTCATGGAAACCTTGTTATGCTAAAATATTTAATAGATATATTGACTTGAAATCTGGCGATTATCACAAAAAAAAATCCTCAATTGGACCAAATTACAGTGTTTACTAATATTTTATATTATAATTTTTTAATGGGTGTTAAATATTTTATCTGTTGGTCTTATATTTCTGTTCTTGTATATGTGTATTTTCATATTATTATCTATGATACTTTAAAATTTGTGTATCTGTACTCCATTGATCCCTTCCTTGCTGTTTTCTGCGCGTCGATTCAATGAATGGGTGTCGGATGAAAATCAGCGCTGACTGGCTCGGCTGGTCACTTAGCATTTACTGAGCTGACTTCCCTTTGGCGCATCATCACAACATTACTGTTTACTGTTTTTGTTTTCTGTCTTTAATAACCTATTTTGCTGTGTTGTGTGCCAAATAAATGTTTTATTATTATTAATTAATTGTAAATCAATATATAAAATGTCCAAGCATGAGATAATGCTATTTTATGATTATGTGTATTGGTTGTACGCCGCTGCCTGCAACGTATCTTACAGAACATGGTCACGTTGCACTTAGAAAAACTGCTAACCTGGAACAGCTGACGATAACTGGCAATATTGAATGAAGACAATCTATAAGTGGTGATACCATAGGGGTTACAAAAACTTACATTCGATCAGAAATAACGCTAGAAAAGTATGATAATGGATCAGTAACGGATGGCAACGCGAATGGTCATAGATACAAATCCAGATAACGTACGGATAACCTATCTACGTTTAATTCGCAGATTGGTGGATATACCTCTTCCTTTCCAACTTGTGTATGCGGAAAGAGATCTGCTATAGTTGCTATAATAATAAATCTAAGATAGGGGATAAGATAGGTTATTAATTTCGGCCATTAGGCAGCACATGCTTACCAGCAAGGGAAACATCGTGATGAGCCCCGTTTAAGATCTAACAGAAATGTCATGTGCGACACTAGGGCTGTGAGAACGGCGATCGGCTGCGCTACTGGTCACGTTGTGTACGACATGTAAATGCGAAGTGAATACAGCCGACTAATGTATCTCTGCTCACCCCATTATAGATATGGCGTGACGTTATACGTATTATTATTATAAATTGGAGTAAAATCTAAGCAGAATTGAAGTAGCGTCTAATTCAGTATTGTAAATCTCAGCTTAAGACCTTAGCTCCACCAGAACGGCTGGACGGAACAGATGTAGACAGCTAATTTACAGAAGGAATCACGATCCTCAGCTCCGGGATCAGTGAGGAAGAGAGAGTTCCAGGCTCGGCAACCGGTATTATGGTAATTACGAATGCCAACACGTGCTCATCGGTGAATAAATACATTGCGAGTAAATCCGCACAGCGTTTAATGTCCTGTGTATTAGTGCTGTGAATTGCCATCAGCTGCGCTACTGGTCACGTACAACACGATATATAATTTTAAAAATACACTTATACTAAAAAGTTTATTTTTTATTCTTGTCTGAATTTTTGGGTCACCGACCCGATTATATCAGTTTTTTTCCAAAAAGTGCCAACCCTGGGTTAAAAGAGCACAATTTATAGAACAAATCAGTACCACACGCAACGTTACATGTCACGTGGCAATTGGACGAGAATCGAAATCGGCGCGATGAATTGATTATTATTAATATCGGGGAAACGTTAAAAATTAATGTGATATCGATTAGACAGAGAATGCTGGCGAGTTCTATATAGAAATATTTATGTGAATTTATCAAATAATTTAACTCAAATCAAATAATATACATGATTTACTCCTCTCCCTTTCAGATTGCTCTGTTTTTGATGTATTACCAAAATAAACATTAATATATTGTTACGCTTTAACCTTTCCGGAGTGAGCAGGGTTATATGAATAGCTGTATCCACGTTTGCGCTTATATGTCGTGCCCAACGTGACCAGTAGTGCAGCCGATCGCCGTTCTCACAGCACCAGTACATATGACATGTCTATTAGATGTCATGCGGGCTTACTTACGATGTATTCCTTCACTGGTGAGCACGTGGTGCCTAAATCCGTACTTAATTTGGAAAAATCCATAGATACGTGCCGGGATTCGAACCTACGACTATTAGCACTGCCGCATAAAAATATCGACTATTATCCACAGTGCCAGCGCGCCAAAATTTATCTATCTTATAAAATGTGTATTTAAATAAAAACACTCTGATTCATATATTAAAAGATACTTTGCCTGTATTGACCACATTGCGTCAAATTCCCTTGCAATGTCACCCACGCTGCCACGTAACAATCATTCGGCAGACATTTTTACTGACGATCATCATCATACATCAACGTCATTGAAGCTTCGTGTAATTGGAGCACATATCTCAAGAATGAATCTATTGGCAAAGGAAGGTGGTAGTTGCTGTTTAAAAAAAAAATTGCGCAACTAACGTTGTTCACAGCTGACTTTATCTGAGTTTACCGTCTTTATTATAAACGGGCTAAATGTCAACGAATTTGTCCCTTGGCGGTCGTTGCAGTTCTAAAACTAACTGTACTTCCCATCATGTGCGGTTTAGTCACTTTGTCGAGGCAACAAAGACACAAATATTCCCCAAGCTTGTATAAAAATGAACGTCTCATAAAATCGCCGGGTAAGGGTAATTTTAGGATCTGATCTCACGATCCAGTCACGCGATGAAGCGGCGTCTGTTTACACTCGAATTTTCGATTGTACGTCTGTTTCCTCTCATAACGTTTGATTAAGCACCTTGCACACAGAGCTACCTAAACTTGCGTCGGCAACGTAATGTTACAGAAACGACGGATTTTAATATTTTTTTGTTACCGACAGGGCATTTCGTTTTTGTCCGGGATAGACCTTTACAACTACACCGGGCGAGCACTTGAGGTACTCAGCCAGCGATGTATGGGTTGGGTGCAAAGATTGCAATCCAGCAGCATTTTCAGTCCTGATGGATTTTAGCTATAGATTGACTTGAATCCAGTGCGGATCCAGCAAAGAAATACATAATAAATAAAAATAAAAAAGCCATTTATTTCTCGATCAACAATATCCAATATAAATTACACAATTATTATGACGAATTACTTTAAAACAATATGAAAAAAAAATTATACATAAATTAACTAAAATTAAGTGATGGAGTGTGACCGGAATAAAAGTGCAAGAGAGTCGCTGATGAGCTAATGCAGAGTCAGCTTATGTGATATAGGTGCCTCTCATGGCGTCCTATGTGATCCGACAGGGAATACTATGAAATTGCTGGTGGACATGGTAGCACTGACTCATCAGCGACTCCCTCGGAACTGAGGTGTAGTTCACCGTATTGGGTACAATAGGGCTGATATGCCAAAATGGCAAAAGCCCTTATAAACAATAAATAAAAAAAAAACGAAAATTAAACAATTCTATAATCAAATGAAATTAAATATATATATATATATATAACAATCGATAATTAGTGTATAACTTAGTTTATTTTTAACTGTACGTGCTTATTTAAAAGTTCTAGCTATTTTTTAATAATCCTACGGAACACTGTCGATGAAAACCCCTCTTCGGGTATAGGCCTCCTCCAAACAATTCCAATTTGATTTATCTGAAGCTGTTGTGAACCAGTTAGCGCCCGCTATGGGTTTGATGTCATCAGACCAACGGCATAAGAAATACATGCTATACTAATACCATGTAAACACATAGTCCCTCGGCTACATGAGAATGTATTTTCACGGATTCGTATCGGACACAAAGTATAACCGCCCTAATAGTGGCTTTATTATAAACGGGCCACGTGTAGCGAAGCACGCGCCCGTGTAACCGGCCGCGAATGAAGCGACCTCTCTCGACCGACGACTGAAACTATTGCGACCGCGTGACTAAACAAAATACGGATCGGTGCGAACCGGTCACGCGCCTTCACTTTTCCGTACAACACAAAACTAAACAATTAGCCCCAGATCTTGAAAATTTTCGAGACGGGACAAAAGCTATTGCCTGCCGCTCTTCCCCCGTCAGTCTTTACACCTACCTTCATTTCTCAATTATATCGATTAATCGAATTAAATGATTACAGGATAAATATTACAGAATTTGTGCTCAACAACTTTGTACACATATTATAAAAAAAATATTTATTATAATACACAGGAAGCGATATATTGAAGAAAAACGATCTTTGACGTTGCGTATGACGAGGTAGCAATATCTTATGAGACTTTTGAATTCACTTCTAAAACGTAAAGAAAGACAAGTACAGTTGATCACTTCAAATTTCGTTTCTTTTTTTATTGCGAAAACGTTCGTATTTTTCACGTAGTATCGCAAAAAATGTTACTTAATATATAAGTCTGGGGTCACGACACCAGTGAGCCGGATGATAAACTTTCTGGTTGGGCCGGAGTATCTAAATATTTTTATAGTGTACTTTGTCTGCCATGGTTGGTTTCTAAGTGATCTCTGCAGTCTCAAACGAAAGGCCCAAGAAAGTTTGTAGATCTCGTTTTGTATATGTTTGCATGTTTTAATATTTCCGATTACTCGCTCGTTGCCGGCTAAACACAGACAGAAAGTACAGGAATATCAAAGCCGGCCGTAATATGTTAAAATAAATAGACTTTACACCTCAATTTTTTTTTCTTTATTTTTAAAGGGACTTTTGTTCTTTTGCACATTCCAGCCCCATCATACCTTAACCTAAAAATACAAAAAAATATTAAAACTAACAAAAAATAAAGAATTAGGAACTATTTGTACATGTCCCACAATATATTTATTAAATATCAGAATATAATAAGGTAATTTTATTTTGCTTGTATGTACACATAAAACAAAAGTAAATTGTGCATGGTTACATTATATAAACGAGAAAAACTATACATTATGCTTGGTTTACTGCTACCTATGTCGAGGTAAGAAGGAACCCTAAAAAGGGTGTGCAAGCGATACGATTTTTTTCTAATTCGGCCAAGCGCCAATGGCGTTTCGGTCTAACCGGACGCCGTCCGGCCCGCCCTGTTGGCCACGGGCCGAGATGAATAACGCGGCCCGACGCTAAACACGCTGCCTCGTCACGCCGCACTAACCTGCTCACATACGAGCGGCGTGACGCTGCCGTGATTAAACGACCAACGTGTTATATCCAATTTAATAAGGCACACCGTCATTATCAATACATTTATAGAGTCGCCCGCCGTGTCTGTCTGTTGCCGATAAATTCAATAATAATACTGAAGGGATTTTCATGCAATTTGCACAAGTTAACAGAGTGATTCATGAGAAAGGTTTTAGTGTATTATTTGTTTAGGTTTTGTGTAAGGATGAATGAAATATAAACATAATTGTTGAAAATATCGTAAAAATAAATCACCTGTGAGTTTTCATCAAAAACACTGCTTAATGCCCTTGAGATATAACAAAATAATGTATGGTGATATGTATATTTACACCCTTTAATTTAGATGAATATCGTAACAGTTATGGTATAATAAAGCAAAAATAAATTTAACTGCGCTTATCGCACCGCGACCTATGACAATATATATAAATAACAATAAATTACTTATTACATATTTATTAATATTTTGTAAACATAGAATATAAACCAGTGAGAGGGAGGAGGTAGTGAAGATGAAAGGCAGGGAGTGGTTTAATATCACAATATTCACGATGGTAGAAGGTTCGCCATGTCACCTAGTTATTGTAATAAAAATCGCTGATATAAAATATATATTTGTCGGACAATTAAAACCGCTCGCCGGAAGAATATGCTACAGTTCAACGTTTTTTTTTTTTTTCAGGACATGATACTGTTTGCCAGGAACGGCCGTTACATCTTAACCGGGCGAAGGGCAAAAGTGCTGAGCCAGCGAGTTACGAGTTGAGTAACAACACAAGGGTTTTCCTATGTGTACGAACCTCGAATTGAGTAGCCAGCCAGGAAATTTACCTAACGGTGATCTACCAGCGTTACGGAAGCGACTACCTTGAGAAGAAACGCCGCAAGAAAGTCATGGCAACGGCCGAATGACCGTTCAATAATTCAGCAAAAGTAAGATTTAGACTGCAAAAATAAGAACAGACTTGCGCAGGCCGGCACGATCCTGGCGAATATCGACGAATCCATACCAGGCCACATGCCTTCTGTAAATGTTAAAGATCAAACGATTTCAGGCAGATAGAATCCATTAAAATTGCTCACAAAAGTCGACTATTCAAGATTGAGATCAACGATTTTATTACCCCAAAACGCCACAAGCGCGTGTGCGCATCGTATTGTTTTTATTAAAACAGCCGAATTCGCATTATGATCACCTAGTTTTATGACTCGGTGGTTAGCACACTCGTGTAGCAATGTAAAATTCTTTGCAGTAGAAGCAGTAAGTATTTATACCAGAAGTCATCGTGAGTTTACTTTTGAAATTTAGTTCAGTTATGAGTTGACAGAGCAATTGCGCGAACTGGGTCGATGTGCACTGTGCACAAGTGTGAAGACCGTCATAGCGACTCTGTCTAAGATCAGTTTCTGTATAGCCACTTGTTAACATAATTAAAGACTTTTCTTTTAGGTGCATTCGTTTTCTAAGCTCGTATTTTCACAGCTTCGCATCAAAAATAGAGCAAAATGCGATATCCGAATTCGATCTGCGTTTTTCACTGACTCGCATCGAAGGCAGTGCGTAGCCGCTGTTAGTCATTCAACGATACCCGCAAATGTAAATTTCGAGTACTTATTTTATCAGAAATCGGTTTCCCGAACTTCTAATAATAAGAACGTGTAAATCAAATGAGCTCAATCGCTTTTCGCTTCAGAGTTCGGGAAATTTCTTCAATTAAAGTCCGCGCCAGATGGTGCTCTAATGAGATGCGCTAAGACTTGGCTCAGTGTTGCCACTTTCTGTCGAATTCTACCCATGAATCGTGTTAAAATACTCCTAAATATCCCTGGAGATATTTCCGAGGCAACCAAATTATTTTTATATTTCCCTTATAGTAACTTTTAAAATCAGACGCCTACCGTGTTAGTATCTTCTTAATAAAATGTTCTGATTATCAAATAATATTCGAATTATACGTGTAAATAAAATGTCCTTATCATCCTCGACAGTATTACACAGCTTGAGGTAATAATTAAAATATTTTATAAATCCCTCTTTAACATTTAAAACATCTGAAAAATAGCATTTTGCGATTATATATAGTTTGTCTCTCAGAAACATATTGTAATAATCAATTTTTATCACACCACGAATCGTTTATAATCCTTAAAATCTTCTCTACATGACGAAATACTCCGGGCAACCATGCTATAAGAAATATATGAGACTTTTAAAGTAATAATTGGGTAGTGAACGATTTTCACTGTAAAGGATTATAGTACTAATTTTATTAATTAACTCTGGAACTCTCATTCTCTTGTTGAAACATCGGGGCTGGTTTACGAAGCCATAGTTTTACTGTTACTTCTATTCCAGAAAGCATAATGGTTTTTCACCTCTTACTTTCAAGCTGTGCAATTCCTTCCAGCTTTTTCTCCTATGATATAGGTTCCTTTGAATGATGTGTGAAGAAACCGGTGAGATAATTCTTATTTTTTCGATTCTTATTTTTTGCTGCGAACCGCCAAGGAATGGAATTCGTTTCTTGAGTCTGTTTTTCCAGCTTCTTGCGACATAGGAATTTTCAATCGACGAGTGAATCGCTATTTAATGAGTGAGCGCGCTTCATCATCGGCTTCATCATCACTTTTCATTAAGTGAAACTGAGGTCAAGCAACAGCTTGTTTATAATTTAAAAAGAATATATATTTTAAAGCAGCCCGGTATTACCACGGCGACTATCTACGAATAGTCTCTCCAGCTTTTCAATTGTGATCGGTTTTTGGTCTACACAACCGGCAACATCCGGCGCACTTGGCTGAGCTAACCTTAAAAAATATCATGGGTAGAAAACATAGATGGGTAAAATGTAATCAGACTAATTATTACAGAATGTAATCGTAATTTTAAATTCATTAATCTGTAATCATCAGCAAAACTCTTCTAAACATTATAGAGTCATAAATTTGTATGCAATTGAAAATTCATTAGTTTTTAAAACACAGGTGGGCAAAATGTAATCTTAAGTTAGCCTCTTCGTAACATTTCGCTAACTTATAACATACGATACCATTGATATGTGACACACATAAGATTCTTAAAACAACAATGGCATTTGTTTATAAAAAATAATGTTGTAGCCTAAATTATGACATTTTCACAAAAAGTAAAATATACTCAGACATCGATGATATGGGAACTTACTACTTTACTGTTTCAATTTGTATATTAATGAGGATAAAAACTTTTGAACTGGTAAACCATAATTAATGGAAATATATATAGCCAAATATTTTTTATACGGCATCAAAACAAAAACAAAATTTTCTATTTAACACGTTCGTCGTCACATTACCCAAATATGGGCGATACTTTCCTTGTTGAATTTAATAAGATTTTTAAAAGCAATTTAATGGAATAAGCACTTACATACAACATTAAAATACTAAAAATATTTATGTCATACAATAACTTTTAATAATTTATTCAGAATAATATATTACGTTATATTATGTCGCATGTTTTACGTTAAAACACTGTAAACACATCTGAGGTGAGGAATAAAATTCTTTGCTGTAATTCGAAGATAATAATATCATAATATGATCATAATAGTCTACACACACACACATTGTTTATATATCGCTCGTTACGTTACGGCGTACCGAGACTCGAATTTGGGCCCCGTAGGGAACAAACCAATCGCGTTGGACGACGAATTTTTGTTGTACGTTTTTGATGTAATCATAATCGTTTATCCATTCATCTGATTACAATTTTCGAATCTATGGTACAAATATAAACGCGACAAATCAAATTTACATAAATTAATATATTCAATTGATATTACAAAATAGGTTGTTACTTATTGTACAGATTAATGTTACAATGGGTCCGGATCCATTTTCGACACCTTCACTAAAGTTAAAATCCCTAAGACCCTAAATTGACAACACCGCCGTTGGTTCAGAGAGTTAAACCATTCCATCCAAATGAAATCCTTTTGTGCCTAAACTGCTTCCGACAAGTAGCTTCAATTTAAAGTTTATTTTAGGTAATTGTCCGTCATTAATTAAATCACAGGTGTAATGAATTCTACTAAAACAGTGTAATATCTAAATCTATTTTATCTTTGAGTAAAAAGTAGCTATTTTAGCTAAATTAGTTTTATTATTAAAAATGAGTAATAATAAGTAATACATCGAACGCTATATCCCTTTTGGGGTAAGCAGAGTTACATTAGTGACCGTATGCACTTTGAGCTTAATTGCCTTGTTCAACGCGACCAGTAACGTCGCCATTTTCACAACACTAGTAGGTACACATGGCATTTCTATTAGATGGCATGCGGATTTAAACTAAAGATGCCGCGAATTTTCGGCAACTATTCGGTATTCGGCTTATTTGGCCACTTTTTTTGCTATTCGGTATTCGGCCGAATAATACGTACTATTCGGCCGAATACCAAATCATGTAAAAAGACACGTTATATTACTCAAAATTATGTATTTATTTCCAAATTACAACACTTTAGTAATTAAAATTGATCAATGGTAAGTTGTGATGGATAAAAACAAGCTTTTCAGCATTTTTTGATAGAAAACGATTACGTTTTTCATCGTAAATGTTACCAGCCTCAGAAAATAACCTCTCACTAAACACGCTACTTCCAGGAATATTCGGCGCTACGGCCGACAGCGTTGCCGAATATTCGGTATTCAGTATTCGGCCAATTCACTATTCGTGGCATCACTAGTTTAAACACGATGTTTCTATCCCCAGTGAGCATATGGTGCTTAAAACCGTACTTCCTCTGGAAAACCCCAGATGTAGGAGCCAGGGTTCGAAAACTACGAACATCCGCGTAAGTGCGGATGAATACCGGTCCGTTACCCGCTAAGCCACCACAGCCACGATTAACTAACAGATAACGACTATAAATACATAGTCCACATGAATGCATTATTGACGAAATGTGTATATCCGATAAAACAATGAGGTAAGAAACAATATTTCGTCATATCTCATTTGATATTCATATCATTCAAAACATGTGCAATGTCCACAGTTTATACATGGAACAAATTAACTATAATATGATTACCTAAAGGAGGTGACCGACATACGATTTAAGCCGCAGTTTTAAAGTTGATATTTATGGTCACTATTCATAAATTACAAGTTATATCTATCATTACGCAATATTCCTATTGCAGTAGGCAGAGACAATGGAACGCCATTTCTCTCTATTTTTGGAAATCTCCTTCGGTTCCTTACCATTAAGTAATCCCTGAAGTGACACACTCGCCGATACCGCATACTTTTGACATTACACATTGCCAGAACTCTTTCTTTAGTTTGTGTAGGTAAGTCTCGATCGGCCTCAGTTCTTATTTTCTTATATACATTCAGACATACCTTTTTCGTCATCCTTACATCATTCATCCTCTTTACGTGCCCAAACCAGCGATGCATAATATATCACAAATTATATTTTTTAATTTTTTGTCAAGGTACGTGATAAGTCACCGACTTCTTTAACTTACTTTGTGTTGCGAATGTTTAGGCTACTCCAGTTTCTATTATATATTCGGTTTTTCTTTTGTCAAAGATGAATAAATTTTTAGAGCAAAATCAAAGCAGCATCTACAAATCTCAGCCTAAGACTCCTTAATGAAGAATGTTTGTCGATTAGTTAGTTATAAATCGCGATTTAAAAACCGTCGAGTGAAACTTTTGTTTTATCATACATAATAATTTTAATTATTGCGTTTTTCTTTTGTTCTAGAATGTGACGAAATAAATATCTTTGACGTAAAGACATATCTTTCTTTTAAGTTTGATTTTTTTAAGTATTTTTGCGAGACCTGGCAATACAAAACTGTAGAGCTCACACGTCTATTGCAAAGATACCAGTTCACAAAAAGGTGGTTCCAATAAGACTTCTATTAGTTTTAAGATACAGATATATCGTAAATGTGATTATTGTCACCCGGTTTTAGTTAACTGTCGGTTTAAAAATCTGTGTGAAGCCGTAGGTCGAGCATCCCCATTACGATAAATCTGTATCCGGAAAGTACTGGAATCGTGTTGGATATCACCCTAAAGTGAACACCGAATTACGCTATTCTGGTTGTATACATCCATAGAGTTGTATACCTAGAGACCTTTAGTCGTGGTATGTGTGGGAAAACATGACGATGGAGGCTGTCAATGGATTTTCGTCCTTTGATAGTCGTTGCCATTTTTTAAATACACTGTACTTACCGTCAAATGCAATGTAGATACTATCGAGCTATTGTATAAAAAAAAGCGCCCCCGTGTCGATTACATTCTTTTTTATTTTGAAGTTTTTAAAAGATGAGTGAATAAGCGTTTGTTAAGCAAACGCTGTTCATCATCACCTTCCACAAGAATGTAATTAAGGCCAAGCGTGTGCCTGTATAATGATATTAAATAAAAATATTTTAGGTTATAAATATAAAATAAGCATTTATTTTTATTTACTGGTAATAAAATAATAATCAGGAAAAAGAATCAAAGTTATTCACTCCATTAATTTATTTAAGTATTTACTATAGATTGGTTTCCACACAATACTTCTCATTTTTCCCGCCAATCTGATGATTATCATCAAAATATGACATTGTCTATTAGGCAACCTGGTGCACCTTATCCATCCTGGACTACCAACTTACTGTAGTGATAGTATTTTATTTTATATCTTTCGAAATATATAACAAAACTAAATAATTTCATCATTTAAATATTAAAGACCATGTGAGCATATTAAGTAGTTAAAAAATTAGTTGGACATTGATCATCTTTTAAGACACAACGACCAAGAATTAATATTTTTTGTCGACAGTGCTTAGATTTTCTTCATTATTCCTAGTGTATTGTTACAATTATCAGTCTCATAAAACTCAGTAAATTAAAAATAACTAAATTTTGATTAAAACCTCATCATGTGTCAACAAAACGTAACCTCAAAATTTGAAGAATCAACAATAGAACGCGAAGAGCATAAACTAAACGTTAGAAATATCAACAAAAGTTAATTACTTAAATTTAATAAAACTCAGGAAGAAATAAAATATACTTTTGTAATACACAAGACAACAACATAAAGGAAACGTACAAAACACGGCCATTTTCGACAACTCTATTTAGATGTGAAGTTTGTCATTTGTTTGCAAATATTGTTACTAACCCTTTCTACGTCCAGTTCAGTTGCTGAGCACAGTCTTTTACCACCACTACCGTTGAAAGCCATTTTAACCCACAAAACAAAACACAAATCACACCGATACGCGATTAGACTTATTTCTATCAAATGCACCTCTCTAAACAACAGCCGCGAATGGACTGATTTGATTGAGTCATTGAATGAATTTGCCCGCGAACGAATGAAGGTGGAATATTCTTACCATAGATAATATGTGATGTTTCTGCGTTTTATTTCTCCGAATACATTCTAATTATTTTCATCATATTGTTACACATTTCGGTTACTTCTTGTACGTATTACAATAATAATTTCCAGTAGATATCTATATTGAAAACCATGACACATGTATGGAAAGCATAAGAATTATACCTATATACTTTAAATATTTACATCAGAATAAACTTAATTGAAATAAACCTTATGTTTAAAATTTAAACATCCATAGCAGACTAACGGAATTACAATAATTTTTCTTTTTTCACTTTCGTTAGTCACAACCGGTTCTTTTGACTGCTTCTGGCACCATGATTATCATAAGGTAGATTGTTGTTATAAGCTTAAAACACGAGTAGTTGTGTTCTTTATCTCACTCATCGAAAATTGCTGATTTATCATTATTGTGGTCTTCTGGAAGTACTGTTCTTGATTTAATGTTGGGTAGCAGGCAACAACAAGATGCCTGTTGGACAAAATGCAGGGAAGAAACTGATGATTTTTCTGATGACGTTCGTGCTGCATGAGTCGTTGATTTTGACGTCAATTAGAGAATACTGAATATTAAAAATATTTATAGACTCAAAAGTACTTGCATTCAGAGCCATATAACCTAATATTAATAACAGATAAGTGATGGTAGCGACACCACCTCCGACGCGATTAAAATAAAAAACCGTTATCACTGTACATTAGCCAATAAATTTATTAATATACGCTTCTCCAGTGCTATTACATGATTTTAAATCAAATTATTGTATTATTTCTTAAGTATCTAATTAAAGAACTATATCAATGCGAACTCAAGGGGTGTGTAATGAAATAATTTAAAATAAAAGATTAACAAAACTTTATTTATTATTAAATGCTTTCTACATTTGTACAATTTAATAATACGACTTATTTATTTGTAATCTGATTACAAAAAGAATATCTTATCTTACTTATCATAATATTATTACAAAATGATGTACATTTGGTTCTT
This sequence comes from Automeris io, assembly GCA_036320925.1. NCBI lineage: Eukaryota > Metazoa > Arthropoda > Insecta > Lepidoptera > Saturniidae > Automeris > Automeris io. Next base: position 8,947,314 of record JAUDJH010000023.1, on the reverse strand, counting down.
TTATTATTATGAAAAAAAACAAACATTTTGTAAAACTATTTTTAAAAACAATGTAACCTCTAAGTCAAAGTTTGCTTTGTAATAAAGTAAAATGTTAATTATTGACAAAATTTAGACCCAAGTCTAGAACTGCTGCCTTGTAAACTCTTAGTTCAGTTTTTTTTTAGATTACTAGTAATTAAATGTGCAAGAAACAAATTAATGACGCTGTTTTGAGAACATCTTTGGAAGTATAAGTATATAAAAGCAGTAAAAATAAAAAAACAAAAGTAGAAACATTTACGTACTATACATTACATTATCCCTGATTGTGTGTATTGAAAAATACCAATATAATATAGACTTATTAGGTAGCCCATTGTTTAGTTTTAAAAACCATAGCAACCTTGTTGTTGATAAAACAAATGACACTTTGACACATTGTTAGAAAATTATACGGACATAAAAACCAAGACAGCCGCTTTTATTATCCTGAGCATTCTCATATAATTACTTGTTCCTGAAACAGACATATGGTGACCCCGACGTGATCTACGTCATAGAAAATTATAACAACACCCCTGGACGACGGAGTTGTGAAGTTGTACGAAGACGGCATCATACAACGGCGGAAAATTATTATACAAAACTACGCCGACAACGGGCCATTGCTACACGCGGGCAGCAGCCGAAGAAGGCCAAGAACATCAGAGCGCGCGTGGGCGTTCTCCAAATACCAAGAAGTGAGCTGGCGTTAGGATAGGGAGTTCAGGATCGGAAATGGACATTGGGCATAAGGGGCGCGAATTTAATATGGACTCTATTTGGGTTAATGTAGTATGACATTCTTCATATGTTAATAAAGTATGTTTAGTTTTAAAAACCATAGCAATATTGTTGTTGATAAAACAAATGACACTTTGACACATTGTAAGAAAATTATACGAATATAAAAACGAAGCCAGCCGCTTTAAATTATCCTAAGCCGTCTCGTATAACTACTTGTTCCAGAAACGGACACCCATATTATTTCTCATGGAACTGTTGAAATGTAATTCAAAGTCAACAAGTGTAGTGAAAGAAATTGCATAAAGAAATATATTTTGTTGATAAAACTAATTGGAATTTTATATAATTCCAATTAGTTTTATGTTATGCGGTTAATGAAAAATCGTATTAATATTTTTTTTGTAAATCACAAAAACATTGAAAGGAGAAATTTATTCGTAAATTATCACATTTGTTGTAACGCATTGATATTTCTTCCGACTCAAAGTACTAAGGTTGAGATTTATAGACGCAACTTTGACTTTCCTTTCAGTTTCAAACATAACAAATTACATTATTTAATTCAAATTTTCGCATCACTCACATTTCTAATCATCTTTTCCAAGTCGCGTTTTCGTCCATCCGCTGAAAAGATTGAGTGGTACCGTTTATTCAGCAAAGTTCTGTACATAAATACTTAAATCTATATTACAAAACCTATACTAAATTTACGACAACCTAAACCTTAACCAACGTATGTACAAAAATATAGCTAGCCTTAAAGATAAAACAACATAGGAAGCGTTTGTTAACAGTTAAAACTAGATTATATTATAACTATAAAAAGGGTCTGGGAGCGGGACCGTTTCCAGGCGAACCTTCTGGCAGCGGCGTTTATCTCGGTCCGCGACTACAGACGGATCGTTGGATGAAGGCTCATAATTTTTTTTTTACACTGGTCGACATAGTGACTACAGTGCACTTAATGGTAAGGATAATCTACTTCAAAGACGAAAGCGACCATTAAAGCATGAAAATCCGTTCGTAGTCCGTCTTCCTACATATACCACAACTTAAGGTCGTTAGGTATATGAGTTACTGGATATACACAAGCTGATCCCGAAACGCGACAGGCCGAAGCCAGTCACCATGACGGTCTTTACAGTTGTGTACTAAGGTCAAGACCTAGTTCGGACAATCGCCCTACCGTCTTTAAAACGTACCACGTGTACGTATTTGGATTATTCTGGGTTCATACGTCTGGGTCTCTTGATGCGTTGGTTGGTGTGTGCATCTGTTTCGCACTTCAGCCTAGTAATAATCTTTAATTTGTGTTAAAGTATACATAAATTATCGATTTCATCAACTTGACCTTAGCTCTCTGAATACAATGACTATACCAAAATTCCAATAATATATTCAGTTTTTTAATAAAGTCGAACCTATATTCTGAGCAAAGCATAAGGAAAAACAAAATAGCGTTTATAAATTTCAGCTTAAATTACTACTTCATTTGGAAGGATACTACCTACTGTAGCAGCCATGATCAAGTCTATCCATTTTATTTAATTATTACATAAGCTTGTCCGGTCAACATTGATATCTCTCAATGCGGAGTTGGTTTGTGTCCGTCAACATAAAAGTTTCTAGTCGCTTGTGGTAGCTGTATTTCCATCCCTTCCAAGTCTTTTGTTAAAACTATCTGGCAACCTTAAAAAACAAATATAAAAAAATTGTATGTGGCATCAAGACATATAAATCTATCAAAGCAGCATAAACAGTCATTCATCTTCCTTATAACAATATAATCTAGCATTATACATGTAATTGGATCATTATGTATTATTTAAATTACTTCAAAACTGCTGTATAATGATACGGAATATATAAATAACAATTAATCACTATCTTCAGTTCATTATGTTTTGAAATCCACTTATCAGTTTGAATGAATTCAGTAATATATACCTAGAGGTCTCTCTCCTTGGTATATTTGGGGACCCTGACAATATTAATAGATATTCCTATCCCCCTATCTTAGTGATTATTCTATTGCTATTCATTATATGCTATTTATAACATAAGAACTAGAGTTTCACATAGATAAGTTTTACATCTACTTTTGGCGAGTAGAAATGTTCATAGTATTAATGCTTAAATTTAAAATAAACAAAAATTCCTTTTAATTACTAGCTTAAAGAAATTCATGGTCCTTATGCGGGTCTCGGTACTTACCTATACAATACAATACCTAAAGACATTTTAGTGGTATCACTATTGAAATTAAAAAAAATATATAAAACTAATTTGCTAAAAAAGGGGGCATTAAAGATGCTTGATCCTAATGAATGCAATTTTGTTTTCGGGGCAATCATTTCTTTGCCTATATACATCTGTACCTCATTATATTAAAAGAGCAACTATCAGTTTTTTGCAGATTCTTCTCAGTAGACTTTGTTTTCCGAACTGGTGCTAGATTAAGTTTAGTTTTTTTTGACGATTCACAAGTGCTTGGAAGTAGGCCTATTTGAATAAAGTTATATTTCATTTCATTTATTATAATTTGTTACATAATATTTGATTACTATTTTTGTCTAACTGACTGTGTGTAAGCTCCTAAAATATGTAATAGATTTTAATGCAGTACACCTTAATTGGTTTATTTCGTATGGTTTGCTCCTGTGATGCCCACTTTATACAGTATAAATTAAGGACATTATTTAGAATTTATCTAAACACTAACCTAATCTAGAATTTTCTTTTAAAAATGGTGCCATATCTAGCAAATCATCTTCTTTTTCCTCTGATTGTGGTAGCTTCTCAAAATATTTATGAGGTATGTATACATGACATGTTGTACATGCTAATGAAGCCTCACATGCTCCTGTAAAAAGAAATTATAATATACTATACTCCTTTCAGAGCTGGAAGAAACACATTCCACCTTATTAAGAAATTAATTTTAACTTAAGTAAATGTTTAAACAATGCCACCATGGATCTATGGTGGGGTGAGGGGTTAAAGTCAAGACCCATTATTATTACATATATGAGTTCCTGATTACCAGCAGTAATGATAATGGGTATTATTTTTTTTGAATATAAGCATTTTTCTCAATGCCATATATGGGAGAACATAGTGTTTGGCACTGAGATATGCCATATTATACTATATATGCAGAGATATCAATACACTCAGTAGGTGGGGTTTATTTACTAATTGTGAAATGTGGCTGAAAGGTCTAGAACGATAAAAGCTGAAAATCAAAGGATTTATTATAGTCAAACAACAACCTACAAAAACTCTTCAAAAGTAACATGATTGTCATAGTGTGGAATGATCTCCCAGAAGATATACTTTCAGCTCAAAATGTGAACCAATTTAAAAATCAACTGGACAAATACTATCTCAATCACAAAATGAAATATTGTGTCAGTTGTTTTAACTGCTTTGCCTAATAATAAATAAATAAAATAGTTTGGATATCAAAATTAAGAACTGTTATGAGATTCATAAGTCTCATGATAAGAATGAATGTTTATGTCAGATTCAAACTTATATATTAAATATTTTGCAGAGTTGGAGTAATTAAATTAACTTCAGTTGTCCAAACCTGGTACGTAATGGAATGTAAAAACTAGAGTCCGACCGAAACTGGTTTTCCGGCCGAAACCGAAACCGAAATTTCGGCCGTGGCTTCAGTTTCGGCCGAAACTGAAACTCACGTGGTCAAGTATAAAAGTCAACGTGGTCAAGTAAAAAAATGAAACAGAAACTTACATGTTATCAGTTCCATCAAAGCATAACCTCTAAAGAATGTTTACGTCGGGTGATAACACACTGACTAAGTTGTGTTGCTATAGAGCAATGCGAATTAGATCCGTCAACTGTCGTCTAAACGACGCAGTTACACTCCGACGCAGCCTTGAGTTTCTTTCGGCGTTTCTTCTCAAGGTAGTCGCTTCCGAAACGCTAGTAGATCACCGTTAGGTTTCGTATTTCTGGCTGGCGGTCCAAGTCGAGGTTCATACCCACAGGGGTGCCCTTGCGTTGCCACCCAACCCATAAATTGCCGGCTGAGCACCCTCAGTGTTCGCCCACCCGCCCGGTTAAGTTGTGAAGACCTTTCCCGGTCAACAAACACGCGTAAATTGGAAAAAAAAAGCAATGCGAACGGCGCACGAATCCTGAACAGGGCCACCAGCGTCCGTCAAAGCGTTGCTGCGAGAAACGAAGCTAGGCAAGCATGTACGACAACTACCGAAACCAAACTTTCGGTCGGACACTAGTAAAAACTATAAAGATAATGCAACAAACCTTCCATTGATATACCATATCTGTGTGCTAAATATAATATATTATCACCAACTTTTCCTCTCACATTTGTTCGGTTTCCATCTTTGTCTATGTAAACAACATTAACTCTGAAAAAAAAAAATATATAATAAACATAAAAAATATAGTAGCAAGATGTAAATCTTACAAACTGAAAAGACTCATCATTATTTATAACCTATATTTTTTCAATATGTTATTTAAAATAATATTATGATAAAATTATAATAAGGACTGACAGTACAGGCAAAGAATTACGGCGAAAGATCATGATAATGGAGTATAAAAATGTTGATCTAACAAAGCTACACATATTCGTTATTAACAATTTAATCCTACTTACACCTCATTTTCTGACTTGGGGTCCTGCCACTCATATTCACCGTGTTTTAAAGCTACAAACAATAACGTTTAATAAATAATAATCACTCATTCAATCGCTTTAAAATAAATAAAAACAATAATTCGCTACTTACTAGTTGTGAAATGTATTCCTCTAATATTTGAAAGTATTTTGACATTTTTAGGCCTTATAATTTTTTTGGTTAATAAGCACCTGGTTGCTATTTGAAACATTATGTAATTAAATATAATTAACTTAATAATAACGGTTTATTGACTTAAACACTTAACATGAACCTAATTTCAACACGGTTTGCAACTGAGATTGACAAAATCATTTTGTCAAAATGACAACTTCAGCTTCAGTGATCCTGGATAATTTTATCAGCTGTTTATCTAAAAAAATATTCATTTTATAACAAAAAAATAATAGTTCTGAAACTTGAATACCTGTTTATATGGACATAATAGCATATAAACCAATGATATGATTCAATAAATTTAAAACAATTTAATTTTATTTACTATTTTTAATATTATAATGTTTATTATATTAGTTTTGGCTAATGGCAAGACATAAATAAAATAATGTCAAATTATGAATGTCATATTGATATCTTTAAAATTTGCCATTTTGGTCATTTTTATATGAATAATAATTATTGATTTTGTCATATGGGTGTTGATTGTATTGTGTAATATATATATATTTATTATAAATGTTAACTGTTAAACTTATCAGACTTTAAATACTGCCATACTTGAAACTTCTTAAATGTTAAATTTCTTAATATAATACTTTAGGGTAAGTTTATTATCTTATGACGTGTATTTTGATTGAGACTTGTTTGAATAACCTTTGTATCTTTTGTCTAATTTTTGAATATTTATTTCTCAGATAATTTCTAATTAAATTAATATTTAAAAAAAAATTCTCAGATAATTTTGTATATCAGATATATATCAAACATGGTTTTTATTATGTTTAATGCCCCCTACATATAAATAAAACATTGATAAAATTTTATTATTGTTAAAAATATATTTAAACATGCCACTGCTTTTCACAATATAGATTTCAAATGAAGTAACTTTTTTTATTATAAACTACTTTACATTTCATCCAAATCATACCTGATGGGTAGTTATGAGGAAAGTGATGATGTCTTGCAAAATAAATACTGATCCACTTGTTGCTTGATTAATTGTCATTTAACAATAATAATATATTGCAACACTATTACCCTTTCAGAGAAAGCAGAGATACATTAGTGACTCTATCCATGTTGTGATTATATGTTATGCCTAAAGTGACCAATGGTGCAGCTGATCGCCATTCTCAGTAGACTATTACACATTTCTTTTAGACGCCATGCCAGTTTTCTCATGATGTTTTCCTTTACTGGTGACCATTTTGTGCTTAAATCTGTACTTAATCTAGAAAAACTGGAGTTACTTGCTGGTATTCCATCTTACAGCCAGTTGTATGATCACCCGTGAATACTGGGCCCTTATAAACTAGACCACTAAAACCACAGATACAAATGCATATTTTATGTGATTTGATTTGTCTTTCAGGTAAATTAATGCACAATGTCCATAAATTTAGATGATATTAAAAAGGAAAATAATGAATCAAGTTCTAGTCGAAAAGACCCAACATCCTTCCTCCCAGAAGAAGAAATGTCATATTATTTAAAAAAGAAAAAGAAGAAAAAGAAAAAAAAACAGGAGGATCCATTTAAGGACTTAGATAAAGAGACCATTCACTTTCCAGCAGTACCCACATTGGCTTTGGATCCTGAAGTTACTATAAAAGTGGAAAATATTGAGGTTGAGTTAGATTTTAAAGATGTAAGTATAGAATGTGGTAATTACAGTTTTAAACTATAAGAACTCCTTACTTACGAGAAATGTCTGATGTAAGCTTCCCTAGCAACTTCAACTTTAGCCATCTTTTAACGATTGTGAGATCATTTTAATAATCTGTAGATGTTATACAGAACTTTAAATTTAAAAGTTTTAAATATCATTATATTCTTTGTTTTTAATCCACATTGAGCAGTGATTCATTATTTAGGATTTTTAAAACATTTGCCTTTGGCATAAGGTTGTGACTAAACAGCTGTATTTCACCCTGTAATCTGATACTTATTAAAAGCAATTTAACTATCAGGGTCAAAATTTCATTTTAGGTTTAAATCCTGGCATGTAGCTTTGTATTTTTCTGCATTAAGTACTGATTTGTGCATCATATGTTCACCAGTGAAGAAAAGCATCTTTAGGAAATGTACATGGAATCTAATAGAAATGACTTGTGTAAGTTGCCCTGAGAATGGAAATCAACTTTTCTTCTGATCACTTTGGTAACATATTAGTGCAAATTTGATACAGCAACTAATGTATTGAAAGGCACGAAAAGCAAGACAATATAATAGTATAACTAGAGATATGCTTGATTTCAATCTCACTTAATGGCAACTTAATATAAGGCTGTTGTTGAAATATACTTGTCCAAAACAAATAATGATTTTCTTGTTGCTGTATGTAAACTTGTTACCTGAAGACTTCCATGTGATATGAGTCTTAAAAAACAGAAGAAAGGCTTTGAACACCAGCCCTTAGCAATACCCAGTAATGAAAAGGAGAGGAATTCTTTGTTTTTTTTTTAATACTGGCTGGACTAAATTTACACATAGCACTTGATGAAAAGTATAGTGTAGTCTAAGAATGACACCTACTACCAAGGAATATGAATTCATTGATAGTCTCCATTGTTATGACACAGCTGGCCCTAATATACCAGGACTATAGGTCTTTAGGTATATTAATAGCAGTTTAGTTTGAAGTAAATGTATCAACATCTTTATATTTCTGTAAAATTCATGAAATATTTATTATAGTTTACAGATGACAATGGAATGCTAGTAGAAGGACCTACTGGTGATGATAGCCAGCCCGAACCAGCCATTAAAATAGAAGATCAAACTCATGAGGCTGTTCTTTTAACATTTGAAAATGTCATTTCAGACAAAAAAGATATTTATCAGTATGGAACCAATGTAAAACAGGAGCCTGAAGCATTACATACATGTACAGTGTGCCATTTAGTGTTTAAGTCCAATAAAACATTGCATATGCATCAAAAGAGAAAACATAAGGCATTCAGGAAAGCATTCAAGCATATATGTGACTACTGTGGAATGTCATACGAAACAAAGAACAGTCTAGTAGCTCATATAAAAAGGAAACATGGACCAGATGCTACGGAAGATGAAGGAAAGGAATTGACATGTGAGGTTTGTGCTCTAGTCTTCAAAGGATCGGCACGATTAAGGATGCACATGAGAAGAAAACATGGTTCTTACCAGGAATCCTTCCAGTATGTATGCAGTGAATGTGGTCTCACTTATGACAAACAAAGAAGTTTGGTTGTCCATATTCAAAGAAAGCACTCTGGTATCCAGCCTCCAGCTTTGGAACATTGGTTCAGCTGTCCATTCTGCCCGAAAGTGTTTACTAAGCGGGAAACATATGCTCGACACATGCAAAGAAAACATTTAATGGATGATGAGGATGGAGTCATAAAAAGTGATCCAAAGCCAGAAGAAATTGATAACCTTAAGAATGATCAAACTGGAGATATAGTCTGTAATCAATGCCCTCTTATGTTTACATCTGCTAATTACTTAAAACTACACATGAGAAGAAAACATAATGCTTTAAAGGAAGCTTTCAGACTTAAATGCCGTGTCTGCAATCTCTCTTATGACAAATTAGAGAGCTTAAAACGGCATGTGCGAAGAAAACACGACACTAGGTTACACTGTACAGTTTGCAATAAATATTTTGATACAAGGGAACAATATTCCAGCCACACGCATGCTAAAGAGATAAAGGAATGTACCCATTGTGGCTTAATTTTTGCTTCAGAAGGTGGGCTGGCAAAGCATTTACGCTGTACACATAAAATAGAGCCTGCAAAGACTGTATTCTGTCATATATGCAATGAAGGATTTCATGATAAGCGACAATTGAAACCTCATTTACTGAGAGTACATTTGAAAATGTCCTTTACATGTAAGTACTGTAATAAACAATTCAAAGCGAAAGAGAGTTACAAACGCCATGTGATACTGAAACATCCCACAGGTAGAATAGAAGCTGAGACTGACTTACAGAAATGTGATAAATGCTCAGAAACCTTTAAAGATGAGTTTCAGTTATGTCGCCATATATTCAGAGTGCATGCGATGGAGACAAAACCAGAGATGCCCCAATGGTTGGAAGTGAAAAAAGAGGAAGGTGATAAAGAAGCATATTGTTGCACAAAGTGTTCTGAATCATACAACTCTTGGACAGATTTGAAGGCTCATTATGAACAAAATCACCACACGTTTTCTGAAACGCAGTGCCAGATTTGTGGCGATTTAGTTCCAGTCAATGAGCTGCAAAAGCACATCAAAGTGTCACATATTGATACGATGGAATTCACTTGCAATTACTGTGATTTCAAAACGCTTTCAAAGAACAGTTTGACTCAACATACTTTGAGGCATAAAAATGCGATGACATTAAGATGTGAATTCAATGGATGTAGATATAAGACGTTCTATAAATTGGCTATGGACAAACATCAGAGAAAACATGCTGATATTGGAGTGAAATTTCAATGCACCCAATGCCCTTTCCAAAGTATGAACAAATACATACTAAAGTATCATGAAGAAGCCCATACGACAGGGAAAAAGCGGTATGCTTGCGACCAGTGTGATTATGCGACGATTTTACCTGCGAATTTGGTGCAGCACAAGTATAAACATTCAACAGAAAAGAGATTTAAGTGCGAAGTGTGTCCATTTGCAACGAAGTACAACACGTCACTTAGATTTCACGTCAGAAAAAAACACTGTGACTTACCTACGAGTTAATTGTATTGTTTTAAATAAAGTTGTTTGGTGTTTGATTTTTTATTTAACTCAAGAAACTACTCATCGGAGTAGTTATCAGCCACGGATAAAGGTTTTTTTGTTTTGTTTCCCACCAAAATTGACCCTGAAATATAAATGTAGACACCTATTATAATATTCAAACTTGTAGCCTTAACTTGTAGTGTACTAATTATAATAATAATTAAAAGCATATATTTTCAGTTTTTTTGCATACCTATTTAACGGCTCACTTCATGGTAAGTGTTAATGTGATTTATGGACAACCTTAACATGAAAAGTCGACTTTAAAGCATTCATTTCTTTTCTTAGGCATCTTATTCTAGATAGGAGGAAGGGAAAAGTTATTGTTTTTGTAATTTTCTTGATAATCATATGCCAATATAACTTGGTCTATCCTACAGACTTATTGTACAGTATTGAAATCTCAAGTTTTTTTTTACACTTACTCGACATAGTGACTACAGAGTACCTGATGGTAAGTACAGTGTAGTCCAAAAACGAAAGCGACTATCAAAGGATGAAAATCCATTGATAGTCTACATCGTCATGTCGGCCCGCATATACCACGACTGAAGGTCTCTAGGTATATGAGCTACTGGATATACACAAGCTGATCTCGAAACACGACATGCCAAAATTGGTCACTATGACGGGCTTTACACCCATGTACTGTGGTCGCGATCCAGACGGATACCGACGCTCTACCACCTCGCTGCTGCTCGTTTAGCACCACCCAGGAGTCACATGTACGGAAACTAGGGTAAAGCCTAAGGACGCGAGCAGCTTCGACTCCCAATAAAAAACAAATCAAACAAAGTCAGGTTATACAAATTGGATAGCGTCTGTAATGTTTTTTAGTTAAGAATTGTATGTAGTATACAGTTTGAAATGAGGAAGCCTTAAAATTATTCAGTAGGTATTTAAAAAAAGTACGGTGTTCCTTAATTTTTAAATGTTCAAGGAGATATGAGTTACTTCCGTGACGTAGTTTGTTCAATCTGTCTTAATTCTTATACTTTGATTTTAAAGAAATCTTTTGACTCATTTATGTTCTTTACACCATTGTTCTAGAACAAAGAAGATATTAAAGGGGACATGATCACTTCATGGTATAGAAATCCCATAAACATAATCTATGACAATTCTATGACATTTGTGTGTCATAGATAAATTATAAAGTTGTTGTCTCTGTCTCACTGGTACAACTTGCGCTTAAATGAAAGAGAGGTACACACAAAGCATGACGTTTGGTATGACGACTACCACAGAAGCATCGGGAAAGATATGCATGTTTTCAAATGTGTAAACATTTGGAAAAATGTTTTGTATTGATTCTGTGTCGTGCGCGTGTTCAATTTAATAATTAAAAGTATTATCACTACATTAGCTTAATAACAATGGATATATTAAGCCTGCCTGTTGTTATGATTGAACATATAATATCGTATTTGTCTTACGATGAAATAGCTAAAAACAGGCTGGTAAGTGACTATTTAGCTTATTTATTAATAGAAATGACTTGTACAGTATGATTTTTATTAATAGACCTTAATATTATTGACCGGAGCATATTAAACAATTGCATATTTACTGTAAGCATTAGAATAATCTAATTTGCGATAGGCAGCAGTCTACTCATTTTCTATTAATAACTGCTATTTATATTAGTCGAACTAGATCTCTAATTATCCATGTAACTATAATTCATACGCTGTTATGTAGATATAATGATTAAAAAATTGCTATACTTTCGTGTTTTTACATTTTTTCGCTATCCAACGTGCCTGCCCATCAAAACGGTATACGAACCTTACGTCATGTTCAATATACGCTGCAGATTCTCGTCCATCGACAGTCTTCTCCATTCTCTGACTGGACTATACATAAAATAATATTAGTAAAGAAAAAAAAAATTACTCATAGGTCTTTTGATCTATTGTTGAATTATGGGCCAGTGCTACGCTATTGGCTTTATTCACTTAACACTTATATGATGTGCCCAATGTAACCAGTATGGCAGCTAAGAGCTTAGACAAAGTATCATTTTATCATAACAATTCAAAAACCATGAAAATCAGTCCAGCAATTCTCAAGTTATAAGGTTTTGAACAAATATATAGATTATAGTTGCGTGTGGAATTTATAGTCGAATATAGCTAACTAGAATGTATTACAACATTACAAATATATAATTAAGTAGAAAAAAACATCTTGAGAAAATCTTATTAATTGACAAAGCATTCCAAATGAATATTGCTTAGTAACAATATTCATAATATATTATCCCAGTATTACTTTAGAATAATGGACAATCCTCATTCTTTCTCATGATTTTCATTTATCACTGTTAAGTTCACATTTTTACCCAACTCTGTTAGATAAAACTGCATCTTATAAAAAAACCTCCTAAAAAGGCAAGTAAATAAATGTAAATTTTATGGTAATGCTAAAACAGTTTGAAGGCAAATTAATACTTAATGTAAACACTTCTGTTTCCTTGTCATATGCTCTTAGAGTTTTTATATTACAAACAGGCTGACACTGGACCTAAATCACACCTGATGGAAAGCAATAATGAGGCCAAAGATAGAGTGCACCTGCTAAACAAAATCCAATTCACTCCTTCCTTGAAAACTACCATATTAAAATTATATGAAACTGGAAAAACCAACAGCAGCAAATTCTTTTCCTCCATGGTATGCATTATAAAGGAGTAAAGAATTATTTAATATGAGCAGTTGGGTTTTTTTTTATCCTGACTTGGCACAGTGACCACATCATCCCTGTAGGTAATCATGGTGCTGTCCAGAAATGACAAAGAGTAAACAGTTAAGAAAAACCTATTGATAATTGCAATGATCATGCTGACATGCACGAATATCTCTTCACGCTTCATTTAAAGGACCAGGTAATATGTAGGATGGTGGGAACACCATTTCACAGCCCAATTGATCGGCAAAAGTAAGAGTTAGAGAACTTCTTAGACCTAACAAGCATAGCAACTTATCAACAGGGTACTATTATAATCCTGCTAGTTCTTGTTATGGTAAAAATGTAAAGGTTGATTAACAAATGTCTTCTTCAAAGTAAGTAAGTAGGTTGTCTAATCTATTGGTGTTTCATTCTATCAGAAGGGCCAAAAGCCACATTCCATCTGTTTATGCCATTTCTTATTAATTCGTTTAATTTGTGGTTGTATGGCCATTGCCCGAACCGAGTTGAGTACATGAGTGTAAAGACCTTACTAGTGACCGGTTTTGGCCTGTCCTGTTTCAGGATCAGTTTGTGTATATCCATTGGTTTAAATACTTAGGGACCTTGTGTCATGGTGTTTATAGGCTGACATTGCGATTGTGACTGTCAACAGATTTTCCCTCCTTGGCTATAGTTGCCTTTCTTGGACTACACTGTACTTCCCATCAGGTACAATGTAGTCACTTTGCCGAGCCAGTATGTTTCTCCATTATGTATATTTTCCACTTGCAACACACACTCACACTTATGATCTCCTTACCAACTTCATCTTTCCTCCCTGGGTTCGAACTCTTTGAGTCGACCATCAACATGCACGCATTAAAAACTCTTCAAAAATATTGTGCCCCTGTGTAGTGCAAATTTAATGCTGGTAGATTTAATGCTCTACGCTCCGAAAGGTATAAATCAAGCTCATACGCTTCAAATGTACAGTGGCATTTTATTACAAACATGCAATATTCTTTTGAATGAATGGTAACCAATATTCAGTTTCGAGCTCCAAGGAACACGTGACTTAGCATTTGTTCCTTTAATAGTTAAGAAATACTTGCAGGTGTCGAAGGCCTTCAATGAAATATGTATGCGCATGCTGAACCGTGGCTTCATGATGATCGAGCGTCGTCATACGCTCGCTCTGAAGAGTGTCAAGGCACAGCTTCCGAGAAGAGAGTCAGAAAGAAGGTAATGCTACAAAGTAGGTTTGGTTCTCGATCTGTGACTCCATCGTACGTGATGGAAAATATGGTGCGATCCAAAAACTGAGTACGACTATCGAGGGTCAACTACTTGCCCATAATCGCTGCGATCATGTCAGCCTACATATCACACTTGTGTTTATTGCTTTGATTTTTATATATACAACCACATTTATCTGTAAACTCATGCAAAAATAATAATATAGAGATCTTGTGGAGTAATAGAACTTATACTGCCCGATGTCTAATCAGCGCTGGATGGCTCAGCTGAGCTGACTTACGTTTTTCGCGTCATCATAGCACAGGACATTTGCTTTTGCTGAGTTGGGTATCGTACTTGAGAATTAGGACCCTCTAGCTGAATTGTCACCAATTGTCGAAGCAGGCGGCGCGAGGTTCACCGCCCGCCGTACGTCGATCTGATCACGTCAGGGTCCACAGTTGTGGAGGAAGTTCTGGTTCCCTTTCAATCAATATGCCTCCCAGAAGCGAGAGAGGCCAAAGTTCTCATATACTCTACTGTATTGTATATTATGTGCCAGGTAATTGTTTTTCTGTCTTTCTTTCTATGTCTATCTGATATTTTTAAACACTATTTCAGATATCACCCATTGTCACGTCACTGCGACATCCTCACGTCGATAGAGACACGTATCTCTATGCTGAACATGACATACTCCAAGTTTATTGACGGTGGCCTGTGTTGCTTCATACCGGGAAAGGTGAGGAATATACAAACTTTTAGGGCTGTTACACCATGCATTTGAAATGAGTCTGTGAAAATACAATTTGCCTAAGCGAGCACTTCATCCGATTTTCGTCATCCGTGAATCTACAATTTTGATCAGAATAGCCCTGGATTTAGAAAATTTTTAAAGCAGTGCAAAATCTAGTGTATTTTTTAATTCCCGGGTGAAAATCCTGCATAGGACCGTCAACTAACTTTCTAACTTTGTAAGAATGTAAATATCATTTATCGCATAAGAATTAAAATATTTACGACTTTTGTTCTTGCATAAGTTAAGACGGAATAATGATACCTGACGAGACCTTTGAATTAAATTTTCAAATGTTAAAACGAAGGCGTCTCCAAATTTTCAGCCTATTTTTATTGTGGAGAAGTTGGTCTACTTGGTATAATTCAATGGATACGTTGGGTGACGTGCTCGTTTGCTGTGCCTGTGGAACTTGGCGCCCAGATCATGGGCCCTGGCTAACTCAATAGATCCGTGCCTGCTAT
Source organism: Automeris io (assembly GCA_036320925.1). Taxonomy (NCBI): domain Eukaryota; kingdom Metazoa; phylum Arthropoda; class Insecta; order Lepidoptera; family Saturniidae; genus Automeris; species Automeris io. The sequence continues at coordinate 8,931,748 of JAUDJH010000023.1, read as the reverse complement.
TTGTATAGTGCCTTACCAACTTTAACTATCCGATTTTCGTCATCCGTGAATCACTGATTTGGATACATTTTCGAAAATAAATATCTTTAATGTTATTTTATGAGTTCTCGTGCACTGCATTCTAACTGAATTTAAATTAAGTATGTAGAATTTCCTATCGTGTTGACGTTGCGGTGATCGTAAAAAAACTTCAATATTTATATCGGAGACCGTGCAAAATGATATGTCTGGAGTCAGAACGAGCTTCTTGATTTGTGTTGTCTCAGATTTGAATCGGAAGCTGTGCGAAACCTTGTTTACGTTTATAGGACGATATTATTTCATTTCATTAAATTCAGGATCATTAAAAACACTTCTTTTCCCGGAAGGAATTCCCGAGAATAATTTTGTATATAAACAGTAATTGTTTGTTCCCGGCACAAACTATCCGAAATAATGGTCGCTGGTTAGTGTGGGAGGGTTCATAAAAATCTATCCACTTACCTCTTTCGTCGTAATATGGTGGGTGAACCTTGGCCAGCAGCTTGGTAAACGCCTCATTTGGAGCCACGACACTTCACAGCAGTGGCATGCATTCCATAAAACCATTACATAGTTATACTCTGACATTAATAGATATATTGGCTCTAAATCTGGTAATTACAAGAATAGGAGAGTCCTAATTTGACCAAATTTTAATCAATGTTTATAACAAATGACCAAGTATAACAAGAAAATTATGCTTCTATGGGATACACACCACTGCTCCACAGCACTGATGGTAATTCGATGGGTTATTGTGGCACACGAGATGTAATGATGCTGTAGAAAAATGAGATCCGACCCAGCCGGTGTAGCGATCGGCATATCTTGGCGATATTCGGGGCCGAAGTGTCATGAGGAAAAGGTTGTGAGGACAAGTGAAGAGATATGGACTGCTACCCTCACACCTTAGTAATTAATTGGTCTTTTCCTTGATATTAATTTAATGTGCGTGTGTAGGATTCCACCGTAAACTGAACCTTATAATAATGGTAATGTGGATATCAACTTAATAGGGATAAATTGTGCATTAGAAATCGGGTTTCCACGACTAGTGAAAGGCTTTTCCTTGTCAACAGCAAATGGTCCAGTCGAAATAAAAAGATATACCGGGTTATTATTATAAATTAGAAAGACAGTTCAGTTTACAATAATTTGTACCTTCTTAAACTTATACAACTGTAAGTAACTATATTTCATAATAAATCATAAAGAAAAATTGATGAACTAATGATAATTGATCCGTAAAAAATGACGACACTAACGCGTGTGGCGCGCGATTGATTTGCAAGTAAATAAAGTTCTTTTGATGACGTATTTTAGCTAAACAGGTATTGACTCATTTTCCCTTCGCACTTTGCCCTGGCTTGAGACGGGTAAAATATCCTCTTAATAACTAATTGGTATTAATTCGTGTGTGATAATTCTCCCTAAATATGTTGACTATAATTTACTTTGTTCTAAAGAAAATATTAAGATATTTTTACATATTTGGAGTTAAAATCGAATGCTTAATATCCCTCCTGAATGTCTCCCTCTGCTATAGCTTGTATTTTTATGATCAAATACACATTCTTCCACGTTGAAATTCGCGTCAAATTTCCGTTACGCGGTCTCATATAATGCGATATAGTATTTTGCGACGGCCCCAGGTGATAGACGAGATAAAGCGGGTGCTGTCGCTGGTGGAGACGAGCTCGAGCCCGCCGCGCGCGCACGAGGTGCTGCAGGAGCTGCGCGACATCTCCAGCATGGCCATCGAGCACTTTGACGACAAGGTGTCCCCGGCTTTCCGCAAGCGGCTGCAGGAGACGTCCGCGGCGCCGCGCACCGCCAGCCCGCGCGACCCGCACAGTGAGCCTTGCCTTCCCTCTCCCTCCCTGCACCGGACTCCATCGCGTCGAGCCGTACAAAACGTTACCTTGTTATTAAAGAAAGAAAACATCTAAACACCAGCAGTCATAACAAAAGTGACGACACGATACAAATCAATGACACATTAAAAAATGATTGATTTTTGTGGTGGTAAGGCGATTGCCCGAACTAAGTCATGATCATAGTCCACGAGTGTAAAGACCGTCGTAATGACTTCCTTTTGGCCTGTCCAGTTTCAGGATCAGTTCATGTGCTTCCAGCTGTTTGAGTTGGTAGGTTGATTGCCCGAACTGGGTCGTGACCATAGTATATAAGTGCAATAACCGTGATAGTGACTCGCTTCGACCTGTCCAGTTTCAGGATCAGTTCATGCGCTTCCCGCTGTTTGAGTTGGCAGGTTGGTTGCGATCAGCTTGTGTATATTCAGTAACGCTGTACCCAGAGACCTTCAAACGCGGTATATGTGGGCCGACATGACAACGGAGACTGTCAATGGATTTTCGTCCTTTGATAGTCGCTTTCGTTTTTGGACTACACCTTACTTACCATCAAGTGCACTGTAGTCTCTTTGTCGAGCCAGTGACAAAAAAAATCGAAATAGAAACAAAAAAATAATAATATATCGTCACGCGTCATTAAGGAGTGAGCATAGATACATTAGTGGCTGTATCCACTTAGCGCTTATATGTCGTGACCAGTGTGACCAGTGGCGCAGCTCGTCGCCGTTCTCACAACACTAGTTCACGTGACCTTGCTATCAGACGCCATGCGGGCTTTCATGTTTCCTTCACCGGTGAGCATGTTAGAACTCCGTACTTAATCTAGAAAAAACCAGAATAAATTGAGCTGGGAATCCTTCAACGAATAATCCTAATATTATATGAATGGGATTGAAGTCTCTCTGCCGGCAGTGGTCTTGGCTCCGTACCCGATGCACCAGGAGATGTGGAACCTGCGCAGAAGGTCCGTAGTGAACGCGAGGCTGTCTCTGTGCCTCTCCGTCCAGTATAAAAAGTTTTACAGACGGGTGAGTCTCTTCTAATGTTTAATTATTATACATCATTATCACATCAACTTATTTAGCCAACATTTTGCAATAAAATTAAGTCATTTCATATACAGTGCAACCTTGATATAAAGAAATTAAAGGGACTTTGAAAAAAAAACGTTATATAAAGTAATTTGTTAAGGTTCGTTATAGAGAAGTTACGTTGGTCTATGCTGGTCTAAGATTCGTTATAACAGGCTTTTTTAACTTTTTGGTTTATCAGACATTACAAACTTTAGAACTTACAACAGTTTCAAACAGCAGTGTTCACACTACTAAATGTCAAAGAATAATGATTGTCTTACGAAAAATTCGGTATATTGAGGTCATAAATTGACGAAATTAGTTAAATAATACTTTCCATTTATAATTTGCAATGATTAAAAATTCGCTATAAGAAGATTTTTGAAATATATGTTCGTAACGTAAAGGTAGATTTTGTATTAACTCTTAGGGGCAGTTTTAGGGGATTTCGAAAAAAAACGTTAAATCGAAGAAATAGTTATATTAAGGTTAGACTGTATTACATAAACAGCCTTACAGCATCTATAGTCTGTCTTCGCCAAGATGTAATCTATACTAATATTATAAAGCTGAAGAGTTTGTTTGTTTGTTTGAACGCGCTAATCTCAGGAACTACTGGTTCGAATTAAAAAATTCTTTTTGAGTTGAATAGACCATTTATCGAGGAAGGCTTTAGGCTATATAACATCACGATGCAATTATTAGGAGCGAAGAAATAATGGAAAATGTGAAAAAAACGGGCAAAATTATTCATCCTTGAGGGCTTCCATTGCGTGCGCTGCAAAAACGGTTCAAGATATCAAAAATATATGTAAGAAGGAATTATTCCTCTTGAAATGATCTCAAAAATGTCCGCGACAGTATATGTCTATCTTTTAAGATTAAGTCACTAGAACCGTTTTTATGGTAAACAAATTTGGTCGAAATTAACGCATTATTTGTTAAGAGTTGTATCAACGTAATAATATTAATCTTTATCCAAATAAATGTGTTGTTGATTAAGAGTATTAATTGTGAACAAAACTGTCTTTGACATCACTTAATTTCAATGAACATCTTAGAAGATATTACAAAACCTTATATAGCAAAACAACGTTTGCCGGATCAGCTATGTGTTGATAAGCGCGAAACTCGAGAACGGCTGAACCGATTTGGCTGTTTTCTTTTTTGTTGTGTTTGTTGAAGTCTACGGAAGGTTATTACGGAGAGAAAAATTAAAAAAAAAATGTCTGAAAAAGTCTAAAAACAACACTTTTCTATATTCTCCTACAAAAAATTCTTAATAATATTTAAAAGTCAATTTGAACTTTAACACCATAAAGTTTAAATGTTAGTGGACGGATCCCGGGAAGGCAAAACAATTGAGTGACGTTTAAATATTAATGTCAATATTTGTCAATTTTTATACATATAGCATTAAGGCCAGGTTCCTTCAAACTATTTTCAAAAAACAACCGACAGGCCAATAAGTTTTGGCAGAATGAAATCTGACGGGGAATCTATTAACATTAACAAAACAATGTGACTTTGTTTTAGAGAAATAGGGCAGAACAAGGTCTGCCGGGACAGCTAGTCGTTATATAAAGTAATTTGTTAAGGTTCTTTATAGAGAAGTTACGTTGGTCTGCTGGTCTATTTTGGTTTATGCTGGTCTAAGATTCGATACAACAGATTTTTTTTTATCTTTTAAAAATTTTTGGTATATCAGACATTACAAACTTAAGAACTTAAAACAGTTTCAAACAGCAGTGTTTACACTATTAAATGTCAAAGAATAATGATTGTCTTACGAAAAATTCATTTTATTGAGGTCATAAATTTACGAAATTAGTTAAATGATACTTTTCATTTATAATTTGCAATGATTAAAAATTCGCTATAAGAAGATTTTTGAAAAATATGTTCGTAACGTAAAGGTAGATTCTCTTAGGGGCAGTTTTAGGTGATTTCGAAAAAAAACATTAAATCGAAGAAATAGTTATATTAAGGTTACACTGAATTACATAAACAGCCTTACAGCATTACAGTCTGTCTTCGCCAAGATGTAATATGACATAACAAACTACTTAAATGTAATTCTATACAAAATGTAGATCTTCTTTTATAAAAAGGTGGAGAGGAGTTTTTTTAAGGTGGTAGAGGGATTGCTCGAACTTGGTTGTGACAGCAGTACACAAATGTAAAGACAGTCATAGTGACTCGATTCGGTCTCTCGCGTTTCAGGATCCGTTTATGTAAATACATCTTGTTGTTCATATATTTAGAGACCTTCCGTCTTGGTGGTGATGACTATGTTTTGGACTACATTTTCCATCAGGTGCAATGTAGTCAGTCCAAATAGTGTAAAAAAACACTTGCACTGACCGATATTTCATCCCAAAGCTTAAAATATACCGAGAAACATGAAACTTGTTCTTGTGTTATATTTTTATATTCTGGTAACATTATGTTATTTTAGTGATTGCATTCTGGCAACATTATATGTATTAGTTAAGGGCTCAAAAGGGCTAGTACCCAGAGCCGTAAAACTTAATATTTAAAAAAAATAGTTAAGGGTACTTAAGCGTAAATCAGAAAAATAAAAGACACGCTGAGCGCCTTCTGTGCTGCTGAGCACCTTCTGTGCTCGCCCTCTAAGCCCGGTTGAGCTGAAAATGCCTTTCCCGGCAATCAGTAGTTAGTCCGCTTCAAAAAAAAAAAAAATAAAAGACACATTTCAGAGCGAGCCTCGGAGGAGGATACACCTCGAATGAGCCGAGCAAAAATAAATATAACTGAAGGGCAAATAAAGAAGAGGAGTATTATACGAGGCTGAGTTATACCCGCTCCAGTTCTGACGATATTGTCAACACTTGTATTTCTTCTCTCTTATGACGGTTTTTTATGACGTAAGCGCTCATTAACATCGGATTGTTAATATTCTACGCCTAAGGGGATGAAACAAGGGTTGAAAGTTTGAAAATCTGTCAGTTTTAAAAGCGAATTGCACCTAGACGAAGCCAAGCCGCATCGTCACGCTATATTCCTTTTCGGGGTAAAACAAGATACATCAGTGATTGTATCTTTCTGCGCTTATATGTCGTGCCCAATTCGACCAGTAGCGCAGATGAAAGCCGTTCTCATAGCACTAGATAACATCACGTTTTTATTAGACGCTATGCAGGTTTCCTCACGATGATTTCCTTCAGCGGTGAGCATGTGGCGCCCAAGCTACCACAAATCTGGATTGTCAGAGGACGAAATCCATTGACAGTCTCCGTCGTCAAGCCGGTCGACATATGCCGCGACTGTATCGAATGCGTGGTAAAACCGTTTCGATTGTTGGATCATGTGTAAAATATATACTGAATTCCAGATGGTGCATTATAAAAGAATTGTGGCGAAGCAACACGGCTACATCAAGCTTTTGATGAAGAAACAGAAGCAGCAAGATGCTGCTATAGGTATGTATGTATGTATGTTGATTATTACAAAATGAGGTTCGATTTGTTTGTGGTTGTGGTGACCCAGTGGATAAGGGCCCGGTATCCATCCGCGACCACGCTAACGCTCGTTGGTTCGTATCCCTGCACGGCGCTTGGGTATTTCCAGATAAGGTGCACATTTAGGCACCACATGATTACGGATGAAGGAAGACGTTGTTAGGAAACCAGCATGGCATTTAATAGAAATGTCATGTCATGCTGTGAGAACGGCGATCAGCTGCGCCACTGGTCACATTGGGTACTAAGTATAAGTGCAAAGGGGATATAGCCTCAAATGTATCTATTTATACAAAATTTTCAGCTTGATATAATTGTTATCATAGCAAAAGTAATTCTTCCAAGCGAACGAAGTCGCGGGCTTAACTAATTATTATTATACAATAATCGTAGATGTATAAACTAATATATAGTTATATATAGTATAAATATATAGTATAAATATTTAACATCTTTATACTTGCCATCATTTGAATCTCTTCTACCCGTTCCAGCGGATCTGAAGAAGCGCATTGAAGAATGCGATATAAAGTACAACGAGCTGACGCACACGAACCAGGCGGCCGGGGGGAAGGCTATATCCGGTAACTATATTTTCAATACTAGAACAATATCTATAAAAATCAACTTAGGCATAGAGATGTTACTGACGGCTGTGTTTCAACAGTTATGCAGTTATGTTATTTACAAATAACTGTTTTTGTAAACTGATGCTGATTTTCTATCATTAATAACAGAACCAGGTTACTATTGACATGGTTTCCAATATTAGAAGACCTATTTAATTAACGCTAAAATAAAAAAAAAACACAATAGTTCTTAAAAACAATATACACCATAAAATTTAGAAAGCTCGATTTTAAAAAGTTCGATTTATGGTAGTGTCATCTAAATCTAAGCTAAGCTAAATCCAAGCGCGACTGATTTGCAACTTGCGAGGAAGCGCTTTCTAGCCTGCGTGAGTCGGCGCACGTGCCTGCTCCTTCTATATCCTTGTTGTTTTCGTTCAGCGAGCATAATTCTACGGTCTTATGACTTAGGAGCCTTTAAAAGAAGGTTGAATATTTATTTATTGGGCGGACGTGGTCCTTCGTCGGACCCATCTTCACCTCCCATTAGTTGTGATTGAGGTCAAGCGTGTCCGCTTGTAATTCATAAAACGGAATAGCGGTGGAACTGCGGCCCGCTCCCGAAAAACCACATAAGAGCAATATTGCGTATTACAATATATTGTATACTAGCTGATCCGGCAAACGTTGTTTTGCTATATAAGGTTTTGTAATATCTTCTAAGATGTTCATTGAAATTAAGTGATGTCAAAGACAATTTTGTTCATAATTAAATACCCTTAATCAAAAACACATTTATTTGGATAAGGATTAATATTATTACGTTGATACAACTCTTAACAAATAATGCATTAATTTCGACCAAATTTATTTACCATAAAAACGGTTCTAGTGACTTAATCTTAAAAGATAGACATATACTGTCGGGGACATTTTTTTAGATCATTTCAAAAGGAATAATTCTTTCATACATATATTTTTCGTATCTTGAACCGTTTTTGCAGCGCACGCAATGGAAGCCCTCAAGGATGAATAATTTTCCCCGTTTTTTTTTCACATTTTCCATTATTTCTTCGCTCCTAATAATTGCATCGTGACGTTATATAGCCTAAAGCCTTCCTCGATAAATTGTCTATTCAACTCAAAAAGAATTTTTCAATTCGAACCAGTAGTTCCTGAGATTAGCGCGTTCAAACAAACAAACAAACAAACTCTTCAGCTTTATAATATTAGTACAGATTAAAAAGGATATTTAAAACTTTCTACTTTCATAGAAAGGTGAATTTTATTTATGCAGTCAATCAAAATCAGCATCCACTGATATACTGACGTCAGAAAATAAGTATTAGCACCCACATCAACCAATATTAAAATAATCTGTATCAGCAACCCTAGTTGCTATTCTAGTCTGGCAACGACGCGCTACGAATCCTCAATGATTAATTATGTATCATTTCCACAGCGTCAGCAGCCGGCGAGGTGTCGTCGGCGCCCCAGCAGCCGTTGAGGCACTTCTCGAGCCAGATCAAACTGGACTTGTCTGTCATCCCCATCGGCACGTCGAAGCGGGCGCACAGCGCGCGTTAGTATCGCACTCATATCTCAAAGCGAATGTCGATGACTTGGCTACCACAAGCTCACCGGTGAAGGAAAACCCGCATTGCGCCTAACAGTAATGTCATGTGTACTACTGGTCAAGTTGGGCACGATATATTAAGCGCAGAGTGGTTACAACCAGTGATGTGTCGTTTAAGTACGAATTATACGCAAGCCGTGGTGGCTGCCGGCAGAATAGAATAGCACCCCCCTCTTCTTGCTGAGGTGTCGTAAGAGGCGACTAAGGTATCTCTTTAACACCGCAATTCAACCAGGTGCTTAGAGAAGGAAAACTCGACCAAACCTGCATCCCGGTCCCTCCCGATCGTACTGATTCTCCATTCCATCGGGCCTGAGGGAGCTCGGACGAGAGTGCTTTTCTGGCTGCGCGTCCAGTTATGCACTTAAATATCTCCTCCGCAATTGACTGTTTCCGAAAACTGGACCTCGAATTTCTTAACCGGTGTTGAAACAGTCGCCGTGGCCGAAACCGGCTAGGACATCATCATACGCAAAACTTTCGGGTTTTTTAATATGCTTGTAGGGCTTGGTTGCTAGGCAACGCGTCGGGTCTCATTGATTCTTGGAAGTGGCCTAATATTCAAAGACGCGTTCCCGAGCACGCGGCAATCCACGCCGCTGAGAGAGTACACATGCGCTACAAGCTTTACTTTACCCGGCGATGGAGTGTACAATATCTAAAATATCCGCTCTTAGTGGATGATAAATCGTAAAAAGAATCCAATGTAGTAATTTCATGTTCCTAGCTTCTTAGATATGATGACGTCAATCATGAAAAGTCTTTTTATAAATAGATAAATTATTATCATAATTTTCGTTACAGTGATACCGAACATGAAACCTCGGAAACCCATGATAAAGCTGCCGAGCCTCTCTGAAGACGATCCTGAACCGCCTTCCAAGTTACCCAGGACGGAATCGAATCGATCCAGCCCGGTACCATCGACTTCGCAATCCAGTCCGAAGCTCAGGTCGCAGAGCACCCTTGCCAAGATCCGGGGCATCACCAGCGAGATACGGCACCTCAGCAACCTCTCGAAACGATTCGAGACCAAATTGAAACGGGCACCTGGTGTTAATGCGGAGGCCTGCGTGCCTGAGAAGAAACAGAAATTGGACTAACTCATGTGTGCGACAGCGATAGTCGATGTGCAATTTAAATCGATATCGATTTTAGTTATCCCATGTGTATCGTTTGTTGTTTCTTTTCAATCTGTTAATCGATATCGATTGTGTAAATGGGAATAAAGTCTGCAAGAGACTACAAAGGGAAGAATTGATGTTTCTGCAAATTATCGAGAACAATTGTAAGTTGTGCGATATGTATTGTTCGTATATAGTCTCTTATTCTTTCACTATTGTAGTACTGTGTAGTAGTGTTACTTATTATAATCAATTCAGTGCAGTGCTGTCGATTTCACAGTCAAATTTGAAGCTCAGAATGCAGACTGCCAACGCCAAAGTCCAGGGTATTACCAGCGAGATATGGTACCTTAGCAACCTCTCGAAGCGGCTAGATACCAAGCTAAAACAGGCACCTGGTGTTAATGCGGATGCCTGCGTGCCTGAGATGGAACAGAAACTTTTCTAACTCGTGTGTAAATGCGTAGGTGATAGTCGATGTTCAGTTTATCGATATCGTTTATAGAAATTCGATTCTCAGGTGACTACGAAGAGCATTGTCGATATTGTGTGTAATTTATCGACATCCATTGTAGATTGTTTGTTGTTATCTATCATGATACTGGTATTGTAATGTATGGTATGGTATGTTATATGTTATTTTAATTGGTTTATTTTGTTGTTTTTGACTTCGTAAAAAAAATCCGACGCTTAGGTTATAGACCATTATCGCTAAGGTTCGGGGCTGAATAATTTACGTATGTGTAAATCTTTCGGTCACAGTTTATGTACAATTTATCAACATCGATTGCAGGTGACTCGTGTGTATCATTGTTATCTACTTGAATCTATTATTCGATATCAGTATCATTTGTTCAAATTGGAATAACATGTTAAAGTTTGTGCAACAAGCGATGATGGATGTGCCATTTATCGATATCAATTGTGTTTTCTTATATGTATCATTATTATCTCTAATAATTTAATGTGTTAATCGATATTAGTATCAATTGTAAAAAATGTAATTACATTTAGGAGTGAGAAAAACGCTGATAATCTATTTCGTTTGTGCAATCTATTGACCTCGATTATAGGTTATTCGTTGTTATCTATCTTGATTCTGGTAACGTCTATTTATTTTAATCGATTTAGCTCGATGTTCTGGACTAAAGTTACAATCGATTTCGTAGCTTAGGTAGTAGACTAGCCAAGTGCCGAAGCATCAATAGCGAGATATCTCAGCAATCTCGATACGGTTCGATACCAAGCTAAAACGGACAATTGATATAAATGCAGACGTTTTTTTGCCTGAAATGAATCAGAAATAGGATTATCACGTGTGAGTGAATGCGACGGCGATAGGCGGACTTCGACACTTGCTACTAGGGAAACTTCGGTAAGATGCTAGTGTTCAAAAAGATCTGGGTTACATCAGATGCCTATTTCTAAATACTCTACATTGAATCAAAGGGTTAATAAATGTCGTCATTGGTATCGGCCATAAAAAAGGACAGGCAGAAATGTTGCTAAATATGATTTATTTCAATTAATAAATACGGCCGAATTTTTTGAGATTATAGATAGTTATTAAGCGATATATACTTATATAAAAACAATTTCATATAACTGTACAGGTGTCCTGCTGACCACTGTCCAAATAAAAAAAAAGCGGAGTGAATTTAGTTTATCACTTTTAAAACGGTTTGGTAATCTAACAGCGAAAACTGTATTGTTATTACTTGCGAAGTTTAAGATCCTGGGTTTGATTTTTTTTTTGTTAACCCGGTGGAGATCCCTACGGACCGTCAAGGGAAGTGGTGAGGGCCACTCCCCCCGGTGTGTCGGACCTGCCCCGGCTAAAACCACCGGGGTGCCAGCACTGCCCTCTCTTCGCTTTCGCCGAGCCTGGGAATCCGGATACTTCTGACGGCTCGGGGAGTCTGGGTTTGAGTCTCGTTACCAATATGTAGAAACGTATAAAGTACTTGTTAAGTATTTATTAACCTGTTTTTGATAAATTACTAAAAGGAGAATATTATTTTATTACTGCGATCGTTGATTTTAAGGAATTTTAAGATATTATTTGCCTTTAAAAATTTGTTAAATCAATTGTTAACGGCAATGATGTAAAAAGCTGTAACGGTTTATATAGTTATGCGTTTAATATTATGTTTTAAATTTATTATTCTTTAAGACATAAATGGTTATATACGAATGTTTCTAAATCAATAATTTTTAAATATAAGGAAAGAGGTGACACGCGTAGAAAATAAATAAAAAGAAAATGTTTTTAAGAAGAACAATATGAAATTTCAATGATCTGTTGCGAGTTGACGCCTCATGATTTCCTGATTATAATTACATTATGACGTTAGTGTCGTATTTGTATAAAGAATGCTACAGAGCAAAAAAAAACTTTACAAAATAATTGAACAAGAATAAGCTCGCGAAAATAAAAAAATATGTTGTTTTACATTGACCCGCGGGCTTGGTACTTTTTTTTTTACTTGGTGAAAATCCTCATATGACCTTCCCGGCCGCGAAGGGGGTGGCAGCCGGGGTGTGCCGAACTTTTACCAGCTAAAAACCCCAAGGCGACTACTTCTGCGAATTAGTCTGGACTGCGGGTCCTGTAATCAATTCGCCGCAGCCCCACTACGCCGCGCATGACAGGCACAATCACGGGGGGGGGGGGAGACGTGGCCTCCCCCGATACCACCTAATATACTTCGGCAGAGCGCGTCACAACGCACCGCCGACTTTTCGGGGGTTGCTGACCGGTCGCTCAGAGGCGGGCTTGGTACTAGATTATGTATTTCTTATTTCCATGCTTAGTGGCTGTAGTGGGCCGATGGATAAGGGATCGATATCGTATGCGCAAGTTCGTATCCCGGCACGTACCTCTACGGTTTTCCAGATCAAGTTTGAATTTATGCACCACATGCGTACTGATGAAGGAAAACATCATGAGTAAATTGCACGCCATCTAACAGAAATGTCTCGTTTAAGAGCCCTGAGAACGGCGATCAGCTGCTCTACTGGTCACGTTGGACATGATATATAAGCGCAAACGTGGATAAAGGTACTAATGTTTCTCTGCTCACCCCGACAGTATAAAGAATTTCATGTACTCTAACTGTGACTTACGGGACACCTGTATAATAGTTTATATACAACGTTACTGGTAACTAACGCAAAACCTCTTAAGGCTGAGTTTGGTACATCAAGACTAACAACTTTTGTTTTATGACTTTTGCCAAAACTTAACACATCCTAAGATATATATTTTTTTTAGGTTTAGTGGGGATGTCTATCAATCGTTAGCTCTATGTTTTAAGTTTAGTCAGCAGATGCTACGAAATCGTCTGCTCCAGTTGCATCGCGCCGCCTTTCATAGTGTTAAGAAGGTCAGAACTGCAAATTTGATTTATTTATTTTTTGTATGGGAAAAAAAAGATTGAATTAGAAAAAGTCGTAAAACAAAAGTTGTCAGTCTTGATATACTAAAGTCAGCCTTAAGAGGTTTTGAGTTACTTACCTGTATCCCTGTATACGTAAAAGTTAGTCATAAAAGTAACTTATATTCAAATTGACTTTTATATATTATGATATATAATTTTATTTATTTTATAGTGCACGTATGTTTTTAGAACTATATAAATTGTTAAATATGTAATGAATATGAGTTTTATTCACTAATGGATTCAGCTAGGGCCGGATTTAGTAGTCTGGAGATCCTGGGACAACGAAGGAGTGGATGCCCCTTCATTATTTTCCAAATAAAAGATTATTTTCTCTGTAAAGCCTTTCCAAATTTTTTTGATCTGCAAATAAAATTATTTCAACAAAGAATGTGGACATTCTTTAAACTCAATTACAATTTATTTAAAACTAAATTACCGCGTTAACGGATGGAACTTTGCGAAATTTTTTCGGCAAAAAGCCTGATGATTCCGCTAAAATCCAGCTCCCGGAGTAAATCACTTTTAATACTAAGTGGGGTTAGCTTTCATATCCGTTTTTTTTATCTTTATTGTGGGGGCCCTTCTGTGAAGGTTTCGGGGCAGCAGCTTTGCCTGCGCTCCCCTAAACCCGGCCCTGGATTCAGCATGTATTGTTATGTTTGCGTCTTAAGATAGACTATTAATTTGACGTCCCTAATTTTACAATCGGGTAATATGTAGCGTAATCAGATTTATACGTTATTTCTTAAAAATTGGTCGTTCCATATATACATTTGTAGATACACCACTAATATGTTGGCAAATGTGTTAATATGGCAATATTAATATAGCTGTCTAGGGCATTGTGTTGAAATTCCAATTTATTAAAAAAAGATTCGGTTTATACCTTTTTTTGGTAACCTGGGGGAAATCTTTATGGACCATCAGGGTGCCGTAAGGGCGTCGCCTCGGTGTGCCGGATTCTTGCCGACTAAAACCCCGGGGTGTTACTCTTACCCGTCTGCCGAAGCCAAGGGCATTGCCACGCCAACTTCCTCGGCTCCGGCGACGTTCGGCCTTCCACAGGCTTCTACTTATTTGCAGGAAGGGGGGGTATAGAACCGCCTCTCACTCGCCACATTCAATAAATTCCAATTCCACTTATTCTAAATAATTTTACATTCTGGTTTTACCCACTACAACTTATTATACCATAACCGTGATATAAACGTAACAGGCATGATACTAAATGGTACGATTTACTCTGCCTACTAGAACTTATCAACTGCGTTTCATACCCGTTAATAACAACGTGTAAAGCAAGCTATAGCGGCAGTGGGCCGGTCATACTTGTCGAATACCCTTTAGCCGTTGGGGTAAACGCGTTCTGGAGTGAAGATAGCGTCTCGGTGAGCGCAATATGTGATGTGTTGAGGTGAATCGACTTGCGACACGCAGTTGAATGTGTTTAACTAGAAACTTCCAGCTACCTTTTGGTGTTCGTATTTGTGATTAGCTTACACGATGGCCATAATGTAATCAGATTAATGATTATAATCACGAAATGTAATCGTTATTTTAATTTAGTTAATCTGTAATCATGATTAAAACCCTTGTAAACGTTAATCGCATACATTAATGTCATACATTGGCATGCAATTGAGGATTTCCTAGTTTCTAAAAAATAAGAGTAGACGACAAAATATAATCATATTAATGATGTTAAATGTAAAATATAATTGTAATCGTTTTTCAGTAATCTGATTACATTTTGCCCATCTATGAGTAGCGAGCCCTGGGAGAGGCCTATGCGGACTGAAATGATTGTGATTATCTATAACGGTACGGTTTGATGACGTTAGCATACACATATGTATATCTTCGTGCTTACCATGCAGTGCCAGCTAGGCGCCTCCACACAGCGGTTAGACAGCGTTTCACGCGCGCTGTGCTTTAAAAGTATCGACATAGATAAACATTCTATATACTACATTCGACGGTCTTCATTAGCGACGAAACTGTCTAACGGGCATAGTTTCGTACATTTTTATACAAAGATTTTTTTTTTTTGCCTGACACGTTCCTAGCACGGTTGTGTTTATACAGTGCAATATGCATATATCTTAATATAATATTCAGTAGGTGTGGATACTGTGTTAATCGCCAAAAAAATGAACTAGAATGGATACTAACAGTAGGCATTATCGTAGGTAGATGTAATTTTAAACTCAAGGCTAAAGTTTCGTAAATATATTTTAAGAAGATTCGGTAATTAAATGAATAATTGTTAACCTTTCCCCAATATGGTGTTTCATATTTTAAATAACTGCGCTATTTCATGTATATTAGTCCTAAGTTAGCTTTTAAAAGTATTAAATTATAATACCCAATAAATTTTATAAATACGTCGAATTATGACTTTTATTTATTTTATTTACTATCAGGCGAGCAGTTGCAACAACTGATAAACGCCTGTATCCTGCTATTTCACTTGGTTTCTTAAATTGTTTATTTTTGTGATTAGGATAGTATTTGTACGGGCGATTTTTAATTTGGTTCACATTTAGAGCTGAGACTTCGTCTTCCGGGAGATGATTCCACGCTCGAAAAATCATGTTGCTTTGAAAGTGCTTATCTGGGTAAACAACAA
The DNA here is from genome assembly GCA_036320925.1 of Automeris io. Classification (NCBI taxonomy): domain Eukaryota; kingdom Metazoa; phylum Arthropoda; class Insecta; order Lepidoptera; family Saturniidae; genus Automeris; species Automeris io. The sequence goes on along the minus strand of JAUDJH010000023.1, from coordinate 8,915,897 downwards.
TAATAATAATTTTTATTTATTCCAATTTTAAACTATACTTAATTAAAGTTACGTTGACGCCTGCAGTAGTCGTGAGACTGTGTCGCGGGCGTCAGCGCCCACCATTACAAAGCATACATATTTTACTAAATATACAGAGGAGTTGTGTATGTGTGTGTTTATGTATAGAAAAGGGTGAGTAAAGAGTAAGTGTAAAAGACTTCAGTTTGTGAATAATCAAGCTGCATCAAGTAATCTCCGATTTTGCGTTTAAGTCCGTTAAGGGAAAGCGGATAGATGCAACTATGTTTGATCGAGTGGTACATAGCTTAAGCTGATAGCCTCCGAGATGGGCGCTGCCACTGAGTTTGAATAATTTTCAAAGCCTTATTTTTGACCTGATTGTTATTTATTTATTTTATTGTTATGTGTCTGTGGTGGCCTAGTGGATAATGGGCCGGTATCCATGCGCGGCATCGCAAGTGGTCGTAGGTTCGTATCCCGGCACGTGCTTTGAATCTTTCCAGATTAAGTATGGATTAAGGTAGCACATGCTCACCAGTGAAGGCAACATCGTGATGAAACTCGCATTGTATCTATTAGATATGTCATGTGTACTAGCGCTGTGAGAACGTCTATCAGCTGCGCTACTGGTCATGTTGGGCACGACATATAAGCGCAAAGCGGTTACAGCTACTAATGTATCGCTGCCCACCCCAAAAGGGATATAGCGTGACGATATATAATAATTATTATTATCATGTTTTATTTCCGTATTAATAAAATTAAAAAAGGCATTTATTCTACTATAAGGCTAAAAATACAATAATACTAGCGCTAATAAAAAAAATCTATATTTTTTCTAACATCCAGTAGTCACCTTTTTAGAGTTAATTCCTGCCTGTATCTTCTATTCTTGGCAATACGCCCAGTTCCAGAAATGTTGCTTAAAATTGAAGAAGCTTTTAAATACTAATGAACCATATTTTTCTCGACAATTAAGTATTTAATAAACGAGTAAGGCAAGACCAGTAGTCACGTGCACGATATATAAGTGCAAAGTGAATACAGCCACTAATGTATCTCTACTCACCCCGAATAGGATATAGCGTGACGATATTATTATTTATTGGAACGGATGATGATAAATGAGAAAATGGAGGAGAGAAGGCTGGAGCTTTCAGCTAATCAGATCAAACGCAGCCTTTTGTTTTGAATTTTTTTCAAGGCGGGACAAAAAGTTTTTTTTATATTTTTGGATAATAGGGTTGCCAGTAACCCGATACACTATTCCACTCAGAATAAATGGACAATTACAATTAACAGTGTACAGTTCCATTAAGGCATCCACAGCATACATCAGGGGGGCCTATTTTATACTGTATTAATGTCAATACTAACGAAGGTCAAGGTTATAAGTCTGTGCATCTCTAAACAACCCGAAAACTTTCTCTTGAACCTTGGTAGGGAGTCCGCGAACAAATCGACCGAATCTCCAAGAAGATTATAGGTCATAGGTAATCTACATAAAGTACTGTTGAAGCCCAGGTTTGTTCGTTTAAAAGGTGGGTGAAAAAGGGACGCGGCGCGTTTGGAATATTTACCGGGGGTTCTAAATGAACATTTTTGGAGCAGTACTGTTTGCCATAAGCTAGTTTTATCGTTTTTAGATTTATTATTCGGCGGGTACGCTGGGCGATGGGCTCGTCTGCTGCCTTTGGAACTTGGCGCCCAGGTTACGGATCACGGCTTGCCCCCCTAGAACCGGTCCCGATTAAAGAGCTAATACAAAATAACATTCGATCGTGGCTGTCGATATGAGGTACCAATATAGATTTTTTTTTCTGCGTTTCGTCTGGTAATGTTGTTAAGGCCCTCCCAGATTAACAGCATTTTTCGCATCGGAAAAAAAGTAGTACTATGGCTTTGTAAAAAGTTGAATACCCGAAACAGCAGTGATCTCTTAGAAATAAAAGCAGGCAAAGTACACTTTGGAAATACTTAAGTACATACTCAGGGCCAAACGAGAAGTTTACACCGGGTTCAACGTGTTAATATTATTTATTTTCTACTCCGTTATATTAGGTTTACCGTTAAGTTAAAATTAAGCCATTTCTGTGCCCTCTGTAAACAAACAGACATTGCATAATCCATAGAAAGCGAAAACAGCATTAATACATAATGATATGTCATATGGTATACAAGAACTTTCTATTTTCACTTGGCTATTATATTTATGGCATTTCTTGTATGCATGATTTATGTTTTAATTTTGGTATATAAGGCGACTTTATTTTCTCTACATTCATTTCGTTATTAGAAATTGTGTGAGTTAGTTACCTAAGTGTTAAAATAAAAAAAGAACAAGCATTTATTTCGTACATCACATAACATACAAGATAGAAGAATAGCTTTATTAAGGAGAAAAACAACACAAGCGAATACCCGGTGCTGTGATGCGCCAAAGGGAACACAGCTCAGCAAATGCCAAGTGACTAGCTGAGCCGCACAACGTTGATATTCAGTTGTCTTCTATTTGATGTGTCAGCGTGTTGAAAACAGCGAAGAAATAATAGATACACAGTTCTAAAGACTATTTCAAAGTTTCATAGATAATGAAATGCACATACATACATACAAATGAATATACATATACACAATTTCATATGCATTAACTTTATTTTAAAATATACAGGTACACATATAAGAAAAACAAATAAATATAAGAGGCTTCCAATTGGTGACCAGTATGCCGCTCATTCTACAGGAAGATCTCAATTTTCTTTTTAAAGGTATGTACACTTAAAGACAACCTTATTGGAGGCGGTATATTGTTCCAGCATTTGAACGCAGCATGCCGGAAGTTATTTATTTTTATTTTTTTACACTGGCTCGACATAGTGACTACAGAGTACCTGATGGTAAGTACAGTGTAATCCAAAAACGAATGCGACTAGCAAAGGATGAAAATCCATTGATAGTCTACATCGTCATGTCGGCCCGCATATACCACGACTGAAGGTCTCAAGGTGTTTGTTCCCGGCCCAAAAGTAAGGTTAATACGGTCGCTGGTTGGTGTGGGGGGTTCGACAAATACTTCCACTTACCTCTACTGCCGCAATGTTTGATGTGCACGCTGGCCAGCGGCTTGTTTGACAGTCTCTCGTCAGGGGTCCTGGCACTCCACTCGCACACACAATAGCCCAAAAAAATGATAAAATGGCACGAGACAACGAAGTTTTCTACGATGCGCCCAAGCGTGGTGTGTCACCATTGAACGACGAAACGGTAGTGGTGGCAGCGAAAGATTTGCGCTACTACCCTCACACCATGCTATTTATTGGTCGATGTCTACGCGAATATGTAAGAATCCACCGTAACCTACCCTATAACTAACTATTAAATAATGTGTATGAAAATAACGAAATATTGGTACGCGGCCACAACAATCCGCCCACCAAAATGAATCAATTTTAAACTAATTTAATAGTGGCAGCGGACACAACTTCACAAGAGGTCGTTGCAATAGACCAGTTCGTGTCCTGACGGTGGCAACACGCGAAATGCCATCTTTACCGGTATGCAATTGTTCGACACGTCCTAGTGACCAATCAAGTGGTTTAACTTGTTCGTTTTTAATCAAAACTAATGAACCCAACTTGGGCTCAGACGCGCTAGTTAGCCACTTAGCGCGTTGACTAAGTGTATGCAAGTATTCCACATGCCACCGCTTCCAGAAGTCGTGATGCAAGCGTTGCACTAGCTGCCAACGCTTCAAATGAGTTATATTTATATTCGACAAATCGGTCTCTGGGAGCGATGTAAGTGGTTCGAGAGTGAGAAAATGACCAGGAGTCAAAACCGATAGATCGTTGGGATCAGAACCCATCTCACATAACGGTCGCGAATTGAGCAACGATTCAATTTGCGTAGCTAATGTCAAGAATTCTTCATAGGTTAAGATCTGACTTCCAATGACTCGAGCGAGATGATTTTTGAATGATTTGATGTTCGCCTCCCATAGACCACCGAAGTGTGATGCTGCAGGAGGATTGAATATGAATTCAATAGATTCATTAGAAGCAGCTTCTTGCATTAGCGGCAACAGAGCCTTGTAAGCTCCGACGAAATTTGTGCCTTGATCGCATTGAATGCGCTGACATCGACCACGACGAGCTATAAATCTGCGAAGAGCGCCTAAAAACGCTTCACTGGTTAGGCCGATCACGAGTTCGATATGAACCGCTTTAGTAGCAAAGCATATAAAAAGACAAACGTAGGTCTTAAAAGTTCGAGCACCACGATGTCGTTGTATGTACGTGTTGAACGGACCTGCAAAGTCGACGCCGACGCATGCGAAAGGCTTGATTTGCGAAATTCGAAGTTTAGGAAGGTCTGACATTTGAGGTATGACAGGCCTTGGGTTGACGCGAAAACATTTAATGCACTTTGAGAGTCGACCGCGAATGGCACGACGTGATGAAAGGATCCAAAAGTGTTGTGCCAACAAAAAGCTAAGCGTGCGAAGTCCAGGGTGTAAATTATCGTTGTGATACTGATCTATGATCAGCGACGTGAGACGGTGATTGCGAGGCAGCAATAATGGATGTTTGTTGTCATAGTCGAGCTCTGAATGAGTCAATCTACCGCCCACCCTGATAAGACCATCTTCGTCAAGAAAAGGCTGTAATCTTTGTAAAGGTTTTGGCAACGCTAATCCACCTTTCAAGTGCATAATCTCCTGTGAGAAAGTCGAAATTTGTGCGAATTTAACCAAAGTTTTCATCGACTGTTTCAACTCTGAAGCGATCAGATGACCTGATGCACGATTATTCGGGTTGCGACAATTGTGAATAAAGCGATGAATATAAGCGACAACACGTTGGGCTTTCTTTAGGCTCGAGTGCCGTTCTAAAAAGTCATCAAACTTGTCCAATGTGACGAAAAGGCATGTATCTAGATTCCTCTGCTCTAGAATCGCGTCAGGAGGTTCTTCACTGATATGAGGTGAGATAGGCCTTTCGACCGAGCTATCTGTTAACCAACGTGGTCCATGCCACCAAAGTGAGTGCGTCAAGAGTTCACGCACGGTGAGACCGCGAGATGCACAGTCTGCGGGATTGTGTGAGGATCCAACGTGGTGCCAATGTGATGGAGGTACCTTGTCCTGAATATGGCTTACGCGATTGCTAACGAAAGTTTTCCAACGACTAGATGGTGATCTTAACCAAGCTAATGTCACTGTCGAATCAGACCAACAAAATATTTTATGGAACTGAAGCTGCTCACTATAGATATTTCGAACGTGTACAATGAGATCTGCTAACAGAGCTGCAGCGCACAGTTCCAAACGAGGAATCGAAATCCTTTTAAGTGGAGCCACCTTAGAGCGAGCACAAATCAAGTGCGTTGTAACATGGTTGTTACTATGTTCGACACGAAAATATACAACTGCTGCGTAGCCCAATTCGGAGGCATCGCAAAAGCCGTGTACTTCCAGCATAGCAGAATTCAATGCGGGAACGAAACGAGGAATAACAAGCGACGATAGTGTATTGAATTCCGCGCGATAACGAGACCAAATTCGTTGGATTGAGCGAGGTGCGTCATCATCCCAATCCAAACCAAGATGCCAAAGCTTCTGAACGATACATTTGAATGATAGTGTGAGAGGTGTTAAGAAACCAAGCGGATCGAAAATACGAGCTAGTTCCGAAAGGCATTTGCGTTTGGTGCACTGAGTGTGTAACGAAGTAACAGTAAATGTAAATGCATCCGCGCTGGGTTTCCATTCCAGGCCAAGCACCTTAATTGATGGGCTTGGCTCTGAGTCAAACGAGAGTGAATCACCAGATTCATGGCGATGTTCGGGCGGTATATCTTCAAGCAACGTGGGACTGTTGCTTGTCCACTTCCTTAGTTCAAAGCATCCTTTTCGTAGAATACCATCGACATCCTTCATCAGCCTACGAGCTGAACTTAATGAACTAGCTCCAGTAACGACGTCGTCAACATATACGTCCTTGGTAAGCGCTGCTACAGCACATGGATTGTCACTGCCTTCATCTTGAGCCACTTGCAAGATGGTACGAAGCGCTAAGAAGCTTGATGATGACATGCCGTATGTTACAGTGTTGAGACGAAATTCTTGTATGGGCTGTTCTGGTGAGAAGCGAAACAGGATTCTCTGGTAATCACGATCAGATTCCGCTACAAGTATTTGGCGATACATCTGTCTGATATCCGCGGCGAATACGAAAGCGTGCAAACGAAAACGAAGAAGAATCGAAACGATATCAGATTGCAGTCTGGGGCCAACGAGAAGCTGATCGTTCAGCGCTGGTCCACCAGCTGGCTTAGCGGTGGCGTCAAAAACCACACGCAATCTTGTGGTTGTACTGTTAGGTTTTATAACGCAATGATGGGGAATGTAATATGTGCGATCGGTTCGAGGTCGATCGACCACTTCCATGTGTCCAAGATCGAGATAATCCTTCATGAAGGCGTTGTAATCCTCACGAAGCTGGGGATCACGCAACAAACGTTTTTCGAGAGATAACAAGCGACGTTGTGCTAATGCAAACGAGTCTCCGAGTGAAGGTTGTGAAGTTTGAAAGGGTAGACGAACGATATATCTCCCGGTTTTATCTCTAGTGTGAGTATCCTTGAATATGCTTTCACAGAGAGCTTCTTCTGGAGAAAGTACCGTTGATTTGGGCAGCTCGTCTATTTCCCAGAACTTGCGTAGTTGCGAATCTAAGTTCTCGAAGCAGCACAGGCTTGTTATGTTGGGTATCAAAGATGTGCATAAGACCTTTCCCATGACTACCCAACCGAACTTAGTGCTAAAGGCGACGGGTCCATCAGGCCCGTAGGTGATGCGATCACCCAAGAATATTTGGCAGAATACATCAACGCCGACAAGCGCGTCAATGGGCGCTGGCACGTTGAAGTTAGGATCGGCCAAATCGATGTTGCTGAGGTTCGACCACTGAGCGATGTCAATCCTATCAGTGGGCATGGCACTGCATATCTTGGGTATGACGAGTGCTTCGACTACAATGTCTGATTTATGGTGTCTTCTACTGCGCATGCAAAGCGTAATAGAAGAGCTGGCAATGGACGTCGACTGTCCGATGCCTTCGATTGATCTCGTTACTCTTTTCAGAGGTAGACCGAGACGCTGTGCACACTTTTTAGTGACGAAGTTTACTTGACTACCATTATCAATGATGATCCGAGCTGTTTGATAGGTACCAAGATTACCTAGTATCTCGACCGAGGCGGTTGCGAGAAGCGAAACTTGTGTGATGGACGATTCCACCAGCGTGGTTACCGCTGGTCGGTCGAGTGCGATTTTGTGTGGCGATATCAACGAGGAGGGGGGCGATGCGGCAACTGCTTCCGAAACGAAAAGTGACGTTGGCGAAACGAGATTCGCATTTGATGACGGCGAGTGTTCATCAAAATGTAACGTTGTGTGATGAAGCGAGTTGCAGTTCTTGCACCGGCTTTTCGAACGGCAAAATTTCACGACGTGACCTGATCGAATGCAGTTCAAACAGTAATTGTGCTGTTTCACTATGTTGTATCGATCACGAGGAGCGTAATTAAGATACGTCGGACAATTCGAGAGCGAATGTGATGATTTGCATAATACACAGGGGTCTCTCACTGGTGACGGCGATTGCACCATAAGAGATTTCGAATTATGCATGCGATTTTGAGTTCCACTGGTTACTTGGCGTGGCAGTTTGTTTGACGAGCGCGCGGCACGTGATGAGTTTAGGATGCGAGGAATATCATTCTCAGGTTCAGAGAACTCGATTGCTCGACTAACCTTTTCCAAATAGGCTAACAACGAATCGAAACTAGGAATGTCTTTGCTATCGTTTTGTAGTTCAAAACATTCACGAGTATGCTTAGGGAGTTTGTTAAATAAAAGATAGAACAATGGAAAATCCCAATCCGTAACGGGAAGTTTCAAATTTTTCAATACTGCTATATTCTCATTGAATGTGTCTATGAGTTGACGGAATTCCTGAGGAGTATTTGATTTGATTGTTACTTTATGTATTTCCTCCCAATAACGAAAAGCAAGTTTACGTCTACATTGGTATCGATCTACTAATGCTTCATAAGCGTTCAAATAATTGTCTTCTGAAAGTGGAAAACCTTTCAAGAGACGTAGAGGTTCACCCGAAAGAAGCGAGAGCAAAATTGAGAAACGTTCGACGTTTGGCAACCGCTTGTTGTTATGGACCTTTGTGTTGTACACGTCAAAGAATGAGGTCCATGTTGATATATCACCGTCAAAGTGCAACAAGTTCATACGCGGTAGTTTCACAGCCTGATCCGCAAAGTTCGAATCAGGATCCTGTGGGCGTGCCTCCGGCTGTGATACGAGCGCCGAGTGAATTCTGATTATTTTAAAGTATTTCTCATCAACTTGCAAACGAAGAGCATCTTCGCTATCTAATTCCGCGGTGTCCGTAATGTCAGAGCAAAGCTTAAAATGCTGTGTGTCGAATTCTGTGTAATGATTTTCGAGACGACTGTAACGCGCTAGAAATGCTGGTAAGCGTGTTTTATCATTTTCAGCTTCCAAACCCGATGCTAAACACTCATCTATGCGTTTAATAATGATACTGCGCCTTAACTCTACGTCACGACGAACAGGTGCTCGTAACATATTTATCGAATTAACAAACTAACAAACAAACAAAAATTTTATATATATATCAAAATCAATCAATGTAATGGACTGTAAAGTAATATGAGATAACAGGAGAATATTTATTTCAAGTTATTGTACAACAAACAACGATTAGCAATTAAAATAAACAATCAATAAATAATTCCTAAACAACAAACTATTTATTTCAAATGCAATAAAAATTCAACGAAACTAATGTGTATTAATATTAAAGATCATCCTGTATAAACGACATACAACGACACGAGGTGACAACAATAACAACAAATGATAAGAAATATAACTGAATAATAATTCAACTAATGATGTCTATGCCAGGTAGTTATAAATGACTAGCAAGTATGGCTATTATTACGTATCGGGGCGAATAGCTATTTAATACGCCACGAGGTTACGAAAATAAATTATAATAAATATGACAATCGAGGAAAGTACAACAGCTATGTGAAACACTTGCATAAATCAAATAATCAAAGATGTATGGTATACAACAATTAAAATAATTTAATTACGGAAAGACATTAAGAAGAAAAGAAATTATATTTCAAATAAATTATATTTCAAAGATATCAGTTATAATTTCAAATATTGAATTCAGTTATATTATAGTATACGAGATTGGTTTAGGGCGCATCGATTACAATTGCATGGAGTTTTCGATCGATATTGCGATATGTAATACGACTAAACGACACTATGGAATGTATTAACAAAGAAGTTCGTATGATTTATATTATAAACGAAATTGTCAACGTTCAAGTAATGATTATTTGCCACAATAAATTTGTATTGAAATTTCTAAACGATAAATAGCGTTAATAAACAAGATTACATGCATATATTACGACAATAAATTACGACAGTTTGAGGGTGGAATCCGACATATTATGGTTCTTACGAAAAATTAAGTATCCGTGGCTCGACGTAACCAAAATGTTACGATATTAAAAATACTATATCCACGGCTCGAACTGGACCAAAATCCGGTGCTCGAAGTGACCAAAATGTTTGTTCCCGGCCCAAAAGTAAGGTTAATACGGTCGCTGGTTGGTGTGGGGGGTTCGACAAATACTTCCACTTACCTCTACTGCCGCAATGTTTGATGTGCACGCTGGCCAGCGGCTTGTTTGACAGTCTCTCGTCAGGGGTCCTGGCACTCCACTCGCACACACAATAGCCCAAAAAAATGATAAAATGGCACGAGACAACGAAGTTTTCTACGATGCGCCCAAGCGTGGTGTGTCACCATTGAACGACGAAACGGTAGTGGTGGCAGCGAAAGATTTGCGCTACTACCCTCACACCATGCTATTTATTGGTCGATGTCTACGCGAATATGTTAGAATCCACCGTAACCTACCCTATAACTAACTATTAAATAATGTGTATGAAAATAACGAAATATTGGTACGCGGCCACAACACAAGGTATATGAGCAACTGGATATGCACAAGCTGATTCCGACACGCGACATCCCAAAACTGGTCACTATGACGGGCTTTACACCCATGTACTGTGGTCGCGATCCAGACGGGCACCGACGCCCTACCACCTCGCTGCTGCTCGTTTAGCACCACCCAGGAGCCACGTGTAGGGAAACTAGGGTAAAGCTTACGGACGCGAGCAGCTTCGACTCCCTACCTTAGTTACCTTTAAAACAGCTATAAGGTAACTCATATTATGGCTGGGACTAAGAAGATCTCTAACTCTTACTGCTTCCAAAACGTTGTGCTGTAGAATGGTCTCCTGGCTAAATTATGCCCACCGTCCTGTGATATGGAGTCTTTCAAACGAAGCGTAATGAGATACTTGTGCAGGCCGGCATGATTTCTGCAATTATCGATAGACTTTTCTTTTTCTGTTGATAGTCGTTATCGTTTTTTGGACTGTACCACGCTTATTGCCGGCCGTGGTGTGGCCACTATGGCAAGTTAGAATTTAAAAAAAAGCTGATATAGTGTGGTGAGAAATAATAATAATTATTACAAACTTCAATAATATATTAAACTATAATTTGTAATGCCATTATATTAACTTTAGAAATAAATTATTATATTCTTTTTAGTTTCATTTCGACTAATCTAGCATTATCACATAGTGACACAATCATTTTATTTATCAACTAATTATTTACAATTAAGTAACACAACTAGAGACAATTACGTATAATAATAAATTATATACAACTAATAAAACGTAATTAAATATAAATAAAATTGATATGGATAAATCTTATAAAAATAGCCTTTCTTATACAGAGTAATTAATATAAGATAATAATATCACAACATAATATTAATATTTCTTTTATCTGACAATTGAATCCATTATGTATTTTTGTTAAAAAATATTAAAGTTATGATATAATTTTACTTAATTAATATACAAACTAAGATAGATACAGAGCATGCGGAATCGCAGGCACATTGCTAGCATTTAAGCTGCTGCGTACACCTTCTTTGCAAATAGCGCACACCCGCTAACCAGCATAGAGCACTGTGTGCTGAGTTACATGTCCAATAGATGTCCTTTCCATAGATCCCACATATACGAGTATACTGGAGAATGGAAAGGGACGCCTTTGCCTTATAGTGGGCGAAACTGGCTTATAATAATATGCAAAATGACTTCATAAACTACATTAAAATTATGTAATTATTAGGGATATTCCTAACAAATGTCTGTAAACGTCTCCGATACGAATGAATTATTTTTGATTTTATTCACGTGTGCACAGTATAGTGAAATATTTTTATATATCTAATGACATTTTATTTTAATGAATAAATACTCTAAATTAAATTTACAGCACCATAGTTACAATTTTTAATACAATAATAATGATAAATAGTTACGCTATATCTCTTTCGGGGTGAAAAGAGATATATTAGTGGTTTCACCCGCTTTGCGCCTCTATGTCGTGCCCAACGTGACCAGTAGCACAGTAGTAGTACTCATGACGTTTCTAAAAGATACACTGTGGGTTTCCTCGCAATGTTTTCCTACACTGGTGAGCATGTGGTATCTAAATGCGTTCTTTATGTGGGTAAACACATAGATACGTGCATTATGTGGTAATTTTCAAAATAATTAATGAAGATACAAGTAATACATGTATAGCGTTGTAAGCAGAATACATATACCCCGCAGTGAGGGTATACAGGCTGATGCCAATAAAGACATACGAAAGAATTGCCGATATAAAAATATTGACCTCAAAATTGTATATTTGTAAAAGTTGAATGTGAAAACACTTTTTTACATGTCCATCTATAATCGATACTATCCTAATAAATATACGAAATATAAATAAGATTACGTTTAAATAAGTACCTAAAAAAAAAGACAATACAAGTGACTAAAAAAACTTGACCGACCCACGTAACTCGATCTAATGATAAGTTCAATCAAGGCTGTCAATTCGTTACTATTGTAAGGTATGTCATTCACGACAAGGTCTCAAGATAACCTACAGTATCTATTACTACTCTACAAGTGGTATTTTTTTACACTGGCTAGATAAAGTGACTGCAATGCACCTGATGGTACAGCGTAGTCCAGAAATGAAAGTGACTATCAAAGACAGAAAATCTATTGAGAATCCGTCGACATGTCGGCCCACATATACCACGAACGAAGGTCGCTAGGTATATGAGGATGTGCTCAAGCTGATTCCGAAATGCAACAAGCCGAAGCGAGGCAAGTATAATAATATATCATATAATTAATTGAAAATACTTTTTGAAAAAGTTTTCATGACTACGGTACCCGAATATTCGAAACTTTTAATATTGACATGATTCATCGAAATTTTAACTATTAATCTATTATTTATTAATAATAGATTAATAGTTAACGTATATCAAAATATCTCACAACCTTCATTTGTTAAAATAAAAAAAAAACACTTTTTATTGACTTGTGCATCTCATATCGCATCTGATTATGGCTGGATGCTTAGATTATAATAAAGATGTAAGATTGGAGAGCCGATTACAGATAAATTATAATAATAATTTAAAAAAAAATTCTGGTCTGTATTGTAAACTCTTTTTTTAAACATAATTATTGTTTAAAGTTAGTTATCACAAAAGTTGACTATGGCGGCTTGCATCAACAAATTTAATCTAGTTTAAACTTTTATAAAGCGCTATTCAGCGTTAAACTGTACTTATTGTGTTGTTCGGAAATATCCAGTTTTAACTATTGTTAATTTTAAATCGTCACTTAACCACTTAAGCCGCTTCAGTTAATTAGCGTTTTGTACAAGTTTAAACTAGTTTTAAATTGTTGGTGGAAGCCGCCCTTATCGTTTAAATAAGAATCATCACTGTTAAAAATGTTAGTTTAATTTTTGTAAACGATAAAGTAACTTTTGAAAGACCTTTGATTAATTAAACGAATTCATTTAAATAAATAAGATAAATTTCATTTTGTAAAGCAATGAAAGGGTCTTAAATAATATTAATACACATTGTTCGTCGTAACAATATCATTTTGCATGGTCGTACGTGATGTCGGCATGAAATCCGCTCGGACCCGCATGATACTGCACCTTCTGCACCCTGCCGTCTGGTAGCAGGACGTGGTAATGGCCATTCGTTTGACCATCCTTCTTGGCTTCCTGGTGGCCGAAATAGTTGCCGCTGTGTTGATCGCGGACTCTGTACCCGAACTCATAGTTTGATGCATACTGTAACTGGACAAAAATATCCGTTCATTATAAAAGCTAGAAAACAAATATTGGTGCCACTCAATAAATAATAGAATATTGCAAGTTTGCAATAAATTGCCTCAGGACATTGTTGACCTGGCAGTAGACTTGAGGAAGTCTTCTACCCAAATGAGAGATGTAGTGGTGAGCAGCGGGAGGCGCGCCGCCTGGCAGAGAGGTCCGGAAAAGAATAAGGATTCCCAGACCCGGGTGGAGTGATTTGAGGGACGTCCTGAGGGCTTTTAGTCAGTAGCAGTCTGACACACCGGGGTCGCTGCTGATGGTCCCTGATGGTCCTATGTTGGATTTTCCCCCCGGGTTACCATAAATGATATATGATATGATAATGTCCTAGCCGGTTTCGGCCACGGCGACTGTTTCAACACCGATTAAGAAATTGGAGGTCCAGTTTTCGGAAACAGTCAATTGCGCAGGAGATATTTAAGTGCATAACTGGACGCGCAGCCAGAAAAGCACTCTCTCGTCCGAGCTCCCTCAGGACCGATGGAATGCAGAACCAGTACGATCGGGAGGGAGCAGGATGCAGGTTTGGTCGAGTTTTCCTTCTCTGAACACCTGGTTGAATTGCGGTGTTCAAGAAATACCTTAGTCGCCTTTTACGACACCTCAGCAAGAAGAGGGGGGTGCTATTCTATTCTGCCGGCAGCCACCACGGCTTACGTACCATAAATAGTACATTGTTGACGTACCATAACTAATAGTTTCACAATTAGACTGGATAGATATATGGATAGATGGCTCTCCTTTCAATCAGAGTTTAATGCATGGTCAACCCAGAGCTAAACAATATGTGATAGTTGAGCACACCAGCTGCGACATGGGCACATCAGCTAATAGCAGCTCACCTATTATTTCATCAAAATTTATTTCATTTTTTATAATTTTAAATATCCTCGTAATTACCTACTTTTGGCTAAATATTTATATGCTATATTTTACTTCTGGTTGTTTTTTAAATAAAATTTTGCATAACAACTTGTTTTTTTTTTAAGAAAAATGCCACACTCTTAGAGTACGCGTAACACCCACACATATACAAACAATCCATACAAAACATATATATACATACAGTTCCACATTCGCTCTCACATACAGACACACACACATTTATGACACATCAATCGGCTTATAATAACATCATATCAGTTTGCGACATAAACGTCCAGCCGTAGAAAGGCTCATTAAACTTAAAACGCTTTTAAAATGTATTGATTCAATCATCTTATCTACATTTGTTTTATAGTGCAATAGTGTTTAAAAGTATTTTAGAATGACGTTAGAACATTAATAAATTAATAAGTCTAGATATTTTGTTGTGATATATGTGGGCCGGCATGACGACGGAGACTGTCAGCGCATTCTCGTCCCTTATGGGTCGCTGCCGTACTTCAACTATACTGTATTTTCCATCCAATCAACCATTCAAACAACATATTTGTTAAAAAAATAGTCGAACGAATATGATTCAGAAAAAGTGTTACAATAGTCTTTATTTTAATTTTAAATAATAAAGATACTAAATTCCATTTATGTAATTAGCTACATGAATAAATAAGTTTAAATGAATATTAAATGGTAATGAATAAGTATATTACATTTATCAAGTTAAATATTTAGTACTAATTCTCAGGCGTGAACCATTATATCAACGACTAGCTGTCCCGGCAGACCTTGTTCTGCCCTATTTCTCTAAAACAAAGTCACATTGTTTTTTTTAATGTTAATAGCTATTGGCCTGTCGGCTGTTTTTTGAAAATTGTTTGAAGGAACCTGGCCTTAATGCTATATGTATAAAAATTGACAAATATTGACATTAATATTTATACATCACTCAATAATTGTTTTGCCTTCCCGGGACCCGTCCACTAACATTTAAACTTTATGCTATGGTGTTAAAGTTCAAATTGACTTATAACAAATCTTTTGTATGAGAATATAGAAAAGTGTTGTTTTTAGACTTTTTCAGATATTTTTTTTTAAATCTTCTCTCTGTTATAACCTTCCCCAGAATTCAACAAACACAACAAAAAAGAAATCAGTCAAATCGGTTCAGCCGGTCTCGAGTTTCGCGGTTATCAAGACACTATAGCTAATCCGGCAAACGTTGTTTTGCTATGTAAGGTTTTGTAATATCTTCTAAGATGTTCATTGAAATTAAGTGATGTCAAAGACAATTTTGTTCACAATTAAATACTCTTAATCAACAACACATTTATTTGGATAAAGATTAATATTATTACGTTGATACAACTCTTAACAAATAATGCATTAATTTCGACCAAATTTGTTTACCATAAAAACGGTTCTAGTGACTTAATCTTAAAAGATAGACATATACTGTCGCGGACATTTTTTTAGATCATTTCAAGAGGAATAATTCTTTCATACATATATCTTTGGTATCTTGAACCGTTTTTGCAGCGCACGCAATGGAAGCCCTCAAGGATGAATAATTTCGCCCGTTTTTTTCACATTTTCCATTATTTCTTCGCTCCTAATAATTGCATCGTGATGTTATATAGCCTAAAGCCTTCCTCGATAAATGGTCTATTCCACTCAAAAAGAATTTTTCAATTCGAACCAGTAGTTCCTGAGATTAGCGCGTTCAAACAAACAAACAAACAAACAAACAAACTCTTCAGCTTTATAATATTAGTATAGATAACGGTACGAGACAAGTGCAAAATGTATAGGACTGGCAAAAGCTCTCTTATACTGACTCGGCTCTGTGGCTACACCACGCCTGATGGTAAGTATGGTGCAGTCCAAAAACGATTACGACAATTCACTGTAAAAAAAAACCGATAGATACTCGCTCCGATCTTGCCGGCCTGCAAAAATAATCTCTTCACGTTTCGTTTAAAGAACCAAATATATAGGACGGTGGGAACACGCTCGCCAGAAGATCATTCCATAACCCAACGAATTGGCAAATGAAAGAGCTAGAGAACTTCGAAGTCCTAGCCGGAATGTGAGGTACTGTCTAGCTGGGACTCTATAAACCCGCGCGCGTGATTCTATTACGGAAGGCAGAGGGTAAAAGAAGGTTAAAAAACTGTTTAGAACAATCGCCATGATACAGACGGTAGAAGACGGTCAGTGCGGAAATATCTCTGCGCAACTGGAACGGTTCAAGATGCTTAATCATGTCTGGATCATTCACAATGCGGACAGCCCTCCGCTGCATCCTGTCCAGGGCATCGAGTAATTACCGGGCAGAACCGTTTATCGAATCTTAATTTCTCTAAGCCCTCTAAGACTATAAAATAATAATAACATATCGTTACGCTATATCTCTTACGGAGTGAGCAAAGATACATTAGTGCCTGTATCCACTTTGCGCTTATATTTCGTGCCCAACGTGACCAGTAGCGCAGCTGATCACCGTTCTCAGGGCACTTACACAAAACTATAAATATATGGAATGACTATAAGATAATGTGCAATATCGGATGACACAATAAAAAAAAACTCAAACCTGCTGAGATTCCGTTATCCGAGATCATAAGAATTCTATTGTACTCGTATTTAGAGCTCAGAAATACACACTTTTTCTCTTTTAAAACGTCTTAGTCATTAATGTATTTTATCCACAATCAATACACAAGCTGATTTTATAAACGCGGGAGATGTTCAGAGAGAATATTCAGCATTCAACTCTAATTCCAAAAATGTAAAAAGTAATACCTTAATATTTTCATGGATACAAAGTAAATTATAGTTAACTTATTTAGGGACAATTACACACATGACACAATGAATATCAGTTAATTATTAAGAAGATTATTTTGCCTACGCTAAGCCAAGATAAAGTACAAAAGAAAATTAATTCAATACCTGTGTACCCAAAATTATGTAAAAGGATCTTTTTTTACACTGGCTCGACATAGTGACTCCAGAGTACCTGATGGTAAGTACAGCGTAGTCCAAAAACGAAAGCGACTTCTACTTTATATTCAAACGTGCGCCACGCGCGCTGTGGTGGCTACATTTTTATGGATTAATTCTCATTTATTTATTAATTTTCTTTATAATTTCTTTTGGAATATATTGATTTACATTTGTATTAGTAATAAGAAGGCGCAAATTATTATACCCTGAAATATCTCCCCCCGCCCTACGCTATAGTAATGTCCACCTGTATAGTAACCTAAGCAGAAATGGGCAAAATGTAATTTGATTAATGATTAACGATTACAAAATGTAGTTGTTTTTTTAATTTTATTGCTCTGTAATCATTACTAATTCCCTTTAAAACATTAAGAATTAATAAATGTGTATGCAATTGAGGCTTCCATACTGGTTAAAATATAAGCAAAATGCAGTCATATTAATGATGAAAAAAGCAAAATAAGTAATCGTTTTTCGTTAATCTGATAACATTTTGCCCATCTGCGTAACCTAAGTATGTATATTATATTAACTTATAATCTATACTAATATTATAAAGCTGAAGAGTTTGTTTGTTTGTTTGAACGCGCTAATCTCCGGAACTACTGGTTCGAATTGAAAAATTCTTTTTGTGTTAAATAGACTATTTATCGAGGAAGGCTTTAGGCTATATAAAATTACGATGCAACTATTAGGAGCGAAGAAATAATGGAAAATGTGAAAAAAACGGGGAAAATTATTCATCCTTGAAGGCTTCCATTGCGTGCGCTGCGAAAACGGTTCAAGATACCAAAAATATATGTATAAAAGAATTATTCCTCTTGAAATGATCTAAAAAAATGTCCGCGGCAGTATATGTCTATCTTTTAAGATTAACTTATTAGAACCGTTTTTATGGTAATCAAATTTGGTCGAAATTAATGCATTATTTTTTAAGAGTTGTATTAACGTACTAATATTAATCTTTATCCAAATAAATGTGTTGTTGATTAAGAGTATTTAATTATGACCAAAATATTCTTTGACATCACTTAATTTCAATGAACATCATAGAAGATATTACAATAACTTATATAGCAAAACTACGTTTGCCGGATCCGCTATGTCTTGATAAGCGCGAAACTCGAGAACGACTAAACCGATTTGACTGATTTCTTTTTTGTTGTGTTTGTTGAAGTATGGGGAAGGTTATTACGGAGAGAAAAATTAAAAAAATTGTCTGAAAAATTCTAAAAACAACACTTTTCTATATTCTCATACAAAACATTCGTAATAATATTTTAAAGTCAATTTGAACTTTAATACTTTTTTGTGTTGTGTTGTGTTCGGTTGTGTTGTGTTGTGTTGTGTTCGGTTGTGTTCGGTTATGTTCGGTTGTGTTGTGTTGTGTTCGGTTGTGTTGTGTTGTGTTCGGTTAGGTTAGGTTAGGTTCGGTTGTATTCGGTTGTGTTGTGTTGTGTTCGGTTGTGTTCGGTTAGGTGTTGTGTTGTGTTCGGTTGTGTTTGGTTGTGTTGTGTTGTGTTCGGTTGTGTTGGGTTGTGTTCGGTTGTGTTCGGTTGTGTTCGGTTGTGTTCGGTTATGTTCGGTTATGTTCGGTTGTGTTGTGTTGTGTTCGGTTGTGTTGGGTTGTGTTCGGTTGTGTTGTGTTGTGTTCGGTTGTGTTCGGCTATGTTCGGTTGTGTTCGGTTGTGTTGTGTTGTGTTGTGTTCGATTGTGTTCGGTTATGTTCGGTTGTGTTGTGTTGTGTTCGATTGTGTTCGGTTATGTTCGGTTGTGTTGTGTTGTGTTCGGTTGTGTTGTGTTGGGTTGTGTTCGGTTGTGTTGTGTTGGGTTGTGTTCGGTTGTGTTGTGTTCGGTTAGGTTAGGTTAGGTTCGGTTGTGTTCGGTTGTGTTGTGTTGTGTTGTGTTCGGTTGTGTTCGGTTGTGTTGTGTTGTGTTGTGTTCGGTTGTGTTCGGTTCTGTTCGGTTGTGTTGTGTTCGGTTGTATTGTGTTGTGTTGTGTTCGGTTGTGTTCGGTTGTGTTCGGTTGTGTTCGGTTGAGTTCGGTTGTGTTCGGTTGTGTTCGGTTGTGTTCGGTTGTGTTCGGTTGTGTTCGGTTGTGTTCGGTTGTGTTCGGTTGTGTTCGGTTGTGTTCGGTTGTGTTCGGTTGTGTTCGGTTGTGTTCGGTTGTGTTCGGTTGTGTTCGGTTGTGTTCGGTTATGTTCGGTTGTGTTCGGATATGTTCGGTTGTGTTCGGTTATGTTCGGATGTGTTCCGTTGTGTTCGGTTGTGTTCGGTTGTGTTCGGTTATGTTTGGTTATGTTCGGTTGTATTCGGTTCTGTTCGGTTTTGTTCGGTTATGTTCGGTTGTGTTCGGTTATGTTGTGTTGTGTTCGGTTCTGTTCGGTTGTGTTGTGTTGTGTTGTGTTCGGTTGTGTTCGGTTGTGTTGTGTTGTGTTGTGTTGTGTTGTGATGTGTTGTGTTTAATTAAAATTAAAATTATCCAGGCGAGAGCGCTGTGTAACCCCGGGGGTTTTAGTCGGTGCAAGTCCGACAACCAAAAAGCTCCCTGAGGTCCGTCAACAATATCCCCCGGGCTATCAAAAAAAAAACCTTATATACGCTTGGAAACAGTCTCGATCCTCAACATCTGTCTACACACGAGGGAGATGTAGAGGGACATGGATTATGCTGTTGTCAATTCAAAAGTTCTGGCTTATACTTTCGAAGACATGTATCAATCCACATACACACAACACATACAACACATATCTATACTAATATTATAAAGCTGAAGAGTTTGTTTGTTTGTTTGTTTGAACGCGCTAATCTCAGGAACTACTGGTTCGAATTGAAAAATTCTTTTTGTGTTAAATAGACTATTTATCGAGGAAGGCTTTAGGCTGTATAACATCACGATGCAAATATTAGGAGCGAAGAAATAATGGAAAATGTGAAAAAAACGGGGAAAATTATTCATCCTTGAAGGCTTCCATTGCGTGCGCTGCGAAAACGGTACAAGATACCAAAAATATGTGTATGAAAGAATTATTCCTCTTGAGATGATCTAAAAAAATGTCCTCGACAGTATATGCCTATCTTTTAAGATTAACTAACTAGAACCGTTTTTATGGTAATCGAATTTGGTAGAAATTAATGCATTAAGAGTTGTATCAACGTAATAATATTAATCTTTATCCAAATAAATTTGTTGTTGATTAAGAGTATTTAATTATGAACATAATTGTCTTTGACATCACTTAATTTCAATGAACATCATACAAGATATTACAATAACTTATATAGCAAAACTACGTTTGCCGGATCAGCTATGTCTTGATAAGCGCGAAACTCGAGAACGACTAAACCGATTCTTTTTTGTTGTGTTTGTTGAAGTATGGGGAAGGTTATTACGGAGAGAAAAATTAAAAAAATTGTCTGAAAAAGTCTAAAAACAACACTTTTCTATATTCTCATACAAAAAATTCGTAATAATATTTTAAAGTCAATTTGAACTTTAACACCATACTATAAAGTTTAAATGTCAGTGGACGGGTTCCGGGAAGGCAAAACAATTGAGTGACGTATAAATATTAATGTCAATATTTGTCAATTTTTATACATATAGCATTAAGGCCAGGTTCTTTCAAACAATTTTCAAAAAAATCTGTCGGGGAAGCTATTAACATTAAAAAAAACAATATGACTTTGTTTTAGAAAAATAGGGCAGAACAAGGTCTGCCGGAACAGCTAGTATGTTAATAATATTGTATCTATGCCGGGATGCAATCAAGTTTATTTTTAATTTGTTTCTTTGGATGTTCTATGAAATATTTTATTTAGCATTTCGTTACAATAATTAATTGTTTTTTTTCGAAACTTTCACATTTTTTAATAATGTTGATTTACATAAATTATGGTTTTAGAATGTATCCATAAGTGAAGGGAGAGAAAGCTAAAGGATTCGTCTATAAATATAATATATTATATTTCTTTCGTTTCAACAGTTAAATTGTGTGATTAAAGCCCATTTGGAAAAAAGGCTTAATAACATTTTTTTTGAGGTGGTAGGGCGAATACCGAAACAGTGTCGTGACCACAGTACACAAGTGTAGAGACCGACATAGTGGTTTGCTTTAGCCTGTCACGTTTTGTAACCGGTTTGTGTATATCCAGTGGTTCATATACTTAGTGCTTTTCCGTGGCGGTATTTGTGTGTCGACACAACGATGGCGACTGTCAACGGATTTTCGTCTCTTGGCGGTCGTTGCCGTTATTGGACTACGCCGTACTTTCTATTTGGTGCAATGTAGTTGCCGAACATTGTCGAGCCAGAATATGAAATCATTAATGAATACTATATTTATATGTAATTGTTAATTCATTGATGTTTAAAAGCGTATAGAAGTTAAGACATTCTTTTAGGTAAAAAGTTAAGGTATTTCTATTTTTTAAATAAGTAAAAATAGGTTAACAAAATTATTCGTGTGACAACTTTGAGGCTTGAATTATTCCATTTATACAGTTTAAACTAAAGTTTAAAATACCCAAAAAAATATTGAAATAATAAGTAAAATATTAAGAAAAAAAATCTCCGTGAGAATATAAACGGTCTGTAGCAAATAATGAATTGTTGATTAAAGAAAATGTATTTTTAATCATTCTAAATATACTCGCGTTTCACCTCAATCCTACCCGATAAAGTAATAAATATGTTCTAAAGATAATACACAAATACGCATTTCTCGCTGTTACTATAAATAAATTAAAAAACCGTGTCAGGTTTTTCGTTGATTTCCGAATATCAGTTCATAGCCTAGTCAATTTGTTCAATTTATATAGATTTTTCAGCAAATGTCTGTTAATGCTATTCCGATGTGGTTTTTTTATTTTTCTGTTGCGATGGATTTTGTTGTTGCTCCAACTCGAATGCAAGTTGCTATTTAAGAGATGTTTTAACTGGCTCTCAGTTAACATATAGACAGGCTCTGGAAGTTGGGTGTGTATGTCAAAAGGCTTCAAAGAATCTACGCTATAAGCATGCGAAGGCACGCCAAATTCAGGATTGTAAATTTCATACGGTACTCCGTAAGATGTGGCGAAATCGTTAAAGTCTGTGGAATATTGCTGACTGCGCCACGGCGTTTTTCGTTTAAGATTAAATTTTGAATAACTGCCTACTGTGTCTGGATTTTCTTGTTTAACCTTGTGAGTGTAATATTTATGGGGACGATTGTTCCATTCGTCATCTGGTAATATGTCGAATTCATCAGTTTCGTGAGAGAAATTGCTCGAATCATAGTCTGAATCCACGTCATCGTAATCGTCATTTGATGATGTGTAATGAGGCATTTTTATACTTGGAAATGGATTCCATTTCAGTTCTGCTGCAGATAACGATTCATTAACCTCATTACCTGATTTGTTTTTATTTGACGTATTTACAACAAATGGTGCAGTGTCTAAAGTAGATCTACGATTTCTGTATTTCGTACTTACATTTTCATCGGTGTATGCTGGAATCTCTTGTCCATCCTGGTTCAAATGTTGTACACCTATTGTTTGAACATTTTGACGTAAATATATTTCGGTTGGTTTCTCATTTATTATTACATTAGGTAAATCATTTGAGTCTTCCTTTAAAGTTTGATAAGCAGTTTTCTCTACTCCTGTATTTGCGTTAGTGTAGAATTCTATGGGTTGAGTTACAACGTTAAGGTAATTAACAGTACTTGTGTCATCTGTAGGTTTTTTTATCGATAGTATTGTTTGCAAAGCATTAGCTTGGAAAGGTATTACTTTATTTGGATCTTCTATATCATCTACTTCTTCATTTATTGGTGTATATTCTTTTACGTCAGGCCTAGCAGTGTAAGCGTTGGCGTAGAATTGTGGAACTTCTGTATATAACGTATTTTTGTGTTGTTCACTTGGTTTTGCTTCGTTTTCATAAAAATATAATTTAATAGGTGTTTCAAGGATATCGTTTGCTTTATCATTTTTATTGGCCATAGCTTTAAGTTCAGTTAATTGATCTTGCGGCGATTTCTTCAATAAAGCATTTAATGCGGTAATATCTTGAGTAGACGCATATTGAAACTGATTGTATTGCTTCGGATAATATTGCGTTTTAGTTTCATCATAAAGTTTGTTGGTTTGTTTCTTATTGAAAAACGTTATACCGTTAGGTTTGACCGTAATGCCTTGTTCGTAACCTGTTCCTGGTTGTATTTGGACATTCTGATGCCTCGGGTGGTAATAATTATGATAATCCATAGAACCGTATGACCTATGATTTCTACGTCTTTGTGGTTTCATTATTGCGTCTTCTTTAGTTATTTTCGTCAATTCTGGCGTTTTAATACGTTTTACGTTCTCTTTATTTGTTGGTGACATAACTTTCTCGTTTATCTTTGATTGCTCCTGCTCTAAAGCGAGTTGATGGCTTTCTTGCGTGTCATGGTACGCTTTCATGTAACTGTCAGTTGGTTGGTGGGATTTAGCCCATCTTTGTGTTTGCAGCCGATGTTGCCTTATTCTTTCGGCTTGGAACATTGCTTGTTGATTCTGCGCGTGAAGCTTTGCGTTTTGCAGCAAATTGCCTGCTAATGGGTTGCCATATGGCAGTACTCCTTGAACGTTTGAGGATTTCTTCTCTTCTGCTTTCGCCTGTTCGTTAACTTCGTAAGTAGGTTTGACTTTCATCTTTGCTGCGTTTGATACAACGGCTTGAAGGAAGACCAGTATTAAAATCTTAATTTTCAAACTCTTCATTATTTCTGTAATTAAAGAAAAGAATATTAATATAGCCAAGAAGATAGAGTTTTCATTTAGTTACTGTAAACTAGATAAATTACCAGATGGCAGAATAACAATCTGTTATATCAATTTCTGTAGCCCACAAAATGTATGATAAAGCGTAAAATATGATAATGTGAAACCATATTTTAAAACGTAACTATTTTTAACATAGCACGGAGGGATAAATTGTTTATTGGACGCGGAAATCAAGACCGAGTTAAATTGTATAAAAAGCATTCCTGCAAAATTAATTTTACGGTAATTATTTACACTGTTTTAGTATTTTTGAGAATTTTTTCAATTTATTTAGGAAAATAACCTAATTTTTTTTAAATAAGTCCAAAAATAAAAACATATTATTTATAAAATATAAATTTGTACCAAAAATATAAAGAGAGAAATAAATCTTTGAAACTAGCCATCCGATTGTTCGACCAATATTTAGAAGAGTTATACATTATTGTATTGTTAGATCTTATGCTTTGCCATAGGCTATTGAGGGTGACGGATCTCTTACTGCCGACAGTTGTCAACTCCATGGTCGGCAGTGAGGAGGCGTTGCTGCCAGTGCTCGAAATCTGCAAGCCGATAGTTAGCATGAGGGAGAAGGCTGAGCGCGACAGGGAAGTCACAACCTCTCACTCTTTCAGCGTAGGAAACCTAGACGGAAGCGGAAGATGTACACTCAACTTCTGCGCATCCTCCCGCCGTAACAATAAATTGGGCATTGTTGCTTGAGAGAGTCTACTTCCTATCCGTGGCGGCAGCTGTGTGTGCATTCTCCTGCACACCACCTATTTTCGAGGAAGAGAAGGGAGTAAACCCTGTCTCCCATAAACGAGGAGGCCTGCTCAGGTCCACTGCACACCGGTCATGGCAGAGTGCAAGTTCGCGCCCACAGCCGGCGGGCACGCTGATGAAGGAGTACCCAGGAGTTTTTTAGTCGGTAGCAGTCCGATACTGAGAGTCGTGTGTAGGATTTTTATCCTATTATCTCGTTGCACGTACAATTGGAATTTTACGTGATCCAAACCTCGGGCAGATGCTAGTTGTCAATAAAATTAATTTACTAATGGTTCCGACTTAGTGATGGATTTCACAGTAGTCGGATATAATATGAACTTGAAATTTATTTGAAACTATATGACTCACATTAATCATGTATCTACAGTTTACATAAAAATTTACATATTATGTAAAATTAAATCACGTTCAAGTGTGTTTGTTATGTTATTCAATCTGTTGTCTATTAAATTTCATAATGTTGTATAATTACGAAGAAAAGTGTTTAGGAATAATTTAGTCAAAATTTCAATACTGAGGTGTTTTATAATATAACCAACTATACCGTACGTATAAATAGTGTGGCTCATAAGTCTTTTTTTTACTTTGGGGAAAATCCTCATAGGACCGTCCCGGCCACGAAGAGGGTGGCAGCCGGGGTGTGCCGGACTTTTACCAGCAAAAACCCCAAGGCGACTATTTCTGCGAATTAGTCTGGACTGCGGGTCCTGTAATCAATTCGCCGCAGCCCCCCTACGCCGCGCCTGACAGGCACAATCGCGGGGGGGAGACGTCGCTTCCCCCGATACCACCTAGTGTACTTCGGCAGAGTGCGTCACAACACACTGTCAACTTCTCGGGGGTCGCATGGCTCATAAGTCTGGGTTATCCAGATTAAGTACGCGCCAGGCGCCATGTCCTCACCGATGAAGAAGAACATCGTTAGGAAATCCGCATAGCATCTAATAGAAATGTCTTGAGTAATTATGCTGAGAGATCAGCAATATGCTGCGCTACCGGTCATGTTGGACACGACATAACGTGACGATATAATATTATAACTGTTTGCTGTTTAGCATGTATCAATATATAATCTCGACAAAAGTTCCATAAGGTCGGATGTATAAAATTGCAACCTTACAGGGGATTCAAAAGAAAATACCTCTTGACACTTGGTTATCTTCGTTTAAAGGACCCAATAGCACGGTGGAAATACGTTCACGAACTATCCAGAGCTTAAAGATTTGGCAAAAGTAAGAAGTAGAGAACTTCTTAGCTCAGACGGGATATGGGTTACTGCAAAGCTGCGATTCGAAATAATCGCGCACGTGGTACTGTTGTGTAAGGTAAAGGGAATATTTGTGCATTAACAATTTTGTTATCGAGTATACTTGTTCACAGTGACCGTGAGTTAGCACTTTCACCAACATGGCCATTTAAACAAACGCGCGCATTTTACAACAGGTTTTTGCTACTCATGCCTCTTTTATAGTCATGACAATCGGAAATTCTTATTCTATTGCCGCTTTTCGTTGACAATTAGAATATTCAAAGCTAATAAATAACCTGAGGGTCTAGATAAAGTGACCTAAGGTGACGACCTAGTAGAAAAACGCAAAGTATATGGGATTGACATAGCTTTACAAAGTATTATGTCATCGCGTGATCTCAATTTCATACACTTTGGCAATTTTCTACTAGAGTTTTCGCTTTTCGATTGTTATTAGCCCTCAAGGGCTCTAAACAAAGGTATATTCGTTTTTCCATACTAGAAAGGCACAAATATGTTGATGATGATGTCCTGACCGATTTCGGCCACGGCGACTGTTTCAACACCGATTAAGAAATTCGAGGTCCAGTTTTCGGAAACAGTCAACTGCGCAGGAGATATTTAAGTGCGTAACTGGACGCGCAGCCAGAAAAGCAGTCTCTCGTCCGAGCTCCCTCAGGCCCGATGGAATGGTGAACCAGTACGATCGGGAGGGAGCGGGATGCAGGTTTGGTCGAGTTTTCCTTCTCTGAACACCTGGTTGAATTGCGGTGATAAAGAGATACCTTAGTCGCCTCTTACGACACCTCAGCAAGAAGAGGGGGGTGCTATTCTATTCTGCCAGCAGCCACCACGGCCAAAAAAAAAAAAAAAAAAAAAAAACAAATATATGATATAGACATAAGATGTCCTCGTAGCATTTTGAAAGCATATATCAAGCCCCATACATTTAGTACTATTTGACAAGGGGTCTGTTTTTTTACTATATTTGTATAATGCATGGAAAGCGTTTTGGACGCATTGTCCAATGCGAGCTAACGCGTGTGCTAGATGAGCTTTGATTTTTTTTATTTTATTCATAAAAGGGTCGGCAGTGGCCCAATAGACTATTCAATAGTAATCCATTTGCATAATACATACATACTTATAATAAAATATTCACAGTTCCTATTAAGACTTCTACAATATATACTAGAGTGCAATGTTTTATATGAATATCAATAAATAAGAACATATGTAGGTACTGCCCGAACTGGGTTGTGGCCACAGTGTAAAGACCGCCCTAGTGACTCGCTTCAGCTTGTTGTTGTGTATAACCAGTCACTCATAAACCTAGAGACCTTCAGTCGTGGAATATGTGGGCTTTCATGACGATGTAGACTATCAACGGAATTTCATCCTTTGATGCTCGCTTTCGTTTTTAGACTACACTGTACTTACCATCAGATGCACTGTAATTACTTTGTCCAGCCAGTGTAAAAAAAAACTATCAATCTGCGTGCAATTAGGCATACCTTTGTCGGCTCTTACGCTCTTACGACATCTCTGTTTGATAAAGAGGGAGGCACTATTCTATTCTGTCAAGAATTCCCGCGGCTAAAGGTAAGTTTTATAAAAAAACTGTTACTCCCAGAAAAGGCTTAACGCGACTTACAATAAAATTTCAAGGTTAGAAATTTCGAAAACATCTTTTCCCGCCGATACAACAAATTGACCTTGCTTAGCAGCTTAATGTACAATTGAGCTAATAAAAAATTAACTGAAAGCGACACTGCGGCGTGGGATCGGGTTTGTTTACCGGCATTGTTACGAAAACTATGTATTTTTGTGATACTGCGACGATCACTGTCGCAATATGTTACATTGTAATATATTTACATTGCGTGAGATTTTATTTAATTACATTTAAAAACGTTATTATGGTCGATGGTAAAAATGTCATGCGGATTTCCTCATAATTTAATAGAGTTCCGTAACTCAAAAAAAAAAACGAAATTTTTATAGTAGCGGTGGTTTAACGATCGATCGCTAGAGATTTTTTAGTTGATCTCGCGAAATATTGGCTGATAACAATCGATTCTTCAATGATAATTGTTTAATAACTACATGTTTCATATTTAAGTTGATTTTCAGCGAAGCTAGAGAGTCCTTTATTACTTTTTTTCATATCTGAAACTAACCTTCTGCTAGCGGCGAAAGGTGTCTTTGGTCGTTATGGAAAAGCCAATAAAGACGTACTATTGGACATGGTTACTTTTTTTTTATTAAATTGCTTAGAGTAGTCATCTACAATACACTTGTGACTTACCATAGGTAAGCCTTATCAATATCCAAGACAACCCTGTTTCACTCATACTTGCAGCATCTACCTGCCTATGATCGCAGAGTCGATTATTTATAGTTTAACAATCTTGAGGGTAAAAGCTGGTAAAATAGACGGTGGCAGCAAATATATTATAGTTATTTGCATTCAAAATTAATTAATTATCGTAATTATTATACATTAATTTAATAATTATTTTGGTCTCTGTTCTTAAAACTCTACTTTCGGTTCTCAGGGGAAAAGGTCACGTATTCTAAGCTATAACTTATGCGATTCATGTAATCGTGGTTACGCTCACTCGTAAAGGACGATTTGAAATGCCACAGGGCACGGCCAAAGGACCTAGGCATTCCTTCATGTCACGAAATACCTATAAATATGAGCTAAGAACTTCACATCCTACGATTAAATGTTTAACGACTTACTCATTATTACAAATATCAGAGAAAGAGAATTACATATATACTAATAATACATATATAGCCACGCTTTATCTCGTTCAGGTTTAGCAAAGTTAATATATTTAAAAAAATATATTAACTAGCTATGCCTGCGATTTCGTTCGCGTGAAAGTAGTACCCGCGGCCAGAGTCACACTTTATACAGACATAGCTCTGATCTACTTGTACCCACTTATAACCTACGTTGAACCCTATTTTATATGATTCACAATATAGATGTGAGTTCAACTAATATTGGAAGAATGCAAATCTCCGAAACTGTCGATCTTTTTTATTTTTTTTCTGTTCATATAAACTTTACATCGTCATTGTATTACAGACTAAAGTTAACGTTAACTAAAATTTTTGTTGAACGAAATAAACAGTTGTTTTGCTAAATTTTTTTTCTAATAACATCACTTTTTTATTTATGCGCTGACTGAAATAAAATTAACACTAAAGGTTTACTAAAATGTTAATGTAAACGCAGCTTTCCACGATGCATTAGTGAAGACCGCATTTAAATCGATTTTGTCGTTCCTAAGATTAGCGGTCACTTACGCGTTCAGATATGTGCATATTGATTAACGATTTCGATTTTTTACATCGCGCTAGTGATATTTTTCTGACCACTAGCATA
This sequence comes from Automeris io, assembly GCA_036320925.1. Lineage (NCBI taxonomy): Eukaryota > Metazoa > Arthropoda > Insecta > Lepidoptera > Saturniidae > Automeris > Automeris io. Next base: position 8,886,340 of record JAUDJH010000023.1, on the reverse strand, counting down.
TACACAATTTCTTGCAAATCATTGTATCTACTAAATGTTAGAGAGGTGTGGATAAGGAATAGATTTATTATATGTGTTAATTAATGTCAACACGTTTATTTATTTATTAATATTAGGTTTTACGGCTCCGTATGCAAGTCCTTTTGAGCCCTCGTTAATATTAATAACATTAAATAGTCTCTGATTGACGTCCTAACCAAGGGTCCAAGCGACGGGCACTCCATCCAACGCCATCAGAAAATCACCTACTCTTCCACAATTATTTATTTATTTGTTTATTATTTTCGAGAGTACATATTTAATACTGAAAACAAAAAGCAAATGATAATATTGATATTCCAAAATTTTCTACTTATTATAGAAGCACACAACTTTCAATGTAAATTATATATTTTCAATCTACTTTCATAAAGCTAGAATACAAGAATAATGTTTAAAATATATTTTAAAAAGTATAAAGTATTAACATACTGCACATATCATATCACAGAAGCTGAAGACGAAAGCCTACAACCAGTGCATCCTGCCTGTAATGACGTTCGGAGCTGAGACGTGGACATTCACGGTACAACTAATCAATAAATTCGAAATCGCTCAGGGTGCTATGGAACTGGCTATGCTCAGTGTTTCTCTTAAGAGTCGAATCACCTGCCTGTCGAGTTGCTTGCCTCTCGGTCTTTTACCGGTTGCACGGTGGAGAGTGTTCTCAGGAACTGCATTCTTTGATTCCACCAGCCCCATTCCACCACAAAACCACTAGACATCGTGGCGGATACCATCCGTATGTGGTGGATGTTCCTTATATCCGCACGAGAAGATTAGCTTCTACATTCATCATGCGAACAGCTAAGGAGTGGAATATGCTACCAGCGGCCATATTTCCGCGATCTTATGACCTGGGAGTCTTTAAAAGAAGAGTGAATAGGCATTTGTTAGGCGGACGCGGTTCATCATCGGACTCATCTTCACCTTCCACCAGGTGTGATTGAGGTCAAGCGTTCGCCTATAAGTTAAAAAAAATCAGAAATGAGGTGATCCATCAGAGTACAAAAGTCCTCGACATAGCTCAGAGAATTAGCTCGCTGGAGTGCCAGTGGGCTGGTCATATTTGCTGTAGAACCTATAACCGCTGGGGTAGACGTGTTCTCCAGCGGAGCCCGCGGCTCGGTGAGCGTAGTGTCGGGCGCCCCGGGGCTACGTGGAGCGACGGCTTTGCGCAAAGTGGCAGGCAACTTGTTGTATATGAGAAACCGAAGATCGGGCTCAGTGGCGAGCCTTGGGAGAGGTCTATCACCAGCAGTAGACGGATACGGGTTGATGACGATGCTGATAAAATCTCTGTCCGACCCGTGAAGATGATGTTAATCGGTATCGATATTAGATTCCATATAGGTTATGTTGTTAAGTTAAAAAACGTAAAAAAATCCAAATATAATAAAAAACAGCTATTTATGAAATGGAAAAAAACTTATAGGGCAAAACTGGCAGTGTGCGTTGCTTGTGAATAAAAAGGCAAGCAAAGGATTATACTAGTAGGTTATGACGTCAAACGATTCACGACCTCAATGATCCTAATGCCTGACCATCATTTAAAAAGTTTCATTAGTCTTTAAACTGATTTTTGTAAGATCCGAGTAAATCTTTTGTATAAAAATCTCGTGTCACAATGTTTGTGGTCACACTCCTCCGAAACAGCTGTACCGATTTTGATGATTTTTTTATATGTATTTGGTTTTTAGGTCTTAAAGTATATTTCGCACCGCTAGGTAATTAGGTGGAAAAACCCAGAGGTACGTACTGGGATTCCAACCTACGACCATACGTGTTGCCGCGTATGGAAACTGGATCCTTATCCAATAAGCCACCACAGTTACAACCGATAAAAAGCCTTAAACGATATATCGGTTACATAAAGGTTTTTTTTTGTTAACAATTACCTATGTGTGGTCATGAATAGCTGATGTTTTGTTCCGTTCGCGAATCGCAAACTGTATTGTTATGTAAGCATGGACATTATGTAATAACGCATCGCTTTGTGAATTTTGCGCCGGCTGTTCCGGTAGTTCGTTTCACTTGCTGTTAAATTCAAAGCACGTTTTATTTGCAGCATGTAACAGTGATTTATACATATATACATACTATTCTCTCTTTAACATCGCTTCAGCTCATCGATACAATCATTTCGTAGGCCTGTTCGGCGATAACACTCCGACTGAGGGTACAATGCAAAACATCCAGCATCGACTTAAAGTCGCCTGCCTCGCAGTCTGTTACCGGCTGCACAGTGGAGAGGCGATCGTTATATTAATAAATATTATCACGTACAGTTTCTTCTAGAGTAAGTAGAGATACATCCGGAAAGTATTTATAGCACTATGTTCGTGTATGTGTTATATGGTTCCCAAAAGGCGGTTGATAGGACATATATCTTTTACAGAGGATGGCCGAAGGGCAGGAAAGTTCTTGAGTGGAAACCACGTAAAACCACTAGATACCCTGTTGATAACATTTATATGTGGTGGACGATCCTTATATCCGCACGAAGAGATTCGCTTTTATATTCATCATGCGACTAGCTAAGGTTTGCTTCTAGTGAGCATATTTCCATGATTTTATAACTTAGGAGAGTTTAAGGGAAGAGGAAAAATAATTGAACTTATTTCCGTGCTCAACGCGACCAGTGGTAGCACAACTAACTGATCGCCGCTCTCACAGCACTAGTACACATCTCGCCGAGCCGTCGAAAGTATCCGGATTCCCAGGCTCGGCGAAAGCGAAGAGAGGGCAGTGCTGGCACCCTGGTGGTATTAGTCGGGGCAGGTCCGACACACCGGGGGAAGTGGCCCTCACCACTTCCCCTGACGGTACGTAGGGATTTCCACCGGCTAACAAAAAAAACCACTAGTACACATGACATTTCTAAAAACGAATGACATTTCGAAAACCTAGAAGTGCATGCCGTGATACGAACCTACGACTCGCGTAGCCGCGCATGCAAATCAGTCCCTTATTCACTACACCACCACAGATACTAAAATAATAAAAGTTAATAATAATTAAAAAATAAATAAAATGAAATGTATTTATATCGCCATAACTTACAAAAAACTAAAAGTTTAAAAATAGTAACACAAACAGTATACAGAAACAAAAGAAAATACAAAAACATACAAACATGGCGAAAATGGGCCCTCCATCAGCTTAATTAATTATGTATTATCTATTATATAAAAAGTATTGTAGTTTTGTATACATTGATAAAAAGTGAGCCTTGTATGTTAAGCGTGTTTAAATAAAGTTTAATCTTTTATTTAAATACAATGATCAAGTTATTGTTTTATTTTTGCTGTTTACAATCTTTTTTCTCAGCTTTGTTTGTGTCTGTGCTGGCCTAGCGAATAAGGAACCGGTATGCGTGCGTGCCAACGCGAATGCTCGTGGGTTCGTATCTCGGATCGTACTTCTTTGTTTTCCTAATTAGAATAATTAGGAAAACAAATTAGATTAGATTAATTTATTTCTTTGTTTTATTTTTTTGGGAGTCGAAGCTGCTCGCGTTCGTAGGCTTTACCCTAGTTTCCCTACACGTGACTCCTGGGTGGTGCTAAACGAGCAGCAGCGAGGTGGTAGGGCGTCGGCGCCCGTCTGGATCGCGACCACAGTACATGGGTGTAAAGCCCGTCATAGTGACCAGTTTCGGCTTGTCGCGTTTCGGGATCAGCTTGTGTATATCCAGTAGCTCATATACCTAGAGACCTTCAGTCGCGGTATATGTGGGCCGACATGACGATGTAGACTATCAATGGATTTTCATCCTTTGATAGTCGCTTTCGTATTTGGATTACACTGTACTTACCATCAGGTACTCTGTAGTCACAATGTCGAGCCAGTGTAAAAAAAAAAAAAAAATTCGGACTTTGGTACCACATGCTCACCGGTGAAAGAACATTAGCGTGAGGAAGCTCGCACGGCATATAATAGAAACGTCATGTGTACTAGTGCTGTGAGAACGGCGATCGGCCGCGCTGCTGGCCACGCTGAGCTCGAGATGTGGGCGCAATGTGGATATAGCCACTATTGTATATCTGTACACCCCGAAAGAGATAGATCGTAATGATATATTATTATCAGATTTATTGTTTCTTTGTTTATTTGTTTTATTATCTAAATTACGAAATAATTTATGTCAAATATTCCATTATTATACGACAAGTTATAATCTTGAGCAACTGACATTTAATTTTCACATTTTTATCGATTAAGAAATTTCGTATGCCAAAGATAATTATCATTAACATTTCAAATATAGCCTTGTAATATATATTTACAAAGATAGCTTAAGTAAAATTTCCGAGATATTTCGATCAAAAAACAATTTTTAGGGTTACGTACTTTAGAAAGAAAAAGAAACCCTTATAGGATCAATTCGAATTCTACCTTTATGCCTATTAACTCTTTTAGATCTTGCGTACACAAATGTACACATAAAATATAAAACCTTATACCTACTTAGGTTAAGACGGATGTGCACATTTGTACAAAAAAATAAAACTATTTTTTCTTAAAAACCTGACAACCAGGATTTTTTCATAATGTTTTCCTTAGTCTTTTTACTCTACTCTAGCTTCAAAATTTTTAGATTCATTGGACACAAAAAAATAATTCAGGTCTGAAAGAGGTAAAGACTCTTTTTCTCAGGAAAGGACAGTGTGGTCCAAGAACGGTAACGACCGCCAAGGGACGAATATCTATATAGGTTGACGGTCGCCATCGCTATACCGGCCCATAAACAAGAAGAAAGATCTCGAGGTATATGATTAACTGGATATACACAACTGATTTGGAAACCCGACGGGTCGAATCGAGTCACTATAACGGTCTTCACACTTCTGTATTGTGGTCACTATTACGATTCGTTTATAGTGATCACAATACCACCACACAAAAAAAAAATTTGAAATTAATATCAAATTTCTAGGCCAATGCAATCGAAATACACAGACAGCCATTGATGTTGCGTATTCTACTAGAGCAATTTACTGTGTTTTTATTAATACAGAGTAATACTCTAGAATACTTGTAATGATTGCATGCTGCGTTCGCCATTTAACAGACAATGTTATTACATTTTACTCCTCGGAGCCCCTGGGTCTGCGATGTGACGCTGAAGAGATTTCAGGTTGTTTTATTATACAGATTGCGTTCTGGACATATTCCATCTGGAAAATTTGCTCATCTCATGAAAAAGATACCGTCTCCAATGTGTCCTGAGTGCGGAATTATAGACGATATTCAGCATGTCCTGATTGAGTGTGTCCAGAACGCTAATGTAAGAAAGGATGTTATATGTGAATTGAAATTAAATAGATTGGATGTTGGTATGTTCCATAGCATTTTGGCGGTGCCCACTAAAGCAACTGCCGAAATGCTATGGAAACTGTAAGGTTTTATTTCTATATGTTAGGCTACGATGGGGCTGATATGACGTAAGTTAGAAGCCCCTAATAAAGAATAAATAAAAAAAAAAAATTACATTTTAAGTTTAATAATAATTATAATATATCATCATGCTATATCCATTATGGGGTGAACAGGGATACATTAGGGATTGCATGGTCGACAGCGAAGAGGCATGGCGAGAAGTCACAGCCTTCTGCGAGGTTGTGATGAAGCAGAAGGAGGCCGCCGAAAGGGTCAGAGAGCGAACATCTTCTCTGGCTATTCGGCGGCCAAGGCACCGTCGCCGGAGGGATGCGTTCGCTCAGAGCGAGCGCGACATCCCCCGGTGACAATAGCCGGGCAGTAGACTTGAGGGAGTCTGCTGTCCGGATGAGAGGGAGGCGGTGTGCAGTGTCCGCCGCGCCGCCTGTGAGATAGGTATTGGAAGGGTGGGCTCTTTACCCCCACCCCTCTCAGAGAGGCAGCCTCGACAAGGCATTTCGCTCTCCGGGCGTCTGGATGAATTTGGTTTCCCAGGCTCGGGTGGAGCGATTAGAGGGACACCCCGGGGGTTTTTAGTCAGTAGGAGTCTGACACACCGGGGTTGCTGCCCTCACAGCGGCCCTGATGGTCCTATGCAGGATTTTCCCCCGAGAAACCAAAAAAAAAAAAAAAAAAAAAAGGGATTGCATCAACTTTGCGTTTCTATGTCACGCCAAACGTAACCAGTATATTATCGCTGTTAATCGATGTTCTCACAGCACTAGTACGCACAAAGTTTCTATTAGATGCCATGTAGGGTTCTTCACAATGTTTTCCTTTGCCGGTGAGCATGTGGTGCCTAATTTCGTAGTTCAAAATCCCAGACGTATGTGTCGGGATTTGAATCTTCGACTATTCTCGTCGCCACGAATTAAAACCGGTCCCTTGTCCACTAAACCAGCACAACTATAAATTTTGACTTTAATGTCAAGAATATTCGAAGTTTTTAAATGGAGAAACTGCGGGTAAAGCTTAAAAAACGAAAAGAAAGAACCTTATTTCTGTTCATTCCGAGATGAATGTAGCGAAATTACTATTGAGCCATTTCCTGTCTCGAAGACTTCCAATAATGTGTCCTTAGCCGGTAAAAGTGGTTTATTTACATATGCCATATAAAGTGAGCCTGCTCAATGTCCTTACAAGTATTCAAGCGATTTCATTAAAGATCAACGCTCTTTTACATCCATTAGCTTTCGACTACGCCTTGGCATACAAAACAATGCTAATATAATATTATAACCTTATCAATTAATTATGTATCAATTTGTAACTTATTCCTCGAGACCATTCTAATGAGTTCAAATACTTTTGCTGTAGGCTACTGAAATGTTAGGCATCTTATTGCTTCCAAATTATGCTGCAGCATCAGGTCCAGGTTACTCACAGGATACTAAATTAAATCGATTAAACCGGTAGAAGTGGCTTACATTCTTTCAACAACTTGATAAGGACTACGTATCTTTTATAGGTTGATCTAATTTTCTCCAATCATAGCTAATAACACATTTGATTAAATCACCTTTGAAATAAAAATAATTAAAAGAAAATCAGTCCATCTGCTTATGAGCTACGCTATCAAAGATACAAATATATGAAACCATCCCGCCCGGTTTTATTGTGGAGGCCTTTCCCGGACATCAACACACGGTCAGTTCGAAAAAAAGAAAACATGGAACCATAAAACCACAGATATGCGCGTTTTACTCAATACCAATATTATTTATGTATATCACAATGTCGGAATGTCGGCAACCAATTCGGCGTATTAGTTCCTGACAATCAGTCGATTCACGAACTTTAGGGATAGAGCAGAGAATTGAGTCACAGGTCACTGAAAACCACAGTTGATTCTTGGGAAAGGTTGCGTTTTCCCCCAAAATCATGTCTGCAAGAGCACAGCACGGCGGGCGGTGGAGCATTGATGACAATGCTTAACGCCATCGTTCAATTTCAAAAACAGTCACCTTGGGCTTTCTAGCCGGTATAGTTCAGTAGACCTGAGCTGCAACTTTCACTCCAATCAACATAGAACCCAGTGATAAGAAGAGTAAGCTCTTTTATGAGACCTTGTAAAAATGCAGATACTGTGAGTGCCGAGTGCTCTTTGAGATGGGTAGCAGCACACAGGATACGTGATGTAGTGTTATGTATTATTCTTTCATTGTTGTTTTTATATAAATGTGTTTGCTGTGTGTTGTTTCCTTTGTCTCAATAAACTTTTTCTTTCTTTCCTTCTTTTTCTTTTATGTGTCGTGATTATTTGAATTATCAAGAACAAAAGAGGGTAGAGGAAGTAACTCCCCTCCCCCGACGAAAACTCCGCGAATCTGCAGTCTAGTCGAGGTCATGGTATGTGTAACCAGGTTAATACGTCCAACTTCAATTGAAAGTTAATTCGCGCATAAGAGCTGTTAAAGTATTTATACTGAGTACTGGGCGACGGCCCTCACGGCGCCCCTGATGGTCCTGTGCAGAGTTTCTCCTAGGATACCAGAAAATGAGGTGATTACAAATTTGGTGGGTATTGTGGTCAACATTAAAATCAAAGTTCCAGAATCTCACTGTGCCGCGCTCATTTCCTACAATCTCGATAGGAGACAAACAACGTAATCAAATCACAATATTGTATTTATATCAAAAGAGAGTAGTCATAATATGACACTGTAAAAATAACATTATTCGTTTTTTTTTTCGAAACTGATACTCAGTACATTTACTCGTGCATGACCTCCTGACTGCATGCAGCGATACAAGATAACATTCATTTAACATATAAATAATATAGTAATTGATATTAAAATCTTGTTTAACAATAGCACAAGCGGCGGTTCACAAGCTCCAACAACACAAGCTCGTAAATCTATATACATATATTAGGTCCTTACATATGAAATTGGCGTTTTGTATGGGAGGAACAAAAAGTCGAATATTTTTTAATATAATATATTTAATTAATCAAAGTGTTAACCATTATTTTCTATGCACTTTTGCCATCTCATAGGTAGTTCATTGATCCCTTTACTAAAAAAACCAGTCGGACGGGAATCAATAAAATCTTTGAAGGCGATTTGGACTGCCCCATCGGAGTTGAAATTTTTCCCTTGCAAGAAGTTATCCAAATTTCGAAAAAAATGGTAATCTGTTAAAGCAAGGTCCGGGGAGTACGGAGGATGTCTTAGACTTTCCAATTGAAGCTCTTCTAATTTAGTAGCCGTCTGTTGCGCAGTGTGTGGTCTAGCGTTGTCGTGAAGCAGCAGTGGCGTGGAGCGATTGACCAGCCTAGGTTGTTTAGCCGCTAGCTTTTCCATCATGCTTTGCAATTGCTGACAATAGACATCAGCCGTAATAGTCTGGCCAGATTTGAGAAAACTGTAATGAACAATACCGGCACTAGTCCACCAAACGCTTACAAGTAACTTTTTTGGGGTTAATTTTCGCTTGGGGCAGGATTTGGCTGGCTGGTCAGGATCCAACCATTGCGCTGAGCGCTTCCGATTATCGTAAAGAACCCATTTTTCATCACAGGTAATGATTCGGTTTAAAATACCTTCATTATTGTGCCGGTTTAGTAATGTAACGCAGCAGTCGACGCGGGTTTGCCGGTTTGCTTCAGTCAATTCGTGAGGTACCCACCTTTCAAGCTTTTTAATCTTCCCAATTTGCTTCAAGTGAATTAAAACAGTTTTATCACTAACATCGCAGCCTGCATCTAACTCGGACGTGGTTTGCGATGGATCCGCTTCCACAATAGCCTTCAACTCTTCATTATCAACTTGAGTCTCAGGCCGTCTACGGGGCTTGTTCTGCAGGTCGAAATTTCCAGAACGAAAACGTTGGAACCAAAAACGAACTGTGTTTTCTTTTGCAACACGACCGCCATACACATCATTCACCCTTCGAGTTGTTTCCGCAGCACTAGTGCCACGGCGGAACTCGTACTCGTAAATAATGCGATATTTTAAGTTTTCCATTTTGTAAAATGAGTGACGCAAACAGAAAAAAAGAGAAGAAAAAAACAAATGAATGACGATCATCGAAGCACAAATACACGAGTCTATAGCTGTACAAATTTGAATTTGGAATTCCTTACCAAAGAGGAGAAATTTGTGATTAAAGTGGCCAGTACGAAAAACGCCAATTTCATATGTAAGGACCTAATATAAGAATGAATCGCAAAATGTGTTGCTAAGCGAATACCTTGAGAACGGCTGAATCGATTTGGCTGATTTCTTTTTTGTTGTGTTTGATGAAGTCTGGGGAAGGTTCTTATGGAAAAACGTAAAAAAATACGACGAAAATAGTAAAAACAACATTTTTTCCCACACAAACCAATCTGTCCCCAGCTATCAAACATATGATGTCAATCAAACCAAAACTAAGGTGCGTTACGATTGTCTTTGGTATGCCTTCAAATTGATTAAAGTTGCAATTTTTTTTTATATTTCATTTCATTCATTCATTCATGTTATTAATGAAAATTATAATTTATACGCCAAGTAATCAAATAAAAAATAACGTGTCCCATAAGGCATTATAATAAAAATCTCAGTTACAACCCAATAATTTGTTTTAATATCTAAAAAAAAGTTGAAATATCTGCCTGACTTTATTTGTCTAATTACAAAATATATTAAGTAGCTTTTTCTCTTTTAAAAAAGGTTAAAATTTATGGAAATTTTAACATCGACTATAATTAAAAAAATATTCTCGAAAAATAAAATTTTCGACGGATAAAATGAGGTGCAGCATTTTCTATGAATATCTTTACTTTTTTCCGTAACAATAACAAATCAGTACTGCGAGGTCGCAGTTCGTTGCGGACGACTAATTTATCTTGTTTTTAATGAATATTTATAAAGTATCAGCAACAGCTTAAATAACTCTTTTATCTTCAATAATAAATGATAAAGGAATAAAGTCCAGGTAAGTCTATCAAAGTAAATAAAATCGTAACGTATTATCAAAATTATTTAGACACAGTAAAACTATGTTATATTTTCACATCGGATATATGAATGCTGTAAATTATAAAGACTAAACCACTCCGTATTATATTAACTTTATTATGTAATATATTAATTAAAAATTAAAAGAATACATTTTTACAATTTCAACATAGGTAAAGATTTGAACTCAAGCAAAATGAAAATAAAGACGATGATAGAATGCTTGTAACCAAGAAACGCCTATTTTAAAAGCTCCTAAATCGTAAAAACTTCAAAAATAGCCGCTGGAGTGCATTTCACTACTTGGCTATTTGCATTATGAACGAAAAAATAAATCTCTTAGCGTATACGAGTAATATTACATATAAATACTAACATGTTAATAAATCCTCCAAAAATAAAATAAAACAAGAGCTTAAAATTTTTCAGCACGATTTCACTAAATTGTTTTTAATCCACAGTTCACACTTTCACAAAATATTTTAATTAATTCTACAAATAATTTAATTACTCTGTACATATAATTTAATTTAAAATATTTAAATAGAACATCACTCGGACTCGTTTGATAATGAGACTGGCCGACTGTACTAAAGAAGTTTTAGTTTTAAACCGTTTACAGCCGTGGGGAGGTGGCTGCTTCCATTCTAATTTAAAATTACATAAATATACACAATCTATAATATACATTGCTGTTCTAAGCTCACTTTTATAAACTATTGTCTGAGAAAACCAGCAATGGCATAAAAATAAAAATTAACATCGTTTGTAATACATTATGCTTGTAAGAGTGATGATAATTTTCGTTTACATAAAAGCAGTGCAGTTTTTGTGTGAACTTTCATGTAAAAGCAAAAGTTTACATAACTTACGTAAGCTACTTCAATTACTTGATAATTTACATGTGACGTTATTAAGAATTTAGTACGACTGCATTAATGTTACACCAGTATTCATATTTTAATCAATTTATTGATCAATCTTCATTATAAAATCACGATATTTATGTGACTGTATGATCGTTTATGTTATCCAAACCACAAAATGGATCTTAGTACAAGATTTATCATAATATAAGAAGTATATTCAGTATGGCTTATTTGTATAATGAATTGAAATTCAACTTAAAAATAGTTTAATTTCGTTGTTTTAGATTTGGACAAAAAAGCGCTTCAATGGCGTAGACTTGTTAAATAATAAGAGATATATGAAACAAGTGTACATCTGAGTTATATATTTTCAAAATTTCTACAAAGTCACAGACAGCCAGTGTCTCACCGAAGCAGTAGGTTGTTCGGTTTAATGCTTGTTAATGTTAAAATAACACAAATATTTCATTTAAAATATTTTTCAATCATTGTATTATTAACTAGCAGTGCCCGCGACTTCGTCCGCTAATAGTATCTGCGGCCCGCGTCACGCTTTATACAGACGTAGCTCCAACATGTACGTATAATCTAAGTTGAACCGTATTTTTTACAATTTTTCACAATTTTAGATGTGAGCTCAACTAATATTGGAAAAATACATTTCTCCGAAACTATCTATTTTTTTAATTTTATTTTGGATGTGGCATACTATCTATCTATTTATTTATTTCTGTACTTAACGTTATCTATTTTCTAATTCTTTCGTGAGATGCTGATAATCTCTTGATGAGCTCGCTTTTAATGACATCGTACTTGTTGTAGGCCGGAGGATGAAGAATAATATCCCTCACAGCAAAACAAACATTTCGTTCATACAAATATTCCGTCGTCATTGTATTACAGACGAAAGTTAACGTTAACTAAAATTTTTGATAAACGAAATAAACAGTTGTTTTGCTAAATTTTTTTTTGTTATAACATCCCTTTTTTATTTATGTGCCGAATGAAATAAAATTAACACTAAATGTTCAAGGCAGCTTTTTATGATACATTGGTGAAAACAGCAATTAAATCGGTTATACTGCTGGAGAAGCCTAAACAGGCTATTAGCTCCTCGGACACCTTGACTAATATTCTCAAGGCTGGTTAGGGTGATTTGATTTGATTTTTAGTCGGTAGGAGTCACCAGGGTCACTGTCCTCAAAGCGATCCTGAAGGTCCTCTGTAGGATTATATCCCGTTTCACAAAAACAAAAGACAAGTGTAACAATGTCAAATAAATCAGCTCGTGCATGTGTTTTATTTAAGGTGTCTACCAAACAACGTAACGTAACTTTTACATTCCGACTAACATTCTATGGGATAATGGCAGAGCATTGCGTCGTGTTTTGCCAAAATACGCCTAGCAGTGACGGTGGCAGCAGCGTTTTCTCTAGTGTTTGTGCTGGACGAGCGCGGCGCGACTGTGGTGAATTGATTACGGGACCCACAGTCCTCATCTATGCATAGGGGTAGTCACCTCGACCGCCATCCCCTCTAATGCAATTGAGACGATCCTTTGAGGATAATTCCCAAGTAAAAAAAAGGATTTTTTATAGTATTGACTGTATTAACGACACGGTATAAACTTTTAATATTATATTTAATCTTTAGACGACATTTTGCAAAAGTAATTCACTAGTGAGTTGTTACTGCGAGTTTTGACAATTACATGATAATGTAAACTCATTTTTAATAGGACACAAGGCTGTCTCCACTTTGTGTTTATATATCGTGCCCAACATGACCCGTAGCGCGCATCATCAGAGCGTGCGAGAAATACATATTTTTATATAAAGGTTTCCGTTCCGGTGTGCTAGATTCTCATTGACTACAACCACCGGGGTGTTCTTCATCCTGTCCGTTGGAGCCGAGGGTACGGCCTTGCCAACTTCCTTAGCACCCGGCGACGTCCGGCCTTCTTCAGACCTGAGGAGGGAATAGTGTAAAATGCCGTACCCTCCATCCAGTGATGTGCATAGCATATTTGGACAGGGTAGGCAGAATTCGCGTAATTAATTTGAATATTTTATTATGATAGCAAATATTATATTACTTACATAGGAAAGATAGACGGCATGAATATGGAATAGGTACGAATATAAATGGCTAATTTTTTTTGTTAAATTTAAGCACTTTATTCCAGACTTATTTATCGTAAGGACATGCAATGCTTTCATGCATCTATGAAATGCACGCTACTGCCTCCATCGTCTCTATGCGTCTTCGTTGGAGGGGTGTGTAGGAACACATCGCACACGCTCACGCCTGCATATTGGGCGACGTATTCCGTCAAGTGCACCCCGCGGATATTCCTTCTACCTCACCATCAGCTCTCTTCACCAGACAATAAGTGATGAAGAATAAAAAATAGATGACAAATGAGTGCCTCTCTACAACGTATTTTCACGAATTTGAGCTTGACGCGGTATAAACCCCCTTACTGCTAATTAAGACGTAATTATCATACTACTATGTTTGCAATCGCAGTTTTTAAACTCATGTGACTTTAATTTCACTTTCAGTGACAATTACTATTACCCCTACTATGGGTCAAAGCGGACGATTAAATGGAGAATAAAAAGACACTCGTAGAATTGCACGTCAAAAGTGAAAATTACTTACACTTCGCACTCTTGTAAAACTTTGATAGGAAAAATTATTGTTGGCCAGGAAACCTTCACAACTAGATAGGGCTTGGAGTGTGGGCAATTAAGGTGCTTAGCCAGCGCGTTTATGATTTGGGTGGCAACGCAAAGGCACTCCTGTGGTTATGAAAAACCTAATGGTGGTTTACTTGCGTTTCGAAAGCGACTACCTTGAAGATTCCCATGTCATAAGATGCCGGAAACACCGATGCAGGAAGGGGGTTCCACTCCTTCGCGGTACACAGCAAAAAGGAGGAGGCGAATCGCTTCGTGCGAGCAGCAGGAACGTCAACCACAAAAGGGTGCAAACCAGCACGGCGTCTCGTCAATTTATGATAGAAGGGGGAGGGTGGAACTAGCAGTAACTATACAGCTCAGCCGCACACTTTCCAGAGTACAGTCTATAGAAAACCGAAAGGCAAGCCACTTTACGCCGGTGCTCCAAACTGAGTAGTTTACGCGACGTAAGAGCCTCATCGGCAATGAGCCGCCGAGCTCTGCGATCAATTGAGTTCAAAGCAGCCAGATGGTGTTTGGCGGAACCATCCTAGAGGTGGCAGCAATACTCCACATACGACCGTACTTGCGCCTGATACAGGTTAAGAAGTTGAGTCGGCGTAAAGTGCCGCCTAACCTTGAAAAGAATCCCCAGAAGTTACCTTGAGAAGTAACTTCGAAAGACACTCAAGGCTTCGTCAGTGTGGAACTATGTCCCTAGCTAAACGCACCAATCAGCGACAGTTGACTAAAACCTATAGACGCATAATCGTCGCTATTAAAATATGGTACCGGTGAGGCATACTAATGACTCCCTGGACAGCCCACACTATCAACGACATCTGTCTGTAATCTGCGTGAAACCTAGAGTACTTTACTTTGGTCACGTTACATGTAGAGGGATCAGTAACTAGGAAGATAGAGGAAAGAACACATAGAGTTCGGAGCCTTAAGCGGTGATCAGAACAACTGGAGCTTCCTGTTAGCACCATGCTTCACTAGACGGTAGGACGAAGTTGAAACAGGCCAGTTTCCCAAAGGATTTGGAGTCACGATTCTCAGCAGTAAGAGAGTAATGAGTAAGAGAGATTACAATGGACTAGGGTAGTCCAAAGCTGCAGCGAATTGATTACAGGACCCGCAGTCCTCATTAATTCGCAGAAGTAGTCATTTTGGGGTTTTTATCTGGTAAAAGTCCGGCACCTCCCGGCTGCTACACCCTTGTGCGCCCGGGACGGTCCTATGAGGATTTTCCCCAAGTAAAAAAAGGGTAGTCCAAAGGGCACTGGGCAGGTTAGGTAGGGTAAAGATATAAAAATTTTAATGTGAGTGGAAGTAAAAGCTAAGGTTGCCTGAGACACAGACCAAATAAAAAGAGTTCTGATTAATTGAGAGTAATGTCAAAAGTAAGCGATATTGGCGAGAGCGCATGAAGGGATTAATGAATGTTAAATAAGCGAAAGAAGTTTGTAAGAAAAACGAGAACTATTTCTATTTCTATTCAGAAAGAAATGGCGTTTCATTCTCTTTGCCTACCCCTAGAGGGCTTCGGGGTGATTACAGATAGATAGGGTAGTCTGGTGATAATGACATCCAACGTTACAAAACTACCTATTTATAATATTTGTTTGTATCGATATATACGCTTACACAGGGACAAATGGTAGGGCTCCCGTTGTTCCGACTCACAATGTACGTGAGAACGTTTCCATACAGTATAACAAGACTTTATTACGTAATTAATTGTAATTAATTATCTGTAAAGCTGTGATTACATAATTACGATGTATTACGTATGTAAATATACAACGCTGTGATTTTTTAAGTTGTTCGGGTTATAAGCAGGATGTTGGGCCCTAGATTACGAATCCATTGGTAACACTCGGCCGTATTCGTAATGGTCATTACTGAATACACATATATTTATTCCGCTTACCAAAACGAAAGACCTGTACTGACTTTTATTGATATATTAGTAATTACACTGTATTATTAGGGTACGCCGGGTGATGTGCTCGTCTGGTTTGAGTTGCAGTCCAACCCATAACTCGCTGGGTAAGCACCCTCAGTGCTCGCTCTCTTCGCCCGATGTAAAGGCCATTCCTGGCCAGAAGCGTATTGTCCAGTCGAAAAAACATCCGATTTTAGTCACCCCAATATGTTTTATAGTAAAGATTACGCCACGGAAGTTAACTGAGCTATGATAGTACATACTAATTTATTTTAATGTTTTAATAATTTAGGAACAATATTAATTTAACACGTTCCCTGCCGCGAGGGGCGTATTCGCCCCACACTGAACTTTCCGTTCAAGCCATTTGGTATTATCATTGTAAAATGAAGAATTTAAAAAAAAATCAATATGCAGTCGATTACGGGCATCTTAGTACTACTGCTGATGCCTTCATTTAACACGTTTGCTGCGGCAAGGAAAGTCATAAACCTTCTCCTGGTGCGGCGGTAGGTCAAAATACACCAACCAACGACTATCCGCCAGTGCGTAGTAGGTCTTTCTCGACCCCCCAGCACTAGGGTTTACTAAAATGCTGTAAATTGGCGAAAACGTAACGTATGTAATTTTTTTTTGTACTGTTAGAACGACCTTGATCCCAACTTCCTTGGTTTAGCTTCGCACCGGGATCTGTCAAATATTAAACGAAAAATAAAGCAGAGAAAACAGCGGGCTGATATCGACCTGGTCCGCACTAGAAAGTGTTTTTTAGTAGTGATGGGACAGATAAAGAATAAATAAGGGATGTGGAAAATAAAACAGAACTATCGTAATAGAAAAAAAACTTGTTTAATGAAAAACTTATTAATTAATAAAAAAAGTTACATTAATGAAAAAACTTATATTGTTAGCATTAGTCTGCCTGTGAATGCTTAGTTTTAAAACACGTTTTGCAAAGGTTCTGATTGCATCTCCTGCAAAATGATTTAATTTTTTTAACTTTTTTTTTGTTTGGGTAGTATTTAAAGTTCTCCGCAGTCTCTCATAGCACCCTGCACAATTTTTTCGTTTAGCGGTCATCTCTAGAACATGGCCACTGTCCTTCGGATTTTCTTGGTTTTCTGAATTTAAAATGTTTTTTGAGTTCTACCACATGGCTCACAGTTATGAACGAAATATTGTATGGGACTTGCGATGGGGAATTGTGTTACTCCAAATTTAACGTAAGCGAAGGATTAAAATCAACTGCGCTGTCATTTCGAAGTATCGCACGAACGACTAGCGTTAATTCGCCTCGATAGCACGCACAACACTAAATGGCGGCGCGTGCGCTCAGTGCTACAACGGGTCACGGGCGGCCTGTTGGGAGGGTAGGCCCAAATAGACCTGTTGCCGCACTGAGCTGATGTTTTTTACCGTCTGTGCGTGGTAGGTCAAAAAGAGCCTACCGTAATGTTTTGATTGGGAATACCTACAATTTTGACCACAAGCTGAAATATATATTTGTCTCTGTTGAAATCTTACAAACACTTGAGATACTCGCTCCGCATTGGCGGGAGGGACATAGTTTTGTTCGTCCGCACCAGGCGAAAGTACCGTGGTAGGACGAAATAGGCCTGTTCCGCAGCAAACGTGTTAATCGTGGGGCGTATACAACCTTTCCCTTATAATTATGATTTTGGCGGCATTTCATTTATTGTAAGGCATTCGCCAAAAACATAATAATACAAGTGTAAAGCGTGGGGCGCACACGCCCCACATGGCCTGAACGGAAAGTCTTTCAAAAAACAGTCCGGCAGCGAACGTGTTAAGGATTAGCGTTTAAATCTCGCATTTTGTACTTTGGGATCCCCTGGATTAGATTTGAGGTCGGCTAGATCGGAGGTTGTAAACCTTTTTACTATATTTTATAGTAATAATAATAAATCGTCGCGCTAAATCCCTTACGGGGTAAGCAAAGATATATTAGTGGCTGTATCCACTTTGCGCTTATATATCGAGCATAACGTGGTCAATATCGCAGCTGGACGCTATTCTCACAGCACTAGCACACATAATATTTCTATTCGATGTCACGAGGGTTATCTCACAATGTATTTCCTTCACCAGTGATCACGCGGTGCTTAAACCCGTACGTGATCTAGAAAGATTACGCACACAGAGGTAATTGCCGGGATTCAAACCTATTGAAGTTGCCGCTAATGGAAACCGTCCATTATTCACTAGGCCACAAGTAACTTTGGGGTTTAAATAAATTGATATTATTTTAATATTTTATATTTTGTATCCATGTCGAAATTACAGACGCATGTGTCCACTGGGGTGCCCTTGCACTCCAAACTGGGGTCGTGCATTCCAAACGACATATTCTGGAGAGAAGGAAAGTGAAAAAAGGTTTTTTATACTGGAAAATGCACACACCTATACTAAGTTTATAATATATGTTCCTTTTTCTGTTAAATACTAACATATTTCCTAAGTAAAGTCTAGGGAAAGTCAAAATAGCGTCTATGAATCTCAGCCTAAGATTTCGCATTTATCGGAAAACCTGTTTTTGATGGTTGTGTGAACTTGGTATTTTCAAGTTACATCTTTCACCGCGGAGAGTGCGATAAGACCTACATAATCATTTGCCCGGTAGTCTAGCTGTCTCAGTACCATGTTTATTATTGAAAGGGGCTAAGGGTATCTCACGTTCACCCGATAAACTTATGAGTCACTATTGAACTGTGCGAACAGACGGAATATGATATAAGTTATCTTTCTGTAATATGATGATATCCTGGCGGATTTCGGCCTTGGCGACATTTCCAAATAACATCAAGTAAACGCGGATTGAAGCCCCAGTCGCTGATGGACACGCACCGCCTCCGCTCGCCCGGTTTAGTTGTGAAGACCTTTTCCGGTCAATCAACGCGCGTCATTTCGAAAAAAAAGCACCGCCTCTGCTTCATCCGGGCTTCAGACGCCCTCAAGTCTACTGCCCATGCCCTGATTTGAGCAGGATTACTCCAGTTTGAGGCAGTGTTCTAGTGTGAAGGTGGTTTAGCCGGTTTGGCCTTTTGCTCCAGTTAATGTCTCCGGAACCAGTATATATTTTAGTATGAGATTGCGTGTTTTGACATTATTTTAAAGTCCAGATGATTATTTGGGGCATTCAAGAAAGATATTTGCTTGGAGTCTGCAGGTTCCTTGAACAATTTTTTTATAAGGCGGTTGTTTGTAATTAAATTTCGATTAATTTCATTGTTTAATTGTAAAAGGTTGTTCAGAATTGCAAAATTTAATGCGGATTTGAAATTGAAAAATTGTTATCATGCAATATCCAAAATATCCTCCATTTTTGTATTCGGCAGGACGAAATGCTCTTGACGGAAGTAGCGGGCGAGCACTTATGGTGCTCTACCAGTGAATTTGTGGGTTGGACGTCAACGCAAGGTCACCCCTGTAGGTACGAACCTCGACTTGGGCGGCCGGCCAGGGAAATAACCTAAAGTGACCTACGTCGCGTACTAGCGTTTTAGAAGCGACTGCCTTGAGGAGAAACGCCGAGAGAAAACTCAAGGCTGTATCGGAGTAGGACTGCGCCTCGAAACGTAAACGCACAGGTTAGCGACAATTGACTGAACTATCCTTCTTCTGCGCCGCTGCCAAGGCCGGTGTCGTGGAATGAAACTAGTGTGTGTGTGTACCTCACTCACTTATTCTGAGCGGCAGACTTAGGACCACAGTGATTAGGTCATCGGGATCCGACATGTCGCGCGGGCATCAAATATGGCGCAAGCCCGCTTTCCGGAGATTATTCGCACGCGTTTCGAATTAATTTGTACGGATGGAACGGCGCGGCGCCTTGTTAAAATATCGACGAAACGCTTTAAGTACAAAACTAGAGACCGTTTCAAACTTGATAAGATCCTCTACTACGGCGACATTTTGATACTTCTTTATATAATGTACTTACGAGATATATAGTCACGACACATGGCGAAAATAAGTAAAAATAGAAAGGCTTAATTTATTTATTAACATCTAATAACAAATAAGTTAAATCAGTCCTGTTTTTCTATGAAACTACAGTCACAGTAGCTATGGTACAGCCCGCGGTGTTCGTTCATTCTGAAAACAGATATTTCTGTTATAATAACATATCGTTGTAATATTAGGTCCTTACATATGAAATAGGCGTTTTGTATGGGAGGAACAAAAAGTCGAATATTTTTGAATATAATATATTTAATTAATCAAAGTATGAACCATTATTTTCTATGCACTTTTGCCATCTCATAGGTAGTTCATTGATCCCTTTACTAAAAAAACCAGTCGGACGGGAATCAATAAAATCTTTGAAGGCGATTTGGACTGCCTCATCGGAGTTGAATTTTTTCCCTTGCAAGAAGTTATCCAAATTTCGAAAAAAATGGTAATCTGTTGGAGCAAGGTCCGGGGAGTACGGAGGATGTCTTAGACTTTCCAATTGAAGCTCTTCTAATTTAGTAGCCGTCTGTTGCGCTGTGTGTGGTCTAGCGTTGTCGTGAAGCAGCAGTGGCGTGGAGCGATTGACCAGCCTAGGTTGTTTAGCCGCTAGCTTTTCCATCATGGTTTGCAATTGCTGACAATAGACATCAGCCGTAATATTCTGGCCAGATTTGAGAAAACTGTAATGAACAATACCGCCACTAGTCCACCAAACGCTTACAAGTAACTTTTTTGGGGTTAATTTTCGCTTGGGGCAGGATTTGGCTGGCTGGCCAGGATCCAACCATTGCGCTGAGCGCTTCCGATTATCGTAAAGAACCCATTTTTCATCACAGGTAATGATTCAGTTTAAAATACCTTCACTATTGTGCCGGTTTAGTAATGTAACGCAGCAGTCGACGCGCGTTTGCCGGTTTGCTTCAGTCAATTCGTGAGGTACCCACCTTTCAAGCTTTTTAATCTTCCCAATTTGCTTCAAGTGAATTAAAACAGTTTTATCACTAACATCGCAGCCTGCAGCTAACTCGGACGTGGTTTGCGATGGATCCGCTTCCACAATAGCCTTCAACTCTTCATTATCAACTTGAGTCTCAGGCCGTCCACGGGGCTTGTTCTGCAGGTGGAAATTTGCAGAACGAAAACGTTGGAACCAAAAACGAACTGTGTTTTCTTTTGCAACACGACCGCCATACACATCATTCACCCTTCGAGTTGTTTCCGCAGCACTAGTGCCACGGTGGAACTCGTACTCGTAAATAATGCGATATTTTAAGTTTTCCATTTTGTAAAATGAGTGACGCAAACAGAAAAAAACAGAAGAAAAAAACAAATGAATGACGATCATCGAAGCACAAATACATGAGTCCATAGCTGTACAAATTTGAATTTGGAATTCCTTACCAAAGAGGAGAAATTTGTGATTTAAGTGGCCAGTACGAAAAACCCCAATTTCATATGTAAGGACCTAATATATTCCTTCTGGGGTGAGCAGAAGGAGAGCTGATAAAAAAACTAACCCGCAAGGCTCGACGTCTGCGTTTATTGCTGTTGCTGTATCGTTCTTCTGATTTTATGGGGGGTTTGAACCCAATATTAAAATCGTTTAATGACTGCAACTGCTCGTCCAAACTGTTGCTATAAATTAGAAATAATAAAGTTTTATAAAAAAAAAATAATTGCAGAAAGGCTTGCGCTTTACCTCAAATAAAGTGCTGATGAGGCAGATGATGGAGCGCGCTCACCCAACAAATGCCGATTCACTTGATTAAGAGATGTTGGAGAAACAGATGCATGAAGCGAATTCCACTCCTTGGAGGTTCGCAGCAAAAAGATGGATGGGAGGATGCACATAAGGGCGCAAGTCCACATGACGTCTTGTCAGTTTATAGTAGACGGGGGAGGAGGGAACTAAATGATACAACTCAGCTGCACGCTTCCCAGAGTATAGTGTATAGAAAACCGAAAGACAAGCCACTCTACGTCGGTCTGTGTTAATAATTAGGGGGAAAATCCTCTTTGATGTCGAAATATATGCGACGTTACTGGTGCTGCTATATCTTGTTCATTTTACAAAGTTCTTCGAACGTAAATTTTCATATAAAGTATATATAGTAAAAATAAATATGTATTGATTGAGGTATTGAAACAAACTAGAAACCAAATAAACCATTTAATAAATATTTCACAAACAAAATTTGTTCCGTATTCGAATTTGTGTGCGGGTAACTTTCGAGGGCTCCGGCAACACCGTACAGGTTGTCAATTGAGTTTTGCTCTCGCTCGACCGATCCGCCGAGTAATAACAGAAAACACACAAATATTCATAAATTCAACCACAATCCGATTCCAAAGTGTACAAGTTTGTCTATAACGGGACTTCGTAAAATGAACAAGGTATACAATCGACCTTGGTGCAAAAGATAAACCAGAGCCTCAACTGTACACTTTATACTTTGTTTTAAGTCAAAATATAAGCAAAAATACTTAAATACTTTAAACTTTAAAGGTATAAAGCTACTTTATTATCATCGGTTCTTCTGCAAATTCATAGATGAAGTGTTAATACGTGCAGGTGCTGAGAATAATGTATTTTCCACTATATGTATATATTTCTTTATCTCATTATAGATTATATTAGTATAGTGTAATTATTGCCTCCAGTATTTTCCTTTAAACTGTCAGATTGGTTAACACGACAAAGCCATTGCTTTGGCTGAACCGACTGTATTATTTATTTATTTGTAAGAACACTTACATAGTCTACATTATCACACAAACAAAATAATATAACACATGGACTAGATACATTACAAATGCGTACATACGATGATATTGCATACATAAATACACTTTTTTCCTATTTATGTCATTCTACTACTGATTAAAAATTCCCGGGGTGTCCCTTTAATTGCTCCACCCGGGCCTGCAAAACCAGGTTCGACTAACTACTCATTTAGTATCTTGGGCTCCTCTACTAATAGGGAATTACCCAGAAATGTTTGAGACTTGTTGGAAATTCCCCTGTATTTTTAAAAAAGGTTGCCATGATGTAAAAAGGGTGTTTACCAGCTAAAGATTACCAGCAATTGTTACATAAATATGTTACGGAAATACGGTCCCCCTAAGCTTGGAGACTCCGGAGGACGGCATCGTCTATCCCTCCAGAATCTAAACCACTGATTAACGTCCAGTTACAGAAACGCTCTATAAATTTTAAGACGTCTTTAAACACTAATGAAGTTCAATAAAACTAGTAGAAAAAATTACAATATAATGGGATTAATTTAAGGAGTTGGTATCGTATTTCGAAATCTCGTTGCAATTTACATTTTGGACTTTTGTACCAGCATTATCGCTTATTGAATGTTGCTTTATCTCAGCTCCTTTGGTGAAAATGCTGGGTGACCATCGGATTTTGACAGTCATACCTTGACAGCGGATATTCAGCAGAAGCGTTGGCGCAACTGACGTGAATTCGACGCGCGTCTCACGGCTATCAACATACTTGTTACCTTTTTTGTATACAAATTTCATATTTACCATGGGTCAATTGAATGAGGTCCTTGTAGAGTGTACGCTTCGTAGCAGTCCGAGTCCATATGACAAAGAGCTCTGTAAAGATAGTTCATAAAATAATTTAGGGTCAGTTGGGTCATAAGGTGCAACTCCAGAACGTTAAAATAAGAAATAAGCGAACGCACCAAAGTTTTAGCGTCATCTGAAGTATGACAATCATTACCGTTCTCACTTTCAAAAATTCAAGATCCGCATCGCATATCTCGCGTCACAAGCAGTTAGAACAATTTTTCAATTAATACAAGCATCACAAATCCTTAATAACACCATGCTTTCCATTATACACGTGTCTTGATTGTCGCTGCCTCGATCGATTCCTCACTTCCGATGTCTTACGCGTACGAATGCGTCACACGAAAAATTGTAGGTACAAGAATGTCATATTCACTCCTGTTTAGAAGAGCCCCTAGTCGTAGTCCAGAGAGAATCCTGCGCCTTTTAATAATTTTAAACACCTCAAGAAGGTTTCAGAGAACCGCGCTGTTGTTTCGAGCCGATGAGCCTTTAAGGTGTGAGGATGAGCCAATCGCACAAAGTGTGCCCCAGGAATGATGATGATGGCACGAGGTCAAACAATTCCTCAGGAGACGGAATTTCCTCAAAAGTTGCTTTGTTTTTGAATGTAATCTCAACGATCAAGAGCCACTGGAGCACACTGACCTACATTTAGGGTTGCCACTCGTATTTTACAATAATGTATTGTACGATATTTCGGATAATTATACTTTACGAGAATAGTAAAGAACGCGAATCTGCTTTATTTCAGATGATTTGACTGAAAACAAAATTGCTCGTAAGGACCTGATAAACATGAGGTACTTATTTTCTTTTTTACTTATTTATTTATAGGGCAGCCAGTGGTCGATATTTTATATAAAAATATAACAACAAACATCTAAGTGCATCAACCGGTGATGGCTACAGCACTATGTGCCAGAAGTAAACAAAAAATAATAATAAAAGTAGTCAAATTTCACATCAAAAACCAAAGAATTTAAAAATTAATGACAAATAAGAAGAAACAGAATATGCGCATATAATAACTAGAACTACAAGAATAACACTAAACCATAGTACAAACAAAATAACTTAAATGTAGTGTAAAGATGGTGTCTAATTACTAAGCAATTATAAGAAATTAATAAAACTTGCGAAAAGCAAGAAAACATGTTTTTAAATAAAACAATAAAGAAAAATAAATGATGCCTTGACAGTCTATTTTTTTTTCTTAGTTTTAATAGTCAATATACTTAAATTGTGAAACGTAAAGGTGGCAACCCTGCCTACAACAGATAATGTGCAAATAAGGTCAATGGTAAATGATATGAGTATGCCCACAAGTATATGCATAAAAATCATAAACAAATGGCTTACAATATATTATAAGTCAGAAGGCAGCAGAGAATTAGCAGAAGCGACTCCATTTCGTATATCCGTCCTCTATCCCACTGCAGCGCACGCCGTGCATCAATTTCCGCGTCCGCACGTTCCTGCGTGCACCGAAACTGCCCTCGGCGCACGTGCCGCAGCCAAACACGCGGTGAGGTCACGAACGGTGTCCCGTAAATCCGCACCTCCAGGCGTATGACGGCCGTCCTTTGCATTGGGTGACTGGGCGCAGAGAAATCAGAGCCCCAAAGCAGATTACTAATATTACTGTAATTAGTTAGTACACATATTGTAAAATGTATTATCGGGGACAGTCGTAGGTGCCACGGACCGTAGGTACTCTCCTTATCGTTCCGGCTATGTTTTACATATTTTATATTTAATCTGTTCTCATTAAATGATGTAATAGCTAATTATTGTAATAAAAAGTTCACAACATCGTTTTACAATGACTATAGTGTTCATTCAATATAAAACGAATGACGAAGCTTTGATTCCACTACGACAAAGTTATGAGTTTTTTTCGGTATTTCAAAGTCGTCGCTTCCAAAACACTAGCAGGTCACCTTTAGATTCTTTCCAGATCTTGCCCCTTAAGTAGAGATACAGGGGTGTTTTTGCGTTGCCACCCAATCCATAAATGGCTGAGGGCGTTAAGTGCTCGCTCCTTTCACCCCACGGTAAAGTTTGTAAATGCTTTTCCCGACTAACAGCATTTTGTTCTGCGGAAAACAATGTAACAAGAGATAATAAATAACGACTCCCTACATCCATGTGACATAATCAGTATAGAAATTGATCAGAGATTTTTTTTTACACTGGCTCGACATAGTGACTACAGAGTACCTGATGGTAAGTACAGTGTAGTCCAACAACGAAAGCGAATGTCAAAGGATGAAAATCCATTGATAGTCCACATCGTCATGTCGGCCCACATATACCTAGACTGAAGGTCTCTAGGTATATGAGCTACTGGATATGCACAAGCTGATCCTGAAACGCGACAAGCCGAAACTGGTCACTATGAGGGGCTTTACACCCATGCACTGTGTTCGCGATCCAGACGGGCACCGGCGCCCTACCATCACGCTGCTGCTAGCTTAGCACCACCCAGGAGTCACGTGTAGGGAAACTAGGGTAAAGCCTACGGACGCAAGCAGATTCGACTCCCAAAAAAAACAAGACACTGATCATCAACTGTCACCGTGAACCCACCAGCCTGCTCAAAAATCCTCACACACTTCTTTGAAAGGACTCGATATCATAGGAGGAAGGGAATTCACTTGCTAGAGGATCATTTACAACCTGACGACACGTCAGAAGTCATGGATAACTTTGAGTGCGTGTCAGTCATACTAGAAGCCAGCGTGGTTCTGTTGTAGAAGGCAGGAGATGGAATCAGGTAAAACAAGCAAAGAAAGAAAGAAAAACTTTATTGAGACACACATAATATATAAAACAATGAAAGAATAATACATAACATCACATCATGCATCCTGTGTGCTGCTACCCATCTCAAAGAGCACTCGGCTCAGCGTGTGCTG
Source organism: Automeris io (assembly GCA_036320925.1). NCBI lineage: Eukaryota > Metazoa > Arthropoda > Insecta > Lepidoptera > Saturniidae > Automeris > Automeris io. The sequence goes on along the minus strand of JAUDJH010000023.1, from coordinate 8,859,925 downwards.
GGCGACGCTGTAAATAGGGTAGATTGATAATGAAATACAATTTCATAGAGGGTGACCTATACAAACTAATGTTCTGGGCAGTAGATTTGAGGGAGTCTGCTGCCTGGAGGAGAGGGAGATGGTGCGCAGTGTCTGGCGTTCCGCCTGTGAGAAAGGGTTGAAGGCGTTGGCTTTTTACATCCACCCCTTCCAGAGAGGAAGCCTGAGTAAGGTTATTCGCTCCCCGGGATACTGGAAGAATTTAATTTCTCAGGCCTGGGTGGAGTGATTAGAGGGACACCCCGAGGGTCTTCAGTCAGTAGGATTCTGACACACCGGGGTCGCTTCCCTCACAGTAACTTTATGTAGAATTTTCCAACGGCTTAAAAAAAATTACAAACTAGTGTTACATTATAATTACAGGCATAAAATTATATTAATTTCATTTCATTCCGATAAGAATAATAAAGTATCAAGTTAAATATCTAAGGTTGTTATTTTATTATTTGAGAATTAATCAAGTATTTACTTAATTTAGTTTTAAATGAATAAATACTGAACGAAGATCTTATAGTTGGACGTATATTGCTTCAGCATTTACTAGCACCCCCTAACGGATTGACGCATGGGCGGCGCACTTGAGGGAGTGCGCCGCCCAACATCTCCAAGGCGAGAGCGGTGCGCGATGTGTTCCCGCGCACCGCTCAAAGAAAATGAAGGTGAGCAAAATAGTGTCCAGGGGCCTTCCATCAATAAGCCAGACGTCGCCGGGCGCTGAGGAAGCTGGCACAGCCTTGCCTTTGGCACCGGCAACAGGAGAAGGAACACCCCGGGGGTTTTAGTCGGTGCGACTATGACACACCGGGGGGCGACCCTCATCGTCCCCTGACGGCCTATAACGGGTTTCCCAGGGCTTAAAAAAAGCATTTATTTATTTATTTATTTATTCAACGGTAACTACACAGCATATTATAAGATTATGTACCAAAAATAGGAAACAAAAAATAAAAAAATCTAGAATGCCAATAACGTACTACACATATTAAATACACACACACACACACACACACACACTCACACACACATTATTTTCCTAGCATTGTATTTGAAACTACCTCTGAACGCAACAGTGTAATGACGAGGTATGGCAATTTGTAGTGCACCGGTTCTCGGAGAACTCCTTCTTTTACTGCCTACTGCCGCTGCCAACAACCCAACAGAACACTCGTTATGATACAAACGATGGAAGACGCCGGCGCGAGGTGATATCTCCGCGCAATCACAGCGGATCAAAGCAATCAGTGATGTCTGCACCATTTACAATACAAACAGCTCGACCCTGCGGCCTGTCCAGACCAATCAGGAGCTTTTGGTCACAGTACAGTCAGAGGCATAAAAACATTAATTTTGTTTTTTCAATAATAATATATCGTTACGCTACATCCTTTTCGGGGTGAGCAGAGAGAGAGAGGTTAGTGGCTGTATCTCCTTTTCACTTATATATCAGTTCCTACGTGACCAGAAGCGAAGCTGATCGCCGTTCTCAGAGTACTTTCACATGACATTTGTATTACATGCCATGCGAATATTCTCACGATGTTCTCATTCCCTGGGTAGCATCCAGCCTAAATTCACACTCAATCTGGAAAAATCCAGATGTACGTGCCGAGATTCGAACCTATGACTATTCGCATTGCCGCGCATGAATACCAGTTCCTTATCCACTAGGCTACCACAGCTGCAATGAAGCCCATATTTGTTTTACAATAAATGTATTTTTTTTTACACTGGGTCGACATAGTGACTACAGAGTGCCTGATGGTGAGTACAGTATAGTCCAAAAACGAAAGCGACTATCAAAGGATAGTCTACATCGTCATGTCGGCCCACATATACCACGACTGAAGGTCTCTAGGTATATGAGCTACTGGATATACACAAGCTGATCCCGAAACGCGACAAGCCGAAACTGGTCACTATGACGGGGTTTACACCCATGTACTGTGGTCGCGATCCAGACGGCACCGACGCCCTACCACCTCGCTGCTGCTCGTTTAGTAACACCCAGGAGTCACGTGTAGGGAAACTAGGGTAAAGCCTACGGACATATTCTTATATATTCAGTTTTCCTCGGCTAATATTAATTAACAATCTGAGGTTTTAACTTGAAAATAATGTATTTGTAGCAGAGATGGGCAAAATGTAATCTGATTAATGATGAACGATTACAAAATATAGTCGTAATTTTAATTTTCTCGCTCTGTAATCATGATTTAATCCATTTAAAATATTAAGAAATCATAAATGTGTATACAATCTGTGATTTTGTAGTGTTTAAAACAAAAATGAGAAAAATGCAGTCATATTAATGGTAAAAAACGTAAATGTAATCGTTAATCATTTTTATTAATCTGATTACATTTTGCTCGTCTATGATTTGTAGTAGGGATGTAACGCAGGCAGTTTTATCGGAACCGAAGTCGGAGTCTGAGTTTTTAAATTTGATTTATCGGAGTCGGAGGCAACGTCAGTCACAAGTGACGGCAAAATAAAATAGTTTTATTAAGGGACAAATAAAAACATTATTCAGTGAACCTTTTTAATTAGAAAGTGATAAATTTACAAATACACAGACAATAAAAATTGCTGTTTCTTATTAACATTTTCATAGTACTGTGAGAAAGCGATTACCTGAGCTACTGGTCGCGTAGTCCACGACATTTAAGCGCAAAGTGGTTAAAACCACTATTGTATGTCTGCTCACATAGCGTGATAGCGTAAAGATATGTTATTTGTTATATCTTAAATTTGATCCCATTTTAATATGGTGCAGGATTGATACATGTCTTCGACAATATAAGCCAGAACTTTTGAATTGACAACAGCATAATCCATTTCCCTCTACATCTCCCTCGTTTGTAGACAGATGTTGAGAATCGAGACTATTTCTAAGCGTATATCAGGTTTTTTTTTTTTGATAGCCCGGGGGATATTTTTGACGGACCTCAGGGAGCTTTTTGGTTGTCGGACTTGCACCGACTAAAACCCCTGGGGTCACAGAGCGCTCTCGCTTGGATAAGTTGGGCGGCACGCTCCCTCAAGCGCATCGCCGGCGTATATCAAGTTGGGTCAACACAACACAACACAACACAATGCAACGCAACGCAACGGAACAGAACGCAACGCAACTCAACGCAACGCAACACAACGCAACTGAACGCAACGCAACGGAACGCAACGCAACGGAACGCAACGGAACGCAACGCAACGCAACGCAACGCAACACAACACAACACAACACAACACAACCCAACCCAACCCAACACAACACAACACAACACAACACAACACAACACAACCCAACCCAACACAACACAACCTAACTTGGGCAAATAAAAGCTGTTGTTCACAAAGTGTTGGATATATCAGAAACCGTTATCCTCCAGTGAACATTGTCCAGTGAATAAATTAAATCAAATTTGCTGCAGGGTTGTTTTTGCGTTGCTCCGTAACATCCCTGATTTGTAGCGACTTTACGAATCCTGAAACGCGCGCGTGGGGGATGCGGCGAGCGGGGTGTTGCGGCAAGCATCCACGAGGTTGCTTTCATTTCAGCGCCCGCGCCACCAGTGTCGTCTACACTGTCTAAGAAATTGTTCGCGTCAGTCTGCCTTGTACACCAAACTTGCAATATAAGTTGTACAGAATTTATAATTTAGTTTTTATTTTCATGAATACTGGAATTAGGGTTAGTGCAGCAACCTAAATATTAAAGTTGTGCAAATTATCAAAATTGGTCTCGCAGTTTTTGTATTTCAATGTTATAAAGATTTATAATACATTTGATAAAGTATACATACATATCTATAATTTTGATTACATTGATAAGCGGCTCGTTGGTCTAGGGGTATGATTTTCGCTTAGGGTGCGAGAGGTCCCGGGTTCAAATCCCGGACGAGCCCAAACCTTTTTTAATCAAATTATTTTATTTCTTCATTTTTATTTTACTAAGAGATCAATAAAAGCTTACACATATTTTTTATATCATTTTAATTATAATCATAGGCATATTTGTATTAAATTACCGATATTATACAAATATGATTGTATGAATTTGTGTCTATATCAAACCATAATAATATTAATATAAACATATGTAAGACATAGATGGGCAAAATGTAATCTGATTAATAAAAATGATTACGATTACATTTTACGTTTTTTACCATTAATATGACTGCATTTTGGTCATCTATGTTTTAAACACTACAGAATCCCAGATTGCATCCACATTTATAATACCTTAATGTTTTAAATTCTTACTTAAAGGCTTACTAGGCTTCGGGCACAATTAATTCGTTTCTGATCGATTAAAAATACGCACCTCCCTATATATTAGCCGAGAAAACATCTTTACGCTTGGTGGTAAACAATCTTTACAACGGACGCTTTTCGCAGTGCGCCCGTTTCCCTGATAGCGCTCATAGCATAAACATATCCTGGCTACTCTGTCATTTCGTATGAGAATATTAGAGTAGCATAAGCTATTTCTCTTGTTGAACAGTTGGTTCATATCTAATTTTGGAGTACATATTGTTGTGAAATACTTTTTATAGGTTGATTTGTTTCAAGTTGGTTATGTGTGGAAATTCAAATTAGAGTTGTGTTTCTCAAGTTTTCTTGTTTCAATCATTAATTTACTTCGTTTCTAACAATATATGTTATTTTTATGTTTCGTGGTATTAAACTCACATAATAACTTTTCTGCAAATTATATTTTTAGATTTTGATGTGTTTCAGCTCCATCTAGAATTATTTATAAGAACTAATTTGAAATGTTTATTTAATAAGTTTATAGGTGTCTCTGTGAAAATAAAGATCGTTTTTACTTCCTTATAAGAACTTTATTGCTTAAAATTCATAATCTGTGCTTAAAATAATATTTATGAAGCTATTTCAAAATAGATTTAAATACAGGATTATTATTAAATTTTTATTAAAGGCTCTAGTTACAGCTCGCTTCACTTCCTTTTAGTTTTTAAATAGTCCAATAGATGGCGTCGCATCAGCAATTACAGTTTATACGATTTTTTTTGTACAACTGTATATCAAATACAATTTTTTATTACTATAATTATAACTTAATAAAGATTATTATTAGAAATAAAGATTATTATTAACTCTAAGTATTCAAATGGTTACTAGCCTCACAACTTAACATTTTCTTAAGGTGAAAGCACATTCATAGCAAAGCGTGTCGCGAAATATTTATGAGTTACAGGCAAACGTTTGACTTTAATCACATCTGGTGATATGTGACGACGCGGTCGAGGATGGACTGTCTCCGTCCAATAAATGCTACACATAAAGACAAATCATATGCAAATAAAGATTTAGGGCGTTTAACCTTAGTTTAGTGTATTTATCTTACGCACTATATGCGTCATCCGTTATCAACGGCTCAGAATATAGACGGACAGAAATAGCCATAGTATTATTCTGTGACGGTTCGCACAGTGCGTTCGAGAAGCGAACGGTGAGGTAGGGGGAAAAGTAGTGTTATTTGGAGCGGAATCCATATTATGCTGGATCTACATGTTTGGCGCTTCACAATACTTCACAGACTCTTGGCTAAATTTGGCGAAACACCCACACGATTGCAAGTGCATCATTGTCTTTCTGAGGCACGAGCATGGCGGATGGCCCGATAGTGTCCACACTAACTTTTATTCTAACATATTTCTTTTAACAATAGGACGATGATGAAAAAAAGTACGATAATTACTAATTGGACAAGTTCCTAATTTTTAACGTCTCTGACTGCCTCCAGTGCACAAGCGATACGGAGAACGCAGAAACGTGCAGATGCTCCTCAAACGCTTGCCATAAATCTTCTTTGACTTATGTATGTCAAAAATCGACAGCTTATACAAGCCAAGCCAAACGTTGTACCCACATGTTTGAATTTGTGAGGGTTTGTTGAGATTTGGGAAGGGTGTGGCTCCACCATTAGATTTAACACTTTGTTTTTAATATTTCTGTAATAGATTTAAGTAAGTTCATTTGTATATTTATTATTTGTACAGTATGTTATAAATCTTGTCCGACTATTGAAGGCGTTACTTGGTATCGATATTAGATTCTATTTAGATTATGCTTTTCAATTAAGATCAAAAATTAAATGGGGGAAACTATGGCAACTTTATGGTAGCACTGCAAGCGTGGGTAGCTCGTGAATAAAGTAAAAAAGTAAAGCAAAGAAGCACGCTAGTAGGTAATGACGTCAAAAGGGTCCGCTTGGGCACCGTTCATCAATTAAATCATTTTATTAGTCTTTAAACTGATTTTTGTGATTAATTCAAGCATAAATCGCGTGTGAAATAATTCAATTTCTTCAACTGTATATGACAATAACTTATTAATATTCACAACTAATATAATTTATTGATATATTTTGGTAAATTTATCGTGTCACCGATATGCCCCTTTCGAGTCGGACACGGTTTCAAAAACTGTATAAGAGTTCTTTGATCGATCATCCTCTTTAAATACTAGACATGAAGTAATCTTCGGCAGGACAAGGGTCACTGCCTTCAATCACTTTATATCTGTATATTTTGCCCTTAGTTCCAATCAGAATATTATTTTTGTGGTCAAATACAATTCCGGTTATTTTGAATCCTAACTGACCGATTTTTGACGGTAGCATGGTATTTGTGGTCAGTTTAAATAGCGATCCCTTGACTGCAACGATTGGTTCATCATTATTATTCAACTTAATTATATATTTTAATTCTCTGGTGAATCCTTTGTATTGCACCGGCTCGTAAAGATCTGTAGAGAAGAAATACAATCTCCCATCGACGTATTCGTAAAATACATTTCCTTTGCTGTCCACGACAAAGTTGTACGCTTTCGGAACTTTCTCGAACCTTCTAACAGCCGCTGATCCGTTAACGAATCTGAAAATTTCATGGTTCGTCCCAGTAGTGATATACATACGGTTATCAGACGTATCGATGAAGATATCTCTAACGTCGTCATCCCCTATAGGTCTTTCTGCAGTAATCTCTGTCCTAGAGTAGTCGAAGGTGACAATACCTTGGTTTGTGCCAATATATATCTGGTTATTTTTAGCGTCAACCGCGACGCATTGGCCGATAAGCTCATCGGAGACTGGCAGCTCTTTTATTCCCAAAGAACCATGCTTGAGGAGGTGTATGCCTTTGGTATAGTTCCTTTTATGGAGGATGAAGAACAAATGGTCAGTTCTAGGGTCAAGGACCATTCCGGTAGGGTATCCATCGACGGTTGCAATCAGTTGCCGTTTGTAGTACTCGCTGCCGATCTTGACGCGTTCGCATTTGTCCCCAAAAGTCAATTGGAAGACGGAGATTATAGTGAAGATTGCTAGCGTGGGATGCATCTTGCATTCATGACAACTTTAGTGGTATCTGGAGGTAAAAGTTGAGATTGTGATGAGATGTTTTTATGCCAAAAGGATTATGAGACATTGATAGCTGTATTTTTAGATTTGACTTACAAATTTGATTCTTTAGAGCTACATGAAATTGTAAACCTTAGCTTTTCATATTAATTTTAACCTAATACCTTCCCGCGTCACTGAGGACAAATGACAAATGAGTACTCGACAGAGAAACAGACAAATGACAAAGTTATCCTATGAAATTTCTGTTATATATGTATGTATATAAGTAGGTGTGTGGGCTGCAACTAGCATGGGGGTAATTGAATAAAACAGTGTTGGAATGACTTGCAAGCGGGTATCGTTTATCTAACTGATTTCAGTTATTTAACAACTGGCGACGTTTGCATCCACATTATTCTCAGAAAAATGTCAACAGGAACAACTTATGGTATACTTTCAACCTTCGATCATCTATCACTGGAGTGGAACAGTGTTAGGTTGCGATTAATACAATGGTTCATAGCTAATGACATAACCGCCAAAATGGACAAAGCCACAATAAACGGAGGGCGATATTATTAATGTCATTAAGTGATATAACCTTTAGCTTGCGAGGGTCCTTTTTTTACTTGGGGAAAATCCTCATAGGACCGTCTCAGCTGCACAGGGGGGTTGCGCTGCCGAGGTGTGTCGGACTTGTACCGACTAAAAAACCCCAGGGTGACTACTTCTGCGCATTGGCGGGGGCTGCGGGTACTGTAATCAATTCGCCAAAGAAAAGAACAGTTCTTCGCCATGACAGTGTTTATTCACTGCTGTGAGAAGGATTCGAACCTGGATTACTACGGCCACAACGTAGAGTCGTAACCACTAGACGATCACGGCTATCGGAGCAAAGCTTGCAAGGGTCCTGGTGTTACCCAACAAGGTGGAAGAATTATATTGCAATAGTGATACTCCTGGACGATCACTTTACACCAAAAAGGTTTTCCTGTATTTAAAAGTTACCTATTCCCTTTTTAGTAAGTGATGTCTAAAACGAGATCTGAATTAAAAACAGTGCCATACCTTTAGATGAACCGTCCAGTATTGACTTCACACTTGTTATGACATAGACCGGACGCTGTACCTGTGAATTTTCTTTTTAAAACATCCTCCCACTTCTCGTATGACTTGATGTTTTCAAACAAACGTTACGGCTATGTTAGACATGTTCTAGCGGGTGATGTAATAATTCATATAGAACTTAAACGTGTTTTTAAGGCTTTTAGCGCTATTTTTTTTTAAATTTTGATTTACGTAAGGAATTGTCTTGTTGTTGAGGCAGGGTTTTATTTATTTGTTCGAGGAATACGGATCGCCAAGGCTCGGCTTGCAGTGATTTGAGAGATGCCCCGGGCTTGTTTAGTCATGAGGAGACTGAAACACCGAGGTCTGGAGGAATATCAGCTAATACTGCTTTTGACCGATTACTTAAAAAAAAAAAATATATCGCCACGCTATATCCCTTGTGGGGTGAATAAAGAAATATCAATAGGTGTATCCACAGGGCAGCTAATCACCGTTCTTAGGGCAGTTACACACGAAATTTCTCTTCGATGCTCACGATACTTTCCTGCACCAGTGGGCATGCGGTGTCTCAATCCGCACTAAATTAGCGGATGCCGTGCATTGATACCGGTCCTTTAACCACTGGGACACCACAGTAAAGCCCAGACGTCCCCGTATGCCGAAAATACTGTCCCAGCTCTACCCTTGGCCCTGTCAAAGAAGAAGGCACACACTGGGGGTTTTAACCGACAAACAGGAGCGCCTCCCTCACGGCGCCCTTACGATCCATGAGTAATTCCCCCGGGTTACTAAAAAAAGGCCACCACATTCACCGAAATTAATAATTTTTTAAATTAAATTAAAGGATTCTTTTATTTTTTAATTATCTTAGTAAAACTTTATTGAAATACTATATTTATATTAGAAAAAGAAAATGATTTTAATCTTTTGAAAATTTGAAACATGCTGTATAATATTATGATAGGCCAGCGATGACGTGATGTATATATGAATTCATATATTTCACAATAGATTCGTCTATTAAAAACAATATTTTTTGGTGTACTAAAAGAAATATATATGTTGATTTCGCTTACCTCGCGAATACCTCGCATCTGGCTGGAAATAAAACAAAGGTACGTACTAATCTTTCTTCTTATTTTAAACTATTGGGTCAAACCTGTTTCGCCCAGGTGTGAATTACACCAAATCGTGCGGATTTTCAAAAATTCATTCCTTATTTTACGTTTTTAGGAGTGAAATATAAAAATATCCGTCTTTAATGGCTGCGTACGTCATAGAAAAATCTGGTGTGAAAAAATCAGTTTTCTAGATTCTGTGTTTTTGCTTTAGGATGATATGTCAATTAGGGCAAGTTTTTCATAGGTACGTATAGATAAATATCGGTAAAGTGTTGATCGGACTTTCGTTCTGAGGGTTGCATAGTTTCTTGGTGTTTTGTTGGATAATTTGAAAGCATTGCGCAAGTACATATAGCAGAATTGGTTGTTTAATTATCACATTTTTTTGTAATGTTACACTCATAAAAAACTGTTTTATTTATTAAAAGGAAATCAAACAATTCACTCAAGATACGCATAAATCAATAAAGTTTTCACAGTATGTTGATTAGGGCGTTTCAAAAAAAAAAAAAATTATGTTTCCTCGGAACCACGCTCAAAAGTTTCGTTTTAATGCTAAAATAGGCCTCTGAAAATATGAGCCCTTAATATTAATATTTAGGTTGTCCGCATCGCACTTTTCGATTTCCCATACAAATAACACAGGACAAAAGTTTTTATTTTTATTTCTATAACTAATGAACGATATATCGTATTGCAATACCCAGTCATTATTTTTGTAGAGAATTTAACGCTCTACAAAAAAGGTTTGAAGTCAATTTTTGATAAATCAACTCAGACAAAAGTTATTCAAGATCGAAGTTTAACTTACCCTCAATTCAGCTGTTTTATTGACTGATTTGGCAAAATATTATGTTTTTAGAAAAATTGATACCAAAACATTTTACAAAATATAAATTAGACTTCTGAAAACTGTTAACCTTTATTTCCTGCTTTATAGTAAATGTGGACAAGGTACTTAAAACGAATTATCATTGACAGCTAACCCAACATTCGAAAATTCTGGTTGTTGAAAATTAAAATCAATCGTTAAACCTTTTTTTATTGTTTTTTTTTTTTTAATTGACTTCAGACCTTTTTTGTAGAGCGTTAAATTCTCTACAAAAATAATGAATGGGCATTGCAATACGATATATCGTTCAAAAGTTATAAAAGTCAAAAGAAAAAAAAACTTTTGTCCTGTGTTATTTGTATGGGAAATCGAAAAGTGCGATGTGGACAACCTAAATATTAATATTAAGGGCTCATATTTTCAGAGGCCTATTTTGGCATTAAAACGAAACTTTTGAGCGTGGTTCCGAGGACACATAATTTTTTTTTTGAAACGCCCTAATGTTGACGAATCTATAAGAATGAAGCAGAAGAGATATATAAGAAAACATAAAGACAATAATGTAAAAAAGGTATATTTGAAGATCAAATCAGCTATGCTTGCAACACATGCCATACAACTCAAGGTGCTAATATTAGTTTATTATTACTAAATTGTGAGTTACTCTCTCGTCTCTTAAAAACTCCAAGGGCGCAGTTAAAAATATCAATCAGTATGAGAGTAAAACTTATTATAATTGTCACACAATCTGAATAAAGATGCATTGTCGGTATACCTAGTTTTTGTGGTACATCAAATAAAATATTGCATAGAGAACACAACCTAGGATATTAAAAAAAGAAAATAACGTAGTAATAAACTAAAGTCGTGTCCAACTTTCAGCACTTTATATAGAATATTTAATTCCTTTCCCGTCGCCTGAACATAAATGAGTGAACTCATTATAATAATCCGGAATTTGATTTTTTCCAACTTTCTCCCATACTTGTGCTGCTAGACTCATATGATTGTTTCTTCTTTGGCGTGGTAGGTACGTGGCGGTGAATCGACTTACTTTGAGCCTATAGCGCAAGTGTAGCGTGTAGATATAATAGAAGAAAATTTAGAAAGTTCAGAGACAAGAGTGAAGCACGTTTAATACAGCAGAGTAAAGAGATACTGTAGGAATAAGCAAGTGAAATTGAAGCAGTCAAAGTAAAAATGACGAACAGCACGGTAATAGAAAATACAAGGCAGAAATAATTAACAATGAGAACACACGAGAATGTTAAGGACAGATAAATAAAAACAGTTATTAGGTTACATCTTTTTACAAATTCCATATTTATAGATTAATTATTATTATGTTTGATTTCGATTTCCTAGCAAAATCATCTGTATCATTCGATTATGTTGCTTTCGAAGATATATTTTTAGAGTTTCAAGGACTTGCAGATTTAACTATTGAATAATTTCAAATTGATACTTCCACGTGTTCCTTCAAATGGGCTTTGACAAAGGCAGGTAGACTGCAAAGTAATCTTATAAAGGTTCATTTTGTCGTCTTGAGGTACTTAATCTTAAAAAGTAATAAAACACTGCATCACGGCGTGTGATCAGAAACGATATTCCTTCTATAAAATTAAAATAAAAGTACCTCGAGCGCGGGTTTGCGCAGTCACGGCTATACGGAAACTCATATCCCGGTTAGGACTACGTAAGTTCTCTGACTCTTAGTTATGCCCAAACATTGAGCTGTCGAATAAACTTCAGGCAAGCGTGTTCCCACTGTCCTATCATACGAAGCGCAAAAGAGAATTTTGTGCTGGCCGCCATTATCGCTGCGACTATTCGATAAGTCTTTCTTAACTGTTAATAGTCGTTGTCGTTGTCGTTTTTTTTTTTTTTTACACTGGCTCGACATAGTGACTACAGAGTACCTGATGGTAAGTACAGTGTAGTCCAAAAACAAAAGCGATTATCAAAGGATGATAATCCATTGATAGTCTACATCGTCATGTCGGCCCACATATACCACGACTAAAGGTCTCTAGGTATATGAGTTACTGGATATACATAAGGTGACAGACAGGATAAAAAAAAACAACGTATTTTATTCACAATTCTTTTTACTATACTTATAAATTACGTCATTAGCTGATACGTATAAATCTTCGTCATCAAACGCGATTCCTGATGGTACGAAATCTAAATCCATAAGTTTAGTGGGTATCATATTATCTGATCGTAAATGATAAATACCATTATTAGCAGCTAAAATTACTCTCGATGAAGGATCTACTGTGATAGCTCTTCCAGAGTTTTTACCAAGACCAACAAATTCAATGGGCTCTTGAAAGCCTTTCAATAATACTTTGACGTATTTAGAATCACATTCGTAAAATATATTATCCTCGTCATCAACAGCTAGGAAAAACGCACATGGAATCGAATCTAGTCTTTTCTTTTCATTTTCTGTTAAATCTATAGTGTAGACTTCATTTTCTGGAAATAGAACTGCGTATAGCATATCCTTATGTGTAGGTTTGAACAGCTGTACTATATCTTCATCTTTCATACTATAGAAAGTTGCTTTGTCTTCCTCATTTAGTATACTTAGTCCATTCTCACTTGCTATAAATACTCTCTTATTTTTCGCATCAACCGCTGAAGCTTGACCCTTTACGTTGTCAATTTTGATTGGCTCGCCATTCCTCAGTATATATTGATCCATCTGTGTTTGTACGTCTTCATTTTGTAGTGTTTCCATATCAACCAAAGTGAAAAGGAGATCTTTGCTCAATGGATTGTATACGAGGTTTGTGGGTAGCCCTTTTATAGTAAGGATGACAGTTCTGCTGTATGTCTCGTGATCATATGTGTATGTGCAGTTTTCTGTGGACACCGCTGTTATGAGCAGTAGTAATAAAAAGGGCTTCATCTTGAAATTCTGTAAAAATAGTTATCAGTATTAATTTTGTAGTTATTAAATTAGTCTTGTTTCAAGATGAGTTTATGTACCAGTTTAGTCGTTCTTATACCTAGAGATCTTCAGACATCATTTACGTGGGCCGGCAGTAACACAGTGGGTGACAGTATCGATCAATGGATTTTCGTCCCTTGGTAAGCGCTGTCGATTTTAGACTACACTATACTTTCCATCAGATGCCATGTAGTCACTTTGTGAAGTCAGATAAAAAAATAAACGCTTGACTTCAACAAGACCTGGTGAAAGGTGGAAATGAGATTGTTAATAGAACGCGCTTGACCAATAAGTGACTATCCTCTCTTCTTTTAATGACTCCCAAATGATAAGAACTTGGAAATTTGTACGATTTTGTTTTGCAACATCAAAAAACACCTCAGGCTTATTTTACTTAAGCATATACACTTGGAATTGATGATTTTTTTTTGTATTTTTTTTAGTTTACATAATCCCCACCTTGATTCTTCTTAAGTTCTATTTAGGTGAGTAAAATAAACGCATCAACAAAGTCTAAGACTCAGGCATACTTTAGATGCCTACTAAAAAAAATGCAATTATTTTAAGTAATCAGCGCCTTACGATTCATACAATAATTGTAAATATAATTTTAGTCAAATAAACAAAAACATATTAGTTTATTAATAAAGGAAAGGCTGTAGGAGAAAGTAAAAAACAAGATTAAAATACGAACAAAACTAGTGAGATACAAATTGAAAGATTACAAATGGATATTACACGGTATTCAGTAGTCAGTAAGCCCTCCTAATGAGTTGACTAAGGCTTTGCATTGTCTGCTTATAATCAGGCTATCTAGAGCGCCTGAGTGAATCCTGTTTCAAGTTTTAAATATCCTTTTTTTTTATAGGGGCTTTTATTTATTGATGTGTTTATCTTACACTCTGTATTAGATAAGCGCATTGGATATATTAGTTTGATAATCTATTTAAATTATTTCTTTAGTCCTTAAAATTTACTGGATCAATAAATTTAGTCAGAGACTATGTAAACATGGAATTTATAAATACATAGATGTGCTGATAACAGTAAAGCATTATATATTCTATGTTTTCGTAAGTTCATTCATGCTCGTCTTGTTTTATCGCATTTAACAGAAAATAGAACATATATTGCTACACATTGTTTTTCGTGTTTTTTTTTAAATATCCTGCAATTTATTTCTTAATTCCATACGTATCAGCTTTTATTACAGACAAGCTTGCGCTAGAAATTATTATCACCTGATAGAAAGTAATGATGAGGCCGATGATGGAGCACGCTCACCTTACAAATACCGAACCGAATATCAGTAGAAAGCGAATTCCATTTCTTGGCGGTTCGCAGCAAACAGAGGAGGCGAAATACCTCGTGCGAGCAGGTGAAATGTCAACCATATAAGGGTGCAAACCCACACGACGCGTAGTCAATTAATGGTAGAAGGGGAAGGTAGGAATTTAATTATACAACTCAGCGGCACCTTCTTTAGAGAGAGATAATTTAAAACTTACATGATTTGCCAGTTAATAACAAAGACTGTTCCCAACCGAGTTTATACAAACACTGAGATGTAATTATAAATTAAATTGTCCGATATTGACCACAAAGGCACCTCAATTTTAATGTCAACGAACTTATATCAAATGAGCGCAGAATATGGTAAACAATTTTAATATATACATTTTTGCTAGAACAATGTTTGGTATAATAAAATAGGTTCGATATAATAATAGTTTCGTTGACTTTCGTTGTTTATTGCGTGACACTTTCATTAATGCCGTGTTTACGGAAGAGTGATTATTTTATATTCGATTGAAGAAGGAAATAAAACACGCATGCAGCGACATTAAAAACCGAAAATGCTGTAAGTGACGTCTGGTTGATTTTTGTATATTTAAAATAAGCATAAATTCGCATCGAATGGCCTGGGTCTCTACGCGCAACGGTATTCTAAAGCAGTGTGCAGCTCTCTAAGGCCTAACACATATTGCGAATTTTCACCGTGCGATTTATATTCTCAAACTTTGTAACACTGACAAAGCTTTTATATGGAAACCCACGTATAGTTGGTAAAAATAACCTAAAAGAAGACACAGCGCAATTAAAATTCCGGCGATATTTTCCCGCACGGTTAAATTCCACAATAAACCTAAAAAAACATAGATCAATTTTTTTATTATATAAATACAACTTTAAATATGATTTTAATTACTAATAGATACTAATAACATATGTACTCAGCTGTTAGAAAAGCCTGTTAAGTGAGAGTGCCACCACATGCTCACTGAAGAAGCAAGACATCCTAAGGAAACCCGCATGGCACCTAATAGGAATGCCATGTGTCAGTGCCCTTACAGTTCCAATCAGTTGCGCTAATTAATTGATTACAATGAATTACGTGTATTTGTAATTATTTATTTAATTACAAATATACGTTTACCGGATTTTTTCCTGTACTTACGACATAAGAGCATTCGTTCTTACCAAATTTCACGATCTTAAGTCAACGGAAAGTACCTCACGGGTTTTGATTCCCTTACAAAAACGTTAAAAAATACGGCAAAAAACGAATATATATTTTTATTTCTTTAATTTAGAAGTATATATTTTTTTAACGCTTCAGGTCAGAGTACTTGGTTTTAATTACCAGTAGTACCATAATTTTAGTTACCAGTATCCCTGTATATAAAAAATTGGACGTAATAAATCGATCAAGAATCCTGGCAGACTGTAGCAAGTAACTATGACAGCCATTGTACTTGCGTACTAAAATCACGACCCTGTTCGGGCAATATCTTTATTATCTCAAACCACGATAGCTGTCTAATGGAAAGTTTTGATTTCGTGGGTTACAACGTTTTTGCTGTTTATCGTTAACATGTTCCTAATTACCTGATATATTAAATTTAAAATGCTATAAATCAGTAACGCATAGGTATTTGAAGGAAGGATGAAAATGTAATGATTTTATTTATTTACTTTGTCAGAAGAAGCATGAAAGTAGAATTAATGCAATGGAAATGCGATCTCTTTGTTCTATATGCGGAGTAACGCTTGCGGATCACATTAGAAACGAAGAGATACTTGCATAAAAGTGTTATTCAACGGTTCCGATATGTAGAGAGGATGAATAATGAAAATAACACGAAAAAGATATAAATGTTGGTGGAAGTAAAGGCCGAGGCCAACCGAGACTTACCTGCACAGACCAAAAAAAAAAAAAAGTAGAAAAAAAGAGAGCTCTGATTGAGGGTAATGTCAAAAACATGCGAAATCAGCGTGCGTCAAGGGATTAATTAATGTTAAAGAACCGAAAGATGTTTACAAAAATAGAGAGAAATGGTGTCCCAATCTCTCTGCTTGCCCCAATAGGGATTCGGCGTGATGATATATAGATAGATAGAATTTTATTTGTTTATTAAGTGACACAAGTACAGAGGATAAATATGAAATATTGTACATTAATATGTAACAGATGTATCAATAAGGGTCCATTATTTTAATTTTGTGTAATTTTTTTTCGAGCAAGTTGCAATTCTGACAAATGCTGAGTAGGACTTGTAATGGATCCAATTATTGAAAATGAAGCACTAGACCCAAGAACAGCACGTTGCCTTGAATGACATCTATACTAATATTATAAAGCTGAAGAGTTTGTTTGTTTGATTGTTTGAACGCGCTAATCTCTGTAACTACTAGTTCGAATTGAAAAATTATTTTTGTGTTGAATAGACTATTTATCGAGGAAGGCTTTAGGCTATATAACATCACGATGCAACTATTAGGAGCGAAGAAATAATAAAAAATGTGAAAAAAAACGGGGAAAATTGATAATCCTTGAGTGCTTCCATTGCGTGCGCTGCGAAAACGGTTCAAGATACCAAAAATATATGTATGACAGAGTTATTCCTCTTAAAATGATCTAAAAAAATGTCCTCGACAGTATATGTCTATCTTTTAAGATTAACTCACTAGAACCGTTTTTATGGTAATCATATTTGGTCGAAATTAATGCATTATTTGTTAAGGGTTGTATCAACGTAATAATATTAATCTTTATCCAAATAAATGTGTTGTTGATTAAGAGTATTTAATTGTGAACAAAATTGTCTTTGACATCACTTAATTTCAATGAACATCTTAGAAGATATTACAATAACTTATATAGCAAAACAACGTTTGCCGGATCAGCTAGTTTGTTATAAGAAGACGATGATGCACTTCTTGTAATAGAGGTTCAACTGAATGGCATGAAGCAGGAGGGCACAACTAGGCATATCTCGATTTTGAAACTAAATGATTAGGGAGGTAATTTCCACCGCAGCTACGTAGCGCCTTACCTTTTGTTTGTAAAATTGGTTTTACAAATAAAACATTTTTTTTCTGTATCTTAGTAATGTATTTTATTGGTACATATTATTGAAATAAGTATTTATAGACGAACAAAAAATATTCTTTTGTTTTAAAATTAATAATATTGAGGTTGAACCTCCGCGTAAGTTGCTCACGACCTTTTGGCACGAACAATCATTTCACGGATCTTTGATCTTTGCCGGCGCTAAGATCATGCGATTTCACGCCATGTTTCTTTTTTTCGGGGTTTTGTGAAATCTCGGGTTTATGCGAATAACCATAAAATTCTTAAGTGCAAAACTGAGATCGAACGGGTCATCAATGAGATAAAGCCACATATTTGTGAAAAATTCATCAAAAATTTCATGAAAAGAGAAATATAATAATAAAGATTAATATATTGTCGTGCTATATCCCTTTTGGGGTGAGCAGATGTAAGTTTTACTGTCTTATAAAAAGTATATAAAGTTGATAGCCCCCAAATTAGGATATCACGTGTTCATGTAATATGATGAAACGTCATCAGTTCCAACATCGCTAAAGTATTGATCTGAACTTTTAATTAATATATTTTGTTATTTTTCAGATGTGGTCGTTGAAATTGGAACTTATAGCATCCTTCATAACTGTAGCAGTAGCAGTAATATATAATAATACAAACACCTTGTTCAGACAAGAACAGATAATATTCTCTTCAGATTTGAACATTTCCAAGATCCTCGTGCCAGCAGATGTTAGCAAATATGTTCAAGCTGAATCCAGCGAGATGCCGACCGTTTTCTTCACTGGTGTTGATCCCAAATCTTCAGAAAGTTGCATCTATGTCTTGGAAGGCCTTGCAGCATACGAAGTCTTAGAGGGTGGACGTGATTCAACGTCTGATTACAGTTCTGATGAAACAGTTTATTTCGGCGGAAATGACGGCCTCTATAAATATGAATTCGCGAGCTTTTCGGCTAAGAAATTTGGAGCTTTCAGCGATGATATCATTCAACTACAAAAAGTCAACGGACGTGATGCTTTCTACATATTAACTAAGGATAATGAAATGTATCTAATTGAAAACAATGGCACCGTCAAAAGTCGCGTTCATGGCGTGGCATGTGTATCGGAATTTGTATTGGATACGTCTAACAATGTTTATGTAGTTATTTGCAATGAACAAGTAATTCAAATAATGAAACCAAGTGAAGGTACGTCTGTAAGTGTTATGGAGGAATTCAATGAAATAAAATTAATAAGACCTCCGTTTATAATGGAAAAATGCATACCTATGTTACTTGACGGAACGTTACATTTGTTATATGTGAATGGTACTGTGGAGAAGAAGGATTTTCATATGAATGAGAGGCCAACGGCGTTGAGTATCGAAGCAGCTTTATATCTCGTGGTTGCTTTGAATGGAAAAATCTACGAATTTAATGTCATGGACGTACTAGTACGTTCTATGTTTGGTTTAGCCGCATTATGGCCTAGAGATATGTCTAAAATTGTCATTTCAATAATAGATGCCCACGAAGAAAGCCTATTTGCATATAACAAATTGATTAAAAATTAAAGGTATTAACAATCTTTCTGATTTTAATTGCTTATTTTAGATTGTTTTGTGCTCTGTATGACCAAAATTTAATTGTGATTTTTCTTGATGATTTTAGTTTTGCGATGGCTTTACTCTATTTAAATAATTCTGTAGAGTATTTTATGAGCTCCAATATTTTCATAAAACATTAAAAAGATTCTACTTGATTATATTTGAAATATTAGGCTAGATGATTATATTGACTCTGATAGTGGTATGTGTGACGCAAGTGCATGCAAAGCCATAGAAACCGCTTTTATTGTAGTCCCCCCTACGTACTGCTACGTGTTACTCGCTGCTACTATAAAAAAAGCGACCAAGAGTAGAACTCGCGTACCGAGGTGTTCTTAAAATAAACTACGAAAGCACCGAAAATTGCTCAAAATTAACTTATTTGAGGAAAAGCTTAACTACGGTGTTGCAAAATTGTTACCTCGACACATCGCCATAGGTCAAGGTCAGTTTACTAGCTCTTTTTTTTGTATCCCGAGGGAAATCCTGCATAGGATCATCAAGGACGCTGTCAGGGCAGTAACTCCTGTGTGTCAGACTCCTACTGACTAAAAACCCCCAGGATGTCCCTCTGATTGCTCCACCTGGGCCTGGGAAGCCAAATTCGTCCAGACGCCCAGAGAACAAGAAACCTTGTTGAGGTTACCTCTCTGGGAGGGGAAGGAGTAAAGCCCACCCCTCCAAAACCTCTGGCCAGGCGATGCGCCGGACACCGTGCACTGCCTTCCTCTGATACAGGTAGCAGACTCCATCAAGTCTACTATCCGGAAAATTTACTAACTCAGCACAGGGTAGTTTAATTCCATTTTGTTATGGCGGTCCTAATTTCTTAATACAAATTATGGGCGCTTCATATGAAATCATTATAAATGTAACTTACATGTATTTTGATTATTTAAATCTTTTACAGTGCCTAAAGATATTTAAATATCGTTGGCGTTGGGAGGTGTGGATAGCTCATAAAAACATCCAAATATTAAGGAGACATATTTTAATAGGAGGATAACACGTGTTGTGCTTAGCCATTTATAAATGATTGCATATGGCCGAGTAAGACGTCAAAAATTATTTGCGGTGCGTAAAATTTGTAGACTTTTTTACTGTGGCAGAAATAATGATATACCGTAGCTTCAACAGAGTACGCTGTTGGATTTAAAGTAACATTTAAGAACCGCATCATCTCTGTTGAGTTTTCGTGACTTAAATACACATTCCCATCGACTAAAAACGCTACTCCTTTTTTGACAATTCCAAAAGGCCTTATTAATCGCATATAATTTGGAATTTCTGGTAATCCAGCTATTTGTTTATTGCCATCTGCAGTTACAACATAAGGAATTTTATCTTTACCATAGAAATATAATCTATTTGAATTATCTAAAAGGATTTGTTGAGCATCTTTTACGTCATTTAATTTTTCTTTCTTACTACCCCCGTCGGTTACTTTATAAACTTCATGATCTTCTGTCAAAACGTAAAGCGTATCAGAATATGCTGCTTTACTTATGCTGATAAAACTATCTGTTAGGTTTCCATATTTTATAATCTCATTTGTTTTTCCATTAAAAAAGTAGATGCCGTCCGTAGCGGAGAAATACACGTTCGAAGAATTATCTTTTGCGGAATGGGCGTCAGTGCCGGTTTCTAAAATTTTAGTAGCAACTCGGTCTTTCAAAGAGTAGAGGCCTTTGTATTCTTTATGTCCAGACTTATCAACATCAGCTTCCACGAAATAAGCTGTAAGATTCGGTTTTAAATCATTATCTTCAAAATTAATTGTGTTTTGCGGTATTGTCACGCTTACTATGTCATACTGAGATGTATATTCAACAAATTGGTCTATAAAACGATATGGTCCGGTTTCCTTTTCTTCATTGTTTTTAGCGATTCCAGATTCCTGTTCAGCGTTACCAGACCAGAGCAACAGTAGAACGCTGATGATGTTTACGTATAACATCTCGTTTCCTGTAATTTCAAATAAACAAAATATTTATTATTTATTTATTTATTTACTTTTTACAAGGTTGCCAGAGGCCCGCTACTATAGCTCATTTACACAATACATATACACAGTTACAATCAAAAATGTACCCTTCCTATTAAGGCAAAAAATCTAAAAGTAATAAATTTTGTAAGTGTATCCAAATTTCTTCAAAGCTTTCTTAGCTGAGTCATGTCGAGAGCAGTAAGATGGGATAGTCACGTTGTGTTATTATAGTATAACAAATTAAATATGAGTAGCTGTTTTTGACAGATATAAGCTATAGTCAGTATATGCTTCCAGTCTTAGGACATCACAACTTGCAACGTAATTAAATGAATTTTGGAATAAAATATCTAAATTCTGTTTGCAGTATGAGTTGATACTTAGATATTTGAGAGATATTATTAACTTTAAATCTGATAATTATTTGATCCTACGATTCAGAGTCCAAATTGAACCAAATTTTAAGTCAATATATTGATTAAATGATCAAACAAGATAATGACTTTTCATGCTTCTTTGGGATACACGCCGTCTTTAAGATTCTGTTAGCTTCAGAAAGGCTTAATAATTTTTTGCTCAGTCGCCTGACATGATTTTAGAATATTTCCTATCGTGAGTAACTCATAAAAACTGGTCCAATACCAGCCGAACTCACACATCGAGGTTGCCGTATAAAAAAATGTATAATAAATGTATAAAAAAAGTTATTATTGAATTCAACTAACTTTCACTGTTCACTATTTTGCATGAAAATTAGTTCATAACTGTGAAAAAAAGTTTGTTCAAATTTGTAGATTTTATATTATGTATACGGGGTTGCCGGTGACCCAATACACTATTACATTTGTATAATACATACATACATAATTACAGTTATAAACATACAGTGTCTATTGACACATTTATTGCTTTAAAAATAAATAAAAAATTATAGTCGGGAACCACAATTTGTAAGATGAGTTTTGATTAAGTACAAATGAATATTAGAAAATATGCAAGAAAGTATATTCTTAAAATTAATATTTTAATAAAAATACTCATTTTTTGGATACGTGTGGTTGGTGCACAGTTCGCTGTCTTTACTTACTTGACTTTATTGACTACTACAAAATGAACGAACCATGAACCATTCTCGGGTCGGAGTGGGAGCCACTGAATGTGCTTAGTCGTGAAAACGGAAAAAAAACGACATAAACAGACATATATTTTGAAATTGTTGACTTAAAAGTATGATTTTACGGGCCACTAGGAAGCTGAGACCTGAGTACTTGGTATTAATTTCAATTTAATATCACTATGCGTTCTGGAGAAAGAGGGCCTTGACAGACAGACAAACAGACAACAAAGCGATACTATAAAAGTTTTGTGTTTTGAGGTACGGAACTCTAAAAACGATAGTCTTTATGGACTAAGATGTTAAAAGAAATGTAATAAACGAGAAACTACAGAATTCTAATTAATAACAAGTTGATAAATAAATACAGCCAGTACTTACCCTACTGAGTTTAATAAACAGAATGCTTCTGTGAGAGATAATATATGTTCACGACAATAAAACAGTATATCTTTGCGAATGATATATTTTTATTATAATTGGTTTAACCTATGCTTATTTACCGACTTCCTTTATCAAAAGATGGGGAAAATGTCGTGCAATTTATAATATCGTAAAGAGAGTTTCATATATTCAAATTCTTAACAATAAATATTTTAAATAATTGGTTGTGATAATATTTGAATCCAGATTTGAAGATAATTAAATATACTATGTAAAAAGCTTCAATCGTATTGTAGAAACATATCGATACTGTGCCTAAAATAAAGATAGTGAATATTGTCATACTACGACATACCGGTAAATTAATATAGCAAAGACGCTAATCTCAGCTCAAACGCTGTCTTCAGCTACAATAAAGCGTGGATGAAATTGGTTTACCAATCGTTATAGAAAATCTTAAAATATTATCTACTTATCGCGAATAAATTGCAAACAAGGATATTTTTTATGGCTAAGATAAATCTCATTCTAAATGTTTCATTATTACAACAATGTGTATCCAAGTGGAAATTTTTAATTCTGATATCTCAGTTAGTGTTGTTTAAGATTAGCTCGATGTGCCTTGATAGTTATAGCAGGTCAAATGACATCAACGTTAATAAACAATGATAAATGGATGAAGCTTTTATCAACAGTTGAAACTGACCTCAAAATCAAGCGGTAATTTCTTGATAATAACATATTCATTTAAAGCAAATATTATAATAATTTATATTTTAAAATTTTAGTATTTTGATTACAGAGAAATACACACCATTTATTTGGCACACAGCATAACATACAACACAGAAGGAAATATGAACGAAGATATACAACAATAAAAGCAAACACCCTGTGTTGTGATGATGCTCCAAAGAGAGGTCAGCTCAGAAAATGCTAGGTGACCAGCTGAGCCACCCAGCGCTGATTTTCAACTGACACCCAATTATTAGCTAGTTACAGAGCGCTAGAGACTACTGCAAAGTATCATAGATAACTTCAGCACACATAAGCCTAAATATATTACACACATATAACATATACACTATAATAATCTGTTTTACCGTTGTTGCATGCAACATCTTGATGGCTAATGTTAATCGAGTAGTGTTGAAACATTTTATAAATATATCTTAGTAAAACTAAATGTTATGGATTGGAATATAATGGCCATTTATAAAAAAAAAACAATTTGTAGTGACAGTATTATATTAGTTAATTACTGTAGTTTTAAAAATTTCGACCGAACTGTATAATAAGTGTAAAACTTTTAAAGAAAAATGGAAAATATTGTATATGCCTTTTTGAAATGGCACAATATTAACAAAATCACACTCAATAATTGATATATCCTGCCCATTACTATAAGCAAAAGAACTTTTAGTATAGTACTATACGTACATTCGGAAATATACACATAAATAACGAAAACCTTTTTTGAGAAGAAAGATTTTCATATTAGGACGGTCTGTAGCAATTTAGTAAAATTGATGTTCTAAGAATTTAAAGTTATGAAAGAGTTACTGCATTATCTGTTTCGATTAATTATTAACGAATTAGGGATAAAACTTTAGCTGTGAAAATTTTGAAAAATAGCTGTGGAAAAATAAATAAAAACGAAAATATAAAGAAATTGTGAAAAATAAAAGAATTTGTTCTAATACAACTAATATCAAATTTTTGCTGTCGATTTTATTGAGATTCTTATTGAAATGCTTAAAAAGATTTTTAATTCAGTATTAAGATTGGAGCTTAGATATTTTACATATATATATTTAGTTAATTCTAAGAGAGTTTTGGCATAATTTGTGATACAAAACAGTATAATTGATAAATCAAGCTTTCAGTTCTGATCTAGAACGCGTTGCGATAGATTGAATGACTTCTGTTTTATCAGATAAGAAAGATTTTAAGTCAGTTAATAGATCACTTAAAATAATTTCCAGAACGTTGTATTCATAAATTTTCTTGTTATAAGCATAGTATTGGATGAGAGTGGCTTCCGGGGAATATGCTGTGGGTTTAACCTTGAGAACAAAATCAGTTAATTCACTCGTTCCATTGGTGTTTATGACGTAAACTGCATTATCGGAGGCGAATATTGCTCCTTCGTCGACGATAAAAGGTGGTCTTATTAACTGCACGTAGCTTGGGTTAGCTGGCAAACCTTCTATCCTTTGAACACCAGTGTCGGTTACAACGTATGGTACTTTATCGGGACCATAGAAGAACAGATTGTTCTCGTTATCCAACACAAATTGTTGTGCGTTTTTTACAGCATCTAATTTTTCTTTTTTGTTACCGCGGTCCGTTACTTTATAAACTTCATGATTTTCTGTCAAGACGTAGAGTGTGTCAGAACCGTTTACTTTAAGTATGCCTATAAAGCTATCAGTGATACTTCCATATTTTTCAGTTTTGTTTACATTAAATACGTAAATGCCATCTTTGGCTGAGAAATATACTTCCCGCGTGTCATCGTTTGCAGCTGCAGCGTCGGTACCGGTCTCCAAAATCTTATTAACAACACCATTTCTCAAAGAATAGAGTCCTTTATAATCTTTTACTCCATTGTCACCTATGTCAGCTTCTACAAAGTATACTGTAATATCGGTGTTTGTGTCATCTGAAGATGATTCATCATCATCATCATCATCAAAGTTAACAGCATTAAGCGGTACTAATAGACTGACGATGGTGTGTTGAGATTCATATTTAGCGAATTGTTCTACAAATAGCTCTCCATTAACGATTATTTTTTCACTATCTTCTGTGCTATTTGTTACAGGTGCGGCAACAGCTAGCCCGATTACGAGAAGAATGCCCAAGAACTTTATCATTGTGTTTCTGTAATTTAAAATAAATCATGTTAATTAATCTGTTAAATTAAGCATTTTAGTAGGTACCTAATTTCAGTATTTCAAGAGATTATTTCGAAAAACAAGTGAATATTATACAATTGTTTGGGATCTAATTTTGTAATCTGGATGATCTGATAGTGTAATTTTAGATGACCTTAAATGAAGGTTTTGAGTTCTAGTTCCGGTACCGACAAACTTTTCTGTAAGCAGAATATTTTGTTGGTTATCATGGATGTATTCAAGTAATTTGCTGTGTATTTTTCATCTGATACTAATAGTATAAGCGCAAGCTTCGTTTTGGGCCTAGTGCAATGTTGCCTATAAATATTTTTATTTCACTGATCATCATAAGCTTCTCTCAAAGCTCAACACTCTTCTTTGTTCTCAGCTTCTCGCATCAAGAAACATTCAGCTGCGTTCAGCAGATCGTCTATCCACCTAGCCCTTGAGTGTCCCACTCTACGCTAGCCGAGACGTGGTCTCCACTCCAGAACTCTTTTACTTCAACGGCTAACGATTCTTCGGAAAATATGACTATCTCACAGCCACTTCAGTCTGATAAATTTCTTAGCCATGACGATAACTTTAATTCTCTAATGGATCATCACATTTCTGATTTGATCCTTCGGAGAAACACTGAGTATAGGGCGTTTCATAGCACGCTGAGCGACCTTAAATGTATGGACTGCATTTTTAACATTGCATATTTAACGGTCCCGTCCCAAAGGTGACAGCACTATTTCACACCCGATCGTACCTTTGCCTGATAGATAAATTTGTTGTGGTGTGAAGAAATACCGTGTGACCTTTAAAAAGAACATCTGATATGGTCGGAAACAAATACTATATGAATATAAATAAATAGGCAATAACTTACCGTTAGCACTTCACTTCAAGAATGACATAAGAGTTTATAATTCTCACAAATAAATAACACTGATAAGGATTGATAATACAGCTGGCTACGCTTAATTAAGTGATATCGTTGTTATTATTTTGACCTAAGGTTATTTCTGCATCGAATTTCTTAATATAAGCACAGAATAATCTAAATGAGTATTGATTTCGATACCACGCTTGAAAACTTATGTTCAAATTTGTAGTTTTATGAGTACTGATGTTGTAGAACTTACTAGTATAATAGAATCCTTCCTTGCATTGAACTAGCGCGCTATGTTAAATGTGTAAACCCCTTTCATGGATTTTTCCAAATATAGTAGCAAAAGGGAAGGGACGCCTTTACTATGCAGTGGGGCGAAACGGGCTAATAATAATAATCAGGATACCAAGACGAACAACTACAGAAAGTACACTTTTAAGGACGGTAAGGATATATATCGGGTATGCCACCGTCCTGGAGAATCTTTGAGGCATGTATGTGGTTTCTGGTTGTTCTAATCGGTGAAAACTAGTATAGGGATCAATTCACCGTTAAACAGTTTCTTGCTTGCTTAGCTATGTAGGATCTTTCCTCGATATATTTGGAGACTCTTTACGAAAATTTAAATGAAATACATTGGAACCACTGAAGGCCACTTGAATGTAAAATCTGCGTGTTAATACGATTATTTGTATTTTTATTTTAGATTTTGTTCTGATTTAGTGTTATTCTAAAAACTACAAGAACAAATAAAAACTACAAGATAAAACTACAAGAATATATATATCTATACTAATATTATAAAGCTGAAGAGTTTGTTTGTTTGTTTGTTTGAACGCGCTAATCTCAGGAACTACTGGTTCGAATTGAAAAATTCTTTTTGAGTTGAATAGACCATTTATCGAGGAAGGCTTTAGGCTATATAACATCACGATGCAATTATTAAGAGCGAAGAAATAATGGAAAATGTGGAAAAAACGGGGAAAATTATTCATCCTTGAGGGCTTCCATTGCGTGCGCTGCAAAAACGGTTCAAGATACCAAAAATATATGTAAGAAAGAATTATTCCTCTTGAAATGATCTAAAAAAATGTCCCCGACAGTATATGTCTATCTTTTAAGATTAAGTCACTAGAACCGTTTTTATGGTAAACAAATTTGATCGAAATTAATGCATTATTTGTTAAGAGTTGCATCAACGTAATATTAATCTTTATCCAAATAAATGTGTTGTTGATTAAGAGTATTTAATTGTGAACAAAATTGTCTTTGACTTCACTTAATTTCAATGAACATCTTACAAGATATTACAAAACATTATATAGCAAAACAACGTTTGCCGGATCAGCTAGTATATATGTGTCGGGGAACTGTCTAATGTAAGCTCGTATGGAATGTAGATCGATAGATGGCGCTACAACAAGACGAAACAAAACTTGTTCTTCAAAGTTATTATTATTGGTAAAATACGAACGATCGCGAGTAGATGGTGCAACAGCTCTAGCTAGCCTCAGGCTAAACGTTTTTGACGGAAGGGGCGACCGTCATTGAATATGCAAAAACCAACGAGACTTATATTGCTGAATTGAGATAAACATGACGGAAAATATAAGAACTGCCATTCCGACATATTATGTATATGTTATTGTTATATTTTTATACAATGTATCGGTCACTGGATGCCCTATAAATAAATGAAACAGAATACTGTTCAATGATAGCTACCGTGATAAATTTATTTAAATGAACAGATGTTATAGGAGGGATGGAGTACATTGGCTGGAAGATCATTACGCAGCTTAAGGACACGACAGAGGTGAGAATTGGAAGAGTTTATAGTGTTGCAATAGAAGAAACGGTAAAACTAATATTTCGTGAACTAATATGTATGTTTCTGTTGTTCTATTTCTCTGAAGCATTGAATGAGAAATGATGTGATTCGTCAGCGAACTAAAGTCATTGATATAGCTCTGAGGATTAAAAAGCTGAAGTGGCAGTGGGCTGGTCATATGCAGAAGAACTGGTAACCGTTGGGGTAGACGTCTTTTTGAGTGGAGACTGTACCTTGGTAAGCGTACGCTCTCTGGGTAGGTGGAGCGATGATTTGCGTAAATTGGTAGGCCGTTGTCACATGAGAAAAGCCGAAGATCTTGCTCAGTGGCAAACCATGGGAGAGACCTCTGTTCAGCAGTAGACGGACGCGGGTTGATGATAATGACGGAACTTCTTAGTCCTAGCAGAGATATGAGTTAGCGTATAGCCGTGACTCCGCAAACTTGCGCGCATCGTTCTCTTATATAAAGGAGAAGGTAGAATCAGGTTAAATAATTTAACAGAACTCTCAGAATTAGACAAACGATAGAAGACGTTCGCGTTTTTATTTCAGCGACTCGGAGCGTTCTGTGACGTCTCCATCATTTACAATACGAACTGCTGGAGGTCGCGACATGCTCAGAACATCAAGGAGCTATTGAGTGGAGCTATTCCAGAGATGCGAACAATTTTACTTTCAAATCGAACCTGGGCCTTTTAAAAACGACGTAGCTGATTTGCAGTGAAAACCTTTCGCATTCTGTTAAGGATACCATTTTTCCGAGAGGTGGTGGCAATAATGCTACTCATATGTTCCCTTTTGGTTGAGTTTATAACATATGCTCGCTGTTGCGTAATGGAGATTGTACTCAAAAGCTAAATTCTCTAATTCCACTAGCCCCATTTCACCATAAAACCACTAGACGCCGTCTCTGATACCAACCATAGGAGGAGCACGTTCTTTATATCCGCACGAAAAGATTCGCTTCTACATTCATCATGCGAACTACTAAGGAATTGATTATACTTTCAGTGACCATATTTAACCGCTCTTGTAACTTGGAAGCATTTAAGAGAAGAATTAATAGGCATTTGTTGGGCAGACGCGGTACATCATAAGACTCATTTTCACCTTCTACCAGGTGTAATTAAGGTCAAGCGTTCGCCTGTAAATCATAAAGATGATGACTATATCAATAATGTTGAGGCTGTCCTGTAAAGCTGGTAAGTTGATCTGGAGAGTGGGAAGGCAGAAAATGGAGATTGCTAAGCGGCAAATAACTTGTAGGTTTTGTACTTAGGACTGTACTTAAGATTTGCACTTATATATGTTGTGTGTCTGAGTGAGTGTGTGTGTGCGTGTGTGTGCGTGCGTGTTTGTGTGTAGTGGGAAGAACAGGTAAAATAAAATGATCATAAAAGTGGAATTTTTTAATATAAAATATTGTATTAATTTGTAAATATTTATTTATAAAACACCAATTTTTCAAATGTCAACCAACTAATATTATTATTATTTGGTAATTCAACATTTCACTGCGAGATATCCGAAACGGTCATTAAAAAGGAAAAAAAAAACTTTAAAAAACACTGATCCAAACATTTCGACCCATTATTTATAGAATTTACAGAAAAATTAAAAAATTATATAATATATTATAAATGCAATAGCTATATAATATAAGCTGTCTGGAATATTTAAAATAACATAATTTCCAAATATAAAAAATGATTTAAAATATTTCTTTTGCTTTGTTGCGTTATTTAAAAATATACGTGTGATAAACATACATGTTTCAATAATTATAATGAAAAATCATGAAATGTTTTTGATTTTTGAGATTGGATCACAAAATTTTTTGTAGCACGTAATAGAAAAAAAAAACAGTGCAATAATAACATTAGACTTGCATTAATTTTATGAGAGAAGTAAGGCTTAAGCTGTACTGCGGAATTTCATCGCGTCAAAAAATATCGCGCGAATTTTATTCGGGAACGCAGATTCACCTAACTCGCACTGCGAAACTAAGTTTGCGAGGTTTTGTTAGTATAGAGTTGTCAGTTTCATACAAGTGGACCGCGCCGCACGAATTTTATACCGTGGTGTTTTTAACTTCAGCGGATTTTTACCCAGTTTTATAAGATATATCGTAAGCACGCGTGGTGAAAATTCGCAGTACGTGTTAGGCCTAACATTTTAATTGCTAACAATTTCGGGAATATTGAATTCGTGAATTCTTTTGTTATAAGCATAGTAATGCACGAATGAGGCTTCCGGCGCGTACGCTGTAGGCCTCGCCTTTAGAACCATATCAACCTGTTTACTATGTCCTTCTGGGTAAATGACGTAAACTGCTTCATCAGAAATAAATCCTACTCCTCTTTGAACAATAAACGGTGGTTTAACTAACTCTACGTGGCCTGGGTTTGCTGGCAAACCTGTTATCTTTTTGATGGTTGTTCCGATTAAAACACGTGGCACTTTATCTGGCCCGTAAAAATATATATTGTTTGAATAGTCTATCGCACATTGATGTACTTCAGTGTCAGTATTTATTTTTGTTTTAGTGTTCCCTTTGTTCGTCACATGGTAGAGTTTACGATCTTTCGTTAAAACATATAGAGCATCAGATCCGTTCACTTTAAGAATATTGGTCAAGCTGTCAGTGATACTTCCATATTTTTGAAGCTTGTTCGAGAGTCCGTTGTGCAAATAAATGCCATCTGTTGCGGATATGTAAACTTCATCTGAGTCCTCGTTCCCAGCAGAAACGTCGGTCGCGTTTCCTAAAATTGGAGTAACAACGCCTTTTCGCAAAGTGTACAGTCCTTTATAATCTTTTTCTCCGTTGTCTTTTATATCAGCTTCTACAAAGTAAACTGTCAAGTCTAAATTCGGTTCTTCTAAACCGAATTTATAATTAGCCATGTTTATATTAACAGAGTTCATTGGGTTTATGATGTTAACAATGCTGTGCACAGATTCATACTTATTGGTTATATCTCCAAATGTATCCTTATGAATTACAATTTGTCCATTAATCTGTATACAATTTGAATAGATTAGAAGAAGAATGCCCAGGAACTTCATCATCGTTTCTTCTGTAATTAGAAATAGTTAATGTTAGTAGAACTAACGGTTTGAGCACATACATTTTATGATTAATAGTTACGGAAACAATTAATAAAGTTTAATAATAAATAAAACAAAAAGGAGTCGAAGTTGCTCGCGTCCGTAGGCTTTACCCTAGTTTCCCTACACGTGACTTCTGGGTGGTGCTAAACGAGCAGCAGCGAGGTGATAGGGCGTCGGTGCCCATCTGGATCGCGACCACAGTGCACGGGTGTAAAGCCCGTCATAGTGACCGGTTTCGGTTGGTCGCGTTTCGGGATCAGCTTGTGTATATCCAGTAGCTCATATACCTAGAGACCTTCAGTCTTGGTATATGTGGGCCGACATGACGATGTTGACTATCAATGGATTTTCATCCTTTGATAGTCGCTTTCGTTTTTGGACTACACTGTACTTACCATCAGGTATTCTGTAGTCACTATGTCGAGCTAGTGTAAAAAAAACTCCTAGAATTAATTGGCTACAAAAAAAACACAAACTTGAGATATCACTCGGATGACGTAGCGCAAGGTACTGACTGCGAATAATAGAATCGATTGTCGAATTTTTTTACGGTTGACTGTATTGGTCCTAAATAAAACAAAAATAGATTTTTAGTTATATAATATAATTGATTATAGACAACAACGATACAAGCAGAAAATGTAAAAAGTGACGATATTTGTTGCTCTTCAAGACCCTTAGTGTTCCTCTCGTGTAGCTTTCTGTTTAATTCGCATCAAAGTTTTTTTTTTACACTGTCTTTACATAGTGACTACAGAGTACCTGATAATAAGTACAGTGTAGTCCAAAAACGAAAACGACTCAAAGGATGAAAATCCATTGATAGTCTACATCATCATGTCGGCCCACATATACCACGACTGAAGGTCTCTAGGTATATGAGCTACTGGATATACACAAGCTGATCCCGAAACGCGACAAGCCGAAACTGGTCACTATGACGGGCTTTACACCCATGTACTGCGGTCGCGATCCAGACGGGCGCTGACGCCCTACCACCTCGCTGCTGCTCGTTTAGCACCACCCAGGAGTCACGTGTAGGGAAACTAGTGTTAAGCCTACGGACGCGAGCAGCTTCGACTCCCTTAGCCATACTTCCTCGCTTGATCGCTTGTTCTAAGGGAATATTGTAAGCGCGCCTCTTTTTTATTCCTTTTCAAATTTAAATGATTTAATGCACTCTGTAGTGTATACAGATATTAGAGTCCGACCGAAACTGGTTTTCCGGCCGAAACCGAAACCGAAATTTCGGCCGTGGCTTCAGTTTCGGCCGAAACCGAAACCGAAACTCACGTGGTCAAGTATAAAAGTCAACGTGGTCAAGTAAAAAAAATGAAACAAAAACTTATATGTAATCAGTTCCATCAAAGCATAACCTCTAAAGAATGTTTACGTCGGGTGATAACGCACTGACTAAGTTGTGTTGGTATAGAGCAATGCGAATTAGATCCATCAACTGTCGTCTAAACGACGCAGTTACACTCCGACGCAGCCTTGAGTTTCTTTCGGCGTTTCTTCTCAAGGTAGTCGCTACCGAAACGCTAGTAGATCACCGTTAGGTTTCGTATTTCTGGCTGGCGGTCCAATTCGAGGTTCGTACCCACAGGGGTGCCCTTGCATTGCCACCCAACCCATAAATTGCCGGCTGAGCACCCTCAGTGTTCGCCCACCCGCCCGGTTAAGTTGTGAAGACCTTTCCCGGTCAACAAACACGCGTAAATTAAAAAAAAAAGCAATGCGAACGGCGCACGAATCCTGAACAGGGCCGCCAGCGTCCGTCAAAGCGTTGCCGCGAGAAACGAAGCTAGGCAAGCATGTACGACAACTACCGAAATCAGTTTCGGTTTCGGCAAAAGTTTCGGCCAATTTTGGCCGAAACCGAAACTGCCGCCGAAACTTGATTTTTGGCCGAAACTCGGCCGAAACCGAACTTTCGGTCGGACACTAACAGATATCCTTTTTTTTTTATTAGTTACAACCAGAGATGGGCAAAATGTAATCTGATTAATGATCAACGATTACAAAATGTAGTCGTAATTTTAATTTTATTGCTCTGTAATCATGATTAAATCCATTAAAAACATTAAGTAATCATAAACGTGTATGCAATCTGGGAATCTGTAGTGTTTAAAACGTAGATTAGCAAAATGCAGTCATATTAATGGTATAAAACGTAAAATGTAATCGTTAATCATTTTCATTAATCTGATTACATTTTGCCCATCTATGGTTACAACTATGAAATAAAATAATTTTTCCCATACAAAATGCTCATGGGTTTCGTAATTCCCAAACATATAATCTTCTTCCTGTTGATACTGTAAACTAGTATTATGTGTTTAGTCAGCAATTATTTTTTGCCGAGACGCTAGCTATCGGAGTGATGCGTCCCTTGGACCATTGAGTATATCCGCTAATCTACATGCCAGTCTTCGTAACATTTTGTGATCAATCTTCTAATAAGTGTATATAAAACAAGAAATGAAGAAAACTTACATCAGAAATATTTAATCAAAGTATGGCGGGAAGACATGGCAAACACAAATATGGCTTTTCACTTAAATAAAAAGGCAACACTACAATCCGACAAGACTGTGAAAATTAATGAAGAAGAAATTCCCTAGACAAGGCTGTGTGGTTTAAAAGCCTTTGCCTTTCCTGTAAAGGGAAAAGTAAACCCAATAGAGGTATAATTTTCCGAGTTAGTTTTAATAAACATTTAATTTCAAAGGCACATGACAAGGTGCAAATGTCAAGAGATAAGGCTTGGCAAATAATGATAAAGCTTATCAATAACCTCTAGTTGTCTTGCGCGGAATTTCCAGATTGGAATTATGGATTGCAATAATAAATAGGTAAAACTTTTTAAAGAATTATGTTATTTGAATTTTTCGTTTAACCCGGGGTTGCGTAGGATATAGATAGGTGCCTCCAACATCGTCTGTATTAGCAATTAGAAAATATTCTCGTTTAAGTTAAAGTACTTAACCACTCCGGTTACGAATGGATGCTACTGTAGGGAGATCAATCCGTATCTTTATTTCTATTCAATCTGCCAATAAACAAAGCTACCAACAAACTTATAAATACACATAAATATTTCATCGTTTATCCATCCCCGAGTCATGAAATTTTCGAAGCAGGGAAATTTATTCAAATGCTTATAGCTGTCCATCAATTATATCGATTAGTCTAATGAAAAAATTGTTACAGCATAATTTTATGGGATTTGTATTCTACAACTTTGTAAAAATCTTTCAATCATATTTTTATAATTATTTTTGTGACTACCGTGGCTTAGTGGGTAAGGGCCCGGAATACACGCGCGGTAACGCAAATGCTCGTAGGTTCGTATCCCGGCACGTACCTCAGAGTTTTTCCAGATTAAGTATGGATTTAGGCATCGCATGCTCACCGGTAAATGAAATCGTGAGGAAAACGCACAGCATGTAATAGAAATGTCATTTGTAAATGCCCTGAGAACAGCAATCGGCTGCGCTACTGGTCACTTTCGGCACATTCAAAGTGAACACAGCTACTAATGTAACTCTGCTCACCCAGAAAGGGATATAGCGTGACGATTAGGGCGTTTCAAAAAAAAAAATATTTTTCCTCGGAACCACGCTCAAAAGTTTCGTTTTAATGCCAAAATAGGCCTCTGAAAATATGAGCCCTTAATATTAATATTTAGGTTGTCTGCATCGCATTTTTCGATTTCCCATACAAATAACACAGGACATAAGTTTTTTTTTCTTTTGATTTCTATAACTAATGAACGATATATCGTATTGCAATACCCAGTCATTATTTTTGTAGAGAATTTAACGCTCTACAAAAAAGGTCTGAAGTCAATTTTTGATAAATCAACTCAGTCAAAAGTTATTCAAGATCGAAGTTTAACTTACCCTCAATTCAGCTGTTTTATTGACTGATTTGCCAAATATTATGTTTTTAAAAAAATTGAAATCAAAACATTTTACAAAATATAAATTAGACTTCTGAAAACTGTTAACCTTTATTTCCTGCTTTATAGTAAATGTGGACAAGGCACTTAAAACGAATTATCATTGACCAAACATTTTAAAATTCTGGTTGTTGAAAATTAACATCAATCGTTAAACCTTTTTTGTAGAGTGTTAAATTCTCTACAAAAATAATGAATGGGTATTGCAATACGATATATCGTTCATTACTTATAAAAGTCAAAAGAAAAAAAAAACTTTTGTCCTGTGTTATTTGTATGGGAAATCGAAAAGTGCGATGCGGACAACCTAAATATTAACATTAAGGGCTCATATTTTCAGAGGCCTATTTTGGCATTAAAACGAAACTTTTGAGCGTGGTTCCGAGGAAAAATATTTTTTTTTTTAAACGTCCTTTTTTTTTTTTTTTTGGTAACCCGGTGGAAATCCCTACGGACCTTCGGGGGAGCGGTGAGGGTCGCTCCCCCGGTGTGTCGGACCTGCCCCGACTAAAACCACCGGGGTGTTCCTTCTCTCGTCTGCCGGATGCTAAGGGCAAAGCCGAGCCATCTTCCTCGGCATTCGGCGGCGTCCGGCCTTGTGCAGGCCTCACCTACTAGGCGGGGGGACGGTTAAATAGTCGCCGCCCCCCACGTGCACCTAACACATTTCGGGGAGAGTGGTGTAGATATCCAACCCCCCCTCATCTCCTTGAAATTGTCATCAGAGCGGTGTGCGGGAACACATCGCACACCGCTCACGCCAGGATCTGGGCGACGCACTCCCTCAAAGCGCGCCGCCCGGCGTATGTCCAGGTCACGAAGGAAGGCCGTTGGCGTAGGCCCTCCTCCGGCGTCCAGTCCGAGCTGGGCGGCGTATTGGGTTGTCGGGGGTGGATATTGCCTCCCGATCCCGCTCCGCCGCCTCCTTCACCTGCATTGTCGTCTCCGTGAAGAAGAGGACCGCCTGCCATGCCCTGTCACTACCGACCATCGCGCTAGCGAGTGCCGGCAGTGACAGGTCACCACCCACCACCCTGTTTTTTAAACGTCCTAGTGACGATATATTAATATTATTATTTATTGCATAAGAAGATAAATATTCAAAAAAAAAAACAACATTTGACCCTCTTTTTTTGTTAACCCGGTGGAAATCCCTTCGGACAGTCCTGTCAGGGGAGTGGTGAGAGCCACTCCCCCGGTGTGCCGGACTTGCACCGGCTAAAACCAACGGGGTGCCAGCACTGCCTACTCTCGCTTTCGCCGGGCCAGGGGATCCAAATACTTCCGAGCCAATAACCTACGACCTGACATAACATAAAATATGGTAACGATATATTCTGAGACTTTTAAAACATCAGAACAAAGACGTCTACAAATTTTAACCTATTTCTTAAGGAAGTTGGCCCCCTTTTCTTAGATATGTTGTTCAGTGGGTACGCTGAGTGATGTGCTCATCTTTCGGCCCTATAATTTAGGGCTCGAGGAACGGCTCCCGGCTTGCCCACCCTCCCCTATATCTGGACCTAATATTAACCTCCATTACGAATAATAATTATGACAATTATTATTTGCATTTAGGATTTTAATTATCCTACAACAATTTTTAGACGGTTTTCTCAATTTAAATACATTTTTTTTTCCTTGAACGATGTCAACTGTATTTGTCCCCCTTTTTGGACACAGTGTACATCCTAATGGAACGTCAGGCATAAGTTATTTATTTACTTTCTACAGGGTTGCCAGTGGCCCGGTACAATAACTCATTTACACAATACATATACACAGTTACAATCAAAAATGTACAGTTCCTATTAGGGCATCCACAACATACGTCAGAGTGGCTTGTTTATCATCCTGGTTCCTTAGTAACGGCTAAAAATATCATGATGAAAAATCATAATGACTCCCCAAAAATTACATATCAACTGACTATCATCTTTTGCATTTTTTACTCATTATAAATCAGGTATAATTTAACGGGTCTAAAATTATTAAAAAAAAATGCTGACCCTAGGCGCCCTAATTGACATTTCGTTAAAAAAATTACTAAATATAAAGCAAATTAGGTAATATTTTTTTCAGAAAGAATTACAATCAATAATTTATTTTTTATTTAAAATTATTTTATTTCTGAGCGATCATTTTCAAAGTCAATAACGGTTGCGATTCATTTTTCCAAATAGTATATTTTTTACACCGTAGAAAGTTGACAATGTTACTAGAGACAATTTAAACACACAAATGTAACTTAAACTATGCAGTGTTATCACAGAAAGTTTAATGAGAAATCGAATGTAACTTACCGAATGAATTTCACTACGGGAATGAGAAAAAAATCATGATCCACTAATATAAATAACATACATGATAAAGAACACTTTGGCTTAATTAAGAATTATGTTTAATAATATTATGACCTAGTGTCATTTATGCGTCTAAATTTTGCATTATAATAATTGAACGCCTTACCCGAATTAAGTAAACGGTTTTCTCTGAACAGCGTTAACTAAGCGCAAAAGACTAATCACGACTTACTAAATTATTTTGAGCGGGGTGAGTAGATATACATTAGTGGCAGTATTCACTTTGCGTTTACATTTACTTCTACATTCATCATGCGAACAGCTAATGAGTGGAATATGCTTCCAGCGAGCATATTTCCACGGTCTTATAACCTGGGAGTCTTTAAAAGAAGAGTGAATAGGTATTTGATGGGTGGCCGCGGTACATCGTTGGGCTTATCCTCACCTTCCCACCAGGCGTGTCTGACATCAAGCGTCCGCCTGTTAATCATGAAAATATCGTGCCCAACGTAACCGCTTATAAATTAAAGAACCCATATCAGTTCAATGTGAAGGGGGAATTGTTAATTGAGTGAACTGTGAACTAATCGCATTTGTCTCTTGAAGCAAGGGTGACGTTGAAAACATTAATATGAGAGTAGAACTTGTCATGAGCGTCACATATTCTGAATATAGATATATTGCCGACATGCCTAGTTTTTGTGACTGCTACATCAAATAAAGTATTGCGAACACAGTCAAGGACATTTAAAAAGAAAATTACAGAGTAAAAAATTATAGGCGTATCCATTTTTCAGCACTTTATATAAAAATATTTGATCCCTTTTCCGTCGCCTCAGTATCAACGAGGCGGACTCATTATAATAATCAGAAAGTCCGAATTCTGCATATCACACTTAAGTTTTAAATGTTTAATTTTTTTTTCTTCATTTTGGTCTGGCTTTGACGTCTGAACGTCTCTCGTCGTCACCGCGGATCAAAACGGCACAAGGTTAAGGTCCTAATCAGATGCTGCCAGCCGCAGATGTCTTGCTGCTGCCGAGGATTGATTGTAAGAATTTGAATCGTATTCTTGCCTTAAAAGTATAACAACAATGCCTACAAAAAATGTCTAAAATGTTTAACAATGGCGTTTGTTTTTTAAACATTGCTAATAATTATTATAAGGGGAGTTTTCAGATTTGTTTTGTTTGGTATTAAAAAAAAAAAAAAAGAAAGAAAAAGTTTATTGAGCCAAAAAGATAACAACACACAACAAACATATTTATATTAAAAAAAAAAAAACAACAATGAAAGAAAACATAACATCACATCATGTATCCTGTGTGCTGCTACCCATCTCAAAGAGCACTCAAGAGTATTACGATCTAAGGCAGTGATTTATAGACACTAGTCGGTTGTTTGTCGAATAGTTCAAACTGATATCACTGGAAGATAGAAGGTAATTGTTTGATCTGATTTTTCTATACAAGGTTATTAATGGTGTTATTTTTGTTCATGACCCGATAAATAATATATATTTGCTTTTGGCAGAAGGTCGCTTAAAGCTAATAACTGTTCTCATTTCGATCGAATGAAAGAGTCATACAACAAAGTTAGTGACATTGAGATCTTTCACTGCTCGTTGCAATGGTTTAGGTCGTCATCTACGCGTTTTAATCCTCTTGATTATTACAAAAGTAGCTGATAATTTTTTAATACTTGTATTGCAGAAAGCTAGATGTCTTAAATTCCATGAATATGTTTCTATATCTTTTTATTATTTGTATATATCATTGTATATACGTAATAAATAAATAAGCAGATACACACTAAAAAAAGAAAGAAAAAACATTAAATATTGTATTATACCAATATTTTATTACGTATCTATAACGATCCATTTTTTTACACAAAGTCTATTTAGATTCAAAGATACATGCATCGAATTTTAACATAATTAAGAAATACTTTATTGATCAAATAGTTTTGACAAAATTAATTAAGCATTAAATTCTTCCTTGGCACGTGTTTTGCTAGACTGGATTTTGTCGTCCTTGTTTTCGAAGAAAGGTTTTAATCCTTCGAGGAGGTCTCTATTATCTACGATTTGTAGAATATTGTATTCATAAATTTGTTTGTCGTAGGCATAGTATTGGATGAAAGTGGCTTCAGGAGCATAGGCTGTGGGTTTCACTCGAAGAACAACTTCAGCCAGCTCACTCGTTCCGTTTGCGTAGACATTATAGGTTGCATCATCAGAGGCAAATATTACTCCTTTTTTGACTATATATGGTGGTGTTATCAGCTGCACGTAGCTTGGGTTCGCTGGCAAACCTTCTATCTTTTTGACACCCTCTGCAGTTAAGACGTATGGCGCCTTATCTTCCCCATAGTAGTATAGATTGTTCGAGATGTCTAGCACGAATTGATGAGCATTTTTAACAACATCTAGTTTCTCTTTCTTGGTACCGCCGTCAGTAATTTTATAAATTTCATGGTTATCTGACAAAACGTACAGTACATCAGTAATGTTCGGCTTAAGAATTCCTATAAAACTGTCTGTGAGGCTTCCGTATTTTTCAGTTTTATTTGTTTTTCCATCGTATTTGTAAATGCCGTCAGTAGCTGAGAAATAAACATCATACGTTTCACCAGGATATGCAGAGACATCAGTGCCAGTTTCCAAAACTTTGGTAACAAAACCTTTTCTTAGAGAATAGAGGCCTTTGTAATCTTTTATTCCATTTTCTTTGAGATCAGCTTCAACAAAGTAAACCGTGATATACATATTGTTCTTTTCCTCGTACTCTACCGAATCTAGTGATGTGAACAGCCTTACAATTTCATGCGGCGATGTGTACTTAGAGAATTGTTTTTGAAATAAATGAGAATTAACTACGAATTTGTCATCGTCTACCCTTTTCTTTATTACCGGTGTAGCAGATGCTATTCCAATTAAAAGGAAAACGCTCAAGAATTTTATGGACCGCATCCCGATCGATACCTGTAATTGTAAATAATTTCATTTTAAGTGTTATTTTCTCTAAGGAACATAGAAAATATTTCGTCCAGGCAACGATAGCGACAGTAGAAATGTTTAAAATTATGGAATTGATAATGCAGATGTCGGCGCTAGCACCAGTTAGTTGGCTAGTCGCTAACTAAATAAAAGTTTAAAAGTACTCTAGTGAATTTCAGGTTATTGTAAAGCATTAAAGTGTAGTATATACAGTGTTGTAAAGATTTTACATTTTAAATAGTAAAACTGATTATCCCCAACGCTTCAAACTTAAGAACCTCTTTTAAATAT
Organism: Automeris io; assembly: GCA_036320925.1. Classification (NCBI taxonomy): domain Eukaryota; kingdom Metazoa; phylum Arthropoda; class Insecta; order Lepidoptera; family Saturniidae; genus Automeris; species Automeris io. The sequence continues at coordinate 8,818,818 of JAUDJH010000023.1, read as the reverse complement.
TTCAGACAAGCCGTTTTCCTTTTCCAGCCACCTTTTGAAAGAACGAACTTAGGGCTTCAACACTTTCTTACGTAGATTATCTCGTACATATGATCGTCTAGGTGATTCGGTCGGTTCGTTCGCGGATTCTTTACCTAGGTTTGAGAAAAAGGTCTTGGGAGGTAATAATCTAATTTGTGACTTTATTGGGAATTTTGTAGAATGTATGCTTACAATATTGTTTCATCTTTTTAATGTGCAATTTTTTTGTTCTTATATTTTATATTCGTTGTATTCTGTCTAATTCCACCTTTTCTTGTTGCTCACTGTTTTTTTTTTCGTGGCTAATAATCTTAACCCTTATTAATATTAATATAAAACCGGCCAGTGTAATATATGTTGTGGATGCCTTAATAGAAACTATACTCTTGTAATTGTAATTATGTATCTATTATATGAATGGAATAGTGTATCGGGCAACTGGTAGCCCCTGTATACATAAAATAATTGGCGGCATTCCGTGGCGTTAATAATTGATGTGTTTAATTTTTTTTTTCATCTACCCACAACGAACAATAAGTCTTATGAGTTCCAGGTGGATGAAATACAATAACTGGTATTAATAAATACTGTTCGGACATTCGGATGTGATAACTGTTTGTACAATTCGTATAAAAGCTACAATTGGGATAATACTATTGTTAATAAATTGTCACTTATATTATACCGCCGTTGGTAGTTTTGAAGATATCCTGTATACAAGGTGTTACGAAAATATGATTTATTTTGCACGACCTAGAAACGAATTCGACCATCTACTATGGCTAAGTGTGTGGGTGGTAGACTCTTCTGAATACAACGTAGAGTGTGCGTTGCTCATAATATTTGAGAATCTACCATCGTGCTTGTGTGGAGAGGACAGCGGTACTGGAGTCTGCACCGAATAAAATATGCTCTGCCTGCAAGAACTAAACCATTTTTTTTTTTGAAATTGAGTAATTGTCGTACAAATACATCATATCCAAATTATTGGTAAAATTCGAATAGCACGAACCAATCGATAAGTTTAGGTCCGCAGCTCCTTCTCTAACGGTGATTTGACGATTTATCATTACTATTTTCTTCACTTCATCAATGATTTCATAGTGTACGAAAATGCGAAAGTTTATAAATTACGACAGAAAACGCAATAATGGAAGATTACACACCTTTGAAGTAGCGTAGGCAGCAGGCAGATATAAATAACAACGTGCAACGTGGTCTAGCCCGAGAGTAGTTTTTTAGCGACTGTCCGTGCGGCGATCTCTCCATGCGGGCGCGCTGGCTGCCAGCGGCGGAGCGGGGCGCGGGAGAGGCGAGTCCCGCTATGTTACGCGGCAGCCACATGGAGCGCGCAGCATTAAGCCGGGTGGACACTGAGATATTGTGGCGCTGTAGTTTAGTCGCCACATCACTCCCCTGCCGAGACTGTTGCTTGCTACGGTCGATAGTAGTCTGGGAAGCGAACTCTTCGACCACTCTTGGTTGTTCGTACGCTTTCTGGTTCATGATTCAGGTCGTCCGTGCCTCTCGCAATGTATGCTGGTTTCAACCTGTCCATGCTCACAGTTGAATGCTTGCCTTGTATGTCCAATTTAAAAGTTTTTGATCCTCGCTCCAACACTTTGTATGGGCCAGTGTACGGAGGACTTAGGCTTGTTCTTGCTGGTCCCTGGCGTAGGTAGACGAAATCAGCAGTCATTAAGTCTTTTGGCACGTAGAAAGTTTGCCGTGAATGACGACTGCCTGATTCTGGGGTGAGTCTTGCAACATGGTTGCGTAATCTTGCCGCAAAGTTTGTGATATCGAAGGCGGTTTCTTTGGTTGGTGATAAAAATTCACCAGGCAAGCGTAATGGTTCGCCGTATACTAGCTCTGCTGCAGATGTTCTGAGGTCTTCTTTCCAAGCGCTGCGTATGCCCAACAGAATCATAGGCAATACCTTTGTCCAACTGTTATGGCACATAATCGCTGCCTTCAGTTGCCTGTGCAGTCTCTCCACCATTCCATTAGCTGCAGGATGGTAAGCAGTGGTAGGACAATGCTTGGCACCAATAAGGGTTGTGATGCTCCGGAACATCTCACTCTCGAACTGTCTGCCCCTGTCGGTGGTAATATTCTCTGAGCAACCAAAACGGGCTACCCAGCCGCTGATGAAGGCTTGTGCGCAGGACTCAGCGGTGATGTCTGTCAGTGGATATGCCTCAGGCCAACGTGTAAAACGATCGATGACTGTGAGACAATATCTGTAGCCACAAGAAATTGGTAATGGACCGACAATATCCTTTGTTTACTCCAGGCCACACATAGCTTTGGGACACTAATTTTGCTGACGCTCTTGCACCTGGATGGCTTAAGCTGTGCAGCGCCTTAAATATTTGTATCCGGAAGGGTGACGTTACATAGGGCCTGTGTGTTGACGTAGAAGTGTCAAAATATAATGCAAAGTTATCGTGTCCCTTTTTCTCTAATTTGAGAGCTGTGCCCTTTTGCAGAAGTTCTTGCAGCTCAAGGTTTGTCTCTTGAGATTGTGCAAGAGCTTTGAAATCAGGCCGTATATATATATATATATATATAGTTTCGACTCTTGACAGTGCATCCGCCACGACATTGTCTTTTCCGGTCACGTATCGGATATCCGTACTAAATTGGCTAACATAGTCCAGGTAACGGAATTGGCGTGGAGAACAATTGTCACGACGAGTAGACATCGATCATAGAATGCGAACATCAGTGGCTTGTGATCTGTAAATATGGTGAATGATCTGGCTTCTAACATGTGGCGAAAGTGAAGTATCGCTTCATATATCGCCAGAAGTTCTCGATCATAAGGACTATACTTCTTTTGAGCGGGATTTAGACGACGGGAGAAAAATGATAAGGGCTCCCAATGATTTTTCTTACGTTGCTGCAGAACTGCACCAATAGCAACGTCCGATGCGTCAGTGTGAATCGCAAGTTCCGCTTGAGTATTCGGATATACTAACATGGTGGCGTCTGCGAGGGCTGTCTTGCAGTTGGTAAAAGCACTTAACATCTCTTCAGTCCAATCTATGGGCTGTGATGGCTTTTTGTTTGGACCGGTCAAGGCCCTGTTCAATGGTGCTTGTACCGTAGACGCTCTTGGTACGAACCTTCGGTAGAAATTAAACATACCGAGAAATCGACGAAGTTCTTTGATAGTCTTCGGTTCAGGAAAATCGCGTACAGCTTGTACTTTGCTCTGAACAGGGCGTATACCATCAGCAGATATCTCATGTCCAAGAAAGGTTACTTTTGCTTGTCCAAACTCACATTTTGCAGAGTTAATTAGCATACCGTAGTTGTGTAGTCGTTCAAATACTTCCCTCAAGTGTTGTAAGTGCTCATCTTCGTCTTCTGAGTAAACTATAATATCGTCTATATAGCCATAGCACAAGGACTTACAACTGAGAGTTTCATCAATAAATCTTTGAAATGTTTGTGCAGCGTTGTGCAACCCAAATGTCATACATGGAAATTCAAAAAGACCAAATGGTGTAGTAATAGCTGTTTTGGGATGTCCTCTTTGAATACTGGTATTTGGTTGTATGCTCTTACTAAGTCGCTTTTTGTAAAATATTTGGCTCCTGATAGGTAATGTGCAAAGTCCTGGATGTGTCTCACAGGGTACTTATCAGGTATTGTACGAGCATTTAGGGCACGGTAGTCTCCACAAGGTCTCCATCCATTGTCTTTTTTAGGGACTAGATGCTATGGAGAAGACCAAGGACTTTCCGATCTACGAGCTATTCTGTTCTCCATCATGTCCGCAAACTCCTTTTGCGCAATCTTTAAGCGATCAGGTGGCAAGCGTCTAGGGCGGCTAGTAACAGGTGGTCCAGGTGTTGTTCTGATATGGTGCTCGGTATTATGGTTCCGTGGCTTGTTGATACCAGCAGGTCTAGTAATATTAGGGTATTCACGTAACAGTTTGTCATATTTAGACTCTCCTGATATGACTTTGACAGACGTCAAACAATTTATAGATCTTTCCATAGGAACTGAGATGGAAAATGTTGTCAGGTTATCAATAAGACGATGTTGTCTGCAATCAACCAGGAGATTATAAAATGATAAGAAGTCAACACCAATTATGGGTTTAGAAATATCTGCTACTACAAATCTCCATTTAAAATCTCTTCGTAGTCCCAGGTTCAAATGCAGGTGTACATAGCCATATGTAGCGATGACCGTACCATTAGCAGCAAATAACTGATAGTCAGTCCTAGATCGTGGTTCCTTAATCGCAGAGCGGGGGTACACACATAAATCTGAACCTGTGTCTATTAGAAACTGTATCTTGGTATGGAAATCCGTGACAAAAAGGCGGCCTGCATTGATTTGGCAGTCGTTAGCCGCTACTTCCGGCTGCCGTTTTAGTTTTCCGACTTTGGAGTGAAGCTGCAGGGGCTCGTACATCTATAGGATTTATCCCCGAACCGTTTGTGGTACCAACAGTATTCATTGTCACGAGACGTGGATCTTGAGCGAGATGAAAATGGTGTACGTGACCTTCGACGAGTAGCCGGGCGTGATGGAGAATATATTTGGGCCTTTAATGTCGCTATCTCCTTGATCAATTCTTCTATTTGCTTTGATAATTCCACAAACTTAACATTATTGTTATTGACCGCCGATACTTGTGAGGTGGGGGGTACTATGTCAAATACCGTGTCTGCCAATTCTGCCACCTCTTCTAAGGTCATTTTCTTTTGTGCTGCAACCACGGTTTGTAAGTGTGTGGGTAGTCTGCCTGACTACAGTGTTCTCAGGAAAGTATCTGGGACGTTTGGCCCGCCCAAGGTTTGGAGGTGACGCAGGAACTGTGATGGCTTCCTGTCGCCTAACTCTTCATGCATAAGTAACTGCGGCACTCTCTTCTCTTGTGATGTAGAGAGTCTATGAATCAGTTCTGTTTTTAGTTTGTCGTACTTTGCATCCGTGGGTGGATTTGTAATAATGTACTTAACTTCAACGGCGTATTTTACGTCTAGATGTGCTAGTACGTGATAATATTTCGTAGTATCTTGCGTAATACTGGCTATGTGGAACTGACCTTCAAGCTGATGAAACCATAACAAGGGTTCTTCCGGCCAAAATGGGGGTATTTTCACACCTACTTTGCATATTTCTCCGGCACAGCCGGTTGCAGGGTCTTGTTCCGAACTTGACATGTTCTCAACGGGTGTCACCAATGAAGTAGCGTAGGCAGCAGGCAGATATAAATAACAACGTGCAACGTGGTCTAGCCCTGAGAGTAGTTTTTTAGCGACTGTCCGTGCGGCGATCTCTCCATGCGGGCGCGCTGGCTGCCGGCGGCGGAGCGGGGCGCGGGAGAGGCGAGTCCCGTTATGTTACGCGGCAGCCACATGGAGCGCGCAGCATTAAGCCGGGTGGACACTGAGATATTGTGGCGCTGTAGCTTAGTCGCCACACCTTCGTGCACTTCACTCTTAGAATGACAAATAATCCTTTTTTTTTTTTTGACAGGACCTCTTCTGTTAGCCGGGATAGGCTTATACAGATTAACCGGGCAAGTGGGCGAACGCTGAAGGCGCTCAGCCGGTGAGTTATGGGTTGGGCGGCTACGCAAGGGCACCCCTGTGGGTACGGACCTCGACTTGGGCGGCCAGCCAAATGAGAAACCTAACGGTAATCTACCAGCGTTTCGGAAGCGACTACCTTGAGAAGAAACGCCGAAAGAAACTCAAGGCTGCGTCGGGATGAAACTGCGTTTTCTAAACGACAGTTGATTGAACTATCCTTCGTCGGCGCCGCCGGCGACGCCGGTGTCTTATATTTGTGAAATGAGTGGTTGTGTGTACCTCATTGTTTAAACGGACGGCGGCGTCTAAGGCCGCAGTTATCGGATCTTCTGGATCCGTAAGTACGTCGCGAGGGCGACGAATGATCGAAGCAAAAGTGCTCCTGTTTTTGTAATCGCATGCTTCCCTGACCAAGGTGTTGGGATGGTAAAGCGCCTTGTCGAAGTAACGACGAGACGCTTTGCGCATGACGCTGGCTATCGTCTCCAGCTTGAAGTCGTCGTGGAGATCTATGTTGCGTATGTAGTAGGGAGCACCTACTGCTTTACGCATGAACTTGTTCTGGAGTACCTGTAAGGTGTCCAGAGAAGAGGGAGAGCTGTGGGCGAATACTACGCTAGCGTAGGTCATCACCGGTCTGACTACGGTTTTGTAGAGTGTCACCTTATTTCTAAGGGACAGTTTACTATGTTTGGACAGCAGGTGGTTAAGGCGTCCGAGAATAAAGGCGGCACGATTGCGCACTGCCAAGACGTGTGGTTTGAACGTGAGTTTACTATCTAGGAGAACCCCTAGATATTTAACCTGTGTGGCCCAAGGTATCGACCGATCGAAAAGGGAGAGGCAGGTCAAAGGAAGATTCCGTCTGGTCCGAGAAAAGAGCATCGCTGCACTCTTCTCGGGATTGACTTCTATCCTCCATTTGCGAAACCAGTCGCCTAGAAGACTTAGAGCTTCTCGTAATCGCTCAATGATTTTGTTAGGTCTGAAATCCGAGGCGTAGAGTGCGGTGTCATCCGCATACAGAGCTAGCTCTACGTTCGGATGCTTAGGAATGTCGTTTGAATACAAACTGTACAGTATTGGAGCGAGGATGGAGCCTTGAGGGACTCCAGCTCGAATAGGGTGTGGGGAGGAGAGAGCTCCCTCGACTCGGAAGCGAAAGTGACGATTCAACAAGTAGTCTCGCAAGATGAGCACGAGTCTGTCCGGCACACCGAATGTGTGTAGCTTGTAAATCAAGCCGTTGTGCCAGACTTTGTCGAACGCTTTCGCCACGTCGAGAAAGATTGCTCCTGTTAAGGCTCCTCTTCTGGAGCGGGAGAAGTTATGAAGAACGTACTCCGTGATACGGTGTACTTGTTGAACACACGAGTGCTTGGGGCGAAACCCAAACTGCTCGTTGATGAGTAGGTTCTCAGATTGGACGTAATCTCTGAGACGGTTTAAAAGTAACCGCTCGTATAGCTTGCCCATCGTCTTGATGAGACTGATGGGTCTGTAGCTTGAGGGGAGGTTTCTGGGTTTGCCCGGTTTGGGGATTCCTATGACGCATGCTTCTTTCCAGATGTCTGGAAAGACGCAGTTTTTGATCGCCGCGTTAAAGATAACGACGAGAAAGAGTATCAGTTTCTCAGGGAGAGTTTTTAACATCCGGTTGGCGATGTAGTCCAAGCCGGGGGCTTTTTTAGTAGGGAGGTATTTTATTATGTCCTTGACTTCTTCAGCTGTGACGGGTGCCAGCTCAGCGGAGGGTGGAATCTTAGCCAGGCCTTCGACTTCGGAGTCGACGTTGGCTATGAAGACTGGGTCTAAGTGGTGGATACTGGGAGAGCACTGGCTCTCTAAACTGGCTGCTAGACATTCGGCCTTTTCGAGATCTTCGAAAGAGACAGAATTATCTGGCCCTAAGAGTGGTGGCATGGGGCGGTCTTCTTCTTGGCGGAGAGATTTCGCCACCTTCCAGTAGGCCTGGTGAGAGGGCGAGATCTCGGAGATGAATGAGTCCCATTGTACGTTTCGGAGTTCGGATATGCGTTTCTTTACTTGCCTCTGTAAAGCACGCAACCTCACTCTGTTTTCCGCAGAGGGGTACCTATCGTAGGCTCTAGTGGCGGCGTTCTTTGCAGTCAACAGCTCTCTAGCGTCAACGGGGAGTCTCCAGCGATGAAAATCATCAACTGGGGCCTCCCTGGTGGCGTCGGCGATAACGCCCTGGAGATGACTGGTGAGTGCATCGATTGCCAGGTTGGTATCCTCGATAGAGGAGAAAGAGTCTGGGATCTGGTCTAGGAGTGGGTTCGGCCCTTCCGAAGCCAGGATAGCTCCCAGCCTCTTCCAGTCCGTGACCAGTTTAATTGGAATTTCAGGAGGGCGTGTAGAGCCCAGCTGCATTAGGACCGGCCTATGGTCAGAGTCTAGCTCGGCTAGCGTTTCTATCAAGCGCAGCGGCAAGGCTACGTTCTTTAGGAGCGCTATGTCGAGGATATCGGGTCTGTGATTGACATTGTGAGGGAAATGAGTTGCGGCAGTTGGTGACACAATGTCAAAAATGAGACGAGTGCTCAGCTCGTGCAGAAGGCGACCGTTACTGTTGGTCGTAACGCAGTTCCACTGTTGGTTTTTACAGTTTAAGTCGCCTGCTATGATGACTGAGGGACCTAGGTTCAAAAGCGTTTTGAGATCGCTCGATAAGATTTCTTTATCGGGTGGTAGATATACCGATACGAAGTAAATCGGGGAATGACCGCTCATACCGAGCCTACACACGGAAGCCTCGATGTTGATGAGGCTGGGAGGATCGATCGGCATGCAGTGAAAGTGCCTCCTGTAGTAAATGCCAGTGCCCCCGCCTCTGGCGTGGGTCCTGTCGTTCCTAACCAGGTGGTAGTTGGCCACGCGTGGCCCTCTAACACTCGAAAATAATCCTAAAATTGCACAACTATATGTAGGTAACAAGATAGCGTCCGATAGAGTATTCATTTAATTAAGTTATATTGTAAATGCACATTTGACCTGTGGTTATTTGTACAACAACATGATTGATATAAGAAGAAATGATTTTATATAGTATTGGAGTTGAACCTTGTATGTTCTGTTTCTTGACCTTAGAAAATTTTATTTTAAAAACACTTTTACTTCATATTCGGTAAATTCATCATTCTCACTTCTTTCTTCTCTCTTACAAATTTTACAAATTTCACACCACTCACATTCTACTGCCTTTCAAATTTCATTCTTTCATCCGTCCGCTGAAAAGGGTTGTCTTCTCTCTAGAATGTATCGTTCGCAATGAGCGACAGACAAAGTACCTTAGATATGGATATTCGCTGTGATCTCAATCTTAGAGTTTGTTAAATAAAAGTGTTTGTAACGTAATACATTGTTTTATTACAATGACAATGTTATGATAATTCTATTTTTACGAATGACTAGCTGTGTCCGCGACTTCGTCCGCGTGGAATAGTTATTTTGGGCATTTTAGTTAGTTATTTATTTTAAAATTGAATTTATTCTTCTAAGATGTTCATTGAAATTAAGTGATGTCAAAGACAATTTTGTTCACAATTAAATACTCTTAATCAACAACACATTTATTTGGATAAAGATTAATATTATTACGTTAATACAACTCTTAACAAATAATGCATTAATTTCGATCAAATTTGATTACCATAAAAACGATTCTAGTGAGTTAATCTTAATAGATAGACATATACTGTTGTGGACTGTACTGTTTTCGCAGCGCACGCAATGGAGGCGCTCAAGGATAAATAATTTTTCCCGTTTTTTTCACATTTTCCATTATTTCTTCGCTCCTAATAGTTGCACCGTGATGTTATATAGCCTAAAGCCTTCCTCGATAAATGGTCTATTCAACACAAAAAGAATTTTTCAATTCGAACCAGTAGGTCCTGAGATTAGCGCGTTCAAACAAACAAACAAAAACAAACAAACAAACAAACAAACTAACTCTTCAGCTTTATAATATTAGTATAGATTATGACATCGAATTGAATGTGTATACAAAAATGTTTAATACTGTAAAAGAATATATATCAATCCTCCGCCACCATTCCCGATAAAGGAACTCTGGAAGCTGAAATTAATTATTTGACGTGTTTTTCTTTCATCCAGCTTCTTCCAAATATAGGATCTACTTGTTGATCATTAATGTAGAGTTTTCCATACAAAGTTTGATTTTTGTAGCTGCATTTGACAAATGCGACTCCAATTGGCTTAATAACTTCGCCTATGTAGATTATTAATTTCATGTTAGTTTTGAAGATTTTCTTAGGTGTTTTCAATTTTTTGTATTGATTTAGTGACATAGAAGATAATGCAGCACCGGTATCGAACTCCATTTGTACGGCCTTGTTCTCGATTGATAGAGTTATTAAATATCTATCTGTAAGTTCATTCTTAATTAAATTTATATATAATTATTTTTTTCAATGACAATTTTATGATAATTCTATTTTTATGAATGATTATGACATCGAATCGAATGTGTATACAAAAAGGTTTAATACTGTAAAAGAATATATATTAGAGTTCATATAGAGTCTAACGTCTTCGAAACATGACGTAGACTTTCTATCATGATAAAGTGTGACGGTTTTTCACGCCGGATCAACTGTAGCTATTGTATAAGGCCCAGGTCAAGCCCAGCATGGAATAATGTTCGAATAGAAGGGGGAACAGAGCCCCCTACACCCGAACGGTTCATCTTAGTAATTACTTGACGCCCCGTATAGATTGCAGCAGAGGGCTGTTCCTCACTGTGAATGTTCTAGACTTTGCTAAGCATCTTGAACTGCTCCACTTGTGCAGAGATATTGCTTCACTAAGCGTTTTCTACACTCTGTATCGCAGTTCGTTATTTACTCTATTACAACCTCTCACTTTTACAAAAAAACGACGCGAGTTATGTAGGCATAGCACACGCAATCTACATACCAGGATCGGAATACATCATTATACCTTATATTAGGTCCTTACATATGAAATTGGCGTTTTGTATGGGAGGAACAAAAAGTCGAATATTTTTTAATATAATATATTTAATTAATCAAAGTATGACCCATTATTTTCTATGCACTTTTGCCATCTCATAGGTAGTTCATTGATCCCTTTACTAAACAAACCAGTCGGACGGGAATCAATAAAATCTTTGAAGGCGATTTGGACTGCCCCATCGGAGTTGAATTTTTTCCCTTGCAAGAAGTTATCCAAATTTCGAAAAAATGGTAATCTGTTGGAGCAAGGTCCGGGGAGTACGGAGGATGTCTTAGACTTTCCAATTGAAGCTCTTCTAATTTAGTAGCCGTCTGTTGCGCAGTGTGTGGTCTAGCGTTGTCGTGAAGTAGCAGTGGCGTGGAGCGATTGACCAGCCTAGGTTGTTTAGCCGCTAGCTTTTCCATCATGGTTTGCAATTGCTGACAATAGACATCAGCCGTAATAGTCTGGCCAGATTTGAGAAAACTGTAATGAACAATACCGGCACTAGTCCACCAAACGCTTACAAGTAACTTTTTTGGGGTTAATTTTCGCTTGGGGCAGGATTTGGCTGGCTGGCCAGGATCCAACCATTGCGCTGAGCGCTTCCGATTATCGTAAAGAACCCATTTTTCATCACAGGTAATGATTCGGTTTAAAATACCTTCATTATTGTGCCGGTTTAGTAATGTAACGCAGCAGTCGACGCGCGTTTGTCGGTTTGCTTCAGTCAATTCGTGAGGTATCCACCTTTCAAGCTTTTTAATCTTCCCAATTTGCTTCAAGTGAATTAAAACAGTTTTATCATTAACATCGCAGCCTGCAGCTAACTCGGACGTGGTTTGCGATGGATCCGCTTCCACAATAGCCTTCAACTCTTCATTATCAACTTGAGTCTCAGGCCGTCCACGGGGCTTGTTCTGCAGGTCGAAATTTCCAGAACGAAAACGTTGGAACCAAAAACGAACTGTGTTTTCTTTTGCAACACGACCGCCATACACATCATTCACCCTCCGAGTTGTTTCCGCAGCACTAGTGCCACGGCGGAACTCGTACTCGTAAATAATGCGATATTTTAAGTTTTCCATTTTGTAAAATGATCGACGCAAACAGAAAAAAACAGAAGAAAAAAACAAATGAATGACGATCATCGAAGCACAAATACATGAGTCTATAGCTGTACAAATTTGAATTTGGAATTCCTTACCAAAGAGGAGAAATTTGTGATTAAAGTGGCCAGTACGAAAAACGCCAATTTCATATGTAAGGACCTAATATTAACAGGAAGCATTAGTGTGTTAATTGTAATCATTTATTTATTTATTCATTTATTTATAAGTACACTTACACAGTCTACATTAACACATAAAACTATATAAGACATGAACAAGATACATTTTAAATGCGACTATATTTAAAAGTGTAGACTACATGCACAGAAGAAAAGACAAATAAAAATACGAGTAACACAAAAAGAAATAAACTAATCTAATTAAACTAATTAAAATTTATAACAGAAATAAAAACAAAAAAAAAGCAAAAAAAAAACAATTATTTATGCAACAATCCTCTCTAATTGTTAACATCCTTTTTTAAATTTGTAAATACTATCGTTAAATATATCGAGATCTAATGATCTCGACATATAATTGTATAACTTTGTCATTCTGCATAGGGGTGCATTTTGACCCAAGATTGTGGAATAATTTTGAATACGGAATAAGTTAAAAATAGATGCTCTGGGTAATCTAGTAGGAGCAGAAAATGCTATAGATGGCAAAATTTTAGGAGCTTCGAGAAGATCATTAGTCATAAGTATCAACCATTATCTTTATAAGTATTATTTAATGGTTTGTTTACCAAGTGCATGCATCCCCACTTGTAAACATTAGTATATAAGCAATTGTATTGTTTTAATAAATAGAGTTTAGTTTCATCAGTTGTCATAGGCTCCTCAAGCCAACAATTTGTATTTTTTTATCAAAACCTCACATCCCTCCATCATATCTCGCGCGCGGGTTTGCGAAATTACGGCTGTGCAGTAATTTACAATTCAGCTAGTACTCAGAAGTTCCCTAATCATCATCAACCCGTATCCATCTACTGCTGGTCATAGGGCTGTCCTAAGATTCGCCAATGAGCAAAATCTTCGGCTTTTCTCGTCCAGCGATTAATTGTTTGCCACTTTGCACAAATCTTTGCTCCATCTAGCCAGAGGACATCACACACTACCGAGGATTTAATCAAGCAATCAATGGTATATTAATCAGTGCTGGGGTCACGGAGCACTGCTGGAGCACGGCAGGCGGTTCTCTATATTATTGCGAAGATGTAATGAGAGCGAAATAGACGACGGAATGGGATCGGAAGGTAATTGTCAACCCGGAAACTCCTATCCGCCGTCCACATAGAATGGTAGGAATGAGGAGGGCCTTCGCCAGAGGACTAGGATAATGTGTGTCCATTTTCCCATCTCTTTCCCTATTCTAAAATGAGAAAGGGTTAAATATGATTTATAATTATAAACCTTCTTCATAATGTCGAGTATGTACTGTGTACAATTTATTACTTAAGTGAATTTATGCTAATTACTTATTTCAGGCAAACTATAGATTCACATATTTAATTTGACGAAAAGGAAATAAGTGTAAGGAAAGATAAGATATCTCGTGGACTAATCCCAGAATCTTGAAGAATATGACAACATGGAAGTGTAGAATTTGAGCGGAAAAAGGGAAATAAAATTTTGTAGTATAAAGTTCAAAAGGGCTCATTTTCTACAACTCGACGTCTAAGTGTGCCTATTTTGAGTGAGACAGGGATCGGGTAATTTTAACAATCCTAGCTCAGTTTAACAATCCTAGCTCAGTTTAACAATCCTAGCTCAGTTTAACAATCCTAGCTCAGTTTAACAATCCTAGCTCAGTTTAACAATCCTAGCTCAGTTTAACAATCCTAGCTCAGTTTAACAATCCTAACTCAGTTTAACAATCCTAGCTCAGTTTAACAATCCTAACTCAGTTTAACAATCCTAGCTCAGTTTCTTCAGGAAATCCACCAGCCGCTTGATGTTGCTTCCTTGTGGGACCTCGGTGTGTCGAGGTGTTTTGCCCGGTATACTGCCAGTTCACTGCATTCAAGGATCGCATGCCTGGCTATCTCCTCATTTTCCATGCATGCTCTGCACAGAGTTATTCCGTGACGACTAAATAAAAATGATGTCTGTCATAATGAACATGTCCTTTGACTCCGGTGAACTTACGTATCTATAATTTACTGGGATGTAGGTCAGCTTTGGAAACCTTTGGGTGCATTCTACTAAGTTGCTTAAAATTTTGTAGTGGTATCACGGCTATTGTAGTATTAAACAGTTTATAAAAAGATACACATTTTTAAATAAAAGAAATAATAAACATTTTATTATAAAAATATATTATTTAACGTTATTCGTAATGACAAATTTTTTTTGCACAAAGTCTATTTAAATTCAGAGATACATACGTTGCATTTTATTCATAACTAAGAAATAATTTATTGAACAAAAAGTTTTGACAAAATTAATTAAGCATTAAATTCTTCCTTGGCACGTGTTTTGATAGACTGGATTTCGTACGTCTTGTTTTCGAAGAATGATTTTAAACCTTCCATGATGCCACTATTTGCTACGATTTGTAGAATATTGTATTCATAAATTTGTTTGTTGTAGGCATAGTATTGGATGAGAGTAGCTTCAGGAGCATAGGCTGTGGGTTTCACTCGAAGAACAACGTCAGTCAGCTCACTCGTTCCGTTTGCGTAAATGGTATAAATTGCATCATCAGAAGCAAATACTGCTCCTCCTTCAATGACAAATGGTGGTGTTATCAGCTGCACGTAGCTTGGGTTCGCTGGCAAACCTTCTATCTTTTTGACACCCTCGGCAGTTAAGACGTATGGCACCTTATCTTGCCCATAGTAGTATAGATTATCCAAGCTGTCTAGCACGAATTGCTGAGCATTTTTAACAACATCTAATTTCTCTTTCTTGGTACCGCCGTCAGTAACTTTATAAATTTCATGGTTATCTGACAAAACGTACAGTACATCAGTAATGTTCGGCTTAAGAATTCCTATAAACCTGTCTGTGAGGCTTCCGTATTTTTCAGTTTTCTTTATTTTTCCATCGAATTTGTAAATGCCGTCTGTAGCTGAGAAATAAACATCATTCCTGTCATCAGAAACTGCAGAGATATCAGTGCCAGTTTCCAAAACTTTGGTAACAACACCTTTTCTTAGATAGTAGAGGCCTTTGTAATCTTTTACTCCATTTTCTTTAATATCGGCTTCAATAAAGTAAACCGTGATTTTCAAGTTTGTATCATTTTCCTCTTCCGGGATGTCCAGAGAATCAAGTGGTACGAACAGCCTTACAATATCATGCGGGGAAGTGTACTTAGAGAATTCTTTTACAAATAAATCAGAATCAACTACGAATTTATCATCGTCTGCGGTATTCTCTGTTATCGGTGTAGCAGATGTTATTCCGATTAAAAGAAAAACGCTCAAGATTTTTATGGACAGCATCCCGATCGATATCTGTAATAGCAAATAATTCCACTTTAAGCGTTATTTTTTCGAAGAAACAGTAAAAATTTTCCCAAGTAACGATTACGATAGTAGAAAAGTGTTAAATTAAAATTATATTGCAAAAGTAGCCGCTTGCAACATAGTCTCTAACTAAATAAAAGTTTAAAAGTACTCTAGTGAATTGTTTAATGTAATTACAGTTTATTGTAAAGCATTCTATTAAATTGCTACATTAAATATATAGAGCTATAAAAATAACTGATGACGATCTTTGCTGTAAATAATTAAGAGTGTGTTTAAATATAATTTTAGATTTTCGACTACCCACAATGAACAATGAGTGCTCCTATGTTCCGGGTGGACGACGATAAATACGACAAAAAGTAGTAATAAATACCATTTAGACATTATGAAGTGATAACTATTTTGTACAATTCGTATTAAAACTATAATTGAGTTAATACTATTACTAACAAATTATAATTACCATATATTAACGTCGTTGGTGTCTTGAAGGAATATCGTTTAGATGAAGTTACTATGTTGTAATGTAATAATGTTATTGTAATTGTTTTGTGCGATATTTTTATTTTATGAAGACGTTGGCTGTTTGAAAGACATCTTATGTACAAAGTTTTACGGAAATATGAATTATTTTGCCAGGCAATTTACGCCTAAGTACGGGGTATGCTGAAAGTTTTTACAACAAATGGTGTGCGTTGCTCATAATGTTTGACAATCTACCATCGTGCTTGTGTATAGAGGACAGTGGTTAGTAGAGGTTGCATTAAATTTATTTTGCCCCACTTGCAAGAGAAAAAAATCGACGTGAAGATAAGACGCCAGTCCCTGTAAAAGTGTTACAACATCTAATTCAACTGGGGATTGGTGAATTGAGGGAAATTGAGGGTTGGTGACTTCTCTTCCCTCTCACTCCTCCTACATCTGTGACGTTGCCCTTAGAGATTTCACGCATCGGATCTAGGCTAAAAATTTTGCTCCGTTAAAATTTTTCCAAAATTTTGATAAATCGGGACAGAAAAATCGTTTAATGGATCAATCTGTAATTTCGCAAGACTATTGGAGATACATCGGAATATAATCATTCTTAAAAGTCATGACCCTCACATCAATGTTTGTGATGATGCAGTCGATTTAACAAAGCCAGGAAAAAATGACGAGTTTCAGCTTTTTCAAGACGATATAGGGGGTGGATAGATTTTTATCTCGATAGGAACTTACAGAAAATTTATTCCGGTTTTAGAAACTATCTTTTAATTTTCTATGAAAACATTTTTTGCTGAGATATCGGTAGTTAAACAAAAAAGAGTCTTTTTTTGTTCAAATTCGGACATCTCCGTGGCAAATGAGCATAGTGACCATCTAAAAAAAGCACACTAAAGCTAAATAAGGAGACAATTTACTACTTGTAGCTGTTAACAAAAAAAAACATGCCCTTAGACCAAAAAGAAAGAGACTAACATTTTTGAATTTCTTTTTGGTCTTTTCCTTTAGATTGCGCAAAAACCGTAACTTTATTTTTTTTTGTAAATTCTTTCATTGTTTTATATAAATGTCTATTTAGTGTGTTGTTCATTGTTTCTCAATAAACGTTCTTTTCTTTTACAATGGTTTTGAAATATTACGTTGACACGTAATGTTATTCCAATAAAGAAAGAAAGAAAAAGTTTATTGAGGTAAAGGAAGCAACACTCAACAAACATATTTATATAAAAACAACAATGAAAGAATACATAACATCACATCATGTAGCCTGTGTGCTGCTACCCGTCTCAAAGAGCACTCGACTTAGCGTATGCTGGGCGAAGCTATACGCGCCATCCAGCGCTGATTTTCAGCCGACGCTCAGGGGAACCGATTGCGCGGACGTCACGGTGCTATTTCAATATTAGAACCTAACCAAATATACAAAAACATACCTTATAACGTACAATAAACAAGTATGACAATAAATACATAGAATACTTTTAAGTAGTAGACAAAAATGTAGAATACTAAATAAAATATAATATAGATAGGGTAGATTAATAATAAAATACATATACATACAGCTGTTCCATAAAATATCAAGTAATAAAATATCAAGTCAAATTACAGAAATATCTAAATTTGCTTTCTCGTATTTAATTTGAGAATCAAGCAAATATTTTTTTAATTTATTTTTAAAAGCATAAATACTGAACGAAGATCTTATAGGTGGAAGTATATTGATCTAGCATTTACTTGCATTGTATTTGAAACTACCTCTAAAAGCAGCAGTACAATGACGAGGCCACAATACATATAGCACTTTTCTATTTCCGTTATCGCTGATTGAATGTTGCTTTGTCTTTGCCCTCTTTAAATAAGAGCACAATATGAAATGTTAAAACTGCCATGAATAAACAAATCTGTATGAAAATGAGGAAGTTTATAAATTACGACAGAAAAAGCAATAAAGGAAGATTACATACCTTCGTGCACTTCACTCTTAGAATGTCACAATAACCCAAAATCCACAAATATATATACATAGGTAACCTGATAGCGTCTGATAAAGTGTTTATTTTAGTTATATTTTGAATACACATTTGACCTAAGGTTATTTGTATTAAATAATAATTGATATAAGAAGAAATTATCTTATATTTGCGTTAAACTTTATTTAATAAAATCATGAAAGAACGTCACGTGACACATCCTCGTGTGACCACCGGGTGAAAGGTGACCCGGTGGGAATCTTCATGGATCGTCAGGGCCGTTACTCCGATGTATCCGACTCTTGCCGACTAAAATCACCAGGGTGCTCCTCCTCCCGGCTGCCGATTACCGAGGTACTGAGGGAAAGGATGTTATGATAGCACCTTAAGCTGTGCTATGAGGCAGTAAGAGTTATGGTCATTAATTTAGTAAAAAGACAACAGTTAATTATAAGCTTTTATTGACGTTTGAAGTGCTGATGAGAAGCCGGCATTGCCATATGATTGGCCTATATTCTACCAAACATACTTCCAATGATCATTTGTATTAAATTAAGTTCGTAAACTTTCTTATCGTAGCTCAGATATTGGAGAATAGTTGCTTCAGCTGATACCGCTGATAGATTAACTTTAAATTCGACATCAGGCATCGGAGTCGTTCCATTTTCGCAAATGAGATATGTTTTTCTACCAACCTAGAACAATACACCTTCATTCTGGGTAAGTGGTGTCTTTATTATCTGAACATGTTCTCGGTTTTCGGGGAATCCATCAATCATTTTGACACCATCTTCTGTGACAATATACGGAATTTTATTTATGTCATAGAAGTACAATTTTCTAAGTCATCTAGCTTGATTTGTTGAACATCTTTCACTTCGTTGAATTTTTCCTTCTTATTACCACCATTACTTACTTTGTAAATTTCATGATTTTATGTTCTGACCTTCTTAACACTCTGAAAGGCGGCGCGATGCAACTGGAGCAGACGATTTCGTACCATCTGCTGACTAAACTTAAAACATAGAGCTAACGATTGATAGAATCCCTACTAAAACTAAAAAAATATATATAAATGAGTTTGGTACATCAAGACTAAAGAGGTTCTGCGTTAGTTACCAGTAATGTTGTATACATGTTTGAGGTTTTGTTTTTCACAGCATAGGCAGATATAGATCAGTACCGGAGTCTAAAATTTTAACATCTACTGTGTCTTTCAAATAATAATTACTTTTGTATTCTCTCTGTCCTGAATCCGCGATGTCAGTTCCAAAGAAGAAAGCAGTGGCGCTGATTTTCGTTATGCCGAAATTCGGATCGTCTAGAATCAAGTTGATTTCGTTTAAGGGCACCGTCAGACTTGCAGTGTTGTATTTTGAAGTGTAGACAACAAATTGATCTTTAAAACAGTCAAATCCAATTTCCATTATTTCAGTTGTCGAACCAATACCTGCTTTAAGCCAGCTCGAATAAAAGCATAATACTTACAAAGTTTATACTTAACATTCTGGTCCCTGAAATTTTAAATTAAGTAGTGTTTTAAGGGTTGATACTGGTCGTACTTACGTTTAACCATGGCTACACATGAAATCCTCGGGTATATTACACGAGCTGCAGTGAGGTCATAGAGCCTCATCATTTGAGTAGGGGGAGACCGCGTTATTTAATAATGATATTAAAATTTTGGTTTCTAGGTATCTAGGTTGGTTGGTAGGTATAAAAATCGAATAATCTTGGCCTTTTTTTATTCTTCGCTCTATCAACCTTAGTTACATAATATAAGATTACCTCGAATTATAAAACATAGTTATAAGTACAGTTTAAAAGTCACTAAATTAATAAATACGCTACGATAAATGCATGAGGAAGTTTATCAGAGTTGATCCCGAGCTGTTATTTGTTCCAGAATGTAAGATATTTTTGCAGAAACATATTACACAATATTTTAACACGTTCTCGCCGGGGCGAATATCCATAGTTTTCCGCGTGAGGCGGGACTGAACAGGGAACGGTCAAGTGTGACCCACCGGTGGGTCACGCCAGCGTAAACGTGTTAAGCTTCCACGATAGTCACATGAGAACATTTTAACCACAAAACTAATTTGAACAGTCAATGCAATTAGAGCTAACTTGACATAAACAGGATTATATAATTTGTCAAAATTATTATTTAATAAATTATTTTCCGTTCATTCGGGTTTGTTGCTTTATAAGTGTGAGAGTATTTCTTATACGTTTTTTATAATACACAGAGATTCCTTCACTTCCTTCTTGCGCCTTCAGTTACTTTGTAAGGTATATGATCATCTGTTAAAAGCGTATCAGAGTTTCTTGCTTTAGAAATAATGGTCTCATTTACATTTGTTTTTAGATTATACACGTAAATGCCGTCCTTAGTCGAAAAGTGCCTGATACTTAATACTTTAGCAGCACCTCGGACGTTTAACCTTTACTATTTGTCCTAATTCATTTATATTTGCTTCAACGAAAGCAGTGGGATTTGTTTTGAAATCTCCAAACGCTGACACGTCTTCTCCATCGAAGTTATTTCGTAATTGGTTAGGTTTACAATGTCATGTTCAGATTCATGTACAATAAAATAATCTATGAAGTGATCTACAGCTGTGTTTCTTCATTCTTGAGATCACATTTCACTAATCCAATAAGTAGGAGCAAAACGCCTGCAATGTTTATGCGCAACATTTTGGTTTCTGTAATTCGAATAAAACATTAAAGTTTAACAAGAAGATTTACATAAATTATGCAATATGAAGGACGGCAAAGTATTCAAAAATATCACGAGGTGGCCAAAAAGCAGACGCTGATTCAAGCAGCACATTGACAATAAACAGATTTGGAAGAAAATAATTTGTTGGAACTTATAGTTTCGGATTTTAATAAGTTTGCGTAAGGTAAGCGTACAAATATAAATTTTGAAGGAGCACAACTCTGCAACACGTTACTCTCCTGCATAAGGAATGCGGACTCACCTGGCATGTACAGAACTACAATATATTAAAGAGAAATACCAAGAAATATTTGGGAGTCGAAGCTGCTCGTATCCGTAGGCTTTACCCTAGTTTCCCTACACGTGACTCCTGGGTGGTGCTAAACGAGCAGCAGCGAGGTGGTAGGGCACCGGTGCCCGTCTGGATCGCGACCACAGTGCATGGGTGTAAAGCCCGTCATAGTGACCAGTTTCGGCTTGTCGCGTTTCGTTGTGTATATCCAGTAGCTCATATACCTAGAGACCTTCAGTCGTGGTATATGTGGGCCGACATGACGATGGAGAGTATCAATGGATTTTCATCCTTTGATAGTCGCTTTCGTTTTTGGACTACACTGTACTTACCATTAGGTACTCTGTAGTCACTATGTCGAGCCAGTGTAAAAAAAATATATATGTATAGTTCTGTTTATGCCGAGTGTGCTCTTACAACATTACTGGTCCAGTTAGGTTTTAAACAAAACATTCTCATGTAAGGGAATTGTATCTTTATAAAAATAAGCTTTTTGAACTGAAAGATATACATTTTATAATATAAATACTTCGTTTACAACTGATTCGCATGCTACTACCGCTGTCGCGAACGTGTCGGAACATGTTTCGTTTAGTTTGCATTACGACTTGATTTTAAGTTTAGTACGGACAGAGCGGTGTTTTTGTATAACTTTGCGACGTAAGACACTGTTATATTATATGTAAATAATAATAATATATCGCCCCGCTATATTCTTCACTGGGTGAGAAAAGATACGTTACTGGCTGTATCCACTTTATGCTTTTACTATTAGGTCCTTACATATGAAATTGGCGTTTTTCGTACTGGCCACTTTAATCACAAATTTCTCCTCTTTGGTAAGGAACTCCAAATTCAAATTTGTACAGCTATAGACTCATGTATTTGTGCTTCGATGATCGTCATTCATTTGTTTTTTTCTTCTGTTTTTTTCTGTTTACGTCATTCATTTTACAAAATGGAAAACTTAAAATATCGCATTATTTACGAGTACGAGTTACGCCGTGGCACTAGTGCTGCGGAAACAACTCGAAGGGTGAATGATGTGTATGGCGGTCGTGTTGCAAAAGTAAACACAGTTCGTTTTTGGTTCCAACGTTTTCGTTCCGGAAATTTCGACCTGCAGAACAAGCCTCGTGGACGGCCTGAGACTCAAGTTGATAATGAAGAGTTGAAGGCTATTGTGGAAGCGGATCCATCGCAAACCACGTCCGAGTTAGCTGCAGGCTGCGATGTTAGTGATAAAACTGTTTTAATTCACTTGAAGCAAATTGGGAAGATTAAAAAGCTTGAAAGGTGGGTACCTCACGAATTGACTGAAGCAAACCGGCAAACGCGCGTCGACTGCTGCGTTACATTACTAAACCGGCACAATAATGAAGGTATTTTAAACCGAATCATTACCTGTGATGAAAAATGGGTTCTTTACGATAATCGGAAGCGCTCAGCGCAATGGTTGGATCCTGGCCAGCCAGCCAAATCCTGCCCCAAGCGAAAATTAACCCCAAAAAAGTTACTTGTAAGCGTTTGGTGGACTAGTGCCGGTATTGTTCATTACAGTTTTCTCAAATCTGGCCAGACTATTACGACTGATGTCTATTGTCAGCAATTGCAAACCATGATGGAAAAGCTAGCGGCTAAACAACCTAGGCTGGTCAATCGCTCCACGCCACTGCTGCTTCACGACAACGCTAGACCACACACTGCGCAACAGACGGCTACTAAATTAGAAGAGCTTCAATTGGAAAGTCTAAGACATCCTCCGTACTCCCCGGACCTTGCTCCAACAGATTACCATTTTTTTCGAAATTTGGATAACTTCTTGCAAGGGAAAAAATTCAACTCCGATGGGGCAGTCCAAATCGCCTTCAAAGATTTTATTGATTCCCGTCCGACTGGTTTTTTTAGTAAAGGGATCAATGAACTACCTATGAGATGGCAAAAGTGCATAGAAAATAATGGTTCATACTTTGATTAATTAAATATATTATATTAAAAAATATTCGACTTTTTGTTCCTCCCATACAAAACGCCAATTTTATATGTAAGGACCTAATATATGTCGTACGCAACGTGACGCCGGTCGCCGTTTGCGCAGCATTAACACTAATCATACCAACACTTTTTAGATACCAATTTCCTGCTTGAATGTATTATATGCATGTTAGGAAGGAAATAAACATTATAATAAAATTTATTATATAAAAAAAACTGTATATTTACCTATTACAAAAGTAAAAATAATAATTTTTAATTATTGCTCATCGCATTTTTTACATATAAGTGTGTCCATTGTATATTTTCCGCAAACATATTTTTTACATTTAGAGCAAATTTTGTTGGTTTTATTTTCTTTACAGTATCCTATTTGACACTTCTTATGTTGATAAGCATCTGTAGGAGACTAAGGCAACGATTCTTTCGTATGTGTTTTCTTTTGGTTGTTCCCGGATTTCTCGAAAATCGGCGCCAAGTTCAAGTATTACTCAAAATAAATAAAACAAAAAAATAAATAAAAAAAATACTAAATTAACTGTAGGTTAATCAGTTAGAAAGAGTCATGAAGTCAAATGTGCAAAAACAATAAGATGATACTTGTAGTTTCAATGCAAAAGTTCTACGGCGGAATGTCACGAGTGTGGGAGCCCCGAGGACACGGCGCAGCACACGCTTGAGGTGTGCTCAGCTTGGGCTGAAGACAGGAAGGTCCTTCAGGAACGCATTGGGGACGACCTCTCGCTGCCAGCGGTGGTAAAAGCCATGGTCGGCAGCGAAGAGGCATGGCGAGGAGTAACAGCCTTCTGCGAGGTTGTGATGAAGCAGAAGGAGGCCGCCGAAAGGGTCAGAGAGCGAACATCTTCTCTGGCTATTCGGCGGCCAAGGCACCGTCGCCGGAGGGATGCGTTCGCTCAGAGCGAGCGCGACATCCCCCGGTGACAACAGCCGGGTAGTAGACTCGAGGGAGTCTGGATGAATTTGGTTTCCCAGGCTCGGGTGGAGCGATTAGAGGGACACCCCGGGGGTTTTTAGTCAGTAGGAGTCTGACACACCGGGTTTGCTGCCCTCACAGCGGCCCTGATGGTCCTATGCAGGATTTATCCCCGAGAAACCAAAAAAAAAAGAAAAAAACAAAACTTCAAAATGGGTCATTTGACCCGTTATGGTATGATTAGTGTTAATACATATATCATTTCCATTAAACGCCATGTGAATTTTCTCACGATGATTTCCATCACCAGTCCATACTTAGTCTGGAAGAACTTATATACCGTGCCGGTAATCGAACCTACAACTACTCGCATGTCTGAGCACTGATACTGGTCGCTTATCCACTAGGCCACCACAGGCACAATATATATTAATTTATATATATATATATATATATATATATAAAGTCGTGGTGGCTGCCGGCAGAATAGAATAGCACCCCCCTCTTCTTGCCGAGGTGTCGTAAAAGGCGACTAAGGTATCTCTTGAACACCGCAATTCAACCAGGTGTTCAGAGAAGGAAAACTCGACCAAACCTGCATCCCGCTCCCTCCCGATCGTACTGGTTCTTTCCATCGGGCCAAAGGGAGTTCGGACGACAGAGTGCTTTTCTGGCAGCGCGTCCAGCTATGCACTTAAATATCTCCTGCGCAATTGACTGTTTCCGAAAACTGTACCTCGAATTTCTTAACCGGTGTTGAAACAGTCGCCGTGGCCGAAACCGGACATCATCATCATCATCATCATTTGTATGAATAACAGTCTGGTAACCACGTCGGCTTGTGAGCGAAATCTGGTAGAGGGGGCTTGCACGATATTCTGTCAGGCAAGTTGTTGCGTTGACTCCTAGCTTAAACTTTTGTTTGTCTACTTATTCATCGTCTGCCGTGCTAATGGCAGCCTGGTCTACTCGACGAGTCTAATGAGGCAGCAAGGTATTGTGAAAGGCCTAAGGTGCTGATAGGGGTCAGTTCCCAGTACCCAACTCTACATCCTACCATTTCTAGTTGTGTCGGTCGCCGCCCCGTTAGATTAAGAGGGGTTTGCACGAGAGGGTGCATTTGTGCAAGCGCTAGCATTCACACACTAAACATATCCTGCGCAATTGACTGTTTCCGAACATATTCTTCAGCGAGGTCACCTTCGCCGAATGAAGCTGCAGTCCGCGCCTATTTAGTGCCGGCGTATCGTCGCCAAAGCCGAAATCGGTATGTGTGTTAAGCTTAAAGTACCAAGTAATATGATTTACTTCTTAAATAAAAAAAGATTATTAAATAAAAATAATAAACTTTATTTGTAAAACAATTATTATAAATCTTTTCAAAAAAATATTGAATTCTATAAGGCAACAACATTTATTCAAAACATTTTCTCGCATTATTATTAATATCAAAAATGTCACACAGCAGCCATTATTGTGTGAGATTTTTGTAAAATAAAAATTCAAAGTTTTTCATAATCATAAGATGTTTAACGACAGATCCATTTTGTAATATATAACTATAAAAATTGTGCTAAATAACTTTAACAAATGTGAATTATGAAAATATTGATAATTTTGGGCAATTGTTATTATCAAAATTTCCATAATAATATTAATTCATACTTCTGTTTCAAAATAACTAATAATTATTATTAATAATTTGAAATTATTAGAATATCAGATCCTACTTTCCTTTCCAAAAAAAATATATAATTATAGTTGATGTTTTTGAAAATAAAAAATCTTGCTACACAAATGAACTAAAACGAATGACGTTTAATTAATGTAAAAAGTATTAAAGTGTATTGTACATTTTATAACAGGCAAATTTCTTTTTACAGTCTAATCTTTCTAATAAATTTCACTTAATAAAAATTACTTATTATTGTCATGGAAATTATACTAATATTTTATGTATTAAATAATAAAATTATTGAATACAATGTAAATATACATTGGCAAGCTGCAAAGCAAAGCAGCAAACAATGTTTATTTATTAACAACTAAGGCAGTTTATATGTTATTTAACTAAAATACTTTCAATTACAAAACTTTAAAATAATTAAGACAATATTTTTGCAAAAATTTGCTAAATAATCATGATATTACAATATAATACTTATTATTGTAATGAATTAAAAAAAGCAAGAACGAGAAATGTGATTGAGCAATCTTTTTGTCCCAAAAATGTTTTTTTTTTATTTAGATAATATCAAACGAAAATAAAAAAATCAATTGTACGAAAAATAATTACACTAACTTTAAAGATAATAATAAGCGAAACGTAGCAACCTGCTAAAGGTGTAGGCAGATACGTAACAAATTTTCATTTTATCATTCTCATAATTCAAAATAAAGATCACTTTGGAAATAACACAATTTTTTTACAGTGACAGTTTTTAAAACCATTACAGCGCATCTGGTTAGTACGGTGTAGTCTAAATACGACAGCAACTATCATAGGACGAAACTTCTTTGACAGTATCTGTCGTCATATCGGCCCCCATATGCCACAGCCCAATGTCTCTAGGTATATGAGTTGGTTTTTGTGGAGCAATTGATTACAGGGCCCACAGTCCTGTCTTAGTGCGGATGAGGTCAACTTGGGGTTTTTAGCCGGTAAAAGTCCGGCACACCCCGGTTACTATCCCCCATGTGTAGTTGGGACGATCCAATGAGGATACTCCTCAAGAAAAAAAAAGAAGGTATATGAGTTACTGCACACACACAAGCTGATCTCGAAACGCGTCAGGATCAAGAGAGATGAAGGTATTTAGACTTGTGTACTGTGGTCACGAGCCAGGTCGTTCAACCTCCCTAATTACCTCAATTATTTCTGTCACAAGAAAAGGGCATTACAAAATATATTTTTCCTGTTTTTTCTATTAAAATATTATCCTTTCGATTACAATATTTATGAAATAGTCTTGCCATATATGCAAATCGATTGAGCAGTGTCGGTACATTTTGTCGCAGTAAGGTATGATTAAATGTGAAAAATAGTTATATCTCGGTGGAAACAACAATGGGTATTTTGTAAATTTTATTAATCATGTAATCATTGTACTATTAAAAATATTTTTCAAGTTTTATCTTAAGGTTTTTGATGACGTGGAATATTTAAAAAAATCCTTGATGCTAGCTATGTTCTATTTAATGTGTTTATAGATGCACCACCCTCTATAAGATTAAGTGTATCATGTCCTAAATGCGGGAATGAAAATTTGTTACAAACGCCTAAGGGATCTTTTGATACAGCGTGTCCTCACTTAGAGTGTACTAGGTTGAGGAACTCCTCCCTAGTTTTCGGGTCATCGCGGAAGACACCCAGCATCGTGGAAGTCACAGTCTTGCTATTTATCTTCTGCACTCCACGCATCACCATGCACATGTGTCTGTGAACATATTTTTTTCAATTCAATCAATTATGTAAGCCAATGGAGCTAGAAGTACAAAAGTAAGAATTGTATGAAAAAATATCCCGATAATTTTTGAGGCTAACTAGTATAAATTCTTTAGCGGTAACTAGCTGTGTCCGCGACATCGTTCGCGTGGAATAGTTATTTGGGGCATTTTAGTTAGTTATTTATTTTGAAATTGTAATATCTTCTAAGATCTTCATTGAAAGTAAGTGATGTCAAAGACAATTTTGTTCACAATTAAATACTCTTAATCAATACCACATTTCTTTGGATAAAGATTAATATTATTATGTTGATACAACTCTTAACAAATAATGCATTAATTTCGACCAAATTTGATTACCATAAAAACGGTTCTAAGTGAGGTAATCTTAAAAGATAGACATATACTGTCGCAGACATTTGTTTAGATCATTTCAAGAGGAATAATTCTTTCCTACATATATTTTTAGTATCTTGAACCGTTTTCGCAGCGCACGCAATGGAAGCCCTCAAGGATGAATAATTTTCCCCGTTTTTTTCACATTTTCCATTATTTCTTCGCTCCTAATAGTTGCATCGTGATGTTATATAGCCTAAAGCCTTCCTCAATAAATGGTCTATTCAACACAATAAGAATTTTTCAATTCGAACCAGTAGTTCCAGAGATTAGCGCGTTCAAACAAACAAACAAACAAACTCTTGAGCTTTATAATATTAGTATAGATTTGCAGAGAGCAAAATAAACGCAGTGAAAAATCTACAAATAAATCATTTGAATTTGAAGAAAAAAGAGATATTAGCCAATTATTGATGTATAAGGTTTCTACAATATGGGCGGCGAAAAAAGATGAGAAGTATCAAAGGCTGGGCTCTATAAATCTTATCAAGAAAGAGCTACATCGAATAACGGATTTAAGTAGGCAGATAATGATGAAGATTATAATAACACAGCATCTCTGTTAGTATATTCAGTAGATCTCAACAAAATAAATCTTTTAAGTATAAAGATTTATATAAATTTCTAAATCAATAAATATCACACATATAATAAATTCATTCCGCAGCCACATCTCCGACGTTCCGTAGATGCTATGGTTTGCAACTCCATGTATATATGCGAGTGCCCAAAAAAACTTCACTTGTGCGATGTAGGTTTATTATTTGATTTTGTTTATTTGTATCTCGATCAATCTATCCTTCTGTATTATCTATACTAATATTATAAAGCTGAAGAGTTTGTTTGTTTGTTTGTTTGAACGCGCTAATGTCAGGAACTGCTGGTTCGAATTGAAAAAATATTTTTGTGTTGAATAGACCATTTATCGAGGAAGGCTTTAAGCTATATAATATCACAATGCAACTATTAGGAGCGAAGAAATAATGGAAAATGAGAAAAAACGGGGAAAATTATTCATCCTTGATGGCTTCCATTGCGTGCGCTGCGAAAACGGTTCAAGATACCAAAAATATATGTATGTAAGAATTATTCCTCTTTAAATTATCTAAAAAAATGTCCGCGACAGTATATATCTATCTTTTAGGATTAACTCACTAGAACCGTTTTTATGGTAATCAAATTTGGTCGAAATTAATGCATTATTTGTTAAGAGTTGTATCAACGTAATAATATTAATCTTTATCCAAATAAATATGTTGTTGATTAAGAGTATTTAATTGTGACCAAAATTGTCTTTGACATCACTTAATTTCAATGAACATCTTAGAAGATATTACAACAACTTATATAGCAAAACAACGTTTGCCGGATCAGCTAGTATGCTATATACTAAATAAATGCTTTTTATTATATTTCTGCCTTTGATTTAGAGATTTGATATCTGTTTTCTACAGATGTACATCTTTTTACCCACACAATTAGAATTTAGATATATTTAATGATGATGATGTCCTAGCCGGATTCGGCCACGGCGACTGTTTCAACGCCGATTAAGAAAATCAAGGCCCAGTTTTCGGAAACAGTCAATTGCGCAGGAGATATTTAAGTGCATAACTGAACGCGCAGCCAGAAAAGCACTCTCTCGTCCGAGCTTCCTCGGGCCCGATGGAATGGAGAACCAGTACGATCGGGAGGGAGCAGGATGCAGGTTTGGTCGAGTTTTCCTTCTCTGAACACCTGGTTGAATTGCGTTGTTAAAGAGATACCTTAGTCGCCTTTTACGACACCTCAGCAAGAAGAGGGGGGTGCTATTCTATTCTGCCGGCAGCCACCACGGCTAAATATTTAATATCCAGTTACTTACACTCCTTCTATGACAACGGCGACGCCAGCAGGTCGCACGGCCTGCGTCACAGCGACTGCTATTTGCTTAGTCAAGCGTTCTTGTACTTGAAGACGGCGGGAGAAGATTTCCACGATTCTGAAAAAGAGTTTATTAATATAAAAAAGGTCAAAGTAGATTATTTGTAATTGGGATGTCGAAAATGAAAATAAATATCGTTATATCGATATTTATTAAAATGTCAATATCGGCGTTGATATATCGAAAGAAAAATATCGATATATCGAACTAAATAAACACGAAAGTATTTTACCAGTATTCCTTTTTATTAGAAAAAATTACAAAAATATCAAGAATTAAAAAGCTATCTTCTAACTTTAAGACCTATTTAAGATATCAAACAAAAATAAATAAATAAATAAATGGATAAATGCCGGCAAATAATATACATTGCAACAAATTCAGATGTCAATGCATGCAACGTAACAAAACATAATACTCAACAGTCATAGACAATATAGTTCTTTTTTTTTCCGTTCGGTCCTATATTCTACAGTTTCAGATTTCAGCGACTTCACTGCCATAAGAATTAAAAAATATCGCTTTCGAAACAATTTTCGATACTGGATATTTTCTATCGATAAATCGATATATCATTATAAAGTATATCGACCAAAAATATTGATATATTGAAGTGAAAATATCGATATATCGATATTTATTCGACAAGGCTATTTGTAATCCTTTTTGTCTACTGAAATGAATTTAGTACTGATTTCGAAAGGAAACTCTACCAAGAATAGTCAGTAAGGAGCAGTGCAGTAACAGTGCTTAAATGTAATTTCCCAAATATTTCACAAATGCCTCAATATAAAAATAATTTACTGTGTCGTTAGAAAATTGTATACCCTTTCCCCAAGCATACTCATCAGGTAATTGTGGAATTAGTTAAAAATTTCCATCTCACCTACGTACATTATTTGAGCATATAGTACTACTTCGTATGTTGATATTAATACAAGTATCATCTACAAGTTAGCAAGCTAAATTAACAAATGTATTTAAAATAAACGATCCACAATTATCCCTTTTCAAACATTCGAGCACTGTCTTTCTTGAATATTTAAAGATTGGATATCTAATCAGGGCCATAAAATTCTGAATCAAACTAAAAAAATGTCAAATTTTGTCGAACGGTAAAATCACAAATACTTTAAACTGAGAACAAATAATGTAATGATGACATTGTACGATAGTATAATAATAGAGTATCTATCAGTTTCTGAAATTTATCTTAAAATGTAAGACTCTTTTAAATTATCAAATCTTTTTTTTTATTTGGATTTAAAGGCAAGTTCAATTTTTTTTTGTTTCGTGGTGAAGTACAAATGTTTACATCTAAGAACAAAAGATAATTCTTACCTGGCTAGCTTGCTTAAACCAAGAATCTTCCCCTGAGGTAAATATCCTATAGAAACTTTGCCGTAGAAGGGCACCAAATGGTGTTCACACATTGAGAACATTTCTATATCTTTCACTACGACCATCTCATCGGTGTCTTCATCGAAAATGGCGTTGTTCAACACCTCTGAAAATATTAAATGTAAAATGGGATCATAATCAATTCTCTCGTCGTTTTGTTATTATTTCCTTATCAAACTTCAATGATAAGTTTGTTTAGACCAGATAAATATGTTTCACGGGCTATTGCTTTGGTCGGTCGAGCGGGCGGAAGGGAGCCTACAGTGGAATATCACGAGTGCAGGATCCCGGAAGATACAACACACACTAGAGGAGTGGCTAGCATGGGCTGAAGAACGTCAGGGCCTCGGCCTCACGGAGCTAATTGGTGATGACCTCTCAATGCTGGAGGTGGTAAAAATCATAGTCGTTAGTAAAGAGACATGGAACGAAATCGCAGCCGTCTGCGAGGCAGTTATGAGGTAGGAGGTGCACGCCCCCTCAACTCGAAACGAGCACGACATCTCCCGGTGACAATAGCCGAGCAGTAGACTTGAGGAAGTCTGCTGCCTAGATGATAGGGAAGCGTGGCTTTGTATCCGGAGTACCGTCCATGAGAAAGAGTTTAGAGTAGACTCTTTACACACACTCCTCACAGAGACTAAGCCAAAATGGCTGTTCGTTCCCCGGGCGACTTGAAGAATTCGGTTTGTAATCAGTAGGAGAGACAAACCAAGGTCACAGCCCTCACAGCGGCCCTGATAGAAGACCATCAGGATTTTCCCCAGGTCACAAAATAATCAGATAAGAATATATCATCGATACTATATTACAAATAGATCGTGGTGTTTATCTTTCCACCCCATACAGAACGAAGAGATAATATATTTCAACATATTAGTCTTATTTTCCTTCTCTTTCTGACATACCCTGGGTGTCCTTCTTCAGTTGAGCAGGCTTAAGGATTCCTCGGTGCATTACTAATCTAATCTGCTATTATTGTATTGTTTTTACTGCTTAAAACAGAACTATGAGCACTATTTATTTTATACACTATTTTTCAAAAAATACTTGCTTGTTGTGCTTTTTATAAACATGTTCTAATCTTTCACCGTCGCCTTTTATCACATAATCTATTTTTACATTATTTCATTCAAAAACTATAACTTTAGTTTTATCAATAACCAATTTATTTACCTTCTAAGCTTTGATCGTATCCTTTAGTGAAGAACAACATTGCTTTAGCCGCTCTTTCAGGTGTTTTCAATAAACCTTCTCTTTCCGGATCTTCTCCTAAGCCTGTAACAGTTAATATTTAGTTTATTTCATATACACCAATGAGAGTTACAGTAAAATTAAGAAATATTGTTACGTAATCTGTGGCAAAACTTGTTTTTATGGTAATTCATAAATGTAATCTTATTTCAAGATTAAGACATGTTTCATTTCCTGTGAATTTCATATTTTAAACATAATTAAACTCTGTCAAAATAAGTAATAATTTTAAAGTATTCAAAAACATTAGTAGATATTACGCTGCATTTAAAATAATTTTTAGAATATTAAGAAAAAAAAATATACTAGAGCTGAATATTTTAAAATAATTGGACTGTTCAATTCAGGAAGTTATCTAGAATTTTTTTACACTTCTTGAATGAAGCGAAATTAAAGTTAAAAATTTAAATACGGAATTACGACAAAAAAAATTAAAAACTACTAAGTTCCTTATTTAATATAGGCACATACAATTATAAAAACAAATAATTATATAAAACTGGACCATTCATTTGTTATAAACAATGAAAGTTTGAAAACACGATTGCGTTGTTTTATTTGAATGTGCTGCCATCTTTTGCCTTATTATTTTAACAGTCAATATTTCTGTTTGAACATTGACTTTTTCCAAAGTTGAACAAATATTTATCAAATACAAGCTGTCTCGGCAGACCTTGTTCTGCCCTATTTCTCTAAAACAAAGTCACATTGTTTTTTTAAAATGTTAATAGTTTACCCGTCAGATTTCATTCTGCCAAAACCTATTTTTTGTATGAGAATATGGAAAAGTGTTGTTTTTAGACAGTTGCAGGGAATTTTTAAAATTTTTCTCTCCGTAATAACCTTCCCCAGACTTCAACAAACACAACAAAAAAGAAATCAGCCAAATCGGTTCAGCCGTTCTCGAGTTTCGCGCTTATACACATTTAACGATTCATTTTTATATTATAGATTATTATACGTCTACCCCATTGAGATTTGAGATGGCAGGGCGATTGGCTAACGAGGTTGTGTTCACAGTACACAAGGTAAAGACTCTCATAGTGATTCGCATTAGCCTGTCACGTGTCAGCATCAGTTTGTATAGCTTTAGTTGTTGATTTGACTGAAGACTTTCAGTAGCGGTATTTAAGAGTCGTTATGACTACGGCCACTGTCTATGACTTCTCGTCCCTTGCTGATCGCTGCCGTTTATGGAATTCACATTATTTTCCATCAGAAGTGCTGTACTCACTTTGTCGATCTAGTGTCCAAAAACGTTTCCGAAGGTATAATGCAAGTATGAATTAATCGACTATTACCTGTCAGCAACAATCTGTAAGAGTTAGCCATGTCTGGTAATAGAGCTTCTCTGGTCGGAGGCCTGTGGTCGAGTTCCAGGTCATGGTGGAAGGTGCAATTTTCGTGACCTGGGAACAAAGGGAGATTAACAAATTATTTTTTATACGAAAAGGTGACAAATACAAAATGTACACATATTGAAATTGCTTAGATATGTTGAAATTGTAATTTACTCTTGAACATACCGTGTTGTTGGTTTTAATGAATTAATCATTGATGATATCTGGACTTTCTTTATATACACCATCATAACCTTAATAAAAGTTTTAAAAATCATTATGATAGGTATTCCCTTGTGGCCAATCTTGAATTGATATTTCTATGGTTTTAAAGCCTTCGGTTTTGCCCAGATGTCGATTTATAATCGAACACTTACTAAAAGTCGGTTGAGATAATTTTAGCTGACATCTCAATTTCTGTATAAGATTATTAACGACGTTGGTTTTGTTTCTGACCAGCTAAATAATATAAACTTACTTGTTTCCAATGTACTTGTTGTTCCAATTAGTAGAACTTTGGGCAAAATGTTGCTTGAGGCTAATATTTGTTCTCTTTTTGATCGAATGAAAGAGACATACAATAAAGTTAGTAGTGACATATTTCACTGCCTGTTGTCAAGGTTTTGGTCAACTATGATAGAATTGGACTCGCCTTAATCCTCTTAATTATTACAAAAGTAACATTTTTTTTAAATATTTGGTTTGTGAAAAGCTGTATATATCTACGAAGATAAACACGCAATTTTAATAATAATATATCGTTACGCCATATGCCTTTCGCGGTGAGCAGAGATATGCACATTAATGGCTGTATATCCTTTATGCTTATATGCCGTACCCAACGTGACCAGTAGCACAGCTGATCGCCGTTCTCAAAGGACTGGTACACATGACATTTTTATTAGATGCTGTGCGGGCTCTTCCCGATATTTTTCGTCCCCGGTGAGCATGTGGGGCTTAAATCAGTGTCGGGTTTTGATCCTACGACAATTCGAGACGCAATGCATGGCTACCGGTTTCTAATCTACTAGGCCAATACAGCATACCAAACAGGAATCTTGAATGATTAGAAATCTAGATTTAATTGACTAAAATAGACTCAATGGTCATAAACGAGTCCATAAAAAAGGTGTTTTAGAATAATATGAATAAATAAACCGGATAATTATAGCCTGAAATAAAGATTATATAAGCCCAAAATTAAGATAAATTTAAAAAAGTTGATTGATATTTCATTAAAACTGGTTTGCGGAGTAATGGAATTTCCGACTAGATTTAATGGAATATTTACATTTTGTCATAATGTTATGAAATACTAGACAAAGTTTGTGCAATATATTTTAACTTTAAGGCTTGGTTATATGATAAATAATAAACATATATAGTTACGCTGCGTGTTGAAATTCGAACCTACAACCATTTGGGTTGTTTGTGTTCTTTTTTTTGGCAGAAAGTCACAGGAAGTTAGCGCTAAAATTAAATTAAATTAAATTAGTTCGAAAAGAAAAACAGTTCAGGTCTGAAAGGGTTGAAATTATTCAACAATATTAATATATATAGTTATGGAGATAATTTTTTTTAAATGGACTCACTCTCTACTGTAGAAAATTATTAGATTTCGCCTTTTTACATAAAGTTCTTATTAACTCTTTCCCTACTCTCTGTGATTATAGTCATCAGCTAAAAAACGCCACCTATACACGATGGGTAACTATATTTTACTACCCGTATTATTTTTTCTTCTAAAAACTAATGAAACCGTTTTGAGCTTTGGCCCGGAATGCTTAAGTCTGCGCGCGTTTGATGTTCACACCTTTAGCACGGAGATTCGTTTCCTGTGAAAGTGTTAATGGTAAAATTATCTATTACTATCGAAATTTTCTTTTAATGCCTAACGTGTACCTAGGTATTCTAGGCATTCCATACACCTTCTACGCAAGATGACTTTCTCGCTTGCTTAGCGATTTAGAATCGTCCCCCCTTACCGAAATTTAAAGCAAGGCATTGGAAGAACTGAGAGCCATCTAAATGTAAATTTTGAGTGTTAATATTTGAGTTTTTAATTTGTTTTTACTATGGAGTTATTGTGTGCGCGCATGTTCTGTTCCTTCCTTCTTTTTGGCACTAAGTTTTAAGTCCTTTGGATTTTCATGTGCGAATTTGATTCCTTTCATTATTATTTTTGTTTACTTTTGGTGCCTCGGTATCCTTTACCGGTTGATTCATTTAGACATTTATTGTTATAAGTTACTATTATGTTTTTATATACTATATCGGCCTCTGGCTGCCGTATGGATAAATTAATATTTATCTCCAAAGGAAACATAATTGCAAGGCAAAGGTCGCCAGAGGGAATTCAATTTCGCAAGTAAATGGAAAATCATGGAGCACTTATACCCCCGAAGAGAATGCAATCTCGACCCATTTTCTGCCTGAAAATAGTTTAATACCCGTCCGCTAGAACTTTGTATCCATACTCATACATATATGAGAAACTTAAATTTATAATTATTCATTTATAGTAGTAATATATCTTCCAGCCGTGAAGCGCGTTCGTTATCGTTCTTTAAGCCGTGGTGGCTGCCGGCAGAATAGAATAGCACCCCCCTCTTCTTGCTGAGGTGTCGTAAAAGGCGACTAAGGTATCTCTTTAACACCGCAATTCAACCAGGTGTTCAGAGAAGGAAAACTCGACCAAACCTGCATCCTGCTCCCTCCCGATCGTACTGGTTCTCCTTTCCATCGGGCCTGAGGGAGCTCGGACGAGAGAGTGCTTTTCTGGCTGCGCGTCCAGTTATGCACTTAAATATCTCCTGCGCAATTGACTGTTTCTGAAAACTGGACCTCGAATTTCTTAACCGGTGTTGAAACAGTCGCCGTGGCCGAAACCGGCTAGGACATCATCATCATCAATATCTTCCAGCTTAGTGACTGTTATTTCGTACTCCACGTGACCTGTAGCGCAGCTGATTGCAGTTCTCAGAGCACTAGTACACATGTTTCCTCACGGTGATTTCTCTTCACTTCTGAGTATGGTGGGAGCAAAAGCCTTGCCGGGATTAGAACCGACGACAATTCGTGACGCCGCTTATTGTTACCCGTTTCTAATCCACTAGGCAACGCACACCAAAGAAGTCTCTTGAATGATTAACAGTGTAGTTTTAATCGACTAAAAATAGACTCAGTAGTCAAAAACGAGTCGATAGGAAAAGCTGGTTTGAAATAATATGAATAAATAAACTGAATAATTATAGCCCGAAATAAAGATTATGTACACCCAAAATTGTGATTAATATAGAAAAGTTGATTAATATTAGGTCCTTACATATGAAATTGGCGTTTTGTATGGGAGGAACAAAAAGTCGAATATTTTTTAATATAATATATTTAATTAAAAGTATGAACCATTATTTTCTATGGACTTTTGCCATCTCATAGGTAGTTCATTGATCCCTTTACTAAAAAAACCAGTCGGACGGGAATCAATAAAATCTTTGAAGGCGATTTGGACTGCCCCATCGGAGTTGAATTTTTTCCCTTGCAAGAAGTTATCCAAATTTCGAAAAAAATGGTAATCTGTTGGAGCAAGGTCCGGGGAGTACGGAGGATGTCTTAGACTTTCCAATTGAAGCTCTTCTAATTTAGTAGCCGTCTGTTGCGCAGTGTGTGGTCTAGCGTTGTCGTGAAGCAGCAGTAGCGTGGAGCGATTGACCAGCCTAGGTTGTTTAGCCGCTAGCTTTTCCATCATGGTTTGCAATTGCTGACAATAGACATCAGCCGTAATAGTCTGGCCAGATTTGAGAAAATTGTAATGAACAATACCGGCACTAGTCCACCAAACGCTTACAAGTAACTTTTTTGGGGTTAATTTTCGCTTGGGGCAGGATTTGGCTGGCTGGCCAGGATCCAACCATTGCGCTAAGCGTTTCCGATTATCGTAAAGAACCCATTTTTCATCACAGGTAATGATTCGGTTTAAAATACCTTCATTATTGTGCCGGTTTAGTAATGTAACGCAGCAGTCGACGCGCGTTTGCCGGTTTGCTTCAGTCAATTCGTGAGGTACCCACCTTTCAAGCTTTTTAATCTTCCCAATTTGCTTCAAGTGAATTAAAACAGTTTTATCACTAACATCGCAGCCTGCAGCTAACTCGGACGTGGTTTGCGATGGATCCGCTTCCACAATAGCCTTCAACTCTTCATTATCAACTTGAGTCTCAGGTCGTCCACGGGGCTTGTTCTGCAGGTCGAAATTTCCAGAACGAAAACGTTGGAACCAAAAACGAACTGTGTTTTCTTTTGCAACACGACCGCCATACACATCATTCACCCTTCGAGTTGTTTCCGCAGCACTAGTGCCACGGCGGAACTCGTACTCGTAAATAATGCGATATTTTAAGTTTTCCATTTTGTAAAATGAGTGACGCAAACAGAAAAAAACAGAAGAAAAAAACAAATGAATGACGATCATCGAAGCACAAATACATGAGTCTATAGCTGTACAAATTTGAATTTGGAATTCCTTACCAAAGAGGAGAAATTTGTGATTAAAGTGGCCAGTACGAAAAACGCCAATTTCATATGTAAGGACCTAATATTTAATTAGAACTGGTTTGCGGAGCAATGGAATTTCCGACTAGATTTGATGGAATATTTACATTTTGTCATAATGTTATGAAATACTAGACACAACTTGCGAAATAAATTTTAACTTTAAGGCTTGGTTACATGTCTTTACGCTTTTACCTTTTCGGGGTGAGCAGAGATACTTTAGTATATATCATTAGGCTGTATTCACTTTGCGCTTGAGTCGCGAACAACGTGACCAGTAGCGCAGCCGATCGCCGTTCTCACAGCACTAGTACAAATAACATTTCTATTAGATGCCGTGCGGGTTTCCTCACTGTGTTCTTCTTCTCTAGTGAGCATGAAGTGCCCAAAATCCGTACTAGACCTGGAAAACCCAGACGTATGTGCTTGGATTCGAACTATGGCGATTCTTGTTACCACGCATGGATACCAACCTTGTTCCAACATCTCCCTTCCTTAAAACAACCACGAGCGCGCGTTTGCCGAGTCACGGATATACGTTAACTCATATCCCGGCTAGAACTAAAAAGTTCTCTAATCCTTCTTTTCCTGAGTCGGTGAGTTGTGTAATGGTCTTCCGGAGAGCGAGTTTTCACCATCCTACGATATTGGGTCTTTAAACGAAGTGTGAAGAGATATTTTTGCAGGCCGGCATAATTACTGCCAGAGATGGGCAAAATGTAATCTGAGTAATGATGAACGATTACAAAATGTAGTCATAATTTTAATTGTCTTGCTCTGTAATCATGATTAAATCCATTTAAAACATTAAGAAATCATAAATGTGTCTACAATCTGTGATTTTGTAGTGTTTAAAACATAAATGAGCAAAATGCAGTCATGGTAATGGTAGAAAACGTAAAATGTAATCGTTAATAATTTTCAATAATCTGATTACATTTTGCCCATCTATGATTCCTGCGACTATCGATTGTTTTTCTTTAATGTTGATATTTGTAGTTTTTCTTTGGACTACTTTAGGCTTACCATGTGGTAAGCGTGATGTGGTCACTAAGACAAGAGTTAGGATATATTTATTATTTTCAAAAAATATATA
Organism: Automeris io; assembly: GCA_036320925.1. Taxonomy (NCBI): domain Eukaryota; kingdom Metazoa; phylum Arthropoda; class Insecta; order Lepidoptera; family Saturniidae; genus Automeris; species Automeris io. The sequence continues at coordinate 8,779,831 of JAUDJH010000023.1, read as the reverse complement.
TATTTTCTGTAATATTGCTGATATATGTATTACGGAAACCCTTTAGCTTCTAAACGGTTATAATTTCAACCGGTATATTACGACTTGCTCTGACTGACATTGCAAAGTAGAGGTTAAACTACTGTATCTATTAGAATTATGAAATTTTTAGGTTAAAGTTTTTTATAGACATCCACTTAGAGAGGATATTGTTTACATTCAACCCCCTAAGAGGATGAAATAGGGGTTGAAAGTATTTAAATCAGTTAATTTTGAAGTAAACACTACGAAAACTGATATTTAATTTTGGTTCGTAATAAAAAAAGTTTTTTTTTTGTTTTTTAATTTACCCCCCAAGGGCGTTAACTAAAGGATGAAATTTTGATTGAAAATTTATTAATTCATAAGAAACGCGGGCTCGCCTGGCATACACAGAACTAAGTTACTTCAATATATTAAAGGGAAATAATATTAAATATAGTTATATTTATGCCAAGTGAGTTCTTACTACGTTACTTTTCCAGTTACGTTTTAAAACAAAATGTTCTCATCTAAGTGAGTATCTTCATGAGAATAAATTCTTTGAACTGATTAATTTTGAAGTATGCACTATGAAAACGTATACGCGTTCTTAAATTAACCCCCCAAGGGGGTAAAATTAGAGATGTTCACCGGACAACGCCAGATCTTATACCTAGTATTTTATAGAATTAATATAAAATATGAATATGTAACCTTGTTGGAAATTCTCACACGTTGTAAACAAGCATCATGAAAGTTTTTGGTTTGATAACCCGGGGAATATCTTGCACAGGAGCATTGAGGCCACCGTGAGGGCAGCCACCCCTGTGTGTCAGACTTCTATTGCCTATAAACCTCCGTGGTATCCCTCTAATTGCTCCACTCGGACCTAGGAAACCAAAGTCATCCAGAAGCCCAGGGTGCGAAAAGCATTGTTGAGGGTACTACTCCAAAACCTCTTTCTCTCTCTCATGTGGCGCGCCGGACACTGGATCCCTCATGTCTACATGTCATGTCCAGCTAGCTTAATGAAATATCAATTATCTAATATAAACTTTACAATATTATGTACTAATCTGGGTATTCGTTGTTTATTTTATTTGTATTACATTCGATAAATTAAGCCCCTGACTCCGTTTTTGACAATGATATCACAATCCAGTTTTAGACTATAGTTTCGGTAGTGTAATAAATTCGAGTGGCCATTTACAACTGGTTATTTTGAATATTATTCCTTTAATATTAACCCATTAATTATGAAGGTAATTCTTATATCAACGCGAGCTGCATTATTTTTTACTATTCACCAAATTAACTATATATTTAAAGTATTAATTGACTTAACTATTGACTAAACACAGGGGCTTTCTGGAGAGCTAACTAGATGTCTAGCTACCTCCGACGCCTTGAGTTTAGGAGGAGCAAACGCGTACAGACGTGTATATTAATTGACGATTCTGTTATATTGTAACTAAAATATATCGAGTAAACGAAATTTTTCTGTAAAGCAACATATATTTAGCGTGGTACGTATGCAGGTAGCAAGTCCACCTACCACGTGTGAGTATGCCACATAATATATTTTTCTTTTATCTAGATAATAATAGTTAAGTGGCTGAGGAACGGATTTACGAGTATGATATCGTCGGGTGAAAGGCTATTTGGTTTAAGCGACATTTTTTGGTGATATAGTTATATATATTTGGAATCAGCGTTTTTTACCGATCCCAAATATATATTACTATATCACCAAAAAATGTCGCTTAAACCAAATAGCCATTCACCCGACGATATGTAATCAAACAACCCCCCCCCCCACTCCGACGCAGCCTCGAGTTTCCTTTGGCATTTCTTCTCAAGATTGTCGGTGCCGAAACGCTAGTAGACCACCGTTAGGTCTTTTCCCTGACTGTCCACTCAAGTCGAGGGTCGTAACCACAGGGGTGCTCTTGCATTACCATGCAACCCATAACTCGCTGGCCAAGTATGTTTAGTGCTCGTCTTCTCTCGCCCGGTGTATTTGTGAAGACCTTTTCATCCCGAAAGAAAATAATAGATGGGCATGTTTTTTCACGTAATTTGTCGACTGTGTCGTTTCATACGTTTTTAAACTAGACAACACTTTCTGTCACATACTTTGTAATTTGAAATTTAATTAATTTCTCTTAAGTATCACTTTGGAATGTGATATAATTTTATAAGTGTAACATCTGAATTATTTGTTTACGATTAAAATTTAAACCAATGCAATTAATTAAATTTGATCTTTTTTAAAATTTGGATTTAAGAAAAACTAGCACCAATTAATTAAATCTAGTTCAAACTTGTATAAAACGCTATTTAGCGTTAAACTGTATTTATTGTCTTGCATAGAATCGTTATGCAGTTTTAACAACTATTATATTGAAATCACCATTAAGGTCGAATAAAACTGCTTTAAATAATATTTCAAACCAGTAGGGCAGTAGGGTTGAGGGAATCTGTTGCCTAGACGAAAGGGAGGTGGTGCGCAGTGTCCGGCGCGCCGCCTGAGAGATACATTTTGGAGGGGTGGTCTCTTTACTCCCACCTCTCCCAAAGAGGTAGCCTTAACAGAGCTATTCGCTTCCCGAGCGTCTGGATGAATTTTGTTTCTCATGCCGGGTGGGTCGATTAGAGGGACACACCGGGGTTTCATAGTCAGTAGGAGTTTGTCACACTGAGGTTGCTACACTCACAGCAGCACAGATGTGCTTATGCAGGATTTAACCCTGGGTTACAAAAAAAAAATTATGATATAAGCTGCCTTTAATCGCGCAAACTAATAAAAATCCCTTAACATCATAATATACATCTAAATTGTTGAACTTTACCCGTGTACTGAGTCAGCTCACATTCTTGCGTTTTATCTCATGCTTTCAAAAATAGGGCAATTTTCAAATAACGCTGTATATAAAAGATACATATAAAAAAGCCACAAACCAGGAGTTGTAGAAGTTCTAGGAGTCATCGGAGTTCCAGGAACCTCCAATTCGCTGTCTGCGTCATCCATATGAAAAGTCTTGAGCGCTTCCGGAGTTTTCTTATACTTGCTGACAAACGAGCCTCTCTGTTCAACTTCTCCGTTTTCTTTCTCCTCCGAAATCGAGTTTCTCATCGATTTAGTGCTCACTCTCCTTATTAGAGACGATGGGGGCACGTTAGGCTCCGAATTTGAATCTTTTCCATTAACCGCTGCCATATTAAAGCTGGAATGTGATTTTTACGTTTTCCTCTCACTGACCACGCACGAGCGCTGTGCACGAATTGCTACGATATACTGATTGCAAGTGACTATAAAATGTAAATTAATAATCGACCTGCGGTGAGGTTATCATGTTTGTTAAATAGTTTCAACTATTAGAAGGGGCATTAGCGACAAACTTGCTATATATACTAAAACTTGATTGTCAATAGAATATGCATGGAAAATTGTAAGAACCAGGCCGGTCACGATTCGCCTCCAGTCTCAATCCGTCTAAATATGGATCTAAAAAACTCGCACCGAATTCGGATGTTGCTTTACGCTGTGCTTCCGCCTCCAATCTCAATTCGTCTAAATACGGATCTAAAAAACTCACACCGAATTCAAATATTGCTTTACGCTATGCTCCCGCCTCCGATCTCAATTCGTCTAAATACGGATCTAAAAAACTCGCACCGAATTCAGATGTTGCTTTACGCTATGCTCCCGCCTCCGATCTCAATTCGTCTAAATACGGATCTAAAAAACTCGCACCGAATTCAAATGTTGCTTTACGCTGTGCTCCCGCTGCCGATCTCAGTTCGTCTAAATACGGATCTAAAAAACGCGCATCCAACCTCGGATGTTGCTTTAGTTACTGTGTCTGATCTCAATCCTTCAAAATACGAATCTAGGATTAGATAAACATCTTGAACCTGAAACCGCTCCAGTTGCACAAAAAAATTGCCTCATTGCGTTTTCTACTGTCTGTATCACGGCGGGTGTTCTGAAGAACTATTTAACCTTGTTCCACTTTAGAACCCTTCCTTAATAGAAACACGCGCGCGGGTTTACGGAGTCACAGCTTTACGATAACTCACATCCCGGTTAGGACTGAGAAATTCTCTCTTATTTTTGTTAAGTTGAGCTGTGGATTGGGCTTTCGGAAAACGTGTTCCCATTTTGAAAAGGACTATTATAAGCATTTGTATAAAGCTAATAACTGCGTATCGTCAATAACTGGATATATACAAAATGATCCCGAAACGCGAGAGGCCGAAGCGCGTTACCATAACTGTCTTTACACGTGTGTATTATAGTCATGACCCAGTTCGGGCAATCGCCCTACTGCCTCGAAATCTCAACTTATTATTACTTTGTGATAGTTAAATATTCAGACCCTATGAATCCAACACAGTTGTTTACTTTCTATGAAACAATATAATACTAGCATATTTTATCAGTTGCGAACTCAGAACTTCATTATCTTTCTGTGTTATGTGGAAATTAAATTTTATTAATATTAATAAAGTGATTGTAGGATGAATTAAATAAATAATATATCGTCACGCTGTATCCCTCACGGGGTGAGCAGAGATAAATTAGTGACTGTATCCACTTTGCGCTTATATGTCGTGCCCAACGTGACCAGTATCGCAGCTGATTGCCATTTTCACAGCCCTAAGGCATTTCTATTAGAAGCCATGCGGCTTTTTCCATTTTTTTTGGCGTGTCTTACGTTGATGGCCTGGGAAAGACCTTCAAACAAAACCGGGCTTAGTGGGCCTTTTCCTCCATCGATGAGAATGTAGTGACTAAATTCATACTTAATCTGGAAAAACCCAGGGTTACGTGCCGAGCTTCGAATATACGACGATCCGCGTTCCCGCGCGTGGATACCGGTTTTTTATCCATTAGGCCATCACAACCCAACACATTACGCATACATCTAACTAATTATATCAATAGCTAATAATACTTTAAGGTGGAATTTATATTTCGTTGAAGAAAAACATCGTGAGAAGCCCGCATGACGTCAAATAGAAATGTCATATGTACTTTTTTTTACTAGGGGAAATCCTCATAGGACCGTCTCAGCCGCACAGGGGGGTTGCGCGACCGAGGTGTGTCGGACTTGTACCGACTAAAAATACCAAGGTGACTACTCCTGCGCATTGGCGGGGACTGCGGGTCCTGTAATCAATTCGCCACAGCCTGCCGCGCCGCGCCCGATGGGCACAAACTCGGGGAAAGATGATACCCTCCCCGATACCGCTCGTTGTATTTAGGCAGAGCACGTCACAATGCCCTGCCAACTTCTCGAGGACCGCTGAAGCAGTTACTCAGGGCCCCCCACCCTGAGCAGCCACGACCCCAAAGACATCAGCCAACCGGTCGTGGATCGATCGATCGGCTGGGACTGATGTGCCAGACCGGTTGTCGGCACCCTGGTGTCTCCTTCGAGCGGCCTTCTGCCGTTCTCGCTCTGCAACCTCCTTCTGGGACATGACATCCTCACAGAAGGAGACCACGGCCCCCAGTTGTCATACCCTGCCAGCATTGCCGACACCACTGCCGGCAGGGAGATATTATATGTACTTGTGCTGTGACAACGGCGATCAGCTGTGCTTCTGGCCACTTTGGGCACACCATATAAGCACAAAGAGGATACAGCTATTTAATGCTTCTCTACTCACCCTGAAAGGGACATAGCGTGGCTATACATTATTATTTCTTTTTAGATGGTAGAACGATTGCTCGAAGTAAGTCTTGAGCACAGTGCACAAGTGCAAAGGTCGTCATAGTGACTCGCTTCAGCGATCGTATTTCGGCATTAGCTATACGCTATGCGCTGTTTAGTTGATTACAGAGATCTTCTGTAATGACGACGGTGACCGTCAATGGATTTCAATCTTTATAGTCAGTCGTTTTTGGACTACATGAGCTTTCCATCAGGTTGAAAGTCGAAGCTGCTCGAGTACGTAGGCTTTACCCTAGTTTCCCTACACGTGACTCCTGGGTGGTGCTAAACAAGCAGCAACGAGGTGGTAGGGCGTCGGGGCCCGTCTGGATCGCGACCACAGTACATGAGTGTAAAGCCCGTCATAATGACCAGTTTCGGCTTGTCGCGTTTCGGGATCAGCTTGTGTATATCCAGTAGCTCATATACCTAGAGACCTTCAGTCGTGGTATATGTGGGCCGACATGACGATGTAGACTATCAATGGATTTTCATCCTTTGATAGTCGCTTTCGTTTTTGCACTACACTGTACTTAGCATCAGGTACTCTGTAGTCACTATTTCGAGCCAGTGTAAAAAAAATATATACGGTGTTCTGCTGAGGTAACTTGCGTGACGCGGCGTACCATAGGCGCCGGCAGACGAGCAGGAGGAACACTCTGATGGAGACCGCTGCACCTTCCCATAAAAGAATCATGTGCGCTGGTTTGCGGAGTCACAGCTCTGATATCCCGACTAGGAGTAAGAGGTTCTATAATTGTTACTTTTGCCGAATCATTAAGCTGTGAAATGGTCTTCCAGCTATGTTTCCACCATCCTATAATATTGGGTACATTAAATTAAGCGTGAAGAGATATTTGTGCAGACCGGCATGATCACTGCGGCTATCGATTGTTTTTCTTTATTGTTGATGGTTGCTGTCGATTTTTGGATTGCGCCATGATTTCTATCAGATGTGGCGCGGTCACTATGTCGAGGCTGTATAAAATACAGGTTTATAAATTATATTTATAATTATAGATTTAATGACAGGTCGAAAACTGTATCAAAAAACCTGATACCGCCGAGACACGTTCTTCCGAATTCCGCTTTCCCCTGCCTCGATAATTTTAACAAACCGACTCCAAATGCAAGTGTTTCCGGATACGAATTTTTAATGTACTTTCATGTTCTCCCACAATTCCGTAATTTTTTAACCGATATGGATTATTTTGTTTTTAGTCAGTAGGATATTTTATGCAATTCATTACATTGAACCGCTCCAGTTGCGCAGAAAATTGTAATATAAAACATTTTACGTATCTTAGAGCAGTTTTCGGGAACTCATCGCACACCGCTCACGCCTGAATCTCCGTAGCCCAGGCTGGGCAAAAGATCTCCACCACCGCCCTGCCATGCCCATCTCCACACAAAATACATAAATTATTTTTTATTTATTCATTATTTTTATTTAAAAACCAAAATATTCACTAGGAGTATAGTAATTTATATGACAGGAAATCGTTTACCGGGTCAGCTAATCGTATATTGATTTACATAATAACGCATAAAAATATATTATGTTAAGATAAATTTTAAAATACTGGAAAATATATTCTTTGGTATTTCTCTAAGACTGTTCTTGAAATATTATCAAAACACTAGATTTATTTATGAATATTTTATTGTAATTTTAACATATACAAAGACTTAATCAAATTCTTTAGGCTGAGATTAGGAGCGGCTTGCACTAACAAATTTAATCTAGCTTAAGCTTGATAAAACCCTCATTAATTAAAGTGGCTTAATTCAGTCCTAATGATGATTTCAGTTTAAGATTTGTTAAAACTGGATTTTGATTATGTGCAAAAAAATAAGAACAGTTCAGCGATAAATAGCACCTTATGTCAGTCTAAACCAGATTTAATTTGCTAGTACAAGCCGCCCTTAGAGATGCCACTTAGACTTTATTTAGTATTTACTAATTATATCAAAGTATATGTTAAGTTACAAGGAGTCACTGGAGTTCATGAGAACCAACTAGACTAACTAATTTCTGTCACCTCTAAATAGAGGCCAGCTGACAGATATAGGCGCTGAGCTCCCACCACACCCCAAACACATGCAGCTCACAGGAGCACACCCTGGTAACAATGTCCTTGAAACCTGGTTGAGGGTGCTTGCACGATGTTTTATAACGCAGGCGGGCAGTAGACTTGAGGGAAATTTGCTGCCCTATGAAGGCTGCGCGCCGGTTACTGAGCGGTCACTGGGAGAGGTTCCAAAGAGGCGGGTCCATTACACTCACCCCCTCCCAGCGAGGAAGCCTTAACAAGACTGTTCGCTCCCCGGGCTAATGCGGATTCCCAGGCGCGGGTGGGGCGATTAGAAGGACACCACACAGGACAAGGAGAAGGATTAGAAGGGTTTTTAGTCAGTAGGAGTCTGGCACATTGAAATCGCTAGCCTCACAGCGGCTCTGATGTTTCAATGCAGGATTTTCCCCTGGGTTACAAAAATTAAAAAACAAAAATGTTATCGTAGTGTACTCGTATAGTTATCGCGCAACTTGTTGCGTTGATTCCTCTCTTAGCACAAAGGTCTGCCTACTTATTTTTCACCTTTCGTGCTAATGTCACCTTAGTCTACCCGATGTGGTTCTGGTAAGGCAGCAAGGCATTGTAAAAAGCCAGGGTCACTGATAGGGGTCAGTTATCAGTACCCAGATACTGCATCCTCACTCCCTCTAATTTTGTCGGTTCCCCGTCCCATTAGATTAGGAGGAGTTTGGACGAGAGGGTGCATTTGTGCCAGCGCTAGCATTCATTCAAAATATATCGTGCTCAATTGACTGATTCCGTATATTTTCATCAGCGAGCCACCATCGACGAATGGGGCTGGAGCCCGCGCCTACTTGATCTGACTTGGAAACGTCGCCAAGTCGAAATCGGCCTGGATATATATATTTTTTTTACACTGGCACGACATAGTGACTACAGAGTGCCTGATGGTAAGTACAGTGTAGTCCAAAAACGAAAGCGACTATCAAAGGATGAAAATCCATTGATAGTCTACATCGTCATGCCGGCCCACATATACCACGACTGAAGGTCTCTAGGTATATGAGCTACTGGATATACACAAGCTGATCCCAAAGCGCGACAAGCTGAAACTGGTCACTATGACGGGCTTTACACCCATGTACTGTGGTCGCGATCCAGACGGGCACCGACGCCCTACCACCTCGCTGCTGCTCGTTTAGCACCACCCAGGGGTCACGTGTTGCGAAACTAGGGTAAAGCCTACGGACGCGAGAAAACCACCATCACCATCATCATATGTTAAGTTACCAATTTTCTTAACTAGGACTAGATTCCTGTTATTACATATATTAAATTTTTATTAAAATGTCGTCTATAAATATCAGTTTTAGAGATTTAATCACACCTCCGCGACAGATATATAAATAGTCATAACAAGAAACGGAACAAGTTTTCAAAACCTTGATATTGTAGGCTCGCAATGAGGCCATATGAGCAAGGTCTTATTTCCTGGTTGGCGTGGTTTTTTACAACACCGCGTATTCTAGTTTTGTGTATCCATACTAATTGGTATGTAGCTCACAGGTATTTGTTACGCAATACTGTACGCAATAATCTTCGTACACGCAGCTGTTAGAGACCAGCAAGGACGGTCTCGCGGGCGATCACCCAACTGATGACTACAGCCACCTTGGGTAAGAGAGGTTACGCATTGCGTCCGATACAAATCTGTGAAAATGTGGAACGGAGTAGTCGGATTGCCAAGGCAGTAAGAAAAAACTTGTTTCGAGATATAACTATTCATTTACAATTGTTAAAAGTTCTTGTATATTTATTTTGGGAAACTAAATATTATAGAACGGAAGAGGCTAGCGGGACGGTCATTCCACAGAATGATGATATGGCACACACAAGAATTGGACAATATTCTAATGCGACAGAAAAAAATTCACAACTGTTTCTTCGAAAACTAGTATACGTGGATCTGACGTAGTAGAAGACCATTTCACAGGTTGATGATACAGCACAGATAAGAATTGGAGAACATTCTAACGTGACAGTATAAAAGTGACAACTAACTGTAGGTTCGAAAATTAGTATACATGAGTCTGATGCAGTGGAAGACCATCCCGCTAACTGATGATATGGCACAGGTAAGACTTGGAGAACATTCTAACGTGACAGTATAAAAGTCACAACTAACTGTAGGTTCGAAAACTAGTATACATGAATCTGATGCAGTGGATGACCATCCCGCTAACTGATGATATGGCACAGGTAAGACTTGGAGAACATTCTAACGTGACAGTATAAAAGTCACAACTAACTGTAGGTTCGAAAACTAGTATACATGAATCTGATGCAGTGGAAGACCATCCCGCTAACTGATGATATGGCACAGGTAAGACTTGGAGAACATTCTAACGTGACAGTATAAAAGTCACAACTAACTGTAGGTTCGAAAACTAGTATACATGAATCTGATGCAGTGGATGACCATCCCGCTAACTGATGATATGGCACAGGTAAGACTTGGAGAACATTCTAACGTGACAGTATAAAAGTCACAACTAACTGTAGATTTGAAAACTAGTATACATGAATCTGATGCAGTGGATGACCATCCCGCTAACTGATGATATGGCACAGGTAAGACTTGGAGAACATTCTAACGTGACAGTATAAAAGTCACAACTAACTGTAGGTTTGAAAACTAGTATACATGAATCTGATGCAGTGGATGACCATCCCGCTAACTGATGATATGGCACAGGTAAGACTTGGAGAACATTCTAACGTGACAGTATAAAAGTCACAACTAACTGTAGATTTGAAAACTAGTATACATGAATCTGATGCAGTGGATGACCATCCCGCTAACTGATGATATGGCACAGGTAACACTTGGAGAACATTCTAACGTGACAGTATAAAAGTCACAACTAACTGTAGGTTTGAAAACTAGTATACATGAATCTGATGCAGTGGATGACCATCCCGCTAACTGATGATATGGCACAGGTAAGACTTGGAGGACATTCTAACGTGACAGTATAAAAGTCACAACTAACTGTAGGTTTGAAAACTAGTATACATGAATCTGATGCAGTGGATGACCATCCCGCTAACTGATGATATGGCACAGGTAAGACTTGGAGAACATTCTAACGTGACAGTATAAAAGTCACAACTAACAGTAGATTTGAAAACTAGTATACATGAATCTGATGCAGTGGATGACCATCCCGCTAACTGATGATATGGCACAGGTAAGACTTGGAGAACATTCTAACGTGACAGTATAAAAGTCACAACTAACTGTAGGTTTGAAAACTAGTATACATGAATCTGATGCAGTGGATGACCATCCCGCTAACTGATGATATGGCACAGGTAAGACTTGGAGAACATTCTAACGTGACAGTATAAAAGTCACAACTAACTGTAGATTTGAAAACTAGTATACATGAATCTGATGCAGTGGATGACCATCCCGCTAACTGATGATATGGCACAGGTAAGACTTGGAGGACATTCTAACGTGACAGTATAAAAGTCACAACTAATTGTAGATTTGAAAACTAGTATACATGAATCTGATGCAGTGGATGACCATCCCGCTAACTGATGATATGGCACAGGTAAGACTTGGAGGACATTCTAACGTGACAGTATAAAAGTCACAACTAACTGTAGATTTGAAAACTAGTATACATGAATCTGATGCAGTGGATGACCATCCCGCTAACTGATGATATGGCACAGGTAAGACTTGGAGGACATTCTAACGTGACAGTATAAAAGTCACAACTAACTGTAGGTTCGAAAACTAGTATAAATGAATCTGATGCAGTGGAAGACCATCCCGCTAACTGATGATATGGCACAGGTAAGACTTGGAGGACATTCTAACGTGACAGTATAAAAGTCACAACTAACTGTAGGTTTGAAAACTAGTATACATGAATCTGATGCAGTGGATGACCATCCCGCTAACTGATGATATGGCACAGGTAAGACTTGGAGGATATTCTAACGTGACAGTATAAAAGTCACAACTAACTGTAGATTTGAAAACTAGTATACATGAATCTGATGCAGTGGATGACCATCCCGCTAACTGATGATATGGCACAGGTAAGACTTGGAGGACATTCTAACGTGACAGTATAAAAGTCACAACTAACTGTAGGTTCGAAAACTAGTATAAATGAATCTGATGCAGTGGAAGACCATCCCGCTAACTGATGATATGGCACAGGTAAGACTTGGAGAACATTCTAACGTGACAGTATAAAAGTCACAACTAACTGTAGATTTGAAAACTAGTATACATGAATCTGATGCAGTGGATGACCATCCCGCTAACTGATGATATGGCACAGGTAAGACTTGGAGGACATTCTAACGTGACAGTATAAAAGTCACAACTAACTGTAGATTTGAAAACTAGTATACATGAATCTGATGCAGTGGATGACCATCCCGCTAACTGATGATATGGCACAGGTAAGACTTGGAGGACATTCTAACGTGACAGTATAAAAGTCACAACTAACTGTAGATTTGAAAACTAGTATACATGAATCTGATGCAGTGGATGACCATCCCGCTAACTGACGATATGGCACAGGTAAGACTTGGAGGACATTCTAACGTGACAGTATAAAAGTCACAACTAACTGTAGGTTCGAAAACTAGTATAAATGAATCTGATGCAGTGGAAGACCATCCCGCTAACTGATGATATGGCACAGGTAAGACTTGGAGGACATTCTAACGTGACAGTATAAAAGTCACAACTAACTGTAGGTTTGAAAACTAGTATACATGAATCTGATGCAGTGGATGACCATCCCGCTAACTGATGATATGGCACAGGTAAGACTTGGAGGACATTCTAACGTGACAGTATAAAAGTCACAACTAACTGTAGATTTGAAAACTAGTATACATGAATCTGATGCAGTGGATGACCATCCCGCTAACTGATGATATGGCACAGGTAAGACTTGGAGGACATTCTAACGTGACAGTATAAAAGTCACAACTAACTGTAGATTTGAAAACTAGTATACATGAATCTGATGCAGTGGATGACCATCCCGCTAACTGATGATATGGCACAGGTAAGACTTGGAGGACATTCTAACGTGACAGTATAAAAGTCACAACTAACTGTAGGTTCGAAAACTAGTATAAATGAATCTGATGCAGTGGAAGACCATCCCGCTAACTGATGATATGGCACAGGTAAGACTTGGAGGACATTCTAACGTGACAGTATAAAAGTCACAACTAACTGTAGGTTTGAAAACTAGTATACATGAATCTGATGCAGTGGATGACCATCCCGCTAACTGATGATATGGCACAGGTAAGACTTGGAGGACATTCTAACGTGACAGTATAAAAGTCACAACTAACTGTAGATTTGAAAACTAGTATACATGAATCTGATGCAGTGGATGACCATCCCGCTAACTGATGATATGGCACAGGTAAGACTTGGAGGACATTCTAACGTGACAGTATAAAAGTCACAACTAACTGTAGGTTCGAAAACTAGTATAAATGAATCTGATGCAGTGGAAGACCATCCCGCTAACTGATGATATGGCACAGGTAAGACTTGGAGAACATTCTAACGTGACAGAATAAAAGCCAAAATTGTGGCTAAGTCAACCAGCAGTCTACGTGAATACGATATGGAAAAGAGAATATGATTTGCGTTTGAAACGTTTTAAGTTAACGCAAATATGATAAGTGCTTCTTGACCTTGCAAAGTATTCTCAGTTTTTATTGGTCGTTTTTACTGAATTTCAACCGAGCATAAAGTAATTATGTGCAATTATATATAATTTGTCTAAGTTTTTTATGCAAATCGAGTTTTAAGCAACATGTTCTGTAGTTATCAATGGCCAAGTATAGCTACCATATCTATATGACTTCAGTGATTAGATATTGAAGAAAAATTAGATCTGTGCTTTGAATGAACACGATGCTAACAAGACAAAATTAAATTTAAAGTAAATACGTATATTGTTAAGTAATAAATTATTGTTGTTAATATACCTTTGCATACACATAAGGGATATAGAGTTAATGTGCTTTTGCTCTTACTCGAAGGGATAAATTGTCATGATATATTATTATATCTTATCAACTTAGAATGATGAAACGTAACTGCAATCTATGAAGATTAGCAACAAAAAGTGACCACAACAGTCAATAACATATTACAAACTGAATCGAGCAAAAAATCTAATTGCTTCTGTGTTATGGTTGATGCAATTCAATAGCGTATTACGTAAATGTATATTATTGATACGACCTTTAGTTATGCTGAAGGAAAGACATACGAGATCAATTTTTAATATAGTTTTGTTGTTAAAGGTCAATACTGAGACCTTTAATAGCAGGGAACAGTATAAATAAATTTTATAGATCTCAAAAACACACTGGACAGAAATGACTATAAAAATACAGCAAATAATTAACGACTTAAATGTAATGTAAATAAATACTGAGTTTTAGAAATCTATCGGTATAAAATGTATCTTCTTGTTTAGAGTTTTGTCAACAAAGATGCTAGCGGCCCATTTAATAGCAAGTTGGCCTTTGCCGATGGACAACTGCGAGACGAGGATTGCTTTTAATACGTTCGTCGTGACTAGTGATGAAAATGCCCGGGAATTTTCCCAAAGTGCCCAAAACTTCCTTGGGAATATTCCCGGGAATTTACGAAATGTTCTTGGAAGTTTTGGGCACTTTGGGAAAATTCCCGGGCATTTTCATCACTAGTCGCGGCGTCACCCATGTCTGGGTGACGTTCTTCTTGTTAAAGTTAATAGGATTTTTAGTTAAATTTTTAAAAGGAATTTAATGGAATCCGCACTTATATATAAAAATAGAATATACAACATAAACATTTAAAAAATATTAACATTTTACAATATATTTTATTAATTTATATGGGTTAACAAATTACATAATAATATCACAAATAATGATAATATACAGATTAGATTGTTTATATTCTTGCATATTGTTTGTTTACGCGGAGTTGGGACGCGTGAGAAACACAAACGAATCTTGCTAGCCGACGAACGCGTTAATGTGTTAAAACAAGGAAATTATTCACTGCTGTCGTGAAAAATCATATATCACTGTATCCGGAAGCCCATTTCATAACTCCAAAATACGCGACAGAAATGTTCTAGAAAACTATTACGTTGTAACGGTTCTGTAAGGCTTTAGAGAATGTCCCATCATCAAAGGCGAATGGGGTGCGTCTGAAATGGCATTGGAGGTACCATGTTCTTCAGGGCAGTTCCCATGGGATAGAGAACATATATAGAGACGCGACATCTATGCGCAGATTTAGAAGTTCCAAGCTCAGGGCAGTTCCCATTGGACAGAGAACATATATAGAGACGCGACATCTCGTTCCAAGCAGTTATTACAATGCTGGGTGATTACAATAGATATAATACATTGCAATAATGGAGAAATACGCGATTTTAATACTGATAAGGAAAGTACGACGCAATAACGATCTGAAAGTAATAATCTATTGCTACAATGAAAGCAATGTCAGTCTCTCTTTTACGCAGTAAATGGTACTCATGAAGTCTGATAATAATTATGTAACAGATACATGGATCTAGGATTATAGAATGTATCACAAAGTCTCTTTCCAGAACACTTACTTGTGTTAGGCAAACTATTTACTTGCAGAAAGGCTAGACCAGCCTTGCCTAATGACCTGATAACATGAAAACTGGAATCAAAATGTCTTTACCATATATTGAACTAGTTGGCTCGGCGAACTTCACACCACAATAAATATTGCGTTAACCACTTCTTAACTCTGTCTGTCCCATTCTGTTTTGTTTATAAATCACGCCGCGTCTGATGCTAAGCATGGTGAAGGCCAGAAAACGAGTGCAACTATCAACAGTAAAGAAAAATTCAATAGTCGTAGCTATCATGCCTGCCCTCACAAATATCTCTACACTTTTCCTTTAAAGGGCCCCATATCATAGGATACGATCTGATAGCGCAGTTTGTAGCAACCCTTCTTACGAGGCTAAGGTCCTGCGTTGGAGTCCTGGTAGTGCTAAGTTTTCTGTGATGAGCAGACGAGTCTATTACGAGTCATGGTTATATATAATATATGTATTTAAGTATGTGTATACCTTTGTCTAGTACCGATAGTACAAGCGCAAGCTTAATTTGGGACTAGATCAATGTGTGTAATTGTTAGTAAATATTATATTATAAATATTGATATTGAATATAATCAGTATGAAAAAGATAATTGTTGTTTATATTCTACCTTATTTTTAAAATATTACTATTTATCAGTGATAATTTTATTTTTATTTATATATTAACAGATAAAATCCAGGCGTGCGGGTATACGGAGTCACGGCTATACGGTATTTCATATACCGACTTTTGCCGAGTCATACCAGCTTGCAGAAAAAAATCGCTTGTGAGATGTAGGTTGGTAAAAATATATCGGAATCGTTAATGTATATACAAATATCTGTACGCGTTTGTGTCAGATAATCACAGGAACGGCTTAAACGATTTTGCTGTGGTTTTCTCTAATGCATTGTTGAAAGCTGCTTAGTTGCATATTTAGTGTTAATTTAACTTCAATAGGTTCATAAGTAAAAAAGTTATGTCAGTTAGAAAAACATATATATATAACATATATAAAATAATTGTTCAAGTGATTTGGTTGAAATATAATTGTAACTGATCTGTATTTGAATTTATATAAGAAACAATCGATGGCATTAGCCGGGCAGTAGACTTGAGGGAGTCTGCTGCCTGGATGAGAGGGACGCGGTGCATGGTATCCGGCGCACCGCCTGAGCGAGGTTTTGGAGGGGTGGGCTTTTACTTCTACCCCTCCCAGAGCGGTAGCCTCACCAAGGCTTTTTATTCCCCGGGCGTTTGGATGAATTTGGTTTCCCAGGCCCGGGCAGAGCAATCAGAGGGACAACCCGGGGGTTTTTAGTCAGTAGGAGTCTGACACACCGGGGTCGCTGCCCTCACAGCGTCCCTAATGGTCCTATGCAGGATTTTCCCCCGGGATAAAAATCGATGGCATGTATATTATCATTTATACAAAAATTTCAGCTTAAAATCAAAGACGTTACTTCAACGTAAACGAAGTCGCGGGCACATCTAGTTTTAAAATATGTCGTTAAGTGATTAATCCATTTGTAGTACAACCAGGTAATGAGTTGAGATAATAAGGCTCATAGTTTTAATGTAGAATGGTCAGCGTCCTTGTTGCAGTAAAAGTGAACGCATGTCCTTTCGTACGGTAAACGGTGGTACAGTCGCGTTCATAAACTTTTAGAAAATGTATTTATTAATCGCATAATCATAAGCTGTAATCGCGTCAACTATCGACAAGCAGTCTTCTATTTTTTGGTAGTTGCAGTCGAAAGCATTTAGGCTACCTTTTTATTTAAGTTATACTTTTTTAATAAATTGTAGAAATCTCAAAGAGAAATTAAATGTTAATTGAGTGAAGTTTTGTTAAAAAGATTTTTAGAATACGGTGCGCTCTGTAGTATTAATAATGAAAACTGTAGTATTAATATATTTATTATCATCTCAAGTCTTTTCAATATCATTCTACCTGTGCTGATCATCTTCCTGTGTTGTGAACCCCACCTCTACAGCATCAATCATATTTTTAGAAACAATTTAAGTTTTCTTTTTGTCTTAAATGGTACTTTATTCACATATCGTCTATTGTGATGGGAAAAGGTCAATGTTAAAACGTGCGACCCTCAACAAATTTCTATTAATTTTCTTCCAATATTTATAAACATTACAAAAGTGTGAAAAGCTTATGCGCCCGACTGTAGTATTCGTACGTTCTAATTGTAGTTAACCAGACACTAACTTTTATATTATGTAGATATATTAGGAAGATTTGTATCTCATTTATAGTGTAAATGTATAAACATTTTAAATCAACGTTACTTTATGTTTATCACAATTCAAGAACACAGTACAACCACTAATGTATCTCTGCTCGTTCCTTAAGAGATATAGCGTGAGGATATGCTATTATTATTAAAATTCAAGAAATTACGAAAACTATTTTAAGTTTATACAAAACTGGAAAAAAATGTTCATAAATAATAATATTTTCACGAATTATAAAAGTATATAATAATTTGCATAGTCCTCAAGGTAATTTTCATAAATTAAAATGAAAATATCAATGGCTTGCACGAAAAAATAAAATCAACCATTGGTTCGTATAGCAGAATCTAACGCGAAGAGCCGGCAAGAAAATCTGGTAGTTGTTTTTATCAACAAATTTATCTACAAATAGATATAAAAGACGGAATAATTCATGAGAAATATATTTTAATTAGTATAATAATACTTTTTAACATTTTTCAAAAAATATTTGAGGTGACTTCAATTACTAAACACAAATTTTGTAGTTTTACAAAATAATTTCGAAATTCTTTTCAAAGGTATCTATTATAATAGTATAATATTATAAGGTATATATTTGTAGATAAATTTGTTGATAAAAGCAACTACCAGACTTTCTGGCCGGCTCTTCTCGTTAGATTCTGCTATCCGAACCAATGGTTGATTCTCATTTTACCCTGATTTATCGTAGTGACCACATCATGCCTGACTACAACCATCAACGGCAATGATAAACCATCGATAGTCGCAGTAATTATGCCGGCCTGCACAAATATTATGATACGATGGGGCCATCCTCGTCGGAAGACCATTCCACAGGTCAACGGCTTGACAAAGGTAAGAGATAGAGAACTTATTACTCCCAGCCGGGAAATAAGTTACCGTATAGTTGTGACTCCGTAAACCCGCCCGCGTGGTTCTATTCAGGAAGCGAGAGGGTGGAACAAGGTTAAATAACTCTTCAGAACTCTCGCCCTAGCACAGACGGTAGAAGATGTTTAGTGAGGCAATATCTCTGCGCAACTGGAGCGGTTCAAGATACTTAGTAACGACTTTTAATTTTATTTTGAGGATCTAAAAGTTCTTATAAATATATTTTATTAAATAATTTTATATTTAATTTAATTAATTAATTAATATTTACAATGGATATGTGTAAATGCTTATTGATTGGATAAAAGATGTAGGGTAGATGTACCGTTTGTGGCCACTGTACTATTTGTGGCCACTTTGACATTTGTAACTAAATATTAAATATTTAGTTTTTTTTATTGTATCATGTAGTACATTTGTAGGGTTTTTTGATATGTTGGCAACATTATGAACTCTTTTCCCTACTCGTAAAGTGTGTATTGACAGAAATAATTAAAAACATATTTGGACGTGTGGTGAATGTGATAAATTTTATCAATTTCTAATAAGAAACTGAAGAACGACCCTGGTAAGTAAATTCGTAATATTTGTCGAAAATCTTATTATTCATTGAATATTAATATTGTATATTATTAAAATACCTTAAAATTAGTTAAAAAAAACATGAATTCACAGAAATTAACCTAAAATATGCATAAAATAACCCATGACCACAACTGGTACAACAAAAACATACAAGTGCTACTTTTGGCCATGCTATGACCACAAGTGGTGCATCTGTTTTTCAGTTTTGGCCATCTTATCTATTTCTTAGTAATTTAAGTTACTAACGCGTATATTATTCAGTTATTAATGCTAAAATAATTAATAAAGGATTTCAATCATCAAACTAATAACTATTTATTTTATTTATTCTATTTTATAGGTTAAAATGGCACTGAAACCAAAAAAGAAGACCGTGGAGAAAATTCTTACGTCGTCTCAAGTGGCAATCAGCAAACCAAAAAGGACGTTTTTGAAGTATCCAGAAACTGATTTAAAAAAAGCCTTGGAGCTAATAAGAAGTGGAACCGCTATTGCATCGGCAGCTAAGCAATATAATATTCCGAGAACAACATTGCGTAATAAACTTAAAGGAAGAGCACCAGAGTCTTCAGGTCACGTTGGTCCAGAATCGATACTTGGTCGTCATATCGAAGACAAATTAGAGGAGTGGTTATTAGGGACTAATACATGGGATTTCCGATAAATAGGGAATTTTTGATACACTCTGTCAAACAATTGGTGGAAGCAGAAGGGATAAAGAATCCGTTTAAAGATAATGTTCCTGGAAGAAAGTGGTTTGAAGGTTTCCTCAAGCGTCATCCACGCGTTGGACAAAAGAAAGCTGAACATATATGCAAAGCTCGGGCAGTCGTCACTGAAAGTGGGATACGTTCTTGGTTTTCTCATGTGGCAGAAGAGCTAGGCGAAAACATTGAGATACTTAAAGATTCTCGGCGGGTTTTTAATATGGATGAGACCGCAGTACATCTTGCACCAAAAGATGGTCTTGTTTTGGCCGAAAGAGGAAAATCTGTCTATGATGTAGCAGGTAATGAAAAAGAAAATGTTACGACATTGTTCAATGTTAATGCTGCTGGGGAATTCGCACCACCGCTAACAATTTTCAAATATGAACGTTTACCCAAAATTTGACTCTGCTCCAAAAGACCGGGGAATAGGGAAATCGGAAAATGGATGGATGACCAATGAATCTTTCTATGAATATTTTACAAATGTTTTTTATCCCTTTATTCAAAAAAGTGAAATTAAATTCCCATGATTGTATTCTTAGATGGGCATGTCTCTCACATGTCCATCCATTTGAGTAAGTTTTGCAAAGAAAAACAGATTATCCTGTGCTGTTTCCCGCCCCACGCAACTCATATTCTACAACCACTCGATGTATCTTTTTTTTCCCCATTAAAACAAAGATGGAAGAATTTAATTCGTAATTGGCAAATAGAAAATAATGGTGTTATGTGCAAAAACATAATGTTCCAGCTTTTTTGTCAAAGCTTATCAATGATGAAAATTTTGTTGATGTTATCAAGAGTGGATTTAAAGCTTGTGGCATATGCCCATTTGATGCTGACGCAGTCGATTACACTAAATGCGTTGAAATAAAAGAGTCTCAAAACGCTCAAAATATTTCTAACGAACGCGAATCACGAAAATCTGCACAAGTTTTATCTCACCGACAATTTATTGAAAGCAAGATTTATGCTGACGTTTTACAACGATTTAAGCATGCAAAAGCCGCAGGCATTGCTTGAAAAGCTGATGATAAATACGAGTTTTTGTACGAACTTTGGGTCAAGGCAATAGAAGATGATAAAAATGTAGATAATGACCAACAATCTCCATCTTGTATTCCTCTCGCATCTGAAGATCTCAATCCTTCGATTACCAATGATGACAATGTTATAGAATATGATACAATAACGATGCGCCGAAAATCGTTCGATGAAGTCATTAATCAAATAGTTATGTGGCCTAAGAAACAGCCATCAAAGCGCAAACGTGCTGTCGAACATTTGCCTTCAGTAATAACATCTGACAAATGGGTAGAAGTTATGGAAGCTAAAGAAAATGAAAAAAATGAGAAAGAAGAAGAAAGAAAGCTTAAGAAAATTGAAAGAGAAGAGAGAATTATAAGAAATAAAAAGATAAATAGGAGAAGTTAGAGGAACAAGCTAAAAAAAAGTCAGCTAAAAAATTAGCTGCTAAGAAACCTATTAAATCGCGAAATATGTCTAATAAATAACTTGAAGTTTCTAATCTGTAACAATTTTATTGTATTATGTTCAAGTATATTTTAAATAAATTGTTGTTTTGGTAATTAATTGACTGTAATATTAATAATATTCTATTCACCAAAATTTATTGCTTACTATGACCAAAAGTGGAGCAACTGATGGCCAAAAGTAGTACTTCGATGGCCACTACTGGTGAAACAGCAGGTATGATTAAATATTCTTATTTTTTTATACAGAATTATGTTTATAAGGTAATCGCTGTTAATTATTCGATAACTGATGCATTAAAGATGCCATTAATTTATATTTCATTATTATATATTTTACTACATTTATTAAATTCTAAATAATAGATACGAAATTTCTTAAAGTGGCCACAAACGGTACATCTACCCTACATCTGTAGAAAACGGCTATCAAATCAATGCAATAAATCGGCAATAAATCTTACATTTTCAAATAAATCAGTAAATCTTTAATTCAGTAATAGTGATTGAAAACATCTGGGCTGAGTTTTATAAAAGCTGGTTTGAGTTTGCCCAAACTTAGCTCAGAAAATAAGATCCTCTTTAATAAAAAATGTATTATATCGATAATTATAGTCATTTTAGAACCTAACTTCAATTCTGTATCAGTTATGGCATTAAATTACAATGTTTATTAAAAAATATTGCTGTTTTCCAAAAATAACATGTTTTATTGGCAGTTTTATTAATACAGGACTGAATGCCTTCAGCCAATGACAGTAATTTTATCCGGTATCATAGCAAACTTCAGTATAACTTAGGCATTCGCAGAGGCAAGCCCAAGTTAGCAAAATCACTGACTTGCCAAATACTTTGACATTAATTAAATAATATAATTTGAAATACCGGTAATCCATGGCAATCCAATGCAAAGTAAAAGACAGGTATCCATCAGTGACGTGCATAGGGTATTTGGTTAGGGTAAGCAGAATTTGCTTAATTAATTTAAATATTATATAATGATAGTAAATATTATATTGCTTTCATAGGTAAGATAGATGACGTGAATATCGAATAGATATGAATATAAATGGTTCCTTTTCTTTTGTTTAACTTTAAGCAATGTATTCCAGACTTATTTATCACAAGGGCATGCAATGCTTTTATGCATCTATGTAATGAACGCTACTGGTATCCATGCAAGGCGATGCGAGTGTACGTAGGTTCAAATCCCGGCACGTACATTTGGGGTTTTCCAGATTTAGTATGGATTTAGGCAGCACATGGTCACCTATAGGTATCTAATAGAAATGTCATGTGTACTAGTGCCCTGAGAACGGCGATCGGTGCACTTCTGGTCACGCAAAGTGGATACAGCTACTAATATATCTCTGCTCACTCCGAAAGGGATATAGCTTGACGATATATTATAATTATTTATAATTCGTAATAATTCAGTAAAGTTTAAGCTAAGTCAAGGTAGAGTCTATAAGCCCCAGCTTCAGGTTGAGATAACCATAGATGGGCAAAATGTAATCAGATTAATGAAAATGATTAACGATTACATTTTACGTTTTTTACCATTAATATGACTGCATTTTGCTCATTTATGTTTTAAACACTACAGAATCCCAGATTGCATACACATTTATAATATCTTAATATTTTAAATGGATTTAATCATGATTACAGAGCAAGAAAACTAAAATTACGACTATATTTTGTAATCGTTCATCATTAATCAAATTACATTTTTCCCATCTCTGGAGATAACTAACTATACCAGAAATCAAAGGCGGACATAAATATCAGAAAGATTTATTCAATTTTTTTGCAAAATTCAACTTTAAAGCTTTTTCCTTAAAGTTCGTTTCTCACTCATGGTACTACTGATTTATTTGATATTCAAAGATATATAAGATCTACATTAATCCGATTATTCAGAAGACTCACATATCTTTTAAAAGATTTATTTTGAATACGCACAATTGACAATCAAGTTTGAGGACAACACGAATGAACCGAAAGGTAAATAAACAATTTACTCACAAGTCTGGGAACGACCTTAAATCCGTAATTTTGAAAACCACATTTACAATTCGTACACTTTGACGGGGCTACTTACGAGTGTTGGTTGAGGAAAATAATCTTACTTAAATTATTGCAAAAAAAAAAGTAAAGATGTTAGGAGACGCGTGACCGCGTCCCTCACTTACGGCTGACTGAGGACTTGAATGCAATGCAACAGATGATATTTGTACTGAACTGTTCAGCCTACTGCGCTTGTGTCAAAACTTGGAAATCGATATGTCGCAGGGATATGATGAAAATAGGGATTTCATCAAATCCCTGGTGATCAGTAGCGTGCATCCTGTAAAAGCATAAAAAGCATTACCTCGTTATATTTGCACATTTTTGGGAGTCGTAGCTGCTCGCGTCCGTAGGCTTTACCTTAGTTTCCCTACACGTGACTACTGGGTGGTGCTAAACGAGCAGCAGCGAGGTGGTAGGGCGTCGGTGCCCGTCTGGATCGAGACCGCAGTACATGGGTGTAAAGCCCGTCATAGTGACTAGTTTCGGCTTGTCGCGTTTCGGGATCAGCTTGTGCATATCCAGTAGCTCATATACCTAGAGACCTTCAGTCGTGGTATATGTGGGCCGACATGACGATGTAGACTATCAACGGATTTTCATCCTTTGATAGTCGCTTTCGTTTTTGGACTACATTCTACTTACCATCAGGTACTCTGTAGTCACGATGTCGAGCTAGTATAAAAAAAAATCTATTCATAACAATAGTAATAAAGTCGTATCGACTAATGGGCTGATCGCAAAGAGCCTTGATTACCATCTTAAGAGGCTTTCGCTTGGTTGTTGGATCAATAGCCAGATACAGAAAGCAGTGTTACTCTATACGACACCCTTTTTTATTAAGTTCCTCGATCTATCTACCGATGGCTTGGGCCTTAGGCCTCGCTCCCGTAGGTCTACGTGTTTAAAATAAACATATATATGGTAAAAAATAATATATCGTCACCCTATATCCATTTTGAAGTGAGCATAGTGAGATTAGAGGCTATATCCACTTTGCGCTTGTATATCGTGACCACCGTGACCAACAGGGCAGTTAATCACCGTGCTCAGGGCACTTGCACACGACGTTACTATCTGTACTTAATCTAAGACAACTCATAGATACGTGTTAAGATTCGAACCTACATACATAAATACATAAATAATTCTCAACACATTGACCGCCTTGTTAGTCACGGGTGACTGACACTGGAATACTCTAATGGGGCTATGTCAGTCACCCGTGACTGACACTGAGTACCTACTTTAACTTGCCATTCAGTGCTGTCAGACACGTAACGTCTCGTTCTAAACGTAAACACTCTTCTACTGCGATAAAAGACATTGGCCCTACAATACAGGGCTTCTAAGTGCCACGCGTGACCTCACCGGGATTGCCTTCAAAGTCGGCGTGGCGCTCTACGAGTTAAATACATTTTATTTTCGAGTCTGGATGTTATATCTTTGGTTGAAAACGCTACCACTAAGTAGGAGTAAGCTCTAATTTTAATTCATGATTAACATATCATCACGCTATAACCTTTTCTGGCCGACCAGAGATATTGTAGTACCTGTATCCGTTTTGCCCTTATCTGTAACTATTCTCACAGCACTAGTACACGTGACATTTAGAATAGACGCCATACGGGCTTCCTCACGGTGTTTTTCCTTCACCGGTGAGCATGTGGCGTCTAAATCACTATGTATTCTGGAAAAGTCAGAGGCACTTGCCGGAATTCGAACTTACGACTTTTAGCATTGGCGCGCATGGCAACCGGTCCGCTATCCGCTTGCCACCACACGCACACGGTCAATTATGTATTTTAAATAAATCATAACTACATTTTTTATCATATCCTCATGTTTGACCAAAGCCAGTTTTTGTTATTTACACGTTCATTATTTTATTTAAATAGCTTCAAAGGTTTTTCTAAACGAGTTGTTAATTTTATTTGTTTTTTGTTATGTATAATATATCTGTTGTCGGCATAAACGTGTTTATATTATTTTATCCAATTTTATATTTAATTTTTTGCCTCTTAAGACACGCTTCGGATACTAGCAAACATTGTAAGGCAGAGATCGCCCGGTCCCGATATATCAAATAAATAAAATAAATAATACATTATTTATTAGAAAAAAATGACAAAGCAGCACAATAAAGTCAGCTGACACCCAAACTAGGACTACCTGTATGGGTGTCAGCACATTTCACGCAATATGTTATATCCAGTTTATATCCGCTGCGTAGCTCCAATCTGAACTCCAAGCAATACAATTTACAATAATGTTAAACCTTAGGTACATTTATTCCCGCAACAATTCCTCAGTATCATTATATCCAAGATTCGAGAACCAATCCCTCAGTTTCATCTTACATTCGTAATTAGATAGATTCAAAATATTTAATGTATGGTTAACCTTGTTCTGAATCCTTGAACTAAGAATCCAAAATTGCTTCTCTGCAAAATTAGACTTATGAACAGGCATAGGGCAAACATATCTCATCCTATGAGGTTTCCTTTTGCTATCTGTCCTTGTGAAGACCACTTTAAGTTTGCGGAAGACAAGATTCGAGACAAAAAGCTGTCTTACTGTTCTGTGTATTCTGTGTGCATGTATAAGTCGTTCGATGTACTTGACTGCACAGCGCTGTCAGGCGGTATGCCAAACCTGCGATCGTGACTGTTAACAGCACAAGGCAGTCACGTACATTGAGCGGCTTTCCATATATATGTATACAGAGAAGAACATCGCGATTCGACAATGGCTGCCTAGCTGCGGCTGTGGAGTCGCGATTGCCAGAATTAGAGATGTTCCTGATATCCACATGATATCGATACATACTCATTTAAGTAGTACATAAATCATTTTTCAATACTCATTCTCATAATCATATCAGTACACCTTAATGGATTTGCAGCTATCGTCAATGCACAGAAGTAGTTATTGTACAGATTTCCCCTTCTTTTTTGGTTGGTCATGAGCGGGAAGACTGAAGCGAAACACTAATACAGATCACCACTGTTTAATAAATTGAACATAGTACGTAAAACCAATGCTTAATCCCTGTTTCTCCGTTCCCAATATGGCACTTTTGCCTTACACACAGCTGCTGTGAACGAAACTATAACGCGATGCAATTTTGCACAACGCCATCTACCGAACTAGGGATGTCGGAAATATTTTTTTTTTTACTAAAATATCAATATCGGCGTCGATATATCGAAGGAAAAATATCGATATATCGATCAAATCTCAATAAACACGAAAGTATTTTACTAGTATTGCATTTTATCAGACAAAATTACAAAAATATAAAGAACTAAAAGGCTATCATCTAACTTTAAGACCTATTTAAGATAACAAATAAATAATAATTAAATAAATGGCGGCAAATAATATACATGCAACAGATTTAGATGTCAATGCATGCAACGTAACAAAACATACTACTTAACAGTCATAGATAATACAGTTCTTTTTTTTTTCGTCCGGTCCTATTTTCTACAGTTTCTGATTTCAGCAACTGCACTGCCATAAGAATTTAAAAACTATCGTGTTCGATACAATTTTCGATACTGGATATTTTATATCGATATATCATTACAAAATATATCGCCCAAAAATATCGATATATTGAATTGAAAATATCGATAAATCGATATTTATTCGACAAGCCTATACCGAACCGACATGCATTCACGCCATAGTTTGTTCACAACAGCTGATTAATTTTTTTTACTCGAACAGTTACCTTGGGGTTATTAGCCGCTACTAGTTTGACATACCTCAGCCGTCATCTTCCTTGTAAGGTTAAGATGGTCCTGTGGGGATTTTCCCCATCACACAGGCCTATATTTACGTCATAGGAAAGTGTTAGTTCGGTGAAACCCATGTAACGCAAACGGGGACAATCAGACAGAGACTGATTCTCGGAAACTCCTGCATAACGCACAAGATGCGGAAATTGTCACTTCTGGGGTTTCCCGTAACGACAGATCATATTTTAAAACGGCATAAGTTATTGGTGTTTGTTGACATTTTATTACGTCAGTATTGACCACAGATCATAATCAATGACGTAGTTCTCGCCAACATTTAGCAAACTTATTCTAAATGGGCAGTTTTCTTTATCCTGACTTGGCATAGTGGGAACCAAATCCCTAGTGATAAGTATGGTACAGTCCAAAAACGTATACGACTATCAACAGTAAAGGAAAACCTATCGAGAGTTACAGGGATATTACCTGACCAGCATATTAAAAACGGGATCATCGGACAGGACGAGGGAGGAGGGCCTTCGCCAGAAGTCTTCCTCCATATCAGGACATACGCAGGGCGGCGCGCTTGAGGGTGCGCGCCACCCAGATCCAGGCGTGAGCGGTGTGCGATGTGTTCCCGCACACCGCTCCAGTGACAAATCAAGGAGATGAGGGGAAGGTGCCACTTGACACCACTCTCCCCGCCAAATATGTTAGGTGTACGCGGGGGGTGGCGACTAATTAGCCACCCCCTGCCAAATAGGCTTGTAGAAGGCCACGTCGACGTGGGCCAAGGAAGATGGCTCAGCCTTACCTTGGCACTCGGCAAGAAGGAGAAGGAACACAACGGGGTTTTAGTTAACAAAAACAAAAGCTTATATGTTTTTAAAAAAATATTTTTAGGTTTTTAATAGTGTAAGTATTTTAGACAAAATAAATAAATATTTATATTGATCAAAAAACGTCGAAGCTATGGATGGTCATACATAAAAAAAAGAAATGTAAAGTCAACTCATAACAATCGAGGTTTAAAAATGTATGTCTGGAAAAATCTGGATCCCCAGGTTCGGGTGGAGTGATTGTAAGGACACCCCGAGGGTTTTTAGTCTGTAGGGGTCTGACACACCGGGGTCGCTGCCCCCACAGAGTCCCTCATGGTCCTATGCAGCATTTGCAGGACGCTCCCGGTCACCAAAAAAAGCGGTTACAAATTTATTATAAATATTAAAATTTTTGTCTTGATGTAGATTACAAAAAAATACCACTAAAATATGATGAAACAGTACTGAAATATTAAATTACTTTACCTAAAATCTTGCAGTTACCACAAACACTAATATCATCTTACAATGTATGTATGAAGATACATGAATTTATTCTAAATTATGAACGTATGGTTAACGAAAACCGCAGAAATATATTTTACTGGTGTTAGAGATTATATTACATAATTTGGTTACACGAATCTTAGGTTTTCTTAAAATATATATGTTAAACTAGCTGTTACCTATGACTTTGTTCATTTGTTTGATATGTATGTATGAGAAATTACGGCCTTAGTACTTAGACAAAGTAACATTCGATCAAAATGCATATAACGTGAAGACGCGGTGATATTTCTAAATCACTTCTATATATTTTGCCCTTTTGTACTACTCACATTGTAATTTAGAAATTGTATTTGTACTGTCTCTAGATTGAAAGACGGGCGATAGACGAGAGGTGCAACGCTCTCGACTGGTACCAGCGGCAAACGAGCGATAGGTAGTCCGCTTATGCGCTGGTTTGATGACATGAGATCCATAGCGGGCGCTAACTGGTTCACAACAGTTTCAAACATATCAAACTGGAATTGTTTGGAGGAGGCCTATACCCGAAGAGGGGTTCTCATCGGCACTGTACTGTAGGTATATTTAAAAAAAAAAGCTAGAACCTTTAAGAACGTACAGTTAAAAAGAAAAAGAAACTTTAAGTTATACTCTAATTATATCGATTATTATATATATATTTTTTTTATTTGATTATAGAATTGTTCAATTTTTGTTATTTTATGTATAATTTTATTTCATATTGTTTTTTAAAGTAATTCATCATAATAAATTTATATTTTTTATTGGATATTGTTGATCCAGAAATAAATGGCTTTTTTATTTTCATTTTTTTATTTATTTGTACTGTCTAGTTTGTCAGAGCAAATCAAAAATATTTTATTAGTAGACTACTGGCTAAAGTGTTGATGAAAGGGACAACAAATATCGTCTTTGTAATTTAAGGTTACAAGATTATTTAATTTTACACACACACTATTATCTCATCATAATTCATAGTAAAAAAACTTTCTTTTTTGGTTAAATCACGAATTTTTCATAAATACTAAAGGCACAATGTGTATTTTGAATTTGATTACAAATTTGGCGCAGTGTGGGCAAAAATCTGTTTCGCAATTGTTGTTGCTAATCAAATAACGGACAGGCATGTTGATAGAGATAAAAAGCGTATGTCCTTTTCTTGTGCAAATGAGACAGAATTTGTCCAGCAATCTATAGTATTCTTTTTCTACGGAGAGAATTGATACTTTCACAGATAGTATCTTTTCCGCATTATACTTTGTGACATAGTTGATATTACATTAGTGAGTCACCTTTACGTGAAAGTAATTATCTTTAGTATTTGATAGTTATAGCCTTTTACTAAATTTCCATTGACCCGAGTTTTCGGCTTTCCTCATCCAGTTATTGTCGGAATCTTTTTACAAGTCGTTATTCCAGCTTGCTGGGAGTGCCTCTCGCTACGTTTGTCGGTACACGTTCTAGATATTATGTTCGATTGGTTAAAATATTTTAGCAAAAGAAAGTGAAAATAGATATATTAGTGACTATATCTACTTTGTGCTTATATGTTGTAACTAACGTAACCTATGAACGAGCCTAGGAACAGCAAAAA
Source organism: Automeris io (assembly GCA_036320925.1). Lineage (NCBI taxonomy): Eukaryota > Metazoa > Arthropoda > Insecta > Lepidoptera > Saturniidae > Automeris > Automeris io. The sequence goes on along the minus strand of JAUDJH010000023.1, from coordinate 8,749,683 downwards.
AGTAGAATAAGCTCTTTGCTACTTTTTATTCATGTTCTTAGAATCTGGGAGCATTTAGAGTAGAATGAATAGGCGTTTCTTAGACGAATGCAATCCATCTTCATTCTTATCTTCACCTCTACTACATATGATTGAAGTCAAGCATTAGCGTCATTTAAATCATAGAAATCGCAGAATACTCACTAAATAACAGAATACTGCAAGTTTGAAATACATTGCCTCAGGACATTGTTGATGCACCGTCAACTAATGGTTTACAATTAGACTAGATAGATGGCTCTCATCAATCAGATTTTAATGCATGGTCAACCCAAGGCTAAACAATATGTGATTGTTGAACACACCAGCTAAGAGATAAGCAGATCAGCTAATAGCAGCTCGCCTATTATTTCATCATAATATTGTAATTAAAAATGTTTCAACAACTTGTATTTTTGCTAAATCAAAATAGCTATAAGTTTAACTTAAACGTAAATTACCACCACACCGTTCCACCCGTCCCACCCGTACGTACGGTCGTACCCGTTTTAACCCACGAAAAGAATTTTGCACTGTGGAGTGTCCTTTAAGCTATTGTGCAAATGTACTCAACTATAACATTCTTATTACGTAAGCCTATGGTTCTCAACCTCGGCCCGTGACCCAGATTCGGGTCACGGGAGATGCTAAATTGAGTCACAAGATGCTTCCATGCTTTTATGAAAATATAATCATAGTATAGCATTACGCTTTATCCCTTTCGAGGCGCGCAGAGATACATTAGTGACTGTATCCACTTTGCACTTATATGTATGTCGTGCCCAACATGAACAGTAGCGCGGCTGATCGCGTTCACACAATACTAGCTGCTTCTATTAGATTTCATGCGAGTTTCCTCAGGATGTTTTTCCTTCACTGGTATGTAGTGCCTTTTTTTTTTTGTTAACCCGGTGGCAATCCCTACGGACCGTCAGGGGAGCGGTGAGGACTGCTCCCCCGGTGTGTCGGACCTGCCCCGACTAAAACCACCGGGGCGTTCCTTCTCCCGTCTGCCGGATGCTAAGGGCAAAGCCGTGGTATGTGGTGCCTAAGACTGCACTTAGTTTGGAAAAACTCAAAAGTACTAAAGTATGTAAATAAAAAAAATATTACCGTTATTTTTACGTCTGATTAAATAATTAAAAAACTAATTAAAAATGTTCTCAACTCTGAACCCTATAGATTGGTTTAATAAAGTAAACGTCTATGTTATATAAAATATAATACAAAGGCAGAGGCCTGTGTTCCCTAGAAAGATAAAAATGTATTATCCTGTAATAATCGGGCATATATTGATTTAAAATTTGGACCAATTTATATTCTGATGTCCGTTTCGACCAATGTTTCCTATTTTATGAGCTACTTAATGCATTTTAGGTGGCCCCTAGTGACAATTTCGTTTTTGCCAATATTTGGGTGACACTTAATTACTTAGGAGTTCCTTAAAATTAAGGGCTCAATTGTTAATTCCCTAACTAGCTCCTAACAAAGTAACCTTTAATAGAGAAGGAGTATCAGGTGTTTTTTTTTTGTAGAATATTGATAGTATCGTAACTTAGACTTATTATTTATTAATAATACGATCAGAACGAGATACATATAACGTTTTATACCAATCGGAGGTAGTTTAAATATATACTCAGTGCTGCCAGCTCTCCCCAATAAATATCAAATAAATTTTGTAGATACAAAAAGCAAATTTTTTGCTTCCTAATAAAACGTAAATTATAATATATAAATTTAAGGATTATCAGAAAACTATTATTACTAAAACGTAATTACGGAATGTAAAACGATGCTTTAAATATAACTTATCATCATAATCAGCAGTATTACAAATGGGCTAATCTAGTAATTACCAGATTTTAACTCAATATATTTAATAAATGCCTAAATATGAAAAGATAATGCTTTTTCTACTTTTATGGAATGCACGCTACTGTTCAAAGGATAAAAGGCTTAGAACCGCTGGCTTTTGGCTCCGATTCCACTCACAGACTATAAGCCTATGAACAAACTCAACGATTACCCACTTCTAAAGTAAACAGGTATAGTTTTCATCAATTAGTCATAGTTATGTAAATAAGTAAGAGGTTTTAACCTAAGATCTATCGATCAGCTGCTTAGGAGTTCGTGTCTTTTGTCATCTAGACGCCGTGTCGGATACCGTATCTGGTAGATGTTCCTTATATCCGCACAAATAGATTCGCTACATTCATCATGCGAACAGCTAAGAAGTGGAATATGCTTCCAGCGAGCATATTTCCACGATCTGATGACTTAGGAGCCTTTAAGTGTAAAGTGAATAGATATTTGTTGGGTATATGCGATCCATCATCGGACTTATCTTCATCTTCCACCAGGCGTTACTGAGGTCAAACGTCAAAAGGTTTATGTTGATGTAAACAACGTTTCTTTAGTAGATTTGAGTTTGTCGCGCTTCGCCGCTCTAAACACGATGGCGCTCATTGGTGTCAAAACCAGTTGTCACAAATATCAATATTAAACAAATAATGAACTCTCAAGGAAGCAACAATTGGTTCTTACTTGAGATTTACTCAAGATTTAATGGAGCATTGTTAGTGTGTAGACACGGATAGAAATATAGGAATCAATAATACCCACCTACAGGAAATAACTGAACATTGGAAGCATGAAAGATGTAGCGATTTCATTTGGGATATCTGAAGAAACATTCTTTAAAAATCTCGTAAATTGTTGAAATGTGGCTAAAACTAGAGTTAGCCGTCGGTTTATACTGAAAACTAACAGATTTTCGCATTTTCAGCCCCTGTTTTACCCTTCTTTCTTTACCAGGGGAAAATCCATCATAGAACTTTGCACTATACAAATTAACTATGACACTATAGAAATTAATATTTAGTCTTTTGGGTAGAAATAAAAAAATACGTGTTTCGACGTTATTCAAAAAACATCCGCCGAAGTTGTAAAAAGGGTGTTAAATGGAGGTTGATATTGAGTTTTAAAATCCCTAATTTCTGAAGTAAACATTCAAAAATCATATATAGTAATTTAGTCAGAAATAAAGAAACTCGTGTTTCGATGTTTTTGGAAAATCGACCCCTAAGAGTGTTAAATCGAGTTGAAAGTTTGTTTAAAAATGCGTCATTTTTAAATAAATTACTACAAAATTGACTATTTAGCTTGTTAGTTAGACATGAAAAGATTAAGATTTTTGAAAAATAATTCCCAAAGAGGTAAATTATTTCTACCCGGACAAGGCCAGGTCAACATAGCCAGTAAAACATAAATTAGTATATTTAATCGTCCGTTTTATTTAGTATCTAAGGTCATCTGCCGCGCAATTATCTCGATCTATCATTAAAACAATCCTTGAGATCAACAAGAGCGTGACACCGTTCAGACCGGCTAACTAACCAGAAAATCATTAATTACTTCTTTGAAATAAAACCGCTATTATACTCGTAGTATCATTATAGGGCTGAATCTGTGTACTGAAGATAATTAACACATTTACTTATATAAAAAATTATATATTTGTATATCATCACGCTATATCCTTTTCCGGTTGAGCAGACATACATTAGTGGTAGTGGCGTCCGGGCAGTAGACTTGAGGGATTCTGCTGCCTGGATGAGAGGGAGGCGGTGCACGGTGTCCGGCGCGCCGCCTGAAATAGAGGTTTTGGAGGGGTGGATTTTTACTCCCACCCCTCCCCCAGAGAGGTAGCCCCAACTTGCCCTTTTATTCCCTGTACATCTGGACGAAAATGGCTTCCCAAGCCCGGGTGGAGCAATCCGAGTGACACCCTGGGGGTTTTTAGACAGTAGAAGTCTGACACACCGGGGTCGTTGCCTTCACAGCGTCCCTGATGGTCCTATGTAGAATTTTATCCCGGGATAAAAAAAAGTGGCAGTGACGTGCATCCCATATAAAGCATAAAAAGCACGTTACACTTGGCCATTTTATAAATATATTGACTTAAAATCTGGTGTTTACCAAAATGGCAGTCTGAAAGCCCAAATTGGACCAAATTTTAAGTTACATGTCCTGGTATAATGAGATAATGCTTTTTATGCTTTATATGTGATGGACGCCACTGATTAGTAGCTATATCAACTCCGCACAACTCATCATCGTTCTCAGAGCATTATTACACATGCCATTTCCATTAGATATCATGCAGATTTCCTCCAGAAAGATTTCCAGCAGAAAAAATCCTAAGGTATGTCCCGGACACGCGGGGGTCGCAGCTAGGGCGTGGCGGACTAGAACCAACTAGAAACCCCAAGGTGACTACCTTTGCACTTTGCCGAGGACTGTGGGCTCTGCAATCAGTGCTCCACAGCCTCGCCGTGCTGCGCCCTAGCAGATACGATCTTGGGAAAAAGCGCTGCCCTCCCCATTAGTCTACTATATTTTACGGCAAAGCGCGTCACCTCACTTCATTGACTTCTCGAGGGTCGTTAACTGGTCAGACAGGGTCCCCATTCTGAGCGGGTGAAGTTGTTTATACTCGTATGTATCAATATAAATCTTAAATTAAAACGATTTTTTTTTTATCTTGGCACACCTCGTTTGATGGTAAGCTTGGTCCAAAAACAACATCAACTATCAAAAGTAAAAAAGTTTTTTTTTTATACTGGCTCGACATAGTGACTACAGAGTACCTGATGGTAAGTGCAGTGTAATCCAAAAACGAATGCGACTAGCAAAGGATGAAAATCCATTGATAGTCTAAATCGTCATGTCGGCCCACATATACCACGACTGAAGGTCTCTAGGTATATGAGCTACTGGATATACACAAGCTGATCCCGAAACGTGACAAGCCGAAACTGGTCACTATGACGGGCATTACACCCATGTACTGTGGTCGCGATCCAGACGGGCACCGACGCCCTACCACCTCGCTGCTGCTCGTTTAGCACCAGCCAAGAGTTACGTGTAGGGAAACTAGGGTAAAGCCTACGGACGCGAGCAGCTTCGACTCCCAAAAAGCCTAGGGCATGATCGCAGCGGTCATACCGACATCCATAAGTATTTCTTCATGTTCCGTTTAAAGGACACAACATGAGAGGATCATGGGGACACGCTCGCCGGAAGATCATTCCACAGCCCAACGACAAAAAATAAGAGTTAAAGAACTGCCGGGATGCGAGTCACTGTACAGCCGTGACTGCGTAAACCCGTGCGCTGGGTTCTACTTTTGAAGAGAGAGGGTGGAAAAAGGTAAATATCTGATTATTTTAATATTCTCTTTTAACCAATATTGAACTGAATTATTTAGGATTTTAATACGTTCGGATTTGGCTGAAGGTCATGACATTGGCCGATTAATCAGCTCCGGTTGAAACCGGATACCGGCCTATAATCGGATACTTAATAGAACTAATTTGACAGTCGCAATTAGATCAATTAGACTCAGCTTGACGCTTGCTAGAAACCTTAGTCTTAAATTAAAATTTCGGCTCAGTTTAAAGTTTCACCGAATGTTGTTTTTTTGGCTGAAGGTGCACGAAGCCAAAGCGTTCAAGGGGATACTAATCTTTTACTATCTCGAAACACCATAGTGACCATACACGCCTGATGGTAAGTATAGTAGAATCCAATAAACGACAACGGCTATCAACAGTAAACAAAGACCCATCGGTAGTCGCAGCGATCATGCCTGCACATGTATCTCTTCATGCCTTGGTAAAAGACACATTATCATAGAATGATGGGGACACGCTCGCTAGAAGACCATTCTACAGCCCAACGACTTGGCAAAAGTAAGAGTCACAGAAATTCGTAGTTCCCGATATAAGGTAGAGGTGGAACAAGGTTAAATAACTCTTCAGAGAACTCGGCGTGGTATAGAATCACTACAAACTAATCTAATCATCAAACAAAAACTTGCCGTTATCGGGGCTCAAATCCAGGACTTCAGCACCGTAAATAAGGTCCTACAAACTGCACTATATATTTTCACAGAGACACTTTGGAGATCTTAGGAGAATTTTACATCAATATTCATTTCATTAAAAATTTAAACTTCGTAATTCAACCCAATTACGTTTCATTTAATATTCATTGGGCCTTTCTTCAGCAGGACAATTTGCTGTTGACTGGAAATGCCTTTTGCTTCACCTATAGGTGTAGTTTCACCGAATGAGAGGGACCAGCACTTGAGGTGCTCAACCAGCGAGCTACGGATTGTATGGTAACGCAAGGGCACCTCTATGAGTATGTTCCTCGACTGGGGCGGCCAGCTAGGGAATAAAACCTAACGGTGAACTACTAGCGTTTTGGAAATCACAACCTTGAGAAGAAACGCCGAAAGAAACTCAAACTGCGTCTGAGTGAGAAATATTTTGTCAATTCATATAATAAATCCATTCTTCAGTAACTTATATATTATTATCTCGATGAAAAATAATTTTACAGTTTGTATATATATTGCTTTATAGAAAATTTTCGCTTGGTCGATGCAGTTTAGTTAAAAACGCAACGGAATCGTCAATCAATATACACATATCTGTACGCGTTTGCTCCTCGTCAACTCAAGGCGTTGGAGTGAGCTAGACATCAAGTTAGCTCTCCAGAAAGCCCTTTGTTTGATCTATGGTTAAGTAAGTTAATACTTTAAAATATGTAGTTAATTTGATAAATAGTTGAAAGTAATACAGCTCGCGTTGTTTCGAAGAGAGATGAGAAGAAATGGCGACAAAACTCAAGGCTACATCGGAATGGTCAGTTAGTAAATATTGGTCTGTAAGTTAGTAAATAGTTGCGTATCCTGTTGCTTTCAGATGATACAGCGTCAGATCCCGATTACTTTATTACTCTAATATCCTTAGAAATCACCGGATATTAAATTTTGAATCAAGAACTATTACGAGTAATTTACACTCCTTCAACAAGTAGAAAAGAGCTGATCTGATAGAAGAGACCTTCAAGCAGCTGATCGAATTTTCTTAAATCATAGCTAAAAACACTTTCAATGAAATTGCAATTAAAAAGAAAAAAAAAATCGAAGTTAAGGAGCCACAACGCTCCAAATATACAGAGCTCTATAAATACACGGGTTGATTAACGTCCCTTTTATTGCGTAGGGATTTAAAAGTAATATTTTGACTTACCATTATCAGACTTTTTCTTCGCAACAATGATATTCCCGTTCTTCTCTATGCACTGGGCAGTTACACCGTTTATTTCCTTCATTCTGCTACAGTTCTTATTTTCTTTAGCAACAAAAAACACAGTGATTTATGATTTCGCGCGTGTTTACGGGCACGAGGAGTACGTTTGTAAAACTACCGTGGCAATGATAGTTGGAGCGATAACTCGTTTCGCGAAACGTTACGGCCAAGGTAACGTAATGGGTTATTGGAGAACGGATGTGAATTGTGAACCGATTGGAGCTTAACAAATCCGTGAAGTTAAAAGCGTCGAGCTCCTGCTCCGCTCGCGTTAAGCGTTGAAATGATCGGCCGAGTAACGGCCATTCTTATATTTACGTGGAAAACAATAAGTTAGTTGCATGTATATTGTGAAATTGATTTAATATTTCTTTTAACATTGGCTCGACAAAGTGACCACCGATGGTAAGCACACTATAGTCCAAAAACGAAAGCGACTATCAAAGGACGAAAATCTAGTGAGAGTCCAGCGTCATGTCGGCCCACATATACCACGACTGAAGGTCTCTAGATATATGAGGTACTGGATATACACAAGCTGATCCCGAAACACGACAGGAAAAGCGAGTCACTATGCCGGTCTTTACACTCATGTACTGTGGTCATGATCAAGTTCGGGTAATCGCCTACCACCACAATTTTTCACATTCATCATCATTTTTAGGTTCTTTCCCATCACTAGTTGTATGTAATATGTTTATTATAAGTCAGGCCGTAGGTTGTTTATTTTAAGCCGTGGTGGCTGCCGGCAGAATAGAATAGCACCCCCCTCTTCTTGCTGAGGTGTCGTAAAAGGCGACTAAGGTATCTCTTGAACACCGCAATTCAACCAGGTGTTTAGAGAAGGGAAAACTCGACCAAACCTGCATCCTGCTCCCTCCCGATCGTACTGGTTCTCCTTTCCATCGGGCCTGAGGGAGCTCGGACGAGAGAGTGCTTTTCTGGCAGCGCGTCCAGTTATGCACTTAAATATCTCCTGCGCAATTGACTGTTTCCGTAAACTGGACCTCGAATTTCTTAATCGGTGTTGAAACAGTCGCCGTGGCCGAAACCGGCTAGGACATCATCATAAGTCAGGCTTGCGCTTGACCTCAATCTCACCTGATGGAAAGTGATGACGAGGTCGTTGATGGAGCGCACTCACCTAACATATACCAACACATTCGTCGTTTGAAGGTTCCCATGCAGCAAGAAGCTGGAAAAACAGAGTCAGGAAGTGAACTCCACTTCTTGGCGGTTAGCAGCAAAAAAGAAGAAGCGAATCGCCTCGTGCGAGGAGCTGGAACGTCAACCACATACGTGTAAGGGTGATAGCCCATATGGCATCTTGTCGACTTATGGTAGAAGGGTACGGGGAAATTCAATTGTAAAACTCAGTTTATACTCAACTCATCTATACTAATATTATAAAGCTGAAGAGTTTGTTTGTTTGTTTGTTTGTTTGAACGCGCTAATCTCTGGAACTACTGGTTCGAATTGAAAAATTCTTTTTGAGTTGAATAGACCATTTATCGAGGAAGGCTTTAGGCTATATAACATCACGATGCAACTATTAGGAGCTAAGAATAATGGAAAATGTGAAAAAATGGGGAAAATTATTCATCCTTGAGGGCTTCCATTGCGTGCGCTGCGAAAACGGTTCAAGATACCAAAAATATATGTATGAAAGAATTATTCCTCTTGAAATGATCTAAAAAAATGTCCGCGACAGTATATGTCTATCTTTTAAGATTAAGTCACTAGAACCGTTTTTATGGTAATCAAATTTGGTCGAAATTAATGCATTATTTGTCTAGAGTTATATCAACGTAATAATATTAATCTTTATCCAAATAAATGTGTTGTTGATTAAGAGTATTTAATTGTAAACAAAATTGTCTTTGACATCACTTGAACATCTTAGAAGATATTACAAAACCTTATATAGCAAAACGACGTTTGCCGGATCAGCTAGTATAGTATAACCGATAATGAGCCGATGTCCATGCGCGATGACGCGAAATGTTATAGATTTGAATTCCAGCTTGTACATCTGGGTTTATCCAGATCACGTTTGGATTTAGGCACACCATTAAATAAATAAATAAATAAAAAAGTTCCCCAGGGAAGGAAAATATCGTGTGGTAACCTGCATGGCATCTAATAGAACTGTCATGTGTAATAGTGCCGTGAGAACGGCGATCAACTGCGCTACTGGTCACATGCACGATATATAAGCGCAAAGTGGATGCAGACAAATATATCTCTGCTCACACCGAAAGGAATATAACTTGACGATATATTTTATTATTTTAAGTTTGGGTTCAAATCGGGATCCGGAGGCAGGCTGGCATGATCACGGCGACTAACTACGAACAGTATTCTGGTATTTAATAGTTGCGGTCGGTTTTTCAACTACACTGTGGTTTTTTATATAAGTTTCATTAAATTACGTGGTTTAATTTTTACCTTGAGTAATATTAGTAGAACTCTAGTCAATGGAAGTTTTTGACACTCATAGCCGTGGATGTAAAGGCGCGCGTTGATACTGGCCGTTGCGACTCGACAGGTTATTTTAATTTCACACATTTTGCACTATTGTCGTTATCGTTTATCAAATGTTCATTTGTCTAGCACTATGGAGTAGTGTTTCTGTACAATTGTGAGAATTATCACCCTGTTATATTACATGTAAAAATTATTATAAAACACTCAAGGTTTAATATGTCTGTCGCTACGTCATCCATATAAGAGTGACGCTTTTATTGTTTTTTTTTAAACCGACTTGACACAGTGCCTGTACCATACCTGATGGTAAGCACGGTGCAGTCCAAAAAACGCCAACGACTATCGATAGGCAAGAAAAACCCGTCGGTAGTCACGGCGATCATACCGGCCTGCACAAATATCTATTCACCCTCCGTTTAAAAGATCCCATATCGTAGGATGGTGGGAGCACGCTCGCCGGAAGATCATTCCACAGCCCAACGACACGGCAAAAGAAGGGGTTAGAGAACTTCCTTGTCCTGGCCGGGATGTGAGATACCGTATAGCTGTGACACTGCAAACCTGCGCGCGTGGATCTATTCAGGAAGGTGGAACAATATTTATTAAGCTTAATAAGATTTTTAGTTGGGATTTTAAAAGCAATTTAATGAAATAAGCACTTATATGTAAATAACTAAAGACATTCACATTATAGAATACTTTTTATTAATTTATAAAGGATATCATATTACATAATACTACGACGAGTTTTTCGTTAAAACGCCCTAAACACACTTGAGCTAAAGAACAATTTTTTTTTGTAATACATCGAATATAATGATGATGTCCTAGCCGGGTTCGGCCACGGCGACTGTTTCAACACTGATTAAGAAAATCGAGGTCCAGTTTTCGGAAACAGCCAATTGCGCAGGAGATATTTAAGTGCATAACTGAACGCGCAGCCAGAAAAGCACTCTCTCGTCTGAGCTCCCTCAGGCCCGATGGAATGGAGAACCAGTACGATCGGGAGGAAGCGGGATGCAGGTTTGGTCGAGTTTTCCTTCTCTGAACACCTGGTTGAATTGCGTTGTTAAAGAGATACCTTAGTCGCCTTTTACGACACCACGGCAAGAAGAGGGGGGTGCTATTCTATTCTGGCGGCAGCCACCGCGGCTACGAATATAATAATGTATTCACAACACTCGAGTTATATTGCTTATTTAATTATTTATTTAGAAGAACACTTTCACACACCACATGAACAGTTGGCTGAGTACTTTCTGTGTTTGTCCCCGGGCGAGTTGGGTTTTCTGTAAGGGCCCACCAGAAGTTCGTGCTGTTGTTAATGGAACTTGTGTACTGCGGCATAATCTGGTTTGTGTGCTGAGCTATGGCCAAGTCTTCCCCCCGTGCCTCTCCCTCCAGTCTTTCGACGGAAGTATCCGGATTCGCAGGCTCGGAGAAAGCGAAGAGAGGGCAGTGCTGGCACCCCGGTGGTTTTAGTCGAGGCAGGTCTGACACACCGGGGGAAGTGGTCTGAGGGCCACTTCTCCTGACGGTCCGTAGGGATTTCTGGGTTAACAACAAAAAAGAAGACCACATTAACAAATACATACATTTAGAAGACATGAACGAGGTACATTACATATACGAATATATTTACTACTTGTACAGAAGGAAAGAAAAATTAAAATATGAGTAACATACGGCTAGGATCAGTAACAAAAAGAAAAACACTAATCTAATTTGAAAAAAAAACAAATATACACATGACAGAAGAAAAGAAAGAGTAAAGGAAAAAGCAGAAAATAATATGATACATCACTTGTTTACGTTACAGCGTAACGAGACTCAGATTTGGGTCCCGTGAGAAACACAAAGGAATCGTACTGGCCGACGGAGTTTTTTGCTGGCTAGCCGTCGACAACGAAAGTGATCAAATAGACCGACTAGTAACAAATTAAAAACATATTCAATATTACGCATTGTATGAGTAATATGGTGGCGGAAAAAATTGTGAATATTGCCACAAATCATATAATATTACAAAAGGAAACGAGATCATTAGTACGGGGAATCACCATTACCGAGGAAAAACCGCAAATTCTAACTCACCACTGACTCCTAAGCATAATTTTGTTGAATAACAAAATTTATACATAATGTTAAACGTCACACACGAGATTGCCAGCATGTGGGATATGGGTTCAACAATTATTGTCGCGATAGTCGTATTTACTAATGGGCTGATCGCAAAGAGCCTCGATTACGAACTTAAAAGACTCTCGCTTGATTGTTAAATCAAGGGGAAGATGCAGAAGAAGGTATTATTATTCGATGCGGCGCGCAATGTGAAGAGAGTCTTCACTCTGAGCTCCTAACTACCAGTGGCTTGGGCTTCAGATCAGGTCTCCGTAGGTCTACATGTTTTTATATTTTAAAATTGATATTTACATATTGAACAAACGCTATATAGATGTCACCACTGTAGACTCGGAATGTGATTTAAATAAAACAAATAGTTGCTATGTCGCTACTCATCCTTTATTAAATATTGTGGCAGAGTATTGAATCGTGTGTTACAAAACAATAGCGTGATTCAATACTCTGCCGGTGCCATCTCTTGAATAAATAAAAAACTATAAATGATACATTCTCAATTCAACATCCCGCCCACCATGGACAAAATATGGACCAACCGCCTACCTTGCCTTATTCATTACATATCTAATTGGAATCTTGTTTAACTCCAATTAGCCTTATCAATATTTTTTTTTTATGCAATTGCCTACACTAAACTTGACCTTGAATTGCATTGCAACTGCTCCACGAGAAACAATATTACTAACAAGACAAGAACTCCTCACCTTACCCTGTAATGGGACGCATCTCTGACGAAAGGTTAATATTTTGTCCATTTTTATACAACTTTTTAACAAATTTTTAGTTGTTCTGACACTGATGCGGACGCTGCCGCTATTAACTTAAAACTATTATCTTATTGAAATAGTTGCTATTGTGTAACTGACAGTGTACACAATTTTGACACGGGCCTTTTAATTTGCGATGTTTTACATTTTAACCTACCAACACGGGTAATTCTGTCTAATTCAAGTAGTTTTAAACGATTATTGTGGTCATCTTCTAAAACCAAACAATTAAGACTCTCTGTATACTCATCCTTCTTACTTGCTTCGATGTTTGTTTGTTTGGTATCAACTGATTGCTTATAAACTAAATCGTGGTCAGTTGGCACATCTTTAAAATGGAGTAACGAATGGTGCTTTCTTTTACACATCCGACATCTAGTTGGTAACCGACAATTATATACCACGTGACCCGGCCTGAGACAATTAAAGCATAATCTGTTGGATTGGACAAAATTACGCCGTGAAGTTACGACTTTAGTGCTAAATTTTTTACAATTACCAAGTTTATGATCAGCCTTACAGAATGCGCACGACAAATTAGCTACATGAAGTGTTTTGACAGGATCATTTTTTGTAACAATATTTTTAGACGATTTATTGTCTAAAAATTCTAGTGAGCGAAACCTTTGCTGTAAAAATTGGCGAAACTGCTCTAACGTAGGTATTTCTCCAGAATTTTCGCTAATTTTAGCTTCCCATAATTTCCGAGACTCTGAATCTAATTTTAAACTAAGTATATATACCACAATGATGTTCCAGCTGTCAACATTAATTCCCAAATTTTCAAGAGCATTCAAACAATCGTTACTTGTGTCCAATAATTTTCTAATCAATGAAGCTGACTCGCATGATAGGGTTTTTTGATTAAGTAAATTCTCTAAAATACTATATACCATATATTTTTTATTGTTGTAACGATTATTTAACTGTTCCCAAGAAGTCTGATAATTTGAGCTACAAATAGATATATTTCTCAGGAGTTGATCGGGTTCTCCTGTTAAATGATTTTTTAAATATTGAAGTCGCTGAACATTATCTAAGGATTGGTTATTGTGAATCAGTGATAAGAATAAATCTCGAAAAGAGACCCACTCTGAATACTGCCCTGAAAACATTGGTAAACTAATTTTTGGTAACTTTACATTGCAAGATCGTGTCTGTGATGCATTTTGAGAACTTTCTCTTTTACACAACTCAACCAATGCATCTCTTAATTCAGTTTTGAAGTCCAAATATAAATCTTCAGTAGCCTCGAACATATTAGACGAACCATAGTGCGATTTATTGTACTCAGGTTCTTTTATTTCGCTTAATATTTTATGATGCGTATTACAAAACAATGCCCACTGCGATTCCAAATTCTCCAACCTCACTTCGACATAAGACGTAGATATCCGATCTTTGGGTGATTTTTTAAAGTTAGACCTCGCTCGTGCTATCGCCGTATTAGTCTCTACTTGTATTCTATTATAAACTTCCATCTTTCTTAGTTATCAATACAAACAGTTCACACAAATGCAATGTTTCTCAATAACCTCTTGATAAATGGAAGTAACAACAGTCGTGATTTTTTTCTTAGTCGCTGTAAAGTTGCGTATTTTAAATTTTCTAAGTCTTTGTAAGGATTTGTAACTTCATAAAATTTGGGCATAGGTTCCCCGTCACTTCACTTTTTCGCTAAATATTCTAAGTTCAGGTAAATTACTTCTAATTCTTCAATTTTAGACTAAATTTTCTAAGTTCAAGTTAACTACTTCTAATTCTTCAAAGTTATATTGTTTATTAGGATAAGGTTCAATATTCAATACTCATAAACACACTCACATACGATGACACTTGTTTAATTACCACCGCTCCGTCAGGTGGCGCCACTGCTGACTTGATCTTCACCAGGATGTATCTTGTATCTTCACTTGAATCTCCACTCGATGATTGCGCCACGGCTGACTTGATATTCACCAAGATATACCTTGTATCTTAACTCGAAGATTGCGCCCCGAACAGCGATCCACTGCCCCTGGGTGCGCCGCTGACGCCAAAAAAGGTTCTCGGGAACCGAAGCACTCGGTACACTCACTTAACCGGAACAAAAACCCGACTTCGAAGGACCATGAACAAACGCTATATAGATGTCACCACTGTAGACTCGGAATGTGATTTAAATAAAACAAATAGTTGCTATGTCGCTACTCATCCTTTATTAAATATTGTGGCAGAGTATTGAATCGTGTGTTACAAAACAATAGCGTGATTCAATACTCTGCCAGCGCCATCTCTTGAATAAATAAAAAACTATAAATGATACATTCTCAATTCAACACATATAATATTTTATATGTAAATATCAATTTAAAAATATAAAGGTGTTGTAAATATGATGAATAAATAAATAATACTAATAACAAATCATCACGCTATATCTATTTTTGGGGGGAAGGGTAGAGGGAGATGTGAGCATGAGAGCTAGGGAACGGATATCAGGTTTGGCTAAAAGGTAACACGACATTAATTGACTGTTAGACGGTACGAAAACCGCCGGATAAGTTTGTTATTTATATAAAAATAATAACCATATATCATGATGCTATATCCCACTCAGGGTGAGCTCTGCATACATTAATAGCAGTATCTACTTTACGCTTAATATCGTGTCCAACGTGGAGCCGCTGGTCGCCGTTTTCAGGGCACTAGTACATATAACATTTCAATTCGATGATTTTAGTCATTTTTGCTCAGAAAGCCGTGGAGGTACAAAGTTGAAATAAAAAAAAACAAAAAAGTCTGTGATAAAATGTGGCCCGGAAAAAAAACACACATCAAAGTCAATGCAATCAAAAGTTCTGTGCGATAATGTTGTATTTTTTGCAGTTTATACTTTTTGCAGTTTTCGCTAGGGGATCAAAACTTTTAGGCGGCACACTTTAGGGAGTACGCTGAGGCGAGAGCGGTGCGTGATGTGTTCCCGCACACTGCTCCAAAGACATTAGCCTAAAGCAAGGTTAAGGGTGGCCTTTTACAAGCCTACCCGCATTAGTAGGGGAGGCCTGCAGAAGGCCCGACGTTGGCAGAAGCCGAGGAACTAACTTGTCGTCATCTTACTCTTAGCCCCTACAGATGAGCACGAGAAACAGCCTGGTGGCTTTACTCGGTAAAAGCCCTATACACCGGGGCCGATGTCATTGACGGTAACTTTGACGATTCATGAGGATTTTTCATTAGGAAAAAAGGGATAAAACTTATAGGGTACCTTGCGTTGACTTAGAAGAATAAAAATAGACGATAGATTGTATATCTCAAGTATAAGAAAAAGGTCAAATGAAATGAAATGAAATATATTTATTTTCACCACAAACTAACAAAATACTAAAAATTCAAAAGCAGTAACATTTCTGTTACAAGACAACAACATACAGAAACAAAAGAAATCAGTAACAATATAACAAAAAACATTTTTTTTTCTATTGTTTTTTTACTCTTGCTAAAAAAGACCGCCTCCTATATCAATATACGATAGCCATTTACCAACGGCAAAATCAAGTGTGTCCCTACATCTTTTTTTTTTACTTGGGGAAAATCCTCATAGGACCGTCTTAGCCGCACAGGGGGGTTGCGCGACCGAGGTGTGTCGGACTTGTACCGACTAAAAACCCCAAGGTGACTTCTTCTGCGCATTGACGGGGACTGCGGGACCTGTAATCAATTGTGTCCCTATATATGGTTTAACTTTCTTTTAGCACAAAGTAACTTTCGTAGAATATTTGTACGGAACCCACGTTACGTAACTCGCACTTCTCCGGTTTTATAATCCTAATTTTTCTCAATTTTACTAAGAAAAGTGAATATATTAAAAATGAATCGTTAATCGACCTTCAGCCACCCACCAGAGGTCAATAGACAGACGGCCATTATTATTATATAACCAGTGACCGTGAAACGTAACGTAACAATGTTTTAGGAAAAAGTGATTGTACAAATTGAACCATAAATTTCGGTCAAGCGCAATGCTAATATAGTATAGAATCAACTGACATAGTTCAATCATTAATAATCAATGATTCAAACTGTATTTTATATGTTCCTGTTTTATCATTCGTTGCCCAGAGCTTGTAATATAATAAACGTATGAATGCATCCAAGTTACAGCGCCATCTAGGGTATGAAATTTATTACGTGCTCGTTTTCAAAAATTCAACAAACAACAAGACAATGACAATTGAAGAATTACTTAACCTTGTTCCACCCTCCCCCTTCCGTAGTAGAACCACGTGTGCGGGTTTACGGAATCACAGTTATACGGAACTTATATACCGGCTAGGACTGAGAAGTTCTCTAACTCTTAGTTTTGCCGAGTCGTTAGGTTATGGAATGGTCTTCTGGCGAGCGTGTCTCCACTGTCCTACGATATGTTCTTAAATTATTTCATGACTCTGATTTTCATTAAGGGCTTCGACGTTGTCTCTCATTGATATAATAAATTAAACGATACTTTATTAAAGTAAATTAACTATTATATTTTGAGGTTATAGGTCCATTCCCCGAATTGGATCGAGATGAAGTATAAAGACCGTTATAGTGACTTGTTTCGGTATGTCGCGTTCGGGTTCAGTTTGCGTATATCCAGTTGTTCCTATAACTACAGACCTTTCCTGGTGGTATATGTGGGCCGACATAGAGTGACGTATGCCAACAGATTTTCGTTCTTTGACGGTCTTAGTCGTTCTTGGACTACAATGCACCTTAGGGAAGTACAGCACTTCCCTAAGGTGCAGGTGCAACTTAGTTGATCCAGTATAACTACTATATGTCGCTAAATTTATATTCAAATGCAAAAGCGCATAAGAATAGGCCTTTTTGAATAAAATTATATTTTGTTTCAGATTAAATCGATAAATTAATAAAAAGTAATCAAAAAAGGCCTCGATTTAAATTCATTGCCGTTACCTTGCAGTTTTTGAGGTCACCGTTTTACAAATATTTTTGACTTTAACAGACCTTTTGATTTTTCATTTGTTTTGTTATTCTGTCGATATTATGACGACACAATACCTAATGTAAAGCGTGGTGCAGTCTAAAAAGAACTTCCGTTTACAAAAGTAAAGTTATTTTTAATGTATATATATTGTAATTTTTGTATTATAATATAATTTAAATTTCATTCAGATAAACCTCTAATCTCACTAATAAAATAACACTATATATATATTATTATTTTTATTCGCGATTAAATTTATAATTTTTATCATTTAGATCATTGATTCTCAAAGTGATCTATATCGACACCCAAGGGTCGACGTTAACATTTCAGGGGTACACGTAAACGAAAAAAAAGTTGAGGAGCGATGTGATGCAAACCGAGGTCGACGATAGTGCTTCCCATGTAAACAGGTCAAGACTTTTATTTTCGTTTCCCTTCAATCGAATAAGGAATAATCTACTTACATAGATTATTATTGTTTCGTATTTACCCGAAAACTTAGCATATAGACTGAGTGTCATATTATTTGATATATAATATTGCTAGCGAATTAGTTATATCTCATAAAGTAGCGCAAGTTAGCAAGATATTTATGGTAGCAGTCATAGATGGGCCTTGGGTCTGGCTGCTTTGGACTCAATTGATCGCCGAGCTCGGCGACTCATTGCCGATGAGGCTCTTACGTCGCGTAAACTACTCAGTTTGGAACACCGGCGTAAAGTGGCTTGCCTTTCAGTTTTCTATAGACTATACTCTGGAGAGTGTGCGGCTGAGTTGTATGATTTAGTTCCACCCTCCCCCTTCTACTATAAATTGACGAGACGCCGTGCTGGTTTGCACCCTTCTGTGGTTGACATTCCTGCTGCTCGCACTAAGCGATTTGCCTCCTCCTTTTTGCTGCGTACCGCGAAGGAGTGGAACTCGCTTCCTGCGTCAGTGTTTCCGGCGTCTTATGACATGGGAATCTTCAAACGTCGAGTGAATCGGTATTTGCTGGGTGAGCGCGCTCCATCGTCGGCCTCATCATCACTTTCCAGCAGGTGAGATTGA
Organism: Automeris io; assembly: GCA_036320925.1. Taxonomy (NCBI): domain Eukaryota; kingdom Metazoa; phylum Arthropoda; class Insecta; order Lepidoptera; family Saturniidae; genus Automeris; species Automeris io. The sequence continues at coordinate 8,731,078 of JAUDJH010000023.1, read as the reverse complement.
GGTCAGGCGCAAGCCTGTATGTAATAAAAAAAAACATGTAATCAGATTGATAAAAATGATTACTATTTACATTTTACGTTTTTTACCATTAATATGACTGCATTTTGCTCATCTATGTTTTAAACAGTACAGAATCCCAGATTGCATACACATAATTACTTAATGCTTTAAATGGATTTAATCATGATTACAGAGCAAGATAATTAAAATTACGATTACATTTGGAATCGTTAATTATTAATCAGATTACATTTTGGCCATCCCTGGTCGCAATAGATTTTGAACTTGAAGAAACTTGCATATACAATGATAAATCATGTGCACAATAGGACTTGAAATTACACTAACTTGTTCAATTCATCCACTAATGAATACAAACGTGACCCTCGTCTATAAAATAACCTTGTATTTACTAGAAATAGAATAAAATCTAGCTTCATTGAAGTTTTAGAACCCGGAAATTTGACTGTGTTAGAAATAATAAAACAGACTTTTTTCATTATTTTTTATTTAGGAATTTTAAGATTTTTTGTTGAATCTGACTATTCCGCGCTGTAACCATGGCTGTTACTAAATAATAAAATTAAAAAGAAATAAAATACATACAAATATTTCATTAAGTGGACCATATGGTGCAAAAAAAAAACTAAATAAATAATTACGTGAAACCTAACGAAATAATATATTTTGAAATTAATATACATATACAGTGCAAACTCTTTAAAACGACCCTCAAAGGAGAGAAGAAAAATCTGTATTAGAAAAAGAAAGTTTTATACCCTTACTTGCCATATTTACAGTTAGTGAGTAACTAAGAATATGATAACGTATAGATAATCCATGACTCCTACTAACAACAGTCAACACGTGCAAGCAATCCCTATTTGTAAACAAAAGAACGGATTTCGGCACCTTAAAAGTCATCTTAGCTTAAAAAGTACATTATATTATTAAATTGCTGTCGTTATTGAGAGTGGGTGTAACGCTATATAGAGTGTATCATTACATAGAAAACAAGCTAAACCCACCAAAGCGGAGTGATATCTACGCTTTAGGGAGTTTGTCGTTAAATCGAGTGACGTTACATGGAGATTACACTGTATATTATATATTTTCGTTATTATTAACGTTTCGCAGATAGTTGGTCCAATTCTATTGCTACAGGCGTTTATGAGTCAACGACTTAGTTCAAAACAGCCCTAGTATAGTAATTGATAATAATAATAACATAACCTCACGCTATATCTCTTTCGAGGTGAGCAGAGATACATTACTGGCTGTATCCGCTTTGCGCTTGTATGTCTTCCCTAACGTGTACAGTGGCGCTGCTGTTTGCCGTTCTCACAGCACTATTACATACGAAATTTCTATTAAATACCACGCGAGTTTCTCACGATGTTTTCCCTTAACGGTGAGCATATATGGTTTTAATCCGTACTTAATATGGAAAGGCCTAGTTGTACGTGCTACTCCCACCCCTCCTCCAGAGAGGCAGCCTCAACTGGGCCTTTTGTTCCCTGGGCGTCTGGACGAATTTAGTTTTCCAGGCCCGGGTGTAGCAATCATAGGGGCACCCCGGGGGTTTTTAGTCAGTAGGAGTCTGACACACCGGGGTCGCTACCCTCACAGCGGCCCTGATGGACAAAAAAAGTTGTACGTGCTGGGGTTTGAATCTACGATCATTCGCGTTGTCGCGCATGGTTACCGATTCCCAATCCACTAGGCCACAAAAACCGACCAAAAAATGAATAGCCTGTAATAATGACATTTCCGATTTATTCATATAATAATTGAAGAAAATCTTCATAGGCCCGTCACAGCCACGTTAGGTGGGGGTGGCGTTTCGTCGATCGATATGTGCCGGATTGGCACCGGCTAAAAACTCCTACTCCTAGTTGACTACTCCTATGCATCGACGAGGACTGTGGATCCTGTAATCAGTTCATAGACAATCCATCAATTAATTTATTGCACTCCACAATGTATATTAATTACTTTTTTTTGTTACAATTATGGACCCTGCTGTGCATAGCATTCATATAGGTAGAAAAGAGAGGGGGTTTCAATATTGTTAGGGAAATATAAAAAAAACATACAAACATGTATTAGTACATGTCACATTCTATATCTTACATCAGAGAAGGGCAAAATCTAATCTGATTAATGATGCCGATTTCAAAATGTAGTCGTAATTTTAATTTTCTTGCTGTGTAATCATGATTAAATCCATTTAAAACATTAAGGGAATTATATATGTGTATGCAATTGAGGATGCTGTAGTGTTTAAAACAGATGATCAAAACACAGTCATGTTAATGATGAAAAACGCAGAATGTAATCGTAATCGTTTTCAGTAATCTGATTACATTTCGCCCTTCTATGTCTTACATCTACGTATTCACGAGTATACGCATATTACACGTCCCCACAAACATAAACTATACCACATTTTTTCTTTTTTAAATATATATTTTTATTTATTTATATTCACGATTATTATATCATCTATAGTTTATCTTTTAGATACTCATCTAAAGTATAATATTATAACTTTTCTCAATAACCAGTCACGACGCAAATAACATAATCACTCTGTAAACAGAAAAAAAAATGAAATAATTTATTTCACAACATTCTTATCTAAATAGAATTAGTTTTAAATTATTAAGTGTATTGCTCACATAAAAACTTCTAAATGTTTCCTTTCGTAATATCCTTTATTTAACGATCAAATCAGAGATATTTTTAAACCATAGTTCTAAAATTAATTCCGATTAAATAAATTCTGCATGGGTAATATGTTACAAGAATATTGAAACGGCTATTAAATATTTAAATTAAAATAAATTTTTAAAAATTATACATTATTGCGACCAATATTCTGAAATTAAAATATCTTCGAAATATGCTTACATACAGGAAATTCCACGTATAGTGCGTAAATAGAAAAACAAGTTACATACGATGTGATATATATAAATATACAAATGTAAAAGAAACATAGTAGCTAACAGTAGAACAAACGCATACTATAGAATCTATATAAATTCCCTGTCCTATTAGATTAAAAGGGATTTTGACGAGAGGGCGCTTTTGCGCAAAGAATAGCATTTTCGCACGAAATATATCCTGACTACCTCCGAATATATTCTTCAGCGAACTCAGCTTCGCCGAATTTAATTTGCTTGCTTTTTTTGTAATCATGATTAAATCCATTTAAAACATTAAGGAATCATAAATGTGTATGCAATCTGGGATTCTGTAGTGTTTAAAACATAGATGAGCAAAATAAAAAATAAAAATAATAAAATTATTTATTCGACAAACAACTACAAGACAGCACATTAAAAATCAGCTGACATCCAAACTAGGACACCCTGTATCTTGGATGTCAGCATATTTCACACAAATTTGTTACAGTTTTTTACTGCTGCGTAGCACCAATCATAACTCAAAACAATACAAAAACAACATTACATACCAAACAACAGACTATACAAACAAAGTGAATAACAATTACAAAAGAATGTTAATATTAAAGCCCAAGCACATCTATACCTGCAACAGTTCCTCAGTATCATTATATTTTAGATTCGACAACCAGTCTCTCAGCTTTATCTTACATTCGAATTTTGATAAGTTCAAGATATTTAATTCATGATTAACCTTATTATAAATCCTTGAACCAAGAACCCAAAATTGTTTCTCAGCAAAATGGGACTTGTGAATCGGCATATGGCAAACATATCTCATTCTGCGAGGTTTTCTTTTGCTATCTGTCCCTATAAGGACCACTCTATGTTTTCGGAGGACAAATTTCGAGACAAAGAGCTGTCTTACTGTTAAAACTTGACATCTAGAATATAACATCTCAGTAGGAAACGCTAAAAAATGCTGTCATATTAATGGTAAAAAACGCAAAATGTAATCGTAATTGTTTTTATTAATCTGATTACATTTTGCCCATCTATGGCTATAGCTAACAGGTGTGTTTACCCTCCGAGGCGCAGTTCCACTCCGACGCAGCCTTGAGTTTCTTTTGGCGTTTCTTCTCAAGGTAGTCGCTTCCGAAACGCTGGTAGATCACCGTTAGGTTTGTTTCCAAGCTGACCGCCCAAGTCATAGTTTGTGCTCACAGGTGTGCCCTTGCATTGCCATCCAACCCTTGACTCGCTGACTGAAGTTAAAAAGACCTTTCCCGGGCAACACCATAAAAAAGATATAAGATTATCTAGTGGAATACTTCTTTTTGAGATATATTTTCGTCTTTTTTGCATCACTGATTTCTGTTAAAGCTGTATCAATCTTTAGATTGAAAATACAAAAAAATCACAAAGATTTATCTTTTGTATGTGCATCAATGATTTAGAGATTTATTGAGAAAACGTAAGAATTACTGAGATTTACTTAAATCTTTTTAATTAATCAATCCAGAGTGTTGAGATGTTATTTGACATTCGTGTCATTAGCTTGTCAAAAGTCTACAGTGTATATTTTTTTACATAATTCTATATTATGAAAAATTATACAGTTATATTTACAGGTCTAGTACCTAGAATTCTAAAACGTGAGATCATCAGAAATACTTACTCTCTAACTCTCTTTCTCTCTTACTTACCTGTACTTTGTGTTGTAATTTACTGCGAATATCAATAAAAAAGATTATACCCATTTTTTTCTTTCGCGGTGAGTAGAATTACATCTGCGTTAGTGGCTGCATCTTGACGATATATTAATTCTGAAAGTTTGTTACCATTTTCAAATCTAAATCTCTATTAATTCCATAACTCGCACATATAAATTGAAATATCACAAATTGAATTCCTTAATATATAAAACATATATAATACATAAAACATATGCATTTTAATAAATAAAACATATAAATTCAATTAATTTAATATCCAATTCCGTCCAATATTTAAAACATGCTGCCAGATGAAAATTTATGTTCTGATTGTAAGTTGGAACGTATCGAAGAGATATGGACATCTTTGTTACTTAATTGGGTGAGTAATACGTTGTATACGTTAATATGTTCATTTTGTATTATTTTTCCTCTAATGCCTTTGATACTTTGGCCTTGAAAAATTTGTGTGCATCATATAATACTTGATCGATCTGTGTGTGTGTTTAAATTTAATTTAACCGCCTGAGGTAGAAGCCGTCTTGAGTATTTTAATGTACAACAGCGACACGAATTGACGTCAAAACAAACGACCCAAGCGACGCGCTCTCCACAATACCAAACAAGAAAAATCTCCAATTACTCACAGCACAATGACGTTTGAACATCCAGTCACTATCCAGACCCATAATACTAGTCCAGACAACAAGACCAACATACCTAGATGACCAATATAATGATAAATCAGCAATTATCCGATTAGCAACAACAACAAAAAACACGACCGCTCGCGCTCCTGATTTAGACGCGAATCCGTTTGTTTTTGATCAATGGGTGTTCCTAGTGACGGAACACGTTGCAGAAACGTGATCTTTAACTCCGGGTCTCATTAGAAATCTCACTATCACGCAACGAGGTATGGAGAGGACTATTCTTAAGGTTTCTCTACCTGATCAAATCAGAAATGAAGAAATCCATAGACGAACGAGAGTTATCGATACAGTTCAGCAGATTAGTAAATTGGCATCGCGGAGTGCAGTGCGTATAGATCATAGAGCAGATGGTCGATTTAGGAGTCGAAGCTGCTCGCGTCCGTAGGCTTTACCCTAGTTTCCCTACACGTGATTCCTGGGTGGTGCTATACGAGCATTAGCGATTTGGTAGGGCGTCGGTGCCCGTCTGGATCGCGACCACAGTACATGGGTGTAAAGCCCGTCATAGTGATCAGTTTCGACTTGTCGTGTTTCGGGATCAGCTTGTGTATATCCAGTAGCTCATATACCTAGAGACCTTCAGTCGCGGTATATCTGGGCCGACATGACGATGTAGACTATCAATGGATATTTATCCTTTGATAGTCGCTTTCGTTTTTGGACTACATTGTACTTACCATCAGGTACTCTGTAGTCACTATGTCGAGCCAGTGTAAAATTAGAAAAATAAAAAAGATCTCAAGTGGAAACCACGTACTGGCAAGCGCAATTTGGGACGTCCACCTACAAAGGGGACATAAGACCTAAACCAGATCACAGGAGGGCGTTAAATGCAAGCCGCTTCCTATCGGTAATTCTGTAATAAAATAAGGCTATTTCCAACAGTGGATGTAATATGGTTGATGAGAATGATAATGAAATTAATGCTTGTGTGTATTGATAGCAATGCCACTTTTTGTATCTAACTGGGTTTCAATAAGTCCATGATCTTAGTGACGGTTGAACTGGTTATCCTAAAAGTATATTTCGGCTTCTGGCAGTCGCGCATCCCAGCAGCGGCTGCCAAGCTCTGATAAACAACTCGGTAAGAATTTATATATAAAGGCACCTTACAACCAACGCCTTGCAAGGCGACTGCTAAAATCCTATTCATACCTTTACCATACATCCAACCAGTTACAGTGATTTTATATTATGCCAAGTAAATGTATGAACTTCCTTTATCAGATAAATAAATGTGTATTGCTGGACACGAAGATAACAAGACTGGAGGCGAAGATTTTATTAAAAATCATACAGAAATACAATAATGATATAAATGCGGATGACATTTATGAAGCAGTACTAAATACTCATGATATTGAGCAATTTTTAATGTACAAGTACCCTATACTTAGACTGAGGTAATGTAACGGTGTATCTTTTAGTTTTTGAATGAATATGTAGCTTATAGGTTGATAGCCTTAGAATTAAGAAATGTAGAGAAAGCTTTTACAAACGACAATAGTTTAACTATTTCTATTCTTAAATAGAACTCTATGAAAATTACTAAATTCCATGTTGAAACTACAGGTTTGTAATATTTTTACATAACTTACTTTTAGGTACTCTACTGAAGAAAAAGATATAACCAAAAATTTGTATATAATGACGTCAATACTTCTGTTCCATTGTTGCTGCAACTCTAAAGTCGGTGAGGCTGATGTAGATATATGTAAAAACCTTAGTGTACCGGAACAAGAATTAATACTCAAATTTTGCGAAAATCTCAATGATATGGAAGTGACTGTCAGTAATGTTGAATGTGCAGTCAAAGGTAAGAAAGCTATTTCAGATTTCAATGACAGATTCATGAGTCACAATCTAAATAAAAAAAGATTATTCTTAAAACTTAATGATGAAACCAGGTAGTAAATTTGAACACAAATTAGGAACGAGTAAATTTAAATAAGTCTGGTAAGGATAATATATGATAAAAGTAAAAGGAGTTGTTAATGACAGGATGTCTCAAATGTGAGTTTATATATTTTGTAAAGTGTACTGTATGAACGTAGTGTGTCTGAAACAAAAACAACAAAGGATTAATTTTGCACATAGGATACACAGAACAGTAGGTTAATTAAAATAGAATAATAGTAAAAGAAAATTAACCTGTGCCGTGATGATACGTGAAAAAGAAGTCAGCTCAGCCTATTCTCGGTGAGATGTCCAGCGGTGATTTTCAGCTGATACTCATTTGGTACGTCAACGTGCAGGAAACACCAAAGAAGGGAATAACAGAATATAGATACGCACTCCTAGAGATTACGTCAAAGTGTAGAGAGTTATATGCCCACTATTCTCGCAATGCTATAATTTGATGTATATGGGGGTTATATCAATTCTACTCCGATGCAGCCTTGAGTTTCTTTCGGCGTTTCTTCTGAATGTAGGGGCTTCCAAAACGCTAGTAGATCGCCGTAGGCTCTTTGCCTGGTTGGCCGCCCAAGTCGAGGTCGAACCCATAGGAGTGCCCTTGCGTTGCCACCCAACCTATAAATTCGTTGCCTGAGCAGCTTCTGTGCTCGCTTCCTAAGCCCAGTTGAGTTGTGAAGGTCTGTCCCGGCCAATCAACATTCGTCCACATAAAAAAGGCTATATCAATATGAAGTCTGGCTCTTGCGAATCCAGCACCGTGGAGCGTTTTTAGGAGTGCATCATGTTTTGTGAGTGCGAGAGTTTCACAAAAAGATGATTTGGCAACTGAGCCCATAAATGATTTTGAAATATTCGAAATTTTCGCTGCTGAATGATGCGCCAAGTGTTCCTTCCAATCGGAAATAAATTAAGAAATCGAACAGACCGGTACAATATAGCGCAAAACCGAAATCTTGTTGACCAATGCTATCAAGAATGATGAGCGTGATAGATAATCAGTCGATAACGATTAGAACATTTCAATATAATAGAAACATGCAAATAATTTAAATATGTTCAGAACATCATTGAATTCGTGCAAATTTAAATTGGTGCAAGATTTAAAATCTACACAGTATTCTAAACTGAGACTTGACTTCATAAATCAGGCAATTAAGTGATAGGTAACATTAACAAGTCTCCACCCAGTTCTGAGTTTATCTCTTTGACCTTTTGCTGTGGGGTTATCTCAGATGTTAAATTAATGCAAATAACCTGACTTTCATGGAGAATATTAAAGAAAACATCCGTGAAGAAGTAGCACCATCTCAAAGTCACCATAAGAAGTTTTAATATTCGCTTAAATGAGTCCTACGAACACGCTGGTTTACATTTGAGCGATAATATTTTTAACAATTTTATTCCTAGACTGTGTATTTTAATACTTGATATACAAGGTGTCTCAAAAGAAAGTTCACATTTAAATCTTTTTTTAATAGAAAAGTCTTAGGTTTATTGAAAAAATGTTTATTTTATATTGAAGTACACTGTTTGGGAATTTATTTTTTAAAAATAACATCGTCCATATGTAAACCGTTGTGCTCTCGGCATTCATTTAGTCGGGCACTAAAATTGCCTATGACAGCTCGGCAGGTAGTCTCTGTGATGGCTGCCATTTCATGACGGATATTTTCTTTTAATTGTTCCAGGGAAGTCGGTTTATTAGCGTAAACTTTTGATTTGACATAACCCCACAGGAAAAAATCCATAGGCGTTAAATCGGGACTCCGTGGAGGCCAATTTATGTCTCCTCGCCTGGAGATTAATTTGTTCGGAAAAATTTCTCGAACTCGAGGCAGAGATCTGTTGGACGTGTGTGAAGTTGCTCCATCCTGCTGGAACCATGTTCTTTGGTTGTAACCAGGAAAGTTTTGCAGTTGGGGTACGAAAAACTCGTCTAACATCTCCACATAACGCTCTGAATTCACTGTGAGTGTGCGTCCCCTTCCATCTTCAAAAAAGTAAGGGCCGATAATTCCTCGCGCCGACATGGCTGCCCATACGGTGACTTTGGGTGAATGTAGCGGTTTCTGATGTTTTTGTTTTGGGTTGGTTGCACTCCAGTAACGAAAATTTTGCTTGTTTACATGCCCATTTAGGTGAAAATGGGCTTCATCGGAAAACAAGATGTTGGTGAACGTTGGAAAGCGCTCAATCATCTGATTTACGAAGGCAAGCCTCTGACCAGCATCTTGAGGCTTCAGTTCTTGCACTAACTGAATTTTGTACGGGTGCAGCTTTAAATCTTTGTGTAAAATGCGGCATAATGAAGATCTGTGCACATTTAAAGCAACAGCACGCTTCCGAATCAAGAGGTTTGGATCATCTCGAATAGACTGAGTAACACTGTCCACGTTTTCGGCTGTTCTTGATGTTCTTGGCCGCCCAGATTTTGGTTTCTCCAGAGTTGACCCATTCTCTTCAAACTTCTCAACCCATTTTGCAATGAGTCGAGTGCTAGGCGCATCATTTAAGTGACGAATATGTCGAATACTGCAGAATTTTCTACGCGCTACAGTCGCCGAATTACCGTTTTTGTAAAACTCACGTACGGACAACGCACGGTCCGCACCAGAGAAACGCTCCATAGCGACTAAATTCCCAAGAGCCAGACTACCGACTGACATACCCCCCGCGTCCCTCAGAATAGTTGCTTTCGCGTAATAAGATAAGCAAATGTGAACTTACTTTTGAGACACCTTGTACATATGTTTCTTAAAATAAACAGCTACCTTTTTTTATTAGATCCACTATTATAAATATTTTTTTCTTTTTAGATACATAGTAATTTAGTTTCTTACAATATTGGCTTAAATTAGAATAGTTTTTGCAGTGCTTAAGGTGGACATTCAGATGTTCTATAATTTCAATAAATTACGTATTACAATTATGATTGTTTATATGACACTTATGATTGTTTATTTGACACTGAATTAAAGATTCGTTAACATCACTCATAAATTCACTCCCTACCTACATAAAAACACAAATGGATCGAACATCGAGTCGTGTTAGGTGTTTGTAGATAATATTGATTTATTTTTAAATATATTAATTTTAGCTATGAATTACATAAAATGTTCGCAGGCGATTATTGTGGTTGTTAAAAAAACACCTGATATATTTTAATTTATATCTTGCTAACTGGAAACCTGAATATCTAGTTCTAGATTTTGTATCGTGATTTTTATGTTTATGGATAACGATTAAAATTGCAACAAAGTAGGTAAATATTTCACTATTTCGATTTATATTTACAAAATTTAATAACATATATAAAATCTTAATTGCAGACGCATTTGAAGCTGTATTAAGCGAAAAATACATTAAGTCAGTTTCAAGCGAAGGAAACAAGTACAAGATTTGTACAGTTGATTCAATATTATCAGTTTCATTAATACCATCAATTGATTCTGCATCTAATGCTACTTTACTAGCCGATAACTCAGACAAAGGCCACAATATAAAGTTTAATTATTCAGTAACAATATTGCCATCAGTAATAACTGATGCCTCGAAGTCTTCTGATTTAGCGTCTGATGCTAATACGGTAAAGAGTGATGTGTGTAGTGCTAGCAGTGATGTGAAAAACTCGGAAACATTTGTGTCGCAGAAATTAAGTGTATACAATGTGATCAGTAGAAATGAATTCAAAGAAGATCCCAGTGATTTTAGTAAGCTTTTTGTCAATAATTTAACCATTATTACTTAATCGTTTGTAGTTTTAGCTACCGAACAGAGTGCATAATATCGGCTTAAATCGGAAAACTAATGTTCAATGGCGTGAAACGAATTAAGTCACTCAAATCGTTGCTACTCTGCTTATTTATCCAAATGATCCATTAGTATATTCCTGCTGTAGAAATTAATGTAAAAATGGAAAAAAATATATTATTTTGGAAACATACTGCGTTACCGTGGGGTAATGAAAAGGTCAAAAGTCTTTTAAATAAAGCTTTATAATCAAAATAGATAGAAATAATGTCTGTTTAAAAAACATTGGTTGGTTAACAAAGAAGTAGTAAGACAAAATGACGATGGACAGGCCTCTTACCGGTGATCGTTGGAGTAAAACCCTCGCGGATTGGTGTCAACTCTAAAGGTCAGCAAGCGTAATTTAAAGAACCCTTGTATAGGCTAAATTCTTGTCCTATATCTCCCGTCGAATGCAAAGGGTGTCTACAAAACATCTCAATTAACTGCTAAAAAAAAAAAATGTTAAAATTCAGCTAGGTTCGTTTGTCTACATTTTATTGGAAAACCGTGCCTTTTACAAACATGGTTACCCTAATTAAGACATGTTTGTCTCTACAAAATGTGGGACCTATCCAAGAAAATTTTCGGGTTTTCATCATTTGATTAAACCTATTGATATAACAGATCCTCATTGAATATATTCACAGCCTAGAAATTTCTTAAAATACCGCAGATATAGCCATTACAGTATTTCCAAAGTTTCTTACATTCAGTTCACTGGTAAATTTTTTAAACATCAATAATTACTCCATAATCCACTTTGACTTGTCTTAGGCTTCATGCTTAAGCTCACCCTACCTCTTACCAATGTCCGTCGACTCCGTGAAAACAGAGCCTCTCTATATTTGTCTGTAGCAGCCAAATTTTCTCTTATCTTGGAAAATCAAATCTAGAACCTTTGGATTCGTGGGCCTCATTTCTACGGATCGTGTGATCAAACTGTTATAATATGATATTATAAATTTCAAAAATATAACTTTTAGGGCAAATATGTAAGCCTGAATGCGATTGCACCCGTTGCAGTGCATCGGGACCTTGTTGCGGAGATCCAGGCAGTTCAATGGAGCAATGCAAACGTAAAGCATGTGGTCACCATCATAAACTGTAAGTTAGAAGAGATGAGGTGATACCATCGCTATTAGTGATGAAAACGCCCGGCAATTTTCCCAAAGTGCCCAAAAACTTCCTTGGAAATATTCCCGGGAATTTATGAAATGTTCACGGAAGTTTTGGGCACTTTGGGAAAATTCCCGGGCATTTTCATCACTAATCGCTATACCTGACAGGATCGTGACAGTAGATGGCTGTGCGATCTCATCGCAGCGACAAGCCCCAGCTAGTCACATTTCTTAATCACTTAGTGTGAGCATTATTAAGTTATTTCCTTAAAAACAGTGGCTATATAGTATACGTTTTTTATGTACACACCAAAAAAATGTTGCTTCCTTATGCGTAAAGTTAAAGAGTGGAATCTACTCTCTGTGTCTATTTTCCATGGTCTTATGATTTGTGAGCCTTTAAAGGAAGAGTGATTAGGCATTTGTTGCGCGGTATCCATCATTAGCCCTCATCTTCACTAGATGTTATTGAGGTCTGCCATTTATTTTTAGGAGCTATCTGCAAAGGCGAGTGTAAATTAGCGTTATTATTGTTCTGCTAATTTTATAGCGATTATATTAACTCGTCCTCACAAAGCCATATTATCGTCGCGACGCGGCGGTTGACATTTGAGTAATTAAACGTCGACGCCTCGCCGCGTGTCCGCAACGACTAATTACTAGGCAGTGGATAAATTATAACATGAGACATACCTGCTATTATAGCATTATCGCTTTCGCGTGATTTCCATTTATCACTTTTAAATCATCGGTGAATTTATGTTACTCCCCATCGTGTGCACCCTCCCCCCTCCACTCCACCTCGTCTCGTGATCGGAAATTCGGTACAGAGTGCAGCGTACAACCGCAACGCATCGTGTGCACCGGAATTTGCTGGTACACTCAGTTACAGGCGACAGGAGCAACTTTCCATCAAGTGGGCAATTAGTCAGATTGCAACCTCTTGCTGTAACATAAAGTTTGTTCTCAAAGGCAACAAACGATCAGTGGAAATCCATAAATATCAAAGAGTTAGTATTTCGTTACGGGGATAGAAACATAAACCAGGTTAAATAATTTGATTTCAGAGGCAAGATACAACTCAATTGGAAAGTCTACACAATAATAGTCTGTGTTATCCTATTGTTAATCCTCATCCTTGTACTTTCAATTGTTCCATTCATGTCCACCGACAAAACAGAAAAAACGACATCTTTTAATGTGAAACGACATATTGAGGAAGTCAGGTCAAGCTCTTATCTTATCGTTTCAATGCATTTTAATTAAATAAGATAAATATTAAAATATAAAGTAGTATATTATACACATCACAACCGGCATTTTACTTGGTTTTAGAAACATTAAACCACTTAAACGTTGTCCGATATTAGAAATTTAATTGACTATAAACAAATCAGTATGCTTTAAAAGTGTTATTACTAAAATTATACTTCCTATTGAGATAGATTAGATCACTATCGTGCTCAATTATATAATTACACCTAAAAAACTCATAAATAATTCTTATATTTTAGAATATATCAACCGAATTCCTGGCACTGCGTACATAACATGTGTCAAAGGGTGTATCGACCAACAAGTGACAAGATTTATTCATCACACAGTCGATGTATTTTGCTGTGTATGGGTCCACAGCTTTGGCCACACCCTATAGGCTACACATATTTCAGCAAAATCATCGTGGCTTTGGCAACAAACAAACTAGAATACAAATTCCAGTCCCTTCCTTCCGAGGCTGTTCATCAATATCTAGCTGAAGCCTTTAAACTTTTCATCGGAAACCTAGCTAAATTGGAGAAAGTAAGCGCCCAATATAAAAATAAAGCAACAGATTTGATACCCAAGAAAATGTTCATACAGATTGACATAGAATCCGATCCTGACCCAAAATTGAGACTAAATACAGAAGAAGCATATACTCTTAAAATTGAAACGACTGCAAATAACGTAGCAATAAAAATAGCTTCCGTTTCATTTTGCGGAGTGCGTCACGGTCTTGAAACATTAAGCCAATTGATCCTACTAGACCAGGATACCGGATATTTGATAACTATTTCAAGTGCGATGGTTAAAGATGCCCCAAGTTACAAGTACAGGGGTCTGATGATTGACACTGGAAGGAACTATATACCAGTGCCGGATTTGATGAGGACAATCGATGCGATGGCTATGTCTAAACTGAATTCCTTTCATTGGAGAATTTCTGATGTAACTAGTTTCCCATTATTATTGCCAAAATTACCACAGTTATTCGAATATGGCGGGTATTCGAGAAATATGGTTTATACAAAGGAGGACGTCAAGTCAATAGTAAAAAGAGCGAATGTTAGAGGTATCCGGGTTTTGATAGAGGTAGCAATTCCTGGGCCAGTTGGTCGAGCTTGGTCTTGGTCTCCAGATGTCAGTTGCCCAAGTAGAAATGATAATTACACATGCGACAACACTCTCTGTCTACGATTAAAAATGAAAGATGCAATTTTCGACATACTCCAAATAATATATTCGGAAATAATAGAAATGACTGAAGTTGATGACATATTTCATTTAAGCAACGGCGTATTTTCGTTAACAAATTGCTATTCCCTTTTGAAGGAACGAGAAGGTTTCTTAGATAAAGCTTTAGAAAGATTGAAGTTGGCGAATAAAGGATTTCTTCCGAAACTACCCGTGATTTGGTACACGAGTCATCTGGTGAGGGATTTCGAGGCGAGGACTTGGGAGCGATTCGGGGTTCAGCTAATAGAGTGGCAATCGGGGGTATATGATCAGCTTCTGCACAAATTCAGACTGATTTATTCTAGCAAGTGGAATTTATCTTGTGAGATCCACAAACAACGATGCAAAAAGTACAGGTAAGCCAAAAATACAAAGACTGACATCTGTATTCTTGATTTGACCTATTGACGGCCTTGTATGCTACTTTCCCACATATATTTAATAGTTTATACTAAATTTATTTAAATAACTGTTATTTATATATACGTATATTATTTCCGTATTTATCTAAGCGCTAGGTGTGTCCGTGACTTCGTTCACGTGGAAATACAATAGTACTTTGTACAGAACTCAATAAGCAATAATGACGTAAAATGCTCGACAATAGATGTCGTTAATCGTCTTTCCTTCAGTTTTTTTTTTTAATTAAAGTACAAGACACTATTTTGGGATAAAAAGCTGCCTTAAAAGTTATATAGTTATAGTAAACGATTTCTGATATTAGCACGTACCAACACGTGAACAAACGTTTGAACAATCATTGTTTTGGTTCTATGGTATTAAGGGAGGTCCCTACTAATAGTTTTTCTCATATATCTTCCATATAGACACAGCGAGCAGTTATAATCTTATCAAATTACCTGAAAAATGATTTAATACCTTTTTTTCCAATAAATGAAGACATGTTTGTTTAGACTGACATAACTTTTTTATTTCTAAACCAATTGAGATAAATTTAACATTAAATGTTAAAGGTAATTGTCCAAAGTACATTAGTGAAAACCGTATCTTAATCGGTTAAACAGTATCTGACATTAGTGTACGCAAACGCGTACAGATGTGTGTTTATTTGTTAATGATTCCGATACGTTTTTACTGCCGTGCACCACACGCACGGACTTACGGAGTCACAGTTATACGGTACCTTATATCTTGGCTAGGACAAAGTGGTTTTCTAACTCTTACTTTTGCCGAGTCAATAAGCTGTGGATCGATTTTCCGGCGAGCATGTTGCCACCGTCCTATGTTATTGGGTTCTTCAAACGAAGCATCAAGAGATGTTTGTGCAGGCCGGCATGATCACTGTTGTTGACAGTAGCAGTCGTTGTTTGAACTGTACCATGTTTACCATCAGACGTAGTGTGGTCACTCTGAGTCAAACGTCAAAAGAATATTGATTAGTTTTTCATAAATCAAATAAAAATTATCAAATTATGTAATACTTTTATTTGATAACGATCTCCAAAATATTAGCATTTCAGACAATATAAATCCATTATAGTAGATTAAAGATTAGGATATTTAATACCTAATAAACACATCATTCGTGTATTTTATTGATACGACAGACATAGAGAAAAACTTGAACACTAGGTTTTTAAGCATATATAATAGATATTACACGGCTATGATTTTAAAAGAAAAAAAATAACATAAGTTGAACTCATAGATTGTCTCGAAGTGCTCTTGCAAATGGACTAACTGCCAAACAAATTGTCATCGATGATTGAACATCAAAGATGCCGCCTTATCTACACCGTTCGTTCCGAGATACAAGGCGCGCGTGATCTGAGTATTAATTAGACAGCTGTTTATCTGTGGAATTTCGAATCACGAAAGATCGATAAGCGATTCTGGAACATCCAGGCAAATATATAGGTGTATAGATATTTCTTGAAAATGGCGGAATTTTGACCCACCGGTATTAATATCGGCTGGATTCGATCGCAGGACAGTTTCTGCTTGGAAGCGACACAAGCGATATCTCCAAATGATCGAATACGATTTTGGCGAACGTCAGTATGGTCTGAGTCTATATATATATATATGTAGGAATGTGAGTGGAATAGAACGTATGATGCAAATGCTATAGAATGATAAGGAACAGTGTAAGGGTGTGAAAGGGATAGAAAGTATAGGAGAGAGCGGGATAGATTTGAATGGCGGAGTGAATAAGTTGTTGTGAGTGCTGTGGCGAATTAATATATTTTTTGGAAAAAACTGTATCTGTATAAAAACTGCGGTAAATAAATGATTTCTAAAATATTAAAAAGGTCTTTCTACAAATTTTGGGGGCTCGTCCGGGATAAACGGTGTTGTGTCTAAATTTGATTGATATTGTGGATTTGCAAAGGCGAAATAGACGGCTGCGTAAGCGTGGACGCTGGCCGCCATTAAGACGAACGACGAAATACAAGATACAAATTTGTAATTTACGATGGCTGAAAATAAAAAAGACGATGGTATATATAATCATTTAGGCATTATAGAATCATTGCCTAAGTTTACTGGAGATGACCTTACTTATTCGTCGGTAAAGTGGTGTCAAGACATTGAAGAAAATTCAGAAATATTTGCATGGAATTCTCGGCAACAATTAATTATTGCGAGGCGTTGCTTAGCTGGCACGGCGGAATTATGGTTAAAGACAGAAAAAAATTTTAGGACATACGAGGAGCTGAAGACAGCTCTTATCAGAGAATTTCCGGAGGAAATAAATAGCAAAATAATGCACGAAACAATGGCCAAAAGAAAAAAACTACCCAACGAAACCTGTTATCAATATATGCTCACCATGAAGGAGTTGGGCAAAAGAGCCAAATTTCCAGATTATGTATCCATCCAATACATCATTGAGGGAATAACAGATGCTGAACCCAATAAATTATTACTCTATGGAGTAACTACGTATTCAACACTTAAGGAAAAACTTATTTTATATGAAAAGTTTAAAGAAAAAACTAAGAGATCAGTTCCAATTGCCATGAAACAGTGTGATTCAATTAAGACAGGGGCTCGCAGTGAATATCAGCGTTGCTATAAATGTGGAGATCGTGGGCACTTATCTTCATCATGCTTGAAAGGAGTAAAGTGCTTCAAATGTGGTGAATTTGGACATCTATCACCTGATTGCACAAAGGAGTTCAATGACACCAACGGTGATAATAAATATCGAAAGCATGGAATGCAGCAGCGAGTGATGTGTACGAAGTTGGGTGCGGAGCGTCATGGTACCTGCACTAATGACCAATTGTATGATGACTCTATAGAAGGAACGGATTATACAACACAAACAGCTGGTGTCCATATCCATTCAAATGTCAAAGATGACATTGAAAGATGTAAACAAAGTAGGTTATTTAGTAATAATTCCATTAAAGAAGTTGAGATTTGTGATTTTAAGGTGACATGTTTGATAGATTCTGGTAGTGATATAAATTTAGTTACAGATGATTTATTTTTTAAACTCAAGGAGTGTCATTATATTAGGGACAATATTTTATTGACTGGTTTAGGCTCTAGTAAGGTTTATGCATTAGGTAAATTTTGTACAATATTAAAAGCTGATGGTTATTGTTTTAATACTTTATTTTATATTGTGCCTAGAAATACAATACCCTATAGTATGATTTTGGGACAATCCTTTATACAAAATGTGACATTAGTATTTAACAAAGGTTCTGTGAATATTCTAACTCAGGATGATGTTCATTTGTTGCAGTGTATGGTAACTGATGTTAATGCACAACCACAGTCTTATATACCTAATGATAATATTCGTACAGCCGTTCAAGATTTGGTGAGAAATTACAACCCTGTTCAAGTTAAAGAAGCTCCAATAGAGATGAAGATAATATTGAAAGATGATCTACCTGTAGTGCAAAGACCTCGACGGTTGTCATTGTTTGAACAGCAGATTGTTGACAAGCAAGTGGATGACTGGTTGAATAGAGGTATCATAAAACCTAGTTTTTCAGAGTATACCAGCCCTTTGGTGTTAGTAAAAAAGAAAAATGGATCAATTCGAGTCTGTGTCGATTATCGCAAGATAAATGATAAGATGGTCAAAGATCAATTTCCCTTACCTGTTATAGATGACCATATAGACAAATTATCAGGTGCTAATATATTTAGTAAACTAGATTTAAAAGACGCATTTTTCCATTTAAGAATAAACGAAGATTGCACAAAATATACATCCTTTGTTACTCAGTCTGGGCAATATGAGTTTATGCGTGCACCATTTGGATTGTCAATTTGCCCTAATTACTTCACTAGATTCATAAATATAATTTTCAGAGAGCTTATTAGGAAGGAATGCCTCATAATTTTCATTGATGACCTTTTAATACCTGCAAGGACTTATGAAGAAGCTTTTGAAAGACTGAGTAATGTATTAAAAGTTGCTGCTGATTATGGCCTTGTAATTAATTGGGAAAAGAGTGATTTACTTACAACCAGAGTGGAGTATCTTGGGCACATCATAGAAAATGGAACAGTGCGACCTGCGATGGAAAAAGTAGATGCAGTCATGAAATATCCTCAGCCACAGTCAGTAAAACAGGTTCATAGTTTTATAGGCTTAACATCATATTTTAGAAAATTTATTGAAAATTATGCCGATATTGCTAAACCATTAACAGATTTATTAAAGAAGGACAAACAATTTAATTTTGGGGATGAACAAAAATTAGCCTTTGAATTACTAAAAAGAAAACTAACTGAACAGCCAATTTTGAAAATTTTTAACATAAACTTGAATACAGAACTACACACAGATGCTTCGCAACAAGCTTATGCAGCTATTTTGATGCAGAAGGATCCAAATGATCAACTATTACACCCAATTTACTATCTGAGCAGAAAGACGACAGATGCTGAGAAAAAGTATAGTAGTTATGAACTTGAAGCCTTAGCTGTGGTGGAAGGAGTGAAAAAATTTAGGAAATACCTGTTAGGAATACCATTTAAAATTGTGACGGATTGTGCAGCATTTAAAATGACCTTGGAGAAAAAGGATTTATCAACCAGAGTAGCAAGATGGGTCTTATTATTACAAGAATATGATTACAAATTGGAACATCGTTCTGGTACAAAAATGAGACATGTAGATGCATTAAGTCGTAACCCTCACATTGGTGTATTGACAAGAAACATCCACGAGCAACTGAAGAGATCACAGCAATCTGATGATGAGCTGCAAGCTATAATTGAGGTGATAAAAGAAAAACCTTACTTAGATTATTACCAGCAGAATGGATTGCTTTATAAAGGTGAAGATGGAAAATTGGTCGTTCCTAAGATGATGGACTATGAAATAATAAGAAAAATTCATGAAAATGGACATTTTGGGAAGAAAAAAATGTTGGAAATTTTAAACAAAGATTACTATATAAGAGAAATATACAAGAAAATAGATGATGTTATTTCTTCATGTATTCCTTGCATACTAGCTACAAAGAAAGAAGGAAAACAAGAAGGTTTCTTAAACAGTATTGAAAAAGAAGACATACCCTTAAGCACAATCCATTGTGATCACATTGGACCTCTTACAGAGACCAAAAAGCAATACAACTATATCCTTACAGTAATAGATGCATTCACTAAATTTGTTTGGTTGTTTCCAACTAAAACAACGACAGCTGCAGAAACCATTGATAAACTGAAGATACATCAACAAGTATTTGGAAATCCATACCGTATTATAACAGATAGGGGTGCTGCATTCACAAGCAAAGATTTTTCTGATTATTGTAAAACTGAGAATATTAATCATGTTACTGTTACGACTGGTGTTCCACGTGGTAACGGCCAGGTGGAAAGAATTCACCGCATATTAATTTCAGTCCTTACTAAGCTGTGCATTGAAGATAATAAGCAATGGTATAAACATGTCAGTAGGATACAGAGATGTATTAACAGTACTTATCAAAGAAGCATTGATACCAGTCCCTATGAATTATTAATAGGAAAAAAGATGAGACAAAAGGAAGATATTGAACTAGTAGAGTTGTTACAGGAAGAAAGTAGGGACTTATTTGTACAAAACAGAGATGATCTGAGAGTGAATGCCAAAGTGCAGATATTAAAGGTGCAAGAAGAAAACAGGAAATACTATAACAGAAGAAGAAAGAGAAGTCAAGAATATAAAACAGGAGATCTTGTGGCTATAAAACGCACCCAGTATGGGACATGTATGAAATTGAAGCCTAAATACCTAGGACCATATGAGGTGATAAAAACATTAGGTAGAGACAGATATGAAGTGCAAAAAGCAGATGATACTGCTGAGGGTCCATGGAAAACCACGTCAGCTGCGGATTTTATGAAGCGTTGGCCTGAGTTGTAATATTTAAGAGTTTATTTAATTTCAAAACATTTTTCTACATAATATTTTGTTAAGGTGTTGTATTTCTCGGTAAATAATAAAACAAAAGCCAAACAGGTAGGATATTGGTAATGCATCAATAAATAAAGAAAACCATGAAAAAACGTGTATGTAAAAAAATTATATATACACAATAGTTTTAGTGATTGTATGCTAAACACAACTTTAACAAAAGGGGGTTATTTATGCTGTAATTTTTGTCATAGTAGCATCAATTTAAGGAGTACTGGTTCTTTATAAAAAACGGGGTAACTGATAAATGTAAAATCATAATTCATTGAATATGTTTTCATTTTAAGTTTTCAAAATTTGAGCCTATTTAATAGTAGTTTCGTTGTAACTTTTATTTTTGAAATCTAGACTTATTTTTTATTTGTAGGAATATTATAGCTTTTGTCAGAGCAGTAATTTTGTGTTCTTTAAAAATAGTATAAGTAGTAGTTAAGATTTCAGTTGTATTCTAATGTTGTTTGGAAAAATTGAGTTACATTTGTAGAGCCACTATATGTGTATGTAGAGGCTGGGGACAGCCTTAATGCAGGATGGCCGAATGTAGGAATGTGAGTGGAATAGAACGTATGATGCAAATGCTATAGAATGATAAGGAACAGTGTAAGGGTGTGAAAGGGATAGAAAGTATAGGAGAGAGCGGGATAGATTTGAATGGCGGAGTGAATAAGTTGTTGTGAGTGCTGTGGCGAATTAATATATTTTTTGGAAAAAACTGTATCTGTATAAAAACTGCGGTAAATAAATGATTTCTAAAATATTAAAAAGTCTTTCTACATATATATATATATATATATCTATATATATATCTATATATATATATATATATATAGTCTGTATGAGTCTACTGCGCTTAGAAATTGTTACTACTTGCGAATATTTCAACAGGCTTTTACGACTGAACTACGGGAACTCTTTACAACTAGTCTTTGGACATCCAAATTCCGGGAACTTTCATCGACTGGATTTCTGGAACCTTCGGCAATTGGACATCAGGATTTTTCAACGACTGCACTTCGAGACGTTTCTGTGGCTGCATGCTAATTATTGCACACTCTCTTCGATTAATAAATTTATTTTTCGGCAACTTCGATGTCTTAGTAAACCACGCTCGTAATAATATAGTTTTGTATTTGCCTGGAACACTCAAAATTGTAGCCAGAGATGGGCAAAATGTAACCTGATTAATGATTAACGGTTACAAAATGTAGTCGTAATTTAAATTTTCTTGCTCTCTAATCATGATTAAATCCATTTAAAACAAGAAGAAATCATTAATGTGTATATAATCTGGGATTATGTTGTGTTCAAAACATAGATGAGCAAAATGCAGTCATATTAAACGTAAAAAACATAAAATGTAATCGTAATCATTTTTATTAATCTGATTACATTTTGCCCATCTATGATAGTAGCATAAAATCGACGTCAAAAGAACATTAATTTGTCATTAAACAAATAAAATCTATTAAATTACGTAATATTGTTTTAAGCTTCATAATGTTAACATTCAAGATTTTGTAGATTCACTCATAGATTAAAGACTATGATATTCGATATTGCAGTAAACACATCATTCGTATGTTAATATTTTAATTTGGTTGCAATTAAGTTGTTTTTTTTTTTATATATATATTGTCTGTTAAAAATAAATTGATATTTAATCGGAACTTCCTATTGGCTACAATTTAAAAACAAATCATGTTTCTCTGTATATATCATCCTGGTAAAACGTGCAGTTGAAATAAATATAAAAAAGTTGAATATAATTGGTGGATATTTTGAAAAAAGCCTTTTAATATTATAGTTCGTGACTTCAAAAAGAACTAAAAATCTATTTATTTAGTTGTTTTGATAGCTATAATTAGAGTGTTTATATTTAAACTGGTATAATAAAAGATACCTTTTCAACCTTGTGGGGCAATTATAGGTGCCTTGTTTATTTGACTAAATCCCCCATGACAACCAAAGAATGGCTTGGTTTTGTTTGTGAAACAATTATTTAATGTTTTATTATGATTCTAGTTTGCTGTTTTAGTATCTCAATCGATAAATAATTATTTTCACTGTTTATACTAAATATGGAAATTTGTGTTCAAAGATTTTTTATAAGGGACTTAATAAAATGAACAAAGTATAGTTAGAGCGCTTTCTTACTGCTTCCGATGAGAATCTAATAAACTACGTTCCTATGAAGCCGTAGTACTATTTAGAAAAAAAGTAAGAAAAGTATTGTTTTTGGCACTCAATATAATATATAACGCAGAAGGATAGGTTAATCAAGGTGGAAAACAAAAACAAATACCCTGTTGTGATGAAGCGCCAAAGGGAAGTCAGCTCAATAAATGCTAAGTGACCAGCTGAGCCACCCAGCGCAGATTTTCATTTGATATCCGTTTATTGTGTGAACGCGCTGAAAACAGCAGAAAAGAAAATAATAGAGTTTAGATGTACAACTCTACAGACTATTTCAAAATGTTATAAATAATGATGTATACACCTATATAAGTATATTACACAAACATAACACTTTTTTTTTTCGGCATGTCCAACGTTGGTAGCCTGGGAAAGACCTTCACAACAAAACCGGGCTTGGTGGGCGAACGCAGAGGGCGCTCAGCCAGCGAAATTTATGGGTTGGGCGGCTACGCAAGGGCACCCCTGTGGGTACGGACCTTGACTTGGGCGGCCGGCCAGTTGAAAAACGAACCTCACGGTGATCTACCAGCGTTTCGGAAGCGACTGCCTTGAGAAGAAACGCCGAAAGAAACTCAAGGTTGCATCGGAGTGAAACTGCGTTATTTAAACGACAGTTGACGGACCTACCACACTATTATTATTATTAATTTGCAGATACATAACCTCCCGTTCGTGGAATCTCATTACGGGACCCTGAACTTGAACCTGATTTTCTCTAAATGTAATTGAAATTTTATATAACTCTAATTAGTTTTATCAATAAAATATGTCTTTGTGTAATTTCTTACACTACACTTGACTTTGAATTGCATTGCAACTGTTCTATGAGAAATAATATGAGTTACCTAATAAGATAGGGACTTTTTACCGTGTCCTGTAATGGGACGCGTCACTGACGAAAGATTATACAAATAATGCTTATAAAATAAAAAGAAAAACAAATTTCGTAGTGATGTTCCGATTAGTCGGTAAAGCTGACTATTTGGTTCCTTTAGTAGTCGGTGACTAGTCGGAAAAGAGCGCAACCCACCCATCTTCTTACTTTATGTGCATTTCTCAGTAAAATATAATATATAAAAAATAAATTACATTAAATTCAGCTGAGTTGACTTTCCATTCGCGCGCCATCACAGCACAGGATGTGTTTTCTGCCTTAATTAACCTATTCTTGTGCGTTACATGCCAATTGAATGCTTTTCTCTCTTCTCTGCTGTTTAAATCTTGATGGGATAGGTTGATCGATCAGTTTATTCTTTTAGGACTTGGCAAGAGATGTACGCGTGGAAGTCATGGCGTACTGTCGAAGTATTCACCATAGAAGGTGGAGAAGCCATACTTTGGACTGATTTAGTTAATTCTGGTAATTTATAGTAATAATCGTTGATACCACCATACTACACAATAACCACATACATACACACAAAGTTAGTAAAAGTTAGAGAACTTCTTACTCCTAGCCGGGATATGAGTTAAACCGCGCGCGTGTTTCTATTATGGATGAGAGAAGGTGGACCAAAGTGAAATAACTCTTCAGAACAGTCGCCCTGGTACAGACGGTAGAAAACGTTCATTGAGGAAAATCTCTGCGCAACTTGAGCAGTTGTTTGATAACAAATCACAATTTGTTTAGACAATAAAAAGTTTAGAAGGTTTCTTAAATCTATGATTTTAGGTAATCTGGACACACATCTATGGCCTCGGGCAGCGGCAGTCGCTGAGCGACTGTGGTCCGACATTGTCGCAAACGCATCGGCCACTCCTGAGGTTTACGTCAGGCTTGATCATCATCGGTTAGTCTCCTAGTGCTCTTCAGCCTTTGAGCTATGATCTACTAAGCAGAGATGGGCAAAATGTAATCTGATTAATGATGAACGATTACAAAATGTAGTCGTTATTTTAATTTTCTTGCTATGTAATCATTATTAAATCCATCTAAAACATTAAAAAATCATAAATGTGTATACTATCTGGGATTCTGTAGTGTTTAAAACATAAATGAGCAAAGTGCAGTCATATTAATGGTAAAAAATGGTAATATGTAATCGTTAATCATTTTCATAAATCTGATTACATTTTGCCCATCTGTGCTGCTAAGGTACAATTCGAATTCTCCCAGTTGATGCTCAGTAGTGCTCAGCAATGGCTTCTGATCTAGGTGACTGCCAGCGCTGTCATTGACATCACACTCCTCTCCATATAAATGCTTGTAGACTGATAAATCGCGGCCTGCCAGCCTTTGCTGGATAGCCGGTGTCGAGCAGCAACTGTCATATTCCGAAGTGTATCTTAACAGAGGGTTATTCCGTCATTAAAAAAGTAATAATGGTGATTCTCGTTTAAACTTGGACTCAGTCGATGGTCGAGCTCGACGAATGGTTACCGATGTTGCTCATACGTCGTGTAAGCTACTCATTTTGGATCACCGATGTAGAGTAGCCTGTGTTTGGGTTTTCTATAGATTATACTCTGGAGAGTGAGCGGTTGAGGTGTATAATTTAATTCTCCCTTCCCTTTTCTATCATATCAATAAGACACAGTGCGGGTTTCCAATCTTATGAGATTGACGTTCCAGTTGCTGGCCCGCGGCGTTCGCCTCGCCTTTTTTGTTACGAACCACCAAGGAATACAATTCGTTGCCTGCGTTTGTTTTTTCACATTTTACAACACGAGAATCTTTCAACGTCCAGTGAACTGGTGTTTGTTGGGGGAGCGTGCTCCATTATGCGACTAAAAACCCCAAGTTGACCTCATCTGCACTAAGACGGGACTGTGGGCCCTGTAATCAATTGCTCCACAGCCCCACTGAGCATGACCTCAATCACATCTAGTGGAAGGTGAAGATGAGTGCAAAGATGTACCGCGTCCGTCCAACAAATGCCTCTTTAATCTTCTCTTCAAGGCTCCTACGTTATAAGAACATGGAAATATGGTCGTTTGAAGCATAGTCCACTCTTTAATTGTTCGCATGATGAATGTAGAAGTCAAACTATAAAAAAATTAAATGAATTTCTATGTATGAAAAAAGAAGGAAGAACTGAAAGTGTTTAATATACAATGAGCTATATTTTTCGTACAATTGTATATTTCAGCTGGAGAATGCTACTGAATTCTGTTAATGTTCACCCGGTTTGGCCGGTGTGGTGCAGTTTCAACCCTTGGACATGTTTGGAGAAGTTAAAAGACAAATAAAATATCATCAATAAAAAATTGTTTCAATCTAGAAGTAAGTTGGTAGACATCATCACGATGCTCATCATAGTCTGCTCGATAATCTTGATCGAAAGTAGATCAGGGATTGGTAACCATGCCCGGTAACGCAACAGTCTTAGGTTCAAACCTCGGCAAGTATATCCTTGTTTTTCCACATTAAGCACGAATTTAGGCCCCACATGCCCCGGTGAAGGCAAATGTTGTAAATTGAACTAAGTTTTTTTCTAGATTTGCTTTCTTTTAGGTAGGATGTTAACCGGCTTGAATTTAAGAGTAAGGTAGGTACTTACTGGGATTTGGTGGTGGTGATGCTTGCGGAACCGCGTTCCACCACACCACGCTTTTTCAGCTGACCGTCCGTTGCAAGGTTTTCGATAGATTGAATGCGCCGGCGCTAGAGATGCGCGCGGCGCAAGTTTCCTTGAGTCGATTGTTAGTGAGGGGAACGGAAAGGAGGGAATGACAAGTCGTAACAGCAAACATGATGAGGAAACCCGCGTGGCATCTAATAGAAATTCCACGTGTAAGTGCTTTGAGCACGGCGATCAGCTGCCTATCCGTCACATTAGGCACGACATATTTCACAAGTGCAAAGTGGACACTATTATATTTCTGCTCATCTTGAAAAGTATATAGCGTGATGATATATTATTATATGTCAAATATATCAGTAATATTGTTATTATGTAGTTTTACGACTCTGATCTGAATCCCTGATTGACGTCAACCCAAGCGACGCGCGCTTCATCCTACGTCATCAGAATAATCCCCGATCCCCTTGCCATCCGGGTATCTTATCGCTGTCCATACCCTCCAAGAACACGTCGTGAAGGTCACGACAACGACAAATCGGCAACTTCCCGATGAACGAAATAGTCAATACTGCTACTCGTGTTCAAACCTTGGACGTCAATCTATAAATGATATTTTATGTTGGCGTTACCAAAGATAACGGCTTAGAGACGAAAAGGGATTAAAAAATAAAACAATCAGATTATATATTTACAAACATTTATTATTTATTAATTGTAAGACAAAAATATCACCTTCCCTCACATTTTAATATACAGAAGGCACATATTATATGAGACAAATAAATTACAATATTTTAAACAGATCGGTACTCCGCAATGCAAAGTTATAATTAATAAAAATAATTACATATTGCCAATTATTTCCTTTTTAATGCAGTTTTTATTAAAATCAATTCAATAATAATCAATACTAAAATTATGTATTTTTATTATTTATTCACTGTATCCTTTTTAGAAATTAAGACTAGTTAAGTCATTAAAATGGAAGCAATCGAAAGCACCTTTCATCTGAAACTATTTCTTAGTAAATTACAGGCACTTTGTAAATTATTGTATATTATTTAAAAGGTACAATTCTTATTTAATAAACATTTAAAATCATGGCAATTGTAGATTTGTTTTGTATATAGTATATTTCGTATATATTAAAAATATACTCTAAAATTACATAAAATGCTTAAATATTGAAGTGTTTCGTATTAATAGTACACCTATTTTATTAATAAAAGCGACTGGTTTATAATAATAAAAATATTTATTAAAAGTTTTGGCTGTCTTTAAGAATTTAGTCTTTTACAATGAAAAGGAACGCGATGGTAAATTTTGGAATAAAATTTCATAATATATTGCGTTCCGCGGGGTTTAATATATAAGCCGTGGGGTTTACCGGCAGAACAGAATAGGGCTTCCCTCTTCATCATACTGAGGTGTTGTAAGAATTGGCTAAGGTATACAGCAGGCCGAATTGCATGCAGATTGCGTGCACCTTCTTGGCATATAGTGTACACCTGCTAGCTCGCATTGGACAAGCGTTCTGTCCGTGATATCGTGGAAAAAGAATGGGAAGCCCTCTCTCTGTAGTGGGACAAAACTGGCTAATAATATTATACATATCGCATTCGATCGGCAGTTAAAAAAAAAGGATTTGTATACAAAGCACGAGCTAAAATGAGTAGCTGTAATTATAAATGAACTAAATAACTCAGTCATTATTTGCGACGTTATGGGAGCAGGGCGGACTATAAATGGCTTCAACTTCACGGAATTAAAAAAAATGGAAGGACAGTCTACAACAAACCATACGGATCAATATGAAGAAATATTTCTTGTTTTCTTAAAGGCATTCATAATCACTTTGATCTGTAGTGATTTTTCTTAAGCTTTTTAGTATTTATAGATACGATTTTTTTTATACTGGCTCGGCAAAATGACGGCAGTTCACACAACATGAGACATCCAGACTCGACAGATCGTAGAAACTTCATGTTCTCTATAAGAAAATTTTTGGCTACACATTTGATATCTGTTTGTTGTTTCTTTATATTTATATGGTTATGCGAGATTTTAACCGCCTGCTGGCCATTTTCTCCTCGTTTCTTTCTAATGTCACAGGCAAAGATAGAGTTGTTTGGTCCATTTATAATATAAAATAGCTTTATGACAACTACTAGACAAAAGCAAGCCAACTAAGTTTGTAAATCCTAAATATATCAATTCAATTACTAGAATCATTAACCTCTAGGTAAGATGTAGTTACAGGATTTTTTTTTAAATTAACAGGGGATAATTCAAAATATTCTCTTTTTTTGTAAGGAAAGTTAAAGACATGTAGCGTGCAAAGATAATATAAGCCCGTTACACAATGCGTGCGGGCAACAGTGATGCCTACAGCGCTACAGCACTCCCCCCTCCCCGCGTGATTTTTAATGTGATTCCATTCCGGATTCCATTAAACTGCACCGAACGCGTATGGGGCGTTTAACAGTGTTAAATAAATTTCATTACTGAAGTACATTTTTATTACTGAAGTCTTAAAAGGGGTTAGATATTTAATTAAATATAAAACAATTAGTGAACATAAACTAAACTAAATATATGATACTTAATTACAACTTTGGTAATAATTACCTATTATTAAATCTAAATGAGATAAAACTAGAAGAGCTTTTAAGTGTTATTGGGGTTGAAAATTTCAATTTTAATATTTTCTTTTAACTATCAGTGAAAATTTAATATATTAATTAAAAATATGGCGTTCAAATCAATGTTTAAGGCAAAATAAAAAGAACAGTATTTAATAATTTTATAATAATACAATATCTATTTAAAGGAATATTACTAATTCCACTTATTATAACAAAGAATACATTAATTCGATATATAATATTTACAGAAATTAATAATAAAGGTATAAATTTAATTAATAGTAACCAAAAACTAAGTAAAAAAAATATTTCCAAAAGTGCATTTATTTTTCGAATTTAAATTAACTATCTCGGCATCAATTTTACTCCAAAATCAATTTAAGTATCTCATTTACTTGTATCAATATTTATTTTCTTACATAACTAAATAAAAAATAATATATATTCCTTATATAATTCTGTACAATAATAGATATATTTAAATACATTATTACGGAACCGCAAAATGTTCGCGATGTTTCGATTTTCATAAATTAAATTTGTAAAATGGAAAATAATTTCGAAGTTACACTTCCTTTAAAAAAATGTTGTTGCATAAAGGAAACGGACTAATTTTCTTTTACATATCTTCGTTTTAAAAAAGGATTTGATAGACTTGTGTAAAAAATAACAATTTAAATTAACTTTTGTTTTAATAATTTACAGGCGGACGTTGGAGCTCAATCACTCCTGGTGGAAGGTGAAGTTAAGTCCGATGTTTGACCACGTCCGCCCCATAAATACCTATTCACTCTCCGCTTAAAGTCTCCCAAGTTATACGGTCGGGGAAATATGGCCGCTGGAAGCATATTCCACTCCTTAGCTGTTCGCATGATGAATGTTGAAGCGAATCTCTCCGTGCGGATATTTTCAATGATAGGGCATGTGATTTATAACTGTTATGTAACTAGTTATTCATGAAACATTCCACGCTTACCCAGAATACAAGTTTTCATAATAATATATTATTCGAGAAGTCGAATTACTTTCGACATCTAAATTTATAGCTCGTAAAAAAATGTAACTACGAAAGTGTCGAATAAAAACAGTAAAAATACTCAAAATACAGACAAATGCAAACGATATAATGCACAGTTATTTGTAACAGTTCGCGTTTTAAGCATTTTTGAACACAACAAAGTTTCTCGACAAATATTCGTGACGACTCTGACAGCTGCAAACCTTTCCCGACGCTAACAATAAATAAGTTAGGCTAGTGCGACTGTATCTAAAACATTCGAACGAGAAGGTAAATTAAGAAAACAGACAAGACCGTAGCTGATGGTTGAGAGGACAATGCACCACCGCCGCCGATAACTGAAAAAAAGATATTTATTCAAAATACATATACACTCGTATTATCTGGAGTATTATTAATAAATAACATGCTCGCCGATGAAGGAAAGCACGGTGAGGAAACCCGCATGGCATTGCACAGAAATGTCATGTGTACTAGAGCTGTGAGACCGTCGATCAGCCGCGCTACTGGTCAAGTTGCGCACGACATATAAAGTGGATACAGCCACTGACGTATCCCTGCTCACACCGTGAGGGATATGGCATGACGATATATTATTAATATTATTAATAACATTTTTACACTCATAGAGCTATAGGAGTCTGTTATTGGCAACAGATTTTAGTTTTTTAAATTCTTAATTAATCAATATTAATCACTGACGTATAATTTTTGAGAATAATATATTTCTTTACCACACTCATAACTTACTCTCTCCTATACTGTCTATCCCTTTCATACTCTTACACTATCGTTTATAAAATTACCCAGTATATTAAAGTATATATATATATAATAAACAGTTCTTCAATGGGGTAAATATCGTGTATGTATTATTTAAATTAAAAAAAAAACAGAAACAGAAATCCATTTACCTGATGCAGTTTGGATGAGCAATGGTTGTTGTTCTAAAAAATAAAAAAGAAGCAAAAATAAAATAAAATGAATATGCAATTATAAAACAAGTCATATATGAGTTATAAATAACTTAAATACCAAAATAGTAGTTCTAAAATTATCAAAATTCTTTACAAATAAAATCAAACGAATAGAAAAACATGTTTTGGGGTCCGGCGGAGGACATCTGGACAAAGGCAGAGCGGCGCCGATAGATACGTCAGTCAACCCTCGCAAACCGATGCGTTTACACTCCGACGCAGCCTTGAGTTTCTGTAGGCATTTTTTCCCAAGGTAGTTGCCTCTGAAACGCTATTAGATCACCGTCAGGTTCATTCCTGGGTTCAATACCTAAGTCGAGATTCATACCCAGAGGGGTGCTCCTTGGGTTTCCCCCAAACTGGATCAACACCTTAAGCGCTTGCCCCGCTCGTCCAGTGAAGTTTTAAGACCCTCCCAGGACAAAAGCATGATTTCCTGCTGAAGAAAAGTACAAAGAGAATGTATTTACCGATGTCTACAATAACCGGACTGTTCGAGTCTCCCCAACCGTGTGTGTTCTTCACTTTAACGACGGCCTCGTACTTGCCAGGTTCGAGTTGCTTGTCAAATAGCTGATAAATGAGGTCGTAGCTGTTGCCCGTGGTCTCCGGGAGAGGCACAGAAAGACTCCTCCAGTCTCCATTCTGAAAGATTATTTTAATGATAAAATACTAACATATACATATATACATACATATACATATAGTTTTTTGGAGTCGAAGCTGCTCGCGTCCGTAGGCTTTACCCTAGTTACCCTACACGTGACTCCTGGGTGGTGCTAAACGAGCAGCAGCGAGGTGGTAGGGCGTCGGAGCCCGTCTGGATCGCGACCACAGTACATGGGTGTAAAGCCGTCATAGTGACCAGTTTCGGCTTGTCGCGTTTCGGGATCAGCTTGTGTATATCCAGTAGCTAGAGACCTTCAGTCGTGGTATATGTGGGCCGACATGACGATGTAGACTATCAATGGATTTTCATCCTTTGATAGTCGCTTTCGTATTTGGACTACACTGTACTTACCATCAGGTACTCTGTAGTTACTATGTCGAGAAAGTGTAAAAAAAATATATATAAAAGGACGCAGCGGCAAGCGACCACCTTTTTACCATTGTCCACAATGTGTACATCTATTTGTTTTTTTGTAACTCGGGGGAAATCCCTAACGGACCTCGGGGAGCCACCCCCCGGTGTGTCGAGCTTGCACCGACTAAAACCCCCGGGGTGTTCCACCTTCCGCCTACCGGCATCGAGGGCACGACTGGGGTCTCATTTGTCAAACAAGTTTCCGCAACCAGATTTAAGTAGGCTGTACAATTGAAAAAAAAGCGCATAAAGGGTGTTTTAGTATTTACCTAGGGCATGTAAGCTATTAAAAAAATAGCATCCCATAATCCTACCTAAACTGCGTTATTACATTGGCGCCCAAAGGAATACGCCCAGTTCGTTTCGTGTTTTTTTTTTTTATTAATCCCGCAAATACAATTGTTTTCTTGAAAGGCGCCAGGGTAAGCGTCCTCACATTTTGTAAATCTTTTAATTCCTACCTGTTCCAGGAATTAATTGTCCCGTAACCCAAACTAACCACGAAATACCGCAAAATCCCCCAAAACCAGCATTCCATAACGCTATTTAAAATTACCTAATACAACACCTAAATACAATTTGTAAAAAAAGACCTAGATATGCAGAGAGGATACTCACAACGTCCAAAGCTCTCAACTGAACCTCCATCAGCTCAAGAGGTTGGTGAGAGTGCACGGTCCAAGACAGTTTGCCTCCGTCCACGTCCACATTTTCAATTATCGGACTCTGGGCCAGCTCTATTGATTTGTTATGTTTTCCATATAAATTCTCCGCCTGAAAGTATAAAATGTATTTTTTTTTATATGTACAATTGCGGAAATTTTATAAATAGGCACTGTATTCCAAGACTTTTATTAATAAAACGTCATATCATCCAGTTTATTTGGTGCTATGTGTGGAAACTCAGCATTGCCCGGATAGATAGATTTTTTTATAAAGCTTACACAAGATTGCTGTTAATCTATAAATATATATAACTCAAAGGTGACTGACTGGCTGACTGACTGACTGACATAGTGATCTATCAACGCACAGCCAAACCACTGGGCGGATCGGGCTGAAATTTGGCATCCAGGTAGATGTTACGACGTAGGCGCCCGCTAAGAAAGGATTTCATGAATTCTACCCCCAAAGGGATAAAATAGGGGATGAAAGTTTGTACAAATCTTCTCAGATTTTCGACTAATGACAGATTAGGCCCTAATTTTTTACACACGCTAGACAAAAGTAAAGCGCGCAAGCGAGCTAAGGCGCACTACGTTCGACCTCGGCGTGATGTGGGTGTCTTGCCCAGCTACAGCAGCGCAAAGGTTTATGGAGAAGCAGCCCATGATCTGCTGGGTCAAGCCCCAGATCCGATTGCTGCCACCGACCGTACTCCGGTGTTTCCGCTGCATGGAACCCGGGCACGTGTCGGTAAATTGCAAAGCAAAGGTCGACCGTAGTGCGCTTTGCTTTAGGTGTGCGCAGCCAGGGCACCGTGCCCAGGGTTGCACGGCCAGCGTCCGTTGCGCAGTTTGCGCAGACGCCGGAAGACCGGCGGGGCACAAGCTCGGCAGTGAGAGCTGCGCGGTCGCAAAAAAGCCGCTGAAGGAGCCGAGAGGCATTAAAAAGAAGGCCACCGATAACGCTGCAATGTCGGTGCAGCCTATGCAGCATGAGGAGTCCCGGGCCGAAAATCTGCCCAAGGGACAAACTCGCGGGGTGCCAGGTGACGCGCCTGAGGGGGCCGTTACTTGACTCAAACGCCCCAGTGGTGTTGCGCGTGCATCCGCACGCCACTTGGCGATGGGGGGTGGTGTCACTCTTCTCCCACTCCCCTACCAGAGAGAGGAAGCCCTTTGGGCGGATCACGCGCCGGACAGCGGTGAGACCACTAGTCACATTCCCGTAGTCCGGCGCACCCTGTGCTTGGAGATGCATCCCAGTGGTTTTAGTCGGTGAGAGTCCGACACACCGGGGGGCGGCCCTCACCGCCCCCTGACGGTCCATAATGGATTTCCACTGGGTTACCAAAAAAAAAAAAAAAAAAGACAAAAGTAAAGCCACAAAAACTATATCTAATTAATTATAATACTTCTTAATGCGAGCCAAGCCGCGGGCAATAGCTAGTATTATGCAAACATCAAAAAAGTTTAAACAACAAGTTTTTTATTTGAATTTTATAATATTTTTTTCGCATTATATCGTTTCCTTTTTTATAACTCAAATAATAATTGTAGCGTATTACTGTTGTATGTAAAAACGATATTCGCTTTTTTTGTATAAAATATATTAACAACATTAATGTGTACTATAGTGCGTGAGGCTACGCTCAGTGGTTCGTGCTGTCTTTTCCTTGAATAAAACACTCATTTTTTCTTCACCTCAGAATATATAATGTCAGAACTTATAGACTTATTGGTGACGACTCTTTGACAAAAATTAGAATACATAGCATCGAGCATCGACGTAGAGTTGCATGCCTCGCGGTCTTTTACCGGTTGCGCGGTGGAGAGTGTTCTCAGGAACTACATTCTTTGATTCCACCAGCCCCATTCCATCACAAAACCACAAGACATCGTGTCGGATATCATCCGTATGTGGTGGATGTTCCTTATATCCGCACGAGAACATTCGCTTCTACATTTATCATGCGAACGGCTAAGGAGTGGAATATGCTTCCAGCGGCCATATTTCCGCGATCTTATGACCTGGGAGTCTTTAAGAGAAGAGTGAATAGGCATTTGCTAGGCGATCGCGTTTCATCATCGAACTCATCTTCACCTTCCACCAGGTGTGATTGAGGTCAAGCGTTCGTCTATAAATTATAAAAAAAAAAACAAAAAATCCTTTTGCGCGAATGGTGCGCATCTGAAATACAAATTGCGGTCCCAAGTTGAACAGTTCTTGAGAGAAATCCCAAATGTACTAACGGTAAACGTACGACGGCAGAGGTTCTAAAGATTGGAGGGGTGTTAGTTCGAGATTACCGCTTTATATCCCGTGATTATTAATGTTTTAGCTTACCTCGCATGTGAAGATGCCAAAGTCCTGGTCAGATGCTGGTATGACGGACAATTTAGAATGAACTCCATTAGTGGTCACTGAGTACTGGGACGAAGTATCCTCTATCAACCTGCCGTCTTTGTACCAGCGCATGCGGGGACTGTGAACGAAGATTCTGTTATAAGAGCTAACCTCAACATCAAATTTCACCAAGACAATCTTTGTAGCCCTTTGACAGTCACCGTCGTCATGCCTACTCATGTATATGAGCTGATCTGATAAGAATAAAAAAATAATCGATGAAATCATTATAGGTATTCCATACCATATTCCTTCAAACAATCGAAAAAAGCTGATTATCTTCAAACAAAACTAAACGTAAGATTTTACAGTACGTGCAGGTGTAGCGCGTTTTTTCGTTTTCTGATGATTCTATGGGTCTGATTTATTTATCATAGCATTATTTACTTTGCTTGTTGTGTTCACCTGTTCAGGACACACCTTTTGTATTATTTTATTAAGATTCGTTTATGTTTTTGTATGTTTTTGTGTGATGTCCGGTATGTGAACCAAATAAAAAATAAAACAAAACAAAAGATCATGTTTTCTTAAATCACATCTAAGAAAATTCTAGATCAAGTCACCTTTGAAATAGAAGAAACTAAATACAAATCGGTGCATGTGTTTCAAAGCTATGATATCACAGCTGGAAATATTGTATAAATAGAGATCCCAGATACACACTTCAAAGCTATAAAACCTTTTTTTTGCGTTGGTATTTAAAAAACTTTAAATTAAATTTAGAAATGATTTAAATTATTGTGCCACTTATAAAAATTTCGAAATAATATGTGAGTAACATTTTGTTGATTTTTAGTTTTTGCTGGCAACCTTCGACTATCGCCAAAATTTCAGCCTATTTTAGTCGAACCTGAAGCTGGTCGAAGACAAACCTTCGATCAAACCCTATATAATAGTAAAAATAAAATAATTACTTTGGCTCCTCGTGGGCTGTACATTCAAGTACTGCTTCAACTTTAACTGCTGAGTTGACTCTGGTTTTAGGAACGTGGACACGAGGCTTTGCTGAAATGTGAACAGGCGAAGATTAAAAATCTAGTTGCAGTTATCTCTTATCATTACTAAATCTTATTAATTCTATCAAGGCTCCATAAATAAAGGCAAAGAGGCCAGCTTTGGGAGAGGCATATCCACAGCACCACTGCTGTGATCATGTGTGTGTGTGTTAACAATGTGGATTGTGCGGGTTAAAATCATGATAATTATGAATCATTTGATGATAAGATGATCTTTGGAAACAATGTATTACCTGTTTTGTTCCAGGAAGATTATCTAAATAATTCAAAGGTGACTAAATTCTATCCCCAAAGGGATAAAATAGGGAATGAAAGTTTGTATGAAATTTTGTCAGTTTTAAACCGATCGGGCTGAGACTTTGCATGCATAAGGCTACTATGACGTAGGGATCCCCTAAGAGAGAATTTTGATAAATTCCACCCCTAAGGGGATAGATTAGGGTATGAAAGATTGTATAAATCTTCTTAGATTTTTAAGAATTGCTGTTTAAAGTTTATTCAGACATCCGTTAAGAAGGGATTTTGATCAATTCTACCCCCAAGGGGATAAAATAGGGGATGAAAGATTGTATAAATCTTCTTAGATTTTCAAGAATTGCTGTTTAAAGTTTATTCAGACTTCCGTTAAGAAGGGATTTTGATCAATTCTACCCCCAATGGGATAAAATAGGGGATGAATGTTTGTATGAAATTTTGTCAGTTTTAAACCGATCGGGCTGAGACTTTGCATGCATAAGGCTACTATGACGTAGGAATCCCCTGAGAAAGAATTTTGATAAATTCTACCCCTAAGGGGATAAAATAGGGTATGAAAGATTGTATAAATTTTCTTAAATTTTCAAGAATTGCTGTTTAAAGTTTATTCAGACATCCGTTAAGAAGGGATTTTGATCAATTCTACCCCCAAGGGGATAAAATAGGGGATGAAAGTTTGTATGAGACTGTCAATTCTAAACAGATCGCGAGCAAAGCCGCGGGCAAAGGTTAGTTTATATTATAAAAATAATTCAAAGCTAAAAGTATCCTTTAAAGATCATTAAAAACCCCTGGCTGCTTTACCCTTTTGCTACTATCGATGACTAAAATCACCAGCTGAAAACGCCGCTTATACACGATGAGTGACTATATTTTATTCACCCATATTATTTTTCTTCTGAAAACTAATGAAAATCGTTTTGAGACAAAACTTTGGCCCTATATAGTGAAGATTGAGCGCGTTTGATGTTCGTACTTTCAGCACGGAGCTGCGATTCCTGCGAAACATTGCAACGAGGCATGTCGTAGCGAACGAGTTAAAAAAATTGAAACCTGCATTGTGTTACTATATATTTTATAAAATTTACTGGGTTATCAATTTACGCAATCTTCACACTTGCTTGGTGAATTTATTTAGGTTCTTCCAAGATCATCACACAAAAAATTTCCTATTTTTGTTGTGAATATAGGAAATATGCATTTCATAAACGTAATTTCTAAAGGGTTATGAACGTGATAAAGTGGTGATGAGGATGAGGGAATTACATAATATAACAGTCTATTAGGCACAAGAAGAAAGAAGAAGGAATAATCAAAAGAACGTACTGGCAATATTAATTTGGATCTCAGATTGGTTGTTGCCAGCGCTGTTGAAAGCGTAGCAATAGTACTTTCCAGCGTGATGAAGGCCCACGTTCTTCATAAAAATGGTGTTGCCAGAAAACTCGCCATCCTTTTCCTCTAAACGGCGATTCTACAATGAAAGGAAGAAATGAAGCATATATTAAGGATAACTGAAGTCAAAACTGGGAGGCTGACTTGTAAAACGTTGTTACCAGTTACAAAGTGAACATTACAGTAACCGATACAGTTAGCTGAGTCGGTACGAAGTGCGTTTATTTGTATGTTAAGCTCTAATAATACATGCCATTTGAATGGCATAAATCAATCTCCACCTATAAGCCTTTTTTGCAAACTGTCTATACGTTGGTGACCGGGAAAGACCTTCACAACATAACCGGGCGGGTCCATCTATAACCTCTTGACTCATTATACCGTATATACAAAGACCGTACTATAAAAGTCCCTTGCAAAAAATATATTTTTTATATCGACTAGCAAACCCGGCGAACTTCGTTTCGCCACCAGATGGCTTCGTTTTGGTTTTTAGTTAGCGTTTGAAAGAACGTGCGCATAATAAATGTCACATGAAATTAACTGAGCAGAGTACAATGAGTAACTGTCAAACAATGTATAACGCATCGGCGCCATCTACTTAAAATACTGGTGCGATCTGCTCCACCACCATGCAAAACCATATTGGTTTGTAGTACATGCTATGTATCAGAGATGGCGCTGTATGTGAAAAATGATTTCCCCGTTTTCCTGCTTTTCTGTTGAATTTTTTCCTGAATTTTGTTTGCTATAACCTCACGGAGCCTGAGAACTTCCCAACGAATACAAAACCGTGGAAATCGGTTCGTGCGTTCTGGAGTTATAGCGTCAGGAAGGAAAGCCAGACTTATTTTTATATAATAGAGATATATATATATAGAATATGAGGCTATGTTCATTAGACCATCAGCGTTCCATCAGCGGCCAATACCGTTTAAAAGTTAAAGGCTTTTAATAAATAGTTATATAGAAAAGTGCGAAACAACAAAGTTAATTTAAAAATCTCACTTAAAATCTAATAAAACTATGTTTGTGTTTGTCTATTAGGATATATGTGAGAATCTCTTAAACGCACTGCTTGACGCTTAATGGACGAGTAATCTTTGTAGAATTTAAGCTACAAGGGATATACATTTTATGTGCTTACCCCACCAATTGCATTTTTGGACCAAATAATCTGCGGTGGTGGAACTCCTGTTACGTCACAAGTCAACAAGAGATCTGATCCTTCCGCAACAGGATTCATACTGGACGCCGTGAGTCCTGAAAAACAGAAAATGTATAAATTTAAATTTTTTTTAGAAACATTTTGTGAGCAAGGGATAATTGACGCCAATTTGTCTGAAGTAATATCGTCAACATTATTCAGATTAACAAGACATTTTGGCAGGTCCTTTCCAGCTAAGCCAGGATGCTGTGCCAAATAGATTACAGATGCTTACTCATCAGCGATTCTCCTAGAATGTAAGGAAGTAGTTTATGATATAATAGGGCTGATATTCATTATATTAAATGATTAGAAAAAAATAATACATAGTCATAAGAAAGAATAATAAAAATAGAAAAATCTAAAAAATAATAGAACACAATACAAAGTAAGACCATTGAGAATGATGATGTCCTACCCGGATCCGGCCACGGCGACTGTTTCAACACCGATTAAGAAATTCGAGGTCCAGTTTTCGGAAACAGTCAATTGCGCAGGAGATATTTAAGTGCATAACTGGACGCGCAGCCAGAAAAGCACTCTCTCGTCCGAGCTCCCTCAGGCCCGATGGAATGGAGAACCAGTACGATCGGGAGGGAGCGGGATGCAGGTTTGGTCGAGTTTTCCTTCTCTGAACACCTGGTTGAATTGCGGTGTTAAAGGGATACCTTAGTCGCCTTTTACGACACCTCAGCAAGAAGAGGGGGGTGCTATTCTATTCTGCCGGCAGCCACCACGGCTTACCACCATTGAGAATAATGATGAAACAAATACACAATTTTATACTTCATTAACATAACCCTGTCATAGAATCTCAGGCGTACTAAATAATGACTTGTCCATCCAACCGCAAACAAACCACATTCAGAGTTTGCTGTTAGGAGAGAGTTCAGCCCACCGAGTGTTCTGAGGAGAAGCGACCTACAACGCAACACCGTACCAGCTTGGAGAACCAAGATCAGTAATGCCGTTGCGCGCTGTTGATTTTTGGGCACGTATAATAGGCATATCTCATTGTGCATTGTTCGAGTCTTGAGTATCAACATCGCGAAGGATTTCGCAAGATTGGAGTTTCTCTTAACTTTAAGATAATTTGTAATAGATATAGTCAAATAATTTAGCAAATGGATAATGATCTAAATAAAATTTCAAAGAGTTATGTTATGTTTACACTCTTATTCACAACGTGAGATTCTAAAGCCGTCGAGATTACGAATATAAACCACTCGCTCCTAATGATGAGTCAGTACTGAGGTACTATCAATGACATTCCAAATAGCTGCATAATATTTTTGGTTTAAAAAACTTACTAATTATCTTAGGCGACTGCAGAACAATAACAGTATGGTTTATGGAAGCTGAAGTCTTCCCGACCACTTCGCACCTATAGACGCCACCGTCTTCGGGAGCCAGATCCCTGATGAGTAGGTCCTTTGAACCGGACACTCTGTAAAATACACGAAAAAGTATTAATTATATGATCCATAAGCCATTGGGACCATCATGTATTGTTACATTGTTATGCAACGTAGACCTCTCCCAATGTTTACCATGACGACCGTTCTGAAGTGGCTTGCTTCCAGCGTCTACTTGCGATGTGAATTAGGTCGTCTGCCCATCTGTTGGACATCCTACACTGTGCTTTTCGGGATATGGTTTCCACTGAAGAACATTCCTATCCCAAAAGCCTATTTCCCTACAAGCTGTGAGCCCCTGTTGTCATTTCCCTTTGCCCATTCGATAAACTATGTTAGCGACTCTCGTTCGTCAACAGATTTCTTCAATTATGATTTGGTCACGCAGAGACAAGCCCAGCATAGTACTATCTTTAGCTAATATCTTAAATATTTCTTTCATATTGAGAATAGCTCCCAACATGAGAGTAATATTAAATTAATACTGCTGTAACAGATAGTATATGCGTGCTTAGGTTGTATTTAAAGCACCTTTCTTTTTTGGGATACATCAATTTCATTGTGATCTTTAATGTTGTTTTTTTTTAAGCATTATCAATAAAGAAGGAATACTGTTTCTTCATAGATTAATCGGTTATTACGGATATGTCTATTTTTCTCAGAATATCTCAATCAAATTCTATTAAATACGTTAGTATTCCGGAAAATATTTTGGAAATATTATAATATTCTGATTTCGTGTAAGTTTTTGTGAGTAAATTATGTTTTTGAAGCCTTATAAATGCACGAACCTCGCGTTGTGGGTCGTAGCCTAATTTAAAGTATAATGATTCGCCACAATTTATATACTTACATAGAAAATCTAGTAGCTTCTTGTTTCATTTTAATATTTCCTAGGAAATACATTTCACTATCTTTAAACCACTGTGCAACAGTTCCACCTGTAATTTATAAAGAAATCATGATCAGTTTGGACTTTAATTTATTACGATTTATCAAGTTTTGAAATTTGGCATTTCCTTTTTTCATTTAGGATGTCTCTACATAAAGAATGTCAGTGATTAGTGAATACCACACACACACATACAGTACGCAATTGTAAAGTCCATCATAGTGACTCGTTTAGACCACA
Organism: Automeris io; assembly: GCA_036320925.1. Taxonomy (NCBI): domain Eukaryota; kingdom Metazoa; phylum Arthropoda; class Insecta; order Lepidoptera; family Saturniidae; genus Automeris; species Automeris io. The sequence continues at coordinate 8,689,079 of JAUDJH010000023.1, read as the reverse complement.
TGTATTTTTTTGTTATATAGCTGTGACGCCAAAAACTCGCGCGTGCGGTTTTTTTTTTATTTCGCGTGAAATAAATGTTATAGTTTTTATAAGTCACTTAAAAGTTTTCCCATACAATAGTTTATCGTTATATCGCCTCATTGAAGCTAACCAAACATGGCATACAATTAATTTCTAACTGTCTACCGGAAACGCGTGTAGTTTTGGCGCCAGCGGAAACCACGCCATTTTGTTAATGTTGTTTTATTGCTCGTGAATCATATGCCTAAGATTGAATAGACACACACGGAAGGATGTACCATTATAAAATATACATTAAAAAAATCAGTGTGCGTCTGTATGTTTTTTATACTGTAGATTTAATTGTCCGATACTTCGATCAAATCTAACGGCTAGGACTAAGAAGATGTCTATTTCTAATTTTTGCCGAGTCGTAGGGCTGTGAAGAATGACGAATACTTTGCCGTACCAAAAAAAAAACGTTAGGGACATAAAATGTCAAAATATTCTGTTTGTGAGAATTTAGACATCGTGTCGGATACCATCCGTATATGGTGGATGTTCCTTATATCAGCACGAAAAGATTCGCTTTCATCGTGCGAACGGCTAAGGAGTGGAATATGCTTACAGCGGCCATATTTCCGCGATCTTATGACCTGGGAGTCTTTAAGAGAAGAGTGAATAGGCATTTGTTAGGCGGACGCGATTCATCATCGGACTCAGCTTCACCTTCCACCAGGTGTGATTGAGGTCAAGCGTTCGCCTATAAATTAATAAAAAAAGTTTAGAGGTGGGTAACTATTTATCCTGGCTCACCAGAGTGACAGCATCACGTCTGACAGTAAGCACGGTGTAGTCCAGAAACGGCAATGATCATCAACAGTAAAAAAAACTATTGACTGAGCGATCATGCCGGCTCGGCTTGCACAAATATCTCTTCACACTTCGTTTAAGGACACCATCTGATAGGGATTAGGACGGTGGGAACACGCTCGCCGGAAGACCGTTCCACAGCCCCACAACACGGCTGCAGTAAGAGTTAGAGAACTTTTTAGTCCTAGCCGGAATGTGAGTAGCCGTATAGTTCTAACTTACTAAACCTGTGCGAGTGGTTCTATTAAGGAAGGGAGAGGGTGTAACAAGGTTATCTGCGCGTTTTGTATTCGATTGTCTTATCATGAATCCATGGAATCATCATCCATCAAATGTTATAAGAAAGTATGAAATGTTATAAGAAGAAAGTATGTCTTAGAGAGAACTGGCATTTCATTCTTCTTGTCTAATAGAGAAGCTGCCGTATTGCTAGAGCACTTACTGTCTGGTTCCACTTTGCACTCCAGCCTGACGGTCTTCCCCTTGTGGACCTCGTACGTCATCGGTTGAGTGACTATCACAGCAGGAATCTCCTGCGTCTCGGGATCTGTAACATATATGACAAGTAAGTTAACTTTTTGTCCTTGCTCGACATAGTTATCACTTACTTGGTGGTAAACAGGATGCAGTACAAAAATGTGATCGACTATATACAGTAAAAAAAATCTATGGTTAGTCACAGTGATCATGCCGGCCTGCACAAATATCTCTTCACGCTTCGTTTAAAGGACCCCAAATCATAGGACAGTGGGAAAGAGCTCGTCGGAAGACCATTCCATAGCCAACGATTCGGCAAAAGTGGGAGTTACGGAACTTTTTAACCCTCGTCGGGATGTGAGCTAACTTATAGCTGTGACTCCGTAAACCCACGCGCGTGGTTTTACTATTAAAGAGAGATGGTCGTTTTTACGCCGTTTATTATCTCTTTTACATTTATATTATTTTATATTTTAATAATACTATATGTTCTTTTATATTATGTATTTTATTACACTCGCAACACTCACTCTTAACATTTTCTCCCCCTATCTACCGCATTTGTTTGCTTTTCACTGGCTTCGAACGCGTAGAAAACTACAACGCGCTCGCTTTAAAAAAACTCTTATAAATCGCTAAAACGTGTAATACATTTGTACGACTCGAGGCTCTGCTTAACCCACTCAACGCGTGAAATTGTGGTGTGGACGCCTGAACTAGCGCCGTGGACCGGGACCTATACAAGTAAGTTCGTTCCCGGATTCCCTTCTTCTTCCTCGCCAACTCACAGGCACCAGGTCGAACAAGGTTAAGTAATATAACGTTAAGTATATGATACGGACACACGAAAACGCTCAGCGAAGCAGTATCTGTGCAACTGGAGCTGTTCAAGGTGCTCACTAAGGTCTGGATCGTTCAGCAATGCGGCCACCCACTCGCTGCAACCTAACCAGGGCGTCGAGTAAGTACTGAGCAAAACCATCCCAGAGATGAGAACAGTATTCTATGCAGGGCCTGACCTGGGCCTTTTACAATAATTTATTTGTTGTTTTTTTTTAAATTATTATTTATAGACAAACGCTTGACCTCAATTACACCTGGTGGAAAGTGAAGATGAGTCCAGTGATGAACCGCGTCTACCCAAGAAATTCCTATTTACTCTTAACGGTTCAGTTGATCCGGTGTGAAAAACCATCATACTCCGTTCAGGATACCAAATCTACGTGACAGACAGTCCCAACTGAACTAGCATTAAAGTTAATCAAAGTACTTTACGGCTGTTGCTGCAAAAGCCTTGTGGGAAGAATTCGAACCCTGACACGTACTACTGGGGCTTTCGAGAGCTAGTACGGATTAGGAACCACATGGTTACCGGTGAACGAAAACATTTTGAGGAAACTTGTTACGTAGTGGAAGCGTGCTGGGCCCATAACCTGTTATGATTTGGACAAATATATAGAATAATTAGAGAGATTCGTTTGGATGATATTTTATATTTTGATAACGTCATATTCTATTTACAATGTGACATATTTTTTTTACTGGCTCGACATAGTGACTACAGAGTACCTGATGGTAAGTACAGTGTAGTCCAAAAACGAAAGCGACTATCAAAGGATGAAAATCCATTGATAGTCTACATCGTCATGTCGGCCCACATATACCACGACTGAAGGTCTCTAGGTATATGAGCTACTGGATATACACAAGCTGATCCCGAAACGCGACAAGCCGAAACTGGTCACTATGACGGGCTTTACACCCATGTACTGTGGTCGCGATCCAGACGGTCACCGACGCCCTACCACCTTGTTGCTGCTCGTTTAGCACCACCCAGGAGTCACGTGTAGGGAAACTAGGGTGAAGCCTACGGACGCGAGCAGCTTCGACTCCCAAAAACATCTTCTGTTTCTTATATTAACCTAATGTGCATATTGATTGTTGTGGTTTGATTTACTTTTTGTTAACTATAAAATAGTTTCCAATAGTATGGCATTTAATTGAAATGTCATGTGCATTAGTGCTGCGAGAATGGCGCTCAACTGCGCTATTGATCACGTGTAAGACGGCTTTCCATCACTGGTGTCATTTTGTTGCCTAAATTCCTACTTAATCTGCAAAAACCTACGGAGTGGTTAAAATAAAAACAATACCCGTGTCATTTTGCGCGTAGTCATCATTTCCTTCATCAGCCTGAGCATCGTCATAGTTGACGTCATCATCCGCAGCTCTCCGTTGCATTGAATGAGCATCTGCAAAAAAAACCCTTTATTTATTCATTTGTTCGTATACTACACAGAAATCACTGTAACGCTATTAACTAGAATTTTGTGTGAAAGTTTTTATATCCTTTATGACACTTGCTCACAACGAGTGTAGTTTTCATTGCTTTTAATCTCGTTAACTATCTAAATCATAGGTCCCTAAACTTTTTGTCTCGAAGACCTCTTGTCGTGTTTTTTGGTTTAGCGTAGACCCTGCTAAGCTATAATAATATCGTATTTTGCAATTTGAACACCTTCACATATATTTTTGATTTTTTTCTGACTGTACTCAAGGTTCGAGTAGAAAAACAATAAAAAAACACTTAAAGGTTTATACATTTATTAATGAAAATCAAATTGAGAAAATTAAATTAAAATATATTATGTATCTATAATATAATTGCCTTTTAGTGTGAGGGATGAATCTGATGCTTTGATAATAAAATTTCAATGTTTGGCAACACTTCAGTAAGGTTTAATCTTAAATCTTCTCGGTTAATGATGTAAAATTTGTTTCTCTTCATTTGTTAGATTGGTAACCGCACTAAGACCTCTTTTTATTAGAAGATGGAAAAGTGAATAAAAACTTTGCATGGCACCGCCTTTAGTTAAATTAGTTAGATTAGCATATTTTTCTACTAGAATGAAGATGATGATGATGATGTCCTAGCCGGGTTCGCCCACGGCGACTGTTTCAACACCGATTAAAAAAATCGAGGTCCAGTTTTCGGAAACAGTCAATTGCGCAGGAGTTATTTAAGTGCATAACTGGACGCGCAGCCAGAAAAGCACTCCCTCGTCCGAGCTCCCTCAGGCCCGATGGAATGGAGAACCAGTACGATCGGGAGGGAGCGGGATGCAGGTTTGGTCGAGTTTTCCTTCTCTGAACACCTGGTTGAATTGCGGTGTTAGAGAGATACCTTAGTCGCCTTTTACGATGCCTCAGCAAGAAGAGGGGGGTGCTATTCTATTCTGCCCGCAGCCACCACGGCTAAATACAAGAATACTTAAGCATAGGCGGAGCAAGCGCCCCCCCCCCTTACCATTGTGTCTAGATCTATATGCAGTTCTTTATACTGTATGGATTTATATGTATAGACGTCCGAAGTATGCGACTGCGCAGCGCTATCCGCTGTCACGATCGCGAGCTTGACACGTCGCCGGACAGCACTGCGCAGTCGCCTAAATTCGATACCTTTTCATATAAATGCCTACTTTTTTCAGTCGGGTTAAATCCTCATAAGACCTTCCCGGTCTCACGGGCGGTTGCGGCCGAGTGGTGCCGGCTAAAAGCCCCAAGGTCTACTAATGGAGAAGCAATTTGATGAGGTCAGGTTGCCCTGTAATCAATGCTCCATAACGTATATGCATACATAGTATAGTATAGCATGCACTTGGTAGTAGCTGGCGAGCAGAATTACAAGGACACACAGCGTGCCTTAAGTAAAAAAAATTTTTTTTTTTACACTGGCTCGACACAGTGACTACAGAGTACCTGATGGTAAGTACAGTGTAGTGCAAAAACGAAAGCGACTATCAAAGGATGATAATCCATTGATAGTCAACATCGTCATGTCGGCCCACATATAGCACGACTGAAGGTCTCTAGGTATATGAGCTACTGGATATACACAAGCTGATCCCGAAACGCGACAAGCCGAAACTGGTCACTATGACGGGCTTTACACCCATGTACTGTGGTCGCGATCCAGACGGGCACCGACGCCCTACCACCTCGCTGCTGCTCGTTTAGCACCACCCAGGAGTCACGTGTAGGGAAACTAGGGTAAAGCCTACGGACGCGAGCAGCTTAATTTGATCGAAAAGCGCTTATTGTGTTTTCCCATACAACCCACATAAACAGCGTGTTCGTAAACATTAAAACATGTTTTCTTCCCATCCGATGCCTACGTCAAGTTGAATCTAGTTGCGATGCATCACTAAACGAACGAACAAACAGTCTGTATCAGCTTTCAATTGAGAAACAATTTTAGATCTATTACCGGCCAAATACAAAACACGAATTACGCGTTTGGTCCAAGTGACAAGAGTTTTTTTTAATATCAAGGCAGTTTTGTTTTTATATTGAAAAAAAAAATCAATACAGTGTATGTGAAGAAAATACGTAAAATATTCTAAAACACATTTCAAAAATATTTTTATTCCTCATCACTATAAGCTCGCCCTAATCCACTGCTGGACACAGTCCTCTCCTAACAAGCGTCATTGGGCCCAGTATTTGGCTGTTCTCATCCAATCCTTTCCGGCCACCTTCCACAGGTTGTCGCTCTACCTTATCAGGAGTAGACCCACGCTACGCATGCTGATTCAGAATCTGCATGTAAAAGTAAAAAATATGTTTTAAATTCATTTTTTTAAATAAACACGTACAAACAAATGCATAGTAAAATATTTTTCTGTTAAATATCTAATGTTATGCCCTATAAGTTATTGTTTGTCTATATGTATAATAAAAATCTAATTGGAAACTTGATTTCACACAAAACACACAGTTGTTTCAACTGCTTGCCTGATAATTAATAAATAAAAATGCTACATGGAAATACAGCGGAATATAATTATGAAAACAAAATATTACAAGCATTCGCTCCTAACTTGTACCACTGCCGAAAATAAATCATATAACTGTTTACTATAGAGACGGGTTCAAATCACTTGCATGTCTATATGCTCTTACTTTTAAATGGAGTATGTTTACGACAGTACGTTAATTGGCTTATTGAGACAGTAGCCTTGGGTAATTGCGCCTCACCGCTTCTCTCTACGTAATTTTAATTAAAAAACGTCCATCATAAGGTACTTAAAATCGAATGAGATTATTCTGTCTATGTTTCGTTTATGCAAAGACAAGCCCACTACACTTGTATTAAGACTATGCCGGCTATATTGTGTTGAGTAAACTTTCTCTTTGCTACAATAGAATTACAGTTGATAATTTTTGATGCTATGTAGCAGGGATGTTACGGAGCTTCGACTCCGACTCCGATAAGTCGGAACTTCCGATTGATATTACACCTTCGGTTCCGAAACTTTTTAATCGGAGGTATTCATCGGAGGTCACCACCACTATTGTAGTCAATTTATTTGATTTCATTTTATATGTAATCAAACAATCAGTGCTACTTAATTTAAAGATCTCATTCTTTTAAATTTATTTTAAAAATTATGATTAAAATTATTAAACTTAGAACTAAATGTACATTTTAATTTATTACTAAAAGGTTTTTTTTTTTAATTTTACATTTACATTAAATTAAATTAAATAAAAATTAACACAAAAACAACCCTGGATCAATTTGATATAATTTGTGCATTCTTAATGGAAAACTGTTAATAAGAAGCACAGAAATTTTTATTTTCATTGTCTGTCTATGTGTAAATTTATCACTTTCTAATTAAAAAGGTTCACTGAATAATGTTTTTATTTGTCCCTTAATAAAACTATTTTATTCTGGCGTCACTTGTGGCTGACATTGCCTCCGACTCCGATTCCGACTCCGATAAATCAAATTTAAAAACTCCGACTCCGATTTTGGTTCCGATAAAACTGCCTCCGTTACATCCCTACCATGTAGGGCATCAAAAATTAAGCATATTGAACCGCTTCAGTTGCGCAGAGATGTTGCCTCACTGAGCGTTTGCTACCGTCTGTATCATGGCAAGTGTTCTGAAGAGTTGTTTAACCTTGTTCCATCCTCTCCCTTCCTGAATAGAACCACGCGCGTGGGTTTGCGGTATCACAGCTATACGGTATCTCACATCCCGGCCAGGACTAAGAAGTTCTCTAACTCCTTCTTTTGCCGTGTCGTTGGGCTGTGGAATGGACTTCCAGCGAGCGTGTTCCCACCGTCCTATGACATGGGATCCTTTAAACGTAGCGTGAAGAGATATTTGTGCAGGCCGGCACGATCGCTGTGACTACCGATGGGTTTTTCTTACCTGTCGATGGTCGTCGGCGTTTTTTGGACTGCACAATGCTTAACATCAGGTGCGGTGCAGTCACTGTGTCGCGTCAGAATAAAAAAAAATGTTGTTGTGGTTGTCCCGTGGATAATGGACCGATTTTCAAGCGCGGCAACCCGAATAGTCGTTGATTCGAATCCCGCTACATACCCCTGTATTTTTCCAGATCATGCACGAAATTAGGCCCCATATGCTCGCCGGTGGAGAAAAGCATCGTGAAGAACCCGCATGGAGCCTTGGGAACGGCAAGTACCTGCGCTACTGGTCATATTGGGGACCATAGATGGGCAAAATGTAATCAGATTAATGAAAATGATTAACGATTACGTTTTAAATTTTTTACCATTAATATGACTGCATTTTGCTCATTTATGTTTTAAACACTACAAAATCCCAGATTGTATACACATTTATTACTTCTTAATGTTTTAAAGGGATTTAATCATGGTTACAGAGCAAGAAAATTAAAATTACGACTACATTTTGTAATCGTTGATCATTAATCAGATTACATTTTACCCATCTCTGTTGGGGACGACGTATGAACGCAAAGTGGATACAACCACTAATGAAGCTCTGCTCGCCCCGAAAAGGATATAGCGTGATTATATACTTATATTATATAATTTTCTGATGTAAAGGTAATGCTATCGTGTCACCAATATGTAATTTTCAGATCGGGCATGGTTTTCAAAATATACTCTATAAATTGAGCAATAAAGCATTTTAAAAAACCGTTCTTATACCCAACAACACTACTGTATAATGAGACTAAAATCATGACTGTGAGACAGCTCTTTGTGCTCCAAACTATTGTTTTTAGGCATGACACTCAATCATTGGATTATGCATTCTAAATAAACGTCTAGGGCTAACTGTCTGTAAAACTGAATTTCACCGCACCTCGGTCGCCTCTAGACACTTCAAAATTTTAAGCGCTCGATTTTACAACAAACTAAATGTAATTCTCAATATCTATCCCCTTTCCCTTTATGAACTTAAAATCAAAGTCAAGGATTACTTGTTGCAGCTCGATTATTTACAAACTGAAAATCTTTTAAATGCTTATATATAATCTGCACTCACACACGACACTCTATTACTCACCCTTTTCTACGCATAACACATCTAAACACAACACATCTGTATATTTTTGTAATTACTTGTTTCTCTGTAATGGCGGGCGCTGACGTCTGCGATACAGTCTCACGACTAGTGCAGGCGTCAACGTAAAATAAATTATACAATGTTGTACGGTACTTCGATAGCTCCGCAAGTGGCACGGGCTGCCTAAAGAGTCTCACTTACCGCGATTACCAGTTCGCCAACTCCTCAGGGGCCCCTGCTTCTCCTCCAGGGTACTGGTATCTTTGAGGATCTTCCAAGCACACTTATACACTTTGGAATCGGATAATTTGTTGAACTTTATGTATATTTGTATGTTTTATGTCGTTACTCGGCGGATCGGTTCGAGCGAGAGCAAAACTCAATTGACAACCCGTACGGTGTTGCCAGAGCATAATCGAAGTTGTCCGCACATTTAATGATGATATCCTAGCCGGTTTCGGCCACGGCGACTGTTTCAATGCCGATTAAGAAATTTGAGGGCCACTTTTCGAAAACAGTCAATTGCGCAGGAGATATTTAAGTGCATAACTGGACGCGCAGCCAGAGAAGCACTCTCTCGTCCGAACTCCCTCGGGCCCGATGGAATGGAGAACCAGTACGATCGGGAGGGAGCAGGATGCAGGTTTGATCGAGTTTTCCTTCTCTGAACACCTGGTTGAATTGCGGTGTTATAACAATATGTTATAAGTGAACAGTATGTCACTATGTATAATATTTATGCAAATCGATCGACTACACTGCGGATACTGCGCAACACGTGATGTCACCGCTATGAATTGTACCATGACTCGTTTCCGGTGTTGCCAGCTTCTTACATCCTTATATTACATAGACTGTTTAGCACGAAGACTTGTGTTTTTTTTATTTTGATTCGGCATAGCAAACACATCACTGATGGTAATCTTAGAGCAGTTCGAAAAACGATTACAACTATCAATAGTAAAGAAAACCATCATAGCCACAGTGATCATGCCGCCCTGCACAAATATCTCATCACGCTCCGCTTAAAGGACCCGATATCATAAAACGGTAGACGACTACGTACATAGACGAAATTGCTTGCGTTATTATTAATATTTTACCTTTTTAGAAATACAGAAAAAGCATTTATTTGGCACAAAACATAACATAAAACACAGAAGGATATGTTAATGAAGACAGAAAACAACAAAATCAAATACCCTGTGTCGTGATAATGCGCCAAAAGGAAGCTAGCTCAGCATATGCTGAGTGACCAGCTGACAACCATTTATTGCGTAGCCCGCAGAAATCAGCGAGGAAAGGATTATTAGAGTATAGCAGAGATGAAAATGTAATCCGATTAATGATGAACGATTACAAAATGAAGTCGTAATTTTAATTTTCTTGCTCTGTAATCATGATTAAATTCATTTACAACATTAAGAAATGATAAATGTGTATACAATCTGGGATTCTGTAGTGTTTAAAACATAAATAAGCAAAAACAGTCATATTAATGGTAAAAAACGTAAAATGTAATCGTTAATCATTTTTATTAATCTAATTACATTTTGCCCATCTATGGAGTATAGATTAACAGCTCCAGAGTCCAATTTCAAAGTATCATTGATTATGATACTCGTATGTACATATATACACATATAAATAGATTATATACACATACCATATATATATTATTATGATTAATGTATGGATACATACAAAAATAAATAAAAAACAAATTTAAACAACCATAAACAACTCAATAAAAAGACACCCTGTTATTGCTCAGTAAGCTGCTCACTCAACAGGAACGTCTTAATGTTCTTTTCGAAGGTTTTTCTAAAGTTAATTAAGGTTTTAACCCTTTATGGCGCAAGGTCGTTAAATTTGTTAATTTTGTAAAAACTAGGTGGTAAATAGTGTATAGTTAACGAAAATAATAATTATAAAAATATTAAAAATGTATCGTTTATAATTCTTAAAAACCTTGCATGTACTAGAAATGCAACATTAGATTAGTACTAAATCATTAAACTTAAATTAGGAACAGATTATTAAAAAACATCCTCTTACCGTTTACTTACAAAAATTTCAACAGTCAAATATTAGTATTTCACCAAGAATTAATTTTTCGTAAATGAAATTGAAAACCTGAAAACAGGCGTGTATTCGTTCGACACTACAATGAAACATCATTGCCTACAAGTCTCGTCATCTAGTGAGCCTGAATTGTCACTAAATCGTAAGAATGCTTTGTTGGTACCGTATAACACCAAGCAAAGTCAGTCTGTCGGCATTTATCTTATTGTTGCTTCTATTTGAGTGGTATGTTGCAGAAATACAACACGGCGCCATAAAGGGTTAAGTTACGGAATCCTAAAAATATCCATTGAAATTGAGGCTTTTTTGTTGCACGTCAGGCCTGTTTCCCTCCACACCTCTTTGAATACGAATGCAATACATTACGGGCAACAGGGAAAGACAGCGTGTCGGTTGCTCTAACGTCTACCGCATACTAATTGACCCACCGGGCGATATTGTTACTATTATGTTAATAAACCTCTAATACACTGTGTTATATCTACAGTATGTTATAAAAACAAAGTTGTTAACTAAACTTTTTTTTGTTATACTCTCTCGAAAGTACAGGGGAGTTTAGGAACGCCAACGACTGCCAAGGAAGAAAAATCCGTTGACAGACTCCATCACAATGGCGGATCACATATACCACGACGGCAGTTCTCTAGGTATATAAGCAAGTGGATATACGCAAAATTCCGAAATGTCGAATGTGTGTTTGGGAGTCGAAGCTGCTCGCGTCCGTAGGCTTTACCCTAGTTTCCCTACACGTGACTCCTGGGTGGGGCTAAACGAGCAGCAGCGAGGTGGTAGGGCGTCGGTGCCCGTCTGGATCGCGACCACAGTACATGGGTGTAAAGCCCGTCATAGTGACCAGTTTCGGCTGGTCACGTTTCGGGACCAGCTTGTGTATATCCAGTAGCTCATATACCTAGAGACCTTCAGTCGCGGTATATGTGGGCCGACATGACGATATGGACTATCAATGGATTTTCATCCTTTGATAGTCGCTTTCGTTTTTAGACTACACTGTACTTACCATCAGGTACTCTGTAGTCACTATGTCGAGCCAGTGTAAATAAGAAAAAAATGTGACAGGCTGAAGCGAGTCACTATGACGGTCTTTACACTTGCGTACTGTTGGTCACGACCCAGTTCGGGCAATCGCCCTGCCATAACAAAAGCAAAGTTCTTAAAACAGTTAAAATATATACATGCCAGTTACTCAACTCTTTCAATTCGATTTTTTCTTTGAGTAATAGTATAATTGAGAAAGATCAATGTTTTTATTCAATATTATTAGAGTTCTTATAGACTTGTCCTATTTGCTAAGCCAAATAGGTTTCAAGGGTTCAGGATTCCAATGCAAGACACTTTGCGGTTTTTAAAATGTCATTTGTCAAATCAAATTATGTTAATAAAACTATTATTTATAGCAAGCTAAAAATGCCTTCTGATTTACATGCCTCCCACAAGCATTAGAGGCCTCCACCACACACTAATGTATCTCTACCTACCTTGAAAGGTGACGACGAAAGGTGATATAGTGTAACGATATTTTTTCGTTCAAATATAACAAAACAAAGTAATGTATTTTATGATTTTATGAGATGCACGCTACTGAAGTATCTATATATAACTGAATACAGTATGTCTGTGCGTCGACGACGTTAATTACGATTAATTGATGTGACCCGGTTTTGTTCCATCTAATTATCCGGCCAAAGCGACTTCTGTTTGCGTTGTTTCTCGTTTTTCATGAATTTTATTGCAGGACACTATTGTACTGGTATTTTCAGGGTTTTGTACTTCCGAAGAAACCTTTATAGGTTCACATTTGTCTCCCTTTCTGTCAATCAAGGTCTTTTCTGTCAAGTGCGCGTGGAAGTATTACCCTCACCATCAGGTGTTAATATTTGTGCTTTTTTTATTTTACTAAGGTTTTATTGTTAATCTTGTAGTCCTAATTATTATATGCGCATATTCTGTTTCTTTTTTTTTGTCATTAAGTTTTTTAATTCTTCGGTTTTTGACGTGTATATTTTATTTTTTCTATTATATGTTTCCTTTGGGTGTACGCTGTGGTAGCCTTGATATATAAGATGGTTGATGTATTTAGACGTGTGTTATAATAATAATTAATAATATATCGTCACGCGATATCCCTTATGAGTTGAGCAGAGATACATCTGAAAAATCCCTGATTCGCGTAGCCGCGTATGGAAACCGGTCTCTTATTCACTATATTATGGTGAATAGTTTTAAGTTCTGGTCCCAGTACGTACCCTTGAATTATTCCAGATTAAGTATGAATTTAAGCACCACAAGCTCACTGGTCAATGAAAACATCGTGAGGAAACCCACATGGCATCTCATAGAAATGTCATATGCAAGCGCCCTGAAAACGTCGATCAGCAGCGCAACTGGTCTCGTTGGGCACGACATATAAGCATAAAGTGAACAACTAATACATCTTTGCTCACCGTGTAAATGAATTAAAATATATTTATTTCGCCACAACGTAACTAAAACTAAACATTTTAATAACAGTAACAAACAACATACAGAAAAAAGAAAATACAAAAACATATAAATATAGTGAAATGGGCCTTCTGTCAGCTTAATGCTACAGAGGAAATCTGCAGCGCTGGTTTCCGTGAAGGGCCCCATGGGATGTATGGGACATATCGTAACGACATTATTATTTAAAATCAACTCTAGGACGGTGTGTCTTTATTATTCTCTGGCTAACTGTTCTGCGCGTTGACACTACAAATGGGTGTCAGTTGAAAAACAGCGCTGGGTGACCTAGCTGGTCACCTGGCATTTGTTGAGCTGACTTCCCTTTGGCGCATCATCAGAGCACAGGGCATTTATCTTGATAAATCTATTCTTCTATATTATTTGTTACGTGCCAAATAATCGTATTCCTGCTCTTATACTCTAGAATGGTATAGTCATGGCTCATAATATAGCAAAATAAATTGCGAGCAATTGCGAATGATTTAATAGGTCATTGCGACGAAAAACAGCCCGTCCTCGACCCAAATTCTGTGTTAAATCATCCAATAAAGCTATTGGATATAGACTATTGCTTTTTTTTGGGGATTGGTCATAATTGTAATTAATTTATGGACTATCGGTGGCTGATTCTATTGGCGTAATAGTTTTCAGAATCTAATATTCTTTTAGTTACAAATTATACTGCTATTTATGTTTTTATTTAAGGCAAGTACCACTGGGTTGTGCCAGAATGAGTACAGATTTAGCTACCATATGATCATTGGTAATAGAAAACATCGTGAGGTAACCCGCATGGTGTCTAATGGAAATGACATGTCTGCTAGTGCTGTAAGAACGACCAGTGACGTGCATAGGGTATTTAGGTAGGGTAGGCAGAATTCTCGTAATTAATTTGAATATAATATTATGATAGTAAATATTATATTTCTTTCATAGAAAAGATAGACGGCGTGAATATAGAATAGATATAAATATTAATGGTGCCTTTTTATATTTAACTTTAAGCAATTTAATCCAGAATTATTTATCATAAGGGCATGCAATGCTTGCTTGCATCTATGGAATGAACGCTACTGAGAACGACGCTTAGCTACGCTACTGTGTAAAGTGGATACACCCACATATGTATTTCTGCTCACCCAGTAGGGGATCTAAAGTATCGATATATTATTATCAATATTTATAGCAAATTACTTCGGATTAAATTGGCAAACAGATACCCAAAGAAATGTATAAACTTAGATGACTACAATTAGTAAAGAGTTTTAGTGGTTTTATATTTTTTATATTGTGTTAGTTCCAGAAAACCCTAAGTTTCCTGAGAAATTCGGTCAGCTTTGCTATTGGTCACTTTGGCTGCAGCATAGAAGCGTAAAGTGTATGCAGCCACTGATCTATCTCTGCTCACCCCGAAAGGGATATAGCGTTGCAATATATTATTATAACCACAAATGTGTAATAATTTAATAAAACTAAAGCTTGTGGCAGTTTCATACTCATTTCACCATAAAACCATTAGACACCGCGTCAGGTACCATCCGCATGTGATGGACGTTCCTTATATCAACACAAAGAAATTTGCTTCAACATTCAACATGCGGACAGCTCAGGAGTGGAATATTCTTCCAACAACCATATTTCCGCGCACCTACTTATGACTTGGAAGCATTTTTGGGAGTCGAAGTTGCTCGCGTCCGTAGGCTTTACCCTAGTTTCCCTACACGTGACTCCTGGTTGGTGTTAAACGAGCAGCAGCGAGGTGGTAGGGCGTCGGTGCCCGTCTGGATCGCGACCACAGTACATGGGTGTAAAGCCCGTCATAGTGACCAGTTTCGGCTTGTCGCGTTTCGGGATCAGCTTGTGTATATCCAGTAGCTCATATACCTAGAGACCTTCAGTCGTGGTATATGTGGGCTGACATGACGATGTAGACTGTCAATGGATTTTCATCCTTTGATAGTCGCTTTCGTTTTTGGACTACATTGCACTTACCATCAGGTACGCTGTAGTCACTATGCCGAGCCAGTGTAAAAAAAATAACAGAAAAGTGAATAGGCATTTGTTGGGCAGATGCGGTTCATCATCGGAGTTTCCTTCACCTTCCACCAGGTGTGGTTGAAGTCGACCGTCCGCTTATAGATTATAAAAAACCGATTTTACAATGATCAATAAAATAGAACAGTGCCATCATATTATCGTAAGAGCCTGCTAAGGTATACTATATGCCAAATTGCTGCATGCATCTTCTCTGCACATAGTGTCCACCCTCTAACCCGCATTGGACAAACATGCAGTGTTCAATATTCAAACCCCTTCCCATTAAATCCACTAATATACTGGAAAAGCGAAGAGAGTGGCTCTGCAGTGCGACGAAACTGGCTAATAATAAATAGTAATAAAATAGAATCTCGTTTCGCCATCCTAACCTAACACAATCCGACCCCATTCTCCACAAACCCACAAACGGAAAAAGTCTCTCATCAATACATTTACAAGAAACGAATGTTTGCGTCCAAATATTTACTTATTTTATTCGTTTGGTGCAAGGCATAAGATTTAATCCGTAAAAAAAAAACAATTGTTTTTATATGTTTTATGTTTTAATGTAGTTAAGCGATGTACCTGATATTAAGAAATTACTGTCAAAGAAGGAAATCAAAATAACTTTATTCAACACATTCAAACCTGCGCAGCAATTTCTATTTCTAGGCCATATACGGCTGCGCTTTAAGCTTTTCGCTCTATCGTTATTCAAAATAAACGTTTTCAATTAATACGATCTAAATTTTTATGGGTACGCACTCTTTACCATCACAATCAGCCACCGAAGTACGTGCCACCCGATGTGGCAGACTTGTGCGAGCCACCGGTGGTACGCACCAGGATGAACGTGTTATATAGGCCTTTTACAAAAACGAAAACGGTAATCATTGTCATATCCCAGATGGCGCTGTAACTTGTGTGTGTTCACATGTTTATTATTTGAATAGATCTGGGGTTGCGCCTTTTGGCGTAACTATCACTTCTTTTCTAGATAATTTTAAAATTCACCGCATACATTACTCACTCATAAGAACCCCTGGTACTCGTTAGAATATCTAGTCCTTATTTATTCGCTGTCGCTTATGACTCAGACTGAAGTTATTAGAGGTGTTTACCATATAAATAGTGCAACTGCTAGCTCCTCTAGCCCAGTGCAAATACAATAACATTTTGTAATGATTGTTAACACGGCCATTGCTGCGTACTTGACATTTCGACACCTTTTATTTTAAGGTCTTACGGTCATTTCCAATATACTTTGTAACTAAACCCTAGAAGTAGATTCAATCTTCCAAGGTCCAGTAAAAAAGATTGAGGGACCTGCCCTTATGGACTTGTTTCCGCTGTATGGTATCATCTAATGTGCGTCCAGTTCTAGGCCTTCAATCGTAATATATGTGGGCCGACATGACTTTCGGCGAATACAATGGGATATCGTCCTTTAATATTTGCTGTCCTTCTTGAACTATACTTTGCTTTTCTTTAGGTGTACTGTAGTCATTCATAACGGCGAATTCCTATCTGGGTAAGTAGAAATAATGGAACGCCAATTCTCTTTATTCTTGCAAATCTCTTTCGCTTCCTTAATATTAATTTGTCCCTTCATGCACACCGATTTCGCGTACTTTTGACGTTACCCTTCATCAGAACTGTTTTTATTTAGTCTGTGTAACTCTCGGTCGGCCTCGGCACCTACTTCCACTCACATACATATTATATATCTTCTTCGTCATTCTTTCATCAGTCAATCTCTCCACGTGCCCGAATAAACAAAGCAAGCTTTTGTGGATGCTATCGATGACACTATGTTTTAAAAAAAACTTTCTATGTATTTTTATTGCTTACTTTGTACACAGTGATTAAATGACATTAGCTCAAAGTTAACACTCGGAAGCGTCAATGTCATTTCATTGACAAGTGACATCATTCCCGCGACCGGATGTCGGCAGTTTCGTTTATTTGTGCAGCCCAATTTCAAACGGACCGCGTTAAGATTCCAGTGTTTAAATACGACTCATTTATTACCGAGAACTCTGATGGGGTGAGAAACTAACAGTTTAAAGGGTACAAACCGCTCTATCCAGCAAAAGAAACTATACGACAAAGTTTCACCAAATAAGCTGGGTGATGTCCAAAAAACGACTGCAATTATAAACCATAGATGGGCAAAATGTAATCAGATTAATGAAAAATGATTACGATTATATTTTATGTTTTTTACTATTAATATGACTGCATTTTGCTCATCTTTGTTGTAAACACTACAGAATCCCAGATTGCATACACATTTATGATTTCTTAATGTTTTAAATGGATTACAGAGCAAGAAAATTAATATTACGACTACATTTTGTAATCGTTAATCATTAATCAGATTACATTTTGGCCATCTCTGTTGTAAACAGTACAGAAAAACAATCGATTGTCGCACCAGTCGTAACTCGTTTCTTGTCTCAAATAGCTCCGGATAGATTTCCAATAGTTTCAATGCGACTACCCATATGTGTTAAGCCCTTATCACTAGTCTCAAAAACGTTCCTGCTTGCTACATATAAGCTATGTCAGGTCTACGAGTACATATCGAGGGGTGAAAGGCTAATTGGTTTAAGCGACATTTTTAAGTGATATAGTAATGTAGATTTTCGGAACCCGCGTTTGTTAACGATATAGCGTGACGAATTTATTATTCGTACTATATTGTTCACTTTTAGGCTGAGTTTTATAGACGCAACTGTAAGGTTGCTTAGACTTTACTAAAACATTACAATTTATATTACTCAATGAATGTCAAAGGATTTGGTAAGTCACCGATTTTGTCAACATGGACTTGGCTCTGCGAATACTATAGCTATACTCAAGTTTCTATTATATATTCAGTGTTTTGTGAAAACGAATTTATTTACTGAGAACTTTCCTAAGCAAAGTTGAAATAGCGTCTAAATCTCAGCCTAAGACAACCTTGAACTGATTTTTAATAATTTAAAACCTTAGCCAATGCATGTGGCAATAGCCGATTAATAAAATTCAGCTTTAATCCGCTATCGACCTATAATCAGATATTTTTTTCACACTGTCTCGACAAAGTCACTTCAGTGCACCTGGTGATAAGTACAGTTCAGTCCAAAAACGAAAGCGACCATCAAAGGGTGAAAATCCGTTGATAGTTTTCGCTGTCATTAACAAACGTTTTAAAATTTAAGGAGCATTTTTGAAACTGGGCGATGGATGGCTAAGTATTTTGTTAACATGTACCGTGACAGACAGACAGACAGATCGTAAACTCCACGCAATACAAGGAAGTGTTTCTCTTAAACAGTTCTCTGAAAACTATTCGGGTCATTGTGTATTTCGGTTGGAAATACACCAGCATGCGTGATAACGTCGCAACTGGGACGTGCTTTTGAAATTATCATGTCTCTTGCTCGTTTACATGACGGACAACGCTTGAGCAAGTACTTAATCAACGGCTAGTGGTGTGTGAGCAACACAACTCGCAAGTGTAGTTGCTTTCGATAAGCAAAGACCTCTCAAGTAGCTAGCGGTAGACTTAATCAAGGTTTTAGAGCAGTTACTTGAACTGGATCATATCTTTAGGACACTAATGTAAAAACCGTCATTGTGTCTTGTAATCGGAAAAGGTAAGTGTCTGAGATTAATTAGAGTTTAAAAGCGTCTTATAATTTAAAGAATGTTTCTGATACAGGGCGTAAGTTTAAAATATTTTTAAAAAATGTTATACATGCGTCTGACCGAATGTGTGTAAAAATACTTGACCCATTTTCCCATAGTTACGTGTTTAGACATAGCTAATCGTCCGTTTCTCTTTGTAGAGTCTACGAGTACTTGCCCGAGTAAGCAACCGTTGATTGAACGGTAAACAAAGCTCAATACTTGTTTACCGTTGATAGAATTATTGTATTAACTATATTGTTATGGCTACGGTAAAATTAACGCAGTTCGAGTGTGTACCAATTTTTAAGAGACTTTTTGGAGTTGAAGCTTGTGTAATAGTTATGTGAAAAAAGAGGTCGGAATTCAAGGGAAGGGGGTTTCTAGAGACAAGTGAAATTGGCTAACAATTTACCGAAATTAAATTGATATTGGCACTTGTTATTTGTATGGTTTCCTGAACCGCTCCAGTTGTGCAGATATATTGCCTCACTAAGCGTTTTCTACCGTCTGTATTACGGCGTGTTCTGAAGAGTTATTTAGCATTGTTCCACCCTCTACTTTCCATAGTAGAACCACGGGCGCGGGTTTACGCAGTCACGGGTATACGGTAACTCATATCCTGGCTAGGACTAAGAAGTTCTCTAGCTCTTACGTTTGCTAAGTCGTTAAGCTGTGGAATGGTTTCCGACGAGCGTGTTTCCCACCGTTTTATGATATTAGGTTCTTACTATCGATTACTATCTTCTATATAGTACTATCGGTTGTTATTCTTTACTGTCGATAGTTGTAGTACTTAGTTTTTTTTTTTAAATGGACCATATTTACCATTGCGCGTGTTGTGGTCACTATACTGAGTCAGAAAAAAAAACTGCGTTTATTTATTGGTTTACTTTTTTATATTATATCGATAAATGCAGTCATCATGCCAGCCTGCACAAATATCACTTCATATTTTGTATAAAGGATCCAATATAAAAAATCCAGGTTAAGATATACAGTTACCTAATATAGATTGTAGAAAGTGATTTTACAGGCCAATTTGCCTTTACAATGTTCTAAAATCTTCATCAATATAAATCAAGATTATGTTACAGCTATAGAGTAAAAAGAGTAATTCTTAGTATAAACTAAAATTTTGTTAGTAAATGTCAACATCATGATAAATCATGGAAATAACCAAACATAAGTCTGGGTTGGAGTTCTGGTATCGGCAAACCATGTTGTGATGAGCAGATTAGTTTGTCGTGAGTCTTAGATGTAAAATTATCTTAGAATAAAATATATTTTAGAGGCATTATATTCCGAAATATTCTACAATATTCTTGGTATCTTCTGGCCAGAGAAGATATCCAATAAAGATCTGTTAGATCGCTGCGAAGAAGTCCCAATCGACTAACTCATCAAGTGCCAGGAATGATCTGAATTGGCCACACGTTTCGTAGGGACAACACCCTCATACCTAACCACTGGACTAACATAGGAGTGGTCAGGGTACCAGAAAACGTGGCCTTTCCAGATGAACATATAACTAGTTGCAAGGGCCTGACCGAGTCGCGTGGCATTGGCAGGACGTGGAGTGAACTAAACTGCGATGCGTAGAACAGATCGAAATGGAGATGAATTGTGGACATCCTCTCCCCAGACGGAGAACATTTTGTTTAAAAACTATCTGGAACAGTAAAATACTAAGAGCTTACTTGGCAAATATTATACATAAACCAGATTTGTTAGTATTTATCTTTAATATATTGTAGTATTGTTGAATATATATATATATTCAGGAATTATTTTAATTTTATATTCGTTTATAACTTTATCCCAGGTCTAGGTCCTTTGTGATTCGCCAATCTCAAAATGTTGATACAAAAACGAGAAAAGTTGGCCAGTTATGTGCTTTCAAATTTGATCATTATACTGAACGGTTCACTTGTAAACTATTTGCTTTTTGAGATTGTCCAATATCCAGTACCATATATAACCCTAAAAACCGTAAGAACTCAAATAAATTAAAAGTACCATATTGGAAACATAGACCTCAGATAATTTTTGACATTACTTGTCAACCAAATCAACATCATCTCCTATGACGAAGTACCATTAAGTTAATAAAGTTTAATAATTTCCAGACATTTTTAACAAAGTCATATTGATGGCCAGCTATCTGCGACATTATAAATAGCAGACAGCTATAAAAAGTGTACAAAGGAGCACTTTTTTGTGAGCAATAAAAGCTATTACCGCCGACAATAGCAATGTGACGGGGCATGTGTCGGCTGGTAAAAATATCTGATCTTCATCAAAGTCAGGTACATCCTTGTCTTCTACATCGATTATGTATTCAAACGTCGATATATCGACATATTATTTTAAGCTTTTATGTGGCTGACTGTCTACGTTATACGAAGTAATTGTCGCCTGACATCAGTATCAAAAAGTCAGGTTTAACGCTAGAGCCCATCAAAGGCTGAAACTTATAGATTCAAACGTTACAAGTTATAGGTATACTAGCTGATCCGGCAAACGTAGTTTTGATATATAAGTTATTGTAATATCGTCTAAGATGTTCATTGAAATTAACTGATGTCAAAGACAATTTTGTTCACAATTAAATACTCTTAATCAACAACACATTTATTTGGATAAAGATTAATATTATTTCGTTGATACAACTCTTAACAAATAATGCATTAATTTCGACCAAATTTGTTTACCATAAAAACGGTTCTAGTGAGTTAATCATAAAAGATAGACATATACTGTCCGGGACATTTTTTTAGATCATTTCAAGAGGAATAATTCATTCCTACATATATTTTTGGCATCTTAAACCGTTTTCTCAGCGCACGCAATGAAAGTCTTCAAGGATGAATAATTTTACCCGTTTTTTTTCACATTTTCCATTATTTCTTCGCTCCTAATAGTTGCATCGTGATGTTATATAGCCTAAAGCCTTCCTCGATAAATGGTTTATTCAACTCAAAAATAATTTTTCAATTCGAATCAGTAGTTCCTGAGATTAGCGCGTTCAAACAAACAAACTCTTCAGCTTTATAATATTAGTATAGATTAATTTTAAAGTATGTGGTACGCTACCGATTTTCTCAACTTAGACTTAGCTCTGTGAATACTTAGATATACTCAAGTTACCTCAAATTAGTAAAGGACCGGTATCCATGCGCGACAACGCGGGTGCTCCTAGGTTAACCTACCTAACTAGGTTAGGTACCCTGGCACGTACCTCTGAGTTTTTTAAAATGAAGTATAAAGCTATACACATGTTCATCGGCGAAGGATAACATTGTGAGAAAACCTGCATGGTTTCTAATAGAAATATCATGTGTAAATGCCCTGAGAACGGCGCTCAGCTGTCTCCGTGATGATGAAACAATGACTCGCGACAAAAAAATCTGCTCAACACGAAAAAGTTTCCCGTTACTGGGATTCGAAACCAAGAGGTTAGTTTTTTTTATTTGATAAAAAAAGGAAGTCAAATTTTCTACAGCAGGAGCAGGTTGACGAGAACCTTTCGTATTCGGCAACCGAATTGCTTACACTTTACCACGACCAAAGAATGGAAGAATTCGCATCCAAACTTTTGTATATTTCGCAACAACCAAAGTTTGGACAAGCTCCATTGATCGGGGTGCGATGTGGTGGAGTTTTACTCACGGCAATCGAGTACCACATTAAGGATTAACATTTGTCTCCCGATACCATCGTATAATCACTGATATATTAGACCGTTAAAAATATAGAATCTATATTTTTCTATATTATAGATGAATGATGCATTGAATTACTTCTTTTATCAATGATTCATTCATATTTTAGACTTGGTAGATCTAAAAGATTTTAGATTTTCTTCAAGACTTTGATGTTTTAATACAAAGACTTTGTAATATTTCCCATGAAAACAACACCTTACGTCATCCTCCAATAAATCTAAATGGGAATATCCTGTTGAGCATAGAAAACATATTTAGCATACGAGAGCCGGGTAGTCCTGTTTTATGGATATCCGAATCTGTTACCGAAGCTAGCGGATATTCGAGAGGTTTTATATTATTTTGGGTAATTGTGGGCACTACATTAAAAATTATACTCACGATTAGATTATGATCAATTATGAATCCGTTCGAATACTGAATCATTTATAAAACAATTGTAATAATATATCGTTACGCTATATTCCTTTCGGAGTGAGTGAAGATACCTTAGTGGCTGTGTATTGTGGCTTTGTGCTTATATGTCGTGCCCAACAAAACCAGAAGCGCAGTACACATGAGATTTCTATTAGATGCTATGCGAGTTTCTTCACGATGATTTCCTACATGGGTGAGTATTTGGTGCCTAAATCCGTATTATCCGTATTTTATTTAATATATACAGAGGTTGACAGAGGCCCAATACACTATTCCATTCCCAAAATACATACATAATGACAACAAAAATAGTACAGTAATAAAAGTCAACATTGATGAAAAAGTGTGTATGCATAGATTCAACAAAATAAAAATTCTCAATAATGCCAGAGATTGAAGTACTCTATATAATCTATATAAGTTACCGTAGAAGCCTAAGTCTGTTCTTTCTAAAGGTGTATGGAAAAGGAAAACGACCTGTCTGAAATATTTTAATAATAAAATCTTGATTTTATTTGGATATCTTAATCCAAAATCCCATATACCTCACAACTCTAAATGGCCGTGACCTAATTTTGTGCATGAATATGCTTGCACGTGTATTGCCGGCACTTGTTTAGTCGTTTTTGAATTTTTACGATTTCGCATCTGGTCTGTGACGCAATTGTTTTGTTTTCAAGGTCAATGGGATTTTTAATTAGGGAATTACGTATGATACTACATTTTAAACTTTAAGTTACATTTTAAATCATAAATATTTTAACGGGTCGTATGCGCGAACGAGGGACCCAATCACTGGATTGAGATGTATACCCACAAATTCTCCAAACATCGCTTCTGTTACTCCACACTTGTTCGGGAAGCGATCGAGATGAAGAAGCAAAAACTTTTCATTGAGAAGAAAACACAGCAATCAGTTACTATTTTATTAAAAGTGAAACCACATAATTATTTATGTTATTATTTCCAATAAATGATCGGCGTGTTTTTTTTAAACTGGCATAACTTTTTTATTTATGAACTGACAGAAATAAATTTAATATTAAACTTTAAAAGCAATTTTCCATAATACAACAGTGAAAACCGCATCTAAATCAGTTAAGCTGTTTTTGAAATTAGCGTATAAATATGCATATTGATTAACGGTTTCGATACATTTTTATTAACCTACATCGCGCAAGCGCAATTTCTCTGTAAATGATATTTTAGCATAGCAACGGGCAGTAAATAAACAATTAATGTATAATATAGAATCATTAAAACTTTTACTTTGCCTTGTTTAGGTCATAGACGTCTCCTGAGACCTAGAGAAAGGAGTATCTAGGTCAATAATGACTTCATCAAAGCTTAGTTCCCAGCATGTCGCTAATTTAATCCAATAGACTATTTTATTATCCCCACCGGTTTTGTAATAAAAATATAGAGCACGTACCCTGTTTTATAGCCTCATAAAACGATATTGAAAAGGCTATTAATATAATAGTTTAGTTTTTACATATTATATCTATTTCTATATTTTGTCAACCCCGTTTTGAAGAATCTCATGTCATAACTAAAGATGGGGACTACGCTTGTTTTCCATTGTTAATCATCTTGTTCATAATTACAGTTTATATAAACTGTTTTTAATTATAATAAATATTATATTACTTAAACCTTTCTTATCTAGACTTCAAGCGATTTATACATATATACATTTAGTATAGATACATTTAGTACCTAATTCCGGTGATGTGAACATGGTCAAATATAACGCTTTGAAAACACAGGCTTGCCTCTTCTCCACCAAACAGTCTTTTCGTCTTGGCTCCTACTTTCCAGGGACTTAGCGTACCAGTGGCTGATAGCTTCGAGCTTCTTAGCACGGAGTTTAACTGATGACTTTAATTTTGGAGTGTTCGATTGTAGCTAAGGCAAAAACAGCTGCTCAGAAATTGGCAACTTTTTTATAGGCAAGGCGGCATTTCACAACGACCCCACTTCTTGATCTGTATCAAGTACAAGTGCGGTTTTACGTCGCGTAAGCTATTTTGGATCACCGGTGTAGCGTGGCTTGCCTTTCGGTTTTCTATGGACTATAATCTGGAGAGTGTGCGGCTGAGGTGTATAATTTAATTCCCCCCTACCCCTTCTACCATAAATTGCCAAGACAAGACAACTGGTCAAGCGCAAGCCTGTCAATAATAAAAATAGCCTTAAAGTTTAAAATCGTAATTGATATCTTATAAAGAGTGAACGCTAGCACCATCTCTTGCAAAATTTTCGCAACTGACAACGATAAAAATGTCATTGCGCTGATCTGAGAGATAATTAATATCTATCTATTATTAATATCATATATAGATGTGTAGTGTTTGTTTATGTGTAGTAAGTAATCTCTGAAACGATCTATCCGATGTTTTTTTTACCAATAATAAACGAGAAAGCATTTTACTTTGGAACATCGATTTGGCGAATAGTGACGCAATGCGACCACTGCCGACGCTTCGTTTTCCGAACTTTGAATAAAAATCATCGATTATAATTGACATATTTCAACAGTCGTGACAATCAAATTGTTCGACATCGCCCATCATTGAGGTAGCCCTTTGCACCGCTTTAACGTGCGCTACTAGAACGCTCTATGCCTACTGTCTATTCTTCACTTACCAAAGACTGCATAACGGTGCCCAATAATTGAATTCAATTGTATTACCTGAAATTAAAAATGTTTAATCAGTATAACTTTATTAACAAATAATAAATATATACAGTATATTTTGAAAACCCTGTCCGGCCTGAACAGGGTAAATTCGTGAAACGACAAAATTATCAAAACGCATTAGAAAATTATATATAATTATAATATACTTTAACGTAATTTAGGACTGTACAGAACACACTGTGTAGCAACCCTAGGTTACTAGAGGCACAAACGTGTCTTAGAAACTATCTATATGCGGACCTAGATAGCTGGGCTGAGTCACGTCGTTGCAGAGCTAGCATAGCAAAATGCTTATACTCTGATATCATTTTTGTGATGTGAACATTCACGTACAATTGTCTCTTTTAACCCCTTGAGCGGAAATGACGGGCCTTGCCCGTCAAGATTTTCTGTACTAAATTCGAATTTGACGGGCGTCGCTCGCAGTATTTTTTTTTTCATATGAATTTCTTTACACTTGTAAAAATAAAAAATATTATTATTGTTACACATGGTCTTTTTTATAGTCTAGCTAAATTGAACTTAATTTTATTGCGCTAAATTTAATTGTCTGCAGGCGTACTACTCTTCGAGATGTAATCGTAAGGCAAGGGGTTAAAAAAGAAAACGCATTTATTTGGATGGCAATGGATCTTCAGGGGGTAGTGAGGGCCGCCCCCCGGTGTGTCGAACATGCACCGGCTAAAACCCCCGGGGTGTTCCTTCTCCCGCTTGCCAAGTGTCAAGGGCAAGGCTGAGCCACCTTCCTCGGCACCCGGCGACGTTTGGCCTCTGCAGGCTCCGCCTTCATGGCAAGGGGTGGTTAAATAGTCACCACCCCCCGCGTAAACCTAACATATTTGGCAAGGAGAGTGGTGTAAAGTGTCACCCCCCCTCATCTCCTTGATTTGTCATTAGAGCGGTGTGCAGGACCACATCGCACACCGCTCACGCCTGGATCTGGGCGGCGCGCTCAGCAGAGCGACCCAGCGCTGAGATTGTGCGCTCAGCAGAGATTTCTGAGACAAAAAATTTCAGTGTAAGATTTTTATTGTGTATTTATTTTTATTATAATTTTTCTATTTATGTTTTGTATTTGTTTTACTGTTTAAGGCTTATTCCGCGTGAGTACAGATAAATATCATTTCTCCATGCTAACCCGCCTCGACCTAAGTCGTGATCTCGACAGATTTACGTGTGTTTATTCCTCTAAAGCTACTTTATACGGCTTTATGAGGCTATGTTTGGAATTATACGGATAGAAATGAGTCATTTACACAAGATTATATTTTCCACGACTTAAAACTGTAACAGTTTGAATAAGAATGTACACACAGACGTAACTCATTGAGTTTTTGTTTGGTTAATTATTAATTGCTAAAATATTCATATTACTAGGTTTAGTGTAGCTTTGCTCGGTGAAAAATCTCTTATTTCTCCCCCTGACAACTCAAAGTACTCGCCCTTCTTGCTCGGAGAAGTTGTAAAAAGAGATGGGCAAAATGTAATAAATTCATTTTAATTTCGTTAATCTATAATCGTGATTAAAACTCTTCTAAGTATTAATGAGTCACAAATTAGAATGCAATTGAGGATTCCTTGGTGCTTAAAACATAGATAGGCAAAATGTAATTATTATAAATATTGCAAAACGAAAAATGTAATCATAATCATCTTTCATTTATCTGACTACATTTTGCCCATCTCTGGTTATAAAGGCTTTTCCCGGCCATAATATTTTTCTCGTCAAAAAGAAGAGAAAGCGAACAAAATAGGTTATTCGAAATACTAATTCTACACAGACGAAATGGCAGACTTAAGTTAGTAAAAAATACTGCGAAATGGAAAACTACAAACCAATATAATATTATGCCAAATCAAACATTCTCTGCATTCCTTAACGTTGTATTATCCTTATATAATGAGCTAGTGGATTAGCAAACAACGCATTTACGTGATTTAAATTGTAAAAAATCTTCGTTTTCCTACTCACAGTACTTGGTGTTAAGCAGTGACGTGCATAGGGTATTTAGACAGGGTAGGCAGATTCACATAATTAATGTGAATATTATATAACGATAATAAATTTTATATTACTTTCATTAGGAAGATAGATGGCGTGAAAATAGAATAGATATGAATATAAATGGTTCGTTTTTTTGTTTAAATGAAAGCAATTTATTCCAGACTTTTTTACCGTAAGGGCATGCAATACTTTCATGCATCTATGGGATGAACGCTACTGGTGTTAAGGTTAGGGTGCGTGCACATAACGGGGCTAGAGCGGTTCGACCGACTACGCTGTTTAGCGCTTCCGAATCCATCAAAATAAAGATCTAGGAAACGCTGACCGAATTCGGGCATTGTTTTACGCACTGCATGCGATCGCAGACCGTCAAAATACAGATTTCAAAACCTTCGTCTTTGGTTGAAGGTTGTGACAATAGCCGGTTAATAAATTTTGGCTTCCTCCAAATATAGACATATAATATCATATATATTGGAGATTGGAAAACGGAACGTCAAATCTAAATCGATTTGGGCGTATTCGGTTAGATGTGTGGCAACACTGAGGCGGACAGCGGACGGTTGTCAAGGTGATGGATGGAAAACAAGCGCACGTGGAGCTATAAACGGCATTAATATTCGGAGACAGACCCAGCAGTGAAAACAAGTGTAGCCAACCTACGTCCGACTTCGCCGCGTTCCCGAAAAGCCTGATTTCCAAAAGACACAATGGATAGACAGCTGGGAGACGAAGAACGCCTACATTCCCCCCAGTTACCTACGTTATATATATTAAAAGTAATTTAAAAACAATTTGAAATGATAACAGAAAAACTATACAATATTAATGTAAGTGGAAGTAAGAGCCGAGGCCGACCCAGACTTACCTACACAGACCAAATAAAAAAGTTCTGAAGGAAGTTTATGTCAGAAGCGACAGCGAGAATAGATAAATTTTAAGGAAGCGAAAGAGATTTACAAGAATAGAGAGAAGAAGCGTTCCATTCTATCTGCCTACCCCAATAGAGATTTGGCGGGATGATAGATTGATAATTTAATAATGACAGTCCAATCATTAAATTTTAGTTTAGAGCTAAAATTTTGGTTAATTTGAAAGTTTTACCGAATAAGGATTTATGACCGAAGGTACCAAAAGCCGAAGCCTTCGGTTGGACCCTACTGGTTTGATAAATAGTTTCCATCTCATAATAGTGGATTATTAACGATTTTCATAAGTCACCGTGATAAGTATTTCTTATGATAAATAGATGACAGTCAAGTGTCACAAACAAGCTCCGATGCACTTTTATTCAAGTAATTTAAGATTCTATATCAGCGCGTGAGTGACTTGCTTTGTGGTACAAGTCATAAGCTGTTGATATCATTTTTATAGGTAATTTATCACTTGCTCCAGAGGTCCTGGACATGTGGAATAGAATTCTCGGGCTCTGTAAGTAATTCTAGCATCGAAATCCTTCAGATATTTCAAAATATTGCCTTTAAAACTGTCTTAAGTGCACATTGGTTTTTAGAAACTCAAAAATACACTAATATCTGTAAATATTAACAGTTAAACAATAACTCAAAAAATTTAGCAAGAAATATAAACTAAAAATTAATATAGACTAAAAATTCACACCAATGAGCTGGTGAAGAGCTGCTACAAACTCAAAGAAACATAAAACGCCTAAAAAGGTGGAACATTATCAGCCTAGGTCAGAGTACTTAATTCTCACAAAATATATGGGATAATTTGATGGATTTACTTCTAAAATAGAGAATACTTTTGATCATATCTCATTATGGCTAGAGATCGATTACAGATAAATACAAATAAAAATAAACTGTAGAGATCCTCTAATATTTATGACTCGTAGATAAATTACCATATTTTTCGGTTTTAGGTAGACTCTCAGATAAGCTAAAGAATTAGGAAATTAAAAAAAAAATACGCGCCAAAATTTATTTCTAGACACGGCATAGTAACCACATCACGCCTGACGGTAAGCATGGTGCAGCCAAAAAAACAACACGACTATCAACAGTAAAGAAAAAAACTATCGGTAGTGGCAGCGATCATGCCGGCCTGCACAAATATCTCTTCGCGCTACGCTTAAAAGACCCCATTTCATAGGACGGCATATCATTATAGCTATAAATATGTAAAAAAAAAAAAATAACGAATAATAAACTAAATTAAAATCATTCGTTTAGAAGCTACGATGCTACAGACAGACATACAAATACACAGTTACATTTACACACGCTAAATTTATCATAAGCCTCTTTTTTCATCGGAGGTATATATAATTATACCGTACTCAGATTAGTTTCTTTCTCTGAATCTATATGATGTGCTTTGTCTGCTTAGGGCCAGTTTTTTTTTCTTTTTGTCATAACTGCCGCATCTTGTAAATTGGACCACGCGTAATGTCATTGCCGAGTCACGCAGTGAACCTAGAAGTTTGCTCAGCTTTTCAATTGACTCCCATCATCTCGCGTGACTCAACTGAGTGCGTCATTTAGGTATACCTACTGTATGACACATTATAATTACTTCATATTACATAAATTGTCATATTTATAATTGCTTATGACTGTATGTAACCCACCATGCTAAAACCAAGATGCGAATATTTCTACCAATATACATATATTTAATTATGTAGTAACTTACGTAAGTTTTTCTTATATTACATTTAAAACAACACCAATATTACTTTGTAAAACATTATTATACCAGTTTTATTCACTTAGCATTTACAATGTTAAGAAAAACTGCAAGTAAATGCATATAAATAACTCAAAACCGAGTAAAAAACACAAGTGAAATCAAGATTCCGTTTTAATTTAAAACGCATGACGCCAATATAACTGTCTCGTTTATTTGTAAGAAAAAGACGATGCCATACGTGAAACGAGGATAGCAAGACCTTCTGCAACTCAAGGGAGTCTGCAATATTTGGTTTGGATTGGCACAAGTCTATACATAAATGTTTTATTTTAATTTATCTCTATAAATATATATGATTTACATGTAATTATATAGTTTTTATGCTACCGGTCCAAAAGATTCACTGTCTCGAAGGAGTTTGGCCTTTATCTTTGCACAGTAAAAGGAATTTCATGATTATGCACGGTACCAAAAACATATCTAATTTACTTAATAAACTTAAATTGTTAAATTTTATATACATTCCTGATTTTATTCGAATCTTTGACACGAAGAAAGTATTAACGACGCAATGAATAATATTATGTAAGGAATTACAGAAGTACCGTTGTGATTTGTTAAAGTGTTTACGAAGGATTTTATTTATAGGGCTGTGACATATCGATAAATTGGTTAATTTATTTACCGGAATAGCTTTCAAACTTATTTCTTGAAATTAATGTAAAAGGCTAATTTCTTCTCAATTTCGAGTTCGCAAAGAAATTAAAAATGCAAGTAACTTTGTACAAAAATAAATCTTATAACGACATTATTTTGTTTTAAAATATATCCCGATTCGGCATAGTGACCACACCGCACCTAATAGTAAGACGACTACGCCCAAAATACGACTATAAAAATCAACAATCAAGAAAAATCTATCGACAGTCGCAGTAACCATGTCGGCCTGCACAAATATTTGTTCACACTTCGGTGTAATGATTCCGAACTAATCTCGAAATAATGATTCCTACATCATTAGACACATCATTACACGTCATTACTTCTCTAAAGCAGAGTTTTCTGTATAATAAAGTATAAACTATGAATTAGCAGTATTATAACTATTTTTTACTTATTTTAAATTGTTTTTATTTAAGAATATAGAAGTCATTAATTGTGTACTTATAATAACACAAATATTAAAAGAAAAATTGCTATTGCTATTTTTTCCTATACCTAACTAAAATAAACATTACATAATACATAAGCACGGAAGAAAGTAAAGATTAGTTTAAAAACGCAATCCTCCAGAACGCATATTCAATTAATGGAAACGAAGAATGTCTCGACGCTGTATGCAAAAATATCTTTACAAGCAGTCAACTGAGAAGACCACCGCGACATCGGTTCAGAATACCAAATGTAGCGATAAAGTGTTTTACATACACATAGGAATGTTCCCAGGGAAAATATTAGGTCCTTACATATGAAATTGGCGTTTTTCGTACTGACCACTTTAATCACAAATTTCTCCTCTTTGGTAAGGAATTCCAAATTCAAATTTGTACAGCTATAGACTCATGTATTTGTGCTTCGATGATCGTCATTCATTTGTTTTTTTCTTCTGTTTTTTTCTGTTTGCGTCACTCATTTTACAAAATGGAAAACTTAAAATATCGCATTATTTACGAGTACGAGTTCCGCCGTGGCACTAGTGCTGCGGAAACAACTCGAAGGGTGAATGATGTGTATGGCGGTCGTGTTGCAAAAGAAACACAGTTCGTTTTTGGTTCCAACGTTTTCGTTCTGGAAATTTCGACCTGCAGAACAAGCCCCGTGGACGGCCTGAGACTCAAGTTGATAATGAAGAGTTGAAGGCTATTGTGGAAGCGGATCCATCGCAAACCACGTCCGAGTTAGCTGCAGGCTGCGATGTTAGTGATAAAACTGTTTTAATTCACTTGAAGCAAATTGGGAAGATTAAAAAGCTTGAAAGGTGGATACCTCACGAATTGACTGAAGCAAACCGGCAAACGTGCGTCGACTGCTGCGTTACATTACTAAACCGGCACAATAATGAAGGTATTTTAAACCGAATCATTACCTGTGATGAAAAATGGGTTCTTTACGATAATCGGAAGCGCTCAGCGCAATGGTTGGATCCTGGCCAGCCAGCCAAATCCTGCCCCAAGCGAAAATTAACCCCAAAAAAGTTACTTGTAAGCGTTTGGTGGACTAGTGCCGGTATTGTTCATTACAGTTTTCTCAAATCTGGTCAGACTATTACGGCTGATGTCTATTGTCAGCAATTGCAAACCATGATGGAAAAGCTAGCGGCTAAACAACCTAGGCTGGTCAATCGCTCCACGCCACTGCTGCTTCACGACAGCGCTAGACCACACACTGCGCAACAGACGGCTACTAAATTAGAAGAGCTTCAATTGGAAAGTCTAAGACATCCTCCGTACTCCCCGGACCTTGCTCCAACAGATTACCATTTTTTTCCAAATTTGGATAACTTCTTGCAAGGGAAAAAATACAACTCCGATGGGGCAGTCCAAATCGCCTTCAAAGATTTTATTGATTCCCGTCCGACTGGTTTTTTTAGTAAAGGGATCAATGAACTACCTATGAGATGGCAAAAGTGCATAGAAAATAATGGTTCATACTTTGATTAATTAAATATATTATATTAAAAAATATTCGACTTTTTGTTCCTCCCATACATAACGCCAATTTCATATGTAAGGACCTAATATAACGACGAATACCAATATGTCATGGCGAGATGAGGACACAATTTTGTGAAGGTCGTAAGATATGCGTCGATACTATTGGTACAGGATCGAGAGTGGTGACATAGTACGAAGGTGATCTAATCATAAACAGGGCGTGGATAATGAATGATAAATATAACCCTGTTTTGTCAATCACTTTATCATATCAACTAGGCAAATGGCAAAAGGTTTACCATATCAGCCGTAGGACATTCGCAGCTGAATATATGTCTCTCCTATTTTTTCCAAAATAACAGGTTAGAAACAGCTTGCATTCAGCATAGTCCTGCGATCTGGATCAGGTTATCTGTCCTTCTTGTAGGTGGTCTTTCTACATTGCCCCTGCCAGTACGTAATTACCAAGGTATCCTGCCTGGTTAAAGCTCCTAAAGTGATTAACATTGGGAAAAAACAACAAAGACTAGAATTGTGGTCATGGTGCTATAAATCTCGAAGGAAAATAAAAGGGAAAAATTAGATATACATACGCTGACGTCGATATGCGACAAACCTATGAAAATTGCTATGGCTGGCGTTGCACCCATCATGCTTACTGCTACTCGAGAAGCATATCCTGAAATAATGTGTTGGTTATAGAAGGTAAAACCTAAGGATGCAGACATCATGGAAACCCCAAGACTGATCAATGACCCTTGATTTATGAGATCTATTTACAGTAAATCAGGTAAATCAAAGTACATCAGGAAAGATTGCATATTAACACTTTCGCCACAGTTTCTTGTACGAAGCACTTTTATCTGGTGTGCGGCAGTGACGTGCATAGGATATTTGGCCAGGGTAGGCAGATTCACATAATGAATTTGAATATTATATAATGATAATAAATATTATATTACTTTCATAGGGAAGATAGAATGAAAATAGAATTAATATGAATAATAAAGTGCACCTTTTTTTGTTTAAATTAAAGGAATTTATTCCAGACTTATTTATCGTAAGGGCATGCAATGCTTTCATGCACCTATGGAATGAACGCTACTGGTGTGCATGGAGGTTATAATAACTCAACAGTATATATATTACAGCAAGCTTTTCTTCCCATACTATGCCAAAGTTGTCATTCCGTTAATATGACCTCTTGCTGCAGCAAACGTGTTAAAATGTACATAATGAATTAATGTGATAACCGTTTTAACGTGCTCAGTTTTCTCCATTATCTACTGGAATGGTTAAAATGATAGTAGTATAAGCAATTCTTTTCTCTATTTGACACCAAGAAGTAAGACTGCATCCAAAATTATCACTATTTTACGATGTATATAAAATTTTATTGTATACCTTTTTTGTGACACAGTTACAAGTAAATCCGTTTTATTCGTCCCCAATGGTTGTGTAAGTTACATGTTGATGTGGCGATGCTTACCTTTTTTAGTGTTATTGCTACTTACAAAAGTCACTATTTTGGTTGTTTTGTATTTTACAGAAAATAAGATTTTTGAAACTATGACCAATCTAATTATGTCCAATTCTTATGAAAGTTATTTATACTTTTAATCTATTTTTTAGTAATATTTAACACCTCTATTTAGTATGTTTATTTTTAAGTACATATATTGTTTTAAGTTACATTTTTTTATAATTCTTTTTGTGTGTATTTGCTGTCAATTATTTTTATTATTTTATTTTTTTATAATCTTAATCAAATGTAACACGATCGAGGCTCTACTAAAACTAGCGCCACACTTCCTCTGCGGTATAAAGCGGCCAGAGAACCTATTTCGCCATGTTCATATTTTTATCTCTTGCAGTTATTTCTTTTCTGTATGTTGCTTTTGTTTTTACATTTTTATTTTTATTACGGCGAAATAAATATTTTTCATTTTATTTTAATCAGAATTGTGAACAACATGTGCGAATTCATATCTAAAGAAGTGAACGAACATGAGAAAAGCATAAACTTCTAAATAAATTATTAAAATTCTGTACAGTTTCAATGATTTGTTTTTCTCAAGAAAACATTTCGATTAAGTTTTCTTGTTAGCTGTACTATCGACTTTCCTTTTAGTTACATTGCGGTTAATAATATAATCCAATCTAAAACAAGAAGATTTGTCCTGACTGATATCATCATTGAGCCTGAACTGTTGAAGTATGAAACATGAAATTTATCACGTAGTTACCCGTTTAAAGTATACTTTTTAAATATTCTACTCCGAAGGAGATGAATTAAGGGTTGAAGTATTTTTTACTCTGCAGATTTTGAATTTAAATAGCACCTGATTGGAGCCAAGCTAGGTCTGCTAAGCCAGTATAAATGACAGTATAATTTGACTTTGACATGTACAAAATAAAGTCGAATTTTAATTTGAGTCCCATTGACCTTGAGTATATTTTAGAAGTAAATAATGCTTTATCGCTCAGTAATTTAACTATGAATGAGTCTGCAGTAAACAAAAGTGTATTGTGCAAAAACAACGCGTTTCAGTCTGGGACTTCGCGTTGGTATAAACAAAAACTTAGCTATGTGCCAATTCAGCCCAGTAACCGGTCTGCTGAGTACTGAATGCCTGTGTGCTTAGTGATGGGAGCATTCATTTTACCGCATGATTTACTGCATCGATAGTAGAGCTGCGCGAAATAGTACATCCACGTTAAGTTAATTTTCCCCGTCTTTTCTATCATATCATACCCTTAATGCCACGATAACACGAGACCATTTGATAAGATATTTTAAAATTATTACCTGATTTTAAGTCAATACATTTATTAGTGTATCGTCTCGCTATATTCCTTTCGGGGTTAGCAGAGATACATTGACGGCTGTATCCACTTACTGCTTATATGTCTTTCTTGACGTGACCAATAGCACAGCTGATCGCCGTTCTCAAGGCACTTATTTAGACACGACATTTCTATTAGAAACCAAGTGTATTTTTCTACATTAATGAGCATGTTCAAAATATTTTTTAATGTTACGAAAAACTGTCTTATTAGTAGCAACATTTTCGAGCACATTGATCGAACTCTTCATCAATTCACATTTCGCAGAATTTCCTTATTTTTAAATTTTATGTAAAGATTAGTGGATTGATGAGTGGCTACTAAACACGATTAATCGTTTTATATAGGTTTTATATAAAAGAAAATAATGAACATGCATTAATACCTCGCCTAACTTATTTATTTTAAAATCTTGTATGAGTAATAACCATGTAACTTATCATTTACACTATCGTGTTTAACTAAGTGCGTATTAGTTAAACAATTCTTTAATTAGTATGTCGATAAGAATTATCTAATTTAAGCACATCACTAAAGCAGAATGCGGCGAAGTACGCCGCTATATGAATGAACACCGCAGCACACGAGGTGCCTTTTAATACCAATCTTCTTTCCTTTTCATTCGCATGTATTAAGGTACACAGAAAGGGACGGATGAGGTCATGTA
Organism: Automeris io; assembly: GCA_036320925.1. Lineage (NCBI taxonomy): Eukaryota > Metazoa > Arthropoda > Insecta > Lepidoptera > Saturniidae > Automeris > Automeris io. Next base: position 8,652,398 of record JAUDJH010000023.1, on the reverse strand, counting down.
AGGATTATAAAGCTGTAAAATTAAACAAGTTGCTTTCTCTTGGAGATTAAAAGGAACAATGCTTCTTTATTTTTATTGTTCATTACTTAACACAACTGTTCTTTGGTGTGACATGAGTAGATCGATTCTCAATAGAAGTGTTAATAAAGATATTAAAATAAGTACATACGGTTCTATAAAATAATGTTTAATCGAAAGGAATTATATATTTATACACTCCGTATTATACATAAACACAATACGGAAACAAAGTGACGCGGGAAGAAGTTGGAACAATTCATACGACACTGGCACTGGATGCGTGCGCCGACTAGGAACTAGGGTTGCATGGAGCTCGTCGCACCCCCGCGCACATTTTAGTTTGGCTGCTCGTTTCCTGCGTTTGTTTTCCCAACATCTTATAGACACGGGAATCTTCAAACGTCGAGTGAATCGGCATTTGTTGGGTGAGTGCGCTCCATCATTGGCCTCATCATCACTTACCAAAACGTGAGATTTAGGTCACGCCCTACTGTAATAAAAAAATACGGTTCTTTCGATTCAATTCGATCCTAGAAATCATATAAAGTGTAGTCCCGATTTAAAAAAATCGGATGTTCGATTTCCAAGGCATTTCTTCATATAACGAATTCTAAAGGTAAGTGTTAGATTCCTACAGTCGCGACTTAGCATCGGATGCCAGGTCTCGATGTAACGCTCTATATAAATTCATTTGTAAAAACGTTCGATGCAAGCGACAGACCAACCCGTCCTCAAAATTAACCTTGACTATAACTATTATAAAATGAACTCTTAATTACAGTAAAAAACTAGTTCGCGACATCCCATATCGTATTGACATATGGCAATTGTAATTAACAATTTCAGAAATATGTTGGCCACATTTAGCGTAAAACAGTACCCGCTTAGGTCAAAGATCCTACTTATAGGAATTAAAATAAAATACATTTATTTAACGAAATATATCTTCTCTATAATATAAAAATGAATCGTTAAATGTGTATAAGCGCGAAACTCGAGAACGGCTGAACCGATTTGGCTGATTTCTTTTTTGTTGTGTTTGTTGAAGTCTGGGGAAGGTTATTACGGAGAGAAGAATTTAAAAAATTGTCTGTAAAAGTCTAAAACACCACTTTTCTATATTCTCATACAAAAAATTCATAATAATATTTAAAAGTCAATTTGAACTTTAACACCATACCATAAAGTTTAAATGTTAGTGGACGGGTTCCGGGAAGGCAAAACAATTATTGAGTGACGTATAAATATTAATGTCAATATTTGTCAATTTTTATACATATTAATTAAGGCCAGGTTACTTCAAACAATTTTCAAAAAACAGCCGACAGGCCAATAGGGTTTGGCAGAATAAAATCTGACGGGGAAGCTATTAACATTAAAAAAAACAATGTGACTTTGTTTTAGAGATATAGTGCAGAACAAGGTCTGCCGGGACAGCTAGTTTATTATATGTATAATTGAGAAACATAATCCACAAACAGTAAACAGTCGATGGTCGTTACACTAGGCGAGATCTTTAGTGGAGATCACGAATCGGCAGACGTAGCGTGGGACGCCCCCGGAAAGGTGGAGTGACAACCTGCTCTGGTGCACTGATGATGATACTGCCCACTGGTGAAAGAAAACATCTTGAGAAATCCCGCATGGCTTCTAATAGAAATCTCACATGTAAGTGCTTTGAGAATGGTGACCAGTTGCGATTCTAGTCACGTTGGACATGACACATCAGCACAAAGTAGACACAGCTACTAATATATCTCTACTAGCCCCGAAAGGGATATATCGTGACTATATAGTATTTAATTTTCTTATGATGACCTTTGCAAAATTTCCTGTAGTGTTATCGTACCGCTTATGGTGATTCAAATGATCTCCTAGATTAACATTTTTATGTATTCCGATTACAGACAGAGCGAAATACAATTTCCGAACTTGATCCGAGTTTTCTAAGGTTATATTTTCACGGATTGTAATGCGTAATTGCCTTGGTGTCAATTAACAAAGTCTTGATGTAGTCTGCTACCCGAATGATGGGAAGCCTATTTATTGTATGTGTGCTATGCACCGCATGATGGAGAAGTCATAAGGAGCAGGCTCTTATATCACTCCAATAAAGATACGTGTAAAAGGTCATTCGCTCGCCGGATCGAAGGAGGTTTGAAGCAAGTAGGACACTCCGGGGTCCACGGCGGTCCTCATAGTCCTATTTAAGATGTTTCCGTGGCTACGAAAAAGGTATTGTATCCACTGGATAATTTTAAAAAGTTTTAACACGGCGGAGATATTTAGACGTGACTTTGATTTTCTTTAGACTTTGCTCGGAAAGAAAGTTCATCTTTGGGAGTGATTATTAGGTTCGGCGATATATGTATGCTGCACACGTTCTTGATGAAGATCAATCTAAAAAAAAATCTAAACTCGTCAAAGACTCCGTACATATTCTCTACAGGCTTTGTTAGAATGCCCTACCAAGCACGCCGGATTGCCAGCTGTCTGTATTGACAAAACATAATGAAATACATTTTGTGTACCTCCATAGCTTTAAAAATAACTTAATCTATTATATAAAAATAAGTTCGGTTTTCCTTCCTGACGCTATAACTCCAGAACGCACGAACCGATTTTCACGATTTTGCATTTGTTGGAAAGGTCTCTGGCTCCGTGAGGTTTATAGCAACCAAATTCAGGAAAAATTTAAACAGAAAAGCAGGAAAATGGGAGAAATCATTTTTCACATACAGCGCCATCTCTGATACATAGCATGTACTACAAACCAATATGGTTTTGCATGGTGGTGGAGCAGATCGCACCAGTATTTTAAGTAGATGGCGCCGATGCGTTATACATTGTTTGACAGCTACTCATTGTACTCTGCTCAGTTAATTTCATGTGACATTTATTATGCGCACGTTCTTTCAAACGCTAACTAAAAACCAAAACGAAGCCATCTGGTGGCGAAACGAAGTTCGCCGGGTTTGCTAGTATATAATAGAAAATTGAATATATCTTAAGCGTTTGCATAACCAAATTCAAATTAACGAAATTGGTGACGTACCATTTATTACGACATCAATTAAATATGTTAATTAGTAATTATTGAGTAAATTCTCAGAAAACTCAAACTACCGCCTATAAATCTCGGATTTAATGACTTCGGCTCATCCTTTACTAAAAAAATCATTGTTAACGTCAGAATCGTTCATTACTTTGGGCATGTGACGCTCCGTAGATGGAGTTAAGTCTCGTGGAAGGTTTCCGCTACATTGGACCGACCATAAAAGTTACCAACACGTCTATCAATGCAAACTACGCCAAACATCAGTCCGGGTTAAATGAAGAGCAAAAAGAAGAGAGAAAAATGATATGGGAGTCTTCAAGTGATTGCTTAGGTGTTTATTGGGCGAGCGCGTACCTTTCCATCAATAGGCCTTTTAATCTAGTATATGTCTATGTCATCTTCGATGTCTATATATACGGGACTTACAACGCGTAAAATTGTCTGTATCAAGTATTTTTATTGATCCTATACATTTTTAGAAATTTTATAAGCATTGCCGTTTATAGAAATATTTATCTAGGGCTCCTGAGTAGTTATAAAATTTGACCGGCACTGCAATTAATGTATGTGAAATGCTAAGCAAATATCAATCCACTTTGATATTAGCGATCTTCGTAAACTCGATTTAAAAATTAATAAATAAATATGTGATCATTAGTTTCATAGCTGAATACTTTATACTTAACTTTCTACAAAGATTATTATAGTTTCATATACAATAATTATACGCGATCTTATTCTTTTTTTTACTTTCACAAAATTAGCCTGTTGATTTGTATGAAAGTGCTAATTTTGAAGAAATATCGGTTATGTTTTTAAATTCTTAGAATTTGCTTTATTGTAGAAGTTGCATATTTTTTTGCACAGAAGGGATCGAGATTTGACTATATTTTAGATGGAAATATTTTAAAGGAAATCTTTCTTTAACATACGCGAATTGCTAACCAAGAAGCGAATCGTTTGATATCAGCGAGCTTCGTAAACGGAGTGCGTACGGCGCGCGGGTCGTTGGCCCCAATATGGCGCTAAAATAGAACTCGGAATGCCCGCCATTTCAATTTCAACCTCGAAAATTATTACAAAACCGAATCATAAACAATATTTCTTTCTCGCCTCTGTTCTTGGTTGTGTTTATTGTGATTTTAACATCGTGATTGTTATTTGTATTGGCTTTTGTTTGCTAACCTATGAACTTTTCAACAGTCATTGCGTTACAATGTCGAACGTCTGCCAAGGAGCCAAGGAGTGAAATTCGCTTCCAGAGGCCATATATCCCCGTTCTTATGACTTGGGAGCCTTTGGTATGTGGACCAAGTGTGGTTGAGGTAAAGCCTTCGCCTTTAAATCATAAAAAAAACAGATCACAACGCGTCAACCCGCTATAGATCGTTGTTTCATGTTGTTATATTTAAGAACATATTTTTAATCTAATCTATAAAACAACACGAAACGATGATTCTAATCGATTAATCAAATCGATTGTTACCTAAATCATCCCTTCACAAGCGCAAGGTCAAAAACCTCATCCAATTGGCTATCGTGGTGTTGGAATTACATTAATTCCTACTAGATGCGGGTTTTTATTGTTGATTTAACTTTAAATCGAGTGTCAGATTTTAGTGAATGAACTCTACATAGAAAAATAAAGACTAGACCACACTGCGATTTTTTCTTGCGGATGTTTTTCACTAGAATTCATGGAGAAAAATCGCGTGACTCAAATGCACTTTGCCTGTGTTTGAAAGTTGCTTTCCGGGGCTCTGGAAAATTGAATGCAGTTCCCTCAGTTCCCGCCAATGTGCAGAAGCAGTTACCTTGAGGTTTTTAGCTGGTACAAGCCAGATTCACCTGGGCTACCATACCCACTATGTGCAGCCAGTACGGTTTTAGAAAGATTTAACTAAAGTAAGCTAAGTAAACTTAGCCTAAACTGAGAATCGCGCAGAAGTTATCAGCGCAGTGTTTCAATTCAATTCTAGTGATATTTTTCTAGCGGAAGCTCACGAATTTCACCAATGCATACAGGTACATATTATGATTTCAAGTGTTACAAAATCTACGGAAAAATACCGCACAGTAAAATTCACTTCGCCCAGGCTTTATATTTGACTTTTTTTTGTATGTACGTTGTTAGTTAATATTAAGTTTTACGGCTCTAGATACAAGTCCTTGTGAGCCCATTGTTAATGTTTTTTTTAATATTCAGCTGTCTCTGCACCTCACGCGATCACGATCTTGAATTACATTGTACATTCAGGTGCAAGTATATAACAAAACCGTCCATAGCACTAAACCCTACCGCATTCAATATATTAGTTACTACCAGCATTTGATATAGTACAAACTGTCTTATACAATGTCCCTTTAAATAAATATATTAAAAGACAGTCCAAAAAATATCACATTGGAGTGAAGGCGGACCAAGATTATTAGTTTATATTTATGGTTAGTTCTTTAATCTGAGAAAATATTTCACTTTAATTGGTATTTTAATTGATCTTAACATTGTTGATGTAATAAATGAGTATTTTAAGTACTTAATTAAAACTTAATTCATGCTGTTTTATAAGAACCTCGAAGAGGCAGATATGTGATACTATTTTTTTAACTGGTAATTGCGCTATATACGTATAATTAGTTATCCCCTTATTCTGTTTTCTGTGCGTTAATACACTAAAGGAGTGTCTTACTGAAAATCAGCGCTGGATGCTTCAGCCATTCACTTAGCATATGCTGAGCTGACTTTCCTTCGGTACTTCATTACAACTTCGGGTATTTATTTAGTATTGCTTTGAAACTTATAATATTGATTATTGTTTTGTGTTATTTATTTATACGCCAAATAAATGATTAATGTTTACATAATTTATAAGAACGGAACTTACATAATTTATAAGTTTTTATTATAATATTTATAAATTCAAGTCTCATGTCCCAATCAGTACCACCGCACATAGAGCAACGCTTTTTAGATAGATACGGTAACTCACTTTCCGGCTAGAACTAAGAAGTTCTCAAATTCTTACTTTTGCAGAGTTGTTGAGCTGTAGAATGGTCTTCCGGCGAGCATGTTCGGACCGTCATACGCTAAGTGGTCTTTTAAAAGAAGCGTGACGATGTAATTGTGCAGGCCGGTGTAATCGTCGAAACTATTGATAGGTTTTTCTGTATTGTTGATAGACGTAATTATTAACGCTGGTAGATCACCGTTAGGTTTATTCTCATTTGGCTGGCGGTCCAAGTCGAGGTCCGTACCCACAGGGGTGCCCTTGCGTAGCCGCCCAACCCATAACTCGCCGGCTGAGCGTCTTCAACGTTCGCCCACTTGCCTGGTTAATCTGTAGAAGCCTATCCCGGCTAACAGAAGAGGTTCGGTCAAAAAAAAAACTTTGAAAAAAAATTTATTTTGAGACTACATAATGCTTACCATCAGATGTGGTGTGGTTACTATACCAAGTCAGGATAAAAGAATGATAACTTTAAGAGGTAGTTCGGTTTTCTTCATTCATATCCACAATTCAAAAATGTAATCAGGTCATTGAAATTATAACAAATACGGGGACGATATAAGGCACGTGTAACTCACTGTGGACCATAAAAATCGTGTTAAATACATCTAATTATAATTTAAATAAAACTTTACCAAGTGTGAATGAACAAACTGTAGTGCCCTATATACGGTAACTGTTAAAAATCGAGAATTTTTAGTGTAACTTTTGTATTTATCGACAAAAAAATCTTACATAATAGACAGAAGAGTCCAGTTCAATAGCGGTTACCACATCTTTGACGTTGTCCCGGGCAGTAGAATTGAGGAAGTCTGCTGCCCGGATGAGAGGGAGGCGGCACGCATTGCCCGGCGCGCCGCCCGAGAGATAGATTTTGGAGGTGTGGGCTCTTTAATCCTACCCCTCCCAGGGACGCAGCCTCGACAAGGCATTTCGCTCCCAAAGCGTCTAGATGAATTTGGTTTCCCAGGCTCGGGTGGATCGATGAGAGGGACACCCCGGGGGTTTTTAGTCAGTAGGAGTCTGACACACCGGGGTCGCTGCCCTCACAGCGGCCCTGATGGTCCTATGCAGGAATTCCACCCGGGACACCAAAAAAAAATTACTTTGTCGCTCATAGTATGTTACTGTCTGTCGGCCTTCTGATTACTATTGACCACTACCATATGATGATGTCCTAGCCGGATTCGGCCACGGCGACTGTTTCAACGCCGATTATGAAAATCAAGGCCCAGTTTTCGGAAACAGTCAATTGCGCAGGAGATATTTAAGTGCATAACTGGACGCGCAGCCAGAAAAGCACTCCCTCGTCCGAGCTCCCTCAGGCCCGATGGAATGCAGAACCAGTACGATCGGGAGGGAGCGGGATGCAGGTTTGGTCGAGTTTTCCTTCTCTGAACACCTGGTTGAATTGCGGTGTTAAAGAGATACCTTAGTCGCCTTTTACGACGCCTCAGCAAGAAGAGGAGGGTGCTATTCTATTCTGCCGGCAGCCACCACGGCTACCATACCATACCGTACTACCATATATCTTATTATTGTGTCTTCAGTGGAAAAAAGGTGCAGATCGATTTCCGTCTAACTTAAGATTCTGAAAAGTTATTTTTTCAAGTTACATCTTTCTTTTACTAACAGTACGATATGAATGATGAAGAAATTCATCAACACGCTGTAAATAAATTTATGGCAGTAAAAGGCAGTGTTTTTTAAAGAGGAAAGCGCGTACTTTCAAACGCAATGTGGATCGTCAACATTAGATTAAGATATTTTAATATGTGTGGGAAACAAACCTTTTATTCCTCAAAAGGACAAAAATTCCATTGAACACCCACGTGGTGTTAGATATTAGGAAAGATTAACACTGGTTACCTTTTAACTATCTGGTTTATTTATATTCGAGTATCCTTTTAATAAATGTCAGTAAATCGATTAAACGGAAGTTTATGTGATAAATCTATTAGTCTACAGTGTAAGATTAAAATAATATTCCGTGGGTATTCAATTATTCGCATCATTCTATGGAGTTGATATTCTTACAAGAAACTACGGGTGTATGACGTTCGGCCCTTGCTAGTTCCTTGAAAACGGATAAAAATAAAAAAGCATGAAGTTCACAGCGCTCTTAATTTGAAATATTTAAGATGGCTGGCTTTAATCAAGATTCATATTTTATTAGATTTATCGAAAACATATTTTAAAATGTAGTAGTATTTATGATAAATAAGTAATTGTATCAAAACAACCTAATAAAAGTAAAAAAACATATTTAATTATTAACAAAACGTTAATTATAGACGTGATTAGCGAAATTCAACATCAATTAAAGGAACAATAACGACTAAATAATTTATCTTTGTGCTACTTTAAAAAGTTATACAGTGGCCTGACAATTACCGAATTCCCGCACCCATATTGTTTTAGTTACAGGGTTATTAACCTAACGGTTAGGGTTGTGATGGTTTTCGATAAAAAAATACTATCGATAGATTATTTTACATTACATTAAATAATTTGGCACTTGGATATAGTTCAGTATTTGGAAGTAAATACCTATGAGTGACACGAAATAAATGTTAAAGACATAATAACTGAGCCAATTTCTTCGATAGATACAAATAAAAGTAATGAGTAAATCAAAGTTATGTACGTATTTTTAATAAGGCTATTGTTTTTCTAAATTTAATTAAAAAACCATTAATGTCATTAGTTGTAGTTTCAATATGCAAAATTATTATATAAATTCGAATATAAAAATAAATTTAATTAACGCATTTATAACTTTTTCTTTAATTCTTATTATCCAAAACAACTACAATATTATAATACAAGAACAACTTGCAGTATAAGAATAAATTATTGTACTTCACCTGACTCATTTACATGAAAGCGAAGAAAAGGTTAATCATTTTAAAAGTATAAACGTATTTATATGTTCTTTGAAGTAAAACCATTTATCAACTTATCACAATGCTGAATATGGATACATCATTCTGTATGTGGCCTAGGAAGAATCTATATTTGGCAAGAATGAAAAAATTAAGGTAAGCAACTAAATAAAGAATAAGGCCATTGTGAAGTCCATTTAATGGTTTTTTGTAAATTCTTATCATCAGCAACCATTGCTAAAATATTCATCTGATATTAAAATATTAGCAGGTAAAATAATGACAGCGGTCCTTAATGATTTTTTTTTGTAACATAAAAATATTGTAAACTAGTATTCTTATAAATGGTATCAGTTTATTAAAATTTAATTAAACAACTAAAATAAATAATTTAATTTTACATGCGACTTGCAAATATAAAATATTATGACTTTGTTTCGAAAGAAAATTAAATCTGCATCTTATTTTAAATTATCAAAAACAAATGTAGAAAGAGGAAGTTACTACCAGCACTGACGAAAACTCCGCACAGTTTCAGACTGCTTGTGACCATGGCCTCTGTGACCATATTGAAATGTCGAACTATAATCAAAAGTTGAGTCACATATAAGATCCGTTGAAATATTTAAAATGAGTACAAAGTGCGAAAGCTTCAAATATCTTATCCTATATTAAAAATATGTTTTATAATTATTTAAATAACATAGCTTAGTTAGTTTTATTAGTATAACTTTTAGTATATAAGAGGCAAATCGGTTAAAATTTCTTCAGGTTAGAAAATTATACCTACTATTTTATCATGAGCACAAGAGTAACCAATAATTAAAATGTTTCAAAAAACCCAGACATATGGTGTAACTATAAAAAGATCCTGTAATAAGAAACATGCCAACCTCGAAACACCGATAAGTTCGATTCGTTCATTCAATTTTATTTTTAGCCGCATCACTATAAAAGAAAGGGCGTCGCGTACGATCGTCTTTCCTACCAAAATGTCTTTGTTTTTACAACATCGCTGAATTTTTATAAAATTATAACTTGTTCACTTAACGATAGAGCTGAAATTAGAATGATAGTTAAATTTTTATTCCGATATTACCGTTTGTATTTTTAAAAAGGCGGGAAACACCAAAATCACTCTGTCAATCGTCTCGCTAAGGAAGCCATGTATTTTCGTACGAATCAATTATTTTAATTGATTTCACAGATGCTTCAACTCGATTTGAGAACGTTCGTTTCACTTCGTCACATCTCTAGCAGTAATATTGCTTGGGAAATGATTTTTAAATTTGGAGCTTTATGGCTCGAATATTTTAGGTAATGAAACGTGACTCATACAGCCTTCTTTTGAGTTAAAAAAGAAAAATAGCAGGTATAGGAAGTAAGTAAGTAGTTACGTTATATATGCACATTGTACATAACATAGACTCATTGTCCACATGGCAGGAAAAATCCACTTAATAGCAACGAATATTGAATAATAATTAACTTTATACTCATTCATAGGGACCTTGAGGTCTATTATGACTAAACAGTGTAGTCACACCTTAGATAGATATCTGTGGCTTAATGATTTTCAACCACTTTACAAAGACCCGCGTTTTGATACATTTTATTCGGTGTAGTGAATAAACTTATGGAGGTTATCATAACCAGTTTGTTTGACCTCTCTAGGTATTTAATTGTCAAGAGAATGAGGTTCTATCAATATCGTTTAGTAACCATTCTTGGTTACCAATAGCGACCGGTTAAAAGATCTCGGAGATAGGCAGTTATGTGACAGTAATGTTTTATTAATATCTTCCTTCAGTTTAGCTTATGTATTATAGACTAGCTGATCCGGCAAACGTTGTTTTGCTATATAAGTTATTGTAATATCTTCTAAAATGTTCGTTGAAATTAAGTGATGTCAAACACAATTTTGTTCATAATTAAATACTCTTAATCAACAACACATTTATTTGGATAAATATTAATATTATTACGTTGATACAACTCTTAACAAATAATGCATTAATTTCGACCAAATTTGATTACTATAAAAACGGTTCTAGTGAGTTAATCTTAAAAGATAGACATATACTGTCGCGGACATTTTTTTTAGATCATTTTAAGAGGAATAATTCTTTCATACATATATTTTTGGTATCTTGAACCGTTTTCGCAGCGCACGCAATGGAAGCCCTCAAGGATGACTAATTTTCCCCGTTTTTTTACATTTTCCATTATTTCTTCACTCCTAATAGTTGCCTCTTGATTTTATATAGCCTAAAGCCTTCCTCGATAAATAGTCTATTCAACACAATAAGAATTTTTCAATTCAAACCAGTAGTTCCTGAGATTAGCGCGTTCAAACAAACAAATTCTTCAGCTTTATAATATTAGTATAGATTTAGTTATCCTTTAGGCATGTAAATATTTCAGAGTTATGTAGTCAAATTTCATAGTATACATCATTGTAGCTACTTTCTTTTATAACCAATCTGATGCAAAGAAGTCTTTTGTATAAGGCTCAGGTCAGACGCTGAACGGAATACTGTTTCCATCTCTGGGACGATTCTGCCCAGTAGTTACGTGACAATCTGGATAAGTTGCAGCGGAGGGTTGCCCGCATATTGAGTGATCCTGACATTATTTAGCATCTTGAACCGCTTCAGTTGTAAAGAGATATTGCCTCACTAAGCGTTTTCTACCGTCTGTATCACGACGAGTGTTCTATAGAGTTATTTAACCTTGTTCCACCCTTTTCTTTTCATAACAATACTACGCGCGCAAGTTTACGTAGTCATGGTTATACGGTAACAAACATTCCGACCAGAGATGCGCAAAATGTAATCTGATTAATGATGAACGATTACGAAATGTAGCCGTAATTTTAATTTTCATGCTCTGTAATCATAATTAAATCCATTTGAAATATTAATAAATAATAAATATGTATTCAATCTGGGATTATGTAGTGTTTTAAACATAAATTAGCAAAATGCAGTCATATCAATGGTAAAAAACGTAAAATGTAATCGTTAATCTCTTTTATTAATCTGATTACATTTTGCCCATCTATGATTCCGACTAGGAAGCTAGAAACAACTAATTTGATAAATAGGTTCTTTGTATGACGTAGGTACCCACGAAGGGCAGAATTTTTGATATTACACCCCTAAGAGAGTGAAGTAGTGTTTGAGAGGTTTTTTTTCGAATATCTGTCAATTTTGATGTAAGCACTATGAAAACTGGTAATTAGATTTTTGAATAGAAATCAGCCCCTAAGGGTGTAATTTTTTTTTCATTCACGCAAGTTTTTGCCTACGCAACTAGAAATAAAAAAAGAAGATTACAGCAACAAAAAAGTACTGCGCTCATTATTTTGAATTGACTATCAATATTTACCGTAATTATAATGACTACGTAAATGTCATATCAGTTCAAAAAGTTATAAATTGTCATACATAAAATCTTTAAGGTTATAAGTCCAACAGAGTCAACTGTGAAAGGTCAAATTAAACTGGTTATTAAGAATGACGGTCTATAATCGATTAATTGTAAACGTTAAATCAATGTAATCGGATATTTAAAATCGTTTTGCACCAGCAAGTTGAATTAAAGCTGCTTTATTTTTAAGGTTTTTATAATGACTTTACTGTATACCCAAAGCATATATTATGATGATATATCGTTATTAACTAGACGTAATAACTAAAATATCCTCATAGAAATACAGTGAATGCTAGTGACCACCAAAAATAGAGAATTCATAAACACTTACCGCGTTTATGACGATCTCAGTACACCAATGCAATACTTGTCTCGATATATTCAAGGAAGATTGGCAGAGATAGTTGTTTGTTGCATTAAGTCTTTCATTTTTACCCTCAAGAACATACATATGTAAATGAAAAAGTTAAAGAAAAAGAAATTTCGCCACAAATATACAAAAATAAAAAACAGAAATTTAAATGTAGCATTACAAACAACATACAAAAGCAAAAGAAAATACAGAACATATTAACATGGCGAAAATGGGCCCTTCATCAGCCTAAAGCTACAGAGGAAGTCTGCAGCACTGATTTTCACGAAGAGCCCCGGTCGTGTTACATCTTATAAGAATTATCGATAAACAACAAAATACACATAGCTTAAATAATAAATAAACATAAACATAAAATATTAAACAGCCGTCTGTTTCACGAAAAGTATTCTGAAGAGTTATTCAACCTTGTTCGACTCTCTCATTTCCATAAGAGAACCACGCGCGCGGGTTTACGGTAACTCATTTTCAACTTGAACTAAGAAGTACTCAAATTTTTACTTTTGCTGATAGGTTTTTCTTTACTGTTAATAGCAATAGTCATTTTTTGGAATGTGTGTGGAATGTGAACCGATTTATAGGATCATACTGGTTAAATAAAACTATTGATGTAATACCAACATGAAAAAACAATATTCTGATTCGATTCTTAATCGTTGTAATTAAAATCGATTGGATAATCGAATTTGAAGCAGTAACTCACCGTCCCTACTAAGTATGTAAATTAATTACATACTATGAATAAAGAAACAGGACTTCATTCATTTAAGTTGGCATCGATTAATATTCTTAAAGTCGTTTAGCGTTGAGAAATGTTTTGAATCGAGTGTGCGCTGAATTATAAATAGTTCATTATTCTAAGGGCTTACAAAATTACCATGTGGCAACTACCGCCTTTGTGCTTGCATAGTTTTGCCTTCATCACGACGCAGCTTACGAAAGTAGACAGAAACATGAAAGGGAACAAAAAACGTTCATCTAGGTCGAACGCAGTGACGACATTTTTGTCAATTCCCCGCAGGCTACAACTACCCGCTTACCATAAAGTAAGCTCCACACACGATGCCTATTGCCGACAGAAGATCACATACTTAAATTTTAATAGATTATAACTTATTTTAATTATTTTTTTAAATAATAATAATTATGTAATAAATACATTTATTTTATTTCCTAATTTTTATTTAATCAAAATAATAATATATCGTCACGCTTTATCCTTTTCGGGATTAGCAGACATACGTTAGTAGCTTTATCCACTTTGCGCTTATATGGCTTGCCCTATGTGTTCAGTAGAGCAGCTGATCGCCATTTTAAAAGCACTAGTGCACATAAAATTCCTATTAAATGCCGTGAGGGTACTTTTACAATCTTTTTCTTCGCCAGTGAGCATTTGGTGCCTAAATCCGTTCATAATCTGGAAAATCCCGAAGGTCCGTGCCGGGAGTCTACGACTACTCGCATTTTTTTTACACTGGCTCGACATATTGACTACAGAGTACCTGATGGTAAGTACAGTGTAGTCCAAAAACGAAAGCGACTATCAAAGGATGAAAATCCATTGATAGTCTACATCGACATGTCGGCCCGCATATACCACGACTGAAGGTCTCTAGGTATATGAGCTACTGGATATGCACAAGCTGATCCCGAAACGCGACAAGCCGAAACTGGTCACTATGACGGGCTTTACACCCATGTGCTGTGGTCGCGATCCTGACGGGCACCGACGCCCTACCACCTCGCTGCTGCTTGTTTAACACCACCCAGGAGTCACGTGTAGGGAAACTAGGGTAAAGCCTACAGACGCGAGCAGCTTCGACTCCCAAAAATCAGCATCAAAAATCATGCATTTCCGTGCATGGAAATTGACTGCTTATCCACTTGGCCACCACAGCTACAAATCTAAATAAGCTAAAGCTAGTTTAAGCTTGTTTTAAATAATGCTTAACCTACAACTTATTGAACGAAAGAGTATTTACTTTCACAGACGGTGAATCGGATATTTGGACGCAATTTCGCTAATGCTCCAGTTGTTTTAACCGCATAATATATCAAAGCAGATGTATAAACAATTCGCTCCATTACACCCTATATTATATTTTCCTTTCTCACAACTCACCCCATGAGACCGTTATTTTATATTTTATTCTTCATAATTAATATTTCAAAATTATGAAGCCCCTATAATAAATATACCGTTTTCTTTATGAATTCTGAGTCCTAAAACATTGAATCACCATTTGTTGATGGAATTTGTCTGACCTGAAACTGTGAGAGAAGCGGTTGAGAGTGACTTTCGTCTGAACAGAGCAAATAAATGTTTAAAATATCCTTAGCAGAAGTATTTATTTTTTAAATAATTACTCCCACGGCATAAACTGTGGACATGTTTTGCAGTGAGAATTAAAAAGCCAGTTCATCTTCGCCGAATGGAGCTGCAGTCCACGCCTACTTGATGTGATTCGGAAACATCATCAAGGCTGGAATCGGCGAGGGTTTCATCATCATAACCCACGGTGGACGAACTCGGTTTGCACTTGGACGATTTCTTTTCTAGTTCAAAAGCTTTTAAACAGCTCATCCTAGAAGGTATTTAATATCTTGAAATTATAGAATTCGACCGCCGATATTTTCATAATATTATCAAAGTAATGGAAAAATAAGCAATAATAAACCCACTGACCCACTTTCCTTTGCAGAATTTAGGTTCAGGTCAACAGTAAACACGTGTTTAACGTGATCCGTATCTAAAAAAACGTTGTATTAACGCAAGGCTCAAGGTAAAATGGATTATAACTGTAACAGAATAGCCATCTGGTTTGTAAAAAATATACTCAATTGCGATTGTTTTATCACTCGACGTTCAATTTTACATTGCATATAATATTTTTATTTTAAAACTCGCTTGTGTTTACGCTATTTTATTATTATTAGCCAGTTTCTTCCCACTGCGGTGCCTCTCTTTTCCACTATAGTTATGGAATCCATGGGAAGGGGTTAGGAGATGTGACCCAGCACGCATATAATAATACGGGTTGGCGGATGAACACCATGCGCAGATAAGGTACATTCAGCAGTTTAGATGCTAGCAATCTTCATGCAATGCGACATGCTAAAGTACCTAAGTCGGCTCCTACGACATTTCAGTATGAAGAGGAGGCAAGCAATATTCTATTAGGCCGGTACAACCCACGGGTAATAATAATGTTACTCTATGATTATTTAAAAATAAAAACCCTGGTCTGAAACTTGCTAAATCAAACGGTGCTACTCTAGCCCTTTCTATTCAAATTATCATTCGAAAAATGACAAGGCTAATAAAAAAGGAAAATGTCTGGAATTGACACATGCTTTCGGAAAATCATATCACTCATTATCTGTTTATTTCATACATATTGCACTTTCGTTTGTCGTTATAATATATCAAATAAAACATGAAAAAATTGTTTCACAAACGAAACCAATCTATTCTTTTCCTGTCATGGCGGACTTCGTAATATGAACAAGGTATAATAAATCAAATAGACTGATTAGTCCCGAAATTTTTCCATATCCATTGGATATTATAAGAGTAATCTATTGATTCATATCAATATTCACAATATAGTGTTAAATTTGATTAGCACAAAGGCCTCATCGTGACTGAAGATTTCGGTGTGACGCAATACTTACTTAACTCTGTGTCAATTCACGTGGGCTTGTTTATATAGAGCCGCCTCATTATTTCTTATGAATGGGTTACGTAACTCAAATTATATATCGCTAATAGCCCTTTTTGGTAACCCTGGTTAAAATTATGCATTTTTTATATTGACTCGACATACTCACAAACATTGCACGTAATGGAAATTACAGTGACGTTCGGCGAGGGACGAAAACCCTTTGGTCGAAAGTTCTCTGCCACAAAATGTTCTCAAAATGTGATAGGCCGAAGCTAATCACTATGAATGTCATCATATTTGTGTTCCGTGATCACGAACTCACAACCTAGTTCGGAAAATAGCCCTGCCACTTCAATACCGTCAGGGTTGCTGTGAGTACGGTGGCCTCAAAGTAAAAGCCCAGGGGTGACACTCTAGTAGCTGCTACCTGGGCCTTAGCGTCAGTATTCCTCCTACGATCCAGCGAACTAACCGTCTTAGCCAAGCTCTATCTTTGGCAGGGATGGCTGTAAAGAGCCCATCCTTTAGGACATCTCCGGACAGGCAGTGAGAAAGAAATAAACGCACCGTACCGTTATCAAATATTGTTCGACCGAAGGACAATTTCTGGCTGGAATGAAAGCTACAGCCCATTAATCAGCTATCAACAGAAACCCCAACCGATGATGAATTTTATAAGGAATCGTTTTTAGAAAGATCTGCCCCTTACAGGGTTGCAAGTCTCACTTTAAACGTAAAAATATTACATAGCGAAAATACACACAAACACGCGGATGGATATCTCTACGACTGTAGATACAAATCCCAGAACGTACGTTTGTGTTTTTCCAGATAATGTACGGGTTTAGTCACTATATGCTCACCAGTGAACATCGTGAAGAAACCACCATATGCTCACCGGTGAAGGAAAACGTTGTGAGGAAGCATGCGTGGAATCTAATAAAACTGTCATGTGTAAATGTCATGAGAACAGCGATCAGCTACGCTGGTACTGGTCGCGTTGGGCCGACATATAAGCATAAAGTGAATACAGCCACTAATGCATCTCTGCTCGCCCAAATTAGAATGGTAAATATGCATTATTCTTCTATTATTTATCCACGTTCACTATTTTTCACTTATTCATTTATTAAAACCGAAGCTAGGAGCTAAACCACATGCGGTTTGAACTGCATAACGCGGAAACACCGCATAAACTAAACCACGAAACAACCCATATATCCTGCTTTTTACTGCGCGATTTCTACAAATAACACAATGTTAAAAATTAGACTGTTCAAGTAATTGATTCATCACGGTCGAACAGTTGCGCCACAGCATGGAATTAAGAAATGCAAGGAAAGAGAATACATTTCGAACACCAAAGGGATAAAAGTTAATCAACATATTTTCTAAATTTCCGTAAGCCCTTTTATGCTGCTATTTGGACAGTTGCGTGCATTCTACAGAAGCAAACAAAAGTAGTATCTTATTGACTTAAAATATCGTCTAAATGTGATTCTACAACTTTGAATCTAGTAATTAATATTTAGTAATCTTAGATTAAAATGCAGAACAAGGAGCATCAACGTTAAGTCGCCTGCCTCGCAATCTTTCACCGGTTGCACAATGAAGAGTGTTCTACTACATTCTCTAATTCCACCAGCCTCGTTTAATTATAAAACCACTAGTCGCTGTAAAAAGTTTATCTAGTTTTAACAATTAAGTCGCTTCAAATAAATAGTGTTACATACAAGTTTAAATTAGGTTTAATTTGTTTGTACAAGACGCTCTTATATAATTCTTTATAGTACAAATATTTGTACCTAACGAAACGTGTATGCAGTCAAACCTGGATAAGTGAGAACTGAATAAGTGAGAAAACTCTATAAGTGAGAGTAATAGCCAGGACCCGTCATGTTAAGCTCCCAAAACCTCTATTAGCGAGAAATAGAAACCTTTGTAAGAGAGAGTTGTTTTTCCCTTACGGACCTCCGTGAGTGAGACTGCTACTTATCTAGACCTCTATAAGCGACAGTCGAGCTTTATTTATTTATATTATTTAGGAGGAACAAATGAAAAAACAAATTACAAATTTAACATCTGCTATTTTATGACTTATTCTTAACTTTCGTGGAACCTCCTACCATTGTTTTTGTTTTGTTTTCGTAAGCATCTTGATACCTACCCTTATAAAGTACTTATATGACGAAATCTAATGAAAGTAACATGTACACGCTATTAAAATATATATGAGCATAATACATTCGTACTTGCTGTGACTTGTTATTGCTGCGTACCTCTATAAGAGAGAAACGCTACCCATATACCTGCATTAGCGAGAAACTCTGTTTAGTGA
Source organism: Automeris io (assembly GCA_036320925.1). Lineage (NCBI taxonomy): Eukaryota > Metazoa > Arthropoda > Insecta > Lepidoptera > Saturniidae > Automeris > Automeris io. The sequence goes on along the minus strand of JAUDJH010000023.1, from coordinate 8,633,615 downwards.
GAAACCTCTACAAGCGAGAGTGAGATTGTGCTCCCTTGAACTCTCACTTATCCAGGTTTGACTATATAGGCCATATCTACTCAGCAGCATTTCTCGATACAAATACGTCACGGAACGGAATAATGTAGCCAAATTCAGGAGATAGCGATGCGTCTACTCATGACCGATTGATGGAATTTCATGTTGTTTCATATAGAACATATTCGTTACACAGTGGGCGTGTGGTTCCTTTATATTTCTTAATTCTATGATTCACAAATAATGCGCTCAGAAGGTCGATGTCATGGCGTAGTAGCCTTGTCCTAAAATTATAATACGATGTCGTAATAACTGCTAATTTAGTAAATCTATATATTTTTAACATGTTCTTTGACAAGTTAACAATATCTGGGTGACGCTCTTCTTGTTCAAGTTTATAGGATTTTTTGTTGGATTTTTAAAACGAATTTAAAGGAAATTACTTAAATGTAAATATAACATCAAAATTATAAATACTTACACTATACTAAACCTTTGATTAATTTGTATTGAATAACATATTACACTATATTATATTGCATATTTTTCGTGAAAACACTTAACACATTTGAGGTGAGAACAAAAGTTTATTGCGATAAATCGAATCGAATATTCGAGTTACATTGTTTATGGAATCGTGCTGGTTGATGATCGTGTCAAAAAGGTTTTGACTACAATTTCGTTGCGTTAAATTGGAATTTCGACTAATTACTAATAATAAGAATATATCTGCGCGCTATGTTCCTTTTGGGGAGAGATACATTAGTGGCTGTATCCAGTTTGCGCTTATACGTCCTACCCAACGTGACCAGTAGCGCAGCTGATCACCATTCTCACAGCACTAGTACACATGATATTTCTATTAGACGCCAGGCGGGTTTCCACACAATGTTTTCTTTCGCCGAATGAGGAGCCTAAATCCATATTTATCCGTACAAAAGTTTACCTTTACCAATTTGATTTTCTGGACACTTAATGTATTTTTTATAGGATACCAACAAACAGTCACAAACGAAAAACAAAAAAAAAACGTCATAAACGGACATATCTCTAGACCTGTGTATTTATATTTTATTATTTCCTTCTTCACTTGTTTGTGCGCGTTAACACAATAAATGGTGTAAGCTGAGGGGGTAACTCAGCTGGTCATCTGGCATTTGTTACGCTGAATTCCCTTTTGCGCATCATCACAGCTTAGGGTATTTGCATTTGCTGTTTTCCATATTCATTAAACCTATCCTTCTGTGTTCTATGTTATTTTGTGTGCTAAATAAATGCTCTTTTGTTTCTTATTTTCTTTCTTTTTTCTATACATCTTTGATTGCGTTAACTTGAAAGTATAATTTATTCAGGGCCACAAGAGACCGTAGATTTGAGTATTTAGTGTTAATATCAATACCTCCATGCGTTTTTGAAAAAAAGGTATAATAAAGTAAATTATTCTATAAAAGTTCTGTTTTGTCTTTTGAGATACGGAACCCTAATAATTACTTTGTTTGTAGCAATCTAAATATTAATATTTGGGTAGAGTTTGGGTTTATTTTGAAACCATGACATACGATAAACGTTTAAACTGCGTACCATGTACTCTCATAGGGGTAACACCGCTTATTTAGGGTTTTGCACCTGGTCGATAAAATTCGATGGGGTGTGAAATTGCAGATGTCACTTTGAGTGAAAAAATTACAATAGTCTTCCTCGTCAGGCCTAGACAACATGCGATCAGCGGTGACGGTAATAGAAAATTCCAGAAGATTGACATACATTTTCGAAATATCTTGTCCATACATTTTTTATTATTGTATCAGCATTAGGGTTACTGGTGTAATTTTAATATACTTCCAGGAGATCCCATTGAAACGCGACCACAGTGCTATAGAGCATGAAGGCAAAGCAGCGGATCTTGAAATTTTTCAACGCGGAGCAAATGCTGCATCTGTCGAAACCCCCAAAGTCCTTTTCCCTTTGCATCTCAATTATATTGATCAATTCAATGAAGAAATGTTAACAGCACAAACTTTTACAGATTTTGTCCTCCACAACTTCATAAAAATGCTATTATAATTTATCCAACGAGAAGTGAAATACTTACAATTACGTAACTTATAACAAATATCCTATGAGATTTTTCAGTTCACTTTTAAAACAAAAAGAAAGACTCTTACAAACTGTCAGCCTATATTTATGAAGAAGTTGGATAGCTTTTTTATATATATTAGCTGGGTGATTTTCTTGTCTGCTGCTCGTCTTTGCCCTGGCAAAGAAAAGAGAAAACTTTTGAGTTAAATATAATTACAAATTGAAACAATGTAGTCACTATGCTGGCCATATATAAAAATAATGTTAATGTAATAGTTATTACACAAAACAATTCATCGAGAAATACCGCCGTCGATCACGAGCGAATCGAGAGACATCAGTTACTGGTATTTTTAGAATGCACGGGCTTCCGCTAGGGCAATAGATATTGTTGGACTGATTCCAGCTTCCATCTTGCCTGTTTAAATAGACTCGGGCTGCGTTTAATGTTTGGCGAGGTAAGCACGACGGAGAGTTGACCTACCTTAGGTTTATTGCTCAGGAGAGTACAGATGAGAGGGGAAAGAAAAGCCAGATAAAAAGATCGAAACATGTTTAATCATTCTTTGATTTAGGGGGACAAGCCAGGACTTGAGCTCTTGGTGCCAAATTCTAGAATCGGCAGAAGAGCACATCACCTAAAGTACCCATTGAATAACATTTAAAAAAACGGACCAACCGATCGAAAAAGAAATTGGACCAAAACTTGTACATGCCTTGGTTTTGACGTTTTCAAAATGAACTCAAAGGCTCCATAAGATATCGTTATTATGTATAAGTTATGCAAGGTGTAATACATTTTTTGTGAATATTTCATTTCCTAAGTGATGAATAATTTTTGCAAAGTTGTAGAGCACAAACTCCCTCAAAATTTTCTCGGAAACATTTTTTAATGAAAAATAATTGAAAAACAAAACTAAAAGGCTAAAGTACTGGGCGAAAGCTGAAAGAAACTCAAAGCTACTTAAGTGTCGTAACCAGACATTAAGAAACGTCAATTTGACTGAATAATTCAATTTAGATCTATTTTAGACTATGCTGTTTCGTAAAATGGGGAAATTGAGCTATATCTCTATCCCTTTCTATATATCTCTGGTTATATAACGAAGTATGACCATTGAAAAATAAATTAAAAACTAAAATGAATTTAAAAACTATGAAATCCTCTTGCAAAATAGTTCTACAGTTTTTGCATAAAGTATGGATAATAGCGTTTTTTTTTTTTTCAATGTACGTGTTACGCTATTTCAATTCTATCAGAATAGAGAACAAAATCATACTTCAGTAGAATTATATACAAAAATATTTTCTGGAAGTCTCGCCCCTTTCGAACACAAACGAAAATTGTGAGATTTGAAAAAATTGTAAACTCTACGAATTATAAAACACCATAATTATTACCAAGTTCTATTTCTTAAAATGGCTATTAAAATCAAATACCAATTTACCAGATATTCTTTAAGTGTTTTCTAGCTTTACAGCATTAAAAAACTAAAGGTATATTAACTTAAAATAGTTCTGTCTGGCGACCTACTTCCATAGTTGATTGCATTGAACCGCAATGAGCTTATTGCAGTAAGCTCAGAGGTTAATTCACAAACATAAAATTTCTCAGCGAGTAAGATTACTCAGAAATCGATTATGCCATCATTCTACAAAGAAGACCTATCCGTAAGTACTTTAAGGGCGACATTAGACTATACGTTTCGCTAACAGTTAATAAATACTGAATTAATACATTCGAATTTTACTTTGTATATATGGAAATTTACTTTGTAGTGCATGTTGCGCTTTCATGTAATTGGATTGGTACACTGTATGTGTATTTTTTTTTTTACACTGTCTCGACATAGTGACTACAGAGTACCTGATGGTAAGTACAGTGTAGTCCAAAAACGAAAGCGACTATCAAAGGATGAAAATCCATTGATAGTGTACATCGTCATGTCGGCCCACATATACCACGACTGAAGATCTCTAGGTATATGAGCTACTGGATATACACAAGCTGATCCCGAAACGCGACAAGCCGAAACTGGTCACTATGACGGACTTTACACCCATGCACTGTGGTCGCGATCCAGGCAGGCCCCGACGCCCTACCACCTCGCTGCTGCTCGTTTAGCCCCACCCAGGAGTCACGTGTAGGGAAACTAGGGTAAAGCCTACGGACGCGAGCAGCTTCGACTCCCAAAAATGTATGTGTATATGGCATGTTATCTATTGTTATTTTTGAATGTATACACTCTGTTTGAAAGCTCATTAAAATAAAAAAATATATATACGCAGCTAACGGTCTGAAGGCGGAATTTGTCGCGACCTTTAACTACGATACTGAAGGTTCTAGGTTGGAGTCCCCGTAGCGGCAAACCTGTTAGCCTATACGTGACCGCCGGATGATGCTAAACGAACAGATATACTGGTGGGAGAGTTCAGCTGTGGCTTGTGACCTATCACTCTATGTATGAAGATATGCCGCTAAACGATTAATCGTGATCTGGCGTCCAAATTAGCCAGCCCGGTAGAATGTGTAGGGGGTAGTTGTGAAGTATGCGTGGACCGATCGTAATGTCCTAATCTTCTGCATCAAGTATGTCAATGAGAAGGGTAGCGGGATTTGAAGCGTGGTACACCGCTGACCGACCATAGATTGTAGGGAACTCAAATAAGTGCGCAGTCATCTATGAAAGGCTGCACCACTGCATCGTGAAAAATCCCGTAATGCTCCGCGGTGCCACTTGGTGATCAAGCGAGTGGTTCTGACGGCTATTGATTTAGGTTCGGCAGTCTCCGATTGAGACTCGCATCACTGTTGATTACTTTTATGATATTTGATATCACAGTGAGTGTTTCGAAGAGTTATTTAACTTTGTTCCACATAATAATCTAAGGTTCCACACTCTCCTTTCCATAAAAGACAATCGGTGCAGCGTTACGGAGTCACGGCTATACGGTAACTGACATCCCGGCTAGGACTAAGAAGTCCTTAACTCTTGCTTTTGCTGAGTCTTTGACCTGTGGAATGGTCTTTTGGCGAAAGTGTCCCCACCGTATTAATATGGGGTCCTTAAAACGAAGCGTGAAGAGCTATTTATGCAGGTCGGCATCGATAGGTATTTTATTACTGTTGGTAACCGTTGTTTTTTTAAATACATAATGCTTACCATCAGACGTGGTATGGTCACTCCGCGGAGGCATGATAAAAGAAAAAAATGGAATTAACAACTCTTGTGGTCGTAGTTGCCGGTTGCCTGAGCATGTAGGGTGGGCTTAAAGGCAAAATTCACTGGGTAAACGTCGATATAGCACGCGCCAGCCATCTGTTGCGACTGGGCACGTGTCTGCGTAACGCTATACTGCCCGCCAGGGATGGGACTCATGGTCTCGATATCGATGCTTTTGAAATTTACACTACCAGTTTAAAGTTACAATGTACGGTATATAATTATAGACAACTTGTATAACCTTGAAAGTACTTAATACGTGTTAGTCTTTCGTGTTTTGTACATTATTGATACTTTAAGGCAGAGATTCTTAACCGGGGATCCATGGACCTCGAAGGGAATAGAACAGATATTGGCGGCCCATGAAGACGTTAAAAATACTGCGCGGGAATATTTCAAACAAAATTTTGTTACTTAGAAGTGCTAAAGAAGAAAAGGTGCTAAAAATATTTGTTATTTTTGATTAAATTTAGGACAGGCATTCCCTCTTCAGTCTTCTCGTGATTATGGTCTTTGTAAGCAGGTCGAAATATGGTTCCAATAATAAAAATAAGTTTTTTCGCGTTAAAATATTTATAACTTACCAATTCTTGTACATCTGTTATCATAGAAGGCTACACATTGTTAAAAATACTTAGAAAGAATGAAAAAACAAAATATAAATTTCTAAGTCCACAGTACACAATCGCAAAGTTCGGTACAGTGCTTCGTTTTGACCTGTCATGTTTTGAGATCAGCTTGTATACGTCCAGTTGCTCTAATAACGAAAATTATAGCATTTGACAAAGTTGATTAAACCACACCAATGAGAAATTCCAATATAGAGTTCCTTATTTTCTATGTTACAATTAATGCAGCGGTGCATTGCATTGTTTAGTCGTATGAGCGAGAAAGCGATAGTCAAAAAGATGACAACAATACATATCTGTTCAGTTAAATTGTTTTTAATTAAGTATAAATTTAATACTCATATAAATATATAAAAAGATATTCAATCTAAATGTGATTGGAAGAAAGAGCCGAGTCCGACCGAGTCTCACCTACATAGACCGAATAAAAAGTTCTGAAGGAAAGCAATGTTAAAAATACGCGGAATCGGCGTGGATGCATAAAAGGATTAATGAGTGTTAACAAAAAGGAAAGAGATTCGCGAGAATAGAGATAATTGGCGTTTCGTTCTCGCTATCCAATCCAATATGGGTTCATCGTGATGATAGATAGAAATGTAGATATAAACACATATATTCAGCTAACCACCTATATCGATATTGTTAACATCAAGTCATTTATATCGACAGATGTACGACCCTATCTCCAATCGGACCCTTCATAAGGAACTCTTTGAGTGGTCCATTCATAGCTTTAATGTGGTGCATACCTACACATGTGGAGTCTTTGTTACGAACCACATTCCACAATCGCTTTCTTTTAAAATATTGTGTTATGTTAAAAATATGTATTACACATTTATTTGCCACGAAAACACATCCTGTTCCTGCAATTCCTGTGCAAAGCTTTAATTGTAATCTTGTGCAAAATTTTATTGAAATCATTTCGATACGAAAAGCTATAAAGCTTACTTAACCTTTGCACAGTGATGCCTATCCTACACTAGAGATGTAAAGATAAATCACCTTAGTAATATTGATATAACTTCAATAACCAGATATATTCGTTTCATTGAAATTAAACAAGGGATATTTCTTTATTGTTAATACAGCAGAAAGCGTAAACACAGTGTGTATATGCCATTCCCGTACATGGATATTTTATTTCTGGAAGCCTACCACTAGATGGCTTTAATCAAGTCTCTGCGGGCACACTCACTTCGAAACCACCAAGAAATGAGCATCAGGATTGGTCAGTAGCCAATGTTTTTGGAGAACTATGTAATTTATGTTTATTTGGTGTTATTGGTATAGATAGATATTCTTTTAGCACGGAGACTGCATCTGTCCAACGGATTTTCTAAATATTTAAATCGGAAGCGTGGCCCTGTGGAGGGTATGCTGCATCAAGGCAGTTCTTGTTTAGGCTGAGAGACATCACGGGGACAAATTTAAGTATGAATAACTATATGTATGTTCGAAAATGGCCGTGTGCATTTTTAGGACCCCAATTACAACCTTAGCAGCATCTAAGAATGCGTTTCATTTGTGTCGAGAAGCTTACCAGGGTGTACATAAATTCTAAAATATACACGATTTTGTGAATTAAATTATATAACAATGGGAAATTTAATACAAACAAACCATTAAGTTGCACAACAAAACAGTTTAGGAGTAAATTGTGCTATAAAAATGACATAAAAAGTGTTGGAGCAGTCATGCATGGGCTGGGTGAGTAATGAGTTGCCACAGTGCGGGGAATATTGAGTGATTCAATTTTTATGGCTTAATCCTGTGACAGACAACCTAATTTGTTAAAAAAGTCAAATGATAGCATATAAAAATATTTTGCAAGTGCTATGTTTAGTAAAGATCAAAATCCCACAATTAATTCCGTGGAAAATCATATTATTATACATTCTGAATTGCAGCTGTGGTAGTCTAGTCGATAAGTGATCAGTAATTCTCGGCAACTCGAATGGTCGTAGATTCCAATCAAAGTATGACGTATATTTGGGTATCTCATTTTTTTCGGTTTTTCGTTTTTCAGGTTGGAGATTCAGTACGAATTTAGGCATTTAGATGCTCACTGGTGAATGAAAATATTGCGAGGAAACCCGCATAGCATCTAATAGCTATGTCATGTGGACTAGTGCTCAGAGAACGTTAACCAGCTGCGCTCATGGTCACGTTGGGCACGAAATTTAAGCGTAAAGTGGATACAGTCACTAATGTATCTCTCCTTACCCATAAAGTGATATAGTGTGACGATATATTATTTTTATTATACTATGTTAGTTTATTTTCTTAGTTTAATTTTTACGTAAAACTAGTAAAACGGGTACACTAATGATAAATTTTAAATTATTACGTCCGCCTCTTATCCATTATTGTTTCGTAGCTCTTAAGCTCTGCTATCTGCTCTAACGAGGATTTCATTAACGCCTCCGATAGGGCTGCAAATGTGGCTTCTTACCGGTCGGGCCAGATTATTTGAATTAATTAGCTATAGACACAAAAAAAGTAAATGAAATACACGCATTTACATCATAATTTGACTATGAATATCGACATCTAGTAATATAGTGACAAATGAAAATTCTTTGTATTATAAAACTGCTATTCTAAATTCCAACACTTCCAACTTTACATATAACGTATAAATGAACATGTAAGAATGCTTTTGTAGTTTAACAAAAAATCGAACAATACCGATAGATAGTTTCTAAGTACCGCCACTTTAACTTTGTATGTAAACGTGCTGATATTACTAATACGTAATATTTGTACAATTGAATCACAGATTTACATAATAGATTTTGGTATACTATATAACACTTTATCAATATTATACATCAGTTTATACTTCTAGTCTATCTATCTCTATGTATGATCTGTATAACAATAACGTTTATTCAATATTAAATCATATATAAAAATAGTTAAGAGCATAAAGTCAAACCTTGGGGTACACCAGATTTTCTACATACTGTAAACACCTAGCAATAAATCTAATAACCCTGATCTCTGTTTTTAATTTATTTAATAATACTAGATTAAGAAACTCCTACGAAACTTACAAATACATACATCAAGAGTCAAGAATGTTCAATGATCCACACAATTGAATGCCTTAGTAAGGTCACAAAAAGCACCGCCTACATAATCCTGCACTTGTGTTTACGTAACTCAAATATGTGTTATATTTACTCAACTAGACAAGCCACTGCCTGTTTAAACAAACGTGGTTACTAGACGATATGACGACATTGAAAACTGCTAAAGGAGTTTGCTCAGTGTCCATAAATGATTTGCCTCAAAATCATATAAACATGTATTTCTAATCGTTCAGAATTTTTATTAAAATCTAAACACGTCGGACCCACGACAAATCGCATGGTTACCAAAAAAGTACCAGAATTAGAAGCTATATTGCTTTGCTTTTGGATTCTCCTTCTGTTAAATATTTATGTAGAATATTTATTACAACTAATTTACATATAAATTTAATATTATTACACAGGCTGTTGATTATTGTATAGATTATTTATTTTTAGGTTTATTATTATTTTCGATAATTCCTGTGTCACAAAAATATCTAATTTAATAAAATGAAAACAAATTAAGGCTAAATTTTCATGATTATTTAACCCAATTCAAAAACTTTACTCTTTTCAATTCCAATTTCATATAATAGTATTATCATACCTATAAAGTTTTAGGATGTTGATTTCGCCTCTTCCAAAAGGTTTTTACGGATATTATCTAATGAATTTTATAAAAGTTGTTACAAATTTTTCCTTTTTATATTATAACACATTTGGTTCTTTGATAATGCCAATTATTTATAAGAGTATTTACATAATATCGATATTAACTATTACTTTTATTTCAAGCTACATTTAAAACTTTATGAATTAATTAATCATACCAATTAAAGTTGTATTTTTATATGGTTCTAGTGTCAACATAACGTCAGTTACAAACCAAATTAAAATGACCATAAAAACAATTTTATTCAGTGTTAAAGCATATTCTATTTATAGTGCTAAGAGCTGTCCCAGTAAACTTTACATTGAATTAACCCAGAAATGTCTCATTGTACGATTTATGGCGAGCCCGGTGTAAGTATAGCCTTTATAAGGGCAGTGGACACTGCCTCAGCTGTCTAGACTTGCGAGGAAGTTTAGTGACGTGACTTTGATGTATCGATATTCGCTTCCGACACACGCTTTCTAATGACGTGTTAAAAAGTTGTCTTTCAACATTGACATTCTATGCATTTTTCATTAATACCTATATTTGTTATGCCTTTAGTGGCTTTTAATAATGTTCCAGAATCTTGTAATTTTATTACACTTTTATATAATTATTCCATATCACTGATTTTAAAAATGCCTATTTGATGGAATGTGTCCGATCTGAATCTGTGAGAGAGGCGTTTGTGAGTGCTTTTGGTCTGAACAGACTTGACGTCGGGATGTTTAACACAATCTTAGCAGAACTATTATCTGATGAGGAATCAGCTCTGTTCAGATCAATGGCATCATATGTCATATGTTCGATATTTTTATATCAGGGTACGATGGCGCTGACATACATAAATACGTAAAAATCCCCTAAATAAATAGAATAAAAAAAGCTTAATTCTTATGAAAAAAATGAAGCAGGCAAATTATGACCTTAATATTTGGGCCTATCAATAAAAACGTATATTTAATTTAATAATAGTAATGTAGTATTTCATTGTATCGCATATGCACATACATTTATAGAATATCATACAAATAAGGACAACATTAATACACGTACATTTAAAGCTTTTTATAATCTAAAAAAAGTAATTTACTTTAAATACGTTTCATTGTTTCAATAAATACTTTTTATTTGATGTCTTAAACATAAAGTGTTTAAAATAAATTCTTCGGAATAGAATGGAGAAAGTAAGAGATGATAAGTTTAATTATTTTTGGCTCAAAAATCGGAGCATTGTACAGTATGTTGACAATTATTTTGTCTTGTATAGCCAAAATGCTGAGCCAAGTTGTATTTTCTTAAGAACCACTCTTCTCGTTGTATAAAATTATCTATTCTACAATAATTGGCTTGTCAGTTCCAAGTTTTAAAAGACCATGAAAAAAAAGTATTTTTAATTAAAATCCTAATGATTAGATTAAATCGATAAAAGAGAATAAAATTCATCGATAATTGTAAATCGACGTTTGCCAATCCCTCATCACTTCCCAGGCTATCTAGAACAGCAATGACTCTCATCTTATATGGGGAAGTGAGGTATTTTTATTTATTAATTGCTAATGAAAGCCGTCCTCGACACAGCAAACCACATGGCCGCACGTTCGCTATAAACGCTCCACGATACCTAGTTCGTTTTTTATTTGTACCAATAAAATAGTCGCCATATGTCGCGCATTCTTATCAGTGTTAGAATATCTACACATTGGATTATAAATTTAGAGTCTATGTTGAAATTTCATTTAGGAACGAGGGACTAAATTAATAACCTCCATCCTTTGTTCAGAATTTTTGAATATTTGAAATTGTAATGAGCTCTTTAGTCAACTGATTCACTTGATAACTTAATACCACACGAATGAATGGAAAGCAGAATTTACTTAGAAAAAACATTGCTAGTCGATACATTGCACTGAATAAAAAAAAAACAGAAAAGAAAACATGTAATCAACTGCTGCCATTAAACGTGGTAATAAAATAATACAAATAAATAAGACATAAAAATAAAATGAAGATTTAAATGCGCCGTCGATAAGGACTCTTTCTCAGATTGTGATACAGCGTACTAATCTCGTTCTACCTTTCTGCTTACACTACATTTAATGTAAAATAAATATAATAAAGTCTTGGACACCTGTAATGAAATTCTGTTACACAGAATGTACATATATATTATACTGCAATAATCCTCTCGTACAGTATTGTGATGACAATGCCTCGTAAGGCTAAATAAAATTATATGGAGTCAATGCACTTAAATGCACTGTAAAGGTATTCGAAGTTCACTGCACAATATCTAGGCCACGCGAATTATATAAAACGCGCGTCAAATAAATAATAAACACGATTCAAGTTAAGTCTGTCTTTGATGAACAAGCCTCCCACAAGCGGCAGAGGCTTCACCACAACACAACTAGCGGCTCATCCTCCATAGTCTTTTGTCATTGGGTTCTAAAGAAACTTCTGAGTTAGCTTATTCCAGTGTAGTTTAAAGGTTTAATATTTTGTGGACAAGCCGTAAACTGTGGAATGATCTTTCAGCTACTGTATTCCTTTATGACATTGGCTTTTTAAAAGAAGTTTGATAATCCAAAGATAGACTGACATGGTCATACTGATTAACGAATAATAGTATTCTGTCGATCGAAAGTAATGGTCGACTTTAGGTCTGCACTGAACACATCATCAGGTACGGTGATTCACTTTCGAGCTACAATAAAAAAAAACTAATCTTTCTGAGCTTTTTTTTTGGTACCCTGGGGAATACCTTCGATTGAGCAGTCAGAGCAGCAAGCCCGGTGTGCCAGGCTCGTACTGAATTAAAACTCTCGGGATGTCTCTCGAATCGCTCCAGTCAAGTCAGTAGATATTAACCTGGGTAAAGTAATAATCATTTATCTAATTAAAAAAATTGTAATGACCCCGAGCATGTTTATCGGAGCTAAAACAAAAATAATAAGATATAAAATTAAATTTAACCGTGTCCTAACAATGTTCAGAGAATTCGCCGTAATGTGACGCAAGGAAGATTATGCGGCTGGCATGGTTCCAATCTGTATAGATCATCACCCGTTTCTCTTCAGACAACTTGGGGGTTTGTCTATACCATTGATTCTTAAAGTTGTCCATATCGACCCCATGAGTCGACGGCGACCTGCCAAGGGTCCATTTGAGCAAAAAAGAAAACTTGTGAAATGCAAACGGGTGTCACGATAGTGGTTTCATTTAAGTGCGTGAACCTTTAATTTTGACCTTCCATGAATGGAGTGATCTAGTTACATAAATGATTCTTGTTTACTTTTACCTGAAAACGTAACAAAAAGAGCGATTTTCACAATTTTTTGTATCTAATATTAAACAAAATTGATGCTAACTATTGACAATTTAATATCAAAGCATCAAGTTCATCTCTCCTACCAAACGGAAATTAAATAATAATTACGTATTAAATGGTAATTTGGCTTTGTCAATTTGAATTTTATTAATAAATATAACTTAATGTGTATAGTTTATTGTTTTTTCATTCTACAATCAGAAATCAGTCAAAACACATTTAAAGGTGATGATTTTGGAAATACAATATTAGCTTAGCAGGAGGTCTACCCAAAACCATAGAACACGACAAGGGGTCTATGACAAAAAAGTTTTGGGACCTAAAGTGTGTAAGCATAAATCTTTTTTTGGTAACCGGGATAAAAATTTGCATACTATCGTAAGGTCGTGAAAGCGACAATCCTGGTTTTGCCAAAAATGTTTTTCGCCAAAGATGGCCAAGATCAAAGGTTCGTCCGCACACTATCGTGTGATTTAAACTAAGATGTATCCGTAACATCTCGACCGCCACCCAACATGTGCTCCGGTCAGCTCTATGAGGATTCTCCCAAGAAGAACATGGCTCAGATATGAAAGTTTTGGGAATTTTAATAAAATTGAGATAATTTATGAATGATGTACATTCCTGAAATATTACGAGGGTCGCATCCCGCCCATATGGCGCTGTAACGCAATCCGTCTTGCGCAAACGCATGTTCCGAGCTTCCAATGCACGGTTCCATTGTCAAGAGCGTTACGTCATCATTCTTATTGACCCCGATATCGTATAACATTCGAAAAAATGCTATTATGTTATATATCTTTTCATGCAAACATATTATTTATTAGCCACTTTGTATCTATACTATTTATGATTATGTTATATAGAGTTAATGTTTGCAAGTTTGTTTGGATGTCCTCGCCATCTTCGAAACTATCCATGGGATTTAAATAAAAGTTTAGCTTATAATTAGAACTGACTTTTATTATCCCATCACCAAGCGAAACGTTAAATCCAATGGGGTAAAACAGCTAGTTCAATACAAATATTTACTCAAAATAACTTTATTTGTACAGGTAAACAATTTCAAGTCATTATTAAAATAAATAACATATCACTTCAAAAAGCAAAATTTACTGGGAAGTGCTCGCAAGAAAAATAATAATTTTGATAGAACAAAATAATAATTGGTAGATATAAATTGATTAGTCGAAATTACCTCTTAAGCTCTTTACCCATTACACGGTACCATACCACGATCGTACTAAGAACGTATGAGGCACGGTATGAAATGATTCTGGCTATCTCGTTCACTCTAACGTAACAATCACGCTACCTACCCGTTTATATCAGGTATGGCGACCGTGTCATCCCGGGGATTATCCGGGTACATTCCCCTATCGGCGCTTAGTCAGCTGCGCATATCGGTTTAGCAACATAGCATGCTATGCTTTGGCCGTAACCGCACAGAAAAACCCTCAGTGTATAATACGCTACAGTATTGGACGATGATGGAACGGTATAATGGAAGCAAGTTAAGGTTTATATACGTTTTTTTTTTGTATATGACACGTTAATAGCACGGTTTTGGTAATGGTCCGGTATAGTGTGCAAAGTCTATTATTGTTCCTGCCATGTGGGTTTTATTTTAAAATAAGCTATTTTCTTTGTGTAACGTGAACGCACATCTGTAGATTAGCTTTGTATAAATTAGGTCAGCCTTGGCGATTGCAGACGCGTGTTTCCACGTTTTTGTGCGGGACATGAAATGACGCGTAACGCGCATCAATCGGATATTTTTCTCTACTTTATTCTGTCTAAGCTATTATTTAATCATATCAACCCGTAAAGCCGTCTTTTTTTAAATATATAGTGTTTATTTAACTGGAGCAGTATGGAGAAATCCTAAATAGCTTGTGATATTTTGAGGTTCAACAATTCGTTAACGGTCTTAGGAAGCTAGAAAATATAAAACTGGCACAGTTCAATATTTCGTTAAGCTTTAATTTTAGACATTAAATTACATATCGTCACGCTATATTCCTTACGTGGTGAGCAGTGATACATTATTAACTGTATCCACTTTGCGGTTATATGTCGTACCCAACGTGACCAGTAGAGCGCAGCTGATAGCCGTTCTCAGAGCACTGACACTTTACATTTCTATTACATACTATGCGGGTTTTCTGGCTGTTTTCCTTTACCGGTAAGCGTGTGGTGCTTAAATCCATACTTAGTATGGAAAACTCAGAAGTACGTACCGGGATTCCAACCTACGACCAATACAGTTACAATTACATTATTAATTTTTTTTTTAATGTTTAATAAAAAAATACAGTATTTAGATCAATTTATTTTATGTCAGTTCATTCAATAACTGGATTGCTTGCTGGATTGGATTGGATTTTTGGGAGTCGAAGCTGCTCACGTCCGTAGGCTTTACCCTAATTACCCTACACGTGGCTCCTGGGTGGTGCTAAACGAGCAGCAGCGAGGTGGTAGGGCGTCGGTGCCCGTCTGGATCGCGACCACAGTACATGGGTGTAAAGCCCGTCATAGTGACCAGTTTCGGCTTTTCGCGTTTCGGGATCAGCTTGTGTATATCCAGTAGCTCATATACCTAGAGACCTTCAGTCGTAGTATATGAGGGCCGACATGACGATGTAGACTATCAATGGATTTTCATCCTTTGATAGTCGCTTTCGTTTTTGGACTACACTGTACTTACCATCAGGTACTCTGTAGTCACTATATTGAGCCAGCGTAAAAAAAAATTGCCAGCACAGTGTGTGAGGTGCAAAATTCATCATAGTTACTTATTTCAGGACTAACGCGTCTATATTCATTTATCAATATACTTAGATCTTAGGTCACGGTATATCGATGCCGGCATGTCATTGCATAGCCGTGCAGTTTACCAGCAGAATAGAATAGTGCCTCCCTCTTCATCATACTGTGATTTCTCGAGAGTGTGTTGCAAAAACTGGCTAAGGTATAAGGCCTGTCGAAATGCATGCAAAATTGCTAGCGTCTAAGTTCCTGCCCGCACCTTCTACTCATGGCGCACGCCCGCAAACCCGCATTGAACATTGTATGCTGGGTCACATGTCCAAAGCACTCCTCATAGATTCCACAAACATAGTGGAGAAGGAGAAAGTTTGCTGTGCAGTGGGACGAAACAGGCTAGTAATAATAATGCCATTGCTCGCGTCTCTTACCGATCGCCACGGTTTTTGGCTTGCACTGTACTCAACTACAAGTGTTATATGAATACTTATATTATATCTTCTTATATATAAAAATGAATCGCTAAATGTCATGATAAGCGCGAAACTCGAGAACGGCTGAACCGATTTGGCTGATTTCTTTTTTGTTGTGTTTGTTGAAGCCTGGGGAAGGTTATTACGGAGAGAAAAATTAAAAATAATGTCTGAAAAAGTCTAAAAACACCACTTTTCTATATTTTCATACAAAAGATTTGTTATAAGTCATTTTGAACTTTAATACCATACCATAAAGTTCAAGTGTTAATGGACGGGTTCCGGGAAGGCAAAACATTTGAGTGAAGTATAAATATTAATGTCAATATTTGTCAATTTTTATACGTGTAGCATTAAGGTCAGGTGCCTTCAAACAATTTTCAAAAAACAGCCGACAGGCCAATAGCTATTAACATTAAAAAAAACAATGTGACTTTGTTTTAGAAAATTGGGCAGAACAAGGTCTGCCGGGACAGCTTCCTGACGGGGAAGCTATTAACATTAAAAAAAACAATGTGACTTTGTTTTAAAGAAATAGGGCAGAACAAGGTCTGCCGGGACAGCTAGTAGAATATAAGAACGAATTTATATGCGCTATTAGACAGAAATGTTAGACATTATGTCGTGTTACTACTTTAAACTAATTAATAATAATAATTGACCATTAAAATCGACCACACCTTATTACGACGGGTGCGCCTCCCTTCAAATGAAGACGCATTGGGGTGATTAATTCACGCACAGTGGGCACGTTGATCTTACCTGAAACAAAATATAATAATATTAAATTTGTGTTGATATTTTAATATGTGAACATTACAAAATCATATCAATTGATGGATTCGAAATATTTATTTTAAAATATTTCATCAATTTTGAATACATCGTATTAAAAATAATCTAATTAAAATTTTATATCGTTTGTAAAGGTATACCAATCATTATGGGAGGGCGATTGACCGAACTGGGTCGTGATCACAGTAAAAGGTGTAAAGACACAGGGTGTAAAGACCGTCGTAATGACTCTCTTTGACCTGTCGCATTTCGGGACCTGCTTGTGTATGTCCAGTATCTCATAACCTAGAGACCTTCAGTCGCGGTAAATGTGAGCCGACATAACGACGAAGAGTCAATACATTTACGTCCTTTGATAGCAGTTTTGAATTACACTGTACTTACCAACAGGTGCATTTGTCGACTCAGTAGAAGGAAATCAAGTTAGGACAGATGAGCTCTTTACATTCAACCCCTCTTAGAGATGAAGCGTAAACAGGCTGTTTGCTCCCCGAGAGTCTGAAAGATTCTGGATTCTCAGGCCCGGTTGGAGTGATTGGAAGGACTCCCCGGGAGTTTTTAGTCAGTAGGAATCTGACAAACCGGGGTCACTGCTCTCACAGCGGCCTGAGGATCCTATGCCGAATTTTCCCGCGGGTCACCAAAAAAAAAGTAGGTATATGGTGTAATAATAGAAATAATAAACAAATATCATTTTAACTCTAGTGTCGAATCCAGTAAAAATAGTCACATGAACCGCAATATTTTTTTCTTTTGAAATATACATAGCAACTTGTGACTTCCAACAATGAAATAAAATAATTATAAATATTTAAACAAGTCTTCCATATCCGGAGTTGTACTTTTATGGCGAACAAAAAGCCTATGGTGACAGCACAACGTTTTTCGTCCGAAACATATGGCGATTCGACCCATTGGGCACCGGTTGACCTCTTTATGGGGTCAAGTTTGTTCCCGAAACTGTAAGAGACAAATTATTGGCTTTTATATCAATTATCTTATTGTGGATTGGCGGCAGCTTTTTTAACTAACGATTGTTTTGAAGGATAAGTGAAAAATTATTCAATCATGAAAAAATAGGAACTACATAGAGTTAGTTGTCAAAGATAAAAAGTTTGGAATATGGAAACGCAACGTTGTCAATTAATACCAGTGATTTTTTTTTTAAACTGGCTCGACGTAATGACTGCAGAGTACCTGATGTTAAGTACAGTGTAGTCCAAAAACGAAAGCGACTATCAAAGGTTGAAAATCCGTTGATAGTCTCCGTCGTCATGACGACCCACATATACCACGACTGAAGGTCTCTAGGGTATATGAGTTACTGGATATACACAAGCTGATCCCGAAACGCGACAAGACGAAACTGGACACTATGACGGGCTTTACACCCATGTACTGTGGTCGCGATCCAGACGTGCACCGACGCCCTACCACCTCGCTGCTGCTCGTTTAGCACCACCCAGGAGTCACGTGTAGGGAAACTAAGGTAAAGCCTACGGACGCGAGCAGCTTCGACTCCCAGAGATGGGCAAAATGTAATCTGATTAATGATTAACGATTACAAAATGTATGATCATGATTAAATACATTTAAAATATTAAGAAATCATAAATGTGTATACAATCTGGGATTCTGTAGTGTTTAAAACATAGATGAGCAAAATGCAGTAATACTAATGGTAAAAAACGTAAAATGTAATCATTAATCTGATTACATTTTGCCCAGCTATGATTGATACTATCTCGCGCTTGCCGTGGATACGCAGCGCCGCCTTAGAGCGCTGCGCAGTCGCCTACATCGGGCGTCTTTCCATATTAATGCACGCAGACCGGTACATCGCAACCTGACAGCGTCTGTTAAATTCGAAATTGCACCTTAAGAATGTTGTTGTACGAAAAAGGAATTTATTTTATTGGTAACAATAAAATAAATATATCGATACGCCATATCCCTGTCAGGATGTGAAGAAATACATTAGGATCCGTTTTTAATTTTTTTCGAAGTGTCGTTCTTTGATGACCGGGACAGACCTTTACAACTCACCAGACTTTAGTGGCCGAACACTGAAGGTGCTCAGCCAGCGATTTATGGGTTGGGTGGCAACGCAAGGGCACCCCTGTGGGTACGGACCTCGACTTGGGCAGCCAGCCAGTGAAAATGAACCATACGGGTGATTACTAGGTACGTGTGTTGGAACGCGAACCTAGGATTATTTACGTCTCCCTGCATGGATACCGGTTCCTTATCCACATCACAGCCACTTAAACCAAATTATCTGTCCTTAATTAATAAAAAAAAAACTCAGTAGCACCTAAAAGAAATCATAGAGTCGGTCATATAAAAACAAACTTGAGACTAATATAAAAAAATCGTGTTAAGCTTACACAATAATATACTTTAAAAAACGGATCTGTTTTGCGTTAGAAGAAAAAATGGTAAACAAAAAACCAGGTCACCAGTTCGATGCACGATGAGTTTTTGTGGAAAAAATTCGCAGTGTGCCGAGGATGTGATGTTTGGACCGCCTGATTTATTAACGGCCTTGAAATGATGTGTCTTATAAAAAACTGGTATATTTAATTTATTAGTCTAAGCACAACAACTCATAAGAGAAAGCGATTTTAGAAAATATATTACTATTAAGATATCAATTTAACATTTACTTAGTTAGATATTACCACTAATTTTACCCGCGACCACGTTCGCGTTAGCAATGAGGAAATGCCTCCTAGTTAAATTAAATGAAAGGCAGAGATATTTAATAATTAACAGCCAAAAAACAAGATAAAATAAACTCAAAGAAAAGTAATACATAAATCGAAATTATCACATAGAATGACATCTAATTATGGAGGAAGCCATTAAACTTTTCGTCTCTAGTGTAGGATAGCTACAACTACGAAAAAATTCAATTGTGTTTCTGTTTTTATGAAAGTCATTTTAAATAATTGTAATATTTTAGAGTTTATAAATATACGGTCATTCATATTGCTATGTGATATTAATAATGGTTCACATTAGACATTGGTTAAACTATGCCTTCGGTTTTGCCAAGCCAATCCTGATAAAACACAGACCATGTTTTAAATTGGAAAATATGACCAACACTGTAAATAATCCATGAAGATCAATTTAGTAGGAACTCCATTCAATATTGCACATACAACAACCTTGAAATATATCCTATTAAATAAAAATATAATCTTCAAGACCGCTCTACGTAAGTTTTCTATTATCTATTCAAGAGTTTTGGTCTATACTTTTAAAGACATTATTCAGACTTGCACCATATTGGACTTAGAAAATTGAATTAATTGTGCGCTATAAACTTTTGAATGAAAAAATAATTATCCGAATCGATCAATAAAGGACAATGTTATGGAACATACATTAAAAAATCATACAGTCGAATACAGAACACGGGGTGTGTGTATTTTTGAAGTCGCTCAAAAATAATGAAAATCGCTTTACCCTAGTAACTTGTGCCACACGCCACACCTCAGGCGAAGTTTGTATTTTCGCCTACGTAAATAGGTCTTGTATATTTATCGCCTAGGTCGAAACCTAATTCAGTTAAGTACTCCTGTTATAATCCCCGTGAGTGGTTTCAATATTATTAACAGTTTGATGACATGAAACGTTCGACCTGGATTCGTTTATTGGATATCGTAAGTGTCCTTGATAGCCACCTAGTAATTATGTTTTTGAACGCGAAATAACCACTCAATAATGAATGTCCAATAACATGACGTTAAAAATTGTGTGAAGCTAATTTCATTACAATGACTGTAATTTAAAACCAGATAAAACGAAAAGGCGACACTAAAAAGAGGCAGATACAAGATTCAAGCATGCAAGAGAATGATATAGAATATACTGTACCGTGTGTGAACTTCATACACACTTTTTATTGCAAACATGTGCCAATGGGTGTTATAGTCTAGTGCACAACGTTTTATAAAGATAATAGCTTTTGCCCGCGACTTCGCTCGCGTTAAGAAGTATTATTATTAATTACGTATAGTTTTTCGGCATTACTATTGTTTAGAGTGTGTAAAAAATTAGGGCCTTTTTTGTATACAATATTCTTAACTAATCTGTCATTAGGCGCTAAAACTATCAAGCTATTGGGTGAACTTACTCGTGAGCAAGCAACATAAAACTGTCCCTGAGAGAAGTAATGTTCTTTCAAGTCAATACCCACAAATTTGAGAGTTTGCCTCTGAGACTTGTTTATTGTCATGGCAAAGTAGACTTCACCTACCTGCATGCCAAATTTCAGCCCGATACGCCCAGTGATTTGGGCTGTGCGTTGATAGATCACTATGTCAGTCAGCACCCCCCTCTTCTTGCTGAGGTGTCGTAAAAGGCGACTAAGGTATCTCTTTAACACCGCAATTCAACCAGGTGTTCAGAGAAGGACAACTCGACCAAACCCGCATCCCGCTCCCTCCCGATCGTACTGGTTCTCCATTCCATCGGGCCTGAGGGAACTCGGACGAGAGAGTGCTTTTCTGGCAGCGCGTCCAGTTATGCACTTAAATATCTCCTGCGCAATTGACTGTTTCCGAAAACTGGGCCTTGATTTCCTTAAACGGCGTTGAAACAGTCGGCGTTGCCGAATCCGGCTAGGACATCATCATCATCATCATCATCATGTCAGTCAGTCAGTCAGTCAGTCAGTTATATATATTGACATTTTGTTGAATGTTCTTCTTGGGGCGACAGGATTAATTCCTGTTGTTATTTTTAAGTTATATATCTATTCACAAAGGACGCGATTCATTTGAAAATAAAAAATCTGCTGCGTGAATTCAGGCCTTGTTTACAATATCTAATGTATCTTGAACGTTGTGTATGGCAATAGCTGATTAGCTTACTGATTACATAATTTTAATCACAAAAGAAAGGCTTTTCATGTATTTCGTTTCGTTGACTGCACACCCGTTGTCAACAGTTAATAGACCAGCAAATGTGTTCACGTTATTTAGATCCATTCTAATGTAGGGTGACCATATGGCTTAATATGTTTCGGACTGTCTTATTTTGGTGCAGCGGTAGTAAATACAATCGCATGTCTGTCTAAATGTATGATAAAATATACACAGTCTTATTAGAAGTCACTTTTTATCCTTACTAGGCATAGGGACCATACCATGTAGTCCAAAAAAAAGGCTATCATCTGTAAAGAAAAACCTAGCAATAGTCGCAGCGATTATATCGCCCTGCATAAATATTTACTTATGCTTCGTTTGAAAGACCCCGTATCATAGGACGGTGGGGATACGCTCGCCACTAAACCATTCCACGGCTCAACAACCCGGCAAAAATGGGAGTTTGAGGACTTCTTAGTCCTAGCCGGGATATGAGTTACCGTATTGCCGTGACCCTGTTTAAACAGCGGAAAAACTAAGTTATTATAAAATATTTTGTATTGGTAATATAAAAAAAAATATTAACTATCATTTGATATAGCTAGTTTTTACATAAGAAGAAATAAGTTAATTTTATAACGAAGCATTTTGCCACTATTTAAAAAAACCGTTTATAGGATCGTATAGGTTTTTTTGGAAATATGATGATGATGATGTCCTAGCCGGTTTCGGCCACGGCGACTGTTTCAACACCGGTTATGAAATTCGAGGTCCAGTTTTCGGAAACAGTCAATTGCGCAGGAGATATTTAAGTGCATAACTGGGCGCGCAGCCAGAAAAACACACTCTCGTCCGAACTCCCTCAAGCCCGATGGAATGGAGAACCAGTACGATCGGGAGGGAGCAGGATGCAGGTTTGGTCGAGTTTTCCAATTTCTAAACACCTGGTTGAATTGCGGTGTTAAAGAGATACCTTAGTCGCCTTTTACGACACCTCAGCAAGAAGAGGGGGGTGCTATTCTATTCTGCCGGCAGCCACCACGGCTTAAAATAATAAAATAATATAATATTAATTATAATATTATATTAATAATATTTTGGAAATATATTGATATTTTAAAAATAACCCCGGAGGATTAAAGTCTCAAGATCATATTTAATAACTTTTGTTCTATGACTCTATACAAAACTTTTTTTGTTGTCTCTGTAAGCCCCGGAGCGTTTACTACCGTCTGTATCATGGTGAGTGTTC
This sequence comes from Automeris io, assembly GCA_036320925.1. NCBI lineage: Eukaryota > Metazoa > Arthropoda > Insecta > Lepidoptera > Saturniidae > Automeris > Automeris io. Next base: position 8,610,436 of record JAUDJH010000023.1, on the reverse strand, counting down.
TTAAAGAGTTATTTAACTTTGTTCCACCCTCTCTCTTTCATAATAGAACTTCACGCGTGGGTTTAAGGAGTCACAGCCATACGGTAACTCACATCCCGGCTAGGACTAAGAAGTTCTCTAACCTTACATTAAGTCGTTGTGCTATGGAATATTATTCCGGCGAGCGTGTTCCCACCATTCTATGATATGGGGTCCTTTAAACGTAGCATGAAGATATATTTATGCAGGCCGGCATGATCGCTGCTACTTTCGATAGTTTTTTTTATACTAGATTATCGTTGTTGTTTTTGGACTGCAATGTGCTTCCCATCAGATGCAGTGCACTCACTATACCGAATCTGAGTGAAAACATTGAGGAGTTAATTAAGATTACGGAGATCCATTGTCACCCTAACCCCAAATTAGTTGAATGTAAGGCGTGACAATTGTTTAAGTGATAAACAGAAGAGCCGCCTAACGCCAGCAATACAATGGTGTGTCAACAGTTCAACACACTTCCTGTTTTCTTTTCTCTCTCTATCTTCTCTGCTACAATTCATATATTTTTCACCACACTTGCTTGTAACCATAGATAAGCAAAATGTTATCAAATTAATATGAATGATTGACGATTACATTTTACGTTTTTTACCATATAATGACTGCATTTTGCGCATTTATGTTTTAAGCACTACAAAATCCCAGATTGTATACACATTTATGATTTCTTAATGTTTTAAATGGATTTAATCATGATTACAGAGCAAGAAAATTAAAATTACAACTACATTTTGTAATCGTTCATAATTAATCAGATTACATTTTGCCCATCTCTGCTTTTAACGAACATTTTATTACCTGCTTACAGTTTCATAATTATCTACATTACGCGCTAGTGCTACAATAATATTACCAAATTCGAAGTGCGATATTTTGATTTCCCAATCAAGTTTGACCTGAATGCAAATTATAATGTAATGTAGAAAAATAATTCTTAACTGAACCGAATAATACATTTTTGTCTAATTCCAATAAAGAGATTTACGTTCCTTGGTAATCGCTGCTGTTTTTGGACTACACTGCACTATCCATTAGATGCAGTCTGGTTACTTTGTTAAGCCATTAAACTTTTTTTTTTGACACTGGCTCGACATAGTGACTACAGAGTACCTGATGGTAAGTACAGTGTAGTCCAAAAACGAAATCGACTATCAAAGGATGAAAATCCATTCATAGTCTACATCGTCATGTCGGCCCACATATACCACGACTGAAGGTCTCTAGGTATATGAGCTACTGGATATACACAAGCTGATCCCGAAACGCGTCAAGCCGAAACTAGTCACTATGACGGGCTTTACACCCATGTACTGTGGTCGCGATCCAGACGGGCACCGACGCCCTACCACCTCGCTGCTGCTCGTTTAGCACCACCCAGGAGCCACGTGTAGGGAAACTAGGGTAAAGTCTACGGACGCGAGCAGCTTCGACTCCCAAAACCAACTAGACCTTCTCGTTATATGGAAGTATTTAAGCAATGACTGAATTGATTTTTGTTGGACTAATGTGCTCCGTCAGCCGCATTGTCGCCTTCCATTAGACGAGCGAGCTTTAGATCCAACATATACCCCTTTGTAATTATAATATATTATTAATGTAAAATGTAAAATAAATAATATGCAAATGTTATTAATGACTTTAAAAAATTGTATAAACAAAATTTGTCGTCAAAAGCTTGAATTTCATTGAAAGAAATAAGCCAATTCGACAATAGTGATGCGTGAAAATCATCGGGCGTGTTAACAAAACGTTATTTCACCGCAAACTAATGTAATTAGTAAGTAAAAAACACAATTAGCATGTTATTCGGAACGCAAGCACGGGGTCAGTGTGTAGGGTGACCACTTCCGCTGACTGTGCGCGGATACAATTCACAAGAGTGTAGCGATTTCTACAAGTTATTAGTTGAGAGTTGCAATTGACTTTAAAGAGGACAGCAGCTGCAGTTACATATCTAGCAAATATTGCAAAAGTTTATTATTATTTAGTCATAAATTAGGTGGATTTTTATACCAGCATCGAGGACATGAAAAGTTTTTCGTTAATTATTATAAACGAAGCTCTGAGAATGGTAATCAGCGGCGCTACTGGTCCTGTTGGGCACGAAACATAAGTACAAAGGGGACTAATACAGAGACTTATGTACCTCTATTCGCCCCGAAAGGGATATAGCATGACGATATATTATTTTTATTGTCTATTGAAACCCTACATCAACATATTACCATTTTAAAATATTACGAAAATTAAACAAATACTACATGACTTTTGCCACGAAGCTTTCTTCGGTGGCATCGTTACAAATAATCCGAAAGAAGAGATAATTCAGATAGCTAAAATAATATTAGATCAAAGATATCGCTACTCGAAAAATGTATAATATACTTAGATCAACTTAAGCCTGCTGTTGAAAACAAGCTGCGGTGCTCGGTGTCCGGCGCACCGCCTGGGGGAGAGGTTTTGGACGGGTGGGTTTTACTCCTTCCCCTCCCAGAGAGGTAGCCTCAACAAGGCTTCTTGTTCCCTGAGCGTCTGGATGAATTTGGCTTCCCAGACCCGGGTAGAGCAATCAGAGGGATACCCCGGGGGTTTTTAGTCAGTAGGTGTAGTAGTGTGACACACCGGGGTCGCTGCCCTCACAGCGTCCTTGATGGTCCTATGTAAATTATCCCCCGGGATACAAAAAAAGAAATGCTGTTGAAAATGAGACGAATGGTCACATTAGTGACAACGCAAGTAAATTTACGATAGTTTACGTCTCTTAGCCCGATCTCTGTTTTCTGTACTTTGTGCCGCACGTTTCTTTTGAATGCCCTACATTTCAGACCCTTAGAGTGACGTCATCAAACATAAATTATTCACAAGAAATAAATGCGATAAAGGTACTTCATCATAATAAATTATTTTTATATTCTCTCATGATATTAAATTTTTTATTAGTATTATTGTTAGTAAGTATGTATTGTATTGTAAATAATGGTGAATATTTAAGACAGAATGACAACGGCCACTGTCAGTGTATTCAATTTCTTGGAGGTAACAGTAGTTTTAAAGCTCAGATCACACTACGAAATGTCACCATGAGTAAAAATATATCACGAATTAGATTTGTGAACGACAATTCACCTAGCACGCATTATGATACTGATTTCGCGCGGTTTTAGTCATCATGAAATTGTTAGTTTCAGAGCTTTTATAAATATTTTTATGTTACAAAACTTGCGTTATAAAAATCGGGCGATGAAAGTTCGCAGGACGTGTTAAGCCTAAAACATACATTGTTTTCTTGGAAATAATCTAACAATATATACCGTTTTTGTTCTCTAAGGTCAGCTAGACTATAACAAGACTTCTTGTGTAGCACTACATTTGTTTTCGGCAGGACTAAATGCTGTTGGCCGTGAAAAGCCTTTATTACTTCATACGGCGAGAGGGGCGAGCATTAAAAACGCTCAAACAACTAGTTATAAGTTGGGTAGGAATGCAAAGATACTCCTGAGGGTACAAGCCTGTAGTTGGGGCCCAGGCAAGGAAAGAACCTAACAGTGTTCTACCAGCATTTCGGAAGTGACTACCTTGAGAAGAAATGCCGCAAGAAACCCAAGGTTACGTCGGAGTAGGCTAGATTATTATAGATAGATAACAGTAACTACTTTCCATTAGGTGGGCTGTCAGCATGCTTACCACCTTCTAGCATAAACAGTAATGATATAAAACAATGAATGAAATGAGCAGCCATATAAACACTTCCTGATAATGCACTTTTTACGACTTTCAAAAAAGCGTACGTCAATATCATAAAAGGCATTTGAAAAACTGGGGCAACACAGTCGTAAAGCGAGAAAGGGACGAATATAGAAGTCGCATATACGTGAATAAGGGATAGAGGGCCCTTTTAATTGCATTTAGTTGTAAAGTCTTCATTTTTTTATTGTAATTTAATGTCGGAATGCATCGTTATGGGATTATCATAGCAAAGGTGTTTGATGTCCGTCTGTGTGAATGCAATTAATAGCACATTATTTTTTACTTTGTCGGCGTCTCAGTTTTCCGGGTCTGGCATGGCTACTGTGAAAAAACGAAAGATTAAGTTACGATTGCTATCATCAATCAACTTTAATCTATAGCTGCATATATAGTCTTTCTCTTTATCTTTCATCATCAGCCCGTATTGCTCCACTGTTGAACACAGACCTCTCCCAAGGTTCGCCACTAATCCTGATCTTCGGCTTTTCGCGTTCAACAATTGCCTGCCATTTTCCGCAAATCGTCGCTCCACCTAGCCGTAAGGCGTTCTATACAACGCTTATTGTGGCGTGGTTTCCACTCAAGAGCAGGTCTACTCTAGTTGTTTATTATTTCTCCTCACCCCGTCAGGGATATATATCGTCCTATAAAAATTATAGGAAATTAAAATACAAGGAAGAAAATACAAGATATAAATAATAATAACATATCGTCACTGTATATCCCTGACGGGGTGAGCAGAGAACTTAGTGGCTGTATCCACTTTGCGTTTATATGTCGTACCCAACGTGACCAGTAACGCAGCTCATCGCCGTTATCAAAGCAGACATGACATTTCTATTATACGCTATGCAGGTTTCCTCACGTTTTCTTTAACAAGCGAGCATGAGCCTAAATCCGAATTTAATCTGAAAAACTCAAATGTACGTGCCGGGATTCGAATCTAGGACCATTTACATCGCCACGCATAGATTTTGATAATGACGCTTAAATTTGCTTTTAATTGTACGTTAGTTACGCCTTTATAAGTCGAATGTAAAGTACTTTATAACCGTTTACAGTTTAATCATATAATAGGATATTGACCTCACTGGATGAGTAATGAAGCTAACCTTTCGAGACAGATTCATCAAGAAAACTGACAACATTGACTGATGACTCCCGGTAACGAAGCTTAAAATTATCTAAACCACAATCATGCGTCATAATCCATCAGGATTTCGATTATACATATAACAACTTAATACAATACAACTCATCTCTTTTGAAACAAATGCCCCTAGAGAAGCTCTGGATATTTTTTAGACTGGATCGACATCGTGACTATAGTATACAGAAAATTTAGTGTAACCCAAGAACGACAGCGACTTTCAAAGGATGAAATTCCAATGACATTCATAAAAAAATTACTCTGTATTTATAGTCAGTCATCGTAGCTGCTATTATCTTTGAAAACTTCTTAAATAGTTTTAAATATAATTGCGGACATTTCTTAATTACATCCAAAACTGTGTACAAACGCATTGGAGTTAAAAAGCTGGACTGGAAACTTAGGGGCGTCAACATCAAAGACGAGTAAATCCTGTCAAAAAATAACAGTATTCTAAATAGCTCGACACTTGCCCATGTGACAGACAGTCCTCTCAAACAGTGAAACATCTCATCAAAATTTGTCCCGCTTTCAGTAAGTACAGATATAAACATGAAGCAATCTGTAACGCCTGTCGCGTCAACCCGTTTAATATCTCTCAACTGCTAACCAAGAAGACTTGCTTGGATTCTTTTTGCGTTTTGTGCTGCAAGATCTTTAAGTCTCTAAAGGGCTTCAATAGTATATAAAATCAAGATAAAAGCAATAACTTTTTGTTATATGTTAAAATCACGCCTCCCCTGTGACCTTGTATCCATTTGCGAGGTCAGTGGGTATACTCTGTTATAACCTGTAACTAATATACAAAATAAAAAAAAAATAGCTGCACTCGGCTTTAAAAAAACCGTAGAGTCTTGGGACGAAAACTATTTGACGCGTTTCCCTAATTCCAAATATGCAAAAAAAAATTACCCGATGTTATTAACAGCATTGTCGCTTTTTAGGATACGAAATCATATAAATATTAAAATACGATGAAAATATATATTTTTTTAACTTATAAAGTTATGTCTGAACAGTAACAATATAGGATCTTAATAGATGCATAATATTTAGCAAGCTTTGGTATTTAAAAAATCAATCTATTGGGATCCAGGTGGTCATTTCTCGGAAGGCCCAGGTAGCCAAATGACCCTTACGCTTTTTTTATAAACATCTCAATGTTCGCATTTCTGAATGGCCAATTGTTATCAACAGGATGTAAAGCTGAGATTTATATAGACGCAATTTTAAGTTTGCTTAGACATTACAATTTTCTATTTTTCAATTAATGTCAAAGGATTTAGGAAGTCACCGATTTTGTCAGCGTGAACTTGGTTTTGCGAATACTATGGCTACACTCAAACTCCTATATACTCAATTTTTTGTCAAAACGAATTAATTTTTTCAGAACTTTGCTAAGCAAAGTCGAAATAGCAACTATAAATCTTAGCCTAAGACATTTATACAGACGTATTTGCGACGTCCGCGACTATCGATTCCTGAGAGTTCCAAACAATGCAACGTTTGATTATCGATAACGCTAGTAGAAATGGCACTTCCAGACGCTTCAGCTGCGCAGGGATATTACCTCACTTAGCGTTATTTATAGTTTGTATCATAGCGAGAGTTCTGAAGAGTTGTATAGCCTCATTCCACTCTCTCCCTTTCATAACACAACCACGCGCGCTGGGTTGCGCAGCCACATTTTAACGGCTTCTTCTATTTCAGCTAGAACTAAGACGTGGTCTAGCTCTTATCTTCGTCGGGTCATTGGGTTGTGGAATGGTTTTGCAGCCAGTGTGTTCCCACCGTCCTATGATATGGGGTAATTTAAATGAAGTGTGAAAAGATATTTGTGCAGGCCGGCATTATCGCTGCAACTATCGATAGATTTTTGATACTGTTGATAATTGTTGTCGTTTTTGGACCGCACCATGCTTATCATCAGTGACGTGCATAGGGTATTTGAATAAGGCATGCAGACTTCGCTTAATTAATTCGAATATAAGTTATTATTGTAAAAATTCCATTGTTTTTATAGGAAAAATACATGGCGTAGAAATAGAATAAGTATAATTATGAATATATACTGTTCTTTGTTGTTTACTTTAAGTAATTTATGCCAGACTTACTTATTGCATGGGCATGCAATGTTTTCATGCATCTATAGAATGAACGCTGCTGTTTACCATCAGGTATTTTATGATCACTGTATTAAGTCACGATAAAAAAATCTTTGGTGCATAGAAAAAGTACATACATGTTTCAATGACGTTTGCCGAGTCTATGATATACTTATAGCTATAATCTTTAGTTAACTACCGATTTACCGAAATCCCAGAAATGTATAAACAGTGGCCAGGTTTGTCTGGCGCAAAGTAATCTTATGTCCCCCGGGTTGAACCGGTTCGTGTGGGCGGAACTAGTTCCTCTCAGTTTGGACATTGTATGAATGAAGCTACAACTCGGATCTCGGAGGTCAGCTCGGGGTACGTAAAAATCTATACTAATATTATAAAGCTGAAGAGTTTGTTTGTTTGTTTGTTTGTTTGTTTGAACGCGCTAATCTCAGGAACTACTGGTACGAATTGAAAAATTCTTTTTGAGTTGAATAGACCATTTATCGAGGAAGGCTTTAGGCTATATAACATCACGATGCAATTATTAGGAGCGAAGCAATAATGGAAAATGTGAAAAAAACGGGGAAAATTATTCTTCCTTGAGGGCTTCCATTGCGTGCGCTGCAAAAACGGTTCAAGATACCAAAAATATATGTATGAAAGAATTATTTCTCTTGAAATGATCTAAAAAAATGTCCGCGACAGTATATGTCTATCTTTTAAGATTAAGTCACTAGAATCGTTTTTATGTTAAACAAATTTGGTCGAAATTAATTATTTGTTAAGAGTTGTATCAACGTAATAACATTAATCTTTATTCAAATAAATGTGTTGTTGATTAAGAGTATTTAATTGTGAACAAAATTGTCTTTGGCATCACTTAATTTCAATGAACATCTTAGAAGATATTACAAAACCTTATATAGCAAAACAACGTTTGCCGGATCAGCTAGTTAAAATATATGTCTCATGGTAACGGACTGATAGCGCACTGTGTAGTGGCCCTAGTTACGATGTTATAAGCCCGGGTTCGAGTCCCAGTACAGGCAAACTGCACTGTAATGACTATATTAGTTTGCCACGAGTTATGATTGTGTAACACATTCGTCTTCACGTCACCCAAATATGGTTGATGTTTTTCTTATTGAAATAAATATGATTATAGTTGCATTTCTAAAAGGAATTTAATAGAGTAAGCACTTATATGAAAGTATAAAATATGCTGCATTAAGATATTAAAAATATTTACATTATACATTGGTCGTTTCTTGGATAATATTTCGAATATTATCCTTGCCCAACGTAGCCCGCTCCATCGCACACTGAGCGACCTTAAATGGTGAACTAGTTCAACCATTAATGTCCAGGTTTTTGCTCCGTATGTCATAATTAGCAGGACGCATTGGTTCAAAACTTTAGTTTTCAGGCATTATAGAATACAAGCCTAAAAGACGCGATGTATTTTTCTCAAATGCTGCCCAAACTTACTGATTTCTTCTTTAGACTTCCCTCTGGAATTTGTTTCTACCTAACTTTAGTATGTGCCTCAGATATACGAGTATTTTGCGATGCTTGAATAAAGTTTGTGTCAAATTAAAGCAGCATCTCTTTAGTCTTGACAAATAAACAGACAATGAAGATATCATATATGGATTCAGTTTCCCTTTGAAGAACGGAACCCCAAAGAAGGATAAAATAATAAAACACAAGTGTTTTTTCCAGCGCCAAAGTAAAAAACAAAATACAGATAATGTTACATTTCGAGAAATTTCATTTTTTAACGACCGTAAAATTTCAAGGTTATAATGATACGATATTACTAATAACAAAGGGTTACATGGACCACCTACTGTGGACAGACGAGTACAAAAGCAATTTAAATTAAATTTTTAATATGCACTGTGTGGTACAGTGCATATTATTATGTTGTTGTGTGGGTAGCATATTTGATTGTTTTTTATATTGTTTTTATACTGTTAGCTATTTTTTTACTAATTATGTAATAGATATGTGTGTAAGGAGGCTGTAGTAATAGGTTGCATTATCTGTGCTGCGAACGAATGTTGACCGTTAATAAAAAAATTATGGTTCTAACATAGAACGAAAATAAAAAAAGAATAGTTTTGTTTAAAAATTTAAAAGAGATTTTTTTAGGCCTTACGATTTGGCGAACAGGCAAAGAATATTGTATGAAATAAATTCTGTAATTATTTCACTCGTGTGAGGAAAATTGTATGAATGATCTAATAGTGCTACAATATGAAAAAGTTATGTGCTCAATTTTAGTAGAAAAGGTCCACAACTCGACTACCTCTCAAAAGTACTACTATATATCTAACTAGCTGATCCGGCAAAAGTTGTTTTGCTATATAAAGTTTTGTAATATCTTCTAAGATGTTCATTGAAATTAAGTGATGTCAGAGACAATTTTGTTCACAATTAATACTCTTAATCAACAACACATTTATTTGGATAAAGATTAATATTATTACGTTGATACAATTCTTAACAAATGATGCGTTAATTTCGACCAAATTTTATTACTATAAAAACGGTTTTAGTGACTTAATCTTAAAAGATAGACGTATACTGTCCCGTACATTTTTTTAGATCATTTCAAAAGGAATAATTCTTTCTTACATATATTTTTGGTATCTTGAACCGTTTTTGCAGCGCACGCAATGGAAGCCCTCAAGGATGAATAGTTTTGCCCGTTTTTTTCACATTTTCCATTATTTCTTCGCGCCTAATAACTGCATCGTGATGTTATATAGCCTAAAGCCTTCCTTGATAAATGGTCTATTCAACACAAAAAGATTTTTTCAATTCGAACCAATAGTTCCTGAGATTAGCGCGTTCAAACAAACAAACTCTTCAGCTTTATAATATTAGTATAGATTATATGTACTAGATTTTTTTATTCAATCACACTCGGTGGCAGGAAGATGTGGCCGATGAGGAATCGCGTTAACCCAACAAATGTCTAATCACTCTTCTTTTAAAGGCGCCCTGATCATCATCATCAATGATATTGATTTTGTTTGATTAGCCAAAAAACTTTTCTATGTAAGCATTTTAGCATAGTGAAACAGTAGCAGGAAAACATTATATATATAAAAGTGTTTAATGCATTTCTCAGCGATTGTACCTATACGTTTTGATTTAAGATAAATGTGCGCGGGAGTGTAACCCATGAGAAATGTATTGTTTTTAATTTTTTAATGATGACGTGTTCTTTGATGGTAGAAACCTTCACATACTATAAAGATTTTAGGACTTTACGCCAAAGGCAAGAAATTGTATTGATAATTTTTGGAAAGTAGAATTTTATTTCTTAAATAAATCTTTTGCTGGTAGCATTTAGCAGTTATAGACATATTTTAAGAGTCTTTTGCTACTTACAACATAAAACAACAGCAATTTACAAGAAAAGTATACATATTTTTATTAGTCTACTCCGATTTTGTTAACTAACATTTTATGAAAACTTAATTTCAGTTAATATTGTATTCACAAATATATAAGGTAATTTACCGATTTAGTCAACTACAATTTGGCTCTACGAATGTTTAAGCTATACACAAGCGGCGGCTAAGCCATTTATCAAAATATGAAATTCTTCGTGAGCCGCTGTATAAGAGGCAAGCAATAGGTATTATTGCTTTTTATTTAAAATATAATAAGACTTAAATGTAACGAGTGCATTTATCGAGAGTCACAAATTCAAAGAGCTGCAGGATGACCTCCCCCTGCTATATACTAAAGTTGTTATTACACATTTAGTTTATACTCAAAAACGAACTTACTTTCTAAGCAAAGTGCAAGTAACTTTTAAGTAGAGTCTATAGAATTCAATTTAGTTGACTGAAATCCTTGTTTTTTTTTATATAACCCGAGGGAAAACCCTATACAGGAGAGTCAGGGGCGCCATCCCAGTTTTCCAGACTCCTGTTGGTTAAAAAAATCTGGAGAATTCGACCCTCATTTCTGCTAACCTACCTGGGTGACCACATTAGTCTTTCGATCCGGCAAGCGAAGGGCGCCTCAGTTCGAGTCACCAGTTACATAGTATGCTCCTCACACTTGCAGCAAACTCCCTCAAGTCTATCACCCGGATCAATGGAAATACTAGCCTTGAAAGGCCGTATTAAGTAACGCATTACAATAGATTCGATCATGCTCTTTGATTGTAATATAAATAATAATAGAGATCAGATGCCGCCAGTATATCACCTGCGACGGCTGTGTCCCAAAAACGATATAAATCTCCCTTCAAAGCGTGCCACCGTTAAGTTCACCATGATTTTTTAAATAACAAGACTTTTTTTATTGTAACTCGGGGGAAATGCCTGCATATGACCATCAGAGCCGCTGTGAGGGCAGCGACCCCGGTGTGTCAGACTCCTACTGACTAAAAACCCCCGGAACGTCCCTCTGATTGCTCCATCAGGGTCTAGGAAACCCAATTCCTTGAGAAGCCTAAGAAGCGAAAAGCATTGATGAGACCACCTTTCTGGGAGGTGTGGGTGTAAACAGCCCCCTCCCTTCCGGGCCGCCGGGCACTGCGCAGCACCTCCCTCTCATCCGGGCTGCAGTTTTCCTCAACTCTACTGCCCGGAAACAACAAGACATTCTATCAAGAATCACTAACTGCAAAAGTTAGCCCATGGTTTGATATTTTAATTACACGCAGATTCAGAAATGTTCCTTAAATTTTAAAACGTTTTAAACACTAAGGATTTATTGTATGCTATCGTTGAAACTGGGTATTTAAGATATTTTGATGTAATAGTAAAAACGTTGTATTTTGGCAATACGGAGCTATAGCTATACAACTGACATCTCGGCTGGCACTAAGACTGTTTTGGATGATAAAAAAGTGTGTGGTCTTAACGAATACAAATTTTCTCACTGTATATTCATTCCTTTATGTATATATTTGTGCCTTATTATTTTGGAAAGAACAACTTTCTAAGTTTCTTGTCGACTCATCTACGGAATTGTTTTTTTTTTGACGATTCAAAAACACTTGAAATTTCGTTTCATTTAACAATATATAGAAAGAAAGAAAAGTTTGTCGAAACAAAGGAAATAACACACAACAAACACATTTATGTAAAAACAACAATGAAATAATAATATCTAACATTAAATCATGTATCCTGTTTGCTGCTACCTATCTCAAAGAGCACTCGGCTCAGCTTATGCTGGGCGACGCTGTACGCGCCATCCAGCGCTGATTTACAGGCAACGTTCAGGGGAACCAATTGCGCGGACGTCGCGGTGCTAATACAATATTACATCCGTTCACTATAATAAACAATTATGACAATAAATACATAGAATACTTTTAATTAATATAGAAAAATGTAGAATACTAAATAAAATATAATATAGATAGGTTAGATATCGTAGTGTTTGGGGCCGTGGCTGCTCAGGGTGGGGACCTTGAGCAACTCGAGAAGTTGGCAGGGCATTGTGACGTGCTCTGCCTAAATACAACGAGCAGTACTGGGGAGGGTATCATCTTCTCCCGAGTTTGATCCCAACAGACGCGGCGCGACGGGGGTGTGGCGAATTGATTACAGGACCCACAATCCCCGCCAATGCGTAGTAGTCACCTTGGGGTTTTTAGTCGGTACAAGTGGGACACACCTCGGTCGCGCAACCCCCCTGTGCGGCTGAGACGGTCCTATGAGGATTTTCCCCAAGTAAAAAAAAAAGATATCGTAGTGTGGTCACCCTAGCGCTCTTGTTTGAATTCATTGTGTATGCCACATGAGTATTCCGACATGAACTTCACCTTTACTGTTTGCCTCTTTGTATACATACCGAGTAAGGTTCAAAGAAACGTTATATCGCTTTGGAAAGTCCAGGGGTACTGCCTTTTTGTCAAACAAATATGTTAATGTACATATTATAGAATTAGGAAATATAATAAACCGGAGAGACAGTCTAAAGTGTTACCAATAATATATTCTTTAATAGAACAATACCAAATTTAAAAGATTTTTAGTAAGTTCATGCGTCGCGATCTCATAACTCTTAACTTTTTTTTTTACACTGTCTCGACATAGTGACTACAGAGTACCTGATGGTAAGTACAGTGTAGTCCAAAAACGAAAGCGACTATCAAAGGATGAAAATCCATTGATCCTACATGATATTAAAAATCGTCACGATATATCTCTTTCGGGGTTAGCAGAGATACCTAAGTGCATTGCACTTATATATCGTGCCTATATATGTATATATGCTTAGCTAGATGAATTAGACAATTTGAAATTTTACCGGTTTTTTATAAAAAATACAACAACCGTTTAGAATCCAATAAAACCACCTTTCAGGTATCCGGCTCGGGAATTTGGCATAAAAACAAAAATCCCACAAAAACTGCGGCTTCGTTTATAATCAACTAAGTTAAGGATCGTTTACACGGTTCGGGCAAAGTTTGCTATTTCGTATCAATTTTATGGTTATTTCGTAACGGCATAACTGATGTGTCCATACCTCGTTTTTAACCGGACAGACCTGATGTTCACGAAACATCTACCAACCATAGAACTTACTTAAGGTCAAAATAATAACAAAAATACAATATATTATCTCGCTATATCTCTTTCGGGGTGAGCAGAAATACATTAATGGTTGTATCCACTTTGCGCTTATTAACCATGCGCTGATAGACAGCGCAGCTAGTCGTCGTTCTCAGTACTATAAGGGTATAAAGGGTGTATAATAGAGATGTTATGTGTTAACATCTCTATTATACACCATGTAAGTTTACTCATATTGTTTTCCTTCACCGATGAGAATGTGGTGTCTAAACCAACACCGTATTTAAATCAAAAGAACTTCATTGAAATAGGTCCGCTACAAGCACTTCTAATTCTAGCAATCGCCCATTCATCTCAAAACAATTATTTGAATGAGTATAAAATTTAACTATTTATGATAATCAATATAATTCTAGCAGTCGCCCATTCAGCTCAAAATAATAATTTGAATGATATACTCATGTATGTTTATGATAATTTCCTTTTTTCATACATTTTTATGAGTCTTCGTCATTCATTGTGAACAAATTAGTGGACAGTTGAGTAACTAGACACCTAGTGTTGTAAAACAATTTCTATATGTATATTATTTTTCATTTTATTTTATTATAATAAATTAAAAGCTTCGGGACGTAAAATTGTATTATTTACAAAACCCACGAGAAAAAATGTTTGTGTATTTACGTTTTTGTTTTTGTGTGTGTCTACGGCTTATTTATAACTTTTAAAAAATACTTTTTTCCATTGTAAACATTTTAATAGACGTAAATAAACTCTTGTCCCGTATCGAATCACAAAATAAATGGTCATATTAAGATTAATCATTAAAATGTATACAAATCTCGAAAACTACAAACGATTTTAAACTCTATAATGTACTGCTTAAAGGAAATATTACATCTTATGTATCTACAATGTAAAGTTTGGGTACTGAGCTTTATCTTGAAGCAGATTGTAAATTGCTTTCGCTAAATTCCCATAAAAGGGTGATAGCTTTTTTATATTCATCCCAGTTTAACGACAAGTCTCAAGCTTGTGAAATCATCATTTCCTTAAATAGGTCCTTGTTTTCTTTTCACGGATCAAGAATCTGTTTTATCAACGATGGAGTTTTTATGTTTGTCGTATACTCTAATCACAGACCACTCAAATGTTAACAGCAAATAACACATCAATGAATAGAAAATTAGAGCATTTTTAAAATACTTACCAATGGACTAAGTTATTAAATACAGGGCATTCTCTTTACTATTCGTTTTTTACCGCAATGACTAATTTATTCTTCTGCACATGGAGTAGTGAACATTGTTATAACAGAACTAGAGTCCAAATTGAATTCTAGATTTCTAGACTTATGGGTATTACACGGCTATAATTTTAAAATATAGTGTTTGTCTCGAGATGCTCTTTCGAATGGGCTAAGTGTCAAACAAGTCGTTAATGTTGATTGAATATCAAAGGATATCCGCCCTACCTTCACCGTTCGTTCTGAGAAGCGACGCGTAACCTGAATCTTAATTGGACAACTGTTTATCTGCGGAATGTCGAGCCGCGAAATATTGATAAGCAATTCTAGAACATGCGAGCAAATACATTAGGTGCACAAATCTCTCTAGATCTTTCTGTAAAGATCAACCGGAATCATTCGACGACTGCGTTCAAGATGTTTCTGTGACTGCGTTACTATTCTTGTACACTCTCTTCAATTAATAAGATGATAGTTTGTCAACGCCGGCGTATTATTACCCCACGCTAGTAACAATATAAAGAAACCACATACACTTACCAAAAAGGAAGCCAATAATATGATCTTAAATAGAATAGTTGACACGTTATGATCACCTGATTGTCATTACATTATACCGTTTCTGTGTCCTACTAGCATCAAGATATACTAGAGAGTTAAAGAGAAAAACCGATGGAACAAACTTAGCATGAATGAGGTTACGAAAACAGGAAATATGTTGCCTCAAGCTTAGCTGCACGTTTTCTTCTAAAAAAAATATCCTTCTATTTCTAATTCCATGCTATTGTCTAGTGTTTGTCTATGTCAATTTTTTTCTCTCTTCATAATTTACGAAAACTATTCTCAATTTGTTTAGTTTCGTCAACTGTCACTAACCGGTGCATAAACGCTCCGTGGCGCAGTTCTGCTCTGACGCAGCCTTAAGTTTCTTTCAGCGTTTTTTCTCAAGGTAATATTTTTCGAACGCTAGTAAAACACTATAAACAATTAATTCCCTGGTTGGCTACCCAAACCGAGTCCAATCCCACAGGGGTTCTTTTGCGTTTTCACACAACCCATAAAACTCGCAGACTGAGTACCTTAACCTCTCGCCTTCCTATCTTCTGGCTCTCCCAGGTCGAAAAAATTATGTCACGTAAAAAGAAGTTATAATCCAATCGAATAATATTAAAACTACATGATGAATTACGAATAAGGAGTGTATTCGGAAGCGGCAAGAGACACGTGTGCTCGCAAATCTAACGGCATATCAATGAATCACTTTTATGACTCGATTGTCAAAACTTAGGCCAAAAGCAATAAACCTAAATATTAACACAATGTAAAAAGATTACATGAAAATACACTAGGGTCTAATCGATACGTTATTTCGAATATTGATTCGGATATTCGGAAAAGAGTTCCAGTTTATATTTATAGTAGTGGTTGTGGTAGCCTGTCGGATAATGGACCGGTTTCTATGCTCGGAAATGCAGATGGCTGTAGGTTTGAATCCCGGCGCGTACTTTTATGTTTTCCGGTTTTAGGCACCTCATGCGCATTGTGTGGAAACCCGCATGGCATGTACCATAATAGAAATGTCACGTGTAAGTGCCCAGAAAACGGCGATCAGCTCAGCTTCTGGTCACGTTGGGCACGATATATAAGTGTATAGTGGATGCATATACTTATGTATCTCTACTAACCCCGTAAGGGATATAGTTTAACGATATATTATTATTTAGATTCGGATATTTTTAACATCCCTCTATGTAGGAATGTTTAAGCGGATGCGCCTTGACCCAGTTTATGGCAGGCGAAGCGTGAAGCGATTTTCTTTGAGGGTTTAACAGTTGTTTAGTAAAATTAATGTATCCATATTTCAGACGAGTTGATTATGGACACGAAGATGACGGTATGCGGGCAGCCGCTCCGGCGCGTCAGTTCCAGCTGACCAGTCAATTCACGCCCGGTTGGCTGATGTCTCAAAGCGGAGGCTGTGAGCAACTTTTTGGAGACCTTCGAGAAGACGGAGGAGCGTCGTAAGACGCATACACAAACACGTAGAAAGCAGCCACAGTCACAGTAATTAAAAAATACTTCCGAGAATGCTATCAAAACTTGTAGTTTGTGTTTTGCAAACGAATTTATTCATATTTCCAAACAATTTACTATATCACTTGAAATACGTAATAAGGCTGTACAATTCTATGTCGAAATCTACGGATCTCGATATATTCAATGGCAGCATTTTGAAACTAAAAAAAAAAATATTCGAGAGGATTGTGGAGTTATTTGTTTTTTTTTTGCAAATTAGATAAGGATTTTTTTTGTTACTCTCCCTGTCCGTGCGTTGTTCGTATTTACATTTTATTTCCTTCTCTGCAAGTAGTCTACACTTTTAAATGTAATAGCATTTGTAATGTATCTTGTTCATGTCTTTATATTTATATATGTGTTAATGTAGATTGTAGACTATGTAAGTGTTCTAATAAACAAATAAAGTAAGATTAAAACAACACTATTTTTAAAAGTACGCCTACAGAGCTCTGAAAAACTTACGGACTAATATCAAATGTGTTAAGATGGAAGTGATAAAGTCTAAGCAAACAGCGATGTAAATATTACGCCATTTTAATGTCCAGTTAACAGCGTTCTAACTCGGTGGGCAAGCGAATCTCATAATCTGAGTAATCCAGCCCCCGTGAAGGCGAACAATGGCCCCCTTTCCAGTGGATACGTCATAAGATTACGCCATAGCCATTAAAGCCTACGCATTCGGGACAGATTATACAATATTTATTCACTATTAAAATGTGACTGTAGTAGCTTTTTCTTTATTGACTCGGTGTAAATCCTCATGAACTGTCGAGGCAGCAGTGAGAGCCGGTGCTTCGGTGCGTCGGATTTTTACTGGTTAAACCATCGCGGTGTGGTCCTCCTATGTGCCGAGTGTTGAGGGAAAGGCAGTGCCAGATTCTTCAAGTGGATAATGGAACGGTATCCATGAGGGGAATCGCGAATGGTTATAGACTCAAATCTCGGCAAGTTCTTCTGGGTTTCCCGGGCTTAGGCACCACAAACATTGTGAGGAAACCGGCATAGCATCAAATAGATCAAAAAGATTCGCTTCTACATTCATCATGCGAACGGCTATGGAGTGGAATATGCTTCCAGCGGCTATATTTCCGCGATCTTATGACCTGGGAGTCTTTAAGAGAAGAGTGAATAGGCA
The DNA here is from genome assembly GCA_036320925.1 of Automeris io. NCBI lineage: Eukaryota > Metazoa > Arthropoda > Insecta > Lepidoptera > Saturniidae > Automeris > Automeris io. Next base: position 8,592,381 of record JAUDJH010000023.1, on the reverse strand, counting down.
TTTGTTAGGCGAACGTGGTTCATCAACGGACTCATCTTCACCTTCCACCAGGTGTGATTGAGGTCAAGCGTTCGCCTATAAATTAATTAAAAAAAATAGAAATATCATGTGTAAATACAGTCTGTATCATGGTGAGTGTTTTGAAGAGCTATTTAACCTTGTTCCACAATCGCCCTTCCTTAATAGAACCATACGCACGGACTTGCGGTAACTCAGTTCCCGGCTAGGACTAAGAAGTTCTCTTACTCTTACTTTTGCCATATTATTGTGCTGTGGAATGGTCTTATAGCGAGCGTGTTCCCACCGTCCTGTTATATGGGGCCCTTTAGCGTAGCGTGAAGGGATATTTGTGCAGGCCGGTATGATAGCTACCACTACCGTTGGGTTTTTCTTTACAGTCGATAGTCGTTGTCGTGTTTTGGACTGCACCAATGCTTACCATCACGTGTGACGTGGTCACTGTGTAGAGTCAGGATAAAAAAGGACAAACAAAACCATCATACTGTTTTCATTAGACCCATGCCATACAAAAACAGAAATATTATAGCGAAGAAACAAATCAGGATAATGACTGGCAATAAAAATGTTCGCAAACTCTTCCCGAGCCTTTGTGAATCGTGGGAGGCTGTTTAACCCACTTCGGAGGCGCCGTGGCGACGCCGGCGGTCGTCATGACAACGGATAACATACCCCATAACTCCGCAACTCATATTTCGATCGTTTTATAAACCTTCGAGCCTCTGGCTGCGATTTCATTCATTTGAGCAATCAATACCGAATACATATTTCAAATGAATTGTCACGCTATATCCCTTTCGGATTGAGAAGAGCTACATTAGTACCTGTATCCACTCAGCGCTTATATGTCGTGACCATCGTTACCAGTAGCGCATCTGATCACAGTACGAATACAGGTGACATTTATATTAGATGCATGTGAGTTTCCTCACGATATTTTCCATCACCGGTGAGCATGTGATGACTTTATACGTATTTGATCTAGAAAAACCCAGAGGTAAGTGCTACATTCGCGTCTCCACGCAGGGATATCGATCCCTAGGTAATAAATGAATCATAAAAACCCGAAAACGAAGATACAATCACATACCTACAGACAAATCGTGGGTGAAAGTGGGTTAATAATATTTGTATGAATTCTGAAGGACATACTTACATTGAAGGTGTAATTTTAAGTTTCAACATAAGACAATAGATCTTTCTGGTGGGCTGATTTTTATTAGGACATACATACGTAGGCGATGACATATGATTGCTAGCTAAACGTTCATATATGCCACGTTACACCATAAATTAAATATGTACAATAAATATGAAAGATTGTTTAAACACTGGCTGACCCGGCAAACGTTGTTCTACCCTATAAATTATTTCTAGTGAATATTTTGGCTGTTAAACAAAAAATAATGAATGTATTGTATGTGGGGATGGGTTTTGAAGTGGACGTTGCGCCATCTGTCAACCAACAATATAATTTCGTTCTGTTTGGAATACAAAAAGATTATTTGAATATTTTTCATACAAAATTACTAAAATCGCGATTAAAATATTATGGTGAAAATTTGGGGTTATATGTATTATTTGATGCCAAATCACAAGAAAAAATTGTTTTGTAGCATGCACTCTGCCGTTCCACTCTCGCGGACGCCGTAATGGTTGTACGGATCGCTTGCGCATCGTCCGCGGTGGACGGTAGGAGGGAGATTCACGTGACGTCTCTCGATCGGCCGCGCGCCTTAGATACGGACGCTTACTAATTATTCGCTATTTTATGTAGTTTTATTGTTTTAAAATTAATATCTGTGCAATAAAGGTATTAGAGTGATGGTCTTCTCGTGTGTTTACTGCCTTCAAACATTATAGTTTGTAAAAAAAATCTAAATAGGGACACCCTAATTACCTAGCGTTACTCCGCATATAAAACGAAGAGAACGCAACTCCACTGCATTAATTCTACTCTCATGCTTCTTCTGACATACCCATGCCTCTCTGCCGTATTTCCCAAAGTAATTTCACGAGACTGAACTTTTTATGACCATGGGTGTACGGAGTGACAGGTATAAGGTAACTCAAAGATTTATAAATCTGATTTTTGCTGAGGCTTTGGGCTTGAAATGGAAATCCAGCGAGTGTGATCCCACCGTCCTGTTATTGGGTCGTTAAACGAAACGTGAAGAGATATTTGTGCAGGCCGGTATGATCGCTGCATTTTTTTTAGGACTGCAACATGTTGCCATCAGGCTAGGTGTGGTCATTGGGTCAAGTCAGGATTAAAAAATATATCATGTTACCTTTAGTAAAAAGGATGGTTAAAGTTCCCAATACAGGAATTTTGTAATAGTTTTTTTTTATAAAACAAATACAAAGAAGTGTTAAATATACATGTTGTACATACCATCACGTGTAAAATAATGTCTATTCAAGCAGCGTGATTTTATTTATTGCGGTGTTCCACTAAAAGCGATACTATTCTTATTTGTATTAGCTGCTCGGGCACGGTGTATTGATAGAAATAAAAGGTATTTACTTGTCCTCCCTTCGCAACTACTGCCTCGCGCTTCAACATCGGGCTTTAGCAATACTGTAGTTATGATCGGACGGTGATAACAATAACTTATCGGAATATTCGGTTTGTTTTGGGCGATACGGATTACTGCGGAATTTTATTCTCTAGAACAGGGCTTCTTAAACTTTTGTCATTCACGACCCCATTTATGATTGCGAGTTTCTTGATGACCCCATACAAATATAAAAGAAACATAAATTAATATTTATTGATGATTTATTTATTAGGTAACAATATACATACACATATGAAAATATATAGTTTTAGAATTCGTTTTGAAACATACAAAAATCTAAAATTAAAAATTGCACAAAAAATGATAAAATTGTATTTATTATTGTTTCAAAAATAAAAGTGGATTCTGACCGTCTTAATGCGCGTGTCTAGACGCTTCAAGTCCACTGTATTCCGCCAACTCTAGTGACGTTATAAAATGGTATATATAAATATTTGACATTAAAATCTCTCGCGACTAGTTTAAGAAGCCCTGCTCTAGAAATATAATCGTGTACGGCGAGTTGTGTGGAGCTTCAGTAGCCTGAACTCAGCATTCAGGTGAGTGCCTTTTTGCTTATTTCAATGTCGCTGTGCCCGAACGAACCGTCTGTCCCCTACTTAATTACGTGAAAATCCAGAGCTAGTGGGTCTTACTTGCGCTAGCATTGCGTGTGTAGTGTCAGTATGTCGAAAAGGGCTTAACATCATAGTCCCAAGTGTCAGTTTTTACCAGATTTATCTCTGAAATTAGTTTACGCCTTTAATAATAATATATCTTTATACTATATCCCTTTTGGGGTGACCAGGAATACATTAATGTTTGTATTTTACATACTTTGCGCTTTTGTGTCCTACCCAACTAGACCTGTAGCGCATTTGATCACCGTTTACAGAGCACTTACACATGACATTTCTATTAGATTCCATGCGGGTTTTCTCACGATGTTTTCTTCACTGGTAGGAGTATGTAGTACCTAAATCCATACTTAATCTGTAACAACGCAGAGGTAAGTAATGGGATACGAACTATGACTACTCGTATTGATTTGATGAAGATATTGATAAGCACTATTGCCTGGTAGTTTGATAAACACTAATTTCACAAATTTTGACGTTTAAAGTGTAAACTCTAAAACTTCATACTTGAGTCTAAATTTTTGCTCGCTTACTTTGTCTAAGACCTTAAGCAGTCTAAATTAGCAGTATTTGTAACTGAAATTTCATATTCATTTCATTTCGTTTCAATTAAATCGATGAGGAATTGATAAAAATAAATTAATTTAGAAGTATAGTATCAGGTACATAAAAGTAAAATATTATTATAGCTTCAACATCGCTTCGCTTAGCAGCGACAGTGGAGCTCGAACTTTAAAGAACTAAATAAGCCAGTCTCAACTTCTATGTACGTACATACATTCGCGTAAAGATTGCGTGATAGTATTAAAGTATTAGGAGCTATCAGTATTGAGTATGTTTTTCCAACGACCAGAATCGTAATTTGGTATCCCAAATTTAAATATTTTTATTAGCGAGCCAAGAATATGAAAATTGTGTATTCCACTAGCTTTAGGAAGCGACTTTGTCCGTTACAAACGGTACTAAAAGTATCTCTGCCGCTCTTGGCCGGTATTTTTTAACACTAAAAAAACTTTTCCTCCGATAGTTTTTTCAAACCTGTACCCAAAAATCATGCCTCCGAATTCACAGTAAGTATGATTCATCAAAAAACTTTCAAATAGCACGTGTTATGAATTAACAAAAACTTAAAATAATGACGCTTAAAAATAGGGTTGCCACTAATACGATATAAAAAATCATTTTACCTACTTTTTCGTATGGTACTAAGACATAATATATCTCTAGTGTGGGGTGTAATGGAAACTCAATTTCAATTTCTGGCAGCCGGCCTCTATTTAGAGATAACAGAAATTAGTTAAACTCGCTACTTTCCAGGAACTCTAACCAGTGGCTCTTGTATTTGTATAGCACGCAGCGGCTATATCCTGGTAGCCACGTCGGCTCATGGGCGAAACTTGGTCGAGGGAGCTTGCACGATGTTTTATTGAGCAAATTGTTACGGTGACTCCCTGATTAATGTAAAAATCCGTCTACTGATTTCTCATCTGTTGTGCTGTTGGTAGTCTAGTCTACCGAGCATTCTGGCGAGGCTGATATGAATCGCGAAAGGCCTTAGATTAAAGGGTTCAGTTATAAGTTCCCAGACACTGCATCAAGATTCTCTCTAGTTTTATCGGTTCCCAATCCGATTAGGTTACGAGGAGTTTAGACGAGGAGCTTAGAGGGTGCGTTTTGGCAAGTGCTAGCATTCATACACCAAATACATCCTTCCCAATTAACAGTTTCCAAATATATTCATCAGTGAGCTCACATTCACCGAATGCGTCTGCTGTCCGCGCCTTCTTTATGAGGTTTTGTAAATTGCCAAGGCCAAAATCGACCTGGCTATCATCATCATCAGTATGCAAAATATCATATTTTTTGATTAACGACACTTCTGAAATTAATTTAAAATTTAGTTTTTACGATTCGTCACAAAAAGAACGAAGTTATAACTTTATTGTATTATTGTAGAAATAAACAAAAATTTTCTACAGAAGGCATCTTGCATGTCTGTCTATTGTGTCATAGCTTCTAAACGGATTAACCAATTTGAATTTTTTAAGATAATTTATGTTTTAAATTTTATTAATAACTAGCTTTTGCCCGCGGCTTCGCTCACGTTAAAAAGTATTATTATTATGAATTAGGTATATAGGCCTCATAGTAGCCTTATGTATGCCAAGTCTCAGCCCGATCGGTTTAAAATTGGCTAAGTTTCATACAAATTTTCATCACCCATTTTATCCCCTTGGGGGTAGAATTGATTAAAATCCAATCTTAGCGGATGCCTACGTCTTAACATCTACCTGCATGCATAATTTCAGCCTGATTCGTCCAGTGGTTTGAACTCTGCGTTGATAGATCACTATGTCAGTCAGTCACCTTTGAGTTATATATATTTAGATTAGTATAATATTCAAATTATATTCATTTCAAGGTGACCAGAGATACATCATTATTTGTAACCACTTTGCTCTTATATTGCTCAACGTAACCAAGCAGCGCAGTTGATCACCATTCTCACATCACAAGTACACATAACATATTTATAGATGTTATGCGACTTCGTCATGATTTTACCTTTCCGGTGCAGTAAAAAAAAAACGGATTTAAAAATACGTAACTGAAAACCCTAGTTATACCGAGATACGATAACCGGTTACCTTGTTATCGGCTATTCAGTTACGAGACTAGTTAATTACAGAATTACTACACGTTTTTTCTTGTGCCTACAATTTTTTTCGCTAAAGTATACAGTTTCGTATTCTCTAATTACACCGCGATAACATTTGAAACAAATATGATACGCATTCTAAAAAAATATGTAACTTTATTATTTAGTTTCATTTTATGTCATAGACACAATCTATACTAATATTATAAAGCTGAAGAGTTTGTTTGTTTGTTTGAACGCGCCAATCTCAGGAACTACTGGTTCGAATTGAAAAATTCTTTTTGTGTGAATGTGTGTGTGTGAATAGACCATTTATCGAGGAAGGCTTTAGGTTATATATAACATCACGATGCAACTATTAGGAGCGAAGAAATCATGGAAAATGTAAAAAAAACGGGGAAAATTATTCATCCTTGAGGGCTTCCATTGCGTGCGCTGCGAAAACGGTTCAAGATAACAAAAATATATGTATGAGAGAATTATTCCTCTTAAAATGATCTAAAAAAATGTCCACGACAGTATATGTCTATCTTTTAAGATTAAGTCACTAGAACCGTTTTTATGGTAAACAAATTTGGTCGAAATTAATTGTATCAACGTAATAATATTAATCTTTATCCAAATAAATGTGTTGTTGATTAAGAGTATTTAATTGAGAACAAAATTGTCTTTGACATCACTTAATTTCAATGAACATCTTAGAAGATATTACAAAACCTTATATAGCAAAACAACGTGTGCCGGATCAGCTAGTATCGAATATTGCTCTAGAATCCTCAAACAAGCGATTTATTTTTTAATTTTATTTTGCATAGTTGCTATCATACCTAATAGAAAGCCTAATTTATTGGTGGTAGGACGATTTCCCAAAATGATTTATGACCATAGTACACAAGTGTAAAGACCGTCATAGTGACTCGCTTTGGCCTGTCGCGTTTCGGGATCAGTTTATGTATATTCAGTAACTCATATACCTACAGACATAGATGGGCAAAATGTAATCAGATTAATGAAAATGATTACGATTACATTTTGCGTTTTTTACCATTAATATGACTGCATTTTGCTCATCTATGTTTTAAATACTACAGAATCCCAGATTGCATACACATTTAAGATTTCGTAATGTTTAAAATGGATTGAATCATGATTACAGAGCAAGAAAATTAAAATAACGACTATATTTTGTAATCGTTAATCATTAATCAGATTACATTTTGCCCATCTCTGCGAGTAAGAAAAAATACTATGTGAAATAATATGGCCTTGTACACTTGTTTGTTTGTATGTAACTGATTAATGCAAGAACGCGGAATTGCTTTGTAAATGAGACTCATTGGACTTGATTTGTAATTTACAGTGAGTAATTCACTGTACGTCAACCATGAATAAATAATTGCAGGATATTGCAAAAACCTTATTGCTTGTCTATTTATTTATCTATCATCACGCTGATTTTCTATTGGAGTAGCCAGAGAGAATAAAACGTCACTTCTATTTTTGCAAAACTCTTTAACTTCCTTAACATTTATTTAACTCTTTCTGCACTCTTTTTTATGTAATTTACAGACGAACGCTAGACTTAATTCACATCTGGTGGAAGGTGAAGATGAGTCCGATGATGGACTGCATCCGCTCAACAAATGCCTATTCACTCTTCTCTTAAAGGCTCCGACGTCATAAGAACGTGGTAATATAGTCGCTAGAAATATATTTCATGCCTTAGCTGTTCGCATGATGAAACGATGGCGGCATCTTTCATGAGGTCTAAGAAGTTGTTCTGCTGATAGGTTTTAAACAATGTTGTTAGTCATGTGGACGACGTTGCTATTGTGATGGTGTTTGAATCGTCTTACATAAACGAAAAAGGTTTGATTAATATTATTGCAAGTACTCACTATGTTAACACGAATATTTTCTCCGTCTTATATCAATGGAAAATAAAATTACCTGTAACAGAAAATACATGTTACCTATAGCATACTAATATAAATGTGTCTGCGTGCTTGACATATTCGGAAGTATGTTTGATAATAAATGTCAGGTCAAGTCAAGTGAACATTGCTATGTAGTGGGGCTGCGGCGAATTGATTACAGGACCCGCAGTTCCCACTAATTCGCAGAAGTGGTCACCTTGGGGTTTTTAGCTGGTAAAAGTCTGGCACACCCCGGCTGCCACCCCCTTCGCGGCCGGGACGATCCTATGAGGATTTTCACCAAGTAAAAAAAAAAGTGAATATTGCTATGGCGGACGCCAATGTTATTGGACGTGTCGAATACAATTTCCTGCTGTTTTATTTATCCTTACTATTCTAGATGTCATCAGCGGACCTTATATTACCTGCTATGCAAATGCCACTGAGAAAGGATTTGTCACCCAAAACCTTAAAACTTAATATAGACAACAAGCTTGAAGAAATTGGAATTAAATGTTTATCGATCTATCAACATAGTAGAAATTATTACAAATATTTTAAGACTCAAGTGTAATATACTTTACGACGCAGTCTCAAGTCTGTACTTGAATTATGGTCTCTTTATTTTCACAAGAGGCTTAGGGTAAACAAAATGTAATGAATATTAAAATACTTTCCCACGAATCAATGTTGGGTACGTCGTCCCTTTCTGACGCATTTCGGGTGAAAGGGATACATGTGAAATTATTGTGGCAAAAGCCATTCATACTAATTTAGAATGCTTAACTCGTTTTATCATTAGATCATGCGGGTAAAGTTGTATTAACATAAATAGAAGTAATAGTGCTGTGACTTGGGGATAGCGAATAGAAAATGCAAAAGTTGAGTCAGATGGATGTTTTTCTTTAACTTCATGGTATTTCTTGATACAATTTCGTCACAGAAACAATATAATGTAATTTAAATCAGGTGATCGCGTAGTGTCAACTCGCGACAGATCATGAATCAGAATTTATGGATTTTCGCGTGTTTTTTTTTAATTATTTACAGGGTGACGCTTTACATCAGTTACACCTTGTGGGAGGTGGAGAGGAGTCCAACGATTGACCGCATATGCCAAACAAAGGCCTATTAAGTCTCCTCATAAAGGCTCCCAAGTCATAAAACCCTGGAAATATGCTCAATTGAAGCTTATTCCATTCTTTAGCCGTTCGCATGATGAATGTAGAAGCGAATCTCTTCGTGTGGATATAAGGAACGTCCACCACATACGAATGGTATCAGACAAGGCGGCTAGTGGATTTATGATGAAATGGGGCTGGTGGGATTAGAGAATATAGCCCCTGAGAACATTCTCCGCTGTGCAACTGGTAAAAGACTGCGAGACAAGAGTTTATATCGTTTTTTTTATAATTCTTCCTTCTATTACTTTAACCTATGATATTACCTTTAGGACAGCAAGGAATTCGTCCTAATTTTTTTCAAACATCCGAATTTATGGTTCCCTAAACAACATATTTCAACTTTTATCCTCCGTCATCAATAAATTTATATCGCCAGGGTGCCGTAACAATCTATAGCAATAAAAACACCATTCCCTAAGGAACAAGAAAGCCAATTAATTCTTTGCACCCATGGGGTGCTTGGATAGGGGAAGAAATGTATTGAGTTATCGACAGAATAACAGAAATATTGTTTGACTCAGTACAACAATATTATTTGTAACCTTTGTCGAGATTCTGTAACTCAAATGTAAATCTATAGAATCAGTTTGATGTCCGGATGTTACTCTATCAAGAACTTTCTTCTCAGAAATGGATGGAGGTATCGAATTTAAATTAATATCGTAACTTCAAGTCAGCGGTTTTTTGCTGCTTTAAAACAAAAATCACACTTTAATCGAAAGATAACTGTCGTTTATGCCGCAAAATTTACATTTACACAGTTATTCTTATTTTCCAGTTTCATCCAAGTGCAGGGCAAAGGCCTCCCTTCTTTTTTCCCACTCTATTTGTGGAATCAATGTGAAGAGTTTTGAACGTTTAACCCAGCACAATACTCAATACCCAATGCGGGTTGGCGGGTGTACACTATATCCAGAACAGTGGCGTGCATATTGTTTTCACACAAGGCAAGCAATCAATAAGAAAACTTATTTCGACTCTACTATTGCCCTTTTTTTATTGGAGGACTGTGAATACCCGTTATTTCTTATTTATTTCGATAAGCACACATTCCCGTTATAATCACAATGGTGAATTTATCTATTATTGATTAATGAATTCATAATCTATACTAATATTATAAAGCTGAAGAGTTTGTTTGTTTGTTTGAACGCGCTAATCTCAGGAACTACTGGTTCGAATTGAAAAATTATTTTTGAGTTGAATAGCCCATTTATCGAGGAAGGCTTTAGACTATATAACATCACGATGCAATTATTAGGAGCGAAGAAATAATGGAAAATGTAAAAAAAACGGGGAAAATTATTCATCCTTGAGTGCTTCCATTGCGTGCGCTGCGAAAACGGTTCAAGATACCAAAAATATATATATGACAGAGTTATTCCTCTTAAAATGATCTAAAAAAATGTCCGCGACAGTATATGTCTAATCTTTTAAGATTAACTCACTAGAACCGTTTTTATGGTAAGCAAATTTGGTCGAAATTAATGCATTATTTATTAAGAGTTGTATCAACGTAATAATATTAATCTTTATCCAAATAAATGTGTTGTTGATTAAGAGTATTTAATTGTGAACAAAATTGTCTTTGACATCACTTAATTTCAATGAACATCTTAGAAGATATTACAATAACTTATATAGCAAAACAACGTTTGCCGGATCAGCTAGTGTTAGAATAAGATGCTCGTAGAGTGTAGGGCAAGCATAGTTTTTATGCTTGTATGAGATGAACGCCACTGATCCAGAGAAGGTGTACGCAGCAGCTTAGATGCTAGCAATCTGCATGAATCACGGAATACTGTGTACTTTAGTCAGTTTTTACATTCTTGCGAGATCTCAGTGTGATGAAGAGGAGGGCACTATTCTTTTTTTGCCATTATACCCCTAGCTATTTCGCATTTTCACAGGAGAATCTTTCAGGGTACTTCCCGTTGGCTAACTGTCATGCAAGGCAATGAGCAAGGAGCAATGTCTTATAGCAAGGAAAAATCTGAAAACTCTAAATTTAAAATTACGATTATATTTTTATTTCTATAAGTTAGTATGGAACCCTCGATGCGTGAGTCCGTCTAACACTTTTTTAATTAGCCGATTTAAATTAGCTTTATTGTAAAATTGACTAATTTCGTTTAGTTTTGGTTTTACTTTAAAGGTACTAAGTGCGAAGTGTCAAGGAAAATGTTTCGAAAAATCGTTTTTCCGTGTTGTAACAAATAAATATCGCAGATAGGTTTCCGTTTGCCACAAATAGTTAGTTTTAAATCATTATAAGTCATAAAACATAATAAACCACTAACAAACCATAAAATAAGCGTTGCATTTGTCACTCATTGCTCATTAAGAGGGTTAACGTGGTGAGTTGTCGTCGAGAGGGTACGCACCCTTTGATGTTTAGACTATGGCATTTGTCATAAGCGAAAGCGTTTTTTTTATAAAACTTAATAGAATATGTTACAAATCCAGCTTATTTAAACGTTTCAATAAAATAATAATATTATTTAACAATAAAAAATGTTTTTATATTTTTAATTTTAAGTACTTTTTTACAACATAAAGAAGGAAATAATAATTATTTATTAGGCACACAAAACACTTTTGACATACAAACAAGAAGAATAGGTAATTCAAGATAGAAAGCAGTAAAAGCAAATACCCTGTGCTGTGACGATGCGCCAAAGGAAAGTCAGCTCAGCAAATACTAAGTGACCAGCTGATCCACGTACATAATATATATTACATATATCGCTTAAAGATCTGGTACTTACCAGAATAGGAGTCTCGGTATCCAAATTTTTTAATCAATATATGTATTAATTGTCTCAGTATAACATGATAATGTTTTTATGCTTCTATGGGATGCACGGCACTGATTAAAACTAATCTAAATCTCAAAAGGGCGGTAATGTATTTGTATTCTCTGTAATGGTGGGCGCTGACGTCTGCGACACAGTCTCACGACTAGTGCAGGCGTCAACGTAAACTTAACTATACTATGTAAAATTTTTGATCCAATAAAATTATTATTATTATTATTATTATTATTAATGACGCAGAATACAAAAACCGCTTAATCTTATGACTTGTGACGATGAAATTTTTAAGCTCTTTATAACTTTTAATCACGCTTATTTTCATTTCTTACTTAGCGTAGTAATATAAGATAAATAATAACATATCGTCACTCTATATCCCTTTCGGGGTGAGCAGAGGTATATTTGTTGCTGTAACCACTTACAGTAACTTTATATACTATTACGGAGCAAAGATAGTTTCAGGAAATCTGTGATAAAAAGATAGTAACTGTCAACGGATTTTCGCCCCTTGGCTGATGCTGTTCCTGGGCTTTCCATCACGTGCAATGTTGTCAAACCAGTTTAAGAAAGCATTGCTACCAGCCTCTGGCCCACTTTTTCATACGCATCTATTAATTAATCGTGTATCTTGCTTAAAGTGGCCGCGGTGGCGTGGTGGATAATATACCAGATTCCGTACACTGCAACAACAATGGTCGCAGGTTCAAATCCCGGACCGTAATTTTGGATTTTTCCAGATGGATTTAGGCACCACGTGCTTACCGGTGAAGGAAAGTATCGTGAGGAAGCTCGTATGGCATCTAATAGGAATGTTATATGTACTAGTGCTGTGAGAACGGCGATCAGCTGCGCTACTGGTCACGTTAGGTACGACATATATGCGCAAAGTCTATAAGGAATATATTGTGTCGTGGTGGCGGCCGGCAGAATAGAATAGTACCCCCCTCTTCTTGCTGAGGTGTCGTAAAAGGCGACTAAGGTATATCTTTAACACCGCAATTCAACCAGGTGTTCAGAGAAGGACAACTCGACCAAACCTGCATCCCGCTTCCTCCCGATCGTACTGGTTCTCCATTCCATCGGGCCCGAGGGAGCTCGGACGAGAGAGTGCTTCTCTGGCAGCGCATCCAGTTGTGCACTTAAATATCTCCTGCGCAATTGACTGTTTCCGAAAACTGAACCTCGATTTTCTTAATCGGTGTTGAAACAGTCGCCGTGGCCGAATCCGGCTAGGACATCATCATAAGGGATAGAGCATGACGATATGAAAAAATGAAATGAAATGAAAATGTATTTATATTGCCACAAAGCTAAAAAAAAACAGAAATTTAAATGCAGCAATACAAACAACACACAGAAACAAAAGAAAATACAAAACATATAAACATGGCGAAAATAGGACCCTCATCAGCCTAAAGCCACAGAGGAAGCCTGCAGCGCTGATTTTCGTGAAGGGCCCCGGTCATGTTACATCGTGATATGCTATTAACCATAGATGGGCAAAATGTAATCAGATTAATGAAAATGATTAACGATTACATTTTACGTTTTTTACCATTAATATGTCTGCGTTTTGCTCATTTATGTTTTAAACACTACAAAATCCCAGATTGTATACACATTTATGATTTCTTAATGTTTTAAATGGATTTAATCATGATTACAGAGCAAGAAAATTAAAATTACGACTACATTTTGTAATCTTTCATCATTAATCAGATTACATTTTTCCCATCTCTGCTATTAACGTATTTAGTTAAATGATGATTCCTTTTTTTCTAGTATTTTATATTCATCAAATTTCAATTCACAGCGGTACTACAATGTTTCATTTCGAAAATGCTACAACCTATGTGAGGGAAACGGCGTAACAGTCAATATCATACAAAAAGGTATTTTTATACATTCAAAAGGTGTGCCTATATGATTTTTAATGCCGAATCACGATGAAAGAATGCGTGTCGAAAGATGCGCGGTAACTTTTGAAGGGATCGTGATTTACGAAGGGATGGTTTGGAGCATTTTATGAATATGTTAATTGTAAACAAAGCCCAGCCCTTTTTATATATTTGGGACAAACTAGCTGAGCCTGCGGCTTCGCCCGCGTAGTAATCACATGTTCTCTTGTGAAATTATAGTTATTTTTGAGGTAAGGGTTTCGGCACTTTATCGATAAAATATATAATTATTGTAACATAAAATAATGAGACTTTTGTAATAAACATTTGAATTTAATGTCATTCCCCGACGCTAGCGTGTATTGATAATATTAATACTGGTTTGATAAAAGTGACTACAATGCACCTTATGGTAAGTACTGTATAGTTCCGGGCAGTAGACTTGAGGGAGTCTGCTGCCCGGATGAGAGGGAGGCGGTGCACGGTGTCCGGCGCATCGCTTGGGAGAGAGGTTTTGGAGGGGTGGGCTATACTCGTTCCCTTCCCAGAAAGATAGCCAGAACAAGGCTTCTTGTTCTTTGGGCGTCTGGAAAAATTTGGCTTCCCAGGCCCGGGTGAAGCAATCAGACGGACACCCCGGGGGTTTTTAGTCAGTAGGAGTCTGACACACCGGGGTCACTGTCCTCACAGCGTCCCTGATGGTCCTATGCAGGATATTACCCCGGGATACAAAAAAAAAGTACTGTGTAGTCAGTCCACAGACGATAGCCACTAACAAAAGAGGAAAATCTATTGATGGTCTCCGTCGTCATGTCGGCCCACATATACCACGACTGAAGGTCTCTAGGTATATGAGCTACTGGATATACACAAGCCGATCCCGAAACGCGACAGTCAAAAGTGAGTCAGTATGACGGTCTTTACACTTGTGTACTGTGGTCACGACTCAGTTTGGACAATAGAGGGTAAAACCTTCTGTCATATTAAGTGTCAACACTCCTAATGTTAAAACCCATATTATCAAAATTACATCATTTGCAAGGAATGCGGGTATAACGCAATAAACATAATTTTAGTTCATTAATGTTTATATTTCCGTGAGAGATGTATTTTTGCATAATTTTCCGAATTCCACGAATTAATTTTAATATTATTTAATATTTCTAAACTAGTCAACTACGGTGAATATATGCTTTAACGTGTTAATGGTATTTTTTTATTAAAAAATGTAACGGATATTTACAAATGTATTTAAACTATAAAAAATAAACAAATATTTTACTTTGAATATCCGACATAATATCTTAATCCTATTTTTTAATATAAACTGAAATTAAATCATGCTTAGTTTTTTGAGGTGGTAAAGCGAATGCCCGAACTGGGTCGTGACCACAGTGGCAAGTGTAAAAACCATCATAGTGACTTGCTTCGGCCTTACGCGTTTCCGGACCACTTTGTGTATATCCACTTGTTGATATACCTTTTTTTAACCCGGGGGAACTCCCTACCCTCGTCTACCGGGGCCAAGGGCACAGCATTGGCCGCTTTCTCGGCACCCGGCGATCTTGTTCACATACCTAGAGACATTTCGTGGTGGTATATGCAGGCGGACAGCGATGGTGATAATCATCAGATATCCGTCCCTTGACGGTCATTGGTATTCTTGGATTACACTGTAACTCCTACCAGGAGAAATGTAGTCATTCTGTCAAGAAGCTGGCTTTGCCTTTACCTTAGCACTCGGCAGACAGGAGGAATACCCCGGTGGTTATAATCAGTAAGTCTGTCGTTCCACGGCTATCCATCTTTTTTTTTTGTTTTAACCCGGGGGAAATTCCTAACGGACCTCAGGGGGCGATGAGGGTTTCCCCCCGGTGTGCCGGACTTGCACCAGCTAAAACCCCCGGGGTGTTTCTAAACCCGCCTGCCGAGTGCCAAGGGTAAGGCTGAGCCATCTTGCTCGGCAACTCCACGGCTATCCTACTGATCCATAATGATTTCAAACATACCATGTTAAAAAAGGTGTGATTGAGGTCAGGCATTTGCCTGTGAATTATAAAAAAATACAAAAAATTAAACGACTAAATAAGGATACTCTTAAAATTACAGCTTAAATTGAATCCAGCTGACATTGGCAATGAGGCATGCATATAAATTTATTCAGATTTAAGCCAAACTACTAACGTTTGCATTTCATTCAATTCACCGTAAAAGTATAAAATTTATTAGTTTGCAAAATGTCTAAAAGTAGCTTCAACATTACCACTTTCGCTACGACAGGCCTCGCTACAAAGTACGCAGTAAAGTAAGCTCGTGTTAAAAGTGCGCGCATAAACGCGTAGTCTTCGGCATTCAGAGCCAAAGTTTTCCGATGAAGGAAAACATCGTGAGGCCTCCGATAATTTTGTGTTACCATCCTCGATCCCATGCTCCGGCCTGGATCTAAGGTTTGGCAGGCGAGCACATCACCCAACTCACCCACGGATTAATATATCTTAAATAGCGTGCCAACCTCTCTATAAGAAATAGGATGAAATTTGTATAAGCCTTTGTTTTGAAGTTTTAAAAGTGAACTCAAAAGTCTCATAAGGTATATACTATAAGCCCAAAGTCACGCAAAGATAATATTTTATGAATATTTTACTTATGCAATAAAAGCTATTTCATTTTTTACAAAATTGTAAAACACATATTCCCTACAAATTGTGCTTGGAACATTTTTTACCGGATTAATTCATATAATCAAGGAACACAGGTAAAAATACCTGGGTAGGGATTGGTGGTGGTGGGTTGCGATAATAGCTTTTAGCTCTCTTCGGTAATTTTCTAAATTCATGACCGTTTTCCATTGAACCACGCGTTTTGTAGATTATCCTTCCATGTATTTCTTAATTCAGCTTAAAACTTGTATTTTAAAAGCTTCTAAAAGGGACACAGTAAATGTAATTTATTATTTTTCTCTACCGAATACCTACAATATGGAAATTTTATATAGACTGTATCAGTTGAAAGCAATTTGGCATAAATATGCGTAAAAAGCATGGACATAATAAACTTCAAAATTTTATTTATCTTATCCCAAAACTTTTGGAGTCACAAACTATATATAGCATTAAGACTTTTGGAAGATGTTTATCATACACAATATCCAATTCATATATCTGTCTGGTTGCACCTCATAAATAAAGCGTGAAGCGTGTTGGATGAATGTGACACGGTGAGCTAGTCACCCCCGCGTCGCCACACGTGCGTCGTGACCATTTTAACCTGAGCTCTTATTTGTTAATTAGCTATAGGCATGGCTTCATGCTCAACAGACGCCCAATTGTTTAAATATTCCTTGATTTTTTATTTATTGATAATCAATTCTAATATTAGCATATTATTGAGAACAATTTACATACATTTAAAGTTTTAATTATTTTTTCGATTATTCTTAGTAAAAAAAGATGTTATTCCAGGTGATTGTGGAATAAGTTATTATTTGTTTTTTTCTTTCTTTTCTGTTTGTGTCTCAAGCGCAAAGTAAATACAGCCAATTATGCACCTCTGCTCATCTTGGAAAGAATATAGCATGATTATATTTTAATATTATTGTTTTTAACTGTCTCTAAGTGCAGTTTGTAGTGTCCCCACTTACGATGTTAAGGTCATAGGTTTGAGTGCCGGTAGCAGTAAATTGCACTATAATAAACAGATTAGTTTGTCGCGAGTCATGGATGTGTATATAATTACACAAATCGACAAAAAAATACCGCAACAATATTGTTTAGAACTGTTTCAAACGCATCAAAATGCTTAATATAACACAATATCGTAATAAGAATTTCTCTTAACAATAAGGGTGTTTACGCACGGTGCGCTCACGGTACGCACGGTGAATTTCATGAAAATGTGAGCCTAGAAATCTCGAACCGAATGCGGACGCTGCTTTACGCACTGCTTCCAGTCTAAATGCTTCTGCCACCGCTCCTGATCACAGTGAAACACACAACACACGCACTAGTTTCGCATAAAGACACTGATATCATCGGCAACGCGTAAGAAAAAAATTTCTGTCGACTGTTGCAACCAGCCAGAGATGGGCAAAATGTAATCTGATTAATGATCAACGATTACAAAATGTAGTCGTAATTTTAATTTTCTTGCTCTGTAATCATGATTGAATCCATTTAAAACATTAAGAAATAACAAATGTGTATACAATCTGGGATTTTGTAGTGTTTAAAACATAAATGAGTAAAATGCAATCATATTAATGGTAAAAAACGTAAAAAGTAATCGTTAATCATTTTCATTAATCTGATTACATTTTGCCCATCTATGCTACCAGCGCGTTTACGCACCAAAGCGAAATGCCACTCCGATTCAGCCTTGAACTTTTTTCCGCGTTTTCTTTCAAGGTTTCAAAAGGCTAATAGATCGCTATAGGTAGTTATTTTACTGGTTGGCCGCCCAAGCCGAGGTTTCTTCACATAGAGGCAGTGGCATGTATCCCGCAGACGTATAAAAAAGCATTACATTCAATACATACATATATCTATTTAAAAGTTAGTCCATTTTCAATTCCGAGACTCCTATTCTGATAATTACTAGATTATAAATCAATATATTTATTAAATATGCGAGTATAATATCGTAATGTCTTTTATGCTTTTATGGGAGTTTTTTTTACTTGGAGGAAAACCCTCATAGGACCTCAGCCAGGCTAGGCTCGTGGCAGACGAGGTGTGCTGGACTTGTACCGGGTAAAAATCCCAATGCGACTACCTTTACGCATAGACAAGGACTGGGGGTCCTGTAATCAATTCACCAGTCACGCCGCGCCTGTCCAGCACATACCCTGGAGGAAATTATGCTTCCCTTGGCAGCACGACACAATGCTCTGTCGAGATAGGATGGGATGGGATGCTAACCCAACCCATAAATTCGCTGGCTGAGTACCGTAAATGCTCATCCACCTCACCCGGTGAAATTACACAGGAGCTTTCAGGCTTACTAGAATATATCACGTTGAAAAAACAAAAAAGACGAAGTGTGTGAGCTACCGTGTGATCATATCTAAGGCTACTTCGAAACGCATTTTCACTAACTCCGATCAGATGGAGTACGTAAACGCCCTTAGTCGAGAGATCAAGTGACGCCGGCTTACTACCGCCCTCTGTTTATACAACGCACACATAACTTACATAGCCGGGCGTTTTTAATTTTGACCGTAATTTTGTTTAGTCTTCGACAATCATGCGGGGCATTTTTTCACGGTGCTAATTAGAAACACATTTTTTGTTTTGAATTATTCAAATTAATTCATGTTTTCCAAGTTATTATTATAATCTAGATTCTAAACTAGTTGTAGTAACCCGACGTTGCTCGGTATAAATCGATTATTACCCCTTTATATTCGATCTGACATTCGTTTGAACTTTAAAATAATAGCGAGCTATGGAGAGAATTATGCTTGGTGTTTCTCTACGTAGACGAGCAAGTCGCCGACACAGCTCAGCGGTTTGGCAAGTTGAAGTGGTAGTGGGCAGGACACAGCTCGTAGAAAAGAAGGTCGATAGGACAGGCAAGTTCTGGAGTGGAGACGAGTAAATCCAGATCAGAGGACGACGCTGGATGCAAGGTGCTTTGGACCAATCGTTTTGGAATATATTAGGAGATCCTATGCCCAGCAGTGGACGTTCTATAGCTTATATGATGATATATTTTGTGGAGGTATGGCGATTACCCGACCCAGGTCATGACCATACTACCACAGTACCTGTCGCGTTTTTTTTTTACACTGGTTCGACATATTGACTACAGAGTACCTGATGGTAAGTACAGTGTAGTCCAAAAACGAAAGCGACTATCAAAGAATGAAAATCCATTAATAGTCTACATCGTCATGTCGGCCCTCGTATACCACGACTGAAGGTCTCTAGGTATGTGAGCTACTGGATATACACAAGCTGATCCCGAAACGCGACAAGCCGAAACTGGTCACTATGACGGGCTTTACACCCATGTACTGTGGTCGCGATCCAGACGGGCACCGGCGCCCTACCACCTCGTTTCGGGACCAGCTTATGTATATCCAGTAGCTCATATACATAGAGACCTTCAGTCGTGGTATACGAGGGCCGACATGACGATGTAGACTATCAATGGATTTTCGTCCTTTGATAGTCGCTTTCGTTTTTGGACTACACTGTACTTCAGGTGCACGGTAGAGACTTTTTTGAGCAAGTGTAAAATAAGAGATATGCTAAATGATGGTGCAAACTGCATCCAGAGCCGTTTTGTAGTTTATCAAATATAAACGTACACACAAACAAATAGCGACGTTAGTTTAGACTGTTCGGTGTGCAAAAAATGAAACATATGTTTGAATATAATTAAAATTTCGTAAAAATATATTCAAATTAAGTTTTTATTGTAATTAAGAGCACTTTTTTGGTATGTTTTAATATTAAAATGCACGGTATTAGTCAGATTGGTGTTTTAGTTATTTCCTGATATGACTAATTTGAGATCAGAAACACCATTAAAATTTTAATAAACATAATATATGTATACGAGCAATATTTTTATGTTAAAAGTTTGTAAACGGGTCGGATACCGTCCCTAGGTTGCCTCTAGGACTGACTTTGAATTCTATCTGATTCTATGAAAGTTGAATATAGGAACCCCAATGGCAGCTAATAACTGCTGGTCAAGTTGGGCACGACATTTAAGCGTACAGTAAATACTAAGACTAATGTATCTCCGCTCACCCCGAAAGGGATATAGCGGGATGATACGCTATTATTATTATAATTCCCGGAGCTCAGTACAACCAGCAAAAACAACATAATATTCTATTTATAACTCGTAGGTCAGACACGGTTCGGAAGCAGTACACGAGTAAAGCAATGCTCAGGTGGAGCCAGCACAGCGGTAGCGGCAGATGACCTAACGCGGTCGAAGACGAAGACATCAGGGCGCCGGCAACCGGTCCCGCACGTTAGATCCAATTGACCTGTCAATTCACAACCGCGATGCGACTTTGGGATCGCGGCTGCGCGTTGTACTCATTATAAATACTTCAACGTGTCTTATGCGCGAATTTACTTGTAACTATGGCTTTGCGTTTAGACCAGGTTATTTTAATGATCTGTGTAATATTATCTTATTGAAGATTTTCATTTAAAATTAAATGTTTGTTTTAACAGAAATCAGTCGCAATAACCGTGTGTGGATAGCACTTGAAATATAAGTTATTGAGTGTAAGCAATGCTATATTCTCATAATGGTACCCTTGTTGAATGAGTCATGGACAAAAATATATAACTCTTTGTTCCCACTCGGTCTGTAGGCCGTCCTAGTTACACCGAAGCGTTTTTAGCAGTGATTTACATCCCATTAAAGAATAAAAACATTAAATTGGTATATTCAAACATTTACATATATAAGTTTATTATTTTATATATTTTTTGTTGTTTGTTACGTTAGCGGCTGTGGTGGTTTACTTGATAAGGGACTTATGCGCGGTAACCAAAATGGTAGTAGGTTTGTAACCCGTGCCGTTTGGGTTTTAACAATTTAGATACGGATTTAGACGCCACACGCTCAGCGGTTAAGGTAAACATCGTGAGGAAACCCACATGGCATATAATAGAAATGTCATAAGTAAGTGCCCTGAGAACGGCGATCAATTGCGCTAGTGGTCACGTTGGGCACGATATGCGCAAACTAGAGGCAACAAATAATGTATCTCTGCTCACCCCGAAAGGAATATAGCGTGACGATATATTATTATTATATTTGTATGGATGTATTTTTATGTTTTTTAATCTATCAACCCTGTTTATATCATATTTTATTTTTGTTTTGCACAAATACCTACAGATTTTTTCTTGAATCCTTCTAAGTCATAAGATCATACAAATATGCTCTAGGAAGCATATTCCGCTCCTTAGCTGTTAGAATAATGAATTACAACCATGAAGTTCAAACCAACAATTAAAATTTCCGAAAAATGTTAATTTTGATAAGATTATCCCGATCCTATAGTCGTGTTTAAATACTTCGTAAATCGAAAAACAGACAAAGCTGTAATACAATCCGCACGTATATGATTGTAAAATTAAGAGAGAGCAGAATGAAGCTATTACCATTATATTACGCGATGGTGTGAATGAGGACTCGTTTAAATGAAGAAACGAGCTTGAAAACAAAAGGGTGCGAATCGATCCTGCAAATCACTTAAGAGCATGCCACTTAATATTGACATTTATAACCAAAGGTTTAGTGATGAATGTCCTATGGAGGCATGCGAGAGTATTTTTAAGAGGACGCACATTGAAGCTTGTGTGATTCGTTTTTATATCAACGAAAGTAATAAGTAGTTCATTACAAAAACTTAGCGTCCAATTACAAAACCAGTTTTAAGTGTAGCTTTAAACTGTGACAAAAGACATATATTATTAAAGATACTTTATTTTTATTATAATGGCAGTGGTGTCCAAGCTCGGCGACGTAAATGGTCGCAGGTTCGAATCTCAGCACGTAGTGGAATACGATTCCAGCGACCATATCTCCACGTTCTTATAACTTGGAAGCCTTTAAGAGAAGAGTGAATAGGCATTTATTGGGCGGACGCCGTCTATCGTTAGATGTATATGGTTGTAACCAGAGATGAGCAAAATGTAATCTGATTAATGATGAACGATTACAAAATGTAGTCGTAATTTTAATTTTCTTGCTCTGTAATCATGATTAAATCCATTTAAAACATTAAGAAGTGATAAATGTGAATACAATCTGGGATTCTGTAGTGTATAAACATAGATGAGCAAAATGCAGTCATATTAATGGTAAAAAACGTAAAATGTAATCTTTAACATTTTTTATTAATCTGATTACATTTTGCCCATCTATGGTTGTAATATATGTATTTTATTTTTCACAGGATATTTAATTCAATGTAAATTGAACCTAAGGAACTTTAAAAAAAAAAACGATTACCAGTGTTTCTTACCGGCTCTTCTCGGTAGATCTTGCTTTCAGAACCGGTGGTAGATAGATTTTATTGACGATTTAAAAGTGCTTGTAATATGCATATTTCAAGTTTGGGTTTCAAACTGACGGTGAAATTATTTGTAGAAAATTACAAAGTTAATTACACATTTACCAACCTAGTAGTACTAACCGCACAAAACAGTTTAAGTTAATGGCATGTAATACTACATGACACACGTCTCATGGACGACAGTTGTCACTTGGAAACGGTGCAGTATTGTGCTCTGTTATATTTTTTTATCATGGCGTGGAGTGCTATCAAATTGTGCAGAAATTTTCAGAGGAAATTCGGAAGCAATGGAAAATTTTCCTTTCATAAGTAAGCAGTGAAATATGTGTGCATTTCTTTGAAAAAACATCAATATAATTTTCAATTTTATAACAATAATTTTTACCGGCTAATGTTGCTAGTTTTTTAGTTTTTAAAACTCCTCAATTTTAGGGACTTAACTAACCTGTGCTTTAACATGAAAATATTAATTTTTATTGTCTTTAGCTGGCATCAAGTACGATATAGTTGTTATTAATCACTACGTTAATGAAAAATATACATATTTGTGTAAACTTTTTGGTAGGCGCTAATTGCTATTAGCCCGGTAAAAATACATGGTTATGATAATCGTATAGAGTTGAAAGCTGGTACGAATGTTGGGAAAGCCATACCCATTGATCCCATATCTACAAAAAAAAACTTATTTAAGTTCACAAATATGGGTTTTAACATGTTTAAAAAAACTAACATTTATCATAAAAATATGTATGTCAAAGTTGTAGATTATACCATTATCTGTAACAATTGTGCTTACACGTTTTCTCCTAAGAATAAAAACACTATCACAGATTAGTGAACTTGCGGGATGAGGAAGGACTAACTTACGCGTCTCATGATGTTTTCGAAATTTGCAAAACTAGTGAATCGGTAATACGCATCTATATTAAACAAAAATTAAACATAACTTCTATGATATACAAAAAAATATTTTCTACAATAATTCAGAAATGTATGAACAAAAATTATTTTGATAATGTAAGAGATCATATATGTGAACACATCCATAAAATTTCTCTATTAAGATTAGTCATTAGCAAATATTTAAGTATAAGATGTCATTATATCGCCAAAACGGAAAATGTAGATACGATCGCATTGTCTAAGCGAAAATTGTTTAAAAAACAAGTGCAAAGAGACGGCCACTAAAGCAAAACGATTAGTTACCCAATCTAGCTCGGCAAAGTGAGCACTGCATCTGATGATGTTCGACATTTGATCACAAAAATGTCCCTACGCAATGGCAATAAAGATATATAATAAACTGCCGAAAAATATTATAGACGATCCACACAACATACTATCACTAAACAAATTGAAGCGGATGCTTATTGTTTATTATTAAATATTATAAGTATATTAATTATATAAATGGTTTTTAATTCAAGACAAGCCGAGTGAAAAAATAGTATATATGACAGAAATTTAGCATTATTCCGTATTGGAATATATAATTAATTTTAAGGGTATTTAGGGTGAATCTGGCAACTCTATATCTGGTAGCACCACCTGCCACAATGCATATAGTAGGCCATGTCACGTGTTAATTTTAGCGCGGAAATTTTATGTCCGATGTATGAGCGGACTCTATCTATATAATCTAAGACATTTACTTAGATTAACAAAATATTTGAACTTTCGTTAACTAGGTACTTGTAAACGAGGCGCAGAAACAATTTTACCGCAACCGATATTCTCTTTAGCTGCGTAACTTAGTCTATCGTCACGTTGTCAATAGGGTTACCACTATTTTTAGGGTCAACGCTGCAGACTTCCTCTGTGGCTTAAAGCTGATGAAGGTCCTATTTTCGCGATGTTTATATGTTTTTGTACTTTTCTTTTGTATCTGTATGTTGTTTCTGTTACTGCATTTAAATTTTTAGTTTTTTGTTAGTTTGTGGCGAAATAAATACATTTCAACATTTCATTTCATTTCTTTTTATACCTAATGCGCCGTATAATATTACATTAATTAATAATAATATACTTTCACGCTATGTCCTTTTCGGGGTGAGTAGAGATACATTAATACCTGTATCCAAATTGCGCTATGTTGTGCCCCTCGTGACCAGTTGCGCAGCTGATCACAGTCCTCACAACACTAGTATATATGATATTTCTATTAGATGGCATGCAAGCTTCCTCACGATAATTTTATCACCGGTGGGTATGTACTGCATACGTCTGTATGAAACGTCATAAATAAATGAAGGAAAACATCGTGAGGAAATCAGCATAGCATCTTACAGACAGTCTTGTGCACAACCAGAGATGGGCAAAATGTAATCTGATTAATGATCAACGATTACAAAATATAGTGGTAATTTTAATTTTCTTGCTCTGTAATCATGATTAAATCTATTTCAAACATTAAGAAATCATAAATGTGTATACGATCTGGGATTCTGTAGTGTTTGAAACATAAATGAGCAAAGTGCAGTCGTATTAATGGTAAAAAAACGTAAAATGTAATCGTTAATCATTGTCAGTAATCTGATTACATTTTGCCCATCTATGTACACAACTGCTATGAGACCAGCGATCAGCTGCGCTACTTACTGGTCACGTTGGGTACGGCATATAAGCGTAAAGTGGATACAGCCACTAAAGTAACTCTGCTCCTCCCGAAGGGGATATAACGTGAATATTTACTTTAATTGTTTCTGATAAAATTAATATACTTTTGGGGATTCTTGATTCAAACTAAACACCAAACTAAATTTAAAATTTTCGTTATTTCACTTTTTAATTTGTAACACGTCCTTTTTTTTACTTGGGGAAAATCCTCATGGGACCCTCTCGGTCGCACTGGGGGGTTGCGCGAAACCGAGGTGTGTCGGACTTGTACCGACTAAAAACCCCAAGGTGACTTCTTCTGCGCATTGATGGGGACTGTGTGACCTGTAATCAATTCGCCACTGCCCCGTCGCGCCGCGCCCGCTGGGCACAAACTCGGAGGAAGATATCTTCCCCGACATTGCTCATTGTATTTAGGCAGAGCACGTTCCAATGCTCTGCCTACTTCTCGAGTTATCTTTTTCGACCTTATACCAACCTCCCGCTTATAAAAAAACATTTATTACTTCTCTCTTTCTATACTGCCTTCCTTTCACTCACATACGTTCCGTTCTACGCATTTATTATTTAGCATATAATAATATTTGATACAATTACTTCCATCTGACATTTATAAAAAATAAAGTTGCAACCCTACACCTGACCCTTGGCAATATCTCACTAACGGTACATAAAATTTAACAGCAAGTTAAAACGTGAACTCTTGGCAGTGGTCGAAGATAGCTTATCAAATATTACACAATTTTGATAAAAACCTAGTCTTCCGTGTTTGCACGTTTATAAAAAGAATGTCCACATGAAACTCAGTATAACTTTTAATTTAGGTCACAACAACAGACATCTTCAATATTATCTCTATTTTTGTTTATTCTAGCATGATATAGTCATTGCATCGTGCCTGATGGAAAGTACAGTGCAATATAAAAACCGAGTACGTCTATCGATATGCACCTACCTCGCCGCAAACTTGCCGGCCTAAACAAATATCTCTAACACGTTTCGCTTATAAAACTCAACATCTAATTCATACCTTTCTAAGATTCTTTTATAAGATGCCGTTTAAATAATACAGTTCGCGACATATAAGTAGTGCTCTGTGCGAAAGGGTGTAAAGCAGTTTCGATCTCTTTTCACCAAACTGTAACTCGTAAACCGATGTTCTACGTGACTTAAAACAGTGAAGAATCCAGCCTTACGCAACACTGAGAACCTTTGATAAGGTTTGACTGATAACAAAAACATCTCGTAATCAACTTTCATGATAAGCCGATATCTTGAATAAATCTTTGCGCCTATATACAACCTTTATTTTCTCAATGTAGTTGCTTCCGAAGCGCTAGTGACCACCGTTAGACTCTATCCCTTGCATTGCCATCCAATCCATAATTCGCCGGCTAAGTAACTTAGGTACTCGCCTTCCTTTTTATCAGATGCGCTATAGCCACTTTATCGAGTCAGTACAAAAGAATAGACAAACAAATCTTCAGTGAGACAGTAATTGCATTTAACCAAGTTCAATAATCGAGATTAAGTAATATTTTCATGTTTACAGCGCTCGCGTGTTTACCAAACATTAATCAACCCCACCTTGTTATGTCAAAGATCTACAACGTGATATAGAGCTGGCATCTGCTATTATAAATTCTATTTAAAATAGTAAGCACCATGACCCCATTACTTCCAAACCTTTTACAACCTTTTAGAACAAAATGGACTGCTATAGCTCATTAGCTACATCGAAACATGCATACCGAAAAATTCTCATCATAACTGGAATGATAGAGGAGAAAAATCCAGAGGTTGAACTAGTGAAGTAGTGTAAGATTTAAAAATTCCTTTTTTTTAATTAAGTTACGTTTTTAAACGTCAAAAATAGATTGAATGATACTCATATTATCATCCGGTGGCGTCAAAATCGTTCCCACAGTTTGACGATTAAGCCTCGATAAGATTCATAGTTGAGCCTCTGGTTTCCGATCAGCTAGAGTTTCCCTTCAGCACCTTGCTCTATCAGACTTATGGGTTGGATTTATGGAGACTATTGTTTCCCAAAGAGAATGGTGTCATGATCCTCAGTTGTGAGCAATCAGTAACGTAGGACTTAAGTCACTCATCTGATATACAAGCGAATTTTTTTGATAATCTGTAATTGTATTTTTGTTTTAAAATTATTGTATAATTTTCTTAAGAGCAATGAAGTTAATAAAACATTTCAAAACACACTGCACTTACTATAAACCCATTTGGGAGTCGAAGCTGCTCGCGTTCGTAGGCTTTACCCTAGTTTCCCTACACATGGCTCCTGGGTGGTACTAAACGAGTAGCAGCGAGGTGGTAGGCCGTCGGTGCACGTCTGGATCGCGACCACAGTGCATGGGTGTAAAGCCCGTCATAGTGACCAGTTTCGGCTTGTCGCGTTTCGGGATCAGCTTGTGCATACCCAGTAGCTCATATACCTACAGACCTTCAATCGTGGTATATGTGGGCCGACACGACGATGTAGACTATCAATGGATTTTCATCCTTTGATAGTCGCTTTCGTTTTTGGACTACACAGTAATAACCATCAGGTACTCTGTAGTCAATATGTCGAGCCAGTGTAAAAAAAAAAGAGGGATACGGCACTCAATTTTCTTCGATCTTCCGGATCCATTTTTCACTCAATATTCTTTGCTCAGCCTTATAGCGTATACAGAGTACATGATACAAAAAAAATATTGCAGCTTAAATAATTGAAAATAAATACACTCAAAATGCCACATCCAGAAAATTTATTACACCTGGGAAATATTCTAAAGGTTACTAAAATCGTAATCCCCGTTTTACGTAATTAAAGAAGTTCGTTGAATGATTTTTATTTGTTTATTTAATGAACACATCAACAGCGAGATATATCAAGTACAAAAGTATAATCTTATATACGTATATCGAATATGAACACAATTATAATTGTTCATGACACTTGCCTTTTCCTTCAGCGTTTCTCATAAATATAGACGCTCCCGAAATACTAGTAGTTCTCCATTAGGTTATTTTCCTGTCTAGCCGCCAAATCGAGGTTCACACCAACAGGAGTGCCCTTATGTTGCCACCCAACCCTACCCATACCCTAACCCATAGATCGCTGGAAGAGGAACTTAAGTGCTCCCTCCTCTAACCCTGTAGAGTTGCAAAGACCTTTCCTGGCCAACAGTATAATATCGTGCCAAAAAGGACACCTCCAGCCTAAAGCAAATAGGAAATGAAAAATATAAATTAAATATACCAGATCTAGATAATTCCCACGTAAATCTGAATGATTGATAGTCTACTTTCACTATCTTATCCAGATGATTCATCATGCAGTTGATTTGCCTGACAACTGTCAATAACTTTATCTATCATTGCGATTATCTCCTCTGAAATAAGCATAGAAATACGGCTTTGCTTCGTTAAGATTTTTGCGTATTTTTTCTAGCCTGACTAATGAAGCGTTGGAGCGCGCAATGCTTGGAATTAAATTGCAAGATCGTGTCTAACCTTGAAATTTGTCATCGTACTAAGATCTACGATGCTGGAGATCGGATGACAGCTTTTAAGTGGAATTAGGCAGGTTATCTGGCTAGGCAAAGTGACGGAAGATGGTGCTGGAAAGTTAGTGTGTACTGGCCCAGACTGGGAAAGTAAAAAGAGGTCGTAGCCTTCTGCAAGGCAGTTATAAAGCAGAAGGAGGTCGCTGAAAGGTTCAGAGAGTGAACATCTTCTCTGGCCATTCGGCGGCTAAGGCACCGTCGCCAGAGGGACGCATTCACTCAGAGCGAGCGCGAGATCCCCCGGTAACTATAGCCGGGCAGTAAACTTGATGGAGTCTGCTAAGTAAATAAACCCAACAAAAAAAAAATCTAAAATTTTAAACAAAGCATCAGATACAAAAACATTCTACATTCACCAATACAATTTACATTTATGTTTAACTTTAGATGTTATTACTTTCTCAGACAACTCAGTTGCAATTTCCCAGTATTATTATATCCTAGATTCAACATCCAATTCCACAACATTCAATATACAAATGTCTATCTATATACATTTAGATTCAGTTACATTCAATTGAAGGCGATAGCAGCGCATTTCCCATCACGTAAGCTGTCAGTCTGTATGTAATTTTTTGCTATAAAGAAATCGAATCTTGAGAAACTACAATCAAAAGTGTAAATAACATACACAATCACAGGAAGTTAGAAAAAATACTATGACTAACATCTAGGTTGTAATTTTAGAATTCTAGGTCACGCTGGCCAGCCAACTGTTGCGTTTGCTTTTAAACTGGACTAAAGTATCTGTGATATTATTGGGGCAATTACTTTTTTATACTAACTCGACAAAGTGACTACATTGCACCTGATGGAAAGTCAATTGTAGTCCTTGAACGGCAACGACCACCAAGGGTTGAAAATCTGGTGATAGTCTCCATCACTGCCGGCCCACATATACCACGATGAAATATCTCTAGGCATATACTTAAACTGTACACATGCCATTTCTATTATATGTCATGCCGGTTTCCTCACGATGTTTTTCCTTTAATGGTGAGTATGTGGAGCTTAAAGAACACAAAGACAATACACAAAGAGGTTTTGGCATTTATAACGTTGTTCCGGAGTACGCTCGGCATGATTTTTTTTTTTTCATTTATTATCATTTACAAAAATCAATCTTACATTTTTTTTTAATATACCATAAAGAAACCACTAAGGTTTGAAGGCATGCTATTTACAAACAGTCCACATTTAGAGTCGCAATTAATGTATGGAACTACGTAAACACATTTCGATTAAGGTGGTCACTATTAATGAGGTCCAAAAAATGTTTTTTTAATCTTTGTTTCATATTTTTAACTGAGATATTTTCTCGCATATTTGAGGGTAATCCTGGACTGGACAGAACGTGCCTGATGGTAAAGAAAAATCTATCGATAATCGCAGCGATCATGCTGGCCTGCAGAAATATCTCTTCACGCTTCGTTTAAAGGTCCCCATATCATAGGACGGTGGAAGCATGGTCGTCGGAGTACCATTCCAGAGCCCAACGACTTGGCAAAAGTAAGTGTTAGAGAACTTCTTAGTCTTAGCCGGGATGTGAGTTTCTACCATGGAAGGCAGAGGGTGGAACAAGGTTAAATTACTCTTCAGTACACTCGACATGACTTATACATTAAAAAGCGAAAAGAAAAAGGGTTACACTCTTATCTTATTGGCGATTTCAATAGAATTGCGAAAAATTTGCTGTGATACCGCGACAAGCCGCCGCAAAAATTGAAAGTATTGGCAAAATTAGGCTAACAACTTCACAGATACTTTGGTAAGACTGTAAGACTGTTTTATGCCTAGGTGTAATATAATGTGGTCCATAAAAACGTCTCGAGACGAGGCCGTATGGGTTTTTTACATAAAAAGATTCAGCAAACACGCAGAGATTGTTTTATAGTCCCATTTATGATTACTCCAGTGATGTAAGTCGTTTTTTTAGATTAGATTACGTCTTGTGAGGTAAATATTATAAATTCTATCTGCCCGCGACTTCGTCTGCGTTAAGATACAGTTTGGATTGTGGTGATTCGACAGGACAATACGCTGTTGGCTGAGAAAGGCTTTTACAACTATAACTAGCTTAAAGGGATGGACCCGGTTGAGCTGAAAATGCCTTTCCCGGCAATCAGTAGTTAGTCCGCTTCAAAAAAAATAAAATAAAAAATGCTCTAAAGATGCTCAGCCAGCGAATTTATGGGTTGGGTGGCTACGCAAGGGCTCCACTGTGAGTACGAATCTCGACTAGGACACAAACTTAACGGTGGCCTACTAGCGTTTCGGAAGTGACCACTTTGAGATGTCTAAAGAAACTCAAGACTGTGGCGGAGTAGGGTTATGGTGTTCCGCTTTGCATTCATATCAGGCGACGTGTAAGCTCACGGTCGTGACAGCTGACAGCTCGGCGCAGTCGCCTGCTTCAGACGCCTTATAAATGCAGACAGAACGGTACATTATGACATGGCAGCTGCTGCTGGTTAACCACTGCCGAGCAGTAACTGCCAAGCTCGGATTTATTGCAAGCCTCCATGCCCCGGACGCCAAATTCCATGGGTAAGAGATGAGCACATTACCCTGCGCACTTTCCATAAAAAATCGGCTAAAAAGTACAAACCTTTATCGGCAGTAGGAAAGTGGGGCGGCAGACAGTCGTTTTTACTCTGCCTCGACCAATTTCGAGATACTGGAGTGATCTAATTATTGTGGTTTAAATTGTTTGTGTAAGGTTGTGTTAGATTTTATTGTATTGTATTGATGAAGTAATATTAAAAAAAAAAATTACCTGAATATTTTGCCGCGAACACAGCTACAGAAATCGCCATAACTATAACAAGCT
Source organism: Automeris io (assembly GCA_036320925.1). Taxonomy (NCBI): domain Eukaryota; kingdom Metazoa; phylum Arthropoda; class Insecta; order Lepidoptera; family Saturniidae; genus Automeris; species Automeris io. The sequence goes on along the minus strand of JAUDJH010000023.1, from coordinate 8,560,618 downwards.
TCCTTAATTCCATTTTGAATAATTTGTAACAACACAAAACAGTTCACTTATAAATATTTATCGATAAAACACTTCTAAAGCACTATCACAAGGCACATCCCTTTGTATTCGATTTTTTTCAGGCACTTTTCATTCGATATCTGAAAAAATATTTAAAAAATTAATCGTTTTTGTAGAAAGCTTCTTAATGTAGATAACGAATCAGTCACCGAGTTTTTATTTGTATATTATATAGTTAAACGAATTAATACTTTTAAATATCAAAAAGAAATTCCTATATCATTATTGAATATACATTTTATAGTTATTTCGCTTAGTATAAAATCGAATCTCAATTAATGGAGTTTGAAATTTATTTCGGCTCAAAAGAAAAATTAATAATTAAAGGAATTATAAAAGACAAAAACATATGTAGAAATATGGCGAAATGAGCTCCGTCAGTTTAATGTCGCAAAGGATTTCTGTGGCTCTAGTTTTCTTGTAGGCCCCCGAGGTTGGGGTTTCGGTAATAACCACAAAAAACTATTATCTCTACGATATTTTAAAGTGTGGATATAGCAAAAAGTATTAAAAATAACTATTATAATTAAATTAATATCGGTCAAATGCGTTGCCTTATTAGTTTCCTTCAAAATCATTATTTAAATCGAATCGTCATCATTTCAATTGTGCATTTCAGTGTTGTTTTTACTGTGGAGCGGTATATATATTTAACTTAAATTATTATTTTCTTATCACTATAATATTAATAATATATCGTTACGCTATATTCCCTCCGAGGTGAGCAGAGATACATTAGAAGCTGTTTCCACTGTCCACTTATATGTCGAGCCTAACGTAAACAGGAGGGCAGCTGATCGCATCTCTCACAGCACTAGAGTACAGTTTCTCGTGAATATTTGGCTTCATATGGGGTAATGATCTTTTAATTTTCACAAAGTTGTTGAGCACAAAATCTCTAAAACTTGTGCTGTGTACATAAACATTTTTTATTGGATTAATTAATGTCATTTAGAAAGAAAGGTAAAAGGACTGAGCTGGCCCTATATAACGAATCAATCGATACATTTAGTAATAGCATTCGCTATCTATGTTACGTGCCTTCTGATTACCTATTGACCCACCCGCTGTCCATATTATCTGGACAATTTAGACCGCAATTTCGTAACTACCGAACCCGAGATAAACTCGGGGCGCCTGGGAAATTTGTTGACGCTTTCTTCGTTCTATGGGTGACGGAACACTAACGATGTAACTTATACCTTTCGGTATTTTTTTACGATTTAAAAGGCAAGCAATATATTAGGTCCTTACATATGAAATTGGCGTTTTTCGTACTGGCCACTTTAATCACAAATTTCTCCTCTTTGGTAAGGAATTACAAATTCAAATTTGTACCGCTATAGACTCATGTATTTGTGCTTCGATGATCGTCATTCATTTGTTTTTTTCTTCTGTTTTTTTTTCTGTTTGCGTCACTCATTTTACAAAATGGAAAACTTAAAATATCGCATTATTTACGAGTACGAGTTCCGCCGTGGCACTAGTGCTGCGGAAACAACTCGAATGGTGAATGATGTGTATGGCGGTCGTGTTGCAAAAGAAAACACAGTTCGTTTTTGGTTCCAACGTTTTCGTTCTGGAAATTTCGACCTGCAGAACAAGCCCCGTGGACGGCCTGAGACTCAAGTTGATAATGAAGAGTTGAAGGCTATTGTGGAAGCGGATCCATCGCAAACCACGTCCGAGTTAGCTGCAGGCTGCGATGTTAGTGATAAAACTGTTTTAATTCACTTGAAGCAAATTGGGAAGATTAAAAAGCTTGAAAGGTGGGTACCTCACGAATTGACTGAAGCAAACCGGCAAACGCGCGTCGACTGCTGCGTTACATTACTAAACCGGCACAATAATGAAGGTATTTTAAACCGAATCATTACCTGTGATGAAAAATGGGTTCTTTACGATAATCGGAAGCGCTCAGCGCAATGGTTGGATCCTGGCCAGCCAGCCAAATCCTGCCCCAAGCGAAAATTAACCCCAAAAAAGTTACTTGTAAGCATTTGGTGGACTAGTGCCGGTATTGTTCATTACAGTTTTCTCAAATCTGGCCAGACTATTACGGCTGATGTCTATTGTCAGCAATTGCAAACCATGATGGAAAAGCTAGCGGCTAAACAACCTAGGCTGGTCAATCGCTCCACGCCACTGCTGCTTCACGACAACGCTAGACCACACACTGCGCAACAGACGGCTACTAAATTAGAAGAGCTTCAATTGGAAAGTCTAAGACATCCTCCGTACTCCCCGGACCTTGCTCCAACAGATTACCATTTTTTTCGAAATTTGGATAACTTCTTGCAAGGGAAAAAATTCAACTCCGATGGGGCAGTCCAAATCACCTTCAAAGATTTTATTGATTCCCGTCCGACTGGTTTTTTTAGTAAAGGGATCAATGAACTACCTATGAGATGGCAAAAGTCCGTAGAAAATACTTCATACTTTGATTAATTAAATATATTATATTAAAAAATATTCGACTTTTTGTTCCTCCCATACAAAACGCCAATTTCATATGTAAGGACCTAATATGTTTGTAATGGACAGTGGGAAGCATAGAAGTATAATAAAAACATATATGTGTACATATATATGTTAGTATAGTATATAGACATTTAATACATATATTGATGTAAAATATGGACTAATTTGATGTTTGAGAATCCTATTTTGATAATTACCAGATTTTTTAAATTTAAACTCGGCACTGTTTTCACTCCAGGCCTGATGGTATGCATGGTGCAATCTTAAAAACGACAACGACTATTTATATAACGGTTTAAGAAAAACTCATCGGTAGCCGCCGTGAACATGCCGACCTACGTTTAAAGGATCCCGTATCAGAGGATGGTAGGAACACGCCCGCCGGAAGACCATTGCACGGTCCAATGACTCGGTAAAAGTAAGAATTAGAGAACTTCTTAATCCTAGCCGGGATGTGAGTTACCGTATAGCCGTGACTCCGTAAACCCGCACGCGTGGTTTTATAAACGAAGGGAGAAGGTGGAACAAAGTTAAACAATTCTTCAGAATAGTCGCCATATTACAGACGGACAGATTTTATAATAATAATATATTGTTTTGCTATATCCCTTTCTGGGTGAGCAGCAGTAGCGTTCATTCCATAGATGCATGAACGCATTGCATGCCCTGACGATAAATACGTCTGGAATAAATTGCTTAAAGTTAACCAAAAAAGAAACCATTTATATTTATATCTATTCAATATTCACGCCATCTATCTTTCATATGAAAGAAATATAACATTTACTATCATAATATAATATTCAAATTAATTACGCGATTCCTGCCTACCCTGTCGAAATATCCTATGCACGTCACTGGTGAGCAGAGAGACATTTGTGGCTGTCTCCCTTTTGCGCTTATGTCGTGCCCAACGTGACTGGTAGCGCCGCTGAGCACCTCCTCAGAGCACTAACTAACACACAACATTTTTAGGTATCTATGAAACCAGGTAGATTTTGTGGATTCTCAGTAAAATTGAAACAATAGTACAGATAAATACAATCTAATTAAACAATGACACCATAATAATTAGACACCCAAAATCATTAAACAGAGCTTGTTATCGTAATAATTACGAGTATACCATCGCAAGAGCCCGGAAATGAGTGCTTAAAAGCGTCTGGCTAAATATAAAACACAATTTCTCGAACCCTTCCTTCCGCGCAGTGCTTTGATCATGATAGAGCTGTTATAGATAAGGGATTTTACAAATAGTTGCGGATATTTAAGGCAGATGTTTGTGGCAGCCCCGGATCTTGAAATTTTTAGGAGCGGGGCAAGCGCTACTGTCTTTCACACCACAACCGGCCAATTTTTATAACTGTGTTTTCAATTATAGGGACTAAACCAATAAAAAATGTTTACAGCACAATGCGAAGAGCGAAATCAACACAAAAACGATTTTGGATAACTTAAGACGTGGTAACAATATCTTATGAGACTTTTGAGTTAACTTTTAAAACATCAAAACAGGCTTGTAACTTTCAGGCATTTTTTCATGAAGAGGTTGGTCCACTTTTCTAGATATATTATTCAGTGGATACGCTGTTATGACGTGCTCGATTGCCGCCTCTGGAATTTGGCACCCGGGACGTGGGCTCCAGCTTGCTCTCCCTGAATTCGGTTTCGGTTTGTGGTCGAGAGGTTTTTCTACGCTTTTGATAGTCGTTGTCTATTTTTGGACCGCATCGTGAGTGCCATGTAAGAAAAGAAGTCCAATAGCGGAAAAAGAAGGTAGCCTTTTTTAAAATTACTTATAGGCGAACGCTGGACCTCAATCACACCTGGTGGAAGGTGAAGATGAGTTCGATGATGAAACGCGTCTGCCTAACAAATGCCTATTCACTCTTCTTTTAAAGACCAGGTCATAAGATCGCGGAAATATGGCCACTGGAAGCATATTCCACTCCTTAGCTGTTCGCATGATGAATGTAGACGCGAATCTTCTCGTGCGGATATAAGGAACATCCACCACACACGGATGGTATCCGACACGATGTCTTGTGGTTTTGTGGTGGAATGGGGCTGGTGTAATCAAAGAATGTAGTTCCTGAGAGCACTTTGTAGCCTTCTTCGGATATAAGCAGAAAGGATACCAATATAAGATTTCTAGATTGATCCTCGAAGGTAAGATTCCGGGGAAGAGAAGCCCAAGCCGACAGACACGAAAATTGGCTAGATAATATCAAACAGTGGACCGCACCAAGCTTTATTGTTAGGAAGAGCACAGCATAGAATTGCAAGGAGAATTGCCTGATGACCTCCAAACTTCATTATGAAAATGGCGCCCTATAATAATGTGTATTAAGTGTTAATTCAGATTAAAAAAGTAAATGAATTGGGTTTAAATTAGGATTGTAGCGAATACCAGCATTAGCTGATATTAACCAGGAGTTTTCTCGGATATTTGCAGACGTATGTGGTATAACAATATATGAAATTATTTCATTAATTTTCAGTGGACACGGATATCAAATCTTTCGGATATTTCGCTTATGGGTCCATAACAACTCTAACCTTGTCCGCATTGCGACTGATTTATAAAGACACCTCGAAGTTAACAGTTGATATTGAGACAGAGATCTTGGTATTTTAGTCAGACTAGACGTGGAGATAGAGATCAGACAACGCTCGAGGGGTAGGTGAGGGCAATAAACATATCAATCCAAAAATAGCAATAACATTACTAGTTATTTGATTTTATTTCTATTTTATAATGGTTTAATTGCTACTATGAGACATATGAAATCAAATGTAAAGGTACGCGTCCAATACTGGCAGTTGCGACTTGGCCGCCGCTGCCATATTCCGAAGCGTGCTTTATAGTATTGTTGCGAGCTCGTGGTCTTCAATAAAACCACATCGGTATTACTATGCTTATTTTAATCAAATAAAACTAAAATCACAAGTTAGAAGAAAACAATACACCAAATCATAGATGAGCAAAATGTAATCAGATTAATAAAAATGATTAACTATTACATTTTACGTTTTTTACCATTAATATGACTGCATTTTGCTCATTTATGTTTTAAACACTACAAAATCCCGGATTGCGTATACATTTATGATTTCTTAATGTTTTAAATAGATTTAATCATCATTACAGAGCAAGAAAATTAAAATTACGACTACATTTTGTAATCGTTCATCATTAATCAGATTATATTTTGCCCATCTTTGCACTAAATTTAGCACAGAATATTTCACTTTACTTTTGCTTAGATTGCTTTATTTCGCTTTCTATAAACAACTATTGTCGAGTTTCAACCTGCGGCGTATTTATAGCAGAGCCGCAGGACCAAGCAATTACATACATTAGTTTTAAGAAAAGCCAGCAATTTTCAAAATTTCAAACATTAATTAATTTATCATCATTTTTGAACTACACTGTACTCATTGTAGTAACAATGTCGAGCCAGTGTAAAAGAAAATGGGTTGTAAGTATTAGTTTACGTGTTTTTATAATAAAGAGTATGATTCCATTGATTAATATGTATTTTATTGGGAAACTCCGGCTTGGCGCCGACATACGCCTAATTAAAACTGAGCTATCAAACTTCAATCTTTTTCCATTCGCTCCACCAAGGGCGAGTCTAAAACTATAAATGACAAAAACCTGTTACGCGCTTCGGAATCTAGTTAAGAAGTTGTTCTTTAAATTACACTCTCATATAAGCGTTTTTTACACTTAATAACCGTGAGAAATTATCAGAATATACGCTAGTGGGTCCTATCAGATGTTTACAACAGTAAGGTTTATTGGTTAAACTTATATAGCTTCAAGTAAATAAGGTTCCACTATTTTTTATTATTAGTCACGGCGAACGCTTAACCTAAATCACACCTGGTGGAAGCTGTAGATAAGTCCGACGATGGTTCGCATCCCCCCAACAAATGCCTATCCACTCTTTTCTTAGAGATTTCCAAGTCATAAATACGTGGAAATATGGTCGTAAGAAGCACATTCAACTCCTTGCTGCTTGCGTAATGAATGTAGAAGCGAATCTCTTCGTGCAGGTGTGAGGAACTTCCACCACATACGGATGGTATGTGCTAATGGGGCTGTGGAATCAGAGAATGTAACTGCTGAGAACTCATCATAAAAAAATCACGTCACTTTATCATCGTGGCTCTCTAATTGAAGTTTTTTCCGAAACAACACTCTACAAAGTAACTTCAAACTATCGATGATGACCACTTCCTGGCAATCTATATGCAAATATTTCCTTGAACAATGCCGAGCGAGTCATTGATCCGAATAATTCAAACGGCCTTGCCTTTATTGCCGTCTCATTATGCGTTTGATTATGTCATTAGACCAAATACACAATATCACAAAGAGATCATCTAACTGTAGAATTATTCTGCGGTTAGATCAACTTGAATTAGCAATAGAGGATTGCCGGAGGGACGCGTTCGCTCAGAGCGAGCGCGACATCCCCCGGTAACAATGGCCGGGCAGTAGACTCGAGGGATTCTGCTGCCCGGATGAGAGGGCGGCGGTGCGCAGTGTCTAGCGCGCCGGCTATGAAAGAGGTATTGGAGACGTGGGCTCTTTTTACCCAGCCCTCCCAGAGAGGAAGCCTGAATAAGACTGTTCGCTCCCCGGGCGACTGGACGAATTTGGTTTCCCGGGCCTGGGTGGAGTGATTAGAGGGACGCCACGGGGGTTTTTAGTCAGTAGGAGTCCGACACACCGGGGTCGCTGCCCTCACAGTGACCTTGATGATCTGATGTAGGATTTTCCCACAGGTTACAAAAAAAAAGCAATAGAGGATTGAATGTACCGTAATACGAAAGCATGGAATTAGAAAATATAATGAAACCACAGTGACAAAACGAAACTAAAAATATGTTCAAAAAATAGAACATGAAAATCAACGATCTGTCGCAAGTTGGCGCGTCGTGATCTGCCGATTAACCCGACTTCAAAAGGGAAATTTTCTATATTCGACTGTGTATACAGTATGTTTTGAAAACCCTGTCTGAATTGAAAGGGGCATACATATATATCGGTGACACGATAGCATTAGCAAAATACGTCAGAAAATTATACTGATCGTGAACATTAAAACTTATTGTCATATAAAATTGAGAAGACTGAATGAGCTTACATGCAATCTATGTTTGGATACAAAAATCAGTTTAAACACTAATAAAACGATTTTATTAATAAATTTGCCCGCGGCTTCGCTCGCGTTAAGAAGTATTATTATTAATTAGGTACAGTTTTTGCGGCTTTACTTTTGTTTAGCGTGTGTAAAAAATTAATTACACATTATTCTTAACTAATCTGTCATTAGGCGCTAAAACTATCAAGCTATTGGGTGAACCTATACAAGCTTTCATCCCCTATTTTATACTCTTAGGGCTGAAATTTATCAAAATCCTTTCATAGGGGATGCTTACGTCATAGTAGCCTTACGCATGCAAAGTCTCAGCCCGATCGGTTTAAAATTGACAAGTTTCATACAAATTTTCATCCGCTATTTTATCCCCTTGGGGGTAGAATTGATCAAAATCCTTTCTTACCGGATACCTATGTCATAACATCTACCTGCATGCCAAATTTCAGCCCGATCCGTCCAGTGGTTTGGGCTGTGCGTTGATAGATCACTATGTCAGTCAGCCAGTCAGTCACCTTTGAGTTATATATATTTAGAAGTGCTTGAGATCAACAGAGAAATATCCTGCTACCATGATTTGCTTTCCCTTTTATCCTTTGGTCAGGAGTTACGCACGCTCCTGGAGTCACCATGTAAGTTTACTCCATTTAATCATTTTCTTTTTTTTTTCTAAATTTAAATCATATCCAAGGAAAGACTATTACTTTTGCCGAATCGTTGAGCTGAGGAATGGTCTTCTGGCGAGCATATTCCCACCGACCTATCATATTGGGTCTTTTGAAGGAGTAGTGACGTGATATTTTACTGGTTTTTCTTTACTGTTAATAATCCTAGTTGATTTTTGGACTGTGCCATGCTTACCATCAGGCATGGTATGGTCATTAAGCCGAGTTCGAATAAAAAAAAAATTTTCTTTCTTTGTTTTAAAGTTAGTCCTTGTGTTTCAAGACAGTTTGGAATATGGCATTGTACTCAAATGTTTTAGGTCACGTTTTTCACAAGCAACGCGTCCCTGTCTCACGAAAGCGAACGTGACGTGGCCGTTTGTTTGTTCGTTTGCTTTCCGTTTCGTCACGAAAGCACACAACTCCACTAACCCACATTACGAAGCACAGAGTTAAGAAAAGTAAAGAAGCCACACACGCGAGCCATTACAAACGCTAAAAATCACGAACAATATACGTATATATATATCTTCACGCTATATCCCATTTGAGGTGGCTATACACATTAGTGGCTGCATCCAATTTGCGCTTATATATCATGCCTAACGCAGCCATAGCGCAGCTGATTGCTGTTCCCACAGCACTAATACAGATGACATTTCTTTTAGATGCTATCCAGGTTTTTTTACGATGGTTTCCTTCAACGGTAAGCATTATACTATTTTTTTTATCGTACGTGTATCAAGAAACGCTATGGAATAAAAAAAATAGAACAAAATTGAGTAGGAATGACCTTACGAAAAATCTCACTTTATTCCAAACGCAATTCTCGCCGAGCAAGTTTGCTTGTGCTTTCTAAATCACAGACTGATTATGACAAACGGAATATCACTTTTGAGGGAGAACACCTCTACAAAATGTTACCTTCCTGCATAAGGAACGCGGGCTCGCTTGGCATCTACAGAACTAAGTTACTACAATATATTAAAGAGAAATACCAAGAAATATACTCGTAGTTTTTTTTTACACTGGATTGACATAGTGACTACAGAGTACCTGATGGCAAGTACAGTGTAGTCCAAAAACGAAAGCCACTATCAAAGGATGAAAATCCATTGATAGTCTCCATCGTCATGTCGGCCCACATATACCACGACTGAAGGTCTCTAGGTATATGAGCTACTGGATATACACAAGCTGATCCCGAAACGCGACAAGCTGAAACTGGTCACTATGACGGGCTTTACACCCATGTGCTGTGGTCGCGATCCAGACGGGCACCGACGCCCTACAACCTCGCTGGTGCTCGTTTAGTACCACCCAGGAGTTACGTGTAGGGAAACTAGGGTAAAGCCTACGGACGCGAGCAGCTTCGACTCCCAGAGACAGAGAGAGAGAGAGAGAGAGTAGTTCTGTTTATGCCAAGTAAGCACTTTCTACTTTTTACTGTTACATTTTGGTTTTAAAACAAAATGTTATCATGTCAGTGATTTGTATCTTTATGAGAATCAGCGCTTTAAAATAAAAAATACCTTTTGTTATACTTTTTAATTCCGTGATACTTAGATGTCTATGTTATGTACCTCGCCCCACAAATCATCTAATTCATAGGTATGCTATTTTTCTTGATAAAACACCTTTTTTATTTAATATATAAATTTAATATATAAAATATAATATTTAATATAAATAAATATTTAATATATCAAATAAAAAAGATTAATATATAAATAAGCCTAGTGATTCGATGTTGCCAGTTACGCAGACCCTATATACCCATATACAAGTTCCTTTTCGAATTACGGAACCGTAAAAACAGTTGTTTACATTACGAATCAAAATGTCTGCCGAATTAAAAAGCCATGACAAGCAATTACTCGGTTGTGAAAGCTTGAATCGGGTCTTTACGCGTAAAAAGTTATGGCCGATGTAAAAACGATATTTTCACAACAATACTCTCTGCAATGACAGACTTTTAATAATGAAAGGAGAATGAAAGAAGATAAAATGAAACAATAACTATAATAATTAACGAAACTTTCCAGTACATTTTAAATAAACTTTATTTAATTATTTAAACAATAGTTTTTTTTTATTCAATATTTTAAAGGGCTTTTGACTGCACATGCAGTCATGCCAGCCCTATCATGCTGCACCATATACATAGATACAAAAATAGGAAAGACATTACACTAAGTGTTATGGACACACAAGAAAACAATAGTTTATGGTATAAAATTCCTTAAGCTTCGGCAAAGTGACTACATTGTATCTAATGCAAAGTAAAGTGTAATCGAAGCACGTCATCGACGGCCAACGGTTGGAAATCTATTGACAACCGCCATCGCCATATCGGCCCACATATATCAAGACGGAAGGTCTCTAGGTGTATATGAGTTACTGGATATACACAAATTTATCCCGAAACGTGAAACGCTGACGGGGTGCCTATGACGGTATTTACACTTGTGTACCTTGGTCACGACCCAGTTTGAGCAAAAGCCTTACCACTCCAAAAGTTCCAATTATAAGACAAAATCAAAAAGTAGCAAAATAGATCCAAAAATTGTCATTTATAAGTTAAATGATAAATAAATGTAATTTTGGAAAAACAATCTACATAGTTCTTTTGTGTAAAATTTTGGGTAACTATGTTACAACATTCTCGCTTTTCAGTGTCAATATATCCCTAAAATCAGAAACTAAAAAAGCGAATGACTAAAAGTTATACACATGCTAAAAGTCGTATCTACAAGAATATTTGCGTCTGTCTATGTATATGGCTAATATATGTCAGAATATACATATATTAGACATAACATTTATACATTCATGTACATATCAACCAGAAACTGCTAATCTGAGTTTATTTTTCGGCAGGACATTGTGCTATTGGCCGAGAGGCCCTTAGAACGTCATCGGTCGAGCACTTAAGGACTTAACCAGCGACTTGTGATTTGGGTGGTAACACAAGAGGGTACGAACCTCGACTAGGGCGGCCAGCAAGGGAACAAACCTAACGGTGACATACCAGCGTTTCGGAACCGATACATTGAGAATCGCCGAAAGAAACTCAAGACTGCGTCTGAATGGAATTAACAACGTGCAGAGATGAATGAATTTAACTCACGAAATGTCAGAAGCTGTCAAAACCCGAAATCGTGGGTGAAATTTCGGTCGTACCCTACACCTCAACGAAGACATTTAAATTAATATTAATAACAAAAATAATAGTTTAGTGTTACGAAGCAACAACTCGTAGAGTTGTGTAATATTAAGGTTGGGAAAGGTTACTAGAATTTCTTGATAACGGTCATAAACATTATTCCTGATTATTGTGTTTGTCAATAAACAAACTACTTAAAGTGTATAATTAAAAACATTTCTCTTTATTTATATTTGTCATTTTACAACCTGAAACTAGAGTAGTAACTACCGTTGGTAAAAATAATTTACCCTCTAGGGTTCAATACTCAACTTTAAAAAATTTCAAATCACGTATTTACTTTTTCATTACTGTGACTGACTGATTGACTGGTCGCATCAATAATCATTAATTAAAAATCTACATTTTCTTATTTTTCTACCCTTATCCTGTCACCTTTTTCACTGCACACGGCCGTGCCTTTTTAACACGCCCATTTTTTAGTGATGTCCGATACGTCATTTCTGGCGGTTGCCGCATAATCCGTCAGCACACGCATTCACCCACTACCGCGCACACGACACTATGCCAACAATTGAGGCGTCTTATTTCAAAACCCGCTATAACATATTTTTTTCAAATCCCAATTATTTATAAAAACTTATAATTAATCTTTGATTTACAATTACATTATAAGATATTTAAATTATTATTCTAGAGTAAAAGAGCAAAAAAGAAAAAATTCATATATAATATTTGCTTTGATAAAAAAAAATCAAATTACTGTTAGAACTATTAAGTAATTTTGTACGAAAAATCGTTTTAGCGAATTTTGAAACTAGATATACCTCAATTATAGCTTCGTTTGTATACTATGGTATGTATGGCCATTGTATGTCCTTAATTCCCTCTTATTTCCATTTCTAATACCGCAATACAGTCCACTTCTCCACATTTTTATTGGCGCCATCATATGTAACTAAATACAGAATTTCTCAGTGCTTACTTCAAAATTAACTGATTCCTGAACAAACTTTCATTTTCATTTTACGTTCTTGAGAATTCAACCTCAAGAAAGAAAACCTCTTTTAATGGGTGCCTTACGTCATAAAAAATCCCAATATGAAAATTTCATATTCCTAGATTCAATAATTTATGTTCTACCATGATATATCAGTCAGTACAAGTCTTTATATATGTGTATATTGATAAAGGATTATAACCTTAAACTTAGCACCTATTTAGGATCGATATTCAGCCGCGCTAATCTACATTGTTCGGCATTTATGTACGCAAACAGCTGACGTAAACGCCGATAGCTTATCGGCGTACCGCAGGGCCTCTCGAGACTGTTCTAAAGCACTTTTCTTCTTTATAGCATACCTATCATGGTTTTAGAGTAGTAAATTACACTCAGCATGAAAATAAATGTGTTGCTGGCGACGACTGATGCGGTTCCCTCGGGAACTTAAAATGTAATATAGGAGTGAGGTGGCAGGGTGTATTCTCGACATTACAAATTACATTATTTAATAAATATCAAAGTAAATGTTAAGTTGCCGGATTTGGCAACTTGTCTTTGGCTCTGTGAATACTTTAGCTATACTAAGTTCCTGTTTTATATTCAGTATTTTGTCAAACGCTGAGACTTGAAATAAGGTCATTTCAAACCTAAGAAAAGTCAGCATAGTGATTACAAATCTCAGCAACGCAAGGATTCCCCTGTGAGCACGAACCTCGGCTTGGGCGAAGAATTCAAAGAAATACTGATTAGCGTTTCGAAACGCTGAAAGAAACTCAAGGCTACATCGAGTGGGCCACAAATTTTGTGATACGCTGTCAGCTGAGGCAGATTCTGTCGATAAAATATCACAGTCTTAAGTTTTCTTTCTATTTTAAAATAATATAATTTCTTGTGAAAAAGGCAGCGATGAACAATTATATGCGCCTCATTTCGAGATGGTATAACCGACCAATTAAAATATTTTTAACATTTAAAAATTTAGGTCGCAATGGCAGTGTTGCTAAAATTATAATATTTTCTCTCAATTTGTTCGTTTTAATGGGCTAATTAAAATACAATTACGTTTAACCTTAAATAAAACATCCGAGAACATAAAGATAATATTCGCAGCATTAATGTTGCAATAAAATGTTTTTAATCTGTAACTTTTTATTTTTTCATGTTGACTAGATTGTTAAATATGGCGGATAGTTTATTCCCGCGAAAACAATAAGAGTTATGACATACATTGACCTCCGTTTTCTTATAATTTTATGCGGTAAACAGAAAGATAAGCGAATTAACACATTGTTTCCAGTTTACACAGTTGTATGTTTAATTGTCTGGAAATACGAATTTTAACATTGTAATTACGCACACATATCTCAGTCCTGAAGCCATTGAGAAGAGAACGTACAGCGTGTATTCAGTTTGCTTATAACGTAAAGTCAAGTACTTTGGTTGGTTGCACGTAGAGGGAGCTGTAACCAGGACCGCCTAATAGTAGACAGGAAGAGAAAGGGGGAGAAGACATAGACGTTGAAGCCCTAAGCTGTGATAAAACCAGGTTTCCTAGGCTAGGTGGCAGAACGAAACCGATGAAAGCAGAAGTTTTCCAATTGATTTGGAGTCACGATCCTCAGCAAGGAGAGAACAAAGTGGAAGAAACAGAAAACTATATAATCGTTTTATTGATTGTAGCCATAGATACACACAACAGATACATAATTTTTGGGATTCGAAGCTGCTCGCATCCGTAGGCTTTACCCTAATTTCCCTACACGTGACTCCTGGGTGGTGCTAAACGAGCAGCAGCGAGGTGTTAGGGCATCGGTGCCCGTCTGGATCGCGACCACAGTACATGGGTGTAAAGCGCGTCATAGTGACCAGTTTCGGCTTGTCCCGTTTCAGTATCAGCTTGTTCAGCATCCAGTAACTCATATACCTAGAGACCTTCAGTCGTGGTATACAAGGGCCGACATGACGATGTAGACTATCAATGGATTTTCGTCCTTTGATAGTCGCTTTCGTTTTTGGACTACACTGTACTTACCATCAGATACTTTGTAGTCACTATGTCGAGCCAGTGTAAAAAAAATATATATATAATTGAAAATTCATGGAAACATTATTTAGCACGAAACATGCGGATAAAAGCGAAGCAATATGTTTCCTATGATCATGTTACGTATCCCAATTGTCGCTAGCAGACCTTACAGAATACTGAATCTGCTTTGATATTAACAATATTTCCAAATAATTAAGCCTCTAAACCAAAAATACAGTTTCAATGATTTCGTATTCAAATGACGATCTTTGCACTTATGTACTGTGAATTCTCATATACATACTTGCGACATTAGCCAAATGCTAAAATTAATGTACATTTTCTAACTTCTGGAGTTAATGGTATAATTACAAGTTTATAACACGATCAAAACCCGTCTCGTTTCCTTCGTAAAACAGTAATAACCATAATTTAAATTAAGCATTTGCGTAATACTAAATGTGACATGGACCGCGTAACTTGAATGAAGTGACGATAAGTTTGATTTATTACTGTTTGGTCACACGCAGTATTGATCGACCTACAGACAAGTGTGTTTGGATAACGAACGACCAGACATCGGGTCATTTGATGTTTTAGTCAGAAAAACATTATCTGTAATAACTACTTATTAATTAACTAATTTCCCCCAAATGAAGCCATCGAAGCTTCATTTCCGTATGAGTGATGTGATATATTGTCAAATAGTGTTTTTTTTTTAATTAAGTTGCCCAGAAGATAATATATTCCGAAATACTTTTAAACTATTTATGAAAATGTTCTATAAATAAAAATGTTTTTTAAAATTTATATATTATTCTAAAATTGGCATTACAATTTACGGAACAATTAAATTAGTTAATTTTTTTAAAGTAGGTAATAATAAATAAATAACATAACTTATTTTTAATATTAATGCAGTATATCCAACATAACAATAATAAGATTTTAGAATCTTCAATAGATATAATCGTCATTACAAAACATTTTATTACATTTAGGTACATATTTACCTAATTTGATGATTTATGTTTAGCAATTAATTTATTAACTATATAATTAATTTTATTTTATGAAAATAAGTGTTTTACTGTCGCCGTTGTTATATTCGCTAAATATTAAACAAAGGAACAGAGCCATACAGCCTTCTTATATTTTTAAAATTATCTCACAGTTATGTCTGGAATCACAAAGTACAACTAATTCTTCCATTATTTTGTTAAAGAAATGTCCTTAGATATTAAAACAAAATTGTCATGTCTGTTGTCTCCGACATTATTTTTAAATAAAGGCAGTTTCTAGATCTCGCCAAATTACAACAGTTCAAATAAATTTTAAGGCTGTAATGGAATCAGAGAACCACAAGTTTAAGATTTCATTTGCAACCTCAAAATAGCTTTATCAGTGTTTTGATTGTACAACTTATCTTCTTAGATAATTTAGTTGATAGTCGATAACCGCTACTAACTTATGCTTAGAATATTGATGCTAAATGAAAAGAATCAATTTAAAGTGCCAATAAGTTTTTTTTTTAATAAATCTATGTCACCGAACATGCATACTAATGCTAATGTAAAAAGTATGTTGTCTGCATTTTACCACTGACGCATCAAATTAAATAAAGTAAAAATAAAGTGATAACTTGTTGTTATTTAAACACATGATTCATGATGATGATGATTCACTGCAATCATGGCACAGCTTATTGAGATAACCTACCAATAAGTAGGTAATCAAGCTTTAACCTTTCCTTGATTGAGAAAATAAGTCCAAAAATATAGGGTTATTTTTTATCTGGCTAAAAAAACTACTGACATGGCTGTAAGGAATATGATCTTTTCACATTTAATGGAAACGAACCAAAAAAATAATCTCTTTGGCCTAATATCTTTTTCTGTCCTTTTGTATCAATTTCAGAGGGTCTAGACAAATATCATAATGCTATGCTATGCAATGCAAGTTGAAATTTACGAAATGTACACAATTGAAATATTTTGATATCATCTCAATTGACGTCTTATAGAATTGAATCTTATGATTGTAAATTTTTTATTTTAAATAATTTCAGCAAATTTTAAAAATATAGTTGTAACCTTAATTGACATATCATTGGATACAACCACTAATGTATCTCTGCCCACATTGAAAGGGGCATAGCGTGATGATATATTTTTAATTTAAACTAAACGTTAATACTAGGAGAATGGAAAGTATCCCAGTCCCGCGGGAAGTGGTTATTAAAACTAATAATTATTTTATGACGTTGCAATGACGCAATGTTATAGAAATAACACCGTTTATATCATCTGGCGTGTAAATTGATATGCCTTTGGTCTTTATCTGCTTGCGCTGAGTTCAAATTCTAAATTGCTGTCATCTGTACAATGAAGCCATTGAAGATTGTGTACCAGATTGCAGTGACGGAGTGAAAGATTTTTATACTCAGTGTTCATTAAAATTATCTATACTAATATTATAAAGCTGAAGAGTTTGTTTGTTTGTTTGAACGCGCTAATCTCAGGAACTACTGGTTCGAATTGAAAAATTCTTTTTGAGTGGAATAGACCATTTATCGAGGAAGGCTTTAGGCTATATAACATCACGATGCAATTATTAGGAGCGAAGAAATAATGGAAAATGTGAAAAAAACGGGGAAATTTATTCATCCTTGAGGGCTTCCATTGCGTGCGCTGCAAAAACGGTTCAAGATACTAAAAATATATGTAAGAAAGAATTATTCCTCTTGAAATGATCTAAAAAAATAGCCCTGACAGTATATGTCTATCTTTTAAGATTAAGTCACTAGAACCGTTTTTATGGTAAACATATTTGGTCGAAATTAATGCATTATTTGTTAAGAGTTGTATCAACGTAATAATATTAATCTTTATCCAAATAAATGTGTTGTTGATTAGGAGTATTTAATTATGAACAAAATTGTCTTTGACATCACTTAATTTCAATGAACATCATAGAAGATATTACAATAACTTATATAGGAAAACAACGTTTGCCGGATCAGCTAGTAAATGATATTGCGTATTGATGCGTGCTTTAATTATTTATAATTAAGCAGAACTAATGACAACAAAGTAAACAGAAGTGGCTGTTGTAATTCCGGGACGTACCACTGAGTTTTTCCAGATTAAGAGATTTAGACTAGAGACGCCACGAATATTCGGCAACTATTCGGTATTCGGCCTATTCGGCCACTTTTTTTGCTATTCGGCCGAATGATACGTACTATTCGGCCGAATACCGAATACCAAATCATGTAAAAAAGACACGTTATATTACTCAAAGTTATGTATTTATTTCCAAATTACAACACTTTAGTCATTAAAATTGATCAGTGGTAAGTTCTGGTGGATAAAAACAAGCTTTTCAGCATTTTTTGATTGCAAACGATTACGCTTTTCATCGTAAATGTTACCAGCCTCAGAAAATAACCTCACACATACACACACACTCTCTCTCTCGCCCTCACACATACTAATAAACTTATGCCGTGAATATCCATATAAAAACACAAAACACCCTTGAATAACCCGAACGGAAGTGCGAGTCTCACCAGAGACAAGATTTACTTAATTGGTGAGACTTATCACTCGGTGTATATGCATAAGTTTTGTGTTGAAATAAAGATTATTATTATTACTAAACACGCTACTTCCAGGAATATTCGGCGCTTCGGCCGACAGCATTGCCGAATATTCGGTATTCGGCCAATTCACTATTCGTGGCATCACTAATTTAGACACCACATGCTCGCCGATGGTGGAAAACATCGTAAGGAAACTCCCATGGCATCTAACTACTAGTACTATGAGAACGGCGATGAGCTGTAAGAATGGTCTCGTTAAGCACGATATACGACTTTAAGCATAACCTGGATACAGCCACTGATGAGATGAACTTAGATAGCAGGCTTGGATATATACATTCTTTGATTCCACCAGCCCCATTCTACCACAAAACTACAAGGCATCGTGTCGGATACCATCCGTATGTGGTGGATGTTCCTTATATCCGCACGAGAAGATTCGCTTCTACATTCATCATGCGAACGGCTAAGGAGTGGAATATGCTACCAGCGGCCATATTTCCGCGATCTTATGACCTGGGAGTCTTTAAAAGAAGAGTGAATAGGCATTTGTTAGGCGGACGCGGTTCATCATCGGACTCACCTTCACCTTCCACCAGGTGTGATTGAGGTCAAGCGTTCGCCTATAAGTTATAAAAAAAAATTGTATTTGTCAAGCCGGAGGCCGCGCTCTGGACGCCAAATTCTAGTGGTGACATCTTAAAAAGCGGGCCAACTTCTCCATAGAAATCGGCTTATAATTAGTACACGTCTTTGACGCTTTAAAAGAGAACTCAAAAGTTTCATAAGATATCGAATCGATGCGAGGTTAGTGGTTGTTTTTCGTAAATATTACTATTCCAATGAAATACATGATATTTAGATTTTTACATAGTTGTAAACATTATTTTAATTGGATTAATCGATATAGGTCAGAAATAAAGTTAAAGAATTGGCGGGATGTGGGGCTACACATAATAGTTATTACCTCGCTTAGAAAAATGTGAAGTTCCGTGATTGTGTAGTACTGGTTATCATATAACATGCATAATTAATTCCCATTACTACACAATGTGAACATATTCTATAAATCCGGTTTTTAAAGCACCTTTTAGCTTGCTTACGATTCACACCTTTCATTTTTTTTATTCAATTGTATGAACCCTTATATTTGTTAGGGATTTTCAAGGTTACCTTGGCGGCATTTCTCACGGGTCTTGCTATCAATTTGAAAAGACATCCCCAGAATTTGATGGTATAAAAATATTAAATAAACGCCAGCACCAATGAAATCTGTGGATATTTATCATACACATCCATGAAAAATTAAGCACACTTTACTACATGTAGTAAAATACCATAGAGTTAGTAAATAAAAAAACTCTAAATACGAGACAAAAGTAGAGTCAGTATGGTCTTAAATATAACATTTAATTTAAATGAACTGTCAAGAGTTGACGCGTCGTAAACTCTAGACTTTAATTAAGTTATTCCTGTATTGTACTTGTATCAATTAATGCTAGATAAAGAATAGAACAAGACGAGCATGAATCAGATTACGAAATCCGAAAATGTTTTGTAAATCTTTCACAAATATTAAAAATAATATATCGTTACGCTTTATTCCTTTCGGAGTGAGAAGAGATACATTAGAAGCTGTATCCATTTTGCGCTTACATGTCGAGCCCAACGTGACCAGTGGCGCAGCTGATCGCCGTTCTCAGGACACTCATACATGACATTTCTATTAGATGCTATGCGGGCTACCTCAGGATATCTTCACCGGTGAGCATGTGGTGCCTAAATTCATACTTAATCTAAAATACCCAGATGCACATGCCGGGATTCGAGCCTATGACTATTTGCATTAACGAACATGTATACCGGTCCCTTACCCGCTAAGTCACCACCACAGCCATTATCTTTCACGTATTTCTTAATCCCATGTTAATTGCTGGTAATCGCTTGTTGTACGTTATAATTTCAGTCACAATTAAAAAAAAAAACAAAAAAAATTGTCTATAAAAAGAATACCTTACTGATATTGAGTTAAAATTACAATATAGATAACGTGCAAATTTTTAAAAGAAAGTAATTAAGGTCTGTGAATCATTCATGGCTGTATGGTTAAAATATCTTTGCGTTTCTTCAACAAAAAAAAATACACAATAAATCTATGGGAGATACGCACAAATGACGTCAGCCCTCATACTGCCACACAGCAAATTAACAGTGTGTATGACAGAATGTCAAGGTTAGATAGATTATTAAAACAAACAATATACATATTAACATAGTTATGCGCTAGAGATGATAATTGCGAGCACCTAATTAGCATAATAGAGTAATATAATACTTAATAAGTAAACACATTAGCTTTAGAATAACATTTATTTTTCACGGCCTAATATACATTTAGACCTTTAGTCAGGATATGTCAGCCGACAACGATGGAGATTGCCAATGGATTATCGTCCTTTGATTGTCTCTGTCGTTGTTGGACTACATCGTGCTTACTATCTGGTGCGATGTAGCCACTTTGTCGAGACACTACTTGCATCAATACCATAAATTGACGAGACGCCGTGCTGGTTTGAACCCTTTTGTGGTTGACATTCCTGCTGCTCGCACGAAGCGATTCGCCTCCTCCTTTTTACTGCGTACCGCGAAGGAGTGGAACTCGCTTCCTGCGTCGGTGTTTCCAGCGTCTTATGACATGGGAATCTTCAAACGTCGAGTGAATCGGTATTTGCTGGGCGAGCGCGCTCCATCGTCGGCCTCATCATCACTTTCCAGCAGGTGAGATTGAGGTAAGGCGCAAGCCTGTACGTAATAAAAAAAATCTAAAGGTCTTGGCTTCGAGTGCTTGTACCGGCAAACTTTTCTGCGATGAGCAGCTCAGTTTGCCATGAGTTTTGGTTGTTTATATGTACATATGTATATAATTTTGTATATCTTTGTCTAGTACAAGTGCAAACTTAGTTTGGGGATAAGTCATGGGTGCAATTGCATATAAATGTTATGTGTCTAGTACACTAGCAAATTTAGTTTGGCGCTACGTCACTGAGTGCAATTGCAAAAAATAAATGTTATGTGTTTTGTTATGTTATTTCTAGAGATGTGCCGACCGATCACGGTATAGTGATGTCCCGGTATTTCCGCGACACTTCGTTTACAACAGATTCGCATGCCTATCGCAACCACTGCTGTGAACTTGTCTGAACAAGCTTTACTTACTCGCATTACATCTTGATTTTTGGTTTAGCACGGGTCAGAACGGTATTTTTATACAACTGTTAGAATTATCACCTTGCTGTTTCAGATGTAAAATATTGTTGTAAAATATAGATTTATTGAAATATAACAATTAAGGTTTAATTTAATGTATTTCCTCTTATACACATTTTATTGAGAAATACATACAATAGACGGCGCTTTTTGCTTACTTGTCATCTACTAGAAAAGTGGCCGAACAGTCGACTTTAGTGAGCAATCGGCACATCACTAGTTCTTTTTTATTACCGACTGGCTTACGACTGACCTCAATCTCACCTGCTAGAAAGTGATGATGAGGCCGATGATAGAGTACGCTCACCCAGCAAATACCAATCTACTAGATGTATAAAGATTCCCAAGTCATATGACGTAAAAAAAAGACGCAAAAAACGAATTTCACTCCTGTTATCCTTTTTCTTACGTTATTATCCTTTTATGACAAGTTTTATTCGTTTTTTTAAGTCGAATTTAGTTGCGATTACTTGCCTTAACTCTCGGCATATAATTACGTTGAATTTCATAACACTTTCCTCAAATAAGCTATATTACAATATTCGAATTCTTCTTCTGATTGGTCTATGTAGAGAAATGTATTTTTAAACGTGATGAGAAAGAAAACGCTACGTAAATAAATATATTTGTAAAAGTAGGTCAACATAGTTTAGCAGCATTGTAAAAATTGCGATGACACAAAAGCAATGTGACTAATACAGTAAATATACTGTATTCGCCATATTTGTTTTTTATTTTTGCAATCTGCAAGTTGGTACTGCAACCTTTTTTATACTGGCTCGAGAAAGTGACTTTAACGCACTTAATGGAAAGTCCGGCGTAGACCAAGAACAGCATGACGTCATGCTGGACCTCATATACCACGACCGAAACCTATGTACAGGAACAATTGGAGGTACACAAGCTAATCCCGAAACGCGACAAGCTGAAGCGAGTCACTATGACGGTCTTTGCACTTGCCTGCCCCTCGATCTTTTACCAGTTGCACGGTGGAGAGTGTTCTCAGGAACTACATTCCTTGATTCCACCAGCCCCGTTCCACCACAAAACCACTAGACATCGTGTCGGATACCATCCGTATGTGGTGGATGTTCCTTATATCCGCACGAGAAGATTCGCTTCTACATTTATCATGCGAACGGCTAAAGAGTGGAATATGCTTCCAGCGGCCATATTTCCGCGATCTTATGACCTGGGAGTCTTTTAAGAGAAGAGTGAATAGGCATTTGCTAGGCGAACGCGGTTCATCATCGAACTCATCTTCACCTTCCACCAGGTGTAATTGAGGTCAAGCGTTCGTCTATAAATAGTAAAAAAAAATAACATGGGAATCTTCAAACGTCGAGTGAATCGGTATTTATTGGATGAGCGCGCTCCATCATCACTTTCCATCAAGTGAGATTGAGTTCCAGCGCAAGCCTGTCTGTAATAAAAAAACATTCATCGAAAAATTTTCAAGCACTGGAGCTATTTTGAACTGAAGAGAACCTGGCGTAATGTCCCGAACATTGCTCAGCCTAGTTAGAAAATGTTATAGCGTAGCGATATATTAACAATGATTTGGCGACAAATATAATTCACGAGAAGACTGGTTCACTCACCTTAGTTTATTTTAGAATTGGACGGCCAATTTGTAACTATGGGCACGTGGTTTGCTAAAAAACGTTTTAGGCAGCCACTACGCATACAAACAGACAAAAACTGGCTTTTTGTCGCTTTAGACGACTGGTTTGATGAAATGGTTAATTTTTTTGTTAAAGCGAGGTGACAGCCCACTGAACTCAGCTGATGAAATATGCTTACTGTCGGCTTAACTTTTTTTTATCTGGATACCTACTGAGGGCCGGGAAAGGCCGATACAGTTTAACCGGGCTTAGGGGGTGCACAGAGGGTGCTCAGCCAGCGAGTTTATGGGTTGGGTGGCAATGCAAGGGCACCCCTGTGGGTACGAACCTGGACTTGGACCGCCAGCCAAAAATAATACGAACCCTACGGGTGATCTACCAGCGTTTCCGAAGCGACTAACTTGAGAAGAAACGCCGAAAGAAATTAAAGGCTGCGTCGGAGTGTAACTGTCGGCTTGAGACATAACACGTCCGGGTACAAATGAAATCCTTTAGCGATTATTTTCACAAAAACATTGAAACACGCACCTATTTCTGATCAAAAATTCAAATACTAATTTTCACAGTGCTTACTTTAAAGTTGATAGATTTCAAATAAACTTTTCACCCCT
Organism: Automeris io; assembly: GCA_036320925.1. Taxonomy (NCBI): domain Eukaryota; kingdom Metazoa; phylum Arthropoda; class Insecta; order Lepidoptera; family Saturniidae; genus Automeris; species Automeris io. The sequence continues at coordinate 8,536,939 of JAUDJH010000023.1, read as the reverse complement.
ATATTATTTGTGTAAACGAGTTTACACATATCCCTTTTACCACTATATTTGTGGAATTCTTGGGAAGGGGTTTGCCCATTGAACCCAGCACGCTTGTCTAACGCGGGTTGTCGGATGCAAACTATTTGGAGATAAGGTGTATGTAGCAGATTAAATGCTAGCAATCTCCCTGCAATTTGGCATGCCGTGATGATGATGATATCCTAGCCGTATTCGGCTAAGAAAATCGAGGGCCAGTTTTCGGAAACAGTCAATTACGCAGGAGTTATTTAAGTGCATAACTGGACGCGCTGCCAGAAAAGCACTCTCTCGTCCGAGCTCCCTCAGGCCCGATGGAATGGAGAACCAGTACGATCGGGAGGGAGCGGGATGCAGGTTTGATCGAGTTTTCCTTCTCTGAACACCTGGTTGAATTGCGGTGTTAAAGGGATACCTTAGTCGCCTTTTACGACACCTCAGCAAAAAGAGGGGGGTGCTATTCTATTCTGCCGGCAGCCACCACGGCTGCTGTGGCATGCTGTTGCCTTAGTCGGCTCTTCCGACACCTCAATATGATAAAGAAGAAGGCACTATTCTATTCTGTTAGTAAACCCCACGGTTATTAACAATACGTTTATCCAAACAACATCGCTAAAGCAAGGCTATAACAATGTTATATTTGCACTAATGAATTAAGATTATAACATGGCTGTTACAATATTTTTTTACGGACAGATAAATTTGCAAACCCCAATCTTAACTTCCGTTTGTACTCTGGGTACTAGACGAAGACATACACACTAATATGTATAAAAATAAACATCAATTACTCGTGACAAACTAATCTACACGGCATGGTGCAGTTTGTCGGTACCGGGACTCGAACGAGCACCGTCAGCGACGCAGGCGGGTTCTCTAAAACCTGCGCTGTCAAGCTCTCAACTGTAGTATACTTTAAGAATTTCCGTGATCGCACAAAGGACTCCGTATTTCAACAGTTACCATTGTTATAACAGCTAACATTTATGGACAAAGCCTTATTATTTTTTTTAATATTAAGATTTACGGTTCTGAATACAAGTTCTTTTAAACTCGTTGTTAATATTTTCAACATTCAGTAGTCTTCGGTCTGCGACGCCCTACGGCGCACATTCCTTGGGCTGCCTCCCCTAACCTTACGCGGTTTTAGTTAGTAGTCTTCGATTGACGTCAAAACCAACGACCCAAGAAACATGCACTTCATCCCACGCCATCACAAAAATCACCAATTCCCCGCAACATCCGGGCATCTGGTCGCTGTCCAGACCCTACACCAACCCAAAGAAATAGAACAACATATCCAGAAGACCATAATAAAGATAGATTAGCAATTCTTCGATGGATGAAATAAAGAACACAACCGCTCGCGCAAGCTTGGACACCTATGAATTTTGGTTTAAACCCAATTTTTGTCACATTAATTCCAAAGAAAATTACTTTAATCAAACATAAAAGGTTTTCTCTGCTTACTCCCAAACAAGAAATTGTAGATATGTGAATTACATAAATATAATAATAAACGGTTATCTTTATTAATACATGATATTTATTCGATAAGTAGATAACATATTTAAATATCGACAAAGAAAAACTTGACATACATACACAATGTATTAAAAAAATACATTTTACTATTGTATCGGTAAATATCAAAAACATATATGCCTAAATACCATTTTACAATATAATTTGACTCCTTTTTTTAACTAGTTCATGTAATATGGAGAGAATGTTATTAATTAAGCTAGAAAATTAGTTAAATCTTCGAATTGCTGAGGTGTGACTTACTGGGATTTGGTATTTATGGAGAAAAAAATGTTTAAAGTTGTGGTTAAAAGATTGTGTAATCAATATGCAAATTATCGTAAACCGGTATAGTTAAACTCGGCAAAGGTTGTACAAGTCTTCAGCCTACTAATAACGCGTGAATATTATAATGATTGTACACTGTCTTAGGTTGAGAAATTTAGATCTGCAGACATGCAGGCGCGCTTAAAATAATCCCTTACCGCTCCACAGTTATTTTAGTATCCACTAAAAATAATTTTTTGCTACAAAAACAAAACAAAATAGCGGATAATTGCGAAACAATTAAGACAAATAAACACCAAAATGCACGTTAAAAATTAATTCACTGAAAAAAATTATTTTACACTTTCATCACGCTCACAGGACACGAGATTTTTTTAATTTATTAAATTGCAAATAGAGAACGAATTTGACCTTTTTTCAATAATACGAAATTGAGAACGCACCGGTATCGTTTAAACAACCGTTCTGCCGCGTTCGTCGACTCAACTGAGGCGGCTTTCAAACTTTTATTTTCCGACGCCTCGCTTTCCGACAGTCAGCCGCGGCTGAATAGCCGTATTGCTCTTGCTAGTGTGCGATAAAGTGAAGTAACAACATCGATAAATATTTGGTTAACGATATTTTGCTGGAATACCATTCAATACATAACAGAAAGAAAAACGAAATTTTGCTGAGGAGTTTGACAAAATTTTTCGAACATTTATAACATTTGTAGAAAAACATAAAATATGAGCTCCTTTCAAAATATCACGTCAACCGTTTTTTTCGACAGGAGAATATGCTTTTATTTGTATAGAAATGCAGGGCGGTTCTTTACAACTTCACAAGTCGAGAGAGCGAGGCTTAAGGCAAAGCAAAGGAATTCATGGTTTGGTAGCAACGCAAGGACACCACGTGCGCACGTTATGTCATTTCCATATATTAAGCACTTTTACTTAAATTTATCGCCGATCAAATGCTACGCGTTACCATCTAACATGTCAATCAAATAAAACTATTTTAATATCACGTCTACATACTTATCACTGGGTTATAAATAATTGATCTAATCAGCGTACGGTTGTCTACCAACCAAGATTGTTGCGAATATCAGTATCGGCAACAACTGATTAATCAAATAAAATATATTTATACGTCGAGACACGTTTAGATAAAATGTGACATGACGTAATAACGATCTGTGTACATAAATAATGTATTTCTACATTTTTTTTTAACTTTTTTATTTTGCAAACTATACAACTTAGCAAATAATTTACATGTATGAAAATGAAACTGGTAATTTCATAAGAACTTCATATCAAATTTGGGATATTAATATATTTTTCTAGGTAAATAAATGACTAGTATTTGCTGACTGTAGACTTAACTAACGAGCTGGTTTATTAGAATTAGTACTTTAAGAAGCTAAATTGGTTTGCAAAGTGACTCTGTGCTCACGATAACACTGAGAACCAGTCGCGTGCCTTCTCACTTTTTAACACTGGAAGAGAAGATTTCCGAGATAAAAACTACTTTACGCAGTCGTGAGCAAATCAAATTTACACCGGTTATGCAAATTTTTAGTTAGGACCCTGCTAATACAGAGTGTTAATATTTTTAGATACATTATATTATTATTTTTTTATTATTATTATGTTTTTGCTTATTTTAAATGAGCATGTAATGTAATAAAATTTACACATTTTAAATATATTGTCTTAATTAAAATTTGTGCTGCTTTAAAATTGTTTTTTTTTTCTAATAAATAATTTATTTATTTTTATTTGATCTGAATAGAAACATCTAAATTTACGTATTAACATGATAATGATCACATACATCTCATTTGTAGTGAAACCGTGCTCCATCAAAAAAAAAAAACTCCTTTTAATAGCAATTCTTTATCGATAAAATTAACCACATCACTAAGCTCCAATAATATCCCACATTCACTCAAAGCCGATTCATGCAGCGACAAACTCACACAATCATGCACGAGCTTAAAGCTTTAGCTCCACCAAAGCATTATCAGCTGTATCTCGTAATAATAAAACACAGTTTTCACTGGCATTAGAAAGTATTTCACCGTAACTTGATTCTCAGATGTACGATAATAATTTTGATCGTGTTGTAAGCAAGATAAGTTTGAAGCAACTTGTCTTGAGAAGAAAAGTATCATATGACGTCACGAGTAAGTTCTAATAATAATAACAGATCACCAGAACAGGTGAGGGCCAAGTTTGGTACTGCCTCGATCAGCCTCGAATCTTGAAATCTTTTTAAGTGGGGAAAAACCACTTTCTGCGTCCTCCCCGCCAGTCCATTTACCTTTGTTTCTCAATTATATGAATTAGTCCAATAAAAAATGTTTACAACACAATTAAATAAATTTTTGTATGCAACAATTTTGTGAAAATGAAATGTAATTTATTGCATAATCGAAATATTCACGAAAAACGATCTTTGCATAACTTATCGCAGTATCGATATCTTAGGAGACTTTTGAGTTAACTATTAAAACGTCAAAACTTAAGGCTTAAAACTTGACTTAATTAAAGTTTACTTATCAGCTAATTTTTTTTGTAGGCAGCCTTTTTTGGATATAGTATTCAGTAGGGACGTTGGATCATGTGGTCGTATACCGCCCCTCGAATTTGGCTTCCGGGGCAGGGTCCTCGTCTTGCCCCTTGCTCTTAGATCCAGACCTGTCTTCAATCCTAACATGAACTAAAAACTTTTCCAATACTTATATTTACTTATTAGGTTGAGATATATTATATATACGATACTTTGACTTCGCGTACACTTTACTCATACATTACAAAAAGTATTATTTAACTAGTCAAATCATTTACTGTCTTTAATCTACACAACCATTGATTACACATAACAATAGAATATTTCTATGACGAAATAAACATAAACATAATAATCATAATCGATGAATTTTCAAGCTTTCAATTCTTATTTCACACCCTTAGGAGTAGAATGCGCCAAAGCCCGCCCTTAGTAGGAGTGTTCGTAAAACCCAATGCAAAAAAAAACATAATTCTAGCTTCAGCGGCTTAGGATCTATGATTACAAGACTTACCATACACTTTGGAAAATAATTCATCCACTCACGATGTGTTCGCGCGCGTCCGCGCACTGGTTATAAACAAAAAGAATACTATAATTTTGCCTTTATTTTTGAGCGTAAGAAAAATCGTAAAATAAATTAAAGGACAAACAAAGAAAAAAAAATTGTTAAAGGGTTGTATAACCATTAATTAATGTTTTAAATTTTAAGTTTCTAAAATAGATGCGCCATTTTGCATTCGCCGCTAAAAATGCCACCGGTGCGCCTGCTACTAGGAATATATTGTAAACATCTTTATTTCTAGAAACAATATTGCATTCATTTTTTATCAATGCGTTATGTCTTCAGTAATAATAGATTAATGCAGTCATTCATTACTTCATCTTGTGTTTTACATTCTACTAGCTGTGCCCGCAGATTTGCTCGTATGGAATTTTCAATATTTCATTTATATATTTAACGTTAATTTTATATGAAAGTAAGAAAAATAAATAAATAAATGTGGCTGCGGTGCTCTAGTGGTTAATGCACCGGTATCTAAGTACGGAAACGCAAATGGTTGTAGGTTCGAATCCCGGCACGGGGGTTTTTCCAGATTAAGTTCGGATTTCGGCCCCACATGCAGTGAAGAAAAACATCGTCAGAAAGCCCGCGTGGCATCTAAGAGAAATTTTATATGTACTAGTGCTGTAAGAACGACGATTAGTTACACTACTGGTCACCTTGGGCACGACTTATAAGTGCAAAGTGGATACAGCCGCTGATCTGACCACCCTGTAAGGGATATAGCGTGATATTATTGTTATTAGTACTAATATATCAAACGCAACTTTAGTTTGTAGTTCGGTCGACATGTGTAAATGTCCGTAAATATTGTTATGTAGGCGTTTTTATCGTTGTTTTTTTTTACTTGAGGAAAATCCTTATTGAACCGTCCCAGCCGTAAGCAAGGGGTGGCACTGCCGTGGTGTGCCGGACTTGTACCGGCTAAAAACTCCAAGGTGACTACTTTTGCATATAGACGGGGACTGTGGGTCCTGTGATCAATTCTCCACAGCCCCGTCATGCCGCGCCCTTCGGACACTATCTCGGGGTTTTTTTATCGTTATCATAACATCTGTTCTAAAGAATTGTATGACCTCAATTCACTCTCTCCCTTTCAAAACCACGCGCGCTGAATTGCGGAGCCACAGTTTTATCATGACTTCTATTTCAGCTAGAACTAAGAAGTTCTCTAACTCTTACCATTGTTGGGCAATTGGGTTAAGGAATGGTCTTCCGGCGAGCGTGCTCCCCTCGTCTTATGATACCGAGTTCTTCAAGCGATATGTGAAGATAATTTTGTGTTAACGCGGCGACTGACGCCAAATGACTGTTCATCAATAGTCGAAGTCGTTTTCTTGATTGCATTTGTTTTTAAATTATTTTTTACAAGTTTTTTTTTTACACTGGCTCGACATAGTGACTACAGAGTACCTGATGGTAAGTACAGTGTGGCCCAAATACGAAAGCGACTATCAAAGGATGAAAATCCATTGATAGTCTACATCGTCATGTCGGCCCACATATACCACGACTGAAGGTCTCTAGGTATATGAGCTACTGGATATACACAAGCTGATCCCGAAACGCGACAAGCCGAAACTGATCACTATGACGGGCTTTACACCCATGTACTGTGGTCGCGATCCAGACGGGCAAAGTGGATGCTTTAACTTAATGACTACCAGTGGAAGGTGAAAATGAGTCTCTATGTCTATTAGATCTTTTCTTAAAAGCTTCTAAGTTGTAATAACATGGAAATAAACTCGCTAGAAGTGTATTCGTTCGTTTGCATGATGAACGTAGCAGCGGCTCTTTTCGTGCGGATATAAGGAACGTCCACCACTTATGGATGATATCGGACACGGCGTCTAGTGGTTTTATAATGAAATGGGGCTGGTGGAATTAGAGAATATAGCCTCTGAAAACATTCTCCATTTTGCAACCGGTAAAAAATTGCAAAGCAGGCAACTTTACAATGCTTTCCATCAGTACTGTATCTAGTTAGAATAAAAACAAAGTCTGAACAAACTAAGTTTTATATTAGAGATTTTTTTATATTTAGAAATGATATGTATGTCTGTCTGACCACAAGCTAAATTGAAAACCATAATGTTTTTCATTATACTTTTCTTCTTATATCTGCGGTTTTCCTACGTGACTTGGTTTAGTTATTATGGACAAGTGACAGCATAACTTAAAGCTATGACTAAGTAATGATGCAACGGTTATAAAAGCAACTTTAAATCAAACCTCTCATTCGTATTGTTTATAGTGTCGCGATAAAGTGACTCTACTGCACCTGATTATAATAAGCATAGATGGACAAAATGTAATCAGATTAATAAAAATGATTACGATTACATTTTGCATTTTTTACCATTAATATGACTGCATTTTGCTCATCTATGTTTTAAACACAACAGAATCCCTGATTGCATACATATTTATGACTTCTTAATGTTTTAAATGGATGTAATCATGATTAGAGAGCAAGAAATTTAAAATTACGGCTACATTTTGTAATCGTTAATCATTAATCAGATTATATTTTGTCCATCTCTAATTATAAGTATAGTTCAGTCCAAGATAGCGAAGGCGCGAAATATGCACCTTGCATTAATTTTGTACGATGATAGAGCGATTACTTGGATTGGGTTGTGACCACAGTACGCCAGTGCAAGGACCGGCATAGTGACTCGCTTCAGTCTGTCACATTTATGAATCAGCTTATGTACGTCCAGTTCTTCATATATCTGGAGACCTTCGTCGTGGTCCGTGGGTCAGCATGGTGATAACAACTGTCAATGGACTCCCGTCTCTATCAGTAGCTGCCTATCTTGGCCCACACTATACTTTCCATCGGTTGCAGTGTAGTCACTTCGCCCACACAATATAAAAAAATCACGCTTTTATGATTTTAAAGTCTTTAAATGAAGAGTAAATAAGCGTGTGTGGAGCAAACGCGGTCCATCATGGGCTTCAATTTTGCCATTCACCAGGTGTGATTGGGGCCCTCGGAAGTGTCTGGATCCCTAGGCCCGGCGAAGGCGAAGAGTAGGCAGTGCTGGCACCCGGTGGTTTTAGCCGGTGCAAGTCCGACACACCGGGGGAATGGCCCTTACCAGTCCCTTAACGGTCCGAAGGGATTTCCACCGGGTTAACAAAAAAAAGTGTGATTAGGGTCAAGCATTTCCTTATAGTTTACAAAAAATCTTACATATTTAAGCCCCAATGCAAAAAGAGGGGCGTTATAAGCAGAGATGGGCAAAATGTAATCTGATTAATGATGAACGATTACAATACGTAGTTGTAATTTTAATTTTCTTGCTCTGTAATCATGATTAAATCCATTTAAAACATTAAGAAATCATAAATGTGTATACATTCTAGGATTTCGTAGTGTTTAAAACATAAATGAGCAAAATGCAGTGATATTAATGGTAAAAAACCTAAAATGTAATCGTTAATCATTTTCATTAATCTGATTACATTTTGCCCATCTATGGTTATAAGTATAACACGTATATCTATTTATTTGTATGTTTCTTTATGGCATTGTAGCTCCTAAACGGATGAATCGATTTTGATTTAGTCTATTTTGTTTATATTAACACTGGCCCGACAAAGTGACTACAGTGCTCCTGATGGTAAGTACAGTGTAGTCCGAAAATGACAGCAACTATCAAAGGCCGAAAATCCATTGACAGTCTCCGCCGCCATCTCGGCTCACATAAACCACGACTGAAGGTCTCTAGCAGTAGCATTCATTCAATAGATGCATGAAAGCATTGCATACCCTGACGATTGATAAGTTCGGAATACATTGCTTAAAGTTAAACAAAAACAGAACCATTTATAATATCTAATCTATATTTACGCCATCTATCTTTCCGATGAAAGGAATATAATATTTACTATCATAATATAATTATCAAATTAACAACGCGAATTCTGCCTACCCTGACCAAATATCCTATGCACGTCACTGGTCTCTAGTTATATGAGCTACTAAAAGTTCACAAAACACTTGTTATATACACATATCACGTGCATACCTACTCAGTACATGTCATTTATATTAGAAGCCATGCGGGTTGTCTCGCTATGTTTTCCTTTTTTTTCTTCCTTCACCAATGGGCATGTGGTAATCTAGAAAAACCCAGACGTACGTGCCAGAATTCAAACAGACGACCATCGTGGCGCATGGTAACCGGTCTCTGATCCACTAGGCCACTATAGCCGCAATAAACATCCAAGTTACTAAATATAATTTATGATTGTAGAGAAAAGGAGTAGGTAGGTTTATTATAAAAGTTTCAACCAGTCTGGCAATAAAGATTTCGCTCCATATTTCGCCGACACTCTCTGCCCACAACATCTCATATCCAGTGACATGAGAATCAATAAACTATTTTACGCTGTTGATTTATTGAGTTAGCCAATCGTTTGGATTAGCATGCCTCTAAGTATGGAAGTACCATAGAATTAGAAAGTATAAAGAAATCACACACAGTGAAGCTAAAAGTATCTTCTTAAATAGAACAACATGTAACTACGATCTGTTGCGAGTTGATTTTAACCCTTTTCTTGATAATGTATCTGTTGAGATACGTCAGAATTTACAAAACCTATTGCCATAAGTTTTTAACGCAAACTTAATATTTTTATATGAATATTTAGGTAATTTCTCAGTTTTTGAACGCCCGGTTAGTTTCTATTAGACATCCTTGGAACATAAGGGTTAAACGGTATGAATATTATTTTGGTATTGAAAGAAAGAACATTCTGCCAAGTTAAGGGTTAATTAACACTACGTCTGTGAACGGGGTTCATCTGTGTCCGAGCAATATCAACTTCTGTTTATAACTGATAAATAGCGAAGCGGCGGGCGCCCCCTTCTTTCCCTATGTTACGAACAGCGAGCCCAGGGCGCCGGAGACGCAAGAATAGGGGTGCGGGAGAGGAGCACGTCGACCGGGGCGACAGCAGCGACAGCGGCGGCCGGACGTAGGAACTACGGCGGAATCCGGCGTCGCTATTGGCGGACTTAGTTTTAAGGAATGCTTTGTATATAGTACTAGTTGTTAGGGTAGCCCGAGGGGATATATATAGCGACCTAATCGTTGGTCGGCAGCGAAGATCGAAGACTCGAAGAATTCCCTCGGAGCTACCCTCAAGAATAAACTGCGAATAAAGAAGCGAACTACGAACGAAGGAGTGTTTTATTGAAGAATCCCTGCTACTAGTCAACGAGTATTGTCCATCGTATACATCCTGGTCCATCGGAAGCCGAATAGAAGAAAGAAAGTAGAACCAACGCATCGATTTATCGAAGATTGATTCAAGAATTGGGGAAAATGGTCAAAACTCGATCACAGGGGGCCGATACTACGGACGAGTGTGACATGTACGCACCGGCCTCGGTGCGTCATGTTGAACCACCACGCTCTCCGTCAGTGCGGCCTGCTGTTGAGACTACGACAGGGGGGTCAAACGCTACATTGACATGTGACAAGTCAAACGCTCGATTGTCAAACGCTCGATTGTCAAACGCTGAAACGTCAAACGCAGTTTCTTTCCCTACAGTAGCAAGACAACGTTCGCCAGCAAGGTCACGCCGCACAAGTACAAGCTCAGCTGCCAGATTACGGTTGCAGTTGGAGCTGCAAGCGCAGGAACGTCTCGCCGAGATCCAACGGCGGGAACTGCGCATGGAAGCGGACCTAGTCAGGAAGAGACTAGAAGTGGACCTCGAGAACATAGAAGAGGACGAACAGGGCAGCAACATGTCACAGACGAACGAACGCGTGAACAGTTGGCTGCAACAAGCGACCGAGGGGGATTCAACGTACCCGGCCGAGACACCGTCAGCAGAACGAGGAGGCAGAACGGCCCTCCACACCTCCGACGATCAACGGGGGGAGCTGACCACGGCCCGAGTGACCTTTGAGGAAGAAAGGTCACAGCAACGTGATGCGACAGAACGGCGTCGCACACGTTCGCCCACGCCCACGAGGGGCAGATCAAGGGCGATCGAGGAACTGGCCGAGGCGTTGAAGAGGATGACGGCACGGGAACGAGTGCCGCCACGTCAAGCCTCGGACCTACCAGTATTCACCGGGGCACCGAACGAGTGGCTGCCATTCAAGGCAGCCATGCGAGATAGCACGAAGATGTACAACTTCTCGGCGGCGGAGAACTTAGCCAGGCTACGAGTGTGTCTCCGGGGAGAAGCGAGGGACGCCGTGGCACCTCTACTACACACGGCGGAGAACCCGGATGCCATAATGCACACACTGGAGCGCTGTTATGGCCAGCCGGACACCATCATCAACGACGCCATGGAGAAGCTGCGCCAGCTGCCGCAAGCAGGAATGACAGCGCAAGAGCTCAACGTGTTTGCAGTGCGAGTGCAGAACATAATCGCCGTGCTGAAGAACGTCGGCCACAGCGGTTATCTACGGAATCCTCAGCTGGCGGGAGAAATCATGGAACGAATGAGCCCGCTGCTAGTCTCAAGGTGGAGAGACTACGCACATCTGCACCGAGGGATGGAAGAGTGCGAAGTGATCACTCTGTCTCGCTTCCTCACACGCGAAGCGGACTTGGCGTTTAGCTACACGCGCCAATCCAGTACATCGGGCGCCGTCAGCACTGCAAAATACGCCGCGCCAGCAAGACCGAGGCAGCAGAACACGAAGCCAGCACGCCGAACGACGCGTGGGGCAGCCGTCTACACAACGATAGAGGAGCGACGCGCACCACAAGGGTGCTTCTGCTGTGGAGCAGACCACGCTACGGATAAATGCAAGAAGATCAAGAATATGAAGATCAGCGCCCGCTGGGACTGGGCAAAGTCAGCGCGCGTTTGTTTTAAGTGCCTGAAGAAGAGGCATCGTCGGGCCGACTGCCAAGCTGACGCATGCGGTGTCAGCGGTTGCCGCCGGCCGCATCACCCGCTGTTGCACGACACCGAGCAAGTGCGAGCGCAGCCAGAGGTGCGATCCAGCGATGAGGAGGAACCACCCCGCCCGGCCAGAGAAGAAGCAGTGATGTCAATAGCGACACCTAGTGAAGACAGCAGCGTGTTGCTAAAAGTCTGCAACGTCATCATTACAGGTCCCGGGGGAGAAGTAGCTACGTACGCGCTCCTGGATGAGGGGTCATCAATAACCCTCATCGACCAAGAACTGGCAGACAGCATCGGCGTCAAGGGGACTCCGGCACCGCTGAGGCTGCGAGGTGTCAACGCGACGGAGCACGAGAGCAGCAGTCAGCGGGTCAGCATCAGCATCCGAGGGCGGCGAGAACGCGCCGCACACGAGATCACCGCTCGCACGGTCAAGAAGTTGGACCTGCGAGGACAGCGGGCGCCGCGGGAACTGACGCGGTACGCCCACCTGCAAGATCTCCGGGAGGCCTGCTTCGAGAACGCGAAGCCGAGGATCCTGATAGGTGTCGACAACTGGCACCTGATGGTCTCCCAGCAGATAAGGACCGGAAAGAAGAACGAGCCCGCCGCATCACTCACCAGCCTAGGGTGGGTCATCTACGGCATCGAGCCTCGCCTGCTCCATCGACGGGGGGAGAACACGGTGCTGCATCTGCACGCAGCGGAACGAGACTGCGGCAGCACCCCCTCGAGCACCGAGCAAGAAGACGACGAGCGTCTTCAAGAACTGGTGAAGAAGCACTTCACGTTGGAAGCGCTTGGTGTGTCGCTGACCACCAAGGAAAAGCCAGAAGATCGACGAGCGATCGAAATTTTCAACAAAACGGCGCGCCGAGTGAACAATCGATTCGAAGTCGGGTTACCGTGGCGCACCGATGACATCGTGCTGCCGCCGAGCTACAGTGAAGCATTCATACGCCTCAGGGGCATAGAGAAAAAGATGGATCGCGACCCGGCATTTAAAGAGGAATACACGCGCCAGATTGAAAATTTGTTGAAAAAAGGATACGCGGAAAAGTATAGCGAGAGTGAACGAGACAGCGCTATACAGTGGTTTCTACCGCACTTCGCCGTACGAAACCCGAATAAGCCAAACAAGATACGGCTAGTGTTTGACGCAGCGCACCGCGTACAGAACAAAAGTTTGAACGACTTTTTACTCGAGGGACCGGACTTGTTACAATCACTTCCCGGAATATTATTTCGATTCCGGGAACGGCCGATCGCCGTAACAGCGGACATTTCTGAGATGTTTTTGCAGGTGAAGGTGCGAGCGGAAGATCAACCGGCGCAGTCATTCTTGTGGAGAGGCGACAACAGAAAGGACCCTCCGGAGCAGTTCAAGATGACTTCGATGATCTTCGGAGCAGCCAGCTCGCCCTTCCTGGCCCACAGCGTGCGGGACCGGAATGCGCAGGATCACGCGCATTCGCACGCCAGGGCACTGCCGGTCATCACCAGGAGTCATTACATGGACGACCTCGTGCACAGCTTCAAGACCGTGGAAGAAGCAAAGAAGACAATAGAAGAGGTCATCACCGTCCACGCTCAAGCAGGCTTCACGTTGAGAAGCTGGAACTCCAACTGCCCGCTCCTGCTGAACACCGTCCCTCGAGAGCTGCGAGCCCGGGAGCCGACCGCTCTGGGCCACGAACACCACCAGGAAAAGACACTTGGCATGCTGTGGGACGCCGAGAAAGACGAGCTGGGCTTCAACACGACCCTGGCACGCGTCCCAAAACAAGTCCGTGAACGGCAGCGGGCCCCGACGAAGCGAGAGGCCCTGGCGGCGGTCATGTCGATTTTCGACCCGCTGGGGTTACTCAGCTGTTACAGCATCACTGCCAAGATTGTGTTGCAGGATTTATGGCGCATCCAGATAGGATGGGATGAGCAGCTTCCGGGCGAGCAGGCGGATCGCTTCGACCAATGGCTGAGCACGCTGGACGACATAGCTCAGCTGCGCCTGCCGCGACGATACGTCACCGACAACGATGCTGCGGAACCGGAGAGGCAGCTTCACGTGTTCGTCGATGCCAGCGAACAGGCATACGCAGCGGCAGCATACTGGCGGCTGATGCACGAAGACGGTCGCGTCACGGTGACACTGGCCGCTGCTAAGGCCAGGGTGGCGCCGCTGCGCCCGCATACGATACCGCGGCTGGAGCTACAAGCAGCTGTCATCGGAACCCGGCTGGCTGGCATGATAAAGCAAGAACATCACTGGAAGGCTGACCGCGTGATCTACTGGAGCGACTCATCAACGGTGCTGCAGTGGATAAGGACGGACGCGCGGCGCTACACGCCTTACGTCGCGCACCGGCTCGGAGAGATAGCGGAGGCAACTGACATAGAACAATGGCGCTGGGTGCCGACCGCACACAACGTCGCGGATGACGCAACCCGCGACGGAAAGGCGCCAACCGACCAGCATGACCGCTGGTTCACCGGACCTTCTTTCCTGTACGGGCCTGAGAGTACGTGGCCGCAGGAAAAGGCACGACCGAGCAGCACCGGCAGCATCGAGGAGGCCGCGTGCTGCGCAGCGAGCATCATCGACAACGCGAGCCCGTTGCCGGACATTAGCCGCTTCTCATCATATGAGCGGCTGATCCGGGCGACGGCGACGGTGCTCGCCTTCATCGACAAATGTCGCAAAAGAGCGACCCGACTTGAATTGCAGCACATCGAGCGAGCGGAGCACCTATGGCTACGCAGGGCGCAGGAGGAAGACTTCGGCGAGGAGATCGCGAGGCTGCGCGCTGGCCGAACCTTGCCAGCTGCCAGCCGCCTCGCCAAGCTGGACCCGATGCTGCAGGACGACCTGCTGCGTGTGCGCGGACGGATCGATGCCGCGCGCGCGCCGTACGAGACGAAGCGGCCGATCATACTGGGCGGCCGTCACCCGCTGACAAGACTCATCGTGCTACGAGAACACGCGGCTGCGGGACACGCCAGCAACGAGCGCGTCCTCAATAACATCAGGCAGCGCTTCTGGATACTGCGCGCGCGCCCCACTGTGCGCGCGGTTGCCCGGGCTTGCGCGCTCTGCCGGGTGCGCCGAGCGAAGCCCCGGGTGCCGCCGATGGGGGACCTGCCGCCAGCGCGCCTGGATCAGCATCGCCGACCCTTCACCAACTGCGGGGTCGACTACTTCGGGCCGATGACCGTCACTATCGGCCGCCGACGTGAGAAGAGGTGGGGCGCGTTGTTCACGTGCCTCACTACCCGAGCTGTCCACATCGAGGTAGTGGGCAGCCTGTCTGCCGACTCCGCAATCATGGCGCTGCGACGGATGGCAGCGCGACGCGGATGGCCGCGTCAGCTCTGGAGCGACAACGGGACGAACTTCCGTGGAGCCGACGCGGAGCTACGGGCAGCATACAGCGAGTGGGAGCCGGCGCTGCGTGACTACGCGCAGCTGCGCCGAATGGAGTGGCGCTTCATCCCTCCTGGCGCGCCGAATCAAGGCGGCGCGTGGGAGCGACTCGTGCGCTCAGTAAAAGCTGCGCTGAGCGCGACTCTACACGACCAAGCACCGCGAGAAGAGGTGCTGACGACGCTGCTGGCAGAAGCGGAACACGCGATCAATTCGCGACCGCTGACACACGTCTCCGTGGATCCGGCGGATCCGGAGGCGTTGACTCCGAACCACTTTCTCATCGGGACGTCGGCAGGGCTGCCCCAGACCGGGGTGTGCTCGCCGGCGGATAGGAGAGCATGGAAGGCGGCACAAGGGCTCGCCGACCAGTTCTGGCGACGGTGGGTCCGGGAGTACCTGCCGACGCTGGTGGCGCGCGGCGGAGCGTACGATCGACAGCGCCCGCTACACCCCGGAGATCTAGTCATCGTGGTCGACGCTGCATTGCCCCGCAACACATGGCCTCGAGGCATCGTGGAGGCCGTGTACCCCGGGCCAGACGGCGACGTGCGCAGCGCTCTCATCCGCACCAGAGGTGGAACCTTCGTGCGCCCTGCAAGGAAGCTGGCTGTTCTCCGGCTGGAAAAAGAAGGCTTCGACGAGCTACGCCGGGGGGAGGATGTTACGAACAGCGAGCCCAGGGCGCCGGAGACGCAAGAATAGGGGTGCGGGAGAGGAGCACGTCGACCGGGGCGACAGCAGCGACAGCGGCGGCCGGACGTAGGAACTACGGCGGAATCCGGCGTCGCTATTGGCGGACTTAGTTTTAAGGAATGCTTTGTATATAGTACTAGTTGTTAGGGTAGCCCGAGGGGATATATATAGCGACCTAATCGTTGGTCGGCAGCGAAGATCGAAGACTCGAAGAATTCCCTCGGAGCTACCCTCAAGAATAAACTGCGAATAAAGAAGCGAACTACGAACGAAGGAGTGTTTTATTGAAGAATCCCTGCTACTAGTCAACAAGTATTGTCCATCGTATACACCCTAATTTACGAAAATTTACAATTGGGTGTTCAAAAAGAATGTTTTGAACCGTAGCATGATTTCTTGAGTGCATCAAAGAAGAGAAAATACGGCAGGACGTGAAAGACTCCATTTATAATTTATATATGGAAGGCGTGGAAAAAACGTTTACTGATGCATCTGTAAACGTTTTTAACATTGCAATGTTAAATAATGCTATTTCTGTGTCGTACTCGTATTAAGAAATACTCCAGACTCAAACAAATAATACAGTAGAATAAAATAAGCGTGAATAAAATAGGAATACTTAGAAAATATGTTGCTTTTTTTATTGACTCGGCACAGTGACTCCACCGTACCTGATTAAAAGTACAGCGCAATCGAAATACAACCATTTAACTGACGAAATTCCCCGCGATCATGGCGATCTAAGCAAATATATCATCACACTTCGCTTAATAAACTCAATATCGTAAGGCGTAGGGAACACGCTTGCCGGAAGCTCATTCCACAATCCAACGACCCGACAAGGGTATGAGTTAGAGAACTTAGTTCTAGCTGAAATATAAGTCATCGTAAAACTGTGGGTCCGCAATCCAGCGCGCGTGGTTCTGTTATGAAAGGGAGAGGGTGGTATGAGGCTATACAACTCTTTAGAACTCTCACCTTGATGCAAACGATAAAAAAAAATGAGGCTCCGTTTAAAGGACTTCATATCATAAGACGGTGGAAACAACCTCGCCGAAAGACTATTCCACAGCCCAACAACTCTTACTTTAACTGTCACAACTCTTACAAAAGTAAGAGTTTGAGAGCTTCTTAATCTTAGCCGTGATGTGAGATACCGTATAGCTGGGGTATATATATATATATATATATATATATATATATATATATATATATATATATGTAGGAATGTGAGTAGAATAGAACGTATGATGCAAATGCTATAGAATGATAAGGAACAGTGTAAGAGTGTGAAAGGGATAGAAAGTATAGGAGAGAGCGAGATAGATTTGAATGGCGGAGTGAATAAATTGTGAGTGCTGTGGCGAATTAATATATTCTAAAAAAAACTGTATCTGTTAAAAACTGTGGTAAATAAATGATTTCTAAAAAAATAAAAAGTCTTTCTACATATATATATATATATACATATATATAATATGTTAAGTGAGGCTTCCTTTAAACGATCTGTGTGAAGGTGGGATCATCCTCGCCGGAAAACTATTCAACAGCCCAACATCTCGGCAAAAGTAAGAGAAAACTTCTTAATCCTAGCTAGGATGGGAGTTACCGTTTAGTTGTGATCTCGTAAACCCGCGCGCGTGGTTCAATTATGGAAAGGGGAGAGTGAAACAGTAAAGTGAGTAAATAACTCTTTAGAACACTCGTTTTGATACAAACGGTAGAGAAGTTAAATCAGTTCAAGATACATAGTATCGTAAAACAAAACGTGACTTTTCTATTAGATTATAGTTCCGAGTTCCACATATATCTTAATTCCATTTGGAGGGCTATAAATGGTGTCGCCAAATTTGATATTAGAAAGTAGTGTATATAATTATTAACGTACACAACATGATGATAGGTTTGAAAAAAAAAAAGGCGTTCAGTATCGCATATCAGCTGTCTTTATTATTACTAGATATTCGAAACGTCATACAAATAATAGAATCTTAAAATATTTTATTTTTTATTTTAACCACTTCTCAACTCTGTGGTAGGTTTAGCCAGTAGATTAAAATAGTGCCTCCTTCTTCATCATACGGAGGTGTCACAAACGCGTAAGAGCCACATAAGGTATACAGCATGCCGACCAGCACGCAGATGGCTGCTGGTTGCGCCTTCTCTGCACACAGTGCGTACCCGCCGACCAGCATTGGACAAGCGAGCTGGGTTACATGTCCAAACCACTTCCCATGGATTTCACAAATATAGTGGAAAAGTGAAGTGAGGCTTTTGCCTCGCAGTGGGTCAATAGTTAATAATAATGTTATAATACAAATAATAATATCGACTAATGAGCTGATTGCAAAGAGCCTCGATTACCATATCAAGATGCACTCCCTTAGTTGTTGAATCAAAGGCCGGATACAGAAGACAGTATTACTAGATACGGCACGGATTGTAAGAAGGTTTCACAATCTGGGCTCCTAACTACCAGTGGCTTAGTCTTTAAGCCTCGCCTCCCGTAGATCTACATGTCTTATTATTGTAAAATGTATGTGTCATTTTTTTACATGTATTTTTAAATGAAAAAATATTGTAAATAAACTAATTAATCATTTTCGGATTCGTTCTTACTTGCTATACGACATTTTTTCTTGCCTCTTCATGATTTCCCGTCAGCAAAATATACCCTGAAGATCTCGAATCCTTTGAGAAAACGGATAATCTATACTAATATTATAAAGCTGAAGAGTTTGTTTGTTTGTTTGTTTGAACGCGCTAATCTCAGGAACTACTGGTTCGAATTGAAAAATTCTTTTTGAGTGGAATAGAACATTTATCGAGGAAGGCTTTAGGCTATATAACATCACGATGCAATTATTAGGAGCGAAGAAATAATGGAAAATGTGAAAAAAACAGGCAAAATTATTCATCCTTGAGGGCTTCCATTGCGTGCGCTGCAAAAACGGTTCAAGATACCAAAGATATATGTATGAAAGAATTATTCCTCTTGAAATGATCTAAAAAAATGTCCGGGACAGTATATGTCTATCTTTTAAGATTAAGTCACTAGAACCGTTTTTATGGTAAACAAATTTGGTCGAAATTAATGCATTATTTGTTAAGAGTTGTATCAACGTAATAATATTAATCTTTATCCAAATAAATGTGTTGTTGATTAAGAGTATTTAATTGTGAACAAAATTGTCTTTGACATCACTTAATTTCAATGAACATCTTAGAAGATATTACAAAACCTTACATAGCATAACAACGTTTGCCGGATTAGCTATAGTGTCTTGATAACCGCGAAACTCGAGAACGGCTGAACCGATTTGACTGATTTCTTTTTTGTTGTGTTTTTTGAAGTCTGGGGAAGGTTATAACAGAGAGAAGATTTTAAAAAATTATCTGAAAAAGTCTAAAAACAACACTTTTCTATATTCTCATACAAAAGATTTGTTATAAGTCAATTTGAACTTTAACACCATAGCATAAAGTTTAAATGTTAGTGGACGGGTTCCGGGAAGGCAAAACAATTATTGAGTGACGTATAAATATTAATGTCAATATTTGTCAATTTTTATACATATAGCATTAAGGCCAGGTTCCTTCAAACAATTTTCAAAAAACAGCCGACAGGCCAATAGCTATTAACATTAAAAAAAACAATGTGACTTTGTTTTAGAGAAATAGCGCAGAACAAGGTCTGCCGGGACAGCTAGTATAATATAATATGTATGTATTAGGGATGTAACGAAGGCAGTTTCATCGGAACCGAAGTCGGAGTCGGAGTTTTTAAATTTGATTTATCGGAGTCGGATTCGGAGTCGGAATCGGAGTCGGAGGCAATGTCAGTCACAAGTGACGGCAGAATAAAATAGTTTTATTAAGGGACAAAGAAAAACATTATTCAGTGAACCTTTTTAATTAGAAAGTGATAAATTTATAAATACACAGACAGTAAAAATTGCTGTTTCTTATTAACATTTTCATAGTACTGTGAGAAAGCAATTACCGAACGACCGAACACGACCGAACACCACCGAACACAACTGAACACGACCGAACACAACCCAACACAACACAACCCAACCCAACGGAACACAACGGAACACGACCGAACACGATCGAACACGACCGAACACCACCGAACACGATCGAACACGACCGAACACGACCGAACACGTCCGAACATCACCGAACACGACCGAACACGACCGAACACGACCGAACACGACCGAACACGACCGAACACGACCGAACACGACCGAACACGACCGAACACGACCGAACACGACCGAACACAACGGAATACGACCGAACACGACCGAACACCACCGAACACAACGGAACACAACCGAACACGACCGAACATGACCGAACACGACCGAACACGACCGAACACCACCGAATACAACCGAACACCACCGAACACGACCGAACACGACCGAACATAACCGAACAAGACCGAACACGACCGAACACGACCGAACACAACCGAACACGACCGAACACGACCGAACACGACCGAACACCACCGAACACAACGGAACACAACGGAACACAACCGAACACGACCGAACACGACCGAACACGACCGAACACCACCGAACACCACCGAACACGACCGAACATGACCGAACACCACCGAACACGACCGAACACAAGCGAACACAACCGAACACGACCGAACACAAGCGAACACAACCGAACACGACCGAACACCACCGAACACGACCGAACACGACGGAACACGACCGAACACAAGCGAACACAACCGAACACCACCGAACACGACCGAACACAACCGAACACGACGGAACACAACCTAACTTGGGCAAATAAAAGCTGTTGTTCACAGAGTGTTGGATATATCAGAAACCGTTATCCTCCAGTGAACATTGTCCAGTGAACAAATTAAATCAAATTTGCTGCAGGGTTGTTTTTGTGTTAATTTCTATTTTACTTAATTTAATGTAAATGTAAAATAAAAAAAACCATTTAGTAATAAATTTAAATGTACATTTAGTTTTAAATTTAATAATTTAATCATATTTTTTAATCTACATTTTAAAAAATGTCTTCTACAAATTAAGTAGCACTGATTGTTTGATTAATTGATATTATGTTTCAACAACATATAAAGTAAAATCAAATGAATTGACTGCAACAGTGGTGGTGACCTCCGATGAATACCTCCGATTAAAAAGTTTCGGAACCGAAGGTGTAATAACGATCGGAAGTTCCGACTTATCGGAGTCGGAGTCGAAGCTCCGTAACATCCCTGGTATGTATTATATCTATAATATAAAAATGAATCGTTAAATGTGTATAAGCGCGAAACTCGAGAACGGCTGAACCGATTTGGCTGATTTCTTTTTTGTTGTGTTTATTGAAGTCTGGGGAAGGTTGTTACGGAGAGAAAAATTAAAAAAAATTGTCTGAAAAAGTCTAAAAACAACACTTTTCTATATTCTCATACAAAAAATTCGTAATAATATTTAAAAGTCAATTTGAACTTTAACACCATACCATAAAGTTTAAATGTTAGTGGACGGGTTCCGGGAAGGCAAAACAATTGAGTGACGTTTAAATATTAATGTCAGTAAGTATTTGTCAATTTTTATACATATAGCATTAAGGCCAGGTTCCTTCAAACAATTTTCAAAAAACAGCCGACAGGCCAATAGGTTTTGGCAGAATAAAATATGACGGGGAAGCTATTAACATTAAAAAACAATGTGACTTTGTTTTAGAGAAATACTGCAGAACAAGGTCTGCCGGGACAGCTAGTATACAATATAGACAGCCGCATCTTTTTATTGTGTTGACTTAGAACTTAGAGTAACAAGGAACTGAATACCTAGGTATCCATTAATTTAAACATGAAACCTCGACGCGTTCTTGAAGAGAAAAGGCCTTGACAGACAAGCGGACAAAGAAATGACGCTATAAGGATTTCTTTTATCCTTTTATGACACGGGACTTTAAAAATGACGACAAAGTCTCGTACAATAGCTAGTAATAATAAAGGGAAAATACTTTAAGGAAAACTACAAAACATTGATAATTGTTTGGCAATGAACAGTTAGATATATTTAGGCAGCCCAATATAAGCACTGGGCTGTCTAGACATCGTCAGTATGTGCTTTGAAGTCTGTAATAGGACGATGTGGTGACCTAGGATGTGATGTTTGTGAAAGTTATACCTAGATGATGTCATTATATCATTATTTGAATAGACAAATTTTATGGTGACAATCAGTGTTTATTTCGCAGGAATTATCATTCATCATCAGTCCTCATTAGTGCACTGTTATTTTTACACATTATAATGAACTAGCTGATCCGGGAAACGTTGTTTTGCTAAAAAAAAGAAAAGAAAGAAAGAAAAAGTTTATTGAGCCAAAAGATAACAACACACAACAAACATATTTATATAAAAAAAACAACAAGTGCTATATAAGTTATTGTAATATCTTCTAAGATATTCATTGAAATTAAGTGATTTCAAAGACAATTTTATTCACAATTAAATACTCTTAATCAACAACACATTTATTTAGATGAAGATTAATATTATTACGTTGATACAACTCTTAACAAATAATGCATTAATTTCGACCAAATTTGATTACCATAAAAACGGTTCTAGTGAGTTAATCTTAAAAGATAGACATATACTGTCGCGGACATTTTTTTAGATCATTTCAAGAGGAATAATTCTTTCATACATATATTTTTGGTATCTTGAACCGTTTTCGCAGCGCACGCAATGGAAGCCATCAAGTATGAATAATTTTCCCCGTTTTTTTCACATTTGCCATTATTTCTTCGCTCTTAATAGTTGCCTCGTGATGTTATATAGCCTAAAGCCTTCCTCGATAAATGGTCTATTCAACTCAAAAAGAATTTTTTAATTCGAACCAGTAGTTCCTGAGATTAGCGCGTTCAAACAAACAAACAAACTCTTCAGCTTTATAATATTAGTATAGATTAATTAATTTAGTGCCATCGGTGTGTTTGCCGACAATCTGCCGGTCCTTAGAAGGAAAATCATCGGGTGGTTGAGGGACACTCTGTAGGTGTTGGTGTGATTTTTCTATTCTTTTTATTGCCATTTTATTTTCACTTTAGTTGATTTATTTTTCTTTGTTTTTGTGTTTATTTTGTAAGCTGTATTGTATTGTATTGTATTGTTTATGTTCTGATGCACGATGTGGTGGCCTTAAACGGCGCAACACATTAACGTACTTTTTTTCGATTTTTTTTTATTGTTCTGTAGTGTGTTGGCCACTGGCCGCCCTTAATATTAAAAAAAAATAAATAAAATTATGATTACTTTAAAAGGTCTTATCCGTAAATTAAAATTCTTTTAATTATGTCTTGACGTTTCGATCTGTTTACGCATGTTAGCTTATAGAAAATTCATTGAATATTTTAACTATAGAAAAATTTCTAGACATTTGCCTGATTTACTAAAAATACATCAATTATAATCGAAGTTATTATTAAGGATTGTATAAAGGTACGATAATATTCATTAGTTATAAAACACGTTTTAAATTATGTTTTTTATAGATAGATAATCTATTGTATTTATCGTCACACTGAATCTGGTAGGAATTGTGGTAGCGCGCGGGTTTGCGGAGTCACAGCTTTACGGTATCTCACATCCCGGCTAGGACTAAGAAGTTCTCTAACTCCTTCTTTTGCTGTGTCGTTGGGCTGTGGAATGGTCTTCCAGCAAGCGTGTTCCCACCATCCTATGATATGGGATCCTTTAAGCGTAACGTGAAGAGATATTTGTGCAGGCCGGCATGATCGCTGCGACTACCGTTGAGTTTTTCTTACCTATCGATAGTCGTTAGCGTTTTTTTGGCTGCACCATGCTTACCATCAGGTATGGTGCAGACACTGTGTCGAGTCAGAATAAAAAAAAAAGGCAGAGAAAATGGAACGCCACTTCTCTCTATTCTTTCAAATCTTTTCCTTCCTTAATATTCAATAATCATTTCATGCAATCTCGTCGATTTCGCTTACCTTTGACATTACCCTCTATCAGAATTCTCTTTATTTTATCTGTATAGGTAAGTTTCGGGCGGCCTCGGCCCTTATTTCCACTCACATTGATGATGTATATCTTTCTCATCATCCTTCATCATTTATCC
The DNA here is from genome assembly GCA_036320925.1 of Automeris io. NCBI lineage: Eukaryota > Metazoa > Arthropoda > Insecta > Lepidoptera > Saturniidae > Automeris > Automeris io. The sequence goes on along the minus strand of JAUDJH010000023.1, from coordinate 8,512,817 downwards.
TCTCCACGTGCTCGAACCATCGAAATATGCTTTTGTGGATGCTGTCGATAACATTATCTCTCAAACCAACCATTCTGCGTACCTCTTCGTTTCTAAAGCCATCTGCAAACGTTCACATGCTAACCTGTGAAGGAAACATTGTTAGAAAACCTGCATGACATCTAACCCTTTCGTTACCAGCGCCGGAATCACAAAACCCCCCATGTGCACCATCTCCGGCTTTAGGCGACATTTTTTTTTTATTCTGTTTATTTAAGGGATTTTTACGTGTGTACGTATGTCAGCCCCATCGTACCCTAATACAGAAATACCTAACATATTACATATGGTGCCATTGATCTGGAAAATCCAGACGCCTCATTAGATAATAGTTCTGTTAAGATTTTGTTAAACATCCCGATGTCAAGTCTGTTTAGAGCAAAGGCACTCACAAACGGATCCCTCACAGGTTCAGATCGGATAGCCGACATTCATTTTATTTTTTCATTAAATTTTTATTTAATATACCAGGAAAATCTTTAAATATTCACTTAAATGAGAAAATTCGAACAACAACTTGCCATCATGCAATGTGCACAGTTCGCGGCGTGCTGCCCGGTTCGATAGTACCACTTCGGCGGAATAGACTGCGGTAACGACAGGGCTGATAATCGTAGTAATAACATGTGCAAATGCCCTGAACAGTATTTTTTACACTGGCTCGACATAGTGACTACAGAGTACCTGATGGTAAGTACAGTGTAGTCCAAAAACGAAAGCGACTATCAAAGGATGAAAATCCATTGATAGTCTACATCGTCATGTCGGCCCACATAAACCACGACTGAAGGTCTCTAGGTATATGAGCTACTGGATATACACAAGCTGATCCCGAAACGCGACAAGCCGAAACTGGTCACTATGACGGGCTTTACACCCATGTACTGTGGTCGCTATCCAGACGGGCACGGACGCCCTACCACGTTGCTGCTGCTCGTTTAGCACCACCCAGGAGTCACGTGTAGGGAAACTAGGGTAAAGCCTGCAGACGCGAGCAGCTACGACTCCCAAAAATCAGCTGAGCCTCTGGTCACGTAGACCAAGGCATATAAATGAGCGCAAAGTATAGGACCACCAAAATACTCGTATGTCTGGTGACCTATATATAGTGTGACGATATATCATTCATTCTTATAGGATAATGGCCACTGAACAGTCTCAGATAACATTTTTTTATTTATGGTGTCCTTAGTTAAACTCTCTCTGAGTCATAACATTTCGGTTTTGGTTACAAAGTTTCGTATAAACGTGATGGGGCTACTGATATAGTCGCAAAATTAGCATACGCATAAATTATGTAGCTAAATTTAGATTCGTTGCCAAAAAATAGCATTGTCTATGGTCTTGTCCTAAATATTAATCGAAGTGGATACAGGCAAAACTACTCTCTGCCTTTTTTTGGTAATCTAGTGGAAATCCTCATGCAGCGTCATGGTGGCGGTGAGGGGCACCTCTCCAATGTGCCAAACCCTTACGGACTAAAACCACTGGGATGTTTCTCTCATCCGTCTGCCAGGGCCAAGGGCACAGCGTTACCCACTTGGCAAACTACTCTATAGCGTTTTCTATGTTGTTACAATCTAATAATACTGCGAGGTCTCCATTTGCCACAAACGAATAGTTATATACTCATTACCAAAACAACCGCCATACAAATTGTTAACTTTTAACCATTGAATTAATTACTTCATCAATATTACTATTATATTAACGAATAATGATTTATTTGAGGTAACAACATAACGGATTTTCCTGTGAAAACCCTAATCATAAACACAATCTGATAATCGACTTCGACCCTAATATTTTATTTTATCATTTTAATTTATCTCAGATTTTCATCTAATTAGTCTTCTAGACTGGATATCACTACACTCTGATTTTAAATTCTATGCATAAAAGTGACGTTTCTAATGTAAATTATCAAAAAAAAAAAAATCATATAAAACATATAAGTTATGTTCTGATATAAAGAAAATAGTATCGACTAAGTATGAATAACACTATTGACTGCTCTTATATTCAAATGTATTTATATGTATGTGAATTATATTATATTAATTTTATAAATATATAATATATAAATGTATATTATATTAAAAAATACCACGGTTTTGCTATAAATGGTTTTTAACGCATGTAGAAATTACTAATGTCATTTTAAAATTTTTGGTGCTAATTTTAGATCGATTGAGTAACGAATTCTTATTATTTTCCATATATTTATTCTACACTAGCTGTCCCGGCAGACCTTGTTCTGCCCGATTTCTCTAAAACAGAGTCACATTGTTTTTTTTAATGTTAATAGCTACCCCGTCAGATTTTTTAGAAATTGTTTGAAGGAACCTGGCCTTAATGCTATATGTATAAAAATTGACAAATATTGACATTAATATTTATACGTCACTCAATAATTGTTTTGCTTTCCCGGAACCCGTCCACTAACATTTAAACTTTATGGTGTGGTATTAAAGTTCAAAATGACTTATAACGAATTTTTTGTACGAGAATACAGAAAAGTGTTATTTTTAGACAGTTGCAGGGAATTTTTAAAATTTTTCTCTCCGTAATAACCTTCCACAGACTTAAACAAACACAACAAAAAAAAAAATCAGCCAAATCGGTTCAGCCGTTCTCGAGTTTCGCGCTTATCAACACATTTAGCGATTCATTTTTATGTTATCTACTAGCTGTCCCGGCAAACCTTGTTCTGCCCTATTTCTCTAAAACAAAGTCACATTGTTTTTTTTAATGTTAATAGCTTCCCCGTCAGATTTTTTTGAAAATTGTTTGAAGCAACCTGGCCTTAATGCTATATGTATAAAAATTGACAAATATTGACATTAATATTTATACGTCACTCAATTGTTTTGCCTTCCCGGAACCCGTCCACTGACATTTAAACTTTATAATATGGTGTTAAAGTTCAAAATGACTTATAACGAATTTTTTGTATGAGAATACAGAAAAGTGTTATTTTTAGACAGTTACAGGGAATTTTTTAAAAATTTCTCTCCGTAATAACCTTCCGCAGACTTCAAGAAACACAACAAAATAAAATCAGCCAAATCGGTTAAGCCGTTTTCGAGTTTCGCGCTAATCAAGACATTTAGCGATTCATTTTTATATATAAGAATAGAGATATATCGAATGAGTAAAAGCAGTAAGCAAGTAAATTTTAGCTACGTGACGTATTGGCTCTGTAATCAATTTTCGTTTTATAACGACTGTTTTGACGTGCGCGACAACTGGCATCTTTGCGCACATATTTTAAATTTAATATATTCTAAGCTACATTTACATATTTATGTGTACTAATTGTTTACTTCCATTTTAAATAATTGTTATTTTCTGCAGAATTATTAAGTTTTGAATTATTCCACAACGAGCATTCCACTGCAAGCCCACAACACAAGCTCAGACAACAATTGAATACCCAGCTGACTGTCATAACAAGAAAACAACAATTATTCAGCCAGATTACAGAAAAGATGCAACCACTCCGGCTTGAAGCTTTGCCGCCAATATCATCAAAAGAGTATGCATATTTCCATAGTAATTACTTAATTGCTTTTTAAATTGGTTAATTTGTCCATTAAAAAATGTTTTAAAAAGCTTTAATTACATTTTTAAAATATGTATTGTATTTGTAAAACATTGAAAAATAAATATTTCGATGATAATCTATGTAATAAAAAAAATCAATCACTTCAGAAAATCGTCTAAATTTGTTAGAGGAAATCTAATTGAAATTAAAATAATGCGAATTTGAAGCTTTTTTTGTAGTTAGCATGGTACTTATGTTTTTAAAATATAAATTGAAGTAGAGTAGGTAAAAAAAAGAAAGTAGTAGAAAAATACGTACTGTATTATTGAGTATCCACATATTGTAACTGTCAGTAATTTTGGGGTAAGAAGTTCGTTTCTGCGTAACGGTATCGTTCAGTGTCGCATCAAATAATATAGATTCACTCAATAGATATTCATTATAACAAAGATATCGTATAGTATTATTTCAATACATAGTTTCATTCATTAAGTAGTAATTACCCCTCTCAATGCCATATTTTAGGTACCAAAACCAACAAATGGTTTCTGAATATATTCACAATGCGTAACGCTCATCGCTATGCTTTATATTGTAGGAAAAATAATCCCCGAAAAAAAAACACTATGTGATGCAAAATAGTAATTTTAAAAAATACTTGGTTTATTTGACAGTGAACTCACATAAATATTTTGCACGATATCACGTAATAAATTAACAACATTAGTCGACAATCAATGTTCTAGTCGATTAATTCGATAAATTTTACTTAATCCGTTGTAGCATCTCCATCCAATTTTGCTTTGACATTGACATGTTTATTATATTTTGTTAGAAATTTTGACTTATGTTTTTTTTTTAAGTATTTTTGTGTTGATAGTGGCTTGTTTTGGACTTTGACCCGTCCAAAGATCATAAGTAGTGTATTCCTTATTTAAAATTTAAAATGTCTCTAAAAATTAAGCCAATACTTTCGCAAACAGGAAGATCTTTTAACTGTAAGTACAATCTTTAAGATATTTTTTTGTTTTTTAATAAATATTAAATTTTAAGTCATTGTTTAAACGTAACTAATAAATTTGTATATTTATCGAATATAAAAAGGTTGAACTGTTTGAAAGGTGTTTGAACTTTTAACGATAAAATAGTCTATGTAAAGATACCTTTGCATTTCATTAAAATATTTTTTTTTTTTATAAATATCGCAAGTTTTTGGAAAATCTTAGGTACTATATAAAAACTAGTAGCTTGGGAATTAGTGTGGAAGCGAATATTATAAATAGTCTAGATGTAGCGATAACCACGCAGGAGATGTTCAATGAATGGGATTGTTTTTTTTTCTCGAATTTACTCCTGTTGGTTGACCGGGAAAGGTCTTCACAACTTAACCGGGATTGATGTATGTACCCAACGCTTCTTATAGGCTACAGTTGCCAATAAAGAGACTTGTTATATTATGCTAATAAAATAAATTTTACTATGGTATGTCATACTATTTTAATTTAAAAGAACATAATTACATTTTTAATTTTTCTGGCTGTACTAAGAGCTTAGTGTTGCCTGTTTTTTACATTTACAAATTCTCTTAATTTAAATAATCTGTCTTTGTGTTGTTCAAAGTATAAAAATGCCTATATTATGTAAATTCCTCTACAAGTAGTGTATGCTTGTAAAATTGTTGGCTTTGTATTCAGTGGCTGTCTGCAAGCCTTACACATAGTTTAATTTGCAATTTGGCAGTCTTTAATTTGTGATTTATTTTTCTTTGTAATTTATAACTAATAAAAAAATAATTTGTCTCTTAATATAATATCTAAAGTCTCTATAAATATCACAATTGCTTGTAAATAGCTAAAATACTGGCATATATAGGAATTCAAAAAACAGCAGATATTCTCTTATTTTTGAGACATTTGTATTTTAATGACATTTGAGAAACTATTTTTAAATATAATATCCTTTTTACCCCTGACCAAGGTTTAAATCACATTTTTTAGTCCAGTTTATCTAATTTGTGATTAAATCACACTGTTTATTGATTAGAAATATGAGTATCATAAATATTTATTTCTGGTTTCAGATATTTTAAATAGAGCATTTTCATCAAACACCGAACTACCGCAGTATGAGACGCTGGCAGTATCTGTGCCTAAAAAACATGTCTTTCATGTTGAACTGAACCGTCCGAAAAAAATGAACGCATTCAGCATAGCTCTGTGGAGGTATAACATTTTATTTATTGTATTTTGGAGTTGACAGTATCAATAATATTAAATTAAAATAATATAGTGGCCTAGTCGAGAAGACACCACTATTAAAAGTGTGGGGACTTGAATAGTCGTAGGTCGGAATCCCAGCTCTTACATCTGGGTTTTTCCAGATTAAATATGGATTTGGGCGCCACTTACACACTAGTGAAGGAAAATATGGTCAGGAAACCCCCATAGCATTTAATAGAAGTTTGTAAGTGCTGTGAGAATGGTGATCGGCTGCAATACTGGTCACATTTGGCACAACATAACTTTTGCAATGTATACAGCCAGTAATGTTTGTCTATTCATTCCGCAAGTGATATAACATAAAATAATGTAATTGCAAAGCTTTAAAACTGTTTTCAGGGAGTTAAAAGAATGTTTCTTTGCTCTGGATAAGCATACAGAATGCAGAGTCATAATACTATCTGGCCAAGGAAAACATTTTACAGCAGGTAAGGACTCCAATTATTTATTTATACAGTGGCGATGACCACGGGAAATGTCGCCCGCGTAATCTCAATCTCATGTTACATCTTGACGATCCAATTACCGCGACCTGAGCAGCCGCAGCTCCGAAAAACAGTCACACACAAGCGCGGGACTCATTCCACGCCACCGGCGTCTCCGAAGAGTGGTAATTTAGTCAACTGTCGCTAGCCGCAGCATTTACGCAGCCTTGAGTTTCTTTCGGCGTTTCTTCTTAAGGTAGTTGCTTCCGAAACGCTAGTAAATCATGTTAGATTCGTTTCTTAGCTGGTCACTCAAGTCGAGGCTCGTACCCACAGGGGTGCCTTGCATTGACATTCAACCCATAAATTCTCTCGCCCGCTAAAGTTGCAAAGGCCTATCCTGGCCAACAGTAAAAAACAAAAATGTTAGTTCTTCTTAATATTATCACATTGAACGTACAAAATTCGTTATCATTATAAACGCTAATGAAAATTATGCGAGAAAAAACTTCTAAATTTAGCTTTACGTTTCGACCTGGTCACACTTGCCATGGTCATGAGCAGACTGAAGTTTCTATCTGGATTGGAAAATTACTTCCTCTACTCACTTTTGTTCTTGATAATTTGAATACTGGTATACAAGATTCACAGTATCAGTATGTTTACAAGGCGAAATAAATCGAGGCCCTTGCTAATCATTGGTTTACAAATCAATGATAACTTAAACCCATCGTCCCGATTAAAAGTATTGTGCTTCTTATTCTTAGTCTCGATCATTTCTTGAACTCGTTTTATTTAATAGATACAATCTTTGGAAATAATTATGGCTTGTATTTACTCGCGCATTAGACCCTTTAAAATATTTATAATAAAGAACACAAAAGTTATAATTTGTAATTCGTCATCATATCAAAAAACTTAACAATATTTTATTTTATGATTATGATTACAAATTCACTGTGCCTTTCAAGGCATCCACAATAAAGTCAACGCTATTAGTCATAAAATAACACATATAAACCGTAGTATTCCAAGTTGACAATAATGCAGTTGAAATCATGCATTTTTCATCTAATTTTGTTTTAAATTAACATATTTAAAGATGGTTGCTTCTAAAATTTTCTGAATTTAGAGGAAATCCATAAAATAATTGCGTTATTGTTAAAAATTGAATTGCAGGTATAGATTTGCAAGGTCTGGTCCAATTGGCAGCTGAAGCGGATGAACTCCCAGACGTAGCAAGAAAGGCTCGGTTCCACTATAACTGCATTAAAAATTATCAGGTATGTCTCGGAAAGATGTGCTGTATACAATTAATAAAGCAATTAAGTTCTTGAAATTCATTTTGGTTGTGCCAATAACTATCACTTGCGCAAAGATATTGTCTCACTAAGAGTTTTCTATTATCTATATCACGAGTGTTCTGAAGAGTTATTTAACCTTGTTCCACTCTCTCCCTTTTTTAATAGGACCACGTCCGCGGGTTTGTGGAGTCACAGCTATACCGGCTAGGACTAAGAAATTCTCTGACTCTTACTGCAGCCGAATCGTTGGGCTAAGGCATGGTCTTCCAGCGAGCGTGCTCCCAACGTCCTATAATATGGGGTCCTTAAAAAAAATATAAACGTTCACTCGCCCTTGCTTCCAAGCACATCCATGTAGTGTTTTGCCCAACACATCGTTCCGGATGGCTGTTTAACGAGCCCGTCTGCATACACCGCGGAAATATCTCTTGATCCTGTAATTATTTGTATTCCCGCAGGATAATCATTCCTTAATTCACCTACCATAGCTCACTTTTATTGATTTGTTTGACAGTCAGTCCATAGAAAGAGCACCTCAAGACAAGTTCCGTGTTTTAAAATTAATACCGTGTGATACCTATAAGTCTAGAAATCTTACTCAGGATTCACGTTTCATCCTAGTTTTGACGTAATAATATTATATTGGCGTCACCAAATTTGTTGGGAATTGTTGTCTAAAGCCTCCATAAAAATTCCACTTTTCACCCATACACATTGGTAGCAACTTTACCATCTCAAACTCGCTAAGTATACAACATGATCTTGTGTTGGGTGTCGTGGGAGATGATATATATAAATGGTTATATTTTGTGTACCAGGATAGCATAACATCGGTAGAGTTATGCTTGAAGCCAGTGCTGAGCGTGATTCACAACGCGTGCATAGGAGCTGGCGTCGATCTCATCACGGCCGCTGATATAAGGTTTATTTGACACGTACTTACATAGATGGGCAAAATATAATCAGATTAATGAAAATTATTAACGATTACATTTTAGGTTTTTTACCATTAATATGATTGTATTTTGCTCATTTATGTTTTAAACACTACAAAATCCCAGATTGTGTACACATTTATCATTTTTAATGTTTTAAACGGATTTAATCATGATTACAGAGCAAGAAAATTAAAATGACGACTACATTTTGTAATCGTTCATAATTAATCAGATTACATTTTGCCCATCTCTGCGTATTTATACAGGAACGTTTCCTCACAACGTTTTCCTTACGTAAACTACGTGACGTACGCATGAAAACCGATCCATTAGTTAGACCGCCACAATCATAAAAAAATAATGTTACTTATTTTTTATTGTTTTTTTTTTAGATACTGCACACAAGACGCGTGGTTCCAAGTCAAAGAGGTTGAAGTAGGACTGGCCGCTGACGTGGGGACGTTGCAGAGATTCCCAAAGGTATTTCCGTTTTTTTTTTCTTCAAAAATATACCCAAATCGTAATTTTTCGATTTTTTTTAACTTTCTACTCCGCTTTGTTAATTATTTAGTAAATCTTTTTTGTTCATTTGACTACAATTTTACTTTAAGTTACACACAAGCATAACATTGCGCTATACAAATAAATGTCACTTGAAAATCAGCGCTGGGTGGCTGGGCTGGTTGGTTACTTAGCACTTGCTGAGCCGACTTCCCTTTGGCGCGTTATCACAAACCTATCCTGCTGGGGTTTTCTATTATGTGCCAAATAAATACTTTTTCTTTCTTGTAATTGTCAAATCATTGTTAATTTTTAAAAGTTGCAATTTTTTTTAGTAGCCATCAAAAGTGTGCCTTAGACTTTATTGATGTGTTTATGTATATATGAGCCGTTCATTTTGAAAGTGGCTTAAGTACATTTTCATCTTTTATCTAGTTGTCGCTTGTGACATTTTTAATTATTGCTAAATAAATTGGTATTGAAATATACTTAGTACATTTGAAAATTTTATATAATGTACATTTTCAAAATAATATAAAAAACGCAAAACCTTAAGTATTTCAAATTAAAGATAAGTGGACCTTAGTCACTTTCAAAATGAACGGCTCATATAAAGGCTTATCCTTTTTTTTACACTGGCTCGACATAGTGACTCCAGAGTACCTGATGGTAAATGCAGTGTAGTCCAAAAACGAAAGCGACTATCAAAGGATGAAAATCCATTGATAGTCTACATCGTCATGTCGGCCCGCATATACCACGACTGAAGGTCTCTAGGTATATGAGCTACTGGATATACACAAGCTGATCCCGAAACGCGACAAGCCGAAACTGGTCACTATGACGGGTTTTAGACCCATGTACTGTGAACGCGATCCAGACGGGCACCGACGCCCTACCACCTCGCTGCTGCTCGTTTAGCACCACCCAGGAGTCACGTGTAGGGAAACTAGGGTAAAGTCTACGGATGCGAGCAGCTTCGACTCCCAAAATCCTATCCTGATTGATTTATCATCAAAGCGTCTAACTAAAGTTAGAAACATGAAATTTTTACATTGAGTTTCTTTTATGGCATAGCAAAGTAGCTGAAAGCAAAGATACATTAGTGGCTTTGTCTACTTTGCGCTTAAATGTCGTGCCTAACCTGACCAGTAGCACAGCTGATCGCCGTTCTCACAGCACTAGTACCTACACATGACATGTCTATTAGATAACATGCGGGGTACCTCAAAATGTTATCCTTCCCTGGTGAGCATGAAAAAAAAACAGAGTTACGTGCCGGGATATGGACCAACGAACACTCGTATACTTCAGATACCGATCCGGTCAATGAAGAACGTGAGATAAAATATTTTTGATGAATTTGTAGGTCGTAAGCAACAGTTCTGTGGCGCGAGAGTTGTGCTACACGGGTAGAAAATTCGATGCGAATGAGGCTTTTCAAATCGGTCTGGTCAGCAAACTCTTCCCGGACAAGGAAGCGTAAGTATTGATAAAAAAAATGGGGAACCCCAACAGCATATATGATATAATTATAGCCAACTAGCAAACCCGGCGAACTTCGTTTCGCCACCAGATGGCTTCGTTTTGGTTTTTAGTTAGCGTTTGAAAGAACGTGCGCATAATAAATGTCACATGAAATTAACTGAGCAGAGTACAATGAGTAGCTGTCAAACAATGTATAACGAATCGGCGCTATCTACTTAAAATACTGGTGCGATCTGCTCCACCACCATGCAAAACCATATTGGTTTGTAGTACATGCTATGTATCAGAGATGGCGCTGTATGTGAACAGTGATTTTCCCCGTTTTCCTGCTTTTCAGTTGAAATTTTTCCTGAATTTTGTTTGCTATAAACCTCACGGAGCCCGAGACCTTTCCAACGAATTCAAATCCGTGAAAATCGGTTCGTGCGTTCTGGAGTTATAGTGTCAGGAAGGAAAACCGGACTTATTTTTATATAATAGACTAGCTGTCCCGGCAGACCTTGTTCTGCCCTATTTCTCTAAAACAAAGTCACATTGTTTTTTTTAATGATAATAGTTATTGGCCTGTCGGCTGTTTTTTGAAAATTGTTTGAAGGAACCTGGCCTTAATGCTATATGTATAAAAATTGACAAATATTGATATTAATATTTATACGTCACTCAATATTTGTTTTGCCTTCCCGGAACCCGTCCACTAACATTTAAACTTTATGCTATGGTGTTAAAGTTCAAATTGACTTATAACAAATCTTTTGTATGAGAATATAGAAAAGTGTTGTTTTTAGACTTTTTCAGATAATTTTTTAAAATCTTCTCTCTGTTATAACCTTCCCCAGACTTCAACAAACACAACAAAAAAGAAATCAGTCAAATCGGTTCAGCCGTTCTCGAGTTTCGCGGTTATCAAGACACTATAGCTAATCCGGCAAACGTTGTTTTGCTATGTAAGGTTTTGTAATATCTTCTAAGATGTTCATTGAAATTAAGTGATGTCAAAGACAATTTTGTTCACAATTAAATACTCTTAATCAACAACACATTTATTTGGATAAAGATTAATATTATTACGTTGATACAACTCTTAACAAATAATGCATTAATTTCGACCAAATTTGTTTACCATAAAAACGGTTCTAGTGACTTAATCTTAAAAGATAGACATATACTGTCGCGGACATTTTTTTAGATCATTTCAAGAGGAATAATTCTTTCATACATATATCTTTGGTATCTTGAACCGTTTTTGCAGCGCACGCAATGGAAGCTCTCAAGGATGAATAATTTTGCCCGTTTTTTTCACATTTTCCATTATTTCTTCGCTCCTAATAATTGCATCGTGACGTTATATAGCCTAAAGCCTTCCTCGATAAATGGTCTATTCCACTCAAAAAGAATTTTTCAATTCGAACCAGTAGTTCCTGAGATTAGCGCGTTCAAACAACCAAACAAACAAACAAACTCTTCAGCTTTATAATATTAGTATAGATATATATATTACAATATTATTAACTTAGCTTGTTGTGTTCACTTTTTAAGGACACACTTTTTGTGTTATTGTTTTTAATTCTGTTTATATTTTGTATGAAGTTGTGTGATGTGTATGTGGACCAAATTAAAAAGAGCAACATTCTCTAATTCTACCAGCACCATTTTTATATAATAGATTACATATCATTATATATTAATAATCGTGAATGTAAATAAAAGATGTTAGTTCCATTTGTAAGTTATTTTATGACAGCCGTCAAAATCCGGCGCATGCGTGGAGTTGACGACGCTGCCCCGCGCATGCTCCCAGAGCTATCTACACGGCGCTCCGTGACATATACATCAATATACCTAGTCATTATACCGAATTAGAATTAAAAAAGAGCTTCCTCACAGAGCACTGAGTCACGCGCTAGAGGTGGCCGAGAATATAGCGGTGAAGAGCCCCGTAGCGGTGCAGACGACGAAGCAAAGCCTGGTTTACTCGCAGAGCAGGCCCAATGAGGAAGGCTTGGAGCATATTGTGAGTACCTGATTATATGTGTTGACCATAGATTAAAAAGCTGTCGAAGGGTTTGGGGCATTAAACTTAACTGAAAGATGATGTGAAGTATCGTCGTATGTACTTGGGCCGGGATAAGTATTCTACTTATGCCGTTGCACAAATGCTCCCTCGTAGGCGGGATGATTTTATAAAAATAAAGAGTTGGGATATTTGAGACAATTAGAAAAGTACTTACCGGTTGGCAGCGGTAGCCAGGCACTTCACAGTTACTCTGTATTTATTTGAGTTTGTGTGATGTGGAGTGTGGTGTTAGAGGATTTGCGATATGTATAGCGAGAAAAAGGATGCGATGCGATGTTTGTGTTTTAAAAGCGAGAACGATAAGAAATTGAATGATGTACGCCAGATGGCGTTTGGGTTGAGGTGCGTTTACATTATTGTTTTTCATGTTCTGGGGTTGCGCCTTTTGGCGTGACTAGGATGCTGTAGAGATGAAAATATACTCTCACACTTTCCTATAAAAATAGCTCAAATCTTCTCTTGCGTGTTTCGTAAAATTGTTTACATGGGTCTCCCACGCAAGTCTTCTAAGCAAGCTCCAGACTTATTCGTTATAGGATAGTCTCAGGATCTAGAACAATGATTTCCTGAGTGAACGGTTTATATGAGTAATCGTTGATGGCTGCTCGGTTGGCTTATTGGTACATAATGCTGATATTCCTCAGGGATCAGTACTCTTGGCATATTAACTCTACTTCTTATCAATGATCTGCTTAAACCCGGTATCCTTGGGTATGAAGATGATAGCACTGTTCCTGATTGATAATTATCTGGACCGCGAACGGATGCCATCGGAATCTCTCTCCAGAGGGATACTATGGTGGGGCGAACAGATTTAGCTCTTGAATTTGTTCCTAATTAGGGCGATGCCAATTTCATTTGTTTTGATACTACAAAACACAGGCGTATTTTTTCCGCCCCTTCGTCCCTTTTTACTTAACTCTCACCTTCCAGGGTCACCTACAGCTGATTGATGGTCTCAAACTCCTCGTTAGAGAGCTAATACCTGATCTGAACTTAACCGGTCTGGGGGCCCTAGTGTGCCAGACTCCTGCTGGTTTGAAGCCCCGGGCTATCTCTTTTCTCGATGCTAGCCAGGTCTGAGGATACGTATTCCCCCGAATACCTTATCTCGCGCTCCATCTCTGAAAGGAGTGGGCGTAAAAAGTTTCCCAGGACCTCCATCAAGCTGTACGCGGAACATATACGCATACCATCCGCGTCATCCGGCCATCAGATTCCCTAAACTCTACTGCGGTGTCATTTTTTTATGCCTGCGTTATGATATATATTATTTATTTACAGAGGCTGTTAAATTCAGCGATGAATCAAGGTGAAGACCTCACCAAAGCGGCCATCGCGCAAGCAACTAAGAGCCCTACGCCTGAATTCGACAATTTGTAACCCCTGCCTATTTATCTTATGTATTGGGACCTTGAGGAAGATAGCAAGGAGTAGGTAGGCAGCAAATATCGAACCCTCTGTGAAAATAAAAATATAACTTAAATACACACTTTTTAGGGGCAGCAAAAACAGATTTGTAGAGGTTGAGATTTACAGACTTTGATTTTTCTTACACTTTACTTGAAATAATGCAACTCTTCTATATTGTTATGACGGAACTTGGGTGAAACTTAAATTTACGCTTTATTTATTTAGGTTTATACGTATCATACAGCTATAATTTTGAAACGCCTAGATTATCCCGAGGTGCTCTTTCGAAGGGACTAAGTGTCAAACAAGTAACCAACAGTTAGTCAACATTTATGTCTAATCGCAACATGTTCACCCAAGTCTTATTCGATTACTCGAAGATGTCGCCTTAAACAGAAACCGTCCTGCGATCGAGTTCGGCCGGTATTTATATTGGTGCGACGGACTTCTGGCATATTCGAGAAGGATCTTGAGATCTATGCACCTTATGTATATGTCTGAATATTCCAGAATCGCTTATCGATTTTTTCGCGGCTCGTCATTCCACAGATAAACACATGTCTAATTAATATTCAGATCACGTACGTATAGTTTCTCGGGACTAAAAGCGTAGGCAAGGCAGAATCTTTGATGTTCGCCCACCATTGGCGATTTGTTTGATAGTTAGTTCATTTGAAAGGTCACCTCAAGACAATTTATATGTTTTAAAACCATAGCTGTGTGCTATAACAATAGCGCTAATAGAATAATAATTTCGTTGAAACCCTTAGTCGGGGTCCATCCGATAGTGGCCAAACGGATAGGGAGGCAACCCCCACCCTAGCCATTCGGCGCCGGCGGGGGACTTTTGCGCGGTATTACCTGTGAGCAAAGTGTAAACAAAGTTAAAGAAACGTCTATTAAATAACTTGGACGTAAACTTTATCTGCTACAATTCTTTAAATATTATTATTGTACGATAAGTATTATAGTGTTATAAAGACATGGAAATATTTAAAACTGTTACTGGCTATTTATTTTATATATATGTTTTCTGTAAATATATTTAAGTGTAATAATAAATGATTATTTTAAAAGTTGTTTTTTTATTTTACATTTTTTACAAGCGTGCAGTTTATACAGCATGTTATAAAAACACAGTCCGAACCGAAAAGGGCATCATAGTGTTATGATAAAAGTATCAATATGTTATACATCAGGAGATTATATTGTTCATAGACATTAAAAAGTTGTTGACATATAAAAATTGAATTATTCTACATTCGATCTAAGCTCAGATTTAAAAACCAGAATAAAGACTAATCAAACGATTTAATTGATAAATGGTGCTTGGTATCTACGAGAGTCATGACCTACTAGCATGATTCTTTGTTTTCCTTTTTCCCTTTGGTAACGCGTTACACACGCTGTAAAGTTTGCCATGTAATTTTCCCCATTTAATTAAATTTTATTTGGATATTTTGCTCTACAACTAAAAATGATAACGCAAATAGAATCTATATCGATACGAACTAACTCCTTCATGGGTCGGACAGGGTTTTTATAACATACTGTGAACTGAACGAATGTCCTACCATTTTTTGGTATCGCGCGGTCAATCTTCATGGACCGTCAGAACGTGAGGGTGGCGTCCCGCTGTGTCAGACTCCTACTGAATAAAACACCCAGGGTGTTCCTACCAAGCTACGCCAACTTCCTCAGCACCGACAACGTTCGGCTTAACCTGATTGCGGAAGTGTGGTGTCCTCACTCACCACTAACTATGCTGGCGGCATAGATGGGCAAAATGTAATCAGATTAATAAAAATGATTAACGATTACATTTTACGTTTTTACCATTAATATGACTTTATTTTGCTTATTTATGTTTTAAACACCACTAAATCTTAGATTGTATACACATTTATCATTTCTTAGGGCGGCTTGCACTAACAAATTAAATCTAGTTTAGAGTTATATAAAATGCTATTTAGCGCTGATCTGTACTTATTGTCTTGCACTAAATCAAAATTTAGTTATAACAACACTTAAACTAAAATCATCATTAAGATGGAATCATACCAATTCAATTAATAAGCGTTTTATACAAGCTTAAACTAGATTAATTCCTTAGTGCAAGCCGCCCTTAATGTTTTAAATGGATTTAATCATGATTACAGACCAAGAAAATTAAAATTATGACTACATTTTGTAATTATTCATCATTAATCTGATTACATTTTGCCCATCTCTGGCTGGCGGGTGATGTAAAGTCAACCCCTCATTCGCCACTGTCAATTGTCATTGCACCGCTCACGCCAGGATACGTAGGGGGCGCAATTCCTCAAGTGGGCCGTGCATGCGTCAAATCCAGGTATGGAGGAAGGCCTCTAATGAAGGCCCTCCACCGTCGTCCTGTCTTAGCGTGGCGGCGGAGGTTGTCAGGGTTGTCTGTCGCCACCCGATTCTTTTCCGCCGCCTCCTTCACCCGCATTATTTCCTCGCAAAAGGAGAAGACTGGAATGCAAAAGCAACGAAAGGTCACCACCCACCACCCTGAACAGACATCCTTCTATATTTATGATACGCCCTTATAATTAAACTGTTGTAAACACCTAAAAAAATTATACCTACGCAAAAATGGTAAACAAATTTGTTTTCTTATATTTCTTGAAATGTCGCTCTAAATATAGATTGTTTACGTCTCAGATAATGGATTATTATATTGAAGGAAAATTTACGTAAATTGCTTATATCAATTATTTTTATGATTTACTGGTGAACGCTTGACATCAATCACATTTAGTGAAGATGAGTTCAGCGATGGAACGCTTCCGCCCCACAAATGCCTATTCACTTTTTTATTAAAGGCTCCTAAGTCATAAAATCATGAAAATATGTTCACTGGAAACGTATTCCACTCCTTTACTATTCGTATGATGAATGTAGAAGCGAATCCTGTAAATGCGGATATAAGGAACGTCCACCACACTCTGATGATACATAAAACAGAGTGCAGTGGTTTTATCATGAAATGGTGCTGGTAGAATTAGAGAATGTTGCTCTTTTTTAATTTGGTCCACATACACATCACACAAATACATACAAAACATAAACAGAATTGAAAACAATAACACAAAAAGTGTGTCCTTAAAAAGTGAACACAACAAGCTAAGTTAATAATATTGTAATATATATATATATCAGTCATAAACAATAAACGAAAAACGTGCTCCATTGCACGCACTGCAAAATCTTACGTTTGGCTGAGGGAAAGGAAGAGTGAAAAATATCGAAAGATTTATAATCATATAATAAGAAAGTATAAGTAATAATATAAATAATATATAAGTAATAATATAATAAGAAAGTTTGTGAATATATTTGTTACTCTTTCACGATAAAACTACTGGACAGGTTTGTACGAAACTTTTACAGTAATATAGATTATACATCGGAATAACATATATTATTTTATGTAATTTTGGTCGTAATATAACGATACATGTCAATTAAGTCGGAAAAAATCTGGCTTTTGTGAGCTATCTTGGCGTACACTGCCTAAACCATTGGAGTTACACAAAGATGATGTATCGTAGGATTATTTGTCTTGAATAGTTCTAAATAAAAGTCCCGGACAGTATATATCTACCTTTTATGTGGGAGCCACTATGACCAAAATTGTGAATATGTTATATGGCAGAACAACGTTTGCCGGGTCAGCTAGTTGCTATTATAACTAGAGAAAATTTTACTGAAAGGGGAGTGCTAGCCAATATTAGTTTTATAAAATGGTACAGAAAAAGGTCTACGAATAGAAAGCTTACTTTGACGAGGGACTGAAAAGTTTACCCTGCTTAATAGTTCAGAACAGTCAGTTAAATTATATATCAATTTATACAAAAAACAATATCAGCATCTTTTCACCTGATATTGAGATTCTCTTGAGAACACTTTCTAAACTAGAGAAAAACTTATCCGCTCATCACAGAAAAGTTTATCACTACCGGGAATCGAACCCAGGTCCTTAGACTCGTAAGTAGAGTCGCTACAAACTGTGCTAAAGCGCTAAGCGGATACATCTGCTAATGCATATCTGCTCGCCCCGAACGGGATATAGCGTGACGATATACTATTATTAATTTTAAATCCTTTCCTTTTTCCTTCTTTCCTTTTTTTGTTCCTTGTTTAAAAAAGGAACTAAAAACTATTTTTTTATTATGACTTTAAAGATTGCGCAAGTTTTTAACTTGTAAAAAGAACCTTATGATTCCTTGTATTGAACGGATCAAATATTTCCCGCCCGGTTAAGTTGTCCCGCCCGGTTAAGTTGTGAAGACTTTTCCCGCTCAACAAACACGCATAAATTTGAAAAAAGAAGGCTCATATATTATTTATTCTTTTGTTTCTACAATGATACGAACGGGGTAGTTCAGTCTGTAATATTGAAATTTGTTTCATGACGTCATACACGCGGACGTCAGCAGCTTACAAAGGAATCAGGTAACCTAGTTTCTGGAGGCTGCACTCACGTCTACTGGCGAATGACCGCCCGAATATAGAGCATCTATAAATAGACAGGGGCTCGTGCAAGCTCTGCGTTGTGAATGGTCGCGTATTCCTGCATTTAGGGCACGATGCAATGACCTGACCTAGATATTTTTCAATGGATCCGTGCATGAACGGGTTGCGTCCATCGGAGCTCCATTCAGTAACAGCCGAACCCCCGAGACAGTCGTGACTCATTTCCGGGTTTCTCTATCATTATTCATTTAACGTTGATATAAAAATTGTGTTTAAAACTTAGTGGTTATTGTGGATGATTTTGTTAAAAAAGCAGTTTAATAAATATTTAATGCATTAAGTGAGTGTGAATTTAAAACAGAACCGCTTAATTTTTTCCGGCCTTTACAACGATTTGATTGGTAGAAAGGAAACAAGGCGTGACATGATTGGTCAAAAAATTACAGCTCAAAGAATAAACCAATTATGTCAGGAACGTGCGTCAGTGATGCTAGCCTATATGTTTAATCCAAGATTTAGGGATTATTTAAGATATAAATTAAGCCATAAAATTGAAGAAATCACTAACATCCAAGTTTCATATTTACGTAGCCCTAAATAAATTAATATTAATTAGTTTTAGTTAGTTATTACCCACACTGGTTAAATGTCCAACATCGTTCCCACGGATTACATAAATGTATTGGAATATGGAAAGGGATTTCCAACCATTGTAATATAGTGGAATGAAACTGACTAATAATAATAAAATATTTTAGAAAATTAAGCAATCTTTTAGAATTATAACAGAAAATAAATATATAATTTCTATAGCTTTCAATTTTTTCTTTAACTTACCATGAGATAAATTATAATAAGGATGCATTTGCTATTAGCGTAATCGCTTTCGCGCTTGTAATTTTTTTAAAATGCCTTCTGATTTTTTGTCCGCGTACTTTTCATTTAACACTAAATCACCACATTTCACGTTTTTCCTCGTCTCTGCCTTTAATATAAGCTAATTCGCTTCTTTAAGGTATAAGGAGACGATAAATGCATGATTCGTATTATGTCATTTATAATATTGCTGATTATGATAGTTTTTTAAATATTTACAATGTCTTACATTCAACTAGAATATATTATATGTACAACTTATAAAATTTTCGATAATGTATAATGAAGATGATGAATGATGATGAATGAAGATGTTTTAAAACAATTATTATGACCCTTTTGATTTTGTACTATATGATTATGCAACAAAAAGATTAGCATATACAGGTGTAAAGTATTTTTGGGTGATTTTAAATGATTTTCAAGAGATTTTTATAACTTAGGTTGGCAGCACTGACGTGCGTAGTTGTCGCGATAGTCGCGCCACCTGTCGCGCGGAGCAAACGCGTTCATTGAAACCGCCCTGGCCGACCTAACGCAAGCGCTTTGAGGGCCAACAAAGGGCCCAAATAAGTTCAGCTCGCAAGTGAATCTGATGCATTTATGTTATAAAAATGGTGAAATCTGTGAAGTGGCGGGTAGAAATTAGGGTATTCGACGTGTCGAATCATGACCGGGGCATCTGAGAAGTAAGTTTATCCAGTGTAATTCAGTTTATTGTGATTGTGTTTCGCCCTAGGTAGATCTCTCCCGGCCATTTTTGGCTGTTCTAATGATAATTAGTGGGTTAATTGTCATTTATAAACCTAGAAACAAGTCATGAGCGATGATAATAATCTTCTAAGTGATACAAAGTTTCCTTTGGGCTACGCGCGACCGCCGCCCTTGGTCGAACCCGGTTGGCTATCAATGAGTCGCTTTTCATTCATTATAAAAGACGAATCCCCGAGTTCAATTACAGCTATTTCAATTCAAACGAGCTGTTTCAATGAATCACTATTGTGCTTGTCTAGAAAGAAGTTTACTGCACAAACAAGCTTTTATAAATCCAAATTTTACACAAAATTTGTGCATAATTTGTAATGTATAAAAGTTTTAATTTTATTTCTCTGACGAAATTTACTTTAAATTAAAGACTGTACTTACTTTCGTTGTTTAAAAAATTATGATTTAAAAACAAAATGTAGTAGAAAATAATAGCTAACTTATTACAACTTAATATTAATAAATTAGAATTACTTAAACATATAAAGTTAATACTACATTTTAATAGATTAATGTTATATGAAATTAATAAATTATATATAAACATGATTTATTCCTTTTTTTTAATTAAAAATCAGTTAGTATTGTAACAATATTATATTTTTCTAAAATAATTACATATCATATGAATAATAAAATATTTTTTAAACAATTTTCACAAATATTAATTGTTCTATTATCAAAGCTTTTATTTACTTTTCTAGTGTATGTGTTACAATTTGTTAAACATTTTATATTTATTAAAATATACACAGGATACATTATAAGATATTATGTATTATTTCATTGTTTTATGTAAATTAGAATGTTGTATTTATTCCTTTTTTTCTCATTAAATATTTTCTTTTCTACTTATTTAATCTACTGCAAGTATGTAAAGAGGTTGTTTAAACATAGAATGTAATTTTTTAACTATCCTTTTCATTTTTAAATGGTTTCTTTAAGGTATGCATTTGCTGCAAAACTGGCAGAATATAAGCATATAATTTAAACCAGTCTTTCATTTGATCTCTTATGTAGAAAATAGAATTGCAATTGGTCTTTTTGATACACATGACACCAAAAAAATATAACAACCCTAAAATGCGATTAGGCTGTGTGAATCAGATCCTTTGCCTGTTTTTCAGCTAACAGAACACAACAATAACTATAGAAATAGGTTACATGATAAAGAAGACCACAAAAGTCATAATCGAAAATTATGTGCACAATTGCTACAAAAATACTAAAAATATCTTACTTTTTCTACTTATAGATTTTGCCATTTATATTGTTATAGTGTTGCAATTCTAATGCAATATTACTAGACCACAATAGCCCCTGTAATTTGGGTCATTATCATTCTAAAGGCATTACTTGCATCTGCTGTCTGATATCAGCCCTTTCCCACATGAAATGCCGATTACATGTGAGCGAGATTCACACACAGCTCCTTACACATCAGGAGTGTTGTTAATACAAAGATTTTCTTAATCATCTTACACTAGACCATTATAGGAAAATGAAACCCTAGGCTCTGGCTGGTAGTTATTTGAGGAGCATCCCAAAGGTTTTCAGTCTATATAAGTCAGATCCAATGAGCCGCTGACCTCGTGGCTGCCTTAATGCTCCTATGTAATGTTCCTCGGTCTACCATAAAAAAAAATGTATTTAGTATATACTAATGCTGTTTTCCTAACATTAATATCTACTGATGCTGAATTTAATTAATTAAGGAAATTAACAAATTTAATTAACTCATTCTGAACACCAAAGACAAAACAAATTTTAACATTGTAAAGCAAATATGAGTGATCACAAAACATTGTTTACATATTTTTTAATTAACAGGGCAGCTTTTGAAAAGTAAATATTTCATACAAAGTAAATAAAATCAGTATATTTGAAGTTGAAATTTATATTTTTCTATGCTGTTTCATAGGGACTAATAAACAACAGCACCAAAACCAACAATAGGCATTCGTTTACACTAATAGTAGGTATACTTTTATATAACTTAAATAATAATAATTGATATATCCCTTTCGGGGTGAGCAGAGATACATTAGTGGCTGTATTCACTTTGTGTTTATATGTCGTGCCCAACGTGACCAGTAGCATAGCTGATTGCTGTTCTCAAATCTTTTACTGGCTTGAAAACTGGACTACTATGTACTTGATGTAAACTACATATAGTGTAGTGGAAAAACGACAGCAACTATCAAGCAAGGAAAATCTGATAACATTCGCTGTCGTCATGCCGGCCTAACTATACCACGATTGAAGGTCTCTAGGGATAAGAACAACTGGTCTTCATAAACCGATTCCGAAACGCGACAGACCGAATCGAGTCACTATGACGGTCTTTTCACTTATGTAATGAGGTCACACCCAAGACACCTTACCAATTCAAAAATCTTATTAAATCGCAAGTATTTTTTTTTTTTATAATTTATAGGCGAACGCTTGACCTCAATCACACCTGGTGAAAGGTGAGTCCGATGATGAACCGCGTCCGCCCAACAAATGCCTATTCACTCTTCTTTTAAAGACTCCCAGGTCATAAGATCGCGGAAATATGGCCGCTGGTAGCATATTCCACTCCTTAGCTGTTCGCATGATGAATGTAGAAGCGAATCTTCTCGTGCGGATATAAGGAACATCCACCACATACGGATGGTATCCGACACGATGTCTTGTGGTTTTGTGGTGGAATGGGGCTGGTGGAATCAAAGAATTTAGTTCCTGAGAACACTCTCCACCGTGCAACCAACAATAATATAAATATATATATATATATAATACATGCGTCATAATTAAAAAAAAAGTAAAGTAAATGTTTGTTAAATTTATAAAAATAAAATCTCACTTGCTACTAAGCGAAGTATTCGCCGAACAAGCTTACATGTACTTCCTATATCACAGACTGATTATGACAAACGGAATATCACTTTTGAGGGAGCACACCTCATATACCTAGAGACCTTCAGTCGCGGTATATGTGGGCCGACATGACGATGTAGACTATCAATGGATTTTCATTCTTTGATAGTCGCTTTCGTTTTTGGACTACACTGTACTTACCATCTGGTACTCTGTAGTCACTATGTCGAGCCAGTGTAAAAAATTAATTAAAAAAAAACACCTCTACAACACGTTACCCTCCTGCATTAGAAACGCGAGCTCGTTTGGCATCTACAGAACTAAATTACTACAATATATTAAAGAGAAATACCAAGAAATATAGTTCTGTTTATGCCAAGTGAGCCCTAACTACTTTACTGTTCCAGTTGGATTAAAAAAAAATGTTCTCATGTAAGTTATTATGAGAATAAGCTCTGAGAACTGAATATTGTGTTTTGCAGTGGGTACTTGGTACGCGTGCGGGCCCAAGTGATGTGTCGCGACGAGGGCACCGGGGGATGGATGGCGCTGGGGGGCGGAGGCCTGGCCGACGTCATGGTGGGCAGGCGGCCCGCCCTACCGCTTAGGAATGGAGGTGAGACGTAACTGCTCAGTAGATCGATGTGACACAGCCAGCCTTGGATATTTTATGGAGCAATCTCGATCCCGAGCGCTAAATTCTAGGGGCAGTGAACGAGTTTATCACTCAGCGTACCCACTTAACAATATATCTAAAAAAATATAGGGCAAGCTCTCTATGAAAAAAATAGGCTGAATATTTATATAAGCATTTATTTTGACGTTTAAAAGTTAATTCTAAAGTCTCATAAGATATTTTCGATCATTGAATATGTAGGATGGATGTTATTGTGTGTAATATTATTATGTATGAAGTAGTAAATGCGTAGATCAGAGCGTATATGTGAGTGAAAGGAAGGAAGGATAGAAAGAGAGGAAAGATAAACTTTTTTTACTCGAGCGCTCGAAAAGATAAAGACGCAAAATTATCTTTAAAAAGTAAAATAAAGTAGTTTTTAAAAGTTTATTTGGTCTAAAGATCCCCAAAACTACAAATATTACTTTTCCAAAACCATCAGAAGAGCCCATTTTGTTTGTATTCACTATAATTTTAACGGCATCTGTTAAACCATTCTGGTTTTGAAAGCCTCACATATACTTATGATATCGGCAGGTGCGGATAAAGACAGCAGCGAGGTCTCATCCCCGTCAACCCCAGCGCACGAATACTACATCCACGGGAAACGCATCAGCGATAACATGGTCTGTATTCATTCTCCTTAAGCTGCGTGTCACCATTTTTATTTGTATCACAATTTATTAATATTTAATACATTATTTTATGTCTGTGGTTGGCGGTCTTCGTATAATGGACCGGTTTCCATGCGCGACAACGCGAATGGTTGTAGGTTTGAATCCCGGCACGTGCCTCTGGGTTTTAATCCTACATAAGACCATCCGGACCGCTGTGAAGGCAGCTCAAAAATGCCTATTCTATTATTCACCACTGTGAAGGCAGCGACTCCTATTCAAAAATGCCTATTCTATTATTTTTATGTAAAATGATTTTATATTTGTATAACTGTATATGTAGGGTTGTCCCGGTGAAGTGGCTATGCCGTCCGCAAGGCCCTGTCAAGATACCAGCGCTGCAGAGTCCAGTGCTCTGTAGTACAAGCTGAGACAGGGTCCTTATTGGCGGCGGCCTAGACTTTTTTATGTATTGTTTGGTTGGTTTTTTTTTATGTTTTTTGTCTTTTATGTGTGTTCTATTGTACAATGTAGTTACTTTTATATGGCTGCTGTTAATAAAACGTTTTCTTTCTTCTTTCTTTCTTTTCCTATTCACTAAAAATCCTCGGAGTGTTCCTCACATCACTAAAAGTCGGGCTAGGGGATCCATATTCCTCCCAAAAATCCGGCAAGTGAATAGCCTGTTAGGCTCCATCTTTTAGAAAAGTGGGTTTACAGAGCCCACCCCTCAAGGCCTCTCTATCAGGCGATGCGCAGGACACGTAGGCATCGCCTCCACCTCCTCCGAGCAGCAGCAGTCTCATGTTACCCTCACTTTATTTGTAACATTACCCTCTGTGGCGTTTCCGACGCTCATTTGGTCGGTTTTTTATATATACAACGTGTATTCTATTTAGGTATAAACCTCAGACACATCAACTTAACTTGCATTTTCTATAAATGTATTAAATAAATTAATCAAACGTAACTTTTAGCTATACCAGGCTTGGTTTTTCGTAAATAATTTCATGGTAGCTTAAGTTTGTTACAATGAGAATGCGAACTTAACGTGTAGGACTTATGGTTCAATTTAATTTGGCATAAGCAATGTAAATTAAAAAAGAAATACCTATTAATGAAAAATATTACCTATATTAGAAATAGCTGAAATGAATTTAGCTAACGATTCCAAATAAACAAGTTTCTGGAACTTAATTACATTTCATGTTGTGTGTATTAAACACCCTCGGCATGTAAAGACGATTTTAGAAACCCTCAGAATAAGGTGGTTTATATTACGAATAAATTTTCGCAAATATTCCTGCTTGGGTCCAAGCAGGTGGGGCTTATTTAGTCTCTAAAAAATAACAAAATTTATTAAAAATCGATGGTATTAAAATATAATATCTACTTAGTGGGCGTTATCCTATATTGAAGAGTTCAAGTGAAATTGTTTTCTTGCAACCTTAAAATAGCTTTTAGTGCTGGGCCGAGTTTTCGGACGCACCTTCGACTTTAGACTGTTTTTAAAAAGACAAGAAAAGTCATTTATCTGACACATAACATAACCCAGAAGGATATGTTAATAAAGATAGAAAACAAAAAAAAAACAAATACCCTGTGATGTGAAGATGCTCTAAAGGGAACTCAGCTCAGCAAATGCCAGGTGACCAGCTAAGCTACCCAGCGCTGATTTTCAGCTGACACTTGTGTCATGTCAACGCGCGGAAAACGGAATAATATAGTATAGATACATAGCTATAGAGCAGTGGCGTACATCCTATATAAAGCATTATCTTCTTATAATTGGATGTGTAATAAATATATTGACTTAAAATCTGGTGTCTACCAAATTAGCAGTCTGCGAGTTCAAATTAAATCAAATTTTATGTTAAATGTCCAAGTATAACGAGATAATGCTTTTTATGCTGCTTTAGAGATACATAAGTTGTAAGTTGGATCAACTGGTCACGTAGCATTTGCTAAGCTGACATCCCTTCGGCGCATCATCACACCACATAATATATGCTTTTGTTGTGTGCCAAATAAATACTTTTTCTTTATTTTTTATATACGTAGACATAAACCTTATATTTAAGTTTTAAAAATAATTATATTATTATCAATTGTTGCTGTGGTTGCCTAGTTGATAAGGGACCGGTT
This sequence comes from Automeris io, assembly GCA_036320925.1. Classification (NCBI taxonomy): domain Eukaryota; kingdom Metazoa; phylum Arthropoda; class Insecta; order Lepidoptera; family Saturniidae; genus Automeris; species Automeris io. Next base: position 8,486,368 of record JAUDJH010000023.1, on the reverse strand, counting down.
TCCATGCCCGGCAACGTGAATGGTCGCAGGTTCGCATCCCGGTACGTTGAGTTTTTTCACATGACGTACGGATTAGGCATCACATGCTCACCGGTTAAGGAAAACATTGCGAGGAAACCCACATGATATCTGATAGAAATGTTATGTGTACTGGTGCTGTGTGAACGGGGATCAGCTGCGCTACTGGTCACGTTGGGCAAATGAGCGCAAAATGGATACAACCACTAACGAATCTCTGCTCATCTCGTAAGGGATATAGCGTGACGACATGTTATTATTATATCCTTTTAGTTTAGAACAGAATTATTTAGGATTTTAAAACCTTCCGCTTCAGGTTTCACCGGATATTGATCTATAATCGTATACATATTAAAAGTAATTTAGAAATCACAATTATATCAAATAGTCTTAGTTCGACGTTTGCTAGAGAAACCTTAGGTCTTATCTGAAATTTAGATATTTTTAAAGGGCTTACTGAATGTCGTTTTTTTTTACCGAAGGTGACCGAAGTGAAGCCCTTGATCGACACTAATATCTAGCTTTACAGAGAACGCATTTATTTATAGTTAAGTGGGCGTTATATTATTGCTGCCGTAGACCAAACTGCGGGCTTAAAATCTATTTATAGTTTAAATATAATTTTGTTATTTCGTTTTTATTTTATTATCTTTTCTTTACTTGCAAGTAAGCCTATGAAGAAAGTTGTCAACATTTTAAAATTATAAATCCTTTAAGACATTTTTTTTGAGTTGGCATTGTGATATTATGCATGATGTTAAGCAAAGTAAAGAAAAACAATCGATAGTCCCAGTGATCATGCCGGCCTGCACAAATACCTAAACGAATGTTTGTCAATTTCCAGATTGTCCTCGAATGCACGATAAAGAAGGACTTCCAGTACAACAAGGTGATGCCGACCTTCCACCACTGGGTGACGGACGAGAAGCGCTTCGGGCTGACCTTCCAGACGGCCGCAGACGCGAGGGCCTTCGATAAGGGAGTCAGGACAGCGGTTGAGGAGTTGCTGGACGGTAAGCCGGCTAATAAGTTGGTCATCGCTCATTTACTTCTAAAGTTCCCAATCTCTGGGCTGGGCCTGCAAAATCTACATTCTTTCAGATGATAGGGTATAAAGAGCCCACCTCTCCAAACCTATCTTATAGGCAGCGCGCAGTGTCCGGCAGCAGCAGCAGGCTCCCTCAAGTCTACTGCCTTGCTGCAAAAATAATCTACTGCGTGACTCTTCCTTTGGTATTCGCATGACGCTTGCTTCCCTTGATATCATAGTCACAACTACGGTATCTCTTCTCTTTTAACCTTCAGCCACCCTATGCCGAATGAAGGTGTCTTCCAATCGTTTGCACTCTTGGCGTTCTTATGCCTTGGTCAACCAGTTTCTCCTAGCCACTTACATCAGATCCTTTGGTCGACTATCTTCTCATATTTGTACGACAGGTTCGCAACCTCGCCTCGAGAATTTTCCTGACCTACAATCGGGTCTACCACATATATGGCTCGCCTGCCTCAATTTTCTAACAGCTATAATACTAGAACAGTTTCGCGTGAAGCCGGTGACAGTGGCTCGCTCCGAACTCCTCAGAATCATGGCTGATCCAGCTCAGCAAATAGTATATGATCTTGGAACATATGCCAGCCTAGCGCTAGTCGCACTCACGAACCAAGGGTTGTTTCTATAATAATGGTGTAAGTTGCATAATTTTTTTTGGTGACGTAAATGTAATATTAATATCAACTTGACAACTACACGCGATCTTTAGAAATGGGTACTGAGAACCAGGCAGGCAACGTAGTATAAAGGTTCCTTTTTCCATGTTGAAGTACGGAACCCTAAAAAACATTACAAAAGAATAGATTAGACATTAGCGTTAATAAGAGTAAAAGACATGAGCGATAATCCCTCCAAAAATCAAACGAAAATGGAATTAAATCCTCTTTGCGCTTTATGTCGTGCTCAACCTGACCAGTAGCGCAGCTGATCGCCGTTCTCACGGTACTGGCACACGTGACATTTCTATTAGACGCTATGCAGGTTTCCTCACGATGTTTTCCTTCAACGGTGAGCATATGACGGCTTAATCCGTACTTGGTCTGGAACTATCCAGAGGTATGTGCCGGGATACGAACCTATGACCACTCGTGTTGCCACGCTTGGATACGGATGGCTTATCTTTAAACGTTTATAACTTTTTTCCACCGCTGCTGAGCCTCATGCGGTCTTCATCATCTTTAATTAGAAGATCTGAGCTTTTTAATCAAATAGATTTTGTTTCCTAACACTCTAAGGCATAGTCCCATATAATGTCCGATCGTGTCTGTTGTATATTGATTTGTGATGATGCGCCAAAGTTAACTCAGCATATCATCGTCATCAACCCGTATCCGTCTTCTGCTGGTCATAGGCCTCTCCCAAGGTTCGCCAATGAACCTGATCTTTGGCTTTTCTAATCCAACAATTGCCTGCCACTTTGCGCAAACCGCGCGCCACCTAGCCACAGAGCGTCTGACAGTACGTTTCCACTGAAGAACACGTCTACATCAGATGATACCAGTTCTTCGGCAAATATGACCAGCCCACTGCCACTTTAGCTAATTCTCTGAGCTATGTCGACAACTTTAGTTCTCTGAGGAACTCGGCATATATATGTATATATATACAGTGTAAACTCCATGTAACGTCACTCGATTTAACGACAAACTCCCTAAAGCGTCGATATCACTCGGCTTTGGTTTGTTTAGCTTGTTTCCCATATAATGATACACTCTATATAGCATTATACCCACTCTCAATAACAACAGCAATTCAATAATATAAAGTACTTTTTAAGTTAAGATGACTTTTTAAGTTGCCAAAATTAGTAAAAACTGCGCAGCTGTGTACGTTCTTTTGTCGGTTTATTATACTAGCCCGTAATAAACTCGACTGTCGGCATTACACATACCGAACTTTCTAAGAAATCCGTTCTTTTGTTTACAAATTGGGATTGCTTGCACGTGTTGACTGTTGTTAGTAGGGGTCATGGATTATCTATACGTTATCATATTCTTAGTTACTCACAAACTGTAAATATGGCAAGTAAGAGTTTAAAACTTTTTCTTTTTCTAATAAAGATTTTTCTTCTCTCCATTTAACGACAACTCTCTATAACGTCAAAATATGCACAGTCCCTTGAGGGTTGTTTATATAGAGTTTGCACTGTATATAACGTAGGTAACTGGGGGGAATGTGGGCGTTCTTCGTCTCCCAGCTCTTTAACCATCGTGTTTTCAGGAAATAAGGCTTTTCGGGACCGCGACGAAGTCGGACGTATGTTGGCTACACTTGTTTTCACTGCTGGGTCTGTCTCCGAATATTAATGCCGTTCACAGCTCCCCGTGAGCTTGTTTTTCCATCCATCACCTTGACAACCGTCCGCTGTCCGCCTCAGTGCTGCCACACATCTAACCGAAAACGCCCAAATCGATTTAGATTTGACGTTCCGTTTTCCAATCTCCGACATATACATATATTAGTACCTCGAAATAATAGCAAACAAAGTATGAATAATATGCATATAGATTACATACATTTTTAACTAATTTATCTAATGTGCTTTCTTTTGCTTCCCCTGTACCGTATACTGGATTCCTTAATGGTGAGTGGAAGAAAAAAAATGGCCTTTAATATACTCTTCAAAAATATTTAAGGGTCATTTGTGAATTTCGTAATTATGGGTCTTCTATTGAATATCAGGTATACTCATAGGAAAAATTATAGACATGTTATCTTGTGTGTCCATGAGCACTTTCTTGTTAATATTCCGTTTATAATGGCATTTTAAATGACTGAATCAAATTTTTTTTAAAGACACTTCATTTTAGTCTTTTTACAAGAACTTTAAGCATATTTAGCATTTTATCATGCCGTTTTTTTATTGAAATTTTAATTCAGTATCTTTTTTCCTTTAACTAAGTTTTTTTTCTTTTCTCACTTTGGCCTGACGCGTTTTGGAATCAGCTTGTGTATATCCAATAGCTCATATACCTAGAGACCTTCAGTCGTGGCATATGTGGGCCGACATGACGATGTAGACTATCAATGGATTTTTATCCTTTGATGGTCGCTTTCATTTTCGTACTACACTGTACTTACCATCAGTTGCATTATGGTCACTACGTCGAGCTAGTGTAAAAAAAAGTTGTATTTTTTCAGTAATATCCGTGTTAACTTATTATTTATGTGTTATTTTATCCGATTAAATTAAAAGCAAGTAAATACAGCATATTTCCAGTCTCCAAAACCCTCATACTTTTCTTTAGAAATGACATGGTGCCCTTATATTTATTTGCCGAGTATATATTCATAATTTTAGGTTTAATTTGTAACACAATTTTCCCCTCTGTGCATATGTAAAATTACGTTAGAGTGACTTCAGTAATGTAACAGTTCCATCGCAATATGTTTACGCCTGTATTTGTACATACGACAGAAGTTGTATCTATTTTTGACGAGTAGTGATGTTCATAGTGCTAACACTAGATATAAACACAAAATAGTGGTATCTAATCGGCTTAAAAAAGTTCATAGTACGAGTAAAAAGTACGTGGGGCTCGGTATTCGCATAGACAATGATGATGATGTCCTAGTCGGTTTCGGCCACGGCGACTGTTTCAACACCGGTTAAGAAAATCGAGGTCCAGTTTTCGGAAACAGTCAATTACGCAGGAGATATTTAAGTGCATAACTGGACGCACAGCCAGAAAAGCACTCTCTCGTCCGAACTCCCTCAGGCCCGATTGAAAGGAGAACCAGTACGATCGGGAGGGAGCAGGATGCAGGTTTGGTCGAGTTTTCCCTTCTCTAAACACCTGGTTGAATTGCGGTGTTCAAGAGATAACTTAGTCGCCTTTTACGACACCTAAGCAAGAATAGGGGGGTGCTATTCTATTCTGCCGGCAGCCACCACGGCAAATAGACAATACAATACCTAAAGACAGCTTACAATTATCTTCATTGAAATTTAAATAAACTATTGAAACTAAATTACTACAAAAGAAATATTATTCTATCAACGACTATTTGGATGATGAAAGCTCGTGGTCTTAATGTATAAAATGTTTGTCACAGGACATTCATTTCTTTGTGTATTACATATTTATACCTTATAATGTTGTGCAGAGCAACTACCAGAGTATCTTGCCGGCTCTTCTCGGTAGATTCTACTTTCCAAACTGGTGGCAAACATATAATTTTTTTTGACGATGAAAATTAAAAATGTTGAAAGTCTGCCTATTTGAATAAAGTAACGATTTCCGGGGGACGAGAATCCATTGTAAGCCGCCGTTGTACTACTGATCCACGTATATCACGACAAAAAACATATAGATGTATATAAGCTACTAGAAATAAGTCCGAAATAATTATATTATATTATTTTGATAGTTGGATAGTTGCTCTTGTGTATTGTGAACACGAGCCGGGTCGGGATATTGCTGTCTGCAGATCTCTAATGACACACACATCCGTCACACACATATCCCACAGTTACACAGTATATGTTCACGTATCCGTCAGGTCTGGGGGGTGCGTGGCCGTCTGCCGTTCACGCGCGATACCACTTTAATGCAGTCACCAAAGATGACGACGATGAAAACAACATATTCGAGGTACGTCATTAATACGGATCGATCGATTATCTTTTATTCTTGCTTTTCAAAGTGACTTCATTGTACCTGATAGAAAGGGCAGTGTAGTGTAAAAACCGCAACACCTACCAAGGGATAGAAATCAATTGAAAGTCGCCATCGTTATATCGGCCGACTTCTAGTACGACTGAAGGTCTCTAGATGATTAACTATATATACACAAACTAATCCCGAAACGTGACAGGCCGAATCAAGTCACTATGACGGTCTATAACGGTTTTTGGGCTTCAAAGCCGAGAACGAAGTCGCGGGTACAGCTAATATTTAATAAATCCCAAAATATAATTAGGTAATGTTTTTATGCGTCCTATGGGATGCACGTCAATGCGTTTATGGTTCCATAATTGCTAGAAAACTTATAGTAATTAATAACTTCGACTGTATTTCACTTGTGCCTTTAAATGACCCCAGTGCCTGAACCTGCCGGGCGAGTCCCGGCCGGGGGGTCACGGGGCCCTGGCGGGGGGTCACCGGCGGCGCCCCTCGCCCGGCGACATCACGCAGACTCCCATCCTGTCCGCGATCACGTTGCCGAACCATCCGCTCGCTGGTAACTATAACTGTGTTTATAATTTTAAAAACATGTACAGTGAAATTAAATGTATTTATTTCGCCACAAACTAACAAAAAACTAGAATTTTAAATGCAGTAACAGAAACAAAAGAAAAATACAGAAACATATAAACATGGCGAAAATAGGGCCTTCATCAGCTTAAATCCACAGAGGAAGTCTGCAGCGCTGATTTTCGTGAAGGGCGCCGATCGCGTTACATTTTATTAACACGTTCACGCCGGCGTGTACCACCGGTGGCTCGCACTTGATTGTGCCATCGGGGGGCGTGTACCGCTGGTGGCTCGCGCTAGACCGCCTCATCAAGCGGCGTGTACCACGGGTGTGTCGCATTCGATTGTGCTATTAGACACTGATAATTTAACGTACATATATAAAACCGTTTATTTTGAATAAAAGATATATTTAATAACGTATTATAAATATAACTTTGGCTCAATAACTTATAATATTATAAATGTAACTTAAAATCGATAAAATTAACAAAATAATTCAATATTATTTTATTTGTAACTTATTGATTTATTATTTTTTGTGTAATTTGTTGAACACCTTTTGATATTTTTACCGGCATAGATCTCTGATCAGGATATAAAAACAACACGAGTTACACAATTTGCAAAGTAAGCACTCAATGTACTACTGAAGAAACAAGAAGCGCGTGCAAGCCTGGACACGCGAAATTAGCGCGCCGCGCCGCCAGATGAAGGGCGACATAGATTTACGCGCCGCCGGGTGGGGCATCAAATGAAAAAATGCGCCGGCGGGAACGTGTTAAGCAATAAAAAACACAAGAAATAGCATAACGTATAGCTTAAATAATTTTAAGTATAAAGTATAATAATACGTTAAGGAAATAGCAATACACCCATTCAAAAATAAATAATAATAAAATAAACTATTACATACAATAAACAAATCGACTACAAAATGTATTAGTGATACTATAGCAAAAATATATGTATACCTAAAACAAGAGCAAAAGTATAAGAGAAAATAAATGAAATAGACAATATAAATATGGATCTGAGTGCAAGTAAGCGCCGAAGCCGATCGAGACTTGCCCGCACAGACCAAATGAAAAGAGTTCTGATGGAGAGCAATGTAATATGTACGCGGAGCCAGCGAGAGTGCATGATAGAGATAATGACTGTTAAGAAAGCGGAAGAATTTTACAACAATGGAGTGAAGTGGCGTTCCATTTTATCAACTAACCTCAATAGGGATTCGGCGGGACGATAGATAGATAGTTTTTTTTTAATGACCACTTTAGGCATTTGTAAAGCAAGAAATCGTATGCTTCGCTAGTGCGACCTGTCTGAATTCACACCCGTTTTGAATAATGTGTTGTGGAAGGATTGATTTATTATTTAGTGCTAATTTTACTTTAATCGGTTTCGAAATAAATTATAAGAAACAATCGACTGCATCTATATCATTTATACAAAGATTTTAGCCTGAAATGATTATTATCGTAATAAACTACTTTCACGCGAACCAAGTCGCGGGCACAGCTAATTAAATATAATTTGTAATGCTTGAGTAAAGTCTAAGCAAAGAAAACGTTTCGTCCATAAATCCCGACCTATACCTTGTTCATTTTACGAAGTACCTTAATAACAATCGTTTGAACGTCATTTTTTAATATTAACTATAAATAGTGAAAACAAATATTTCTCGAATTAAGTACTAAAACACCATTTAAATAAACTAGAATCGACATAAAACATTGACCCTCTTCCTTGCATAAAAGAACATTCTTTAACTCCTACTGCAACCGAGTTATTGCGCCGTGGAATGGTATTCCGGCGAGCGTGTTCCCAATCTCATATGATATTGACTCTTTCAACAAAGCGTGAAGATATTTATGCAGGCCGGCATGACAACTGCGACCATCGATTCAACTATCGATTGTTTTCTTAATTGTTGATAGTTGTAATCGTTTTTTGGATTACACCATGCTTACCATCAGGCGGAGTGTGGTTACTATATAGAGTCAAGATAAAAAAAAATGTTTCACAGATAACAATCTAACCTATTTTTCCTATCATGGCGGACTTTATAAATGAAAAGAAATTTGATCGGTGGCCATTTTGAAGCGCTCTTTTTTCATCGTAAAGCGGGCTGCACACGTTCAATTTTAAACTGCACGTTCCAGAATCGCTGAAACAGTTCGAGGCGCAGTACGAGGACAGGAGCAGCGCTGATGATGACCAGGATCGGCCGCGTTACGTGCACCTCTCAGCGGTAAGTCTGACGTCAGATTACTTTAAAATTTATTCGCCGGAACACGCTTTGAGTACACTGCACCAGAATACCAATATACTACTTTGTTTTCGGTCAGTTACGTCAGTCAATCACCTTTCTATATCACGTCAACAAGATCAACGGGGGTCATTACCCTTTTAGCGTCCTGACTAGCATGATCCTTTGCTTTCCTTTTTATCTGTGTTCACGAGCTACGCACGCTCCCAGTGTTGCGATATGAGGTTACAATAACTTTTTATTCAATTTGAATTTTATGGCTCTATAACTAAAAAGGATAACGTAAATACAATATAATATCGATACCGAGTAACGCGTTTATGAATCGGACAGGGTTTTCATAACATACTGTATAATGTTCATACCATAGTCGAATGTGGTAGTGCGTTTTTTGCGATTGAAATAAATATCTTAATTGCAGGTACACGAGTACACATACCCTCAAGTGGGTCCGGGCGGCGTTATTAGTTCAGAGAAGTCATCGCCTAACACCAAAGCGCCGCTGATGAAGCGAGATTCAGGTCGGTATAGTATCTATACGTCAACCGAACTACTCAGTCCCCGTTCCTCGTGTGGGGTGCGGGGGGGGGGGGGTAAGGAACTAAGCTTAGGCATCGCTGAGTTCTTAAGAAAGCTGGCTTTGCCTTCTCGTTAGCACTTGGCAGACTGGATGAGGAATACCCAGGAGGTTTTAGCCGGTAAGAGTCCCACACCGGAACGGTAGCCCGGATCCCTGTCCTGATTAGTGATTAAAAATGCCCGGGAATTTTCCCAAAGTGCCCAAAACTTCCGAGAACATTTCGTAAATTCCCAGGAATATTCCTAAGGAAGTTTTCGGGCACTTTGGGTAAATTCCCGGGCATTTTCATCACTAGTGCTGATGGTACATGAGGATCCCCCCCCACCCCCCCCCCCCCCCCCCACCCCGGGCTATAAAAAGAATGTGTGTAACTTGTATATCTTTGCCAAGTACTCGTGGTACGAGCTGAAGCTTAGTTTGAGGTTACGTTGATGTGTGTATTTGTCCGCAAATATAATTTAATTTTGTCCCAGGTTCGATAAAGAAGAGCGGATACAGCGCGCCTCCGCCCCTGCCAGAAAAGAAGGCTCCTGAAGCGTTCCAGGCGAGACTCAAATGCAGGTCATTATCACTAGTCTAGTTATAATGCGTGTTTTTGGTTGAGATTTATAAACGTTACTTTGACTTTGACAAAACACTGAATATACAAAAGAAATTTGAGCATAGAGTAAGTTTTCACAGAGTCAAGGCGAAGTTGAGAAAATCGGTAACTTACCATATACCAAAATATCAATTAAAAAACGTGTAATATTTGTTAAGTAAAGTGTAAGCAAAAAAAAACACATTTTAAACTTTCACATTTTGTACTCATTATAAATATTGTAATGGGTCTTAGGCGCGAATTAATTTACTTTTAATTAAGGCTCGATGATTCGACCTAGTTACACGCAATCACTCTAATCAATCTCGTTAATTATAAAAAACAAAAGAGGGTAGAGAAAGTAACTTCTTGCTCCCGACAAATTCCGCCGCGCCAGCAAAGTTTTCCCAAAAAAATACAAATATAATAATGTCCATAAAACAATAAAAGGATACTAAGTAATTGTATAAATAATTATTTTTATACTGGCTCGACAAAGTGATTGATTTGCAGCTGATTTAAATTATAGTGTAATCCAATAATGACAAGTACTGCCGAGACTCATCTTCACCTTCCACCAGGTGTGATTGAGGTCAAGCGTCCTGTAAATTATATTTAAAGATATTGCTTTAAATTTAATTTCTATCTTGTCTGATGACTGATTTGTGAATTAAATGAAAAGGTATTTGAGCAGTATAGGGTAAATGGTTTTTTTTTTATGTCTTATAGGCGAACGCTTGACCTCAATCACACCTGGTGGAAGATGAAGATGAGTCCGATGATGAACCGCGTCCGCCTAACAAATGCCTATTCACTCTTCTTTTAAAGACTCCCAGGTCATAAGATCGCGGAAATATAGCCGCTGGAAGCATATTTCACTCCTTAGCCGTTCGCATGATGAACGTAGAAGCGAATCTTCTCGTGCGGATATAAGGAACGTCCACCACATACGGATGGTATCCGACACGATGTCTTGTGGCTTTGTGGTGGAATGGGGCTTGTGGAATCAAAGAATGCAGTTCCTGAGAACACTCTCCACCGTGCAACCGGTAAAAGACCGCGAGGCAGGCAACTCTACGTCGATGCTCGATGCTCTGCGTTTTAATATTTGTCAAAGAGTCGTCGTGGTATTGTTGGCACGGGAACGCTTGCAGGCACTGCCACGAGTGGTACCTGGAGAGCGCCAACCGGGCGGGCGCGTGCGAGTTCGCGCCTGACTGCTTCCGGTCCTGCGTCGACTGCGTCTCCTGCATCAAATGCGCGCAGGTACCGCGGCGCCAGCGCCACCACCACTACCACCGCAACAACTCCTGTCTTATAATATACCACGCTATGTCACTCACAGGGTCAGCGGAGATACATTAGTGCCTGTATCCACTTTGTGCTTATATGTCGCGCCCAACGTGACCAGTAGCGCAGTTCTCACAGCACTAGTAGACATGGCGTTTCTATTAGAAGCCATGCAGGTTTCCTCACGATGGTTTCCTTCATCGGTGAGCATTGGTGAAATCCGTACACTATCTATCAAAACTCAGAGATACGTCCTAAGATTCATATCTTAGGACGTAGCCTACGATGACTTGCGTCGGTGTGTGTGGATACATATCACAACAGCGATTATAACGAAGTAAATTATAACCAGTACGCTTAGGGACAATAATGAATGAGTAACAAATAGTTATGAAGTAGGTATTTTACATGTTCTTAGCCGGGACACAGATCGAAGGGACCAAAAGGCAATATCTGCTTACCTGAACTTACGTATAAGGAACTATAAATAGAGAATTGTGCCCAACACGCACTGCCTGCACACTCTGCTCACTTTCTTTCTCTCTCGCTGTTTACAGAGCAATTATCATTTATTCATTAATTTTCCCTTACGATTTCTTAGGTATTTTTAATTTATTTTTTTGACAGAAATATACATTAATATTATAAACAGTAAATAATACTCAAAAGAGATTCATAATCTAGCAAAGTATTAAAAAAAAATTCAAAACAAAAATCAAGTTAAAAGAAACAAAATAATAAAAGTAAACTTACCAATAATAGGAAACATTTATACCTATATAATCAAATACAACAAAGAAAAATGTAATTCAAACAATCATTGTTTTTCTTACCATTTATCTAAAAAACGCAAATGCACAGGACCATTTGCCGATATCACAAAACCGTCTATTATACATAACGCAGGCGCAAAAAAAATTTCGTATTATGAACATAATTTGACCTTATGAACACTTGAAACAGCGAAAAATCTCTTGCATTAAAATGCGGACACCTGAAACCTATTTGGCTTAGTAAATAGGACGAGTCTACGAGACCACTAATAATTTGAAAAAAAAAGTCGATCCCTGTCAGTTATACGCCTATTATTACATAGCCGTGGTGGCTGCCGGCAGAATAGAATAGCACCCCCCTCTTCTTGCTGAGGTGTCGTAAAAGGCAACTAAGGCATCTCTTGAACACCGCAATTCAACCAGGTATTTAGAGAAGGGAAAACTCGACCAAACCTGCATCCCGCTCCCTCCCGATCGTACTGGTTCTCCTGTCCATCGGGCCTGAGGGAGCTCGGACGAGAGAGTGCTATTCTGGCAGCGCGTCCAGTTATGCACTTAAATATCTCCTGCGCAATTGACTGTTTCCGAAAACTGGACCTCGAATTTCTTAACTGGTGTTGAAACAGTCGCTGTGGCCGAAACCGGCTAGGACATCATCATTACATCTTAATATATATAAATCTCCTGTCACGATGTTTGTCCGCGATGGACTCCTAAACTACTAAACCGATTTTAATGAAATTTACACACCACGTGAAGTTTGATCTAATTTAAAAGATAGGATAGTTTTCATCTCAATTCATAGTCACAATATTATTTTATTGCAAATTATTTGTTTATTATTTAGCAGTCATCATTTACAGTTAGCTCCAACCGATTCTAAAAGATGGCGCTATCCGTTGACTGGGTTGAGTAATTATTCAAAACCCAGTCACAGCAAAGCGTGGCTGGTCTGCTATAATTTATATGGCAGAACAACGTTTGCCGAGTCAGCTAGTAGGTATATAGTTATTTATATTTTCAATAGCTGCAAGTTACAAATGGTTGTATCCTGTAATATCTCCTTGTATGAAATAACCGCTTGTGTTGTATTCGACAGTGTATGGTATACCACTGCATGTCGGACGCGGAGGGCGAGCTGGCGGCCCAGCCCTGCGCCTGCGAGCCGCCCGGCCACGACTGCGCCAAACGGTAACCACTTACGCTCATACGATCCTGTCGCCAGTATAGAACAATACCTGTTTTTATACATTACTAGCTGACCTGCTGGATAATTTAGAGCTTAAATCGTTTCGAAGTTGGCAGGGCATTGTGGCGTGCTCTGTCTAAATACAACGAGCAGTATCGGGAAGCGTATCATCTTCCCCCGAGTTTGTGCCCATCGGGCGCGGCGCGGCGGGGCTGTGGCGAATTGATTACAGGTCGCACAGTCCCCGCCAATGCGCAGAAGTAGTCACCTTGGGGTTTTTAGTCGGTACAATTCCGACACACCTCGGTCGCGCAACCCCCCTGTGCGGCTGAGACGGCCCTATGAGGATTTTCCCCAAGTAAAAAAAAAAGAAAAAAAAAGAGCTTAAATCGTTTGAGTGCGGCGAAGGTCTTCACCTCTCACATGCCAAAATGCGGAGGTGTGCGAAAGCGCTTCTGTTGTACCGAGAATAACACACACACACACACACTTCTGTTGGTTAGCACAATGCTTGCATCTGTTCAGAGCAGTTGTGTTAATTTCAATTGAAGTCTTTATTATTTTCACTAGATAGTGGTTTTTAACAATATAAGAATAAAAATAAAATACAGTAGTAAGTAGTAATGGAGTAGGACTGTAGACTGTGGATTGTAATAAGTGAGAATAAAAAATATTTTTATAGATCAAAAAAATAATTGTTAAATAATAATTAATGATAATTATACTCGTAACTATTATTGTTTAAAAAAAAAATACTACGCGTTTCATTCCGCACTTTTAGGATTTATATAAAAAAATTCTTCAACACTCAAACGGTTAATAAAAGCATCCTGAATATTGAGGGAGCGTGGTACATATGTACAAAAACCGTCATAGTAACTAGCTTCGGGATCAGCTTGTGCACGTCCAGTAACTCGTACGTACCTAGAGACCTTCAGTCGTGGTATATGTGGGCCGACATGACGATGTAGACTATCAGTGGATTTTCATCCTTTACTAGTCGCTGTCGTTTTTGGACTACACTGTACAGGCGCAATGTATTCGCTTTAACAAATCTGTTTTTTTTTTCAATATATCATATCTTTTATATGTTTAAGAGCCACAATGTTACAGACTGACGCTCAAATATACAGATAAACACGTGTAACTTAGAAAACTCTCTCTTTGAATCATGAGTTAAAATGTACCAGTAAATTGTATGTATGTCTATGTATACAGATATAGATGGGCAAAATGTAATCAGATTAATGAAAATTATTTTACGTTTTTTACCATTAATATGACTGCATTTTGCTCATTTATATTTTAAACACTACAAAATCCCAGATTGTATACACATTTATAATTTCTAAAGGTTTAAATGGATTTAATCATGATTACAGAGCAAGAAAACTAAAATTACGACTACATTTTGTAATCGTTCATCATTAATCAGATTATATTTTGCCCATCTCTGTATACAGATGGGGCGGCGTGGCTCTGCTGAGCCTCGTGGTGCCGTGTCTCTGCTGCTACGTGCCTCTGCGGTGCGCGCACAGGGCGGCGCGCGCGGCCAGCCTGGCGGGCGGCGAGCACGCGCCCCTTCGCCACTAGTGCCGGAAGCGCGGCGCTCGCCAGCAGGACAGCTGGCAGGGAAACTCCTACCAGGCCCTCAGAAATGTGCTGCAAAGTCATTCGTCAAATATCGACCATCTGTCATTGAGTTTTAATTATCTCAAGAGTCGATAGAACAAGAGGGTGTATTGAGGAATTTGGCAGCAAGACGGCGAACACACGCACTTGCGCTGCTAGTGCAAATGGCATTAATAGTATGCTGAACAGTACTAAACCCGTAGAACTTTCTCTTAAAATTTTTTTTGGAATATCGACTTTTTTGCCGTCAAAGGAGTCGATAAGAAGATAATAGCACGAGTTGCAAACGCTAGTATCGACCAGTATCGACTTTCTTTAATCGCTTTCGCCTAATTTAAAATTATGATATATCGATAAATTGCCAGCTAGTCGATTAACAAGCGTTATTGAGTTGCTACCACGCCATAACACATTTACTAGACCAGCAAAATTGCGTTGCATAGTCATTTGCAAACTATCGATCTTTTATTGGAAATTATATTCATTTATTGGGTTGTTAAGGCGATATTATATCTACTATCGCCACGACGAAATTGTAAATATAATTATGATAGTTATTTTCTAAGTGTTTTCAAGTCTTTATCGTTGATTTTATTCCTTCGAGTCGATAAAGTTGCGACATATCATGTACCGACGCGACGAAACTATCGACTATTTGGAATGTTACAGATTGTGGCGTGTTATTTTCGAAAGACGATCAGAAAACAAACTTTTTCGATATATTGATAAAACGGTTATAAAAATCGATAATGGCAAAATAGTGTTCAACGATGAAGCAGCAAGTCTACGAGGTTGTAACAAAAACACGATATCGATTTTTTGTTTTCAATAATTTTGTATTATGGTTCCAGTTATTATTAATTTTTGTTGTATTATTTATCTTACAAATCAGGGGCTGTCGACATTGACATAACAATTACAATATAAATGTAATTTAAAAAAAACTCGGGAAATTATATCTTATTTTCGAATATTTTTATATACATATTTTGTATTTTATTAAATAGCAGTATTTTTTTTTAATATTTCGCTTTGTTATAAACTGTGCAAGTATTGTTTCCTTAACTTTCCAAACTAGTTTAAAATTGTAATAAAATTAAGCGAATATATTAATATCCTGTGTCATAAAATATTTACAGCAGTTAATACTAAAATAGTCAACAAAAAATATGTTTTTAAATATGTTTCTCGATTTTAAAATTGTTAATTTTTAACGTATTATTACCGATTCGATATCGTGTTTTTTAGATCGGTAACGTCGTGAACGTAACGAACCGATTTTCAGTATTTTTTAAACTCCTTCCATATCTATATTTAAAATTAATCTATAAGTTTTAATTTAGTTAATGATTTTTACTTTTAATATGTCTTTGATAAATATTTATACGTACCTGTTTAAAGTTTATTGATGTTTCGATATAACGATGGTGACTCTTGATAGATGTGCTATTAAAATAATCAGTGCTGTTCTGAAACTGTACAATGGATTATCGATAACAGTACACTCCGTTTTGCTGCGTTGTTTGATGAATAGTTAAGTAGCAACAAATTAAATATTGTTTTTCGTTTCATCAAGTATATTTACCCAAAAAATTAGTGCATTTTTATTTAAAAAAAAGTAGGTATAATACGTCAGTTATGTTATAATTTTTTTTAGCTTTTACTATTTATTGAACAACGCCGTTCAAGTCGATAAAATCTATCATTTTAGCTTATTAAGACGTCATCGCTAATCGATAATTTCTTATATTGACGTGAAAGAACAACTGTTTAAATGTGACGATAGAAATGAAACTTTAAATGTACTCTTTGTCCTATTCCATCCTTTTTTCACTCTAGTCCATTGCTTATTTTCTGTCCCTTTCGCGTCAAATCCAGGAACTCGTGAACCTAGAAATCTTCAGTCATGATATATGTGGACTGACATGATGATAGCGACTGTCAAATGATTATCGTTCTTTGATAGTCTTGTCGTTTTTGGACTACACTATACTTACTATCAGTTGCACTGTAGTCACTTTGATAAATCGGTGTAAAAAAATCTCTTACATAAAAAATGTTGCTTGAAAGGTGTTAAAATATTACTCTCAACATGTTTAAATCATGTTTCATTAATTAAATAGCTATCGTGATTCTTCTATCGATTCATATGTAAATCCCTACTAATGTAAATGTAAATCGACCAATACAGTCCATTGACTGGTAAAAAAAACTGACTAGTCAAATGACTGCGGGAGATATGAAGTATTAACTTATCTGGTGAATATTATCAAAAGTTACTAACTAGTAAATGCTAATTTTAGTCTTAAGAATTCTTAACAACTTTGTACAAGCTAACTCTGAATTGATCTTGAGATAAAGCTTGGTTTATATAAAGTGCGGGCTTAAAGTATTTTTAAATTAATTGATTATTTTTATACCAGTTTCGCCCCACTGCAGGGCAAAAGCCTCCCTTTCCTATACGAGTATATTTATGGAATCCATGGAAAGTGGGCTGGGCGATTGAACCCATCACGCTAGTGCGGTGGGTTGGCGGGTGTGCACTTTGCGCAGCGGAGGCAACTGTAGCAGCAATCCGCGTGCAGGCCGGCATGCTGTATACCTTAGTCAACTCTTGTGACACCTCAGTATGATGAAGAGGAAGTCATTATCATTTATTCTGCGAATAAACCCCACGGCTCAATTAATATCACAAGATTTTATTTCTCTAAATTTCGTCATTGCAAATATACAAATAATTGCACGAATTGGTGTTATACTAAGATTGGAACCAGATTTAAGTTTAAACTAGAGTTATAATAGCAATCGATGTATTTGTGTTTCTGATATTATGAAAGCCTATGCAGAGGGTAGTGAAATAAAATTAGTAACATATAAAATGTTTCTTTTTTTAATAAATGTAGAAATTGTCGATTCGCGTCAAGTTTATATGTAATGCCAATGATGCTATTTATATTATGCGTTCCAACTAAGGATAAACTTTAATTTATCTGAATTCTAATTAACCCATATATCATTATTGTACTAGCAAAACGCTTTTTTTTATTTCATCATTTTTTTTTCAACAATAGATTAAATCAATAGTTACTTTCGAAATATACTAGAATTTTCATGTGAAAAAAAAATTGAATTAACGTGTTTTAAAAAAAAATGTTGATTTAAAAAATTTTAACATTAATTCCTTATTCTTTATTAATAAATATTTTGGTTGTTTTTATACTCTTTAGTTGTAACGTATGTCGTAATATTACGATGGCTAACATTTTTATTTTGTAAGTTTTTTTTAAATCTTAAGTATTCGCGAATATTTAATTCGTTACTAACATAACTTTGTACTGTCATCTAATCAAAAGATTTTTAAAATAAATATTAATAATTATAATTAATTAACTAGGTTGGTAATCATTTTGAGGGAAAAAAGGACTTTTTATCATATCAGCTATCGGGTGGGATCGAGTAGTTTTTTTAAGTGTGACTACAGAGTTTAGTAACGAAAGTGACTGTCGATGGGTTCTATTATCGCGACGGTGGTGGCCGTCGTTAGACTGTTTGTAAGTACAGTCATAAGAGTGAACAGTGCTGGACCAGTATCGATATTTTTGCGATGCCTATAGCTGATACGTTAAATTAGTGATTATTTTACGGGTATTAAACTATGAATATCTGTTACGGTATATATTGGCTTCCCTTGAGGAGTTGTGTAAGTTTTTCATAAATCAATGTGTAAATTTTTTTAAATATAAATTAATATTATCGTAATGTCACTTAATTCTATTTAAACGTCGGCTTTTTAATAAAACCAAGTTTATCGTATGTACAAATTTGGACCGGCTTTAAACTATCTCTGATAGTTTATCTCTTATTGTAACAAAGTTTAAGCGTGTACTAAAGTTAAACTCGGTTTTATAAAACGTCTGACAGATAGTTATTCAACTTGGAATGTATATATGTTAACAATTTCAAGATTGTTAAACGATCCGTTTGTTTATTAGTGTTACGAATGTCTCGATTTTATAAATAATAATAAATATAATGTATGTTGAAGAATCGATGTGAAAATTATTTGTCGATAGAATGATAAGTATTCTTTTTTTTTTCTATCTAAGTCTACGTTCGATGCTAATTTTCTAGTCTATGGACGTGTGTTTTTGTCTATGTCTCGGAATAAGAGTTAAAAAAGTTTGAAATTTAATTTTTTTGATGCATGCATAACGCTTAGTCGATATATCGTTCGTATACCGAGACATTAGATTTGTTTTATCGATTTTTTTTTTAATTATTTTCATATTCCAGCTAAGTGTCGATCGAAATCTTCTCACGTCACTAGAACGAGACCGCTCACATAGCTACAAAGGAGATGTCAAATAAAGTAAAAAAAAAACAATGGCAAGAAATCAAAATTCTCTTAATGATTGTAAGAAAGGGCTCACTTATGATAATTACGGACAATTTTGCATTTCGCGTTTCGCTGGGACGAATCGATTATTCGCCTCATCGAAAAGACAGGATCGATTCTCATATAAACTATCGATGATCGTGGTTTTGAGATCGCGCGTTATCGACTATACAGAATGTGTGAGAAAATACCCGTTGTGTGTATTTTTTAATACATCCTGTGAATGGAAAATATTTAAGTACAGATAATAAATTTAATTGGAAATTGTGACCGATTTCGTTCTAAAAAGACCGAAGGGGATTTCGATAAATTGTTACTCCGCATAAAGTTTTTTAAATATAAAAACGTTGTTTATTGTTTTCATTATATTTACGACGGTGAAGATTATCAGCTATTATAAGTCTGGTTTTAATGTGACAGAGGTAAAACTCAGTTATTATGAAAGATATTTTATATAATAAATAAACTAATTTTGGTAATAACTTTTGTCATTGTTTAATAAACCTATGCTTAAATTAAAACCTGTATTATAATAAAGATGTGTGTGTGTACAATGTTTTAAAACTCTGTTAAACTTGAGTTTATCGTTAGTAACTAAAATATGAAGAGACTTCGGTATGTAAAGTAGTGACTTTGAAAATTTTAATTCTGTGTTTATAGTGTTTCACGTAAAACGTATTGCGAGTGAAGGACCGCTGTGGAATGGACAATGATAATATTGTGTCGGACTATGTGCGTAGGATTGCAGTTTCGTGAAGATCGTTTTTAATAATAAATGTATGAAGATACGAAATAAATTTAATTAAATTCATTCTCCTAGTTTTATTTGATCAACTTGTTTAGAATTCTGCCTGTTAAAGGGTGCGGTAAATATTTGAAGAGCCGGTCAAGTGTGAGTCAAACTATTATTGGGAATTCTGTATAAGTTTTTTTGTTTTTAATATTGACACTAGTTAATTACAGCTACAGCGCAAGTTGAGCCCAGATTCAAGGATATTGCTAATTCCACAACCGATTAACAAAAATATAGACGTGTCGATAAAATACACCAAAACAAGTAGGGCTATTACAAATAAGCGTTCAACATTCGACAAATAATAAATAAATAAACGACTGAACTCCATCGGTGTAAACAATTATAGAAATAGTTTTGCTGAATATTTTCTTTTTTTTAATGACAGTTAAAACTACGGTATAGGAAACCAAACTTATCCAGACGCCCAGGGAGCGAGAAGCCTTGTTGAGCTTATCTCTCTGGGAAAGGTAAGTGTAAAGAGCCCACCCATTCAAAATCTCTCGCTCAGGTGGCGCGTCGCCTCCTCATCCGGGCAGGAGATTTCCTCAAGTCCACTGCCCGGCTAGTTATCGACTGCATTAACATTGCGCTCTGACTAACAATTCACGGTTATTTCATTCATTTGTAAATAACAAATACAAGAATAAAAATAAATTAATTTTATTTGAATAAAATGTCAATATATTTACATGTTGTATTGAAAGCTTGCAGGTACAACAATCTAAAGCTATCAGGATCGAAGTGATCCAATAGTAACTTATCAATTAGAACTTTACTTAAGTAATAACAAATAAACCGTCGGTCATAAGTTTGCGCACATACATATAAGAAAACTTCGCTTCACAAACTAGTAAAAAAAATGTATACCGGCTCGACAGTGGCAGCATTGCTCCTGATAGAAAGTCCTATAGTCCAAAAACGGAAACTACCGTTCAGAGAGGAAGATCCATTGACATTCACCATCGCTGTATCGGCTCATATACTATAACGGAAGATCTCTAGGTATATGCACAACTGGATATACACAAACGGATCCTGAAGCGAGTCATATAGTAACATCTGGATCATTCTACCAACGTAATCGTCGATCGAATGTCACTTTGACATGTCCCTTAAATAGAAAAATAAATAGCACCTAGAGTTAAAATTAAAATGGCGGGTAGATATGGCGCGTCTCGGGTGCCTGCGTCAGGGGAATCGTCGAGGAAATCAAACATTTGAGCTTCAGATATATTATTTGTTTCTAATTCCTCTAGCACTGGAGTTATCTCCATGTCATCTGCGGTCACTGGTCTTACGTCACCAACTGGAATGGAAACGATTTTTACTCGTCAAGTGTGAATCAGACTCCCGCACTGTGGGTATTGTTATATCTCGTTCACTTAACGATGTCCCTTATAACAATTAATTGTACTTAAATTTCCATATTTAATATAAATACTGAAAATAAATATTTATCGATTGAGATACTAAAATACTATTAAAACAAACTAGAATCAAAATAAACCATTAAATAATTGTTACACAAATAAAACAAATCTATTTTTTGTCTGTCACGGGAGACTTCGTAAAATCAACAGTGTTTTATAGAGAAATGGAAACAGCGATTGATTTTTAATAATTAATAACACTAATTCATTTTACACTTTCGCGTTTTGTATTGATTATAACTATTGTAACGGGTCTTATGTGAGAATTAACTTAGTTTTAATTATGGCTCGACATTCCTAGCTGGTTACATAGACCATGGTGACAAGCACACTTATAGTTATGTGCCGCGGAGTTTTCGACAGAAACGGAAAGTTACTTCCTCTGCGCTATTTTATCTCTTAAGAACAAACGTAGAGCCATTAGGAAAAATAAATTAATACGCGCATAAGACCAGTTTAAGTGCTTATAATTAATAATACGTTTTTATTGTTCACAGATTTATTTATTTTTATTTATTTATTTTATATACCAGCGATATATACACGTAAACATTAAAAAAAAACATATATACAAGTTCTAAGACCGTGTTTTATATCTTTACAGGTATACCTAACTATATACAGCATAATTATAAACAAAATTAAAACAAAAAAAAAACATAAATTTATCCCGTTACACTCAAGCGGCTTCAGATGAGAACAATGAAATCAAAGCCGACCGGAATCCTGACAGGGAGCAGTGAAAGATGTCAATGTCACTAACTTTGTTATATGTCTCTTTCATTCGATCAAAAGGTGAACATATATTCGTTTTGAGCAACCTTTTGTCGAATGTTCTCCTAATAGGGAAACGAGGTAATACTCTGGGAACAAGCAAATTTATATTATTGATCAGATGACTATTATATATTCATATAACCTCAATTATTATAGCTTTGCTTATTAAGTCCAAAGGCTCCAAATTGTAATTGAGATACACAATATACACTCAAAAGAGCCGCGGGGTAATATATTATTAACAGAACGAAGAGTCGATACCAACACAAACCACCGTCTCTATTATCGCAGCGCGCGTGTCCGCTCTGACGAACCCTTGAGTTTCTTTCGACATTTCTTCTCAAGGCAATCCCTTCTGAACCGCTAGTAGATTACCGTTAGGTCTTTTCCCTGACTAGCTGCCCAAGTCAAGATCCGTACACACAAAGTGCCCTTGCGTTACCACCCAACAGATAAATTTGCTGAATGAGCACGCTCAATCTCGACATAAACAAAAATCTGACGCGCTTGTTTGCTCACTAGCCCGCATAGTATAGGCACATCTCGCGGTCACTCTATGAGTTTTGTGTGGGCATATAAAGGCCGCGCGAGCTATTTTTCTTGTTCATTTTTTGTTGCTTTGTTCATCGAGTACAAATTATTGCTAAATATTGTTTTTAGACTGATTTGTTTCGAGTTGGTATGTAAAATAAGTATCCACTCTGTTTCTAAGAATATTGTAATCTTAATTTTACCTCCAGGCTCTGTGGCGAAATGTAAAATAGCGGATTGCTTGCTCCACCCGAATCTGTCAATAGAATTTAGAAAATGTTTAATTTATAAAGGAAAACAAACATTAGCAAATAAACAAAACAAAAACAATTATTATCAATCAATTTCATCCCACTGTAGGGCAAAAGCCTCTCTTCCCTTTACTGCTACATTTGTGAAATCAATTGAAAAGTTTGGACATGTAACCTGGTACACAATGTCCAATGCTGGGCGGCGGGTGCGTACTGTGTGCAGAGAAGGCGCATGCAGCAGCCATCTGCGTGCTGGTCGGCATGCTGTATACCTTAGTCGCCTCTTTGGACATCTTAGTATGATGAAGAAGGAGGCAATGACTCTACCGATAAACCTTACGACTCAAGAAAATAATTCACAAAGAAAAAATCACAAGTCTGTAAAAGAAATCAATACAGCAAAAACACAGGAGTAGTTTTACCTATTTCTGGAAGTGACTGTGGCTTCGTATACTGTTGACGGAGTGAGGCCTCTCACCACATAGAGTGCGCTGTGAATAGGCCCTGAAAACAAACAAAATATACATCACATTCTGTGAGCGTTCGCGTGGCGTATACTGCTCTATGGCAAAAATCTCCTTAGACTGACGCTTCAGCGCGGTACAGTGAT
Organism: Automeris io; assembly: GCA_036320925.1. NCBI lineage: Eukaryota > Metazoa > Arthropoda > Insecta > Lepidoptera > Saturniidae > Automeris > Automeris io. Next base: position 8,462,994 of record JAUDJH010000023.1, on the reverse strand, counting down.
GTTATTATTTATCATTATTATGATGTCAGATCTTTTCGTCGACTATGGACAACCTTGTATTTTGACATTGTAATTTGACCAAAAAAAGGTTTCTGTTTTGTTTAAGATAATATGTCTGCATTAATTTAAAAGTTTATGTGTACTTGTATATATCTAATATAGCAGTAGTAGTTGATGTCCTAACCGGATTCGGCCACGGCGACTGTTTCAACACCGATTAAGAAAATCGAGGTCCAGTTTACGGAAACAGTCAATTGCGCAGGAGATATTCAAGTGCATAGCTGGACGCGCAGCCAGAAAAGCACTCTCTCGTCCGAGCTTCCGCGGGCCCGATGGAATGGAGAACCAGTACGATCGGGAGGGAGCGGGATGCAGGTTTGGTCGAGTTTTCCTTCTCTGAACACCTGGTTGAATTGCGGTGTTAAAGAGATACCTTAGTCGCCTTTTACGACACCTCAGCAAGAAGAGGGGGGGGGGTGCTATTCTATTCTGCCGGCAGCCACCACGGCGTAATATCTAATATATTTACATATTGATTATGTTATATTTAAAAGTAGTGAGAGCAAATTTCACGACGAAAACTTGTAAATTGCTGTTTTGTAAACCTATAGAAAATGAGTCACAATGTGGAATTCAGATGCCGATATTAGTGACGCTTTTCTTGTTGAAGTTCATAGGATTTTTAGTTGAATTTTTGAAAGGAATTTAATACAATAAGCACTTATATGTAAATATAGGATGTTTAACTTTAAAATATTAAAAATACACTCATTATTCAATCCTTTTATTAATTTATATAGGTTACATTATACTATATCGTATTTTTTTCGTTTGGGCACTCTGACCGCGTTTAAGGTGATAAACAAAAATTTTAGCGATAATTCCAAGTTAATAATATCATAATACTCGAGTTATATTGTTTATATCACTTGTTTACGTTACGGCGTATCGGAGTTTGGGTCCTGTGAGATACACAAATGTGTTAAAAGTCCGAGTATAAGAAGGTAATGCTTTTTATGCTTCTATGAGATGCACGCCACTGCTTTGGGGGAATGGCTGTCAAGGAAAGCCAGACTTGTACCGGCTAAAAACTCAAGGCACTACTTTTGCGCATAGACGGAATTAAGGGACCTGTAAAGAATTCGCCACAGCAACATTACCTACCGTCACTGGAGTCTCCGGGCACTACAATCTTGCTCCACAGATTGGCCGGCGGGACGGTCGCCAAGGAATCCGATTCAATGCCAGTCCGCTTACCGTAATACGGACGAATCCAAAGATTATATTCTGAAAGAAAATTCCCACCATTCTATACAGAGGGCCTAAACATAATCGAATTCGTTTAACGACAACGCTATTAGAAAAGAGTAAAATTTATAATATATAGACACGCTATATACGAGATATCCCTATTGTTGTACCAACTAATGGGCCGATCGCAAAGAGCCTCGATTACCATCTAAAGAGGCTCTCGTTTGATAATGGGATCAAGGGCCAGATACAGAATGTTAGGTATTACCATGAGATTCCAATTATTAACCTGTCGGTCCCCTATCCCCTCCCACCACAAGCCTAAACAACAGATGGCGCCCCGCGCGAATCAAACAGTAATAATCAACACCGGTGTAGTACACACGTGACGCAAGCGCTAAACAATCTATATTCCTTTATTTCAATTTCAACGACATCGAAAGCGTGATTCATCACCAAAAATGTACGTGATTCCTGTCTTTCCTATTTCCAGGATCTCATGGCCTCCATCTAATAATAATAATCTTAATATATATAAATCTCCTGTCACGATGTTTGTCCGCGATGGACTCCTAAACTACTAAACCGATTTTAATGAAATTTACACACCACGTGAAGTTTGATCTAATTTAAAAGATAGGATAGTTTTCATCTCAATTCATAGTCGCAATATTATTTTATTGCAAATTATTTGTTTATTATTTAGCAGTCATAATTTACAGTTAGCTCCAACCGATTGTAAAAGATGGCGCTATCCGTTGACTGGATTGAGTAATTATTCAAAACCCAGTCACAGCAAAGCGTGGCTGGTCTGCTATAATTTATATGGCAGAACAACGTTTGCCGAGTCAGCTAGTTGTTTATATATCCTACTCAGAAGGCGGTATTACTTGACACGGCGCGCAGTGTTAAGAAGTTCCTCACTCTGAACTCCTAACTACCTATGGTTTGGGCTCCAGACCTCTCCCCCGTAGGTCCACATCTTTTACAATGCATATCTCTTTTCGCCATTGATTTTAAAATGTAAGCAATATGTGTATATATTTATATGTTAAATAAAGTGTACGAATATATAGTCACGCTATATCCTTTACGGTGTGGGCAGAGATACATTGGTGGCTGTATCCTGTATGCTATATGGATGAAGCCGAAGCCGTCTGGAAGAATCTAGATCCCCAGGCACGGGTGAAGTGATTGAAAGGACACCCCGGGAGTTTCCAGTCAGTAGGAACCTGAAATACCAGGGTTGCTGCTCTCTCAGCGACCCCAATGACCCTATGCAATACTTCCCTCAAGTTACAAAAAAAACTGCTTCTCCACGCTTACATAGTCGACCGCTTGTAGTCTAAAAATCTAGAGGTAAATTGCCAGCAGCTCAAGTCTGAGCACTCCTGCTACAAAGATGTTTTTCACTTTTGATATGTAAACCTAAAAATAAGGATTCTTACCTATAATAGTGGAGTATGAATCGACTTCCCATATCAGAGTGAAGGTGGTGGAAGTTGCCTTATTAAGCCCTGGGTCCACTTTGAATGAGGCCACATTGGGTACACCTGAAAACATGTAATTCAGCTTTTTAACTGCTCCAAGCTGTGCAATATTTTTCAAGTCAACCGATGTCCCCGTGCTCCATCCGTGCGTATTAACGATGTCCCCGTGCTCCATCCGTGCGTATTAACGATGTCCCCGTGCTCCATCCGTGCGTATTAACGATGTCCCCGTGCTCCATCCGTGCGTATTAACGATGTCCCCGTGCTCCATCCGTGTGTATTAACGATGTCCCCGTGCTCCATCCGTGCGTATTAACGATGTCCACGTGCTCCATCCGTGCGTATTAACGATGTCCCCGTGCTCCATCCGTGCGTATTAACGATGTCCCCGTGCTCCATCCGTGCGTATTAACGATGTCCAGCTGGCTGATCGGAGCTCGAAAACGGTTAACAGAATATTGCAAGTTTGGAATAAATTGCCTCAGGTCATTGTCGACACACCATCAATTAATTTACAAGCGTCAAGCAGTCTACAACGCGATTACAGCACATCTGATGGAAAGTAGAGTTTTATCCAAGAACTACAGCAACTGCTAAGGGAAGAACATCGACGTAGAGTTGCCTGCCTCTCGGTCTTATACCGGTTGCACGGTGGAGAGTGTTCTCAGGAACTACATTCTTTGATCCCACCAGCCCCATTCCACCACAAAATCACAAGACATCGTGTCAGATACCATCCGTATGTGGTGGATGTTCCTTATATCCGCACGAGAAGATTCGCTTCTACATTCATCATGCGAATGGCTAGTGAGTGGAATATGCTACCAGCGGCCATATTTCCGCGATCTTATGTCCTGGGAGTCTTTAAGAGAAGAGTGAATAGGCAATTGCTAGGCGATCGCGTTTCATCATCGAACTCATCTTCACCTTCCACGAGGTGTGATTGAGGTCAAGCGTTCGTTTATGAATTATAAAAAAAAAGAGAATTCATTTAAAGTTGCTGTCGTCATACCAATTCACATATATCACGACAGTCGGCTCTACGAAGATACGTGAAAACCCTTAGTAACTATGACGATCTCTGTACTTGTTTACTGTACTGTACTGTAGTTTTTTTTAATGATTTTATAGGCGAGCTCAACCCCACCTGGTGGAAGTATGCCAGACGATGTATCGCGTCCGCCCAACAAATTGCTATTCGCATTTCTCTTAAAGGCTCCTAAGTCATAAGATTGGAGAAATATCCTCGCTGGAAGCATATACCACTCCTTAGCTGTTCGCATGATGAATGTAGAAGCAATTCTCTTCGTGCGGATATAAGGAACATCCATCACATACAGAAGGCAACAAAATGTTTCTGCCACTTCAAAATGTTGTTTTACATAACACCAGTGTTTATCTATACTAATATTATAAAGCTGAAGAGTTTGTTTGTTTGAACGCGCTAATCTCAGGAACTACTGGTTCGAATTGAAAAATTCTTTTTGTGTTGAATAGACTATTTATCGAGGAAGGCTTTAGGCTATATAACATCACGATGCAACTATTAGGAGCGAAGAAATAATGGAAAATGTGAAAAAAACGGGGGAAATTATTCATCCTTGGGTGCTTCCATTGCGGCGCTGCGAAAACGGTTCAAGATATCAAAAATGTAGACAGTATATGTCTATCTTTTAAGGTTAACTCACTAGAACCGTTTTTATGGTAATCAAATTTGGTCGAAATTAATGCATTATTTGTTAAGAGCTATATCAACGTAATAATATTAATATTTATCCAAATAAATGTATTGTTGATTAAGAGTATTTAATTGTGAACAAAATTGTCTTTGACATCACTTAATTTCAATGAACATCTTAGAAGATATTACAATAACTTATATAGCAAAACAACGTTTGCCGGATCAGCTAGTATAATATAAATCTCAAAAAGCTTACCAGTTAACTTGAAAGATACATCGGCCATTCCGAGCTTATTCTCAGCTCTGAAAGTGTAGTTCCCGAGATCTGTCTTACGGACTGCGCGGAAAATCAGTTGGTGGACATGATCTTGTGCAATTATTAGAACTCTGTGAAACGAGATTCATTTTATTTTACACAAACTGATCCCGAAACGCAACACTCCAAAGCGAGTCACTATAACGGTCTTAACACTTGTGTACTGTGGTCATGACACAGTTCGGGCAATAGCCTTACCACCAAAAACCTTGCCTTACTTTGCAACTCGTCAAATAATTACATATTTCCGAATGATTTCGAAATAATGTTGCTTACTAGAAACCTTCGTCTTGGCGCGCCGCCTGAGGAAGAGGTTTTGGAGGGGTGTACTCTTTACACCAACAACTCCCAGAGAGGTAGTATCAACAAGGCTTTTCGCTTCCCGGGCGTCTGGATGAATTTGGTTTCCCAGTCCCGGGTGGAGCAATTAAAGGAACGCTCCGGGGATTTTTATTCAGTAGGAGTCTGACACGCCGGGGTCGCTGCCCTCATAGCGCCCTGATGGTCATATGCAGGATTTGCCCCCAGGTTAGCAAAAATAATCTTTGAATGGTGGTTTTATTGATCGAAACTTCGATCAGATACTAACAAGTAGTGATATTTTCCAAACCTATCGCATACCTATCGTCTGTGTGGACAGGTCTGCCGTCTCTATACCAAGCCGTTCTTGCCGGAGGGACGGCGAACTCTATCTTGGCGACAAGAGCTGCTCTCAACCCTATCGCTGTGTGGACGAACGTGCGTTCCGCCGTCACTACAGGAGCGTCTGTGAAGCCATTAAAAACATACTCAAGCATATTTACAGCGCAGCTGATCACCGTCCTCAAGGCACTTGTACATGACATTACTAATAGATCCACCCTTCGCCTTAACACCAATATGGGTTATAGTACTTGAGAGAGTTTACTGCCCATGCATGAGAAAAGTAGGGTGTGACTATTCCTATACAATGCTTATTAGATTTTCTGGAGGTGATCAACTAACTCTTCATAATTTGAGGAAGCCTGAGAAGGCCGTCCGCGTGTCAGTACCGCGGTAGATTGCGTAGTTCGCCCCCACAGCCGGTTTTCCGCGAAGTGATAGGAACACCCAGGAGTTTATAGTCAATAGTAGTCTAAGACAACTCCGGACTCACCCTCATGGCGACAAGGTAACTATAATAGATTTCCACTGGTAAAGGAAAACCCCCAAAACGATTCTAAAATGCTCACCATGAATGACAACTCTAATAGCAGCCCGTACTGGGTCTCCCACTCCGTTGTTGGCCGTGCATTCATACACACCGGCTAGGAGGCGATGCTCGGCTCTGAACTTGATTTGGGGTCGGTGATCCAGCAACGCCATTGGTTCGCCCTACAAATGACATAACATATCACTGTCGAACTGAAGCCTTGGTTTTAGCAACTTTTTTACAAGCTGTAATTTGAATAATCTCTAGACGTTGTTTGTACAGGGTGACCTGTAACTCAGCGTCCAAAGGTAAAAGGCAGATAGAGGAATGGTAGTTCTGTTGCTTAGTGTAAAGTTCTCCAAATTCAGCGCGATCAGGACATGCTTGGAAAATTCAACTTTATTACTTTAAGAGTTTTCTAAAAATTCACAATAACTCACTATTTTTACTCATAACTTTACTAATACAGTGATTTTTGTGATGAAACGAATTTTCTAATATTTTAGAAAAATCTTAACAAAAAATTCCAAGCATCTCCCAGACGCGCTGGAATTGAAGAATTCTATTTACAGTAAGCTATAAAGCTTCCGACAGGGAATGCCATGAAATTGTTGGTGGACACGGTAGCACTGAGTCATCAGCGACTCCCTCGGAACTGAGGTGTTTTTCACCGTATTGGGTACAATAGGGCTGATATGCCAAAATGGCAAAAGCCCTTATAAATAACTAGCTGTGTCCGCGACTTCGTCCGCGTGGAATAGTTATTTTGGGCATTTTAGTTAGTTATTTATTTTAAAATAGTAATATCTTCCAAGATGTTCATTGAAATTAAGTGATGTCAAAGACAATTTTGTTTACAATTAAATACTTTTAATCAACAACACATTTATTTGGATAAAGGTTAATATTATTACGTTGATACAACTCTTAACAAATAATGCATTAATTTCGACCAAATTTGAGTACCACAAAAACGGTTCTAGTGAGTTAATCTTAAAAGATAGACACATACGGTCGTGGAGATTTTTTTAGATCATTTCAAGAGGAATAATTCTTTCATACATATATTTTTGGTATCTTGAACCGTTTTCGCAGCGCACGCAATGGAAGCCCTCAAGGATGAATAATTTTCCCCGTTTTTTTCACATTTTCCATTATTTCTTCGCTCCTAATAGTTGCATCGTGATGTTATATAGCCTAAAGTCTTCCTCGATAAATGGTCTATTCAACACAAAAAGTAGTTTTCGATTCGAACCAGTAGTTCCTGAGATTAGCGCGTTCAAACAAACAAACAAACAAACTCTTCAGCTTTATAATATTAAGTATAGATAATAATAAAAAAAGCTATAGAGCTATCGTTCCTCTATCAGCCGTTTAGCTTTGGACGTTGATTTACGGGACATACTGTATATATCAACATAAACCTGGCATCAGGAACTACAGTCCCCGATTCCACTGGCCCCATTACACCATTAAACCACTGGACGCCGTGTCAAATAACATCCGTATATGGTCTATGTTCCTTATATCCGCACGAAGAGATTCGCTTCTACAATCACTATGCTAACAGCTAAAGAGGTAAATATAATTTCAGCGATATTACGACTAGGGAGTCTTTAAGAGAAAAGTGAATAGGCATGTGTTGGGCGGACGCGGTACATCATCGGACTCATCTTCACTTTCCACCTGGTGTGATCGAGGTCAAGCATCCGCCTGTAAATAAAAAAAAAATTTTTTAATCATAATAGTATTCACATTTAGCGAATATTTAACTTCTTTTTTATATTTAAAACCTTAGTCCTCGGTTAAGGATTGAGGCAACAGCCAAATAATTTGCCTCTGCTTGGGCCGGGTATCGACCTGTAATCGGATATTTATTAAAAGCAATTAATCAATGAAATCAATCCGTTTAGTTTGAATTTTCGTAGAAACCTTTAGCCTTTAGCCTGTAGCCTTTAGTTGAAAAGGCCCATTTGAATGTTTTGCCAAATGTGTTTTTTGGGCCGAAGATGGCCAAAGGCGAAACCGAAACGTTCGTTAGGACACTAATTATTTTATTACATATAAATATATACGGTGACTGTACTTACGTTTTTCCTCCAGTCCACGATAGGGTCTGGGGTGCCGGTAGTCTCGCAGCCGATGTCCACGAACTCGCCTTTACGCACTTCCAGGAACCCATCTTCTGGAATTGTCTTCACCGTAGGCGAGACTGTAGGAAGAATAAACCTCTTTTTAAATACTTCCTCGACAAAGTGCCTATTCATGTTACAAACTTCCCTCTAACAGATAAAAAAAAATTGAATTTATTAGTGAAACAATTATTAAAGATGGGTTTTGATTATAGTTTGTTTTATTATCTTTTTTTAACAATTTCAGAGAAACATATAGCAATATATAAACAATAATAAATTACACAAAAATATAAATAAAAATTCAAGCTAAGGGACATGAAACAATAAGAGAAAACGAATTAACTAATCGTATAAAGAAAAACAAATACAACAAAGAAAAAAACTCACAATTTTTACAATTATGCTACAAGTGTTTTAAGTTTGTTTATTACAGACGAGGCGAAGTTATGCACCAGCCGCAAGGCGAGCGTCATAAGAAAGCCTTGTCTGTAATGACCAAAAGGCACAAGCGTGTTATACGACGATTTTCATAACGCTTCCAAGGAAAAGACAGTCTTATATCATGTTTTAGCTTTTAATTATTTAAACATTTAGTGAAAATAGAATTCTTACAGTTTTGTCTTCATGCCTTAGTTAGTATTTCCGGCGAGGCCAAGCATACTTGCTCTTCTGCACTATTTAAAGTCGATATTGTTTTTATAATGATCATAGTTAAAACATCGGTTACGTTCTCTTTAAAAAAGTATTACCTATTTCAGTCAATGTTAATTTAAAACGGGGATTTTAATAACTACATTACATACTTACATTGTACTTCTATGGAATGGGTTTGCCTGATTGGACCCCAGGGGTCAGGCCGTACGATCTGCAAGTAAAAGTGAAAGTGATTAAGTAGAGCTTAAAATATATAGTATTTAATAAGAATGTAAAGTGTAAGCGCCCTGAGAACGACGATCAGCTGCGCTACGGGTCACGTGGGGACGATACATAAGCGCAAAGTGGATACAGCCACTTTATTTTCTAACACGGGGAAAACCCGTTATGGGCTGTCAGGAAATGGTGAGAGATGCCCCCGGTGAGTCGAAGTCGCACCGACAAAAACCCCGGGGTGTTCCTTCTCTCGTCTGCCGAGGCCGAAGGCAAGGCTGTGCCAGCTTCCTCAGCACCCGGCGACGTCTGGCCTATTGATGGAAGAAGTGAATACAGCCACTAATGTATCTCTGCTCAACCTAAAAGGAAAATAGCGTGACGATATATCATTATTATTTATCTATTGTATTATTTTACATTGTATTTTTATAATGGTTCAACAAGGTGACTACACCCCCGCCCGGTTGAGTTGTGAAGACCTTTCCCGGTCAACAAACACGCGTAAATTCAAAAAAAAAAGGGACTACACCACACTAGATGGAAAGTACAAGATAATCCAAGAACGCCAACGACTGCCAAGAGACGAGAATCAGTTACGAGTCGCCGTCGTTATGTCTGTTGGTTAGTGAAGGACTTGTAATAAATTCCCCAAACCCCGTTACAAATAACAGAGGTTGTAAAGAAGTTTCATATCACTAAATTACCGGACTGTTATTCAGAATCCGGTACTTACCAGATTTAAATGACGATAGGTATATCTTTTATCCAATTATAATCAGGTAATGCTTTTTTGCTTCTATTGGAGGAACGTCACTGAATTGATCAAAGTAATGGTTATTATAATTTGAAGTCTAGTTTTAAAGCGGCATTTATCTTGACCGACAGGAGTCAGTATCGCTCCACAAAGAAGTTTAAACAATTGATTAATTGCATAATTGGCGGGAATACACAACTGCGCGTAACAATAGTGTTGTACGAGAATCGGTATCAGTTTGTATCGATATAAAATGTGAAATAAACATTATTGAACCATTTTACTTTCTTTAAAATTAAATTAGAAGTACATAGAAGGATAATCTAGTAACAAACGCGCAGCTAAAAGTAAAACAACATATTTTCTATGTTTTATTCAGCTCATGTGTGTTAATTTTGTTATATAATGTTTTATTTTAACTCTCTAGTATTTTTTGACACAAAAATCACAAAGACACGGCATATTGTACTTAATATCAGAAGATCCTGACGCTTCAACTTGCTACAGATCATTAGTTCAAATTGTACTATTTAAGAAACATATTTATAAATTCTCTTGTGGCGCGTGTATGACTTTCTTTATATTTCTTATTTTGTACTTTTAATAATTATTTTGTAGATACGATAATTCATAGTTGTACTTGTAGACGTTGTAATAAATGCTTCTGTTTGCGAAGTATATATATTAGAACTGTTTTTACATAAAATTCTCAACTCTCTACAAAAGAAGAAGACATGAGCTTTATTTATATATGTGTAGTGTAAAATGGTACACAAAGCGAGTGATGGGAAAGGGTAATACGTGAAAAATAAAGAATGAAGGAAGGAAGGGAGAGAATGGCGCATAACATACGACGGAATAAGTCTGTAGTGTTTTTTTTATACAAGATTATATAAAATCATATATAAATCATAAATAAACGATTACAAAATGTAGTCGTAAATTTACTTTTCTTGCACTATAATCATGATTAAATCCATTTAAAAATATTAAGAAATGATAAATGTGTATACAATCTGGGATTTTGTAGTGTTTAAAAGATAAATGAGCAAAATGCAGTCATATTAATGGTAAAAAACATAAAATGTAATCGTTAATCATTTTTATTGATCTGATGACATTTTGCCCATCTATGCCTACATACACTAAGGCATCCATATACATCAGGCACTAAGTACCGGATGCATTTATGATTATTAACTTGAACATCAAAAGTCGATCACATAGTCGACGTTTAATGAGTATCGATAGAATATTTCCATCACTTACAGTAAATTAAACGTTAGTTAAGATCGAAGGCAATTTCGTTGAAACAGTTCAAATTAATTGCCAAGTGTACCTACTTTAAAATGCTACATTACTGTTTTATGTTATTCAGACATTGAGTCTTGGGTCTTTGGATAACAAATTATATAATAATTTCACCGGGAACACGCCCTTGTCTCGGATGAATATAATTTAATAAATCATAATTTATTGTGCGGACCTTTCATAATTAACAATATTTCTTAATATGCGAATATAATGCTAGTTCCATTAGGCATAAAGACAATTATAGTGAATAGCTTCTGGATCGCATTTCGGGATCAGTTGGTGTACGAGTATATCCAGCCGTTAATATATCTTTTTTTTGGTAGCTGCGGGAAAATCCTGCATAGCAGCATCAGGGCCGCTGTGAGGGCAGCGACCCCTATGCGTCAGTCTCCTATTGACTAAAAAGCCCCGGAGTGTCCTTCGAATCATTCTACCAGGACCTGGGAATCCAGATTCTTCCAGACGCCTGGGGAGCGAAATGCCTGTTTAGGCTTCATCTCTGGTACCTACCAGGGTGTAAAGACCCTACCTCTCCGGACATACCTGTCAGGCTGCCTCAAGTCTACTGCCCCATTCATATATCTAAAGACCTTCGTCGTGGTATATGTAGACCGAGATGACAATGGCGGCACTCAATAAATTTGTCTCATGAATGTCGCTACTGTCTCTGAGCTACACTACACTTTCCACTAGAAGAAGTACAGTTAATTGTGGAGGCAATAGAAAACAAACTTATATTAATACGTGTCAGAACAGTAGTTCCAGTAAGATTATGGCTTTGCAAACCAGCCCACGTTTGGCTGGTTACCTCAAGCTTCTATCAAGTATTGGCGTTAACATAGGAAAACACCGCTAGCTCTAGATTCCAACGTAACTAATTAGGGTAAAAACAGTTCGTTCAAGCACTGTGACACTGGACTAGGTAAAAAAATCACCCGGAAACTGGATGCTAAGGACAAGCTACTGGAGCTGTACACAGTTCACAGTTCAAAAAAGTATACCGATAAACCGATTAATATCGTTCGTTACGTCGACCAACGTTATTGCTAAGGACCGGAGACGGAGTGCGGTGAGGAAGGTGGGAAGGGAGGGCAAGTACCTATTTTTACCTTTTTTTTTACACTGGCTCGACATAGTGACTACAGAGTACCTGATGGTAAGTACAGTGTAGTCCAAAAACGAAAGCGACTATCAAAGGATGAAAATCCATTGATAGTCTACATCGTCATGTCGGCCCACATATACCACAACTGAAGGTCTCTAGGTATATGAGCTACTGGATATACACAAGCTGATCCCGAAACGCGACAAGCCAAAACTAGTCACTATGACGGGCTTTACACCCGTGTACTGTGGTGGCGATCCAGACGGGCACCGACGCCCTACCACCTCGCTTCTGCTCATTTAGCACCACCCAGGAGTCACGTGTAGGGAAACTAGCTACTACCGTCTGTATCATGGCGAGTGTTCTGAAGAGTTGTTTAACCTTGTTCCACCCTCTCCTTTCCTGAATAGAACCACGCGCGCGGGTTTGCGGAGTCACAGCTTTACGGTTTCTCATATCCCAGCTAGGACTAAGAAGTTCTCTAACTCCTTCTTTTGCCGTGTCGTTGGGGTGTGGAATGGTCTTCCAGCGAGCGTGTTCCCACCATCCTATGATATGGGATCCTTTAAGCGTAACGTGAAGAGATATTTGTGCAGGCCGGCATGATCGCTGCTACTATCGTTGGGTTTTTCTTGCCTATCGATAGTCGTTAGCGTTTTTTTGGCTGCACCATGCTTACCATCAGATATGGTGCAGTCACTGTGTCGAGTCAGAATAAAAAAAAAAACAAGGGTAAAGCCTACGGACGCGAGCAGCTTCGACTCCCAAAAACCGTCTACCTACTTATGCACCGCGACAGAACAATTAACATAAAAAAATTACCTCGCAAGTGTAATCGGCAGTGTCCTGAGCCGTAAGGGAGTCTACCTGCAGGCTGTAGTTGGTTTGCATGTGTACCCTGGGTGGCAGGTGATGGTGAGGGTTGGCGCTATCTCCTAACAACTCAGCGTCTTTGTACCAGCGGACCCGAAGTGTGGACTCTGGAAGACGACATACAGCGACATCTTTATATATATATATATATACGTTTGTACTGAAAACTGGTAAAAATGCTTTGACTGATAAAAGAACGTGTTTTAACATCTTTTAAAAAATCAACCTGTAGGCTGATATTTTGGAATATAAACACCTTATTTTACCCCCCCAGATAAAAAGCCAAGTCAATATTATGTATTTAGAGTAGATATAAATATATAAAGGAAAGAACATTTATTATAAAATTATACAAAAATTCAATAACGAATTTTAATAATATATAATTTCGCTATGCATTTTTGGGTGAGCAGAGATACATAAGTTGCTGTATTCACTTTGCGTGCCCAACATGGCCAGTATCACAGCCGATCGCCGTTCTCAGGGCACTTACATATGACGTTTCTATTAGATGCCATGCGGGTTTCCTCACGATGTTCTTCTTCATCGGTGAGCACGTGGTCAGCCTAAATCCGAATTTAATCTGGAAAAACCTAGAAGTACGGGCCGGGATACAAAACATCGACCAGTCTCGCACGGATGCCGGTCCTTTAACCACTAAGCCACCACAGACAAAATTCAATGAAACCTTAAAGAAAATAAAATTAAAAAAAGGCCATGCGGAAGCTATTGAGAACGTGAATACTCAGGATTCGGTATAAGCTTGTATTTTATAATCGCTTCCTTTCGTATTGTAACTAGTGATGCCACGAATAGTGAATTGGCCGAATACCGAATACCGAATATTCGGCAACGCTGTCGGCCGAAGCGCCGAATATTCGGCCGCCGAATATTCCTGGAAGTAGCGTGTTTAGTAATAATAATAATCTTTATTTTAACACAAAACTTATATAATACATATACACAGGGTGATAAGTCTCACTAATTAAGTATATCTTGTTTCTGGTGAGACTCACACTTCCGTTCAGGTTATTCAAGGGTGTTTTGTGTTTTTATATGGATATTAACAGTATAAGTTTATTAGAATGTGTGTGAGCGAGAGAGAGAGAGTGTGTGTGTGTGTTTGTGTGAGAGAGAGAGAGAGTGTGTGTGAGAGGTTATTTTCTGAGGCTGGTAACATTTACGATGAAAAGCGTAATCGTTTGCTACCAAAAAATGCTGAAAAGCTTTTTTTTATCCATCGCAACTTACCACTGATCAATTTTAATTACTAAAGTGTTGTAATTTGGAAATAAATACATAACTTTATTAAAAATAAAGTGTCTTTTTTACATGATTTGGTATTCGGTATTCGGCCGAATAGTACGTATTATTCGGCCGAATACCGAATAGCAAAAAAAGTGGCCGAATAGGCCGAATACCGAATAGTTGCCGAATATTCGTGGCATCTCTAATTGTAACCATAGATGGACAAAATGTAATCAGATTAATAAAAATGATTACGATTACATTTTACGTTTTTTACCATTAAAATGACTGTATTTTGCTCATCTGTTTTAAACACTACAGAATTCCAGATTGCATACACATTTATAATGTGTTAAATAGATTTAATTAATAAATAATAATTAAAAAAATAATTAATAAGTTTAATTTTTTTTATTTTTGGGAGTCGAAGCTGCTCGCGTCCGTAGGCTTTACCCTAGTTTCCCTACACGTGACTCCTGGGTGGTGCTAAACGAGCAGCAGCGAGGTGGTAGGGCGCCGGTGCCCGTCTGGATCGCTACCACAGTACATGGGTGTAAAGCCTGCCATAGTGACCAGTTTCGGCTTGTCGCGTTTCGGGATCAGCTTGTGTATATCCAGTAGCTCATATACCTAGAGACCTTCAGTCGCGGTATATGTGGGCCGACATGACGATGTAGACTATCAATGGATTTTCATCCTTTGATAGTTGCTTTCGTTTTTGGACTACACTGTACTTACCATCAGGTACTCTGTAGTCACTATGTCGTGCCAGTGTAAAAAAAAAAAAAAAAAAAAAAAATTTAATCATGATTACAGAGCAAGAAAATTAAAATTACGTATACATTTTGTAATCGTTAATAATTAATCCGATTACATTTTGTCCATCTCTGATTGTATCAACTACTACCTACAATTTTCGCATCACTTTCCGCAAGTCGTCGTTCCTTACTGGAAACCGTCCCGCGCTACAAACCCATATTTACTTGACAATAGCCTAATGCCCAAAATTATTAAAGGCACGGTAGCTCTCACAATTGAGACACAAAGAATCTATGAATCCCTTCCTGTGACGTCAGCGTCGTTAACCAATACATACGCGCTGTTCATACAAGATGTACGAAAGATACTGAGCACTGAGTATCCTTCGAATGTACCTCATTACTTATATAATATAGTATAAATAAACAGGCCACTCTGACGTATGTTGTGAATGCCTTAATAAGAACTCTACATTTTTGATTGTAACTGTGTATATGTATTGTGTAAATGAGTTATTGTACCGGGCCACTGACAATCCTGCAAAAAGTAAATAAATAAATACATTACTTTGTATGGAGCTGGACTAAACAAAGTTAAGCAGTTTAAATATTTAGATTAATTAGTTACCGAAGGCCTTAAAGATGACATTGAACGTGAGCGCAGGGCACTGTCCGTGAATGTGTGCATATTGGCTCATAGGTTTACTCGTTGCTCCAAGGAAATAAAAGTGACGATTTTTAAGACTTTTCTTACATATTTTACATGTGTAGCTTATGGCGGGATCTAAACTTAAAGACTGCGCCCTGCGTGTTCAATAAAACTATGTATTCCGAACGTTGTTGTAGCTGTCTCGCTTTTACAGCATGTCAGCCATATTTGCGGAAGCGCGCACCATTTGCTTATTCGCAGCTATGTGTAAGGTTTGCGCATCATTGTTAAGTAGACTGCGGGCCGACCGGAATATCGTATTGGCCATAATAACCGGCAGGCTAGACTGCCTTTATGTAGACTAAAGTATTTTCCCGCTTGCAATTTTGCAATCACCCATATGTATTTACATACTAATACAAATACATAGTTTAAGTAAAATACTAACAAATGTTTGGGTTATTATTACCAGAATAAGATTATTTTTTAAAACTTAGTTTAATGAACGCTAGTGTTGGGGTGTTCAGACCACACTGCCCCTCTTTAATATCGGAAAACCCTTTACTAGCGCCGAAAATCAGCTCTAGTAAAAAATTAAAACGTTGTTATCTAAAAACCAAATAAAAACGTTTTATTGAATGCGATTTTTTTGCAAAGTTTTTTTTTAGCAGAGGCTTATATTATACTTTTGACCTGCCTACGCTATCATAAGCCCTGCCAACCTACACAACAATTCTGTATTACACATACTTGCCTCATCTACCCCCTTCATCTATAGAGTCAATCACCTGTAGTCTAACAATTTTGAGGTAGATCTCCAGCATTTTACGTCAGAGTACCCCTGCTTTACAGAAATATAAACGTTCTATAAAAAAATGGATAAGCCACATCCATATTACATGGATCCGAGTATCGACATCCGATTTTAATCTCGACAGTATGTGGAGTGTGAACTATTGTAACACGTTCAGTACGTGATCAACACAAAAACTGACTTTTATCTTTTGTTGTTGAATCATTAACGACGTAACTAAACATAAAAGAATATCGTGTGAGTTATATTAAAATATATGGGGAGCATTGACTTGAAATATTTTAGAACTTTTTTCTCTCTGTATATGGATTATCGACTTATTAGTCAATAATTTAAATATATAATTAATGTCATTACATCTAGTTAACAAAATTATGAAGCCTTTAAATCAATATTTTATTTTATTTTACATAATAGGGTGTTCAACATGGATAACATTAGACAAGAAAACAAAAGGATCATGGTACCAAAATAGAACGTAAATGGTAAAGGCCCCTACAATTATAGGGCACCACAGCATGCACAGTGATTAATATATAATGCTAGTTTACATTAAAGAATAATAATAAAATTCCAAAAAAAGAAAAAAGTATATACATACATAGACACAACACAAAAATAGACGCAACACAAAAGGATAATATTGTAAATTGTATAAGTAACAACTTTAAACGAAACTGTGACTGATTTTAAGGAACACACAAAAAAAATATAGTCACTTTCTACACGCTGTTTTAAATTTTGAAAGAGAAACAGTCAGAAGAATATCTGTGTACCTCCAGTTGTTTATATAACTAGAGACCTTCCGTCATGGTATATGTAGACTGATATATGGCGGCTGTTAACAGATTTTCGTCCCTTGGTTGTGGTTTCCATTCTTTGTCAAGACAGTATAAAAAATACGATATAAACTGATGTGTATTCTAGCAGTGATCAAACTGTACCTATTAATAATTATTAAAACAAACATAAATAAGATTATAGCTGTCCGTGTATCAGCTTATTACATAATCATAGGCTACACTTAATAAATTACGGGAACCAATTACTCATAGTTGAGTGTACCGACTGCTTTATAATTATTGACTTTTAATGTTTACTTATTTAAATGATACGTTTGAATAAATACTATTGAATAAAAACCGTTCATAGTATGGTAGCTCTAGATTCGAGTATTTTAAATCCTATTTGTAAATATGTTGTAGTAATATACAATATACTTTTCCATAATTGTTCGATAATGAGAATGCATTAGCGCCTGACAGAAAGTACAGTTTGGACCAAGCGAACGCCGAAGGACGAATACATTGAAGTCGCCACCGCCATGCCGGTACACATACCACGACAGTACAATATAATTATTATATGACTAGCTGATCCGGCAAACGTTGTTTTGCTATACAAGGTTTTGTAATATCTTCTAAGATGTTCATTGAAATTAAGTGATGTCAAAGACAATTTTGTTCACAACTAAATACTCTTAATCAACAACACATTTATTTGGATAAAGATTAATATTATTACGTTGATACAATTCTTAACAAATAATGCATTAATTTCGACCAAATTGTATTACTATAAAAACGGTTCTAGTGACTTAATCTTAAAAGATAGACATATAATGTACAGTACATTTTTTTAGATCATTTCAAGAGGAATAATTCTTTCATACGTATATTTTTCGTATCTGGAACCGCTTTCGCAGCGCACGCAATGGGCTTCCATCAAGGATGAATAATTTTCACCGTTTTTTTTTCACATTTTCCATTATTTCTTCGCTCCTAATAGTTGCATCGTGATGTTATACAGCCTAAAGCCTTCCTCGATAAATGGTCTATTCAACACAGAAATAATTTCAATTCGAACCAGTAGTTCCTGAGATTAGCGCGTTCAAACAAACAAACTCTTCAGCTTTATAATATTAGTATAGATTTGTTTTTGTTTTATTATTTATGTAGTAAATATTTTTGCATTAATTAAACAATTTGATTACTAACTTCTTTTGGCAATTATTGTTAATTATGATCTTTCACCTAAATTTAATCTTGGTACCACACAGTGACAACAGCAAAAAAACCTATCGATTGTCGCAGTCATCATGTCGGGCTGCACAAATATCTCTTCAATCTTCGTTTAAAACAGCCAATAAAAATATTCTTTCGTTCGAAATTATCACATAACAAAATCGAAGTGAAATTTTAAATTTTAATAATTATTTAACGGAGTTTCTCGGAAGATAATTCCCGAATATATCATTTAATCGTGTGCGGAAAATAAGAAGCAGTTGAAAAATGTTGTCGACATCCGAAATATTGGATGTATTATGGTCAAAAATAAATGGATTTGCAATTATTGTAGGCATCTGTGGCATTTCAATCTATTTAAAACTTTCATCATTAATTTGATCCTGAACAATTTCATAATGATAGAGAAGTGATATGTTCAAACTCAAAACCGAAAGCTTCGCAAGCAGGCCACTATCTTATCAGGCAAACAAATCAAAATTGAATATGAGTTCTTAAGGTCATGATCCAATAAAGGGAGGATACCACACCACCCATGTATCCGTATTAAAACAAAAAAGAAACCCGTCCAAGTTTGAAAGTCGTTGAACTCTACCCTACATCTTTTAATCCGACATTGATCAATAGGGTTGTCACTTTCTAGATCAAGTTTTATTAGATTAACCGTGTTTATTTTATTTTACATGATGATGATGTCCTGGCCGGTTTTGGCCACGGCAACTGTTTCAACACCGATTAAGAAATTCGAGGTCCAGTTTTCGGAAACAGTCAATTGCGCAGGAGATATTTAAGTGCATAACTGGTCGCGCTGCCAGAAAAGCACTCTCTCGTCCGAGCTCCCTCAGGCCCGATGGAAAGGAGAACCAGTACGATCGGGAGGGAGCGGGATGCAGGTTTGGTCGAGTTTTCCTTCTCTGAACACCTGGTTGAATTGCGGTGTTAAAGAGATACCTTAGTCGCCTTTTACGACACCTCAGCAAGAAGAGGGGGGTGCTATTCTATTCTGCCGGCAGCCACCACGGCCCATACATCTCGGTATTTTACATAATTGTGTACCCAACATGGATGGCATTAAGTAAGAAAACAAAAGAACAATGCTACACAAAATAGAACATATAAATGCCCCCACAATTATAGTGCACCACTGCGTGCACAATAATTAATATTTAGAAAGAAAGAAAGAAAGAAAACGTTTTATTAGCAGCATCCAGACAGAAGTGACAACATGATACAATAGATTACATGAAAATAAACATAAAAAACATAAAATAAAATAAAAAATCACAAACAATACATAACTAAAGTCTAGGCCGCCGCCAATAAGGACCCTGTCTCAGCTTGTGCTACAGAGCACTAGACTCTGCAGCGCTGGTATTCTGACAGGACCTTGCGGACGGCACAGCCACTTCACTGGTACAGCTCTACATATACATATATATAAGTTATTAAGATCTATTTACACAACAAAAGCAAAGAAAAGAAAACCAAAATGCTAGTTTATAGTAAAATGGGGAATATTGTAGCAAAATAAAAATAAAAAAATGAATGTACATATTATAATTACCACGTGTAACATATTCAATGAGACCCTCCAATGAGCTCAAACACGATATTTCTGCTGTAAGTTAGTGATGGCTTGAGTATCACATGCGGACAAAACTAATATAGGGATTAATTCACCTGAAAGAAGACTTTTCCGCTTGCTTAGCGATGCAGGATCGTCCCTCGATATATAATATTTGGAGCTTTCTTATTAAAATTAAAACCAAAGGCATTGGAAGCACTGAGGGGCATCTAAATGTTAATTTTGAGTGTTAATATTTATGTTTTTATTTTGGTTTTATAGTTCTAGTTATTGTATGCGCATATTCTGTTCCTTCCTTCTATTTGCCATTGATTTTTAAGTTCTTTGGTTTTTGATGTGAAAATATAATTTATTTTACTGTTATTATTTGTTTGCTTTTGGTGAACGCTGCGGTAGCCTTTGCATGCATTTTATTTACACGCAATATTAAGATTCTGAACGATTTTTAATTTATAATAATTCCTTGCCCCTCAGATGATTTTATAGAACAGCAAGTGTGGTAACCCTAATAATCAATCAAATAGACAAACAAATAGACGTGACCAACACAAAGTACAAAATCTTTTAAACTATACATTACCATAACAAAATAAACCAGTGAATTCAAATTAATCTTTCATGCAATGTTGACCCTTGTGTCTAACATTATTTAATTTAAGATGTAACAAACGTTTCATGTCTAAGGCACATGAGTGAAAAATGCATAAAAATATATATTCCTTTACGCACAGAAAATATAAAAGAACAAAGCTATGCATTTTCGGTTTTTTAATACTAATCATACCAACACTTTTTAGATACCTATTTCCTGCTTGAATGTATTATATGGATGCTAGGAAGGAAATAAACATAATAATAAAATTTATTATATAAAAAAACTGTATATTGACCATTTCTATTGCAAAAGTAAAAATAATAATTTTTAATTATTGCTCATCACATTTTTTACATATAAGTGCGTCCATTGTAAATTTCCCGCAAACATATTTTTTACATTTAGAGCAAATTTTGTTGGTTTTATTTTCTTTACAGTATCCTATTTGACACTTCTTACGTTGATAAGCATCTGTAGGAGACTAAGGCAACGATTCTTTCGTATTTGTTTTCTTTTGGTTGTTCAAGGGCTTCTCGAAAATCGGCGCCAAGTTCAATTACACAAAATAAATAAAACAAAAAAAATACTAAATTAACTGTAGGTTAATTAGTTAGAAAAAGTCATGAAGTCAAATGTGCAAAAACAATAAGATGATACTTGTATTTTCAATGCAAAAGTTTAAAATGGGTCATTCGACCCGTTATGGTATGTTTATTGTTAATAAATAATATAATAATCATATATCGTCATGCGATATCTCTTGCGGGGTAAAATTTCATGTGTACTAGTGCCGTGAGAACGGCGATCATCTGCGCTATTGGTCACGTTGAGCACGACATATAAGCGTAAAGTGGATACAGCCACTAATTTAACTTTGTTCACCCCGTAAAGGATATAGCGTGATTCTATATAATTATTTACTATTTTTAAAGAAAAAAAAATATATATAATAAATAAAAGAAACTATATTTAACATTATTAATAAGTTATAATACATACCTGCACCATCTAAGTAGCAAGGAAGTAATACTGTATCGTTTTCATAAGACTTCACTACAACGGGAACACTTTTAAATGGTTTTTCACATCTCGCCATAGTTTTGATCAATAAAATCACTACTAATTCTCTAATAAATATCATACTGAATAGTTCCAAGTTAAAAATAAATGTACTTCAATCCTGTGTCTTGAAAATGAAAAAATATTACTTGAAGATTTTATTTTTAAACATTTCTTTTGTTTACATCATAGTTTTGTTAAAGTTACGATTAATAAATTATGCCTTATCTATTTTTGGACTTTTAATAAAATATAGTAAAACGATTAAATATATAAAATGTAATAGCTGATTATAAAATTCATTATTAGCATAGCAGGATGTTCAAATTTCTTTTTACATTGTTGCCGATGAAATACACGCGGAAACACGGTCTGCGAATTTCATTACCATGATATTAAAAAAAAACAATTGCACTGGAAAGTTCATCAAACAGCTAATTAATTATTTCTAAATAAATATTATCAACTATTTAAATATACCAAAAATAATGTTAAGAAAATATTTATCTCCTTTAAACACTGATTACAATAATAAATCGTGTATTATTGTTTTGATTTATCGCGATTTCAATTGATTAGTGTAAAACGCGTGCGTTCGTTGTAAGGAACTTGGCTGGACTATGACATGCATACGCCTGTTCGTTCGTCACGGGATGATTGCTAACGTAAAGCTGTTGACATAACGGGAGAAGGAAATTATTTACCAAATTAGCTGAGCCGGCGAACTACTTGTTAACTTTCATCGCCCCACAATTCTCACACCATTTCCCAGCTGCTCCCTACTTTCCTTTAACCTCCTCTCTACATTACTCCATCCTTGCTCCTCCCTTTCCTTAATCCACAGCCCCTTCCCCTCTGTTATTAATAATCTATCGTTCTCACCTTACCACCTCCCTACTTTACCTATAATATATCCACTCTCTGCCCTCTACCTATCCTATGTCAACTTTATTCTTACGTATTTCTAATTTAAAAAAAATATAATTTTCCTGTAGTAAATTGTACCCCTTTATGTTTTTTTCGCATCGAAATATTCCTATTCATAGCTTATGATTGCCCCATTTTCCGAAGCCTAACATATTTTTATGCTATAATTCATCAAATTCAATTCAGCCGTTTAACGTGAAAACTGAACATGCTAAAACTTTCGAATTTATAATATTATTAAGGATTCTTCCCTCGTTACCAATACTTTTAGTTTCAACAGTGGACTTGATGACAAGTATAGTGTACTCCAAAAAAGACAATGATTATCGAAGGACGAAAGTCTATTGGTAGTCTCCGACGTTATGTACACGTATACCACAACTTAGGGAGTCGAAGCTGCTCGTGTCCGTAGGCTTTACCCTAGTTTCCCTACACGTGACTCCTGGGTGGTGCTAAACGAGCAGCAGCGAGGTGGTAGGGCGTCGGTGCCCGTCTGGATCGCGACCACAGTACACGGGTGTAAAGCCCGTCATAGTGACCAGTTTCGGCTTGTCGCGTTTCGGGATCAGCTTGTGTATATCCAGTAGCTCATATACCTAGAGACCTTCAGTCGTGGTATATGTGGGCCGACATGACGATGTAGACTATCAATGGATTTTCATCCTTTGATAGTCGCTTTCGTATTTGGACTACACTGTACTTACCATCAGATACTCTGTAGTCACTATGTCGAGCCAGTGTAAAAAAAAAAAACTTAAGGTCTCTAAGTATACATGTTACTAGAAGTACATATATGAGCTGATCCCTAAGCGCGCCAGGTCAAAGTGAGTCACTATCGCAATTACTTATGTACTGTGTTTACTTATATACACCAAGGAAAAAAAAAAACATCAATCGTATAGTAACATCAAAGAAGGCATGCATTTCATAGCACCATTGAATCACGCTCCCGTTGCGTCTCAACCTTTAAATGTGTCCACTCAATTAACCGGACCACCTTTAATTCAGCCGAGAACATGAAATAACTCCGTATAAGATTACTCATAACTGTGTATGAAATTACACTCAGTATAATGCGGAAGACATTTTACATGCATTTTATAATGGAACTTAACAGTCGAGAGGCTAATTTGTACAAAGTCCCAAGTCAGTAGTGTTCAACCCGATTTTTTTTAAATCCCGGGGAAAAATCCTGCATAGAACCATCAGGGACGCTGTGAGGGCAGCGACCCCGGTATGTCAGACTCTTACTGACTAAAAACTAGAGATGCCACGAATATTCGACAACTATTCGGTATTCGGCCTATTCGGCCACTTTTTTTGCTATTCGGTATTCGGCCGAATAGTACGTATTATTCGGCCGAATACCGAATACCAATTCATGTAAAAAAGGCACGTTATATTACTCAAAATTATCTATTTATTTCCAAATTACAACACTTTAGTAATTAAAATTGATCAGTGGGAAGTTGTGATGGATGAAAATAAGCTTTTCAGCATTTTTTGGTAGCAAACGATTATGCTTTTCATCGTAAATGTTACCTGCCTCAGAAAATAACCTCTCACTAAACACGCTACTTCAAGGAGAAGAAAGATAAACTTTAGCAAATTTCGAAAAGTTTTGGTATTGTTGTTCGTTTGTTTTGGGTATTGTATTGTCTTTGCTGGCCGCGCCAACGCAACGAGAAAAACAGGTTGCAACTTGCCTTAATCCAGCTAACGCGCCCCCGACAAGCATGTATTCCATGCCGAATATTCGGCGGCCGAATATTCGGCGCTTCGGCCGACAGCGTTGCCGAATATTCGGTATTCGGTATTCGGCCAATTCACTATTTGTGGCATCACTACTAAAAACACCCGGGGTGTCCCTTTAATCATTCCACCCGGGCGTGGGAAACCAAATTCATCCAGACGCCCAGGGAACAAAAGGCTTTGTTGAGGCTACCTCTCTGGGAGGGGTAGGAGTAAGCCCACCCCTCCAAAACCTCTCTCCCCCGCCCTCACATCCAAATTCTAAGAAATTTAGCTTAAGATTGATCGAGACATCATTCAAAAGAAAGAAATCAGGTGGTTCAGGGCCTCGCAATATGTTCGAGTAGAATTTTTTCTTTTTTATTCTAGTTGTCTATTGTTTCATAATCTCATTCTGTCTTTGTATTGTTTACGTTTGTTGCACGATACGGTAGCCTTAAACGGTACGTTAATGCAGGTATACTTTTATGATTGTTATGTAATGTATTGGCCACGGATCATGCCGGCCTGCACAAATATATCTTCAAGATCTTCGTTTAAAAGACCCCATATCATAAAATGGTGACAACATGCTCGCCAGAAGACCATATTTGTACGTTCTTATGCCTTGGGAAAATTTAAAAGAAGATAGGAATTGGTTGGGGGACGCACTCCTTCGTCATGTTTACCTTCCACTAGATGTGACTGAGGTCAAGCGTCCGCTTGTAAATCATAAAAAAAGACATAAGCGATTTTAAGCTCAGTTTTCGTCATTATTTTATCATAATTACCCTAAAAAGTGAGTACTTGTTATTTATAAGATTTTTTTTTATTACATACAGGCTTGCGCTTGACCTCAATCACACCTGCTGGAAAGTGATGATGAGGCCGACGATGGAGCGCGCTCACCCAGCAAATACCGATTCACTCGACGTTTGAAGATTCCCATGTCATAAGATGCCGAAAACACCGACGCAGGAAGCGAGTTCCACTCCTTCGCGGTACGCAGCAAAAAGGAGGAGGCGAATCGCTTTGTGAGATCTTTCGAGTTGTTATCAAAACCCTATTAACCATGTAACTATCGTATACGAAACACAAAGCTACATTTCGAATCCCATAAATTATTTATTAATGTACAGTAATAAAATATGTTCTGAGCTTCCGTTATTTTTAAATGTGTTAATTAAATTGATTGTAAGTCATTAAATCTCAAGTGGCGCCATTGTGATGTCGATGAAACATTAGAATTATTTCAAACGGGATGTAGAAGAAATAGATTAGTCGAGGTAATTAATTCTACGTAGTCGAACTCTCTGATAAAAACTAATTTATGTCAATAGTATATCGTTACACTATATCATTTTTGGTGTGAGCAGTTACGTTAATAGCTGTATACACTTTGAGCTTATATATCATGCCCAACGTGACCAGTTGTGCAGCTGATTGCCGTTCTCACAGCACAGCAGCAGTTTCCTCACGATGTTTGCCTTCAATAATGGGCATGTGGTCCCTAAATTTATAATTATTCTGAAAAAAAAAAAAAACAAAATAATGTGTCAGGATTCAAATCTAACACCATTCGCGGTTCCGCGTCTGGATACCAACTATCAACTTTACGAATATCTATGTTTGTCTATCGGGTTTCATTTTAGACGTAACGTTGTAAGCATCGATGGGCAAAATGTTATCACATTAATGAAAATTATTAACGATTACATTTTACGTTATTTCCATTACTATGACTGCATTTTGCTCATTTATGTATTAAACACTACAAAATCCCAGATTGTATACATATTTATGATTTCTTAATGTTTTCAATGGATTTAATCATGATTACAGAGCAAGAAAATTAAAATTACGACTACATTTTGTAATCGTTAATCATTAATCAGATTACATTTTGCCAATCTCTGGTTGTAAGATTCTGGCACTTATACAGACAGACGAATAGACTGCATTAGTTTTTATATAAAGAGTAATTTAAATATGAATAAAGGCGTTTAACTCTGAGTGGGTGTCTTACTCGAATAATAACATTATTATGCTACCCACATTTTATTTAGACGATTTATAAAAATAATATATTACAGTAATTTAGTAATGCAACCATATTATTATACTCTATATATAGTTATAGTGACCCGGCGTCGACCGATAGAAACTACTATTTTACCGCCTCAAGGGATATATTTTTCCAAAAATGTCGAAACAAATATTGTTTTATTTATAACCAAAAAGCTAAGTACCAGTTTTCATTTCCACTCCGACGCGGCCTTGAGCTTCTTTCGGCATTATTCTCATGGTAGTCGCTTCCAGAACGCTAGTTGATCTCAGGGTCTTTTCCTGGCTGGCCGCCATAATCGAGTTTCATATCTACTTTAGGGTTGTGTAAAAGGCTATTTAATCGAAGCGGCTTAGTTCGACCTCAATGGTGATTTAAGCATGACAGTCATTAAAATTGGATAATGTTTCCGAGCTGGACAATAATTACAGTATAACGCTAAATAGTATAATAATAGTCTTTTATATTTATGCTGCCCTTAAAGACGGCGAATATGCTGACCCATGCTCAATTGCATACAAAATGATTCATTAGTAATTAAAAGAGTCTTCAACTTTAAGGAATGTTTCGGAAACTGCACGTTATAATGGTACTGCTGATAGGCTATAGATAAAATAGATTAAAAACACCGTCCACTCAATTATGTATTTATTTTAAATCTATTCAAACACACACAATGGACTGCAGTAAATTAGTGAAGAATTTATTATCTTGTTGCTTCCAGATACTGCTGGAGCATCGGGTCCACGTTACTGTGTTATTATAATGTCATTGAATACTAAATATCGATTAGACTAAATCAGCAGAAGTGGTTTATTTTCCTTTTACATCTAGAAAACATCTGATTAGATTTTTTTCGATCATTGTTAACATTCTTGAACAAATCACCTTTATAAGAAAAACTACATTAAAACTGATTCATCCGTTTAAGAGCTACGATGCCATAGATAAGCAAAAGTATATATATCTATAGACACAAGAGCGAAACTTTTTGCGTCGAGGTTAAAAAAAACCGAAAATATATTCTATTCGGGAAAACTCAGCTCTTACGAAATAAACTAATAAGTATTCTAAATGTCATCAAACTATATATTTACAAATGTTAAAAATCCTGACTTAATCGATTTTATAGTGGACATATACTGTACATTACAATTTTATAATAGAAAACAAACCATAAAAACGGGTTACAAAAACATACTTAATTGGATTTTATACTCAACCTACGATCTAATAAATTAGTTAATTCATTAGGAGATATTTCTTAATCTTATGTACGTCCGCGATGTAAACCGAATTAACTTTGGACTGGTTTGTTCTAACATATCGAGATAATTTTTTATTTTTACGATTTCAAACTAGTGTTGACCAACCAAATTTTTAGCCGCGTTTTCGGCTTTAGTAACCTTTAGCTTTAACAAGTTATGAGATAATTTTAATACTC
This sequence comes from Automeris io, assembly GCA_036320925.1. Taxonomy (NCBI): domain Eukaryota; kingdom Metazoa; phylum Arthropoda; class Insecta; order Lepidoptera; family Saturniidae; genus Automeris; species Automeris io. The sequence goes on along the minus strand of JAUDJH010000023.1, from coordinate 8,435,135 downwards.
TCTACACGTCTAAGCTTAATCGTCATAAACATTAAGTAGAGTTTTAAACATTTATTCATTTTGAGACAATCTTGAATATTTTATTTTTTATTATTTGGCTGCATCTTTAGCCGAAAGTTGTTGTAATAGATGATTAATCAGCTTCGGTTTCATCCTGACATCGATCTTTACTCACATATTTATTAAAAGTAATTTATTTTAATCAGTGTTAGAAGCACGTTAGGAGACGCTTTAATTAAATTCGACCTGTTTGAAAATTTTACCGAATGTAATTTTTTGGCCGAAGATGACCAATCCCGAACTTGTCGGTCGGACACTACAAACTAGCCTCAGGGAATAAAACAAAGATATGATATTTTAAGGCTGTATGAAGTAAGTACCTTTCCCCTTTGGTTTGAACAGAAGAAATTTGAGTAATTAAAAGTAATAAAAAAGACGTGTTCGTATGATTTATTATTTGAAAACGGGAGTATTCATTATAAATTTATTTTTGAAATGAAACTATTTTAGAAACTTTTGATTTGAAACTTAAATGAAAAAGAGATAAATATATAAATCTATGGCTTTAACCTGCGAGAGAATGCAACAGAATACCAACCCCAGATCTTGTAATTTTTCAAAGCAATTTACCATGCTACAACCTAAGGCTACAACGTGCAAAAATCATTGTTTGCCGTCCCTCATCTCCATTAGTTCTTTTACCCTTGATTCGAATTAAATGGACTAATGCAATGGAAATATATTTAAATTATAATTTTTACAGATTATGTACTTTACAACTGTATAAAACATCGAGTTCTTTTTCAATACTAAAAACGAATTTTTTTCGTTAGAATTCAATAACGGACTGTTTTGTTATATTAGGAATAGGTAAATGATCTTCGGGGTCGTGGCTGCTCAGGGTGGAGGCCCTGAGCAACTGGTTTAGCGACCTTCGAGGAGTTGGCAGGGCATTGTGGCGTGCTCTGCCTAAATTCATCGAGCAGTATCGGGGAGGGTATCATCTTCCCCCGAGTTTGTGCCCATCGGGCGTGGCGCGACGGGGCTGTGGCGAATTGATTACAGGACTCAGAGTCCCCGCCAATGCGCAGAAGTAGTCACCGAGGGCTTTTAGTCGGCACAAGTCCGACACACCTCAGCGCGCAACCCCCCTGTGCGGCTGAGACGGTCCTATGAGGATTTACCTCAAGTAAAAAAAAAGGAATAGGTAAATGAATATATTTTGAAAACTTGTGTATTTTTTTCTGTACTTTTCTCATTAACTACATCAATTAACCGGTTGATATCTAAAATTACTTATTAAATATAAAAAATCGTGTTTTTTACGGGCTTAAAAATCAATTTTTACTTAAGTCAAGCTTAGAAAAACGCCTCCGAATGTGTAGTAGGTATAGTATGAACCTTGTTTTCACAAAGAAAACGAGTATTCCTTGTGTTCACAGGTATTCTCATGGGTATATCGACGATATCTTATCAGCTCACCTCAGTCCAGTGCTGGAGATAGGCCCCTCCTAATAAGCACCATTGATCCCAGTCTTCGTCTTTTCTTATCATTTCCTTACAGGCCATCTTCCACGCGCTCCACGCTACGCTTACCAATTCGCGATCTTCACTCAAGAACCTACCTGCTCTAATGAACATCGGTCTTTTGGTACAAGTGGTCAACCCACTACCACTTTATCATGCTAATACGTAGAGTTATGTAGATAACTTTGGTTCTCTTTCCGATTTTATACTATCGAGAGATGCCCAACATAGCTAGTTCCATCGCACGCGACTATAAACTGGAGGACTAGACCAACTTTTAGTGTCCACATCTCGGCTTCGTCCGTCATCGACGATATATATATTTGTTTTATCCCTATCTAAAATGCTATCCTGAAGATCTTATATAAAACGTGAATTCTTCGTGCCATCCTGTCCTGGTTGATTGTTAACAAGTCCAATTGTAAGGTCTATTGTACACAGTTCCTGTAAACTCGGGCATCGGCTGAGGACCAATTCAACACAAAGACGACACATTGTCGTATTATTAAATTATATTGTTAACTCTTATTAATAAACCATCGTGTACTCATTTATTCTTTATTGGTATACGTTTATCTTCTATGTTGGTTGTTGTTATTTTATATATAAAAGAATGAAATAAATAAGTCGTTACGCTATAACATATACCACAAGCTCTGTATTGTATAATATAGCTTTATAAGGAAAATATAAACTATTTTACAAATATTCATACCTAATGAAACCTACTTTAAGCATATACACGTTTAAAACATTTATTTTATATAAGGAAACAATAAAAATTTCATATTTAATGGTTTTGATCCAATGGAACTTGTTAAAATAAAATATGAATTGCAAAAAGAAATATTTCGTGTTATTCAAACCATGCGCTTGTCTTTTGGTTTCCCAATTATTAGCAATTATTTTTATTTCTCTCACACACTTTAGATAAATATTTAGCTCGTGAATGTAAAACATTGCGTGAAAATAAAAAGTAATTGAAATACGCGAAAAAGAAAATAAAACAAGTAGATGTTTTGCAAAATACGATACATTTGCTCTGAACGCGCCATTAAACCTATTTTGATATTCAGCTTTGAAACTATTGTTATTACCAATATTACATAACTTAACAAATTAATATTAAATATATACTTTGAGATAATACAATAATTTTTTATAAAAATTTTAAATAATATTACTAGTTAATTTTATTTGTTTATAAATATAACATTATTGTAAACTAGCAACATTATTACAAAATGTCCGATAATTGCCAAGAAAACGATGCTAGCCCGCCTAATTGTAAAAAAATTAAGATTACTAGCGAAAATGATAACAGTGTGAATGAACATAAAGTGGAATTAAAAGACTTTGTTTTAGAGAAAATATTGAACAATAGTACCAACAGGAAAACTGTATGTGTAGTCGGGAAATTCAAAAATAAAAGTGGCGTGGCTCTTATTTTTTTAGAAAAAAATGCGTTCAAAGAGGAAGAATTGAGTGAAACCGGATATTTTTCAACGGAGACAGAACTTCGGACGTTCTTCCAGAACGATATTTACGGAAACTTTGAGTGTTTCCCGCGCTCTGCTTTAAGCGGTGCGTACTTTTACTTTCTCAAGGCTTAGGTATTAGTCATAACCATTCGAGGAAGTCTTTGTCAAAATTCGTGATAGGCATTACTATTATTATTTGTTAATTATATCATTAAGAGCTCTTCGTTCCTTACTTTATTTACACTTATTCTGTGTTATCTAAGAACGTCAAACGTAATTTTGTCGACATTTCTAGGCACAATGTAACCACCATATGTTTTCAAATTTTTAAGCCAATAATCAATATCATTATCAAGTTATTTGAAAAGATTACTTATCTATGAAGTAGTAAAAAAGGTAAAGGAAGTTTTTAATTATCAATATTTATAAATTCATTATACACTGTTATTTTCATTTAAAGAGCTGATATTGTGGATTTATAAACATATTCTTTATGAAAATTACTTATCCAGTGTAGAGTAGTTACTTTACCAAGTGATAGTTACTAGCAGGCTCCCTCTAGCCTACTGCCTAGCAAATAGGAGACACAAGTTATATGCGGTACAATTATTGACATAATTAACATTGGAAATGTCACTTTTGTTCATAGAATTAAATGTCTGAGTATATACAAATTATAATATTTAAATATTCTGTTCCAGGTGTTAAAACAACAATAATCTACCCAGCAACTGAGAAGCACATAGCTAAATTCAGTCAGCAACAGTTACACATAGTTCTAGAAACTCCAGAGCTATACAAGAAGTTAACCCTTCCTTACATCCAGAAGGATCAGTTCAATTTGCAGGTAACTCTAAACGTAAAGGCACCAGTTGGAAACTGACAGCTGGTACTGCCAATTTTTTTTAATCGGGGAAAATCGTCATCAAACAATTTTGACTCCATATATGACTGGGGGTCGAGGTTTGCCGCCCATTGCATCAGCCCTGCAGTGTGACAAAGCAAATTCTGATAATAGTTGTGACAAATCTTAGTGGCAATAGACATACAGTATTGTGGAGCATTTGTAGATAGATTTAGAAGATAATAAACAAATATCTGTTGGATAATTAAAATGCACATCCTGCTAACATGTTTGCGAGCTTAATATGCTGCCTGACAGTATCACATAGTAGCCTACATCAGATGCCATTGTATATAGAGCCATACAGAGAGTTTCGGATCTTAAAATTTTTCAAGGCGTGGCAAAAACTACTATTTATCACACCCCACTGGTTTTTTTACTACTTCTCAAGTATAGAATTAATCCAGAAATCCAGAAAGAAGAATTAATCCAATAAAAACTAATTATATATAATTCAGTAGATACGCTAGATGACTTGCTTGCCGCACCTAGAATTTAGCACCCAGAGTACATGCCCAGCTTGTCCCCTTGTAGATCCGGGACTGTAAAGAGTTGTATTTCGTGAACCGGGTCTCCGCTGCCGAATTGACAGAAACAGACAAGTACCTTATGATACCAGAACATTTTTAAGTACTACAAATAAGCAATAAGAAACCAATTACAAAATATTGTCTGTTTTAAAATCATATCTACTATTCATGATTTATATAGTTTAGTCATGTATAAGTTGGCATTCCAATAGCAGTGACTCCTATGTTTCTATTGCCATATCTTAGTCCTAATTTTCTTATATTTTGCCCTAAAGCTGTTAGTCACTAATAGACAAAATAGCTAAAAAAAGTACTTCACCCAAAAAGACACCCAAGGAGCAAGTGGAGGCTCCACAATTTATGTCTTACTTTTAGGTGTTCTGTTACAGCCAAAATCATAAAGGAAGTTATTTGTTACAGTGGGTGTACAATATATTGGATGGTAAGAGTGAACAGGAGAGAGTAGTTCACGACAATAAGTGTGAAAAGGAGGGATTCATATTGTTGCCAGATTTAAAGTGGGATGGTGTGACAAAGGAGACATTATATTTACTGGCTATTGTGCGACAGAGAGGGCTTCTGTCCCTGCGTGAGCTGGACGGTACCCATCTGCCTCTCCTGAAGAGAATTCGGGACGAAGGAAAGGTATGTAAAATTGGGGCCTATTGTATTAGATTACTAATAAACATGTAAGCCAATGTGATTGTTCGTAGGTATGACACGTACACCTAGGTTTTTTCCAAATTATTTACGAACATATGATCTACATACTCTCTGGTGAAGGAAAACATCGTGAGTTAATCCGCATGGCATCTAATAGACATGTCATAGTATACTAGTGCTGTGAGACTGGCGATCAGCTGTGCTACTGGTCATATTGGGCACGACATAAGCGCAAATTAGATACAGTCACTGATATATCTGCTCTCACCGAAAGGAACATAGCGTGACGATATATTAATTAACATAGTCTATGCTAGTAAAATTGGTCCGAACCCACTGGCTGACATATATAGCTTTGCAGTCTTTAATTTGTTATTTATTTAATTCTTAATTTAGGCCCTGCTAATTTACCAAACATGTTATTGTGAGTAAATATTTAAATGTAATCACATAAAATCTCTAGTCAGTTATAGTATCTTTCTCATATCAATACTTAAAATTTTTGTTTCAGAGAAGTATATTGGAAAAATACAATATACCGGGCAGTCAACTGCGCATTTATTTTCACTATCAACCTTCGTTCTACCATCTGCATATCCATTTCACTAACCTTAAGCACGAAGCTCCCGGCATCTATGCCGAAAAATCACATTTACTCGACACTGTTATTGACAATCTCGAAATGATGAGTGATTATTACAAAAAAGCTACTCTACCCTTCATCGTCAAAGAGATGGACGGACTGTTCAATGTATACGAGACAAATGGTAATATTAATAGAATCCTAATTGACAGTGAATTAATTGATAAATAGACTTCGATCCTTTGTATAGTTGTAAGTCAAAATGTTGGTCGAGAGTATTTTAATGGAATTGCGTTCGAGATTGCGCAGCTGCAACGTGTTTCTGACAACCGGTATTAATTTTATGAAGAAAGGCAACCTAAAAATTAGCATTCAAGCAGATTGCATCGTAATTAATTATTACGACAGTAACTTTAAATCTCTTAGAAGAGATAGCCTGTCGTCTATTGAAAGTCTTTCAGACTGTTTATCGGATGAAGATGACGACTATAATGCAACAATAAATATAGGAGAGTTTTGCCGCATCATTCCAAACTCAATGTCATGTTTAAAAATAGATAAAAACACTGTGTCCTTCAGAATTTTAACAGAACCAAAGAATGGGGGCAATTTTTACAGTGAAATTATCTCAACTAATAGTGTTGAAAAGTCTGCAGACTCTGTTAAATTGAAAATTAATATTAACATTGGTCAGAAGGCAAAACTAACCTGTTCGAATTGTTCAAACACTATATCTGATGGGTTGATAGAGTTTGGAAGGATTTTAGAACTTCCTACATCAAATTTGGACATGTCTGAATGGTTTTGCCATGGGCACAGTCATAATTCCAGCACAAACAGTATTTTAAAGCCAAATAAAGCAGATTTCTTGTATCGGTTGACATATTTCGTGGTCAATCAATCAGTACTGTCAAGTAAGACAAATAAATTCAACTCCAAAAGGGACATTTACCATTGCAACCGTTGTTTGGCTTGGTTAGGTGTTAAAAATCAAGATACAGTGAAACTATTTAATTCTGAAGTGAAAATGAATGAAAACGATTTAGAAAAGCAAATTTTTTCTAATATAAACGAACTGGGAAACGTGTATTTAAATGACTTCATTTATACAATAGAAAGTATAACAAAAGAATTTAATTTGGGATTCCAATATACAGTGATGTGTAAGATCGTTTTGGAATCTAAAATATCATCAACAACGCAACATTTTTTGCTGATCTGGGTGATGGATAAAGAGTTACAGGTTCTAAGAAATAGTGATAATTGTTTAGCAAAGGACAAAATTATGCTACAGTCCTCATTAGTAACGAAGATTTTGTATAAAGTCCAATTGGGAATGAATGAAGAGATGGAATCCTGGTTGGCAGACCCTGGAGTGGTTTCTACAGTTATATCAAAAAACATGTTTGCACAGGGTGTCAGTCATTTACAAAAGATGTCATTAAAAGTTCCCGAGTCATTCCGTACCTCAAACGGTTATTGTGTAAGCTATCTGAAATTGTAATCAATAAACTGGGAAATTAAATTTGGTTGTATTATTTTAATTATTGCAGAGGTGATGTGATGTGTACTATAACAATTGTAGTTGTGCCAAAAGGTGCAACCTCAGAGCCATCTGTGTTTACATTTTTTTTATTACTAGTGCAGTGCCTGGAGCATTCAAAACCGTAAAACCTCTGATTAGGTTTATAGTGATAGAATTAATATGACCGATGTGGGATATTGTTTTTTAAACTATAAATTGCAATGTTTACCCAAAATTTTTTTGTGCACTCCATTGTTTCATTGTTTATACAAATAATTGTGAAAAATTAATCTTTGACCATATATTTTCCCTTTAAACAGTTTTTTTATTTATATGTTAAATCTTACCTGAGTAGACATATAGGATCATTTTTCAAAGATACCTGTGTATAAAAATAGCAGTAGGGATCTCGAACAGGTAAAAAACCTGGAGGGGAGAGCGGAGCGACAGCTGCTATGTACAATAGAATTTCTCGGCCAGTTTAATTATAAATGAAACGTACTCTATTGTGTACATTTAAAACAATAAGTTAATTATTTACGACTAATGAAAAGAAAAAAAAATATTAGTACAAAATCTGTTTATTTAAATATATTACGTTGTTGTCTACATCAAATATTACAATTAAAAAGATCTTGGTCGTACAGCTGATATGATTGCATGCGCTATCGATTTACATTTCTTCTCATATCTCGGAATTGTTTCTGCATTCTTTTTCTTATCTTTTAATATTATTTCAGATAGTAAAAAATTTAAAGATTTTGGAATTGATTCATCAACATCTTGAAGCATTTTGTCACTTGGCGTATAATTTTCATTATCGTACACTTGGGCTCTTATATCTCTCCGAATAATTTCGCTCGCCGCTTTCAGAATATGAAATTTGTCTTCTTCTTTATTATTATATTTTTGATTGTACCAATTTTTTGTTAATACATCATGGTTAGTTTTTTTAAAACATATAATGGTATTGGACCCAAATTTAGTTGAAATGATAATATCATCGTGAAAGCGTTCTATTAGTCGTTTTTTAATAGTTTTTTTATCCGGGATATGCTCTGTAGTGATGACGTTTTTCAACTCTTGCATGCTAAATTGGCAATCATCATTCTCTTCTATGTACTTGTATATTTGCTCCATTGCTGCATCTACCATCGAAATTCTCGGATTAATTTTCTTTTCAACATTACTGAGGTGAATTGAATTTTTCAGCAAATTATAACAATCCGAATGATATTTTGCTGCATGTGTCTGCAAGTCGGTTATACCAGAAATCCTTTTATGGATATCTCGATAATAATCTGTTTTCTGGACGGCTATAAAATTCGTGATGCATTCATTTAAAGTTGGAGTGTTGATGTATGAAATCTGCCTACGCCGAGCTTTATTTAATTTTGCTTCTTTTGTTTTATCAGCTTCTTGTCCACAAAGAAAACAGTTTTTTTCCCAATTGAAGTTATTGAAATTCATGCTACTTCGAAGCTTTTTTTTCGGAGGCGATAATGGGAGATTTTCACGGACCTTATTTTTATACATTCCAATATACTTTTTATTGATATATTTTTGTCGACAACTTGAATGAGCATAAACAAATTCAGTTTGTAGGTGAGGTAACAATCCATCTTGTCGTTCGGTTGAAGCAGCTTGTAAAGATGTTACTCCTCTACTAATTTTTATAATTTCACCTAAATTAGAATTTGTTTTGGAAGATGAACCCAGGTGTATACATATTATGCAGCTATTTTCATCAGCCATGCTGCTAGCCGTTGGTTTTTCCATTGTTCGAAATCTAATAAAAAACAATTAATTGCATTAAATTGCAATAACAATCAATTAATTGCATTTGATTTATTATTATCATATATATTTTTTTATTGAAACAGATCTTTAATTTTCGATTTATTTATTATTTAATTAATTCAATAATGAATTGTAGTTTTCAATCTAATCACATACCAAATTAAGCAATACAAAATAATTTGTAATAGTTCAATATAAAAACGTCTTCAATACACCTTCCAGTACAAAAATATACAAGAATTTTTACTAAAAAAACAATTTTTCACTGTTATAGAATCACAATAATCACAAAACACGTATTACTTGCAAATAAAATAGCCGAGAAATTCCATTGTATATAGCAGCTGTGGCTCCGCTCACCCCTTCACGTTTTTCTACCTGTTCGAGATCCCTACTGCTATTTTTATACACAGGTATCTTTGAAAAATGTTCCTATATGTCTACTCAGGTAAGATTTTACATATAAATAAAAAAAACTGTTTAAAGTGAAAATATATGGTCAAACATTAATTTTTTTTTCACAATAATTTGTTTAAACAATGAAACAATGGAGTGCACAAAAAATTTTTGGGTAAACATTGCAATTTATAGTTTAAAAAACGATATCCCACATCGATCATATTAATTCATTCACTATAACTTTAATCCGACGTGAAAACCCCCAGGCGCTCCACTATACTGTTCACGCTTTGGAAAATTCAAGATCCGCATCGTATTGCTCTTGTCACAGACAGTAAAATGACTTTGAAATCAAGTGTAATATCACAAATCCTCAACAACACCACCGTACACCATAGACACAGTAATACATACAAAGAGTGATTTGTGAAAGTTTCCAGACTGTCGCTGCTTATTAGTAAGTCCATTGGTATATAATCGTCTTACCCTTATTGTAAAATTTACCCAACTTCGAGGGTGCAATGGCATAAGATCAACCCTTATCCCGGCCCAAGTAAATTGATTTTTTCAACTGAACACTTTTTCATATTACCATGTACAGCCCCTTCCAACTCAGGGCAAAAGTTTTGTCACGTTAGCGGTCTCGCTATCTCTTTCTTTTTTCCATACATAAACTCTAGTGTCTCTTTCTTAACTTAACACATCCGAAAAAAGTTCACGCACACTATGCTTTACGTAAACGTATCGGTGTAACTGATAGTAAATTCATTCAAGTGTCACGTCAACTGTCAACTTATTACTTGGCGCAGCCCCTTCCAACTCAGGGCAAAAGTTTTGTCACGTTAGCGGTCTCGCTATCTCTTTCTTTTTTCCATACATAAACTCTAGTGTCTCTTTCTTAACTTAACACATCCGAAAAAAGTTCACGCACACTATGCTTTACGTAAACGTATCGGTGTAACTGATAGTAAATTCATTCAAGTGTCACGTCAACTGTCAACTTATTACTTGGCGCTAATGGCGGTTGGCTGTTATTTATCCTGTTCAAACTTTTCATTACTTTTCAACTTTTAACTATTTTGCAATACCACTTTTTATGCTATTTATTATTCAATTTGGTTTATTTACGTGTTGTTATATTGTTGTTAGATTTGCTAAAGTGTTGTGTTTTGTAGTTTGTGCTCAGTGAAAAACATCGTTTATTTATTGAAATTAAGTTTTGTTCATTTGATATTCGTTTTAATTCGTTCGGTAAAATGACTTGGGCTTGTGCTGTCCCCGAATGCCCTAGTCGTCGCACTAATTTTAAATTATTTTGCGTACCTTTTACAAACAAAGCTCGATGGGAGGCATGGTTAAGTACATGTCCTTTTTTGCGATCATACCCTTTTAGGCGTCTTTCTAATGTAAGAATTTGCTCATTACACTTTAGATCTGACCATATTAATGATCGTAATAAATTATCTGTTAGTGCAATCCCAACTTTAAATTTACCAGCAATTCCCATAAAGAAGTTATATTTAGAAATTGCGCCTCTAAAAATTAATGAACCTCTTTCTGTCACCGTAATGTTTGATAAAGAACGTAATCTAGAAACTGTCAATAGTCCATTCACATTAGAAACAATATCACAAACTTGCTCTCAATCTACAGAGAAATTTATTGATATTCAACCTACTCAAGAACCATTGAGTCCTGATTTGTCTCATAATATTGTTTTGCCTACCCTGCCATCAGTTATAACTCCACATTCTGTTCAGGGCTCTTCAGTGCGAAATAGTGCCACCTCCTCCCATCTTGAACCATCTGTTATTATTCTAGATAATATTCAAGAACCTTTGAGTCCTGATTTGTTAAATAAGAGTATTTCTCCCACCATGCCTTCTCTTGTAGCCACTCATTCCGGTCAGACTACTCCAGTGAGAATTAGTGCGAAAAGAAGGGAAATTTCATTTCAAAATAGGTCTAATTTCATGAAACGAATACGCTTGCCTGCAAATGAAAGTACTCCACGTAAATTAAGTTTGCTTAATAATATAAGAATTTTAAGGTCAAAATATCGTCTTCTACAAAGCAAGTATAACAATTTAAACAAGAAATATAATGAGTTTTTACCAAAAACCAATTCTTTGTTACAGCATATTAAGAAATATGAGATTATGAATAATTTTGGTAAAGTTTTGGTAGATTCTCAATTGCGTTTGACAGGTATAGCTCCTAAAGGTCGGAGGTATACTACTGAAGAGAAAATATTTTCATTATCATTATGTAAATTGAGTTCTAAATGTTATAACTATTTGCGTAAATATTTGGCACTTCCTTGCAAATCTAACCTCAATACTATTTTAAGTAATATTCCTTTACGTCCAGGTATTAATGACTTCATATATCAACATTTGGCAGATATTGCTAGAAACAAATCTCCTTCAGAGAGACAGTGTACATTATTATTTGATGAAATGGCCATTAATAAAAATTTATTTTTTAATTTTCACACTGGGGTAATTGAGTGATTTGAAGATCTTGGTTTTGGACAGCGTACTTCTAATGTAGCTGATAAAGCTTTAGTATTTATGTTACGTGGCATGTTCTCGCCTTGGAAAATACCTATAGCATTTTATTTTGTTCCTGATGGCATTAAAACATTAACTTTAAAGAGGGTTATTAAAGAAATATTATCTGCTATTTTTGAAACGGGTTTTATTGTAAGAGCTACAATTAGTGATCAGGGTTCAGCAAATGTTGCAGCTATTAAATCATTAATATCTGACACAAGAGCTAAATTGTTACGCACAGGTAGCAATGAAACTGACAATATTTCTTACAGTTTAGGAGGTCACACATTATATCATATTTATGATGTACCACATCTATTGAAATGCTTTCGAAACAATTTTCAGAAAAAGGACCTTAATATTGCCGGAAAACGAGCGACATGGAAGCATCTTGAGACACTCTACCAAGTAGATGGCTACCAAGGACGAGCCAGAGGCACAAAACTCACCGACAAACATATAAATCCAAAATCTTATGACAAAATGAAGGTAAGTCTTTATTTTACCTCCGCTATAAGAATCATTCCTATTTTACAAATAATGATTTATCAACTTCAATGCATTTTTCACCATCATTTAGGATATTTCTTTTAGGTAGTTTGCACATATAATTACATTTACAGGTTACAGGTTATTAAGGCAAGGGCTAGACGCCATAATGTGTAATAAATTTTCATGTACCACCACAATATGGACGTCAAATGAAAGAACTCGTCCTAGCGATTCCGAATATATAACATATGTATATTTTTAAACCTTTATATATTAGTTAGTCTGGTTTTAATTTCTTTTTAAATATTTTTAAAATGTAAAAGCTTTCAATCTTTTGAAAAAATGGTTTCATGCCAATAATTTACTTTATTGGAATAACGGTAATTATTTACATATGGAGTATCTACTATATAATTTCAGGTCAAATATGCAGCACAAGTATTCAGCAAGGAAGTGTCCTCATTATTGCAACTGCTCATGAAGAGTCAAGAAGCTTTACAAGAACATTATTATAGTACAGTTAATCTGGACATTGAAAGCGGTCTTTTTACAGCTGAAATTTTATTGTTTGTAAATAATTTATTTGATAGCCTTAATGGCTATGGTCACTTAGGAGGTAAATTGCAACACGCTTTATCTGTAAATTCAGAACATTTTGACTTCTGGAATGAAGCCACAAAAAAACTCAATTCCATGAGATTTGATGGATCAAATGAAAGAGAATGCAGACCTCTCTCTCTTAAAAATTTTGTTCACGATATTAAATCCATCAAACACCTTTGGACCGATTTACAAAAAGTAGAAGTTGTAAAATTCCTTAGTTTGAGACGATTAAATCAAGATCCATTAGAAAATTTTTTTGGACAAATTAGAGGTCATGGAGGTTTTAATAGTAATCCTGATTGTCATCATTTTGTTTCTGCATTTAAAACTCTATTGATCAACAACATTACAACAGGCAAATCTCTTTATACAAATTGTTCTAATGATAATGACAAGATGTTAGGAACTCTTCAAAATTTAGTTCATAGAAAAGTCCATTCGAGTAGCCCTTACTTAGATGATCATTACCTCCACAGTGACAATTTAGATATGATAGATAATATAAGCATCCCACAAGAGAATTATCTTCAAACTAACACTGTGTCGTATATTAGTGGCGCTATTTGTCGTTGTTTATTTCCTAGATTAAAGTTTAATGATTGTGCTAATTGTATGAATACATTATTGTCTGATAGAGTAGAGCCATTTCATTCATTAATTGCAAGTAGGGAATATAGTAGTGATCAAAGGCGTTTGTTTTATCCTTCTAAAAATCTTATAACGTTAGTATGGCATTCCATTTATATAATTGATAGCGTTTTACCTAAAATTTGTAGTGTATTTATTTATCCAGAATTAGTAGCCGCACTTAAAAGTAAAATTGAGACATCTTGGTACAACTGTGAGGAACATAAAGATCATTTTCTTCGCGCATTCTGGTTGTTTGTCATTCGAATGCAAGTCAGACAGTGGTGCATAAATTTTAATAGAAGGATTCATAATATAGATACAAGACCTAATGGGGCAGAGATGGAAAATTTAGTACAAACTAAGGTTACAAGAGGTTCTAGTTACAGATCAGTCAGGCTTCGTAGTACCTAATTTTTAAGCTTATTACAATCTTTTACCTGCGGCTGTAGACTTGGCAATAGTAGATTTTTTCACTTGGTGATGATGCTCATCCCCTGTGTATTAGTAATCCATGCGATAGTAAATACCCTATTTCATTTTAGACTTTGTTAGCTGTACAATATTGAAAACCCCATCAAAATCTATACGATACCGTTCAGTTTATTTATAGCCCCAGAACAAATTTTTTTAATAACAATTTTTCACTTATGATTTTGTTTAAATAATATTATTTTATGGTATCTTTTTTCTTTTACTATAATTGGGAAGATGTAAGCTATATGTTAATTGTGTACTGTATGTGCATGCTCTAGTGTCACAGAATCAATATAGTACTACATAATAGTGTTTAATTCATTGTAATTTTAGTAATGTGCAATTTATTACCTAACTGATTAATGTTTGTAAAACATCTTTTTTTTATGGTGTAAGGGCAAGCGAGCGGACGCTTTACTTTTTGTTTTGTTAGATTTTACTTCAGTTATAGTTTTTGGATTCTTGAACTTTTACAATTTGCTGGGATTTTCGTACTGTTCATTCTGTATAAGTCTTAGCATAATGATTTGTACCTCTAACAATATTGGTCAAATGGATAAAAAAAACATAAAAAGTACTATTTTTTGTGCTGAACTTTGTTATTTAATTTTTTGTCGTATTACTTAGCCCGAGCTTAAGCTCATATTTTAATGTAACTCTTTAGACTAAGTATTATTAACAACCCGCAGCGTAACTCGATCGTTTTTACTTGGTAAGGTTCATCAAATAACTAAATTTAAAAAAATTGTTTAATTTGAAGTTTAACGTAGCTCCAGCCGCCAGCAGCTGTTCAGCAGATGACAAATACTATAATAAATATAATTCAATCCTCTTCTCCCACAGCCTATATAGCTGTGAAAGAAGAAGATTGAATTGTAATACAATATTGTAAACATAGATATTATAAAAATCTATTCTATTAATATTTATTTTGTAAATAGAGCTGGATCACGTAGTTTCTCGTACAGCTTCTTCGCCAATTGTTACAAATAAAAATTTAATTTGTTCGCAAGAGGTAGGTACTCAATTATATTGTAAATGTAGTAATCACCCAAATACTCTGTTGTAAAAATATTTATTTTAGAGTGTTCATGTGAAGTTTATCGAGTTTCTTGCGCTGCTAATTCTTTACATATTATTATGAACTTTACGCAGCTGTAGTAGCTTGAATTCATAATCAATAAACATTGAAATTAAATCGTGTTTTATTACCTAATCAAAAAAGAAATAAATAATTATTTAGGGAAGAATATTCAAAAATTATTAAAAACCGGTAATTTGCTGTAATTACAGTAGCAGATTATCGATTCGATATTTAACGTTGACGATTCAGAAACGAATGTTATCGGTTGAGTCACATCACTAATTTACTACGGTATCTGACGTTTGCTTCAAATTTATATTTATGTATATCTTAGCAAGAAAGAGAAACAAAAGTTCGAAGCAAAATTTAATGAGTAAGAGCAGGATGCATCATATGCAAGATGAATGATGTATAGCTAATACTTCCTCGCCCCTTAGGCCGCGCCTCATACCTCGCGCTATCGTGACAAAACTCTTGTATGAAGATGGTCGTCTGTATTATTTATTAGTCTGTGACCATGTATTTCGAGGGGTATTATTACACAATTCTTTTACCTGTTTATAAAATTATTTCCTATAATCTACCAAGACAAGATCTTCCCAATTTGATTTTGTAATATTTGTCCTCTCTACAAAATCGTTTTATTTTTAACGATTGTCACTGATTCGGACAAAAGGTAAACTAAACTAATTTATGAGACTCCTTTCGCACATACCTATTACACTACACACTATTTCGAAGGCTCCGTGTAAAACAAATCTTAAAGCAAATCAAAAGTTAAACATTTCACAAATAATTATATATTTATCTTCTCAATCCAATAGTGATGGAGTATCATTCTATAACCCAAAATATAATGACCCATAATTTGTTTTTATTTATTTTCTACTTCGAATATGCTGTTGTTTAAATATTTTGTAAATAAAATACATACACTTAATAAAACAACATCCTTTAACGTTGTGACTGACTTAAGTTTGATAACAATTTTTACAAATATATTATAATTACTAAATCTTATTGTTATTACAAAGAAGCATGTGTTTCTTATAACTGAATTACAATAAAGGTGTTGCAGCAATATAAAGGTTGATGGTAACCACTTAGTCAGGTGGTCGGGTCAGTCTGTCTGCCAACATCGATGATCAATTAGATCACTCGTAATAAGGAATTAAAATGACACTTTAACACTGTATTAAAGAAAAACCCTCAGTTTGTAATAGGAAAGTTTACACCTTGTTTTATGGTGGTTCTATAGTGATCATGCTTGTGACTCAACATTTCTTAATTCTCGGGTTGATAATTCGATAATGTTTCTTAATTAAAACTGAGTTTTACAATGTTACTTAATGTTAATTGGACATTGACCTAAAGACTGAATTTGTGACTCAAGAAACTAATTCCCCTATTCTGGCTACTGCAAGAAATAAAATGCATTTCAAATTTATATTTTAATATTCTATATTTTACATAAAATCAACACACAACATATAAAAAACAAATATTAAACAGTTATAACTTAAATCACACAATATCGTCTTACATATGCATAGAAAGGAATTACAAGAGATATTTTTTTAAATATTTAAAGTATAGGATGTGTTTCTGAAGATCATGATGTTATTTCTGCTATGTTTGCAAACCCTCGAAGCTGTGAGATCCCGTTTAACACTATAGAGTTGTTAAACACCCAAAAGAGATAGAAGCATATAGCCATCGTTATATCTGATGAATTGTTTAAGGAATATTATTAACTAGATGAGGTGATCCATTTTTTCCTGTATAGAAATATATATTCATCAGTAGCATGCATCTTATAGAAGTATAAAAAAACACATAAATTGATTTATAGTTTTGTCTAATTTGGATTGCTCATTCCCTAATTAGTCCCTAAGAAAATAACATTTAAAATTGAAGGGGGTATTAGGTGAGTTTTCAGAGAATATTCATAGTATCCAAATTTTTAATTTATTAACCAGTTGTAGGTTTTTATTGGGCATTGCATAATGTGTACTACTTTAAATTTTTAACATGTGATCAGAAAGAGATATTTTATCTTTTATATATTATTTTATTCTCTTTGCTTTCATACAAATTCATGGTGGTTTGGTTATGCATACTATATATTACCAGATTTTAAGTCAGTATATGTATTAAATATCAAGTATACCAATGCTTTTGTAGGAAGCATGCCACAGATACATACAATTTCTATGAAAATGCAAAAAATAAAAAGTAATTTGAGTTTAGCTGCATCATATGATATAATCTGCTTTGTCACTAGATCTAACTATATTTTTCCAGGTTATAGACTATTTATATATTAAAGTATAATCATCAATCAGTATGATGAAGGAACAATTGTGTTGATAAATATCATCATTATCAGCCTCTCCTAGTCATCGCACATAAAAAGGGAAATAAGGGAAAACACAATACATATAATGCAAACCAGGTATGACAACACAAAAAACGGGAAAACCACAAAATATTTCTTCAAAAAAATTCAAGAGAGCCACAAAATATTAAAGGGATTTGATTGGAATAATAAAATAGCTGAAATACTAACAGGTCATGGATGTTTCAATGAATACTTAGAAAAATGCAAAATTTTAACAAACCCAAAATGTTCTTGCGACAACACCAGCAATCATAACTCGCTGCATGTACTGACAACGTGCAATAAGTACAATTGATTAAGGTATAACATAGAGCAAGAATTGGGGAAGAAAATAAAGGAGGAAAATTTGGAGGAATTAATCAGCAATAAAGAATACAGAGATAATTTTTTAGAGTATGGCGTAATCTTAATTAAAAGAATAGTAAAAGAAAATAAAACAAAATAAAGTGAAACCAATTTGTATAATGTGATAGGAAATAAGCATATAGTATAAGCAAACTAATTATTGTACACTAGAATGTAAGGATGTGATGAAATAAATGGTCACAGGATTCAATTTATAATAAAGAAAAAAAAAAGACTCTCTTAGTCAACTGCTGTACATAGACCTCTCATAACAAGTGTCATTAAACCCGGTCTTTGGCTCCTCTCATACAATCCTTTCTGGTCACCTTCCACAAAGCGTCACTCTACATTGCTGGGGGTGCACCATGCTATATCTTCTAATCCACAGTCTGCCCTTCAAAACCCACCTGCTCCAATGACTATCAGTTATTCAACATATATGACCTGCCCACTGCCACTTTAGCTTGCTAATATGGAAAGCTAAGTTGACAACATCTTTTCTGTTGGATAACCACATTTTGGACTTTATATTTCAAAAAGATGACCAACATAGTAAGTAATATATAGGTAGTAAGTAAGTTGATAAAAATCATATCCTCATAAGTCATACCCTACTATACAATAATATCGTAGCTAAATATGTAACATTTATACTATGTTCTCTTCATATATGCAAAATAAGAATAGGCCACTCTAGACTCAATTGATTGTAGGGCTCGTAGACATTTTAGTGATGACTTTTTGACTAAGACTAAAATGCTAACATCAAACATTCTATCAAATTCACCTCTCTCACAGGCTTTTAGCGTTTGCATAATGGAGAGTGCTCTCAGAATCTACATTCTCTAATTGCACTAGCCTCGTTATTTTATAAAACCAATAGTCAAAACCAAAAGCGTCAGACCATATGTTATATGTAAACTTATGCAATTATAGCATCCTGACTAATATTATGTGACCTTTTCGACCATTAATTTCTTAAACAATCAGGAAATATAGTACACAGCAGCAACTGTTAGTGTATTCTCGCTCCTTGGCGGTTGCAGCTGTTCTTAGACTGTTTGTACTTTCGAACAAGCGCCGGATCAATATATCGAAACGGTATAAAAAAACACTAAATGGCGATGAGTAATTATGACAATTATCAGTCTGATAACAAAACTTAAATAATAATTTATGCATTAAACTCGTAATTATTTTATTTTGTAAAGGATACGTGTTACTATCTTTTCCCAATCGTCTACCATGTAAAGTTCTGTCGCCAACAGATATCTCACGTACCAATATTTAAAAAAATGCATTATTCTCTTCATAAATTCCATTTTTATCTTGCCTCTACCTTATTTTGAAATTTAGGAACTACTGATATTATTTTATTTTGTTGCTCTTAAATTTATATTTAATTCTTGAAGGAAATATACATCAAATTATAATTACATTAAAATATTTATAATAAATTGATAAACAGATCAAACTTAATACCTACACGCTTTAATTGTTAAATTAGTCCACTGAAACATTTTTTTTTATTTGGCTTACGGTTCAGGGTGGAAGTTTATTGGAGCCAATACAATGTCATGTCAACAGTATTACTAGGGCTGCGACGTATTTACGTTACCAGGTTTTAAAACCAGGTTTTCACTTCGAAGTACGGCGCCCTGGTATGAGCAGAAAATACTTGCAAGTATGAAAGTATTTGCTGTAGGTCGATGAGCGAAGATTGTGAAACACTACACATACAAATACTTACATAGGAAAACGAGCCATATCTTAATAAAGATAAGAAACAATCGTAATTGTGAATCGAAAATATTTTGTAGTTCAAAGTATTTTTTTATTTATACCATTTTGCTCCTTATTCATCATAGGATGACATAGAATACGGGTCGAATACGTATGCAAGTATTTTTAAATTAAGTCGCCGCGGCTGGTTACACCGCTCGCGTCGCAAGCCGCGCGGGGTTTGGAGTGTTTGTTATCTGTGAATGGAAAATACTTTGAAGTACAAAGTATTTTTTTATTTATACCATTTTGCTCCTTATTCATCATAGGACGACATGGAATACGGGTCAAATTGGTATGCAAGTATTTTAAAACCTGGTTTTCGACCCTGGTATTTTTACGTACTCGTACTTAAAAGCCCTGGTATCGAATTTAGCAAGTATATCTCATCCCTAAGTATTACCAGACTAGGATGACAAAATCACATAAAGTAAAATAAATTATTTAATCAAATTCCTATTGAAGGACAAACAAAAAAAAAATGGATGATAAAAGATTTATTAGGATATTCGTAACTTTTGTTAACATTAGTATATATTAAGGGCTCGATTTAACTGGCTAATTTGTCGAGAGCATCAAAATTATAGATGGTTGTATAAAATAAAAAAAAGAACCCGTTAAATGCAAATCAGAAATCAGACATTGAGAATCAAACTAAATTCTACCGTTAGGAAACTATTTTCCTTCGATATAGATCGCCGTCAGTTTACCAACTGGAAATTAATTTGTAATCACAGAATCTCTTTTTCGACCTTTTTACTTTCCTTTTAGTACAACTTGGTAAGATATTGCTTCTTGCTAAATTTCATGATTATGGGCTGAATTAAGGAGAACTATCTATTCCATTCGTTTTGATTCCCTTGAGAAACATAAATTATGCGACATAAATGAACGGAATGATTTTGTTGACTTCGTTTTTTTAGAACTATAACTGCTAGTAACGATTGCAGACTTGCTTGCGTATTTAATATTAATTTTACATTGATACTGCCATATGTTCCTACAAAGGGTTTTATTCTTTTTTCGATCAGGATATGCGTTGACGGCCGGGATAGACCTTAACAACTAAACCGCGCGAGTCCTACAAAGGGTCTTGACACTTTTGACAGACATAAGCAAATAGATCTCCAACAAAATGATAATATATAAGGTGATACAAGGGTCACAATAAAAGAATTTTAAATATATAATAAGTTTTATTATTCGCCTGGTTAATGTGACCTTACGCAACTAAAATAAATTGGTATCAGCCGTTTAAAACTACAACTTAAACAAATGTTGCAAGCTTAAAATTAAAATGTTTTATACACTGGTATTACGATTAAATACACAAAATCACGATTTTGTACTTAAAAAATATATTAAAAATTTATATGATAAAATAGCATTAAAAAAATAATCTAACTAAATCACCAAAAAAGTAGTGCATTTAAAATCTATAATGAAAAATTAAAAACATAGTGGTACATATCAATAGGAATAAAATTTTCATTCTCAGATTTAATTCTGTATAAAATTTTAATTATTTTGTAGTTTCTGTTTAAAAATAATCTCAAGATCTATGGTCATGACAATGTAAAGTTGTCATAATTGAAATGAATAAAAAAAAAAATGGTAACATTAATAAGCGTGCATATAATTTAGCAACCATTGAACTTTATAATTCCAACACAAGATATAAAAATAATGTAAAAAGACACTTTTTTATATTAGTAATATTATTTTTGTACATTTGAGGAACTTTGTATTAAAATTTCTATGATTTGTGACTTGTAATTGTATCGTATTTGTTGATGGCTAAAAGAATTCAATTTTTGTGTTGGATTATATAGTTTAAATACACATACAAGCTATATTACTAATTTTATATTATATCATTAAATGTGGTATTTATGTACACGAGTTGTAGATTTTTTTGTATTTTTCCTAAATTGTATATCAATATTTTGAACAATCGTAATTTTAGATAATGGTAAAATATTTAAACCAAAGCAAAACTCATGCAAAAAATTGCTTCGGTACACAATTACTAAAGTAAATATTATCTGTCGAACACTGTTTTCCAACATTCATAAATTCAGTCTTATATAAGGCACCGATATAATCTGTATACATTTTAAAAACATAGCTGCCGTTTTGATTTTCTATATTATAGCCAATAAACACTAGCAAAAATGACCAACGTTGATATAACGATTTTTTTATAGGGTAATTTATGAATATATAAGCGAAACTGTTTATCACTAGATAAGATTAAAAATTAATTTACCAGTAGAAAATAAAAAAGAAATTAACTTGCTAGTAACTGTATACATTTTTTTTCTATATACCTCTTTATTTTGCTTTCCTAATAGTTGTCAACCCTAGAAAATGCCCTGTTTAGCGTATAATATACTAATAATACTTTGAGATATATATTAACAGGCAAAAATATATTGTAGATTTAAAATTGGCACTTGATATTTAATAAAATACATACTATATTATTGTAAATATACATATTAAAAAATATGTCTAATTTAGTGTTTATTATAACTATAAATACTATAAATTCATTTGCCATAACAATAAATCATTTTTAAAATACAATATCCTGCTATTGATAGAATAATAATAATATAGTAGCCTTTTTGTCCTTTCTTGTGACATTTCCACTGGTGTATGACCAATGTGATTTTGCCAATAGCAGCCTTTATGAACGTCTCAATCATTAATGCCATCTCTTTCATGCCGCCTGTCACTTACGCAAGTCCACCGATTGGCCCATTTATTGCTAATCTGCGTCTAAGTACAAATTGTGAACTTTATACCGCACGTTTAAAAGTAAAGACTCCTAACTCAAAACAACAAAAAATATTTATAACGCGATTTTCGAAAAGTAATAATAAAATATATCGTCACGCTAAATTCCTTACAGGGTAAGCAGAGATACACAAATGGCTGTATCCACTTTGCGGTTATACATCTTGCCCAACGTGACCTTTAGCGTAGCTGATCGCCGTTCTCACAGAACTAGCACACATGATATCTCTCTTAGATACCATACGGACTTCCTCAGGATGTTTTCCTTCATCATTGAGCATGTGGCGCCTAAATCCGTACGTAATATGGAAAAATCCAGAGGTACGTGCCGGGATTCGAACCTAGGCCCATTCGCGTTGCCGCATATGTAACTATTATCTACTGGGCGACCACAGGCACAATTTTCAAACGATTTTCTAATATTTTGTGTTTTAAGCTATTCTTCTTTTAAGAGTGCGATTGAATTATGTAAGTATGTTTCTACACATATCAAAGTCATTTTTTCAAGCGTAATTATAAGCTAAGATGATGATGTTTTAGTAAACATAATTATCGATTATTGTCAGTTGAAATGTTATCACCGTGAACAGTTCATTTAATTGGCCCAACGTACTATTGGAAAAATAAACCTCTTTTAAAATTTTCCTTTCTGACATTTTATCTTTGCATTAAGATAAAACTTTATTATTATTTTTTTGTAATGAACAACGAGTACAACGTCATGTATTATTTGAAAATATTTTCTGTTGCGATAAACAACAATAAAAATTAATTATTACATTACATATAATTGGCCTCACAAGTCGTGAATAGAAATAATCTGCAATATTATTTGCAAATAATAACTAACTGATTGTACTTTTTTTACTAATTGCGGAATTGTAATTGACATCACTATTCATGTATTTAGAATAACTCGATTTTCAGGGGGACGTCAATAATTGGCCTAGCATTTTATTAATGAAGATAATTGGCCCCATTAATCGTAAATAAAAAACACTAGCCAACTGGCTGTATTTATGCGCAAAACCTACAAATATTTGTCCGCGCTGACCACAAAAGCGAATAATTGACTTTACTATTCGGCAGTTTCGAAAAACTGTCTTAGGGCCGAATTTGATGACATATCATATTTCATTGCTACAGAAATCACAGCACGTCTCTTTTCACATACATATGTCTCAGATAGTTAGATATAGTATCTGTTAATAAACGATAGATGGGTTGTTAATTTTGACGGCTAGTTGTTATCTAGAGATGCGAGTAATTGGTCTAACTATACGCGAACGCGGAATAATCTGCCCAGCTATATACAACTGCGGAATAATTGGCCTCGCTTTACGCGATTGTGAATAATCGGCTTCACTGTCGCTGGTGGGGCGGCCGACATCATTCGAGGTAGTCAGTGTAGCCTTGCGCGCCAGTGAAAATGACATCGATCCATATCCGAGCCGCTTCCCCAGAAGGCGCCATGAGGAAGTACCTGCGCTGTCGCGTCTTCACAATAAACGTGGTCTGTGGATTTGGAGACTTCGACGTGTTCCCGTGGTCCATATACACTTCCTCTATAACCTGAGGAATGACAAATACAATCTATAATCGATCTCTATTATTATTAAATTCCACTTCCTTCCACCGTTTCCTTTTTATAATAGAACTTCGCGTGCTGGGTTACACAGCCACTGTTTTATGGTGATTTCTATTTCGGCTAGACTTAATAAATCTTTAATTCTTACCTTTGTTAGATTATTGGATTGAGAATAGTAGAATAATAGAATAGCAAACGTTTTAATCGATCTATATATGATATTGGTCTCTTTATACGAATTATAAAGTTTCAGCCGCTCCAGTTGCGCAGAGATATTGCCTCACTGAGCGTTTTCTACCGTCTGTATCATGGTGAGTGTTCTGAAGAGTTGTTTAACCTTGTTCCACCCTCTCCCTTCCTGAATAGAACCACGCGCGCGGGTTTGCGGAGTCACAGCTTTACGGTATCTCACATCCCGGCTAGGACTAAGAAGTTCTCTAACTCCTTCTTTTGCCGTGTCGTTGGGCTGTGGAATGGTCTTCCGGCGAGCGTGTTCCCACCATCCTATGATATGGGATCCTTTAAGCGTAACGTGAAAAGATATTTGTGCAGGCCGGCATGATCGCTGCGACTACCGTTGGGTTTTTCTTACCTATCGATAGTCGTTTGCTGTGCTTTCGTCACTGTGTCGAGTCAGAATAAAAAAAAAATATGAAAAGAGAAAGACAGACGAAAGAACAATGAAATTATTTTATGAGGGCTTTTTTCCCTTTTGAGTTATGTAATCCTAAAATCTAGCAGCAGCCCGTGTAATACTACCTAGGGGTCATATGTAAAAGTATCGAAGGTAATAAACTCAAACAAATAATCAATTATTATGATTCAATCCCACTTCTGATGTATTAATCTTAATGCATAATGATTAAACTTACTTGAAAGTAAGCGCCTCCTCTGGGTTTCTTTTCACTCTTGTCCCAATAGTAGACGAACGTTTTCGTTTCCCTGTCGAAAACGAACCACCTGTAGGAGAAAAAACAAAGGTAACACATTGTTGAGGACTCGGTCAACACTGCGTGCGACTTCGGCGCATCGAGTTGTAGGTTCGATCCTCACACGGAACTAATATTTGTGTGATATTGCTAGTTGTTCCGGCTCTAGGTATTTGTGAATGTAGAAACAGAAGTAAAAAATAGCAGAGAATTGACTGTATGATCTGCGCTGAAAATTATTTGAAATAAAATAATGAACAAATAAATATACACAGCGTCCTAAGTCCTAAGATCCTATCTTTTAAGTTTTTCCTATGATTTTTTTAGCGTTCACTCTGCTGACCCTATCTCGCAGCCGCCGTAATGATTGTACTAATTGCTTGGATCCGACCGCTTCACGCAATACTAGCTAGCACACTAGTCTTGTTACAGTCTCTGTACGTTAAAGATTTTCTTAAGATCGTTCAAAAATATTGAGCCCTTTAACACGTTAAACGCCGTGGGGGGCACCGGTGACCCCCAGCTAAAAAAATGTGATAAAACGCAGATTTATAACACTAGAAATGATAAGAAAAACATAATTCGAAATAGAATTTATTGTAGAATAAAGAGCCTGAACGGGAAGTATTGAGAAAAAGGGCTGGCGTTCAACGTGTTAAAACTAACTTATCTTTAATCCCTTTTTTTTTTACTTGGGGAAAATCCTCATAGGGCCGTCTCAGCTGCACAGGGGGGTTGCGCGACCGAGGTGTGTCGGACTTGTACCGACTAAAAGCCCCATGGTGACTACTTCTGCGCATTGTCGGGGACTGTGGGTCCTGTAATCAATACGCCACAGCCCCGTCGCGCCGCGCCCGCTGGGCACATTATCTTTAATCCCTATTCAATTAAATATACCAGTTATTTAAAGTATCTGTAGGCACAGGGGTCGAAGTCATTAATTAAAATATCGAAGTCTTCACCACAATCCACTTGATGTATTTTTACGAGTTTAATTTACCGTCGATACATTGCTAAGCAACACGCGTTAATTGAACACACCAGCTGAGACAGCACATCATGGATGTTCGCCTATTATTTGATAGTAATATTAAATATAAAACGTTCACATATAGAAAATTAATAGTGGCTTACCTTTTGGACCACGTGTGGAACTTTGCTCCGAGTTTGTGCAGGTAGCCCCGACAAGAAGTGGAATTCACCATCACGTATGAACACAGCTCGATCTGATGCCCTGATGACAATTTATTACAACAATAAAAACAAATAATAATTATTACTGACAGTCTGGTCACACAGTCGTTTCCGGCGCCGCATCCTATTTGCGCTTCGTGAGACAAAATGAAATTAAATTAAATATAACTAAAACTAACTACAAAAAGTAAAATGAATCTATAACCGGTTCGGAAAGCAGAATCTACCGAGAAGAGCCAGCAAGAAACTCTAGCAGTTGCTCTGCACATCATAATGAGGTACAAAAATGAATTACACAAAGGAATGCATATGTCGTAAGAAAAAATGTATACATCAAGACCAGGTACTTTTATCATTTAAAGTCATTTAGCAATTTAGTTTTAATAGCTTTTTTTTAAAATTTCAATGTAGATAATTTAAAGATGTCTTTGGGTGTTGTTTTGTATAAGCGAATACCGAGCCCGAAAATTACAAAAAGAGTCTTCGGTGCAATAAAATGTTTTGCATGGTATTGTCAGTATTGTTGGTAAAGATTACGTACCCGCGGATTCGACGTGTCTCCGCAAGTCGAAGTCATCTCTATCGACAGGCAGGTACCGCGTGAGGGGGCGTTGCGCCTCGCTGCAGGGGGCGATGCCGCGCCGACTGCGCCGTGGGGCGTTGCTGAGCGACACTGGAAAAAAAGAACTTTTGCGGTTAGAGCTTACATGGGTCACCTTTTTTATAGTGGGTCACATATTTTCAATGTTTAATTCGAAATCGGATAAATGTCTCGAGTAAAAAAAGTTTCACTAGCGTGATGTAGATTACTTTTACAAAAATGATTTATAAACACGTATATGAGGAGCGTTGATTGACCGGGCGAGGTCTTCACAACTGAACCCGGCGGGTGGGTGAGCACTGAGGGTGCTCAGCCGGCAATTGTAGAATTAGTGTTACTCGTAAAAATTGCATTTTTAAAATTAAATATCATCATCAACCCGTATGCTACTGTATGGTCTACTGCTGGTCATTGGACTCTCCCAAGGCTCACCACCGACTCCAATTTGCGGCTTTTATCATCCAAAAATTACTTGTCACTTTGCGCAAATCGTCGCGCTACCTAAGCCACAAGGCATAGCTGGGCAAAATGTAATCAGATTAATAAAAATGATTACGATTACATTTTACGTTTTTTACCATTAATATGACTGCATTTTGCTCATCTATATTTTAAACACTACATAATCCCAGACTGCATACACATTTGTGATTTCTTAATGTTTTAAATGGATTTAATCATGTTTAGAGACCAAGAAAATTAAAATTAAGACTACGTTTCGTAGTCGTGTAATCGCTAATCAGATTACATTTTGCCCATCTCTGCCACAGGGCATCCTACACTATGCATACCGAGGCGTGGTTTCTACTCAAGAACACGCCTACCCCAGCGGTTATAGGTTCTTCGGCAGATATGACCTGCCAACTGCCACTTCAGCTTGCTAATTCTCTGAGCTATATCGATGACTTTAGTTCTCTGACGGATCACCTTATTTCTCATTCGATCCTTCAGAGAAACACCGAGCATAGCATAAAAATAAAATATAGTAAGAGATAAAATTTGACTAGAAAACTATCTAACATAGAATTTAGCTTTACAATATAAACGCATTAACATTAATGAAAAAAATTGTAATTTTTTTAGTTAGGCATCAAAAGTCTGTCTGAGGACTTTATTGATGTGTTTATTACAATAAATATCCCGTAATTCCATCATATAAAAAGAACTGTTTGATCATGAAAACAAATACACGCTACAAAATTGTCTGGAAAAGAATTTAAAAATATTTAAAACCATTCTCGCTAGGTTTTTAAGCTGTATCTATTTATATTTTAATCATAAAAAAATCGTTTACATTGCCAACAAACAGGTTTGATAATAAAACGAAACATTTTATATCACTGCGGTTCCATTTTCATTGGTCAGAGCAGAATATTGATTTTCGTAAACCGTTAATTTAGCATCCAGATGGTAAAGGAGCTAAAGTACATTTTTTTTAAATAAAATTACGAATACTTTACTAATAAATTATTCAAGATACGCGCGTAAATTTAAAGGCCGGTGTAAAGAATAAATAATAATGATTAAACATCGTTACGCAATTACACTTTCGTGGTAAACAGAGGTACAATAGTGGCTGTATTCACTGTGAGCTTATATGTCGTGCCCAACGTGACCAGTAGCCCAGATGATTGCCGTTGCTGTATCAATAACTTTTGTTCTCGATTTTTGTTTGTTTCCGTTTAGACATCGCAAAAATTATAACAGGAGGTGTGTCTACTATTAGCCCTTTTTTTACCCGGTGAAATCCCTAACGGACTTCAGGGGGCGATGAGGGTCGCCCCCCGGTGTGTCGGACTTACGCCGACTAAAAACCCCGGGGTGTTCCTTCTCCCGCCTGCCGAGTGCCAAGGGCAAGGCTGAGCCGTCTTCCTCGGCACCTGGTGGTCTGCTATTTGCCTCAACTCTTTCACACGTATAATATTGTCATAGTGCTTTCTTGGTCTCGGTTATATGATTTTCATGTAATAATTAACAATTTTACGTTTTTTCCCCAATTCAGCTTGAGTACTCAAATAACGCTTGTAAAAAGAGGTGTATTAGCTTACATATATTGTCTCTGCTGAAGTCTGAAGCGTGGCTGAGCGGTCTACTGTCATCGCTGCGTTTGTCGTCCTCAGTCGATTCGGTGCGGGAATTCCTAACTTGAAGCTGGAAAAGAATAAATATTGCCTTTTATTAACATGGCTATATTTTTAACACTCCGTCGCAGCCTTGAGTTTCTTCTCAAGGTAGTCGCTTCCGAAACGCTAGTAGATCACCGTTAGGTTTCGTATATTTTGGCTGGCGGTCCAAGTCGAGGTTCGTACCCACAGGGGTGACCTTGCATTACCACCTAACCCATAAATTGCCGGCTGAGCACCTTCAGTGTTCGCGTACCCGCCCGGTTTAGTTGTGAAGACCTTCCCCGGTCAACCAACACGAGTAATTTCGAAAAAAAAAATGTCTATATTTTTATATTCAATGAAATTAGACCAACAAATTATGATTTTCATATGTTTTAAATAATAATATATCGCTGTGACAGATCTTTTTGTGCTTATATGTCGTGCCCAACGTGACCAGTAGCGCAGCTGGTCGCAGTTCTCACAGAACTAGTACACATGACATTTCTATTAGATGCCGTGCGGATTTCTCGTGATGTTTCCCTTCAGCGGTGAGCATGTGGTGCCAAAAATTCTTGCTTGATTTGGAAAATCCAGAGGTGCGTGCCGGGGTTCGAACCTACGATTGATTGCGTTGTCGAGCATTAATACAGATCCCTTATGCACAAGGTCACTACAGCCGTATTTTTTGCTTTTCGAAATTGAGCTTTTTTACATAATTTTAATACTTTTTACTTTAAACGTTGTCTGACATTAGTGATAAATGACATCTCTTGCACTGAAGAGTAATGTCTTTGGCTCTCGTCTTCTAAGAAGTCATTCCAGTTGCATGTTTTGTAGTAGCTCAAAGTACGAGCTATACATACAAATTTTAAAAAATAAGGGTATACGAACAAAGTAATTAGGGATTTGGTCGCCATTATAAATTAAGATTTCTAATGATAGGATTAATTTTTTGACAAATGCATTGGAATATAAAGAATTAAAACTTATATCATATAGTGTAGGACTTGCTTTGTTGCAAGGCAACGATCGCGGCCGTTAGTTCTGATTGGCTCATGAAAAGTCACGTGATGCTAAAAGACGCGTGAGACTGCTTTGTCATTGGCTCACGAAAAGTCGTGTGATGCTAAAAGACGCGTGAGACTGCTTTGTCATTGGTTCTCGAAAAGTCACGTGATGTCAAAAGCGCGAGAGCAAATTCGAGGGGTGTCCATTACCGAGCGTCAATCCGGGCTTGCCGCTAAGGCGTTAGACGATTTTCACTTATTCTTTTTTTACTTGGGGATAATCTTTATGGGACCGTCCGGATAGGACTTGTACCGGTTACAAACACCAAGGCGACTACCTCCACGCATAGACCAGGACTGTGGGTTCTGTAATCAATTCTCCACAGACCTGCCGCGCTCACCAACCACAAGCCCTGGAGGATACGCTGCCTCCCCTGGCACTTACTCGTGTATTTTAGCGGAGCACGTCACAATGCTCTGCCGACATCTCAAGGATCCTAAGCGGCCACGGTCGTAAAAACATCAGCTTTCCACTAAGCTAGCCTTGTGGTCCGTCCGAGAAGGATGGAAATAATTCTTGAGCCACTGAGTGCGTTGCGGTGAAAATGAAGTGAATTATACTCACAATAACACGTTTAGGCCTGCATCCGATGCGCCAGTGAGAACTTTTTATAAGCGTTAACCAGACCGACATAGTGTTTTGCGTTTGCTTTGTATTATCAACATTTATATTTGCAACTGGTCCGTTTATATCTCGTTTAAATATAGTCCTAGTGAATAATGTTTGTGAAATATCACCTGATTGCGTAAATTCTTACTCATCGGTGTTCATATTTCATAACCGGAATGTTAATTAAAATCCGTATACTTAACCAAAATACCCGATTAATTTTAGACAGATTTTTTTTTTAATTTAAAACACATCTAAATAATACGGTATACAGTACTAGTAGAGTATCAGCGGTGGATAAGTCAACAGATCACCTATCGCATTTGCTGAGCTGATTTCGCTTTCGCGCATCACCACAGCACAGGGCTTTCGCATTTGCTGTTTTCTTTTTTAATTGACCTATTATTCTGTGTTATGTCCAAAATAAATGCTTTTCTTTTTTTCTTAAAACAAAGATATGCGCAGAATGGGTAGTTCAAAAGATAGTATCACCGATAAGCATGCGCAAAGGCATTGTGAACGAAGTGATCTTAAAAGGGCTCGTTTTTATCATTATGACGTACGGAACCCTAAATATATTAAAAGGTGTAAATAAAAAGAACACGCCGAGACTCATTTAATCTATTATTATAAAACTGTTCCCAGAGCCCATACGAAAATTTCGAGATGATAAATGATATTCGTCTACACTTATAACAGTAATTTATTAGCATCTCAGACAGCGTGTCTGATAGTAACCAGACACACGAAACTAAAACTTAAGATTGTCTTTAGTAATATATTTATCGTCACGCTATATCTTTCCGGGGTGATCAGAGATACATTAGTGTCTGTACCCTCCCCCCGAGTCCTGAGAGCAGCTAAGAGAGAAAGTAGCATTGCAATTCTACTCAACCCTGGATCTTAAAATTTTTCGAGGCTTGGTTAAATTTACTGACTGTATTTATTTAATTTTTTTGTTGCTCCCGAATTTCTTGGTTTTTTAGATCTGTGCCGGTTGAACGGTACAGGTTGAATTCGAATCGAGTCTGTAACCAATCGAAGGTAGAAGAGCGCCGATTAGCCCTAAGAATTGGGCGAGTGCAAAATCTACCGAGGTGCGGTGAACGCGCCTGGCGTTTGGACGGCGCAATTTTACCAAGCTTCGAAATTAATACGAAATCTACAGACAGACAAAACAATTTACTGTAAGAAATACGATCTATAATTTCAATTCATGGGATTTCGCTTAAATCACTCGATAGTTTGTTTGAAAATTTTGAAGTAAATAAACTAGCTCTAATTGTATTTGTAAAATATTGGTCCGTATTCTTAACATTTACACGTTTTTATAATACAATTTATCTTTTAAAAATACATTTAGTAATCATGTGTACTGTAAACAAATGTATGGATCTCGAGACTCATACACGAGATCGGGTAACCACAGTACATACAAACATAATACGTTCGTGTTCTGTGATTGCTGGTTGCTGCTTTTATTGGCTTATAGAAGCTAGGAATTAATAAATTAATGAAAAGATAATCTAGTACAAAATATGTGGAGAAAAATGAAACAGCGTATTTCTCATGTTCTTTATAAGCTAATTCTGTTATATTGGTTTTTTTTTTACCTCAGTAGTATTTTAACACTCCAGCATTCCATTGAAGTATTTCTTATTTTTCGCACTGCGAATTTTACCGTGCGACTTTTTACCGCGGATTTTGTAACACTACAAATACGTAAAGACTATAAATGTTCGCGTTAAAAATTTAGCTTGTGTTGTGTGGCTTGGGCAGCAATGGAATGCTTAGCTGACCGTTTAGTGAAACGCTAGCGGAAATATGCGTCCCTTGGGCCACTGAGATTCACGCCAATGTATATAGTCTTCCTCACCGTATATGTTGTGTGCAAAGGTTTTGAAATGGTGCATCAAACAGGAAAGATGGATAGCAGATTGAAACTACGACGGAGATATTAAAGCGTGGCGGGAAGACGTGACAGGAAATTTAATAGAACTTCTCAGAAAAAGATCTATGACATGGCTGTATGGCATGACAGCTTTTGCCCAAAAAGCGGAAATGAAATAAAAAAAAATCACGCGGCGCACTTCTCTTCTATGGAACTAATAATTCTGTGATGACAAGTTGTGCGCAAAATTAGTTTCACAATGTGGGCTTGAAAAATCTTCGTTCGCGAGTAAAATTTCTGACGCGATAAAATTCTTGAGAGCGGTCGAAGCCTTAATGATCGATATATGAAGGATTATCACTTTACTTTTAGAAATTTGAAGACGATTAATTCATTTTTAACCACTTCAGAGATTATTTTTTTAATGTTATCGTTGTAATGTTTTCATAACACTATCAATAAAATATTCCGTTATTAGTAAGGTTATATTTAATGAATTTGTTTTTTTTTCTTGAGAATTTTGTAGTGAAATATTCTTCGATAAAATATCACCTAATTTCTCAATTTATCTTTAAAAATAAACGTTCACATATGTGCCAATGTCCCTGAAGGGTTTATTTCTGTTTAAAACTGACTACATTCGAGTTTCACTCTTGCAGTAATGCTTGCTAATCTCGGTGTATTTTTTTTTTTAATTTCTCTTTTGAGTCAAGTTTCAGTTTTGCTGCTCTGGGTTTTCCTCAGCTCGCTCCTGTTAGAAAGAATGCAGCGTTTGGAGCGATGCGATTGTTGAATCGAGCGCCTGTCACATACATCCTAGCCAACGTATACAGACCGGTTGAAATATGCGCTCTCGGGTGGATAATTACGCAAAACGCTGTTTACATTGAACCTACAAGCGCGTCCGCTTGATAAACATGTTTTCGCTTCTTATAAAGTGAAAGAAAATATACATACATCCATTTTAATGGGTTTGTTTTGCAACGCTGTGTATGCCGTATCTAACGAACCGTTTGGGGGTTGTTTCTGATGTCGGGCGTAGGCAGGGCTGCAATTTTATTATTATACTTCGTCTGTAATATTTTTTTCCGCAGCTATTTTATGATTTACAGACGAACGCTGGAACTCAATCACACATAAAGGAAGGTGAAGATGAGTGCGACGATGTACCGCGTCCGCCCAACAAATGCCTATACACTCTTCTCTTAAAGGCTCCCAAGTAATAAGATCGCGGAAATATGGTCACGCTTTTCGTGCGGATATAAGGAACTTCCACCACATACGAATGGTATCCGGCACGGATTTCTTTTTCGTCCTGTAGGGACACATAGTATAATGTTAACGTAAGTAGTTGATTTTGATAGCGTGATTTACATAAATGGAGATATTGCATAAATATTGAATGTTTGTATGTATTTAGAGACGGCTGCGTCCGTCGATTAGTTAGTTCGGAATATACACAGTTAACAGCAACACGCATTTTATTTCCATGGTCCTCAAACTCTATAGGCCGCCACACTTACAACCTAAACGTCCTGCAGTTTTTTCACGCGTTTAAAGCACTCAAAGAATTATTTTCTAATTTCATGTTGAAAACATGCAATTGTATATAAATAATAATTATAAAATACAATCAAAAATTATTTTTGAGTACCTATTGAAAATTTTCGTAAATTATAGACGGAAGAGGTCGCCCGCCGTTCCCCAATTTAGCAGATTTAAACAGAAATTTATTTCACTCGCACTGACGACCCCTGTTTACAGACGTTGTATTAAATATACTATTAATACAAATAAAAAGTACACTGAAGTTAATGAAAGTCTCACAAAACTAAATTATAGTTTGACTGAGAGACAATCGATTAGTTAAGAATAATCGATTTATTAAAATTTTAATCTCACCGGCTCTATCCGATTGATTTCACTGTTTTAGTCATCAATAATGAAAGTGACACAGATCGCTGTCTTTACATGGAAGATATATGAGTAAATTAATTATCGGGATACCTTTATCAACGCAACAGAACCAAAAATAATGACTGTAAGAGTTCTTATCTGTTCGTCTGTCTATAGAGCGCGCTAATAGCGGAAGTCGCTTGTTGCGAGCCGATGCGGAAACGATTTGGATGCGATTTTTGCTACTTTTCGTGAAGTTTAATCCTACTTTCAAAATGAATATCCAGTCTTATACAAGGTATGTTTGGCTATACAAATACAATATGCAAAATGCCCAGCCTAGTATAGAGCATAACCTATATTTTCCATTTTGGAAGATGGGTCGTTGTGAGGGCAGCGACCCCGGTGTGTCAGACTCCTACTGACTAAAAACCCCCGGGGTGTCCCTCTAATCGCTCCACCCGAGCCTTGGAAACCAAATTCATCCAGACGCCCGGAGAGCGAAATGCCTTGTCGAGGCTGCCTCTCTGGGAGGGGTAGGGGTAAAGAGCCCACCCTTCTAATACCTATCTCACAGGCGGCGCGCCGGACACTGCACACCGCCACCCTCTCATCCGAACAGCATACTCCCTCAAGTCTACTGCCCGGCATGTGTACTCTATTGCGTAGGTAAGCTTTAAACATGCCTTCCTGAGAGCCTAGACATAGGGAACATTGGAAAAACATTGTATAGAAAGTAATACACCTGCAAATAATTTATTGAATATAAAATTATACGGCTAACTGACATTTAAAAAAATATTAATATTGTGATAAACTTTTAATTTTTTTTTTCATTAATTCGCTGGTCTCGATATGCATTATGATCTGAAGCAATTTTGATGAGTATATTGCGATTTTAAATGAAATTTTTACTTATGTATGTAATTTATGTATGTTATGAATATTATCGTACACCCTGATGTAAACCCAATAACTTAAATCTCGAATAATTTCAGAGGAATTTTTAAAGAACGAAATATTTTAAAAATTAATATTCATTGCATTAATATCTAATTACATTATATGTTATAAATTAAAAAAAACTGTCACGGCATGATTAAAGTACCTTTGTCTAGCCTAATAAGTATAATAAAAAAAACGAGAATAAGTACATCCGTACAAAAAACAAACCAAATGATATTTCACAACATATAAACGGTAATTTGTTGAAACGTAAATAATGTATAATAAAAACTGCGTTTTTTATTGTTTTGTAAATATTGAAATACTGATTGACGTCACACTACACATTGAATTTAATAAACAAATTTCACAAAATTCTGTTTCAAATTTCGCGCGCGTCACGTGACCAGAGACAAGAGTTTCGCGCCAAACGACCAAAGCCGGACTAAGGCGAGCGCGCCATTTTTATTTCGAATTTATTTTTTTCAAAAGCTCCGCCCTTGGCACCGGTCGTGCGTACATACTGCCGGGTGAGCGCTGAAATAAACTGACAGTTTTAGAAGAGATTATTATTGTAATTATTATGTGTATTTCTGTTGATGTGGGCAATTCGCGGCCGTATGTATCGCATTGTTGTTTACTATTATGACTTGTATAAAATGTTGTCGTACATTTTGCCAAGACTTCAGAATAAAAATCTCAGTCTATTAAAGATAATTTATTTACAGAAACCGCGATTTTTATTATTATTAAAACTTATTTCTATGACACTGTTCATTTCTTGGGTCTAATTCGGTAACAATATTTTTTTTTTCAAGTTTGCAATTCTTACTATTACAGCATTATCAAGTTGAACAAAGGGTTGAAATGTGGACTTTTTTTTTAAATAAAGCTATTCACTTGAATTGATAACGTCATCATTTTTTTAAGTCGTTTAAAAATAATATACAGCCAAAAAAATATTATACATTTCCAAAGAAAAAATAGTATTTAGTAATCGGTATAGGATCATAGCTCTAATTCGAAATTTATTGAAATGTGCGTAATCTATACTAATATTATAAAGCTGAAGAGTTTGTTTGTTTGAACGCGCTAATCTCTGGAACTACTGGTTCGAATTGAAAAATAATTTTTGTGTTGAATAGACTATTTATCGAGGAAGGCTTTAGGCTATATAACATCACGATGCAACTATTAGGAGCGAAGAAATAATTGAAAATGTGAAAAAAAAAACGGGGAAAATTATTCATCCTTGAGTGCTTCCATTGCGTGCGCTGCGAAAACGGTTCAAGATACCAAAAATATATGTATGACAGTTATTTCTCTTAAAATGATCTAAAAAAATGTCCGTGACAGTATATGTCTATCTTTTAAGATTAACTCACTTAAACCGTTTTTATGGTAATCAAATTTGGTCGAAATTAATGCATTATATGTTAAGAGCTAAGGTTAAGAGTTGTATCAACGTAATAATATTAATCTTTATCCAAATAAATGTGTTGTTAATTAAGAGTATTTAATTGTGAACAAAATTGTCTTTGACATCACTTAATTTCAATGAACATTTTAGAAGATATTACAATAACTTATATAGCAAAACAACGTTTGCCGGATCAGCTAGTCTAGAATATAAGAATTTGATTATGTAATGTTTTTCCATAAATCTTTAAAATATTGTAAACAGATTTAAAAAAAATATAGCCTTATACTGTTTTTTTGACAATTGATAGTATAATTTGAGCTCTCCTATAATCCAATCAAAGGATAGTAACACGTAATAATTAACTCTGTAAAATTATACGAAGTATTACAACTCACCTTTTTCTTGTACATTACAATATTTTAATGGAAATTAAAATAATACACAAATCAAATCACATTCCTTGAACAACATATCACCACTGAATAAACAAAAGAAATAAAAGTCAAGAGCAGTATCAAAGTTTATCAAAACGAAACGAAAATTAAGAATTTCTTTATCTAATATAATGATACCTGAGTAGTAAGATAAACATTATTATTGAAATCGGTGTGCAATGAAATTAAGATAGTAATGAAACCTATGATAACTTGCTATATCTCTGTCGGGGTAAGCAGACATAGATTATATTGGAGTAATATTCACTTAAAACATTTGTAGGCTTGATAAAAGTAACATTTAATATCAGATTCGATGTAACGTTTACATGTTTTTTTATACTGACTCGACAAAGTGAGTGCAATGCACCTGATGGGAAGTACAGTGTAGTCCAAGAAAGACAACGACCGGCTAGGGACGAAAATCCGTTGGAAGTCGCCATCATTATGACATCCCACGTATAACACGACAGAAGGTCTCTAGGTCTCCGGTTGCATGGTGGAGAGTGTTCTCAGGAACTACATTCTTTGATTCCACCAGCCCCATTCTACCACAAAACCACAAGACATCGTGTCGGATATCATCCGTATGTGGTGGATGTTCCTTATATCCGCACGAGAAGATTCGCTTCTAAATTCATCATGCGAACGGCTAAGGATTGGAATATGCTACCAGCGGCCATATTTCCGCGATCTTATGACTTGGGAGTCTTTAAAAGAAGAGTGAATAAGCATTTGTTAGGCGGACGCGGTTCATCATCGGAGTCATCTTAACCTTCCACCAGGTGTGATTGAGGTCAAGCGTTCGCCTATAAGTTATAAAAAAAAGGTATAGGAACGACTCTGTGGAGCTATTAATCAATTGCTCCACAGGGCCCACAGTCCAATTTTAGTGAGGATGAGATCAACTTGGGGTTTTTAGTCGGTAAAACTACACTCCGGTTACCACCCTCCATGTATAGCCGGGACGGTCCAATGAGGATTTTCCCCAAGTAAAAGAAAAAAAAAGGTATAGGAAAAACTGGATATACACAAGATCCCGAAACGTGATATGTAAAGCGACTCACTATGACGGTTTTTTCACATGTGTGGTCACCCACGACCCCAAAATAAAATGTAAATATCAGTTGGCCGCTCTAGACTCAATTGATCGTAGGGCTCGTAGATTTATTGGTAATGACTTTTTGACTGAGACTAAAATGCAGACGTAAAGTCGCCTGCCTCGCAGTCTTTCACCGGTTGCACAATGGAGAGTGTTCTCAGGAGCTACATTCTCAAATTCCACCAGCCTCGTTTAGTTATAAAGCCATGTGTGCTGTTAGAATGGCCAAAAGCTGCGCTACTAGTCACATAGGGCAGGATATATAAACGTGCTGGGTGTCGAGGAAGTGTCCAATGTTGTACCCTTGGTACCGGCAGACGAATAGGTGTTCCTAATCCCGGGGGTTTTAGTCGGTACAAGTCCGACACACCGGGGGGCGGCACTCAACGCCCCCTGAGGTCCGATAGGGATTTCCCCCGGGTTACTAAAAAAAAGGATATATAAACACACAGGAATACACGACCGGGGCCCTCCACGAAAATCAGCGCTGCAGACTTCCTCTGTGGCTTTAAGCTGATGGAGGTCCCATTTTCGCCATGTTAATATGTTTTTGTTTTTTTCTTTTGTTTGTGTATGTTGTTGTCTTGTAACAGAAATGTTGCTTTTGAATTTCTAGTATTTTGTTAGTTTGTGGTGAAAATAAATATATTTCATTTCATTTCATAAACGAAAATTGGATACAGTCAATAATGTATCTTGTGCTCACCCCGAAAGGGATACATCGTGACAATTTACAACTGCATTATTCAAAACTTTTACAGCTAAAAACGAAGAAAAAAGAAACACAACGCTTTAATTCGGGACATCCTGCCGTAGAACGGTGAAGGGAAATGATCATTTATCTTCCGACATCGCGCTCATTTCCACTCCGAATAGGTATATTTCATGGTTCAAACCAGTGATGGCACAGATATCCGCATTTCTAACTATCGGATATCAGAAATATTTCATATTAATATCCATATGAGACATAGACAAATATGGTAATCCCGGGTTAAATACATTAATTAATTCAACATTTTTTTATACACTGGCTCGATAATCCAAAAACGGAAACGACTATCAAAGGACGAAAATCTATCGAGTCTCCGTCGTCATGTGGGTCCACATGTACCACGACTGAAGGTCTGAAAGATATGAGTTACTGGACATACATATACAGTAGAAAGAAATCTTTCGTTGCCAAAGTTCCATAAATACTTTAAAAGTAATACAGAAAAACCTTAACTTGTAAAAATGGTAATTGTCCCTTACATCTTGATTTTCCCTCTGCGAAAGCGCAAGCTATATCCAAGTTGCTATTGCACTTCGGTCGTGTACTTTGGAGTTGCGGAATAATATGCAGGGTAGCGTTTTCCAGCCGGGCAGTAGACTTGAGGGGGTCTGTTGCCCGGATGAGAGGGAGGCGGTGAGTAGTGTCCAGCACCCCGCAGGTGAAAAAGGTTTGCAGGGGTCTTTACATTCACACCAGGCTGTACGCTCCCGGGTATCTGTAAGAATTTCGTTTCCCAGGCCCGGGTAGACCGATTGGAATGATACACCAGAGTTTTTTAGTCACTAGGAGTCTGATATACTGGAGTCACTCCACTCAGAGCCGCCATGATGGTCCTATGCAGGATTTCCCTCGGGTTACCAAAAAAGGGTACCGTTCTCCTACACAGCTATGATATAGAATTCTTCGAAAGGGAACAAAGTTCAATTTGGATGGCAATACTGTTATCACTTACCAAATAGGGGGAACTAGATGTATTACCAGCCTGCTCGTCGACGAAAGTTAAATAAAAAAGTGTTATTTAAAATAAACATATCAATTTGTAATGGGCGTTTTGCCAAACCAATTAAAATATTCTATTCCTTTCTGTTGCAACATTGGAAAATTCTCATTATATAATTTAACGTAAAAGTGTATTTTCTTATATTCCAAAGCGGAGCAGTGCATTTTATTTTCGTAGCAGATAAATCAGTTTTAAATTCCAGTCGGGCTTGCCACACATACAACACTTCTAATAGATTCTTAGCGCTTACTTATGAGCCTGCGGAACAGGGACGCATTTAGATAAATCAGATAAATAATAATAAATAATTTATATATTTCCTTACTAAGCGTTTTCTACCGTCTGTATCACGGCGTCTGTTCTGAAGAGATATCTCACCTTGTTTCAACTTCTCCTTTCCATAAAACAAACACGTGCGCGGGTTCGTGGAGTCGCAGCTATACGGTATCTCAATTCTCAGCTAGGACTAAGAAGTTCTCTAACTCTCACTTTTACCAGGACTCTTACTTTTACTAGGACAATAATTTGATGGCCGATCTTCACCACTAAACCGAGCGAGTTTTGCTGAGCCCTTGAGCTGTGGAATGCTCTTCCAGCGAGCGTGTTCCCATCACTCTATGATATTGGGTCCTTTAAATGAAGCGCGAAGAGATATTTCTTCAGGCCGACATAATCACTGCGACTATCGCTTGTTTTGCTTTACTGTTGCTGGTTGCAGTCGTGTTTTGGACTGTATAATTCACACACTCAGGCGTTAAAAGTATAATAATATCGTCACGCTTTCGCTATCTCATTAAGGGTGTGTAGAGATACATCAGTGACTGTAGTCGCGCCGATAGGCGCAACCCCAGTGCTATTAAAATAATAAACGTGTGAACGCATCTAAGTAACAGTGCCATTAAGGGTCTGACAGCTTTCACCGCTCTTGCTTTCAAAAATTGAACAACTGCATCGCATATCTCACGTCACAAACAGTTAAAATAATTTTGTAATCAATATTTATATCGTAAATCCTGAATCACAAGATACTTTACAACATACACATACACACTGTCGCCGATAGTGAGTGATTTGGGTGAGTGACACGACCGGGGCCCTTCACGAAAATCAGCGCTGCAGACTTCCTCCGTGGCTTTAAGCTGATGAAGGTTCCATTTTCGCCTTGTTTATATGTTTTTGTATTTTCTTTTGTTTCTGTATGTTGTTTGTGTTACTGCATTTTTTTTGTTTTTTTGTTAGTTTTTAGCGAAATAAATACATTTCATATCATTTGTGATAGTATCCTGTACTGCTGCTGCCAATTGGCAATTCCTGGTCACATATAAGATAATCTCGATTATCTCAAAACGTTAATGTCCAAGCACAAATATATGGACTTAAAATTTGGTCCAATTTAGATCCTGAAACATCTACTCAGATAGTCGCCAGGTTTTAAGTCAATATATCGTCGGGTGAAAGGCTATTTGGTTTAAGCGACATTTTTTTGTGATATAGTAAAATATATATATATATATATATATATATTTGGAATTGGTAAAAAACGCCGATTCCGAAAATATATATATATTACTATATCACCAAAAAATGTCACTTAAACCAAATAGCCTTTCACCCGACGATATGTATTAAATTCCAAAGCATATCAAGGTGATGCTTTTATGGAAAGCACGCCATTGGCATAAAGTTTCACAATAAAATTTTAATAACAGCATACGATAACAGTTCGACAACTAATTTATATTACACGTCAGATCAAAGCTATG
Organism: Automeris io; assembly: GCA_036320925.1. Taxonomy (NCBI): domain Eukaryota; kingdom Metazoa; phylum Arthropoda; class Insecta; order Lepidoptera; family Saturniidae; genus Automeris; species Automeris io. The sequence continues at coordinate 8,393,229 of JAUDJH010000023.1, read as the reverse complement.
GTATGCTGGCATAATAACCTAGAGATTATAGAGAGGTAAATAATTAACATTGCAGCGTGAGGTCCAGACCACAGTTGACCCGCCTCAGTACGTCCCTGTGCAACCTCACATGCATCGTCTGTCTAATTTAACTTTTGACGCGAACGTTCAGATATTCCTTTGTTCTTCTATTTTTATTTCGATATAAATTTTATTTTACTACATCGTATGGTGTACCGTTTTGAGTATTGGTATAATTATTAATTAATATTAGCTATTACGCGCGGCTTTGTCCGTGCTGAACTTTAAATTGAAAGAAAGGAAACATTTATTTGCTATACAATATACTAGGTTAATTAAGACAGTAAACAGTAAAAGCGAATACCATTGTGTTGTGATGATGCGCGAAAAGGAAGTGGATTCAATATAATTTATATGACCAACTGAGCCATCCAGCGCTGATTTTCAGCTGTCACGTATTTGTTGTGTCAACGCGCAGAGATATAGAATAAAATTGACTTTGGAGACGGACATAGCCTATCTTTCGTTGTGAAAATAAAACTTGAAGTGATTGGAACATGGGATGCAATTTACTACGGGAGATATGATAGCATCTTAAGTTAGGGTTACAAAAGGATATAATATTATCGACAGAGGGACAGAGGAATGAAAGAGATTAAGGTGAGGATAAGGAGAGTGGGTTGGGATGCAAGAGACTGGGGAAGGGAGAATGAAGGATAAGTAAGGAAAGAAAGCTGAAGCAGAGAAAAAGGGGAGGGTAGTTGGGAGGAGAGGGAGAAGGATGTGCAGAAGATAGAGAAAAGGAAAATAAAAAAATTACTGTTTTATATATCGTCACGCTATATCACTTGCGGGGTGAATAGAAATACGAATGTGGCTGTATCCACTTTGCGCTTATATGTCGCGCCCAACGTGACCAGCAGCACAGTTGATCCCCGTTCTCACAGCACATACACACATGGATAGTACACATTAAATTTCTATTAGATGACATGTGAGCATCTTCACTTTTTTCCCTTACCGGTGAGTACGTGATACCTAAATCCGTACGTAATCTAGAAAATCCCAGATGTACGTACCGGGATCGGAATCCACAGCCATTCGCGTTTCCTTAACCACTAAGGCACCACAGCCTTTTTTTAAACAAAGCCTTTACTTGTATTTTTTTACAAACATGAATAAACGAAGAAACAAAATGAAAAAGGGACAACCTACAGATGAAATATTATGTCTCAAACAGGAATCGTTCTAAAACGGAAAGCCATTAATTATAATCACTCCCAAAACTACTGCCGTTATAATTATTCTTACAAAGTTTTCTATATTTGTAACGAAACTTTAAAAGATGCTTTTTCGTTTGATTTGGAGTTATTTTTGTTGCTTGGTAATTTATGATTTGTGTCGCGTCGTGTTTTCTATGATTATAATAATAATATCGTCACGCTATATCCCTTTCGGAGTGAGCACAGATACATTAGTGGTTGTTTTGTATTTTATATTAATTATCTTGATAAGATGTAACACGACCGGGGCCCTTCACGGAAACCAGCGCCGCAGACTTCCTCTGTGGCACTAAGCTGCCGGAACCCATTTCGTCATGTTTATATGTTTTTTCTTGTCTGTATGATATTTATGTTTCTATATTTTTAATTTGTATTTTGAGGCGAAATAAATGCATTTAATTTTTTTCTGTGTTTAGAGATTACAACATTTCTTTTTTTATTTATTTTATATATTTATTCCTCTTAATTACTAAAGCTTTTTTATCCTGACATCGTAGCTAGGGATGGTTTGGATATCCATAATGATTAAATATCCGTAGACATTTCTGATATAATTTAATCGAATAATTTACTTTTTGAGGTGATAGTGCGATTTCAAAAACGTCAGCTACTATCAACTGACGTCCACGCACAAACTGGACGAAAATCCATTGCCGTCTACATCGTCATGTCGGCCCACATATACCGCGACTGAAGGTCTCTAGGTATATGAGCTACTGGATATACACAAGAAATATATCGGTATTTTTTTTAGTTTCGTTCTTTAATTACCGGGAAAGGCCTTTACAATTACTCCGAGCTCGAGTGGGCGAGCACTGAAAGTGCTCAGCTAGCGACATATATTATGTACAACATATAATAGACTTTAAAAACTCACCTCTTCGATAGATGATGACATAAGACCGGAACTGAAACAAAAAAATATATTATATTTTTGGTGGTAGGCAGGGCTGTATCAGACATCCGCATTCGCAACTAGGGTTGCCACCTGTACTATATAATAAAGTTTAGTGCGTTTAGCCGTGGTAGCTGCCGGCAGAATAGAATAGCACCCCCCTCTTCTTGCCGCGGTGTCGTAAAAGGCGACTAAGGTATCCCTTTAACACCGCAATTCAACCTGGTGTTCAGAAAAGGAAAACTCGACCAAACCTGCATCCTGCTCCCTCGCGATCGTACTGGTTCTCCATTCCATCGGGCCCGAGGGAACTCGGACGAGAGAGTGCTTTTCTGGCTGCGCGTCCAGCTATGCACTTGAATATCCACTGCGCAATGGACTGTATCCGTAAACTGGACCTCGATTTTCTTAATCGGTGTTGAAACAGTCGCCGTGGCCGAACCCGGCTAGGACATCATCATTTCATTTCATAGTGCGTTTTTTAGGATAATTACACTCTATACTTTACGAGAATAATAAAGTACGCGAAAATACATTAATTTCGCATGATTTGATTTTTCTTGGATTCAAAAAGTAGATATGGATGATATTTAAGAGAAAATTGCTTTATTAGACAAACTTTATAATCGAAATAAATCAGAACGTATTTTGTAACTCTGGAGGGACTTAGAATATCTTTAGAAAAGCAGGACGAACCCTGCTTTTCCTGGAATTTTGTCAACTCTGTGCTGAACAGAAATCCTCTAAAATGCAGAATATTGAGCGCGTTCCGGAAGAACATCGAGCGACAATTTGCATTTTTTACACGAGAAGTTTCGTCTTTATTGCTTTTAAAGTAATGATGTTATGTTTGCGATATTTTTATAACACTTAATCTATACAATTAATGATTCATTAGTTAAGGAACTGTTAACTTCTCAAGATTAATGAATTAAATAACACCTAGATAACAATCACAATGATAAAATCGTCCTTAACGTTTTGTCGCTCACGATGTTTCGGAACATGCTCGATGTTTTCATTAAATTGAGCAAGAGTATAAAAAAAAATTAAAAACCATATTTCCTGACGCTTGTTTAGAGTCTGGTGCTTATGGTATTCGTGTTTTTATATGTCTTCGCCAATCATAAATATTTTATTCGAATGACATTGACACATGTCTATGAAATTGATTGTACGGTTTAAGTTCGATTTTACGACCTATAAACTGAATTGTTTATCATATTATGGTGGAATGTGTCCGGAACGAAGAGGAGCGTCCATCTTTGTACAAAGAGTTCAACGTTTCGCTGTGGGATGTGGGAACCAATAATAGCATTCTTGCCTCTCCTTTCTCGAAGCAGGCAAGAATGCTTTACAAAACAGTACAAATAGGTATTAGAAAACGGAAAGTGTAATGTACGACGATTAAACGCTATAGTAATAATCCACCGAGGTGGCATGGTCAAACTGACCAAACCTTGTAAATAAAATAAAGAATAAAAAAAAAAACTGAATTGTCTATTAAGCCGTTATTAAACAATTTTTCTGATTCATCGTCTCTTATTTCGAGATATTTAAAAAAAGGGGCCCGATTATTTAAAGGTTTGTTTGTGAACGTGAATCAATTGTTATTACAAAATTCGTCAGTATCCATGTTTGTGCAACGCATCAAGCGGAAGGTACTGAACCGATCTCGATGGGACTTTCGCTGATTGAATACATATTCTGTAAGTTAAAATTTTTGGTCATGATTGTTTGGACAGAATCACGTATATCCAAAATAATATATAATGCAAACTATTATAAATATTAAATAAGTAAAGGTTTATTATAGACTAGACATTACTACAAGATTTATTTTAAAATCGGTTGAATAGTAATAGAGATACAGCTTAAATGCTCGGTAGTAGTAGTAGACACCCTACACAACAGGACAGGTGATATGGTTTCCACGTAATATTGAAATAGTTTACTAATTTGTAAGCATCCAATTTGACATAAACGAACAAATTTTATCATTCTTGAAAAAATCATATTACAGTTACTGTCAAAAGAAAGTAACACCTTCCAACTTGCTCCCTGCCTCCTCGTATTCCTTGGTTTTCTAAGGTTGGGTTAGCTAGGAAATATATTGTAATAGCTCATAGAATTAGATCTGGACACGTTCCTCTCAACAAGTTTGGATATCTTATGAAAAAAGTCGGTAGTCCAAACTGTATCCACTGTGGCACAACAGAGGATATCTAACATTTGTTGATGGAATGTGTCCAGAATAAAAAAGAAAGAGAAAGCTTAAGGAGCACCCTAAACATCAACTTTTTGGACTTAGGCATTTATCAAAGCTATTTAAGTAATCCCAATAGTCGAGAATCTCGCAAAATTTATAAATTTATTTACAAGAGTTTAGTGGAACTTTAAGGTTTCTCTATCTTCTATTGTGTGCCTATAACACTTAGTGTAATGTTTATATTTTTATTTTTTATACCTATATTTATGATGTAGCACGATAGGGCTGGCATGACTGCACGCGGCAGTCAAAAGCCCTTTAAATAAATTGTTAAAAAAAAAAACTTGCTCCCTTCAAGCAGTGGCGTATTGTTTGTATCCTAACACCATAAACAGGATGCGTTTAGTCTGCACTAGGTAAGGCGCGACCGCCGGAACAGAATACTCCGATATGCTCAGGCTTTTAGTTTTCAATTTAATCTTAGCTTAGCCTCCAACAATTGTAGACTTAAAGATAAATATTTTTAAAAAGTTAGACTGTCGTCTCCCTTATTTAACTAGATAATATGGAAAATGTTTGTCCGTATGTTTATAAACACTGGACACCTTGTTGCATACCGCTTTTATATGATGGAAATCCTGTTTATCCACACTAAAACAGTCGCTTTTGTGTTGATAATACGAACGAATCGCATTGCCCGGTTTTATTATCATCGTTTTTACACATTGAGAGCCTTTAAAAGAAGAGCGAATAAGGCATTTGTTTGGAAGAAGCGTTCCACCATCAGTTTCATCGCCATTTTCCATGAGGTAAAATTGGGGTTAGGGCAGGCTTATCTCTAATAAAAAAAATGACAACGTGTCGAAGTGATACTACGAAAACTTATGCCAGACTTATGCATTGTCCATTTTTCTATTAGCGTTGTCGCTGATCGAATGTTACGTTGAGCCAAAAAATACCGCCTCTCTTCGATTTGCTGAACAATAATTTGGGCAACACTATTTGCTCGATTATTCCCCCCCTTGACAAAAACCAGACGGTGGACGAGAGGGCGAGAGCATGTGAGTGCCCACACGCTGCCAATTTGCGAGGAATTGAGGAGGTAATCATCTCATACCCTCCTACAGAGGAGGCTTGCCTAATGTCAATCTCTCGCCGAGTTGTAGAAAGTATAAATATCTCTGAAGAGTAGGCAGTGTTTGGCAGTCCGGCCCTCACCGCCGCTCCATGACAATTACACCGGGTCAATTAAACAAGAACGAATGTTAATTTGTAATATCTAAAACAGAAGTGAAATCACAACCCTTCTCATAGGTACATCATTTATTCTCATTTCCTTAGAATCAGTTTTAACAATAATCCGAATCATATTCCTTTTACAATAATCCTTCCTGATATTTTAATAATTTCCTTACACATTAATTAAGACCAGACGTACGTCTTTACTGTACGAGTACTTTTTGAATGCCCGTCATCCAGACGACGTTATTCCGTTATGATTTACAATAAAAAAATAAACATACTCTTAATTGATTCTTATAAATATTTAAAAATGTAACCAGACCATATTCTATAATAATTCTAGTACATCATGTTTTAGCTTTGATCACACTATAGACAGAAATCGAAACTAATGGCACTGTTTGTAAAATACACCTTACATTTGTCTAAGCCCTTAGGTGTGACTGAGGTCAAGTGTATGCTTGTACAGTATAATAATAAACTCACCAACACAGCAGCGTGTTTTTCTGTTTCGCCTTTGCCATTTTGCGTCACAGCTCGAATACGAATGTCTCACTTCACATAATACATAGTTACGTGACACGAGAACACCGCTTTATCGTTTTATAAATATATCAACGTGACTATTCCGATAAAATAATTTCTATTTCCACATTCCTTTTACATAAATGAATATAGCGAACGCGTCTCGGAAGAACAACACCGTAAGCGACAAAGTCACAAACATTGTTTTATCACTGACAGGCTACGTAACTACCAATGGATTTAGGAAATAAGAATTTGAGCGCGCCAAATGCAAAGTCAAAATAATGTTCTTAAATAGAATAACATAAAACAACAATATGTCGCCAGTGGGTGCGTCGTGATGTCCTGATTTGAATTGTATATTTGTCGTTTTTTTGTTGTACTTATGCCAACAAATAAACTTAGTAAGAATGAAATATAACTTTATTGAAATAGATCTCTTTCTAAGCAATGTTGAATCGTCAAAAGACAAAATGAAATGAACCTATCATCGGTTAACAATGCAGAATCTACCGAGAAGAGCCTGTAAGAGACTCCGGTAGTTGCTCTGCTCAACATAATGAGGTACAAATCTATACTAATATTATAAAGCTGAAGAGTTTGTTTGTTTGTTTGAACGCGCTAATCTCAGAAACTACTGGTTCGAATTGAAAAATTCTTTTTGAGTTGAATAGACCATTTATCGAGGAAGGCTTTAGGCTATATAACATCACGATGCAATTATTAGGAACGAAGAAATAATGGAAAATATGAAAAAAAACGGGGAAAATTATTCATCCTTGAGGGCTTCCATTGCGTGCGCTGCAAAAACAGTTCGAGATACCAAAAATATATGTAAGAAAGAATTATTCCTCTTGAAATGATCTAAAAAAATGTCCGCGACAGTATATGTCTATCTTTTAAGATTAAGTCACTAGAACCGTTTTTATGGTAAACAAATTTGGTCGAAATTAATGCATTATTTGTTAAGAGTTGTATCAACGTAATAATATTAATCTTTATCCAAATAAATGTGTTGTTGATTAAGAGTATTTAATTGTGAACAAAATTGTCTTTGACATCACTTAATTTCAATGAACATCTTAGAAGATATTACAAAACCTTATATAGCAAAACAACGTTTGCCGGATCAGCTAGTATATAATAAACAAAGGAATGAATGTCCTGTGAGAAACATTGTATGCATTAGGACCACGTACTTTTATCATTTATACAATAATTCTCGGAATAATGTCCCTTATTTAGCTATCTAATTTTAATGGTTTCTTTTGTAAATTTTCAATGGTGATAACTCGAATGTTACGAAAATATATGTAGCTTAGCTTTCTTTCGCACGTTTTGTACTTTTTTCATTTAAAACCGCATTAAACTATAAACTACGTTTTGTAATAAGATACGATAAATCTAGCTAACAATAAATCTAAAATGAATCACAATGAATACCTAATAGGCGAACCCTAAATAAGGCTAACCTAAATATTCACCGTATCAATGCCCCAGTGATTTCATTGACGACGAAACTATACGCGTCTTGCTCTGACGGCATAGATATGACAAGGATGGCACTTATTTGATATTGATTTCTTTCGTGACTTTCATCGAAACGGTTAACAGGTCATGCTAATCTATGGTATTTTATGTAGGATTTTTTAAGGAATTACTGAATCGATTACATCTCTGTAAAAATAATATTAAAAACCCCACTTATTTGAATAAATATTGTCGTTTGAAATATAAACTCTAGAATAACCTAAAAATGTCTCTTATTTCAAACTTACTTGCTTCTAACAGCTATACTATATGTTCATTTCTTTTTTTTATCCTGACTCAGCATAGTGACTACACCACGCCTGATGGTAAGCATGGTGAGTCCAAAACAACGACAACGACTATCAACAGTAAGGAAAAACCCATCGATAATCACAGCAATTGTGCCGGCTTGTACAAATATCTCTTCAGGCAACATTTAAAGGAACCCACATTACAGTACGGTGGGAACACACTCACCGGAAGACCATTCCACAGCCTAACGACACAGTAAAAATAAGAGATAGAGAACTTCTTAGTCCTAATCGGGGATATGAGTTACCGTATAGCCGTGACACCTAAACCAGCGCGTGTGGTTCTACTATGAAAGGAAAAGGACATTTGTCATAATACAGACTGTAGAAAACGCATAGAGAAGCAATATCTTTGCACAAATAGAGCGATTCAAGATACTTAGTCACGTGGATCATATACAATGCGGAAAGCCCTCCGCTGCAACCTATTCAGGGCGTTAAGTAAATACTGAGCAGAACCATCCCAAAGATGCGAACAGTATTCCATGCAGGGTCTGACCTGGGCTTTATACATTAAGTGCAGTTGATCCGGCGTTAAAAACCGTCGCTATACTATAGTATGCTATATAACTAGCTATACCATACCTCTAAATAAATATAAATTATTTCTATTATACGTTTATTTTGTAAAGATTCTCTTGTAAGTTTCTATTAAAGTGTTTCTGTAATTGTTGGCCGCAACTGAGATGATGTCATACAGAAGTGAACCAATTATTATGAATAAACGTACGGACATTATTGTAGACAATTTTATTGCTTATATTACTGGACTTTGTGTAATTGCGCTGTTGTGATATTTTAAAACGGGTCGGTTAATTTAAAAAGATATTAATTTGTTACAAAATCCGAGCTAAATCAAACCTGAATGTATGTCTTCTATGAAATCTATCTATCAGCACACCCAATCCTTATTAGGGTAGGCAGAGAGAATGGAACCCTAGTTCTCTCCATTTACAAACCTCTTTCGATTCCATAACGTCCATTAATCCTTTCATGCACTGGCGACGATATCGCGCACTTTACCTACCATCAGAATTCTGTTTAATTGGTTTGTATAGAATAAATCTCGGTCGTCCTCGGCTGTTACTCAAATTGTATATCTTGCTAATCATTCTTTCATCATTAATTTTTCGCAAACTTATGATATGATTAATACTTTAATACAATTTAATACATTTGGCGAGGTGGTAGGGCGTCGGTGCCCGTCTGGATCGCGACCACAGTGCATGAGTGTAAAGCCCGTCATTGTGACCAGTTTCGGCTTGTCGCGTTTCGGAATCAGCTTGTGTATATCCAGTAGCTCATATACCTAGAGACCTTTAGTCGCGGTATATGTGGGCCAACATGACGATGTAGACTATTAATGGATTTTCATCCTTTGATAGTCGCTTTCGTTTTTGGACTACACTGTACTTACCATCAGGTACTCTGTAGTCACTATGTTGAGCCAGTGTAAAAAAAAAAAAACAATATTAGTTTTCTGTGATTTTTGGTCGTGTGTTGCATACACTCCTTGTATTTATAGAAAAATAAATATGACACGTCTTGTATCTTCTCCCTAAAATAGCTGATCCTTCGAAGTTCGAAGCAATCGCGACCTGGATTTCGCGCTAGCTCCATGCGTCTCTAACACGACACACCCTGCACCGTTTCCGGAGATCGCTAATGTTAACAGTGTACCTTTTTATCCATTAATGTGACATTGAATAAAGTCTTTAGTTAAGTTAAACCTAATTTTCTAATAAGGCTGAACGAATTCCGCACGGCACTTAACTACTGCGTACCGTTATATATAGGCCATTGTACATATTTGCCCAATAGATCCTGTTTCACGGACCGCAATAAAACTATTCATGCGATCCATAGTTTGGCAGCCCTTGTTTTAGATATTTGCATAAGTTTCACAACTACAAATCTTAAGCGAATCAATGTATTACTATTGCAGTATCGTCAAAAGTGAGATTGTCGCCTCCGAAACTAATCGATTCAAATATTACAGTGGCACACAAAGCATAAATCACAATGTATGTACCCGAAACGCGTAGTTGAACGCAAACGACCGTGTCTGAACTGAAGGCGAGCGGGTTTATCTTATCAACTGTGATTGTGTTCGCGTAATGAATCATTGTCAACAATGAACAGCGACGTTAGAAGGCTGGTATGCTTACTGAGCCATATTAATGCCTGACAACTTCTGCTATAAGATATGTAAAAATTGAACTGTATGCGATAAAATCGAAATGAGATTATGCATAATACTTAAACTGAGATTTATAAACATAACTTTGACTTTGCTTAGACATTGCGTTAAGTTAATTTTTAATAAAAATCTGATTTTTATTTATCCTGAGTTGGCACAGTGACCACACCAAGCTAAGGTAAGGAAGGTGCAATCAATAAACGACAATTATCAACAGTAAAGAAAAACTCATCGGTAGTCGCAGCGATCATGCCGGCCTGCATAAATATATCTTCGTTTCGTTTAAAGGACCCCATATGATAGAACGGTGGATACGCTCACCGGAAAATTTTCCACAACTCAACGACACGGCAAAAGTGAAAGCAGTATACCGATAGTACACACCGTACAGAAACTTGAGTATAGCTTAGAAATTCGCAGATTCAATTCCAAATTGAGATAATCGGTAATTTACATTACATTTAGATATTAATTAAATAATTTGTGGCTGAGTTGGCGTATCTGCCGTGGACCGCACCGATCAAGCCGCGGTCGATAGTTGTGTAGGCAAGCCTCTACCGCTTGTGGGAGGCGTAATTATTGAAAGGCAGTCTTCACTTGAATGGTTGATATTTATTGTTTAAATGATACACGTTTTATATTGTTCGCGTGACCCAAATGTCGTGAAGCAATACACTTTGCAGTGCAAACTTCAAATAATTGCTGTGCTACTGGCAATTTTTACATTCGAATTTCATTTTGTTATATGGATATTTACTTTGTAATTCATTTTGGTCTTACATGTAATTGGAATGGTGCACTGTAGATGTATATTGCATGTTATCTATTGTTATTTTTAAATGTATACACTCTGTTTGAAAGCCTATTAAAATAAAATAAAAATAATAAATAACCTTACAAGGTACTGACTTCATAAAAACTAAAACTGCAGATGCGAAAGGGATATAACTATTGGCAGATACGTCCTCTTCTAAAGGGTGTTTTTTTATAGAGGTATAGAACTTTAAGTTGGCATTACTTTTCAAGATGGCGACCGATTTAACAGCTGTCAAGTGATTTATTCTTAGTTTGGTTTGACAATTCATCATGAATAGACTCACGTCTGAGCAACGCTTGCAAATAGTGCAATTTTATTTCGAAAATAATGGTTCTGTGCGGAAAACGTATCGCGCACTACGTCCATTTTATCGTCGACAAAATCATCCATCAGAGCAGTTAATTCGATTAACCATGGAACGTTTTCGCACCACGTTTACTCTTATTGATAACTCGCATCTGCAGAGACGCCGTACGGTGCGTACAGAAGAAGCTATTGCTGCTATAGAGCGTAGCATTGTGGAAGACCCGGAGGAGTACATCCGCCATCGAGCACAGGAAAAGGTAATATTAGTCCTGTGAAATTAGTGCGAGAATTTACTACGGTTTCTAGCTAGTTTTTATTATTTACCAATCCTAGGTATCTATCCGCGGTCCGGATGTGGACCTCAGTCTGATTGTCGGGGCCCGCTGCTATAAGAGTAGCTTTTGATGAACGGAACTCGAAAAACTGCAGAAAGTAGAGAACTCACCTCTCATCAAAAGCGGTGGAATTCGCCACGAAGCTGTCATCGAAGGAATCTTCCAAAAGGCTGGTATAAAGAATCTTCTCGCTTGTCGGCCTGTCGAAATCTCTCTCAAACTGCACTGGGAGACTGTGGCCGCCTTCGAGATACTTGTCCTTGTACCTCTGGTCCCATAACTTCTTCGTTTCGTCTTGCGCTTTACGTTTGAGTTCTGATATCTTCTCCCTTTCGTTTTCTATCACTTGACAGCCTGTGAATAAAATGGTTATCTACACATCAAACACATTTGAAATCACCAAAAATAGACTAGACACCGTGCTGGAAACCATCCATATGTGGTGGACGTTCCTTATGTCCGCACGAAAAGATTCGCTTCTACATTCGTCATGAGAACAGCCAAGGAGAGGAATATGCTTTTAGCGAGCATGTCTCCACGTTCTTATGACTTGGGAGCCTTTAAGGGAAGAGTGAATAGGCATTTGTTGGGCGGACGCGGTCCTTTGCCGGACTCATCTTGACTTTCATCAGGTGCGATTGTGGTCAAGTTGCCCCCTGTAAATTATATTTTAAAGAATGCTGTTCCAACTTACAACTGGCGTATTTTCAAATTCTCTTCTCTTATTTTATCACCTTGGGATATGGTTATCCAAAAACCTTGAAACACGTATTTTTTATTTCTAACCAAATAGCTAAATACCAGTTTGCATAGTGCTTACTTCGAATTATAGGGATTTTCAAACTTTTATTATATATAGCCTCTATTTCTTTCACTCTTTCAGGGATGAAATATCAAAATCTACTCGTAGTGGGCGCATTCATCATAAAAAGAAACTGATGTAAAATTTTCATGTTTCATGACATATCAGTCAGGATAGTCTTTTTTTTTACATTTAGATCATAAATTTAATTTATTTTATCAACATCGTATAAAAAAATTTTGTTAATATTTTGAAATATTTAAGGGTAAAAAAATTTTTCATATCTTACTGTACTCTACTGTTTTGTACTCAAATTTAATGTATCGTATTAGCTAATACTTTTTATCGACTTACCTTGTTCTTCCAACATCTCCAGCCTTCTCCTTTCCACTTCCATTAGACTATCTAATGTTCTTTTCCCAAGAGAGTTCATATCAGCATCAGTCGGAAGTATGGGAGCATCAATAGTCACTTTGGATATCCGGTCAATATCATCTTGAGACGGAATCTTTCCAGAATCGCTCATCTTTTGCGCGTCAAGTTTCATGCTGGGCTCGTCTCCGCAACTTTTTCTATGTAGAATTTTAGCTTTAGCGCATTCAGATACATTGTCACTTTCAAAGGTAACCCGGTTTTTTTGCGAAGCCATTTCTGCCGCAGTTTCCTCAACTATATCATTATCTTTAATTTTGTCGGGTGATAACGACTTAGATTTAACATATTTGTTATCAGCGTTGATCGGTTTGAGATTTTTAATATACCTATTTCGTATTTCAGGGTCTTCGTTTTTAACATTTACATCTTTTGTTTTTTTGCCTAGAGAATCTTTTCTCATAATTTTCCCTAGAGCTGCAAAAGTAGGTATTTTTGATGAAGAATTGCTTTTTACTGGCCCAACATCTTTCTTTTCTTTCTTTTTGGAATTTCTCAAACTGTTGAACCTTTCGAAATCGGATTCGATATTTTCGTTATTGTAAAACAAATTCTCGTTCAGACTCTGTGACATTATGTCAACTTTCTCGGGCGATTTCGGCTTTTTATTCTTTCGTTTTAGCGAATCGAAATTCCTTTCCCAAAATCCTTTCTTCTCTTTCGAAGAAGTCGAAGACTTAGACGGACTTTCGTTGAATATGTTTGCATCTTCGTCGTTGATTATACGTCTCTCCAGCTCGACAGTCATTGATTGTGACATTTGATCTATCGAATTGAATTTATCCTTTATTTTCTTAGTTTGATCTTCGAAATTCGTTTTCAAGTCTAGATCATCGCTGTCCGAGCTCTGCGGTGAATATCCAAATTCACCAGATTTAGTTCTAGTTTGGTCCGTATAGAATGCGCTATCTGGGGATTGTGCTCTTTCTAAATCGTTTAGTTTGGCGACGATGGGTTTCAGTTCCTTTTCTATACTTTGCACTTTCCCTGTTAATTCTTCGACACGATTGAGCTGTTTGACGTATTCGGCGTGCAAAACTTTAGTTTCATCAAGAGCAGATGTTAAATTGTTATTAGCTTCCGACTTTAAGGTTAGTATGCGAGTCTTTTGAGCCTCTATTTTCTTTGTCAGTGATATTATTTCATTTTGTATATCTTCCCTGTTAGACAATCTGTGAATAAAATTTAAATCAAATTAAATTTATTATTTGAATGTTGAATGTATTCGTAAGAGCAAAGACATATAGATCTGGCGTTTTGCAACTTGTCATTTGCCAATAAGAATAAAAGTAAATGTACTGTTCTATAGTCTCCGGAAATATCGTAATAGAAAAATATTCACAAAAAAAAAAGGAAATAAATATGATTTAGTACTTACAATTCCGATTCCTCCTCCAAGTGTTGAAATTCTAAATCTTCCGATATCTTAGTCTCATTGTCAAGTATATCTTGGGCGTTTTGAAGCTCTTCTAGCGTGGCAGTGTTATTTTTCAAGTTCTTTTCTATCCTGTAAACGGAAAACCGTTGTTTTTTTTTTCAAAATTTATATTAATAAAGCATTTCTAATTAATTTCATAAACTCACCTTTCTACTTTCAACGTAGCAATCTCAACTCTGTCTCGCATTTCATTCTGTCTAGTTTCCTGTTTCTCTTTTAATTCTTTGATCTCCTCTTCAATTTTTTTAGCTTTCTCCACAAGAGCCATTTTCTTTTGCTGTTCAATGTTAAGTATCGCGATTTCAGAATCATACTCGCCTTTTATAAGTGCTTTCTCCATTTCCAGCTGTGAACAGGAAAAATGTTTTATTTATTTCAAATATTATAGTATATTCTCAAGACGGATCTTAACAAAAAAAAAAAACCTGTATTTTTAATTTCCCAGATGACATATATTTTACTACTACATAACTACAAGCGCTAATTGTTTTTTCTAAATTTTAATAATTGCATCTAATGTTAAAAAAAAAAGATAAATTATTACCTCTCTGAGTACATCATCTTCCTGTAAGCGAATTTCAGACATTTTGCATTTAATGTCGTGAATCTCCACAACTAATTTCTTTCTTTCTGCTTTTAATTTCTCATACTTTGCTTTCAATTCGTCTGTGTTTTCATCTAAAATTGTACTATCAAATGTGTCAGCGGCTTCTATATCGATTATTTTCACTTCTTCAGATATATCTTTAATTAATTTATCTCTTTTATTCTTTTGCAAGTCTTTTTCAAATTCTTCTAATTCTGGAATGTCTGCCATTAGTTCTTTCTTAACATCTTCAAAACTTTTATCTTTCGATAAAACAGTGTCTTTTTCTAATATATTATCAACATGTGCTTCTCTTATGTGTTTTTCTATTATTATTTTGGAATACCTTAATTCTATATCATTTGGTTGACCGATATCATCTATCATGGGTATCTCTTCTTCGAGACTTAATTGTTTTTCTATGCCGATTTTCTCTTTTGTACCATTATTTGTAACATTGTTGTTTTCTTGTACATCTATATTTCTATCAAAATTAGGCTGTTTGGAATTTTCCACCGGTGGTGGCGTGGGGAATATGAAATACTGTGGCGAATTTAAATTCTTATGAGCGAAAGAAGTCTTGATTCTTGTTCGAGGACTTTGTGTGTTGGGAGATTTCGGTTTTAAATTGCCGTAAATATTGTTTTTAAAATATACATTCTCGTATGGGCTATTTACGGGTGAGGTAAGTACTGGCATTTGATTTTCGTTTATATTTTTCTTTATCATAATTGGACTAGATATGGTGTGTTGAGGAGGATCATCGAATACTGGAATTCCTATTTCATCCATACGACCTACGTTTTCGTAGTTCTGTGATATTGTTACTTCTGGGGTGCGTTGCTCGATTTCCGTGGGTGATGAGGCTGGATCGAAATTTTCGTAGCTAGAGAGATTTCTTTGTAGCGGTAGAGATTTACTGATAGAATTAATTACTGTGTTGGTTCTATGACTAGTTTCAAACCTGAAAGGATGAATTTTGTTTTTAGTTTTCTGTTTTCATGAACATTTCGACAGTGCTATAATTACATTTATTTTTGTATATATTACTAAATAGTTTAACTTTTCCCAAGGTAATTCTTGACAAAGACTTTAGTTCAATAGCAAAAGTGAATATAATTAAAAGTCAATGCAATGTTTGACAGATTCATACATGGTGTTAAGGAAGATAATTTTCTAAGCAGATTCACAAAACACTTCTTTGTTAATTATAAAATCTGCTGACACAAGTTGATTGAAGTTGATTTGTTTCAATAAAACTGTGTGTTAGATATTTCAATTTAATTGGTTGCCACTTGCTCAGCGATATAGGAAACATATTTCTAACGGTAGTCAGTCAATCAAACTTGACGTTGCAATGGAACGTTAACATTTATATTGGCTAGATCAACGATCTAATTTGACATATAATTTTAAAGTAAAGCTAAGAGAACTTACTTATAATATCCATCGCTGGTTTGAACAAAGTTGGGGTTATTGAGTGCAACGCTCCTGGGCAAAGACCCGTTCGTTATTATTTTGTTGTGAGGCCTCTTCTCTGTTGGCGTAATGGGGACACCTGAAAGTAAATAACGCAATTATGCAATATTACCAAGTTTGAAAAATGCAAGGCTGTACTTTTTTATTTCACATTAGGTTTTACGGCTCTGAGCTCTCTCTTTTGAGTTAGTATTTTAAAATATTTAGTAGTCACTAATTGACGTTAAAACCCAAGACCTAAGCAACGCGCAACCTTACCCCACCAGAAAAAACACTGATTCTCCGCAGAACTTTGTCTTCTAGTTATCTTGTCACTGTCAAGACCCACATTATCTGACCAGACTACAAAAAAACACGTCC
Organism: Automeris io; assembly: GCA_036320925.1. Taxonomy (NCBI): domain Eukaryota; kingdom Metazoa; phylum Arthropoda; class Insecta; order Lepidoptera; family Saturniidae; genus Automeris; species Automeris io. The sequence continues at coordinate 8,376,479 of JAUDJH010000023.1, read as the reverse complement.
AAAAGACAACAACAACGGTAAATCAGCAATTCTCTGATAAACGAAACAGACACCCCGATCCCAAGAATGTACTCGATCTCGACTACCAACAATCAATTTATTTCCTGACTAAATCATCAGAGGCTTTCGCCACGAGCCAAACACCGCGAAAATTTATTTGCGAATATATTAGCCCAAGCACCAATCCAGAGATAATTACAAAATATTTTCCTTTGTCATCTAAAATACATATCATATGGGAGCTTTCGACTTACGAAAAACGTCGATGAATATTCGAATCGCGGCAAACTACAATCGCTTGTCAACAACGTTTCTTAAATCCTATACTTTAGACGAGTAATTCTTGTATATATAATAAAATTACTCTAGGTAAAAGTCATCACAGCGATAACACATTTTCACGTGAAAAAATGCATTTATATTTTATGTAATACCATTTATTACTATGTAAAAGGCATTGGCATTTAATCAATGTATACAATGTAAGCTATTTAAAAACAGATGGCGCTCCTTTACTATAGATAATTAAAAACAGATGGCGCTGGCAACAAATAACAAATTTATATTTATAATAATAGCTTGATCAAGTTACGTTAGAAACACGATCCGAACGAAGTTCACTTACCTAGCTAGTGTCACTTAAAAGAAATACGTTAAATATTAAAGAAACTGAGTTAACATTTCAATCGAAATAAACTAATGTATACGAAGCCCATGAATGCCCAGGTCGAGTTGTTTATATACCTAGGGGTCTTCTGTAGTGGTTTAAATCGGCCGGCATTACAACAGCGACTGTTAACGGATTCGCGTCCCACATACATCATTCTTAAACTACTTTCCGTCATGTGCAGTATAATCATTTTGCCCTTATCGAGTTAGAATTCGTTAAAAAAGAGTTAAAATGAGTGATCGTACCTGATGCTATTTGTTTCTCATATTCGGCGCACATGTTAAGAATCTCCTCTAGTCTTGCAGTTTCAGCTTCTTTCTGTTTTTCCTCTTTGACCCTGTCTTGGTATGCCTGGAACAAAATTTCTCTTGTTAAACCAAAATACTTTTTAGATTTTCTAACGTTATTCAGCTTAAATTCAAACATATCTAAAAACAGTACTTTGATATTACGTTGTCTAACCGTCATAAGACAGATGCTAACAAACGATTGTGATTAATGGGATTTCTAAGTAACGTTTTCTAATTGATTAACCGAAATAATCAATTATTCATGCCAACTTAAGCTTGAAATTTTAAATCTGTGGGACTACACTCCATTTCAACAGAGCTCTTCTCTTTTGAACACAATATACAAATTCTGATAAATAAAATTTTAGTTTCATTTTTTTTTTCGAACTGCCTATACATTGTCGGCCGGGATAGACCTTCACAACAAAACCTGGCGGGTTAGTTTCTTTCATTTTATCCATACAGAGGTTGCTAATGGCTCAATATATTATTCCATTCCATATAATAATGCCGTTATATGTCTATTGTAGGTTTAATGCGTTGAATTCTACAGCTGGGTTGTGAAGAACTTCATTATAAGACCCAAAATCTGGTGCCCTAAGCAGATAACGCCATCTTAGGTTTTTAGGCGATACTAGCCAGGCACTTTGAGGATTTTCGCAAAGTAAAATTGTATATAGAAACGAATATTACAATTTTTTTCTATTTAAACTATATGCGGCTTAACTTACCAAGCCACAAAAAAGCTTGTCGATCTTCCTGATAATACCATTGTAAATTTCATTCCTGAGATACAATGCATTAAACTGATTATTTTTAAAATCATTTCCAACAACAAAAACATTACTGTTTTGTATTGGAGATGATATATTTTTAAAAACACAGTTATTTTGATTTGCAACGTTTATTGAGGATGCCATATTAGCAATGCCATCCTTTAAATCATCGTAGGATTGTATTATTTGTTTTTCTAGCTTCATTATTTTTGCATCAATAGTGTCGAAGATTTCTGGTCTCTTTTATATAGTGATTAGTTAATATAGTATTTATGGTACGATAAATTTTCATATCATTACGTAATTTGTAGACTACATCCAGTTTTTCATCGACAGATTTCGATGCATCGATTATTTTATCGAGTTTGACATCTCTTTCATTCTTTACATCGATTGAAGACTTCAACTGTTTTAATGCGCATGTATTTTTCTTTAGACTCTCCACAAATAATTTGAGAAATTCTTTTTGTGACGTTTTCTTTTTTGTTGGTTTCACAGTCATTTTTATATTTTATCTTTTGCTCTTGTTTCAATTTTGTTAGTATTATTAATATTTTATTTTCAATATAACAAAAACTCAATTAAATATTAAAGTCAACACTTTTAAAGAAACAACATATAGCTTTACGAATAGACATGAAACTAAGCTTTAATAATGTCTCAAAAGCGAACGTCGCAATCGATATAAACGTTTGCTTTCTGTGCCTATTCGATATCGTTAACATTATTACGTGTTTTATTGAAAGCTTTAATAGGCAAGCTATAATCTGCTTTCAAATCTCTATCATGCTGCATTATGGTTGAAGTGAGTACATAGGAAATATTTCTTTGGAATTATCACCATTCACTGAGAGGCTATTTATAAAACTATCTGATTTTAGATTGCACAAGTTATTGCTGTGTCCAATTTGTTGAACATCGATAAAACTTGATTTAACTGATGATTCAGTTTGCTTTCCATATCGCAATACATAACTTTTCTTAGGCTATCAACTTAAAAAGCAAATAATTTTTCATATATTTTCAATTAAGGAATTTAATGTTTTAAATCATTGGTAATGATGTCACAGTATATAAAATTAATTAAATTATACAGTACGTATATTTTAAAGTTATTTTTTTTATTAAACTCTATCAAAGGACATGTATTAATTTAATTTTCGCAAAGCTATAGTAAAAAACGTAACACAATTTATACAAATCAATTTGAAATAAGCATAAAGCTTTATTCGCAGATTTCAGTTTGGCTTTTTGATCACGTCTAATTGTGGTTCAACTATTTTACTAATTTATTTCACAGTCTTTTTACTTGTTTTAAAATCACATTTCTATTTGTACACCCACGTTTAATTAGTGTAAACCGAATCAAATTACTGCCGCATAGAACCGCAGTAGCAATCCTTATCAATACGTCACATTGTTATCAATTACACTAAGTTATTCACACGACTTCAAGCTTAAGGTGGCTTGTGCTGGCAAATTAAATCTAGTTTAGACTTACATAAAATCCTATTTAGCGCTAAAATGTACTTATTATCTTGCACAGATTCAAAATCCAGTTGTAACAATTCTTAAACTGTAACCATCATTAAGATTTAATTAAGCCGCTGCAATTAATAGCGTTTTATACAAGCTTAAACTAGAATTAAATTGTTAGTACAAGCCACCCTAAATAACTAATTTTTTAATGCTACACTTCTGACCGAGTGGTTTATTCACGGATTATCTAATCGTTCAGTTTCAACTATGACGAGACGTCTCCATCTCTCTCTTCTAAATGTACTGCTTGAGCATCTAGCCTGAACAGCTGGCGATCTACCTCTAGATTGTTAGACTACAAATGATCGACTCTGTAGGCGTAGGGAGTATATACCGCAAGTATGTGTTATATAGGATTATTGTGAAGTTTCGTAGGACTTATCCATAGGTTATCTAAGAGGTGAGGTCTCTAAAACCCTTTCGCACACGAAGGCGAAGGAAGAATGTGGACCCGTGGACCTGGTTAGTAGCGATGAAGAGACTACACTATGCGGATTTTTAGCCACTAGAAGTCTGACACACCGGGGTCACGGTCATCACGGGGACCCCGATGGTCCTATGCAGGATTTTTTCGCCGAGTATTTAAAAAAAACATAAGTTGATCACAAGTGTGGTACAGTTAAATGCTCTAAAAATTAGTAAAAAATAAACATACTCCATAATACGTCTTTATTGATATTTACAGAATGACGTTATAGTCAGTTACTAGAGCCACCTTTTTTTAGCAAAGAGATTTTTTAATATTAAAAAAGTAATAGGAAGCATTTTGGCTTTACTATGAATCAACATTAATGTAAATAATTTATTCATAAAAAAAAAATATATTAGAAAAATATCGGCCAAGATTTCCTTAGATCCATTTTAAAAGCTCTCAGGATCGAGCGATTGAGTTCTGCTATATGGGAACACCCATAGCGGATTTAATTAAGTCTGCCTATTTTGTTGGTGATTGTTCACAACTGTATTTAAACCATCCTATTACAAGCACAGACAGACCAAATAGACTGAGTTCTGATGGAGGGTAATGTAAGAAATACGCGGAAACAGCGAAAGTGCAAGAAGCAATTAATAATAAATAATATTTTTGGACAATTACACAAACTGTCCTAGTCCTAAAGTAAGCTAGCTCTTGTATTATGGGTACTAGACAAAGATATACATACTCAAATACATACACACATAGATTCATGACTCGCGACGAACCTATTCATTATAGAAAAGTTCACCGCTACCGATACTTGAGCCAAGAAGCTTCAGCGTTGCAGACAGGGTCACTAACGTTCCGCTATCAGGCCACAAATAAATGTTAAGGATGCGAAAGAGGTTTGCAAGAATACAAAGAAGTGGCGTTCCATTCTCTCTACCGACACCAATGGGGATTCAGCGTCATGATAGATATTACAAGCACTTATAAAACATCGAAAATATAAGTCAAACATAATCATAGCTATAGAACGGTCTAGCAAAATCCGTGGAGTGTGACCACTGTCAAGTCCCCTATGAAAATCAACACACAGACGGATTTGTTTTGCCAAGTGTTTCTTTATCAATGATAAAACGTATTGTTTGAAGTGTATTTAATAGTCTCTTTGAATTATCAAATCGGTTATCAAGACGCACTGATATCGGCAAGGTCGTTTGATAGGTTTTGCGGAAATAGAAAGTGAGGGTACTTAACAATTATATCACCTTTATAATTCAGAATAAGTGTTATGGTGGCTTAGTGGATAATGGACTGGTTTCCATGCGCAGTAACGCGAACGGTCCTAGGTTTGAATCCCAGCTCGTACTTCTGGGTTTTTCCAGATTACGAAAGGATTTAAGCCATGTGGGGCTCACCAGTAAAAGGAAACATCGTGAGGAAACCTGCATTACATCTAATAGAAATTTCATGTGTAAGTGCCTCGAGAGCGGTGATCAGCTGCGCTTCTGGTCACGTTGAGCGTGACATATACTCGCAGAGTGGATACTGCCAGTTATATATCTCTGTCCACCCCGTAAGGGATATAGCGTGGCGATAAATTATTATTAATTTGAAATCGACTGAATGATAATATTGCGGTTGATCGCGAAACACTGTATTACTTAGACGGAGATAGCAAGAAGTAGAAGTAGAGATGCTTCGAGTCACAGGCAGTGAATGTTACCTACTCACCGCCTGATGAGAGATGCTGAAGAGTAAGCAATTAATATCGACCAGTCCTAAAGATACCGTCTGTATAAGACTGTTCGTTCTCCAGGTCTTAGGAGCAATAGGCATCACCAGGCCTAGCTTGCAGAGCTACGCAAAGTTTTACCTCGGGTAACCAAAAAAACACGAGTAACACCCCGGAGGTTTTAGACGATAAAAGTCCGTCATACCAAGGCAGCGACGATCTAAGTGGATTTCCACAGGGTCAAAAAAATTACCAAAAAAAGGGTATTGCAAAAGATACCGTAGAACGGAAAATTAAATTCTCGCCCTTCATTTTTACGGCGATTAGTGGTATTGTGGTATGTACTATGTAATAGTGTTGTGGATTTATTTTATAACAAGAATACCTAGCCTGTACTCTAGCTATTCAAAAAATATTGTGATAAATAGTACCATTACTCCTTCATTCTTCGAGTCTTGGTTTCCATATTTTTATTATAAGAGTTCACGTAAATTTATGACTATATGGTGCAAAAAAATTCAAGCTATGGCTGCCTTTTGATTTACATGCCTCCCACAAGCAGTAGAGGCTCATCCTGCAAAACTCGTGAACCCGACGAAAAATTTAACACGTGAATAAACTATTGGACCGATTCTTATTGAACGCTAATGAGATTCTATACCCTTCTCTACACTTCCCTATATCCTGTATTTATTATATCCATAAATCATGTCTGCATCCACCAATGTTTTCAATTCTACCTAATTTCTGACGTTAAAGCTTATAATTTATTAATATTTATCAACACTTTTAGAGAATTTATACAAACCATTTTCTCAAGTACATTTGATAGGATGAGAGTGTGCTTCCACTTACCTTAATTCTTCGAGTCTCTGCCTCAATGCTTCTGTCGTAATGGTTCACGTAAACTGGTGAATACGTGGGGTTCCTATCAAACGCCGTAGAAGGCAGACCCTTTCCGATCCCCCCGTATCGATTCGTCCCGTCATTCCTGCATATATCCATTGACCCATCCTTATTAATCTTTCCATACACATTCCCCTGTTCTTCATTATTAACTTTTTTCGGTAGCTTGTAATGTTCGTCGAGATTCTTTACGATATCGTCCACTTTAGTTTTATTTCTCACAGTGACATTTGCGTAAGAACAATTCTTCGCATCGACTGCATTATTTTCATTAACAGTCATAATTTTATCTTTATTTTTCATATAGTTAGGCACTGTTTTGCCACCGAGAACATCCTTTGCTGGAGTATTCACTGTTAAAGAGTTAGCACTGAAGACTTTAGGGGAAATTTCTATATCATTTGAGGTATAAAACTGACTCCTGCCAACGCATCTTTGCTGTTTGGCGTAATATTCGAACTTAGACACTTTGGACATGATACTGGAGATTTTCGGCTTTGACTCCTGATCGGAGTTGGAGTCAGACTGCTCGGGATCGCGGTAAGTCTTCTTAGGTATCAAGGGCGGCTTTTTCTTCGAGATCTCCTTTAGCGTCATATCGAGCTCCTGATCGAGTTGTGTCAACTGGTCTTTGTACAGATTGTTGGTTTGGTAACATTTGTTGTTCGGTTGCTGATTGTGATTTTGGTAACCTGGGGAAAAACATTTTTGTCAATTTATTAGCTTAGTGGTGGTATGTCGATAAACTCGTGGCAACATACTACTGATGATTTCTTCAACATCTCTTTAACTCGTTTCATTTAGACTAACAAAGACGAAATATCCTAATTTCAAATAATATGTAATTTTAGTAAGTACAATAATATTACGTAGGTATCTGGTTCCCCTGCAAGGTGGAGATCACCGAAGTATAAAATGCAGCCAATAATACTTGTTGAGAAAAGCCCAAGACCAGCCCAATGGTGCTTATTTGGAGTATATCCATGTGCCTTGTGGTACCTGGGTCGTGTCCACAGTACGTAAATGTAAAGACCGTTATTGCGTTCTGTTTCGGCCTGTCGCGTTTCAGGATCAACTTTTATACGTTCAATTGTTCATATTCTTAGACCCTTGACGCAGTATATGAGTTTTGACGAGACAACACAGGCAATCAATGGATTCCAGTCCCCGGGTGGTCTCTAAAGTTCTTGGACTACACCGGAGTTTTCGTTAATTCCAGTTTAGCCATTTTATTAAGCCAGTATAAATAAAGTAAATTGACGGTCTTAATTGTGGTCAAGTTGTAATGGGATGGGAAACATCACATACCTGCCGGCGGTGGGAACTCGTTGTTCTGACAATGCATGACGGAATGGCCCGAAGGTAGAACTGACTTCATCAGCTTCGCTTCAGCCGGATGATTGAACCTGAGGTAGTTCGACCGGCCTATCGTCAGCATGCTGCCTGTGAGCATTGAAATGATACTGTAAACCTTGGCGTTTTTATTTCCCGAGGCAAAAAGGGGGGTGTTGTAAGTTTATGGCACCTGTGGAACTGTGTATTTGTATATCTGTCTCTGGGCATCGTGGCTCCAAAACAGATGAACGATTTGATTTTTTTTTTATTGAAAGGTGATTTCATCGAGTGTGATTTCAGCCATCAATAAAATCTGATTAACCTATTGAAGTTTATCAGCTCTTTTCTAATTGTTGCAAAGATGTAAACAATTTCTACTTAGCCGATTCCAAAGCTTAATATCTGGTGATTTCCATTATATTACAAAAAAGTGGTAACTTTGGCCTGATTCTGACCAGATCAGACTGCATTCAACTCACGCGATGCCTGTACTTATCGCACCAGCACAAAACGCACAACCTGTTTGAGGAAAGTTTTTTTTATGGTTTACAAACGGATGCTTGACCACAATCACACCTGGTAGAAAGTAAAGATGAATCCAACGATACCGCGTCCGCCCCACAAATGCCTATTCACTTTTCTATTAAAGGCTCCCAAGTTATTAAATCATGAAAATGGGCTCAATGGAGGCAAATTCCACTCCTTAGCTGTTCGCATGATAAATGTAGAAGCGAATCTCTTCGTGCGGATACAAGGAACGTCCACCACATACAAATGTTATCAGACACCGCGTTTAGTCGTTTTATGATGAAATAGGACTGGCGGATTTAGAGAATGTACCTCCTGAGAACACTTCATTGTACAATGCGTAAAAACCTGCTAGGAAACTGGTTGTTTAAGTCAATGCTCGATATTCTGTAGTATGATAATTGGTGGATGTTTGAGTGGATAAGTCATGCTTACCTTGAGAGAGTCTTGTGGGCTTCTCCACCGAAATTCCGTCTAGAAGCGTGCTCCCACTTATGGGGTACAGGGTGACCACGCCGTGGGAATTTTCTACGCGGCAGTGCACACTCGCGACGCCAGATCCCAACACGTATATGTCGCATGTCGGATCCGAACCTATAGTCACTCTACCTGGAACATTTAAATGAGATTTATGAAAAAATATTGCTTGTATACCTAAAGCGGTTTGCAGACTTCAAATTTTAACTGACCACGGTAGGGTATGGTAACTCACATCCTGACTACGATTAAGAATTTTTCCAACTCTTACTTATGCTGAGTCGTTGGGCTGTGGAATAGTCTTCTCGCGAGCGTATTTTGAGTCGAAGCTGCTCGCGTCCGTAGGCTTTACCCTAGTTTCCCTACACGTGACTCCTGGGTGGTGCTAAACGAGCAGCAGCGAGGTGGTAGGGCGTCGGTGCCCGTCTGGATCGCGACCACAGTACATGGGTGTAAAGCCAGTCATAGTGACCAGTTTCAGCTTGTCGCGTTTCGTGATCAGCTTGTGCATATCCAGTAGCTCATATACCTAGAGACCTTTAGTCGTGGTATATGTGGGCCGACATGACGATGTAGACTATCAATGGATTTTCATCCTTTGATAGTCGCTTTCGTTTTTGGACTACACTGTACTAACCATCAGGTACTCTGTAGTCACTATGTCAAGCCAGTGTAAAAAAAAATCCCACCGTCCTATGATACAGAGGCCGGCATGATCGCTGCGACTATTGATAAGGTTTTTTACTGATGATAGTCCTTTTTGAACAGTACCATACTTACCACCAGACGTGGGGCGATCACCGTACCGAATCAAAATAAAAAAAACAACATGAAATTTGAACGATGTGTAGCAAGCCAAATGCGTCGTAACCTCCTAAATTTAATTACCTACATTACACCATTTCTGTATCATACTTGAATCAAGAAATACTACGGGTTTAACGAAAAAACACGATAAAACGACATTGTATATACAACGCGTTACCCTCCTGCATTAGAAACGCTGGCTCGCTTGGCATATACAGAACTAAATTACTACAATATATTAAAGATAAATACTAACAGATATGGTTCTGTATTTGCCAAGTGAGCTCTTAGTATTTTACTGTTCCAGATAGGTTTTAAACAAAATGTTCTCATGTAAGTGATTTTGTATCTTAATGAGAATAAACTCTTTGAACTGGTATATACTATGTAAAGAAAAAAAATATACGTTTACCTTGTTTTATAGGATGCAAGGTCACCGCAGTGCTGAGCCGTCCGGTTCCCAAGCTAACTAGATGCGGGGTGTTCGTGGCCACTCTGTAAAATGGAAAATAATTATTTTAAAGCGGTATGTCGGTTCTACAGCTGCCATGTCGCAATCGGCAGCAAGGAAAACGACTACTTTGTGTAAAACATTTAAAGAAATTACTAATTCGCAGACTGCAAAAAGATATCATCACGCTATATCCTTTTCGGGGCGAGTAGAGATACATTAGTGGCTGTAACCACTTTACGTTAATATGTCGTGCTCACTGTGACCAGTAGCGCATCTGATCGACGTTCTCACAGCACTAGTACACAGGATATCTCTATTAGATGCCATTGCGGGTTTCCTCACGATGATTTCTTTCACCGGTGAACACGTGATGCCTAAATCCGTACATTACCTTGAAAAATACGTGCCGGTACACGTACCTACGACCATAAGCGTCGCTGGATAAGGATACCGGACCCTTATCCACTAGGCCACCTTACCACCAATGGATACAGCCACTAATGTATATCTGCATACCCCGAAAGTGATACAGCATGAGGATTTTCCAGAGACTAGTTAATTTAAGAATCGTTATCTGAATTAATTTCCGTTATTTTTGATGTCATTATCATCTACTACGCCCACACTAGTCCGCAGTTGGGCACAGGCAAATCTCCAAATAAGCACCACTGAGCCTTGTCTTCGGCTCTTCTCAACTAATCCTTTCCCTCGCTACGTAATCCCACCTGCGTCGCTAAGGGTCCTGGGTTCGTGTCCCGATATCGGCAAACTGCACTGTAATGAGCAGATAAGTTTGTAACGAAACATATATGTATATGTATTTGTATATCTTTGCCTAGTACTCATGGTATAAGCGCAAGCTTAATTTGAGGCTAGGTCACTTTGTGTAATTGTTATTTGAGTGACGAAATTATTTTCTCAAGACTTAGGATATTGGTTTTCAACGTAACTTAAAAACAAAGGGTTCGTTTAATTGAACTAAGGAATGTAAGTTCTCTGCTGTTCACAGTAACTATAGAAAAGGCGCGAACATACACGTGTCAGTGGGAGGAAACGACGTTTCTATTTCGAGAGGCGCCGCAGCCGGTCTCGAGGGTCTTTTTATCCTTTTTCTGTCACCGCCAGTGTGGGGTGACAATAAGTATATAGTCTACGCTGGACAATCGAGTAATCGTACTGATAGTTTTTATACTGGATTCTGGAGTTCAAAATTCAGTAATTCTATTTGGGATCATATGTTTGTTTGTAACGCTGTCACGCCTTAACTACTTAAATTGATGAGAGCATAGAGTATATCGAATCTTAAAAAAGTAAATTGTTCTCAAGAGATATAAAAAGAACTTTACGCGAAATGTGAATTAGCTGTTATTTTAAAATTTAATAGAAATTAATGTAGGTACACAAAACGTGTCTATTGTACTTTTATTTTAATGTGTTTAGGTTTATTACGCTTTAGGGTTACCTTCTTTTGTTAGTACTTACTAAAGTGTAAGGACCTTTTTAGCAATAACGCAATAAATAGTCATTCTTTCACGGTCACCAATTATTATATGTAAACAATTGCTATGTCAATTTACCGCCAACGCACCTGCGTGCACACCAGCTGAGTTAAACCGAAGCCTGTGAAAAGATAAACTGCAAGTTCCGGGCTAGCAACGTGTCCACACTGAACTTCATCCAAATTCCATCGAATACAACAATTCCGAATAATATAATCACTTCCAAATTATTATTATGAATAATTTAATAGAAATTGGTTATAAAAAACCATTCGGCGTACATTTCCTGTATTAGAGCCATTGCACATGTGTTGAGGCGCTGCACCGCTAAGATTTAGCGCAATGGAGGACAAACGCGTGTTCCGGCGCCGCTACATTACGCCATAGCAGTACCTGTGCGAAATTGTAACGCATGCGCTCATCTCCACCTTATCACGTACCGCCAGAACGCATCGTCTGCTATACCAGTACCAGGGATAGTTGTAGTAAAGCGACGGAGCGACAGCTCTCCGGCTCCGCAACGTATCGTGTGCAACGGAACTAACGATGAAACCCCCATCACGATCCGTCATATATGAGATACAAGCGAAAATAGAGACAGTTAAAAGAGCTTTATAGTGTTACCGACACGAATATCACAATTTCTGTATAAGAGGCGAGCTACTAACTTGGGCAATTGATCTCGGTGTGGAATTTCCATTAAAATCCGCTAGCATGGTATCACTACACAGTGCGGTTTGTGGTTTGTTTGTAAACACATTATTAGAGCTACGCGGATGACCCCTTTATTTGTGCGAGGGTCATCAATGCGCGGGTTAAAGACCGTATGACAATAAATATAACACGTTCCCACGATACTATCTTCATTTGTTTTTCAGGACTCTATCCCTCTAAAATAAAAAAAACCTTATAAGGTACACATTGTTGTTCGTCCGTCTGTGTATGTGTCTAGCGGACCTAGACAAAGTAACATTCGATAAACGATAAAGCTCTCATAATATCACGTAAGCACTTTATGTCAATTGCATAGAATTTGCACTTTCCTTCTAGTTTTTTTTTCGGCAGGATATTATGCTGTTGATCGTGCTAAAGACCTTTACAACATCATCAAGCGAGAGACACCAGAACTTAAGGTGCTCATCCAGAATGTTATGTGTGTTGAGTGGCAACGCAATGGCATCCCTGTCGATGCGGACTTTGTCTTGGGCGGTTATTCAGCGAAGGAACCTAACGGTGACTTTTTTTTTTACACTAACACGGCACAGAGACTACACCAAACCTGATGGTAAGCATTATGCAGTCCAAAAAACGCCAACGACTCTCAAAAGGTAAGAAAAAACCCATCGGCAGTCGCAGCGATCATGCCGGCCTGCACAAATATCTCTTCACGCTACGCTTAAAGGATCCCATATCATAGAAAGGTGGTGGTGGTATCTACTAGAGTTTCGGAAGCTTCGTCGGAGTTGAACTGTGTCTCGGGGCGTTTTCTACTAGCGTTTATGGTTTATCAATTATTACTTCGTCTAGGCCTTACGACTTGTTTTCTTAGGAACGCAAGGTAGTATTAAGTCGAAATTAATATCGAATACTCAAGTCACGAATTTATAGTGTCACCCATCAGTGGTGTGCATCCCATATAAGCATAAAAAAACATTGCCTTGTTATACATAGATATTTAATAAATATATTAACTAAAAATCCGGTAATTACCAGAATATGAAACTCAAAATCCAAATTATACCCAATTTTAAATTAGTATATGAATTAAACGTCAAAGTATACCAAGATAGGAATTTTATATATAATTAGTTAGTTTTCTTTCAGTGTTTTGTGTCCATTAGCTTGATTTATGTTTTGAATTTTTTGTGGCAACTTTGCTGACTTCTGTTACTTTTTTGTGTATTTTTTATTGTTTATATATTTTAGTATTTCTCGCCGAAAATGTGAAAAATAAATAAAGTTTTTTTTGCTTCTATGGGAAACACGCCGCTATCACCAATGCGGTGCGGCGCCCTACCATCGCTCCAACTCATTGTGTGAACCGGCTCTAAACCTTCAATGATATATTTTGACAGCTCATCTGCTTTATGTCATAAACACTGCATTTCTCAAAGTGATAGCTACAGAAACATTATACTGTCTGTGTTATTGTCTATATAAGTCTGAGTGTAAAAAGTTGTTTGGTTTACGTTTCTCACACTTACCCTAAGGTACGAGGTGGCTTTTTGCAGACGCTGCTATGCAGCGGTAACCATCCCTTTGCTTTGCATTCCATTCTTTCTGCCTAGCCCAATAGCAATTCGGTGTTATTATAGAGAAAAAGCAATAGTGTCTGAATCCTAACCGCGACGAGGGGCGGAGGGTGAGGTAGGAGGAATTGTAATGTGATTCAACGCAAGGTTAATATTAGATTTAAGATCATGTTTTTATTATTTCTATAATATATTTATACTGATGTGTCGTAAGAGCCTACTAAGGTAGGCCTTTTGCGAGGTGGTAGGGCGTCGGTGCCCGTCTGCATCGCGACCACAGTACATGTGTGTAAAGCCCGTCATAGTGACCAATTAATATAAAACAAACGTGTTTCTGCGGTAAACCAATATGAAACAACAACAAAATGTCGCAGCTGGATACGATGTAAGTCATTTTTCCGTGTATATCCAGTAGCTCATATACCTAGAGACCTTCAGTCGTGGTATATGTGGGCCGACATGACGATGGAGGCTATCAATGGATTTTCATCCTTTGATAGTCGCTATCATTTTTGGACTACACTGAACTTACCATCAGGTACTCTGTAGTCACTATGTCGAGCCAGTGTAAAAAAAAAATACAGCATATCGAATTGCACGGATATTGCTAGCATTAAGCTGCTCCATGTATCTTCTCTGCGTATAGCTCACATCTGCCAAGCCGCATTGGACAAGGGTGATGTATTAAACCGGGAAATTTCCTCCCATAGGTTTCACAAATATACTGGAAAGTTGGAAGGAAGGCCTTAGCCCAGCCGTGGAACGGAACAGGCTAATAATAATATATTTAAGTATACAGCTAGTGTATATCCAGTAGCTCATATACCTAGAGACCTTCAGTCGTGGTATATGTGGGCCGACATGACGATGTAGACTATCATTGGATTTTCATCCTTTTTGATAGTCGCTTTCGTTTTTGGACTACACTGTACTTACCATCAGGTACTCTGTAGTCATTATGTCGAGCCAGTGTAAAAAAAATATACTCATTTATACATTTCGTTTTTGTTGTTTTCGAGTTGCGTTCCCTTGATCTGTATTTTGACAGGTTAATATCGAAGGTGGTGTGTAGAGCAACGTTAGAATACGGTTGATGTTTTTTAACCCTTTCGCTAATATCGGTGACTATAGTCAACAGCTAAAAAAACGTCGCCTGTACCACGGTGGGTGACTATATTTTAACACTTTATTCACCCGTTTTAGAAGAAAAATCTTTTAAAAACTAATAAAAATCGCTATGAAACAAAATTTTGGCCCTGAATGCTAAAGACTGCGCGCCTTTGATATGGGCATTTTCAACACGGCGCTCCGTTTTTTGCGAAGCACTTTTAGCCCAAGATCGCAGAGCCCCCATACCTTACTTATTTTCTCATAAATAAAATATATAAAATAACGTAGTGTTAGTATGTACTATGAGTGTATGCATACCTGCTAGCTTGCGCCGGCGGCCAATTTGCAGGTACCAGGTGCGAAAGGTAGATAAAAATTATACTTACTTTACTTAAATTCTCAGTGCTGATTTTTATATATATTTTAGAAAATATTATTATAAATTTATAATTATTACTGCCAGACTCGTTTCGGCGGCCATTATTTTTACTAGACGCTTTAAAGCCTCCAAAAAATAAGGTAACTTTACTTATAATCTCAGTTGTAGCATAGCCTGCCGTAGCAAAAGGGTTAAATAGCTAATGGTTTCTATGGTGTTAAGGCGATTGACCGAACTGGGTCATGACCACAGTATACAAGTGTAAAGACCGTCATAGTGACACGCTTCGGCCTGTCGCGTTTCGGGATCAGTTTGCGTATATCCAGTTGTTTATATACCTAGATACTTCTGTCGTGGTGTATGTGGGCCGGTATAGCGATGGCGACTGTCAATGGATTTTCATTCCTTAGCGGTCATTGGAGTTCTTGACCTACACTGTACTTATACTAGGGGCAATATAGTCACTTGGACAAGTCAGTATAAAAAAAAATCGTATTTTCACGGATTGGTATCGGTCGTAGCAGAGATGGGCAAAATGTAATCTGGTTAATGATAAACGATTACAAAATGTAGTCGTAATTTTAATTTTCTTGCTCAGTAATCATGGTTAAATCCATTTAAAACATTAAGAAATTATAAATGTGTACTGTAGTGATTGTATGAAAGTATTATGAAGTAGGTTAGTTATTATCGGAATTGGCCGATAAATAAAAAAATAAGTTTATTTGAAATGGTTAGAACATCTAATTTAAAAAATATGAAGTTTGATTTGATAGATTGATTGAAAAAATAGAAAGGGAAGGTTCAGGTTGTATAAATTATATTAATAAGATTAGAAAAATACATGTAAACTTTATCTATACTAATATTATAAAGCTGAAGAGTTTATTTGTTTGAACGCGTTAATCTCAGGAACAACTGGTTCGAATTGAAAAATTCTTTTTGAGTTGAATAGACCACTTATTGAGGAAGGCTTTAGGCTATATACCATTACGATGCAATTATTAGGAGCGAAGAAATAATGGAAAATATGAAAAAAACGGGGGAAATTATTCATTCTTGATGGCTTCCATTGCGTGCGCTGCAAAAACGGTTCAAGATACCAAAAATATATGTAAGAAAGAATTATTCATCTTGAAATGATCTAAAAAAATGTCCATGGCAGTATATGTCTATCTTTTAGGATTAAGTCACTAGAACCGTTTTTATGGTAAACAAATTTGGTCGAAATTAATGCATTATTTGTTAAGAGTTGTATCAACGTAATAATATTAATCTTTATCCAAATAAATGTGTTGTTGATTAAGAGTATTTAATTGTGAACAAAATTGTCTTTGACATCACTTAATTTCAATGAGCATCTTAGAAGATATTACAAAACCTTATATAGCAAAACAACGTTTGCCGGATCAGCTAGTTTGAAATATATAGGAGTACAGATATAAAGATCGTGTATCATTTAAAGCGAGTAAGCGACCAAACACATATAGGAAATCTAGACAGGCCAGCAAGAGCGTGCTAGAGTACACAATCTGGGATTTTGTAGTGTTTAAAACAAAAATGAGCAAAATGCAGTCATATTAATGGTAAAAAACGTAAAATGGAATCGTTAATCATTTTCATTTATCTGATTAAAAAAGAAAGAAAGAAAGAAAGAAAAAGTTTATTGAGCCAAAAGATAACAACACACAACAAACATATTTATATAAAAACAACAATGAAAGAATACATAACATTACATCATGTATCCTGTGTGCTGCTACCCATCTCAAAGAGCACTCAGCTCAGCGTATGCTGGGCGACGCTGTACGCGTCATCCAGCGCTGATTTTCAGCCGACGCTCAGGGGAATCGATTGCGCGGACGTCACGGTGCTATTTAAATATTAGAACCAAATATACAAAAACATACCTTATAAGTTATAACGTACAACAAATAAGTATGACAATAAATACATAGAATACTTTTAAGGAGCATAGAAAAATGTAGAATACTATATAAAATATAATAGAGATAGGGTAGATTGATAATAAAATACATTTACATACATACAGGCTGTTCCATAAAATATCAAGTCAAATTACAGAAATATCTAAAGTTACTTTTTCGTATTTAATTACATACATACATTACATTTTGCCCATCTATGGGTCGTAGTGTGTAACCGTCCACAGGCAGTTGTTAGCAGACGGATAATCGCTCCGCCTGACCACAACCCGCTCAGCCTTAATCGCTGAAACCTCAGCCCACGCTAGCCGTCACACCGCGTTGGATTACCTCAGTAATTATGACACTTAGGTGTTCTATTACTCAGTGGCGGTAGTATGAAATCACATATGTACGTGACTGATGGATATTATCAGACCAGTAGAAAGTGATTATAGCGACTGGGTCACGACCACAGTGCGTAATTTAAAACCCCGTCATGATGATTCGGCGTTTTTATAGACTTCGCACCTTAACACGTTCACGCCGGCGTGTACCACCGGTGGCTCGCGCTTGATTGTGCCATCGGGCGGCGTGTACCACCGGTGGCCCGCGCTTGATTGTGCCATCGGGCGGCGTGTACCACCGGTGGCCCGCGCTTGATTGTGCCATCGGGCGGCGTGTACCACCGGTGGCTCGCGCTAGACCGCCTCATCAAGCGTCGTGTACTACCGGTGTTTCGCATTCGATTGTGCTATTAGACACTGATAATTTGACGTACATATATTAAAACGTTTATTTTGAATAAAAGTTATATTTAATAACGTATTATATATATAACTTTTGCTCAATAACTTATAATATTATAAATGTAACTTTTTTTTTTTTTATTACATACAGGCTTGCGCTTGACCTCAATCTCACCTGCTGGAAAGTGATGATGAGGCCGACGATGGAGCGCGCTCACCCAGCAAATACCGATTCACTCGACGTTTGAAGATTCCCATGTCATAAGACGCCGGAAACACTGACGCAGGAAGCGAGTTCCACTCCTTCGCGGTACGCAGCAAAAAGGAGGAGGCAAATCGCTTAGTGCGAGCAGCAGGAATGTCAACTACAAAAGGGTGCAAACCAGCACGGCGTCTCGTCAATTTATGGTAGAAGGGGGAGGGTGGAACTAAATCATACAACTCAACTTAAAATCAATAAAATTAACAAAATAATTCAATATTATTTTATTTGTAACTTATTGATTTATTATTTTTTGTGTAATTTGTTGAACACCTTTTGTTATTTTTACCGGAATAGATCTCTGATCAGGATATAAAAACAACACGAGTTACACAATTTGCAAAGTAAGCACTCAATGTACTACTGAGGAAACGAAGCGCGTGCAAGCCTGGACACGCGAAATTAGCGCGCCGCCAGATGAAGCGCGACATAGATTTACGCGCCGCCGGGTGGTGCGTCAAATGAAAAAATGCGCCGGCGGGAACGTGTTAAGAGGAAAATAGAATGCCTTTGTAGGATCATTCTGCTTTTCGACAAAATTCCTAACCGCACCTGATGGAAAGCTGGTAGCCATAAGCCTACCATACTCTAATGCCGGACATAGGGATCCCCTAATAAGCACCATTGATCCTGTTTCTTTTAATAATAATAACAAAATAACGTCACGCTATATCTCTTTCGGAGTGAGTAGAGATAACTATCGGCTTTTTTTTTAACTGACTCGACACAGTGACTGCACCACCCCTGATGGTAAGCATGGTGCAGTCCAAAAAACGCCAACGACTATCGAAAGGTAAGAAAAACCCATCGGTAGTCGCAGCGATCATGCCGGCCTGCTCAAATATTTCTTCACGCTACGCTTAGGATGGTGGGAACTCGCGCGCCGGAAGACCATTCCACAGCCCAACGACACGGCAATAGAAGGAGTTAGAGAACTTCTTAGCCCTAGCCGGGATGTGAGATACCGTATAGCCGTGACACCGCAAGCCCGCGCGCGTGGTTCTATTCAGGAAAGGAGAGGACTCCCGCTTGGTTCTGTATCTAACGTGACCAGTGGCGCAGCTGATCTCCGTTCTCACAGCACTAGTACACAGGACATCTCTATTAGATGCCATGCGGGTTTCCTCACGATATCTTACTTCACTGGGTAGCATGTGGTGACTAAATCCGTACTTATTCTGGAAAAACCCAGATGTACGTGCCGGGATTCGAACCTACGACCAACCCCGTCGCTGCGCATGGATTCCGGTCCCTTATCCATTAAGCCACAATAGCCACAGGTTAAGTTAAAAGTATGACACTGATTCTTTATAGACAATGTAGTGAGATATAGATTTCCTTTCATTTGTTTACATGAAAAAAAGTCCGGGGCAAGATTCCTGGCAGTTACTTCAAAAGATACGTTTTATTGGTCCTAGAATGTCTGAGATACAAAGGAGTCCGAGTGCGTTTGTTTATTAAAATAAATTAATGCAACGCGGTTTCGGGTTCAACCAGGGTCAACGCACTATAATCTGGACGCTCGCGGCACAAGAAAAGCTATTTCCGTCCTTGTCGGTCGCACCAGAAGGTTAGCTTAGTGGGAAGCTGTCAAATGCCTACTGAATTTACAATCGTTGTCACAGATTGATAAGATGAAACAAAATATTCATTTATCTGTTAATTCTTCAAGTATATCATATATTATTATGGATAAATTACTGACTTTAAATATTGTATAATATTATTATTTCTTTTCATTTATTTGTTATTTTAATATGTTATGGTAATGCTAAATCTAACTTTTAAAGGGGTGCTTTCTATAGGGACAGTCTCTATATTTTAAATTGACGGTATTTAAAAGTACAGAATTTATGAAAACATCAATAGTATTTAAATTTACAATATTATAGCACAATTTTGTATTCTTATAGTCCAATGCATTAGTCCAAAAATTAAAGCTATCTTTACAAATATAAATTCAGAATGGCGACCAAATTCCGCCAATGAATGAGCCGCCATTTTAAATTACAATTTTTGTCGATATTCTCGCTACTTTTTTGCTACAGGTTAAACAAGAAATTCTAAAGATAAAAATTGCAGCAAACTTGATCTTAAAAAAAAAGTAGTAGTCTTAAAGTAGTAGAAGTACTACTTTTCTTTAGGTCAATTATTTCCTAAAATTGTTAAAACAAGATTGTAATCATTACACGCAATATTATTTGTCTTTAACTAAAGAAATATCGATTGTAGGATAAAAATGGCGGAAACTAAATTTGTAAGGAATAACATTTACAATTAATGTTCTATCTATTATTAGTCGAAAAATATTGAAATGGCAGAGATATCGATAAAAACTTAACTTCAACGTCTCAATTAAGAGTTATCATTGGGAGATAAATGTGTTTACATCTTATTTCACGCTTCGATAAATACAAATAATTGATATATGAATGTAGAACGAAAATAATTTCCGCAAGCTTTGCATGGTCCTAAGTTTGTCCAACGGCTGTACTGAAGAAGCCGGTTTCGGCAAGTACGTGACAGACCGTCAGTGGACAAGCAACATAAGTCGCTTTTTGTAGTAGTGTAGTCATTTGACAACTTAGTGGGAAGCGAATTCTCTGTACACTTTCTAATCTAGTGCACGTGGCTTTACACATATATTAGACTGGGGATGCTAAGAATCTCCATCTAATCATTAATATCTGAAACCAATACTATCGGATATTCGTCAAAAATTTTGGTTGACTGCAAAGATTCGCTTACGCCAGCGCCAAATGTAATTAATTGTTACGGCGGCAACTGAATTATTAAGCTAAGATATGCTACTTTGACTTTACTTTGCTGATGGCGTGATAGCGCAGTCTGTAGTGAACTTACCATTAACCAGTTTCTGGGTAGTTTCCAGTGAACTGAAGTGTGATAAATCGATTAGTTTGTTGTGAGACATGGATGTATAAATTTATTAAGTAAGCATAACTTTGTTTAATACCAATAGTACAAGCGCAAGCTTAGCTTGAGATTAGGTCAATTTGTCATAAAAAAATTGCCAGATTCGAACTCAGGACCTTCAGCGTTACAGTCACTAGAGACTGGGCTGTCAAGCAGTATCACCACAGATTGCGTTTGAAGTTCCATCCAAACAACGTTGACTGCATTTCTTAGACTGCTCTGTACTTACCATTAAGTGTGGTGTGGTCACTCTAATGCGTCATGATAATTAATAAAATTTAAAAAAATCTGTTACCTGTGTATTTTCATACAAAATCAGCCCTTTACTGGATCGATCTAATTAAGAACATGGACCTTGTCAAGGTTAAGATTCTGAAGCCGTATGCGCTTTGCCGCTTTTCCATTCACCGACACCGATAAAAAATATCGTAGCCGACAAATTTTTTTGGCGTATATTACTTATTAACACGATAAATAGGTCATAGTACTTTAATGAAACTTATAATAATATAGAGTATAAATACTTCTTCCCTTACATTGATCTCCATTACGAATAATGGTGCACAGTAATACAATAATCAAGATATATCTCCGACTGTGCTCAAACAACCATTATTATAAATAGCCTTTGTATTAATTAAGTTAGAAATATGTATATGTTAATACTGTGAAACTCATACTAGTCGGAATTAAAACCGGAATCTACTGGTGATTTATTTATGATCTATATTTTGGGAAAAAATTTAAGCAAAGAACATGATATACATTTCGTATTATATTTAAAAGAATTAAAATATTACGAGTCCTTTTTTTCTTGAAAATTTTCATTGAGTAACGGTTGTATATTTAAAATGAGACTAGTAAAATGTTATAAAATAAATGACAAAGATTTTTCTAAAAAACATTTGAACGCTATGAAAATAACAATTGTAAAAAATATTATTTCTGACACTTGTGACGGCCTCTGTACCATATATTTACCAGTATTTGTACAGATATAATTTTAATGATCTTTATATATATATAAATTCTCGTGTCACAATGTTAATTACCTTACTCCTCCGAAACGGCTTTACCGATTTTTACCAAATTTTATATGCATATTCAGTAAGTCTGAGAATCGGCTACTATTTATTTTTCATACCCCTAAGTGATAATGGTTGTTCACCATTAACAGTTTTTTTATTTTTGGACAAAATATTTTTTTTTTTACTAGAAATTACTTAGAAATAACTTATATGGCAAAACAACGTTTGCCTGGTCAGCCAGTTTCAATATATAATATCACTGAAATTATATATAAAAGCAATGAATTTCAACTTAAAGCCGTGTTTGAAATACATGACAAAAGATGGCTTACGTAGAAAAATCAACTTTTTTATGGTGATCCAGGGAAAAATCCTGCATAGAACCATCAGAGCCGCTGGGAAGGCAGCGACCCCGGTGTTTCAGCCTCCTACTGCCAAAAAAACCTCCGGGATGTCCTTCCAATCACTCTACCCGGCCTGGGAATCCAGATTCTTCCAGACGCTCGGGGAGCGAACAGCCTGTTTAGGCTTCATCTCTGGGAGGTGTGGGTGTGAAGAGCCCACCCCTCCAACCCCTTCTCACGGGCAGTACGACGGTCACAGCGTGCTGCCACCCTTCCATCCACAGACTCCTTAAAGTCTACTGCCCGGCTAATTATATAAAGCTCGTTTTAAGTAATTTTAGGTAAACATATATTGATTTGTTTCCCTTTGCATTTAACCTGGCTTAGCAAAATATATAATAGGAAAAATATCTATTCAATAATTTATTTAAATTAATTCGGTAATGTGTGTAATATACCTAAAAATGATGACAATAATTTACTTTATTTTAACGTAAATATCACATTGGGAATTCCCAGTCGAATACTGAACGTCTTTCTCTTCTATAAAATCATTTTGTAATTTATCTGTGGCGTCTTAGTTCTTAAACGGGTAAATCGATTTGCATTATGTTTGAAAGGTGACTTGATCGAGAGTATTTTTAATTATTGAAGAAAATCCTGATTTTCTGTAAATCTAATTGGAATTTTTCAGACTCCTATTAATTTTATCAACAAAATATATTTCTTTATGTAATTTCTTACACTACACTTGACTTTGAATTACAATGCAACGGTTCTATGAGAAATAATATGAGCTACCTTATAAGGATTTTTTTACCGCGTCCTGAATGAGATGCGTGACTGACGAAAGGTTATTCAGTAAATTACGTTGGTAAATACAATAATTTCAGATAAGGAAAATCGCTCAAAAATTATTATACCACAAACGCTTAACAATAGATAGTAAATTATCATTTTAACCTTTGGGTTATTAATTTCCTTTCATGCAACTGTGATTTTATTATAATATGGCAAAATTATAAGAAATATTTTATCTTTGATTGCTAATTAGGAATTACCGGGACTTGCGGTAGACAGGGCTGTCTCTACATATTACAAGGGGTACTAAAATTGAAAATATTTATTTTTTTACGCGTTCACATTTGAATACCCCCTTAAACCAGCCGCCGAAGATGAATCATCTTTATCATGACAATACCAGATTCACAAATGTCGCCGAACAGGTGAATTTTTAAGAAATGATAACATCGAATTGATGACTTATCCTCCGTACATTCCTAGTTTGGCATCCAATGACTTCTTGTTCCCGAATATCAAAGGTAAATTGCGTGGTTAACGATTTACGAGCGCCAAAAAAGCAGTTAAAGCTTTAAAAAACCATGTTTTGGAGGTGTCTCAAAGGGAGTGGAAAAGCTGCTTTGACAAATGATTTTGCAAATGAATATTGATCATCAAGGGGAATATTTCGAAAAACAATAAAGCCATTTTCATTTTAAAAAAAAGTATCTGTTATTATTTGCTATTCCCGAAATATAAATAGTACCCTCGTAACACGTTCGTCGCCACTCAGAAGACGAACAAACCTTTCGAACCTGTTTTTTTTTTTTTACGCTGGCTTTACATAGTGACTACAGAGTACCTGATGGTAAGTACAATGTAGTCCAAAAACGAAAGCGACTATCAAAGGATGAAAATCCATTGATAGTCTACATCGTCATGTCGGCCCACATATACCACGACTGAAGGTCTCTAGGTATGTGAGCTACTGGATATGCACAAGCTGATCCCGAAACGCGACAAGCCGAAACTGGTCACTATGACGGGCTCTCCACCCATGCACTATGGTCGCGAGCCAGACGGGCACCGACGCCCTACCACTTCGCTGCTGCTCGTTTAGCACCACCCAGGAGTCACGTGTAGGGAAACTAGGGTAAAGCCTACGGAAGCGAGCAGCTTTGACTCCCAAAAAAAAATACAAATTACAAATTGTTTATTGTGTATTGTTTACAAATTTTCGACGAACATTACGACCCTACTTCTGGCTTCGGATAGCGATAATAGGTCATGAACTTGATTACTCGAAACAAACTCATATAACAATTGCATTGATTGGAGTATCCTATTCCTGGAAATATGTGACGTAGGCAGTGACGTATCCGATGAACACTTTAAATTAATAAACGTGAATGATTTTTTAGCAGTTTCCTTGGACGCTTCGGACAGGACGGTGCATTTATTAATATAAAACAAACGTGTTTTTGCGGTAAACCAATATGAAACAACAACAAAATGTCGCAGCTGGATACGATGTAAGTAATTTTTCCTCTTGCATCACAGGCAGACTTATGCTTGCGCTATGTCAGGTGGGGTTTTGGGAGTCAAAGCTGCTCGCGTCCGCAGGCTTTACCCTAGTTTCCCTACACGTGACTCCTGGGTGGTGCTAAACGAGCAGCAGCGAGGTGGTAGGGCGTCGGTGCCCGTCTGGATCGCGATCACAGTACATGGGTGTAAAGCCCGTCATAGTGACCAGTTTCGGCTTGGCGCGTTTCGGGATCAGCTTGTGTATATCCAGTAGCTCATATACCTGAGACCTTCAGTCGTGGTATATGTGGGCCGACATGATGATGTTAGACATCGATGATGATACATCGGTGATGTAGATAATGATAGTCGCTTACGTTTTTGGACTACACTGTACTTACTATCAGGTACTCTGTAGTCACTATGCAGAGCCAGTGTGAAAAAAAAAATTGAAGATGGAAAGTGATGTTGGAAACGAAGATGGAACACTCCTTAAGATTTAGGGAATTTTGTATCTCTAATTAAAACTAGTACATAATAAGATTTTTGTGAGGGGTTAATGAAATCTTAAAGGAGATGCAAGGTATTTTTCGGTAACATTGGATTTATTACAAAATTTAATTTAACACTTATGATTATAAAATTCTTCATTTCTTCAATAAAAGATATAATTTGTATTATAGGATTTAAAATTTAGTATTTTTAAGGAACAAACTTATTTTTAAAGGTTCAAAATAAATGTCTTTATGTTAGTTTAAGTAGTAACACTTTCTGTTGCTTACGATACTTGTTTGTTTTCAAATTCATTTCTAAGTTGTCCACTTTTCGCGATATAATCTTACATCTCGCTTCTTACATTGTTGATTATAAAGACGGAAAACATAGATATAGATTTAATAAAGGATGCGATAAGCTGCGACCTAAAAGAAATAATAAAAATGTTAACCTCAATGCGCTGCCTTGCTCCCTGACGTCAACGCCGTTGATGGCATCGTCGGTCCTCGCCTGCAGGCCAGACATGTCTGCCGGCCGGCGACACCGCGCCGGTCGGATCACCGAGACGGGACTCTAATGCCGCGTGACGTCTTACCGCGCCGCATAACTCTGTGAAAAACAAAACCGTTAGTCAGGAGATGTTGCCGAAACCAGAATTGAGTTGGCGGGATGAAAGATTGTAATATGATTTCTTCATCACATTCAAAGAAAGCATGTGGCGCTGATTTTCGTGTAGGGCCCCGTTACGCAAAAATATGAACGAAAAAAATAACGGGAAAAACTGAATGCAAAATGTTTATT
The DNA here is from genome assembly GCA_036320925.1 of Automeris io. NCBI lineage: Eukaryota > Metazoa > Arthropoda > Insecta > Lepidoptera > Saturniidae > Automeris > Automeris io. The sequence goes on along the minus strand of JAUDJH010000023.1, from coordinate 8,350,459 downwards.
ATTTTTAAAGTCCCTTATTTGAGGCGTCTAATTTCAAGACCCGCTAAAACGATTTTTCATACAAAATTACTTAATAGTCCTAATAGTAATTTGAAATGTTTTTATCAAAGCAAATATTATATATGAATATTTTCTTTTTTGCTTTTTCACTCTAGAATAATAATTTAAATACCTTAAAGGATGTGATTGTTAAGTCAAAGATTAATTATAAGTTTTTATAAATTTGTGGATTATAAAAAAATATGTTATAGTGGGTTTTGAAATTAGACTCCTCATTTGTGAGGCTTTATGGTTCTATTGCATACTGCGTGATTTATCATTTTTACGATTATCTCATCGGCCAGTAAAAATGTCATTCAGACGAAATATGCTCACGACTGACCAACGGTACTTCTCGATCGGTCAAGCCCTCGGTTAACAGGTCAATCTACACTTGCATACTACGGAGTAGACGATATTGTTTATTTTTGTACTAGCTGATCTGGCAAACGTTGTTTTGCTATATAAGGTTTTGTAATATCTTCTAAGATGTTCATTGAAATTAAGTGATGTCAAAGACAATTTTGTTCACAATTAAATATTCTTAATCAACAACACATTTATTTGGATGAAGATTAATATTATTACGTTGATACAACTCTTAACTAATAATGCATTAATTTCGACCAAATTTGATTACCATAAAAACGGTTCTAGTGAGTTAATCTTAAAAGATAGACATATACTGTCGCGGACATTTTTTAGATCATTTCAAGAGGAATAATTCTTTCATACATATATTTTTGGTATCTTGAACCATTTTCGCAGCGCACGCAATGGAAGCACTCAAGGATGAATAATTTTCCCCGTTTTTTTCACATTTTCCATTATTTCTTCGCTCCTAATAATTGTATCGTGATATTATTTAGCCTAAAGCCTTCCTCGATAAATGGTCTATTCAACACAAAAATAATTTTTCAATTCGAACCAGTAGTTCCTGAGATTAGCGCGTTCAAACAAACAAACAAAAAAACAAACAAACAAACAAACTCTTCAGCTTTATAATATTAGTATAGATGTATAATAATAATGTTTATGGTGTGTGTATGTAATATAGTTATATATTTGTAAGCGTATGTTGTGTTCTTGTGTATGTATGTACATTTCATTATCTAAGATACTTTTGAAATGAATCTCTGGAGTTATGTATCAATACTCTATTGATCCCTTCCTCGCTGTTTTCTGCGTGTTTGCGCAATAAATGGGTGCTAGCTAAAAGTCAGTGCTGGGTGGCTCAGCTGTTCACTTAGCATTAGCTGAGCTGACTCCCCTTTGGCGCATCATCACAACACAGGGTATATGCTTTTGTTGTCCTTCTGTGTTGTTATGTTGTGTGTCAAATAAATGATTTTCTTTAATTAGAGTAAGACCGCACTGTGTAACAACAGAATTCGGAATACCGCCACATTTAACTTTTTTTTTTGTTTAGATATTCTGTAGTGAAATATTCACGGATACAATTTTCTTATTCATACTTCTCTTGAAATAATAATTAAGAATAAAAGAAGCGTACACAAATGTGCCAACGTAGTAATGTCTGAAGAGGTTAATTGAATAAGACAGACAATATGAAAAGTTGAAAAATTTCTTGTAGCCATCCAACACTTAAACTTGGTATCCTGAACAGAGTGCGTGGGTTTTTCCCACCCAATCAACGTTATCTATTGTATAAGGCACATGTAAGGCCTTGTATTGAATACTGTTCGCATCTGGATACCAACCAACTGGATAGGTTGCTGCGTAGGTAGTGCTGTCAGCATAGTGAACAATCTAGACTTTTCTGAGCATCATGAACCGATGTTGCCTCATTGAGCGTTTTCTACCGTCTGTATCATGACGAGTGTTCTGAAGAGCTATTTAACCCTGTTCAACCCTCTCCCTTCCATGGCGGAACCACGCGCGCTGGTCTACGTAGTCACAGCTTGTCAGTAACTCACATCCCGGCTAGAACTAAGAAGTTCTCTAATTCTTACTTTGTCTACTTACTTTCGTTGTCGTTTTTTGGACTGCACCATGGTTACCGTCAGGGGTGGTGTGGTCACTGTGCCGTGTCAAGATTTAAAAAAGAACTTTCTCATAAATATCGTGTCGTCACGTCGCCGCACAGTGCGGTCTTACCCCTATCGGTATGCGGAGCGCCTGCGTACGAGCTTATCGAAGAAGGCGAAATGAAAGGAAGTCGTTATGAGAGCATGATGCAAACAGCCTTACGTAACTGTAAATCGAGCCAATTTATATTTAGGAATCGATTATTACGAGAAAGGTCATGTTCATTAAAAACTTCTCTTGTCCAATAAACAGAATGTAATAAGTTACAATTATAAATTTTTACTTTGAATTATAAACGAAAATAAATGAGGATTTTTGAGGTATTAGTTCGAAATTAGTTGTGACTACAATGGAAAGACCGTCATAGTGATTAGCTTCACTTGTTGATACACGTAAAGACCTTCTTTCTTATGTGGGTCGGCAAAGTAACGGCGACTGTTAATGCATTCTCGTCCCTAGATAGTCATTATCGTTTTTGAAATACACTGTACTTTCAATCAGATGCTTGTAGTCACTTTGTCGAGCAAGTATAAGAATAAAAACCTAGAACAAGATAATAATCTTCCAATTATAATATATAATAATATTATATCGTCACGCTATAATCCCTACAGGATGAACAGAGATACATTAGTGACTCTATCCACTAAGTCACGGTCAAATTCTTATATTAATTATAATGACGGTTTTTCATATTATTATACTGTTTTTTAACCTTTACCTTAACATCGAAAACTAATTAAAATCTGATTAAGACGTCATTTTGTAAGTTAATTATAAAAAAAAACAATTTTAAAGGTTATTAAGCACTAGTGTTCAACAGAAGGTTATCTTGCCGATTATTCGGCTACCTTCACAACTTTCGGCCGAAACTGTACCCACAAGCTTAGAAAATCTAACACGAACAGTTCTAGATTAGCTAATATCAGTAGTAAAACATTGATAGATGTATTGATTTACATTATCACAGCCATGTCGGCCGTAGGAATACCACAGGATCCTTTAGCACCGCGACGACAGCGCAATCAGTTCCATTTGGCGTTGACTAAAAATCAGCGCTGGATGGCGCGTACAGCGTCGCCCAGCACACGCTGAGCCGAATGCTTTGAAGCACAACACAAAATACATGATGTCATATTATGTACTATTCTTTCATTGTTTCATACAGGGTTAAGTCGATTAAGATACTTTAAGAGGTTTGTAGGTCCCATCATTTCTGACTGATTTGACTACTACATACCCCATTCCAAACCTACCTGTTTTCAAGATATTGGACTTTGAAGTTTTTTTTTTAATTGACGATTCCCATTCATCTATACTAATATTATAAAGCTGAAGAGTTTGTTTGTTTTTTGAACGCGCTAATCTCAGGAACTACTGGTTCGAATTGAAAAATTCTTATTGTGTTGAATAGACCATTTATCGAGTAAGGCTTTAGGCTATATAAGATCACGATGCAACTATTAGGAGCGAAGAAATAATGGAAAATGTAAAAAAAACGGGGAAAATTATTCATCCTTGAGGGCTTCCATTGCGTGCGCTGCGAAAACGGTTCAAGATACCAAAAATATATGTATGAAAGAATTATTCCTCATGAAATGATCTAAAAAAATGTCCACGACAGTATATGTCTATCTTTTAAGATTACCTCACTAGAACTGTTTTTATGGTAACCAAATTTGGTCGAAATTAATGCATTATTTGTTAAGAGTTGTATCAACGTAATAATATTAATCTTTATCCAAATAAATTTGTTATTAATTAAGAGTACTTAATTGTGAACAAAATTGTCTTTGACATCACTTAATTTCAATGAACATCTTAGAAGATATTACAATAACTTATATAGGAAAACAACGTTTACCGGATCAGCTAGTTAATAATAATGTGACTATTACGTCAAATCAGTCAGAAATAATGGGACCTACAACCTCTTAAAGGATCTTGATCGACTTAACCTGTATCCCTGTAAATGTTGGCGCACCTGTATTTAAACATCAGTGCTACCAACTTGTAAAAATTACGTGTCACAACGAACACCGAGCATTGGGGATGGCGCCATATTGAATAACCGGCAGTCTACTGACGAACTTGGCTAAGTGTGCTCGGTGGATGTTAAAGTAAATTCAACAAAATCTAGTTAATCTGTGATTATTTTAGTTATTGTTTTGAGTGATTTCTGGCAGATTAAAAGTGATTATCAGACTACCGACCATATTTAATTGAAAAACCGTCTCCAACCTGATAATCACGCCCGCCTTCGAGATGGAGAATACTTCCGATAATGGCCGAAATATTTTATATAAATGTGTATGTTGTGTTTTATGTCTCAATAAGCTTTTTCTTTCTTTCTAGCAATCAGAAGCGATTGATTTTTAAAACCTTTAACATAAATATTTATGTTGACTGGATATAAATTATTGCTACAGATATTAGGAAAATATTACGCGTATTTCATTCGCGAACGAATATAGCGAAACTAATTTAGCGCAAATTTTGCGTTCACGGGTATAGTAATTTTCTTCAGTGGCGAAAATAATACCGTTCCTGGAAATTTATGACGTCATCAGATGTGCCAATTTTGTCACTAATGACGAACGTCCAACCGTCCATGGAGTTTCAATGATGCTGAAAATAGCACCACTTTTACCTCACCATATTTCATTTTTGCAAACTTTTACCGACAGTGCGTGTGCTTTCACAAAAATTCCTAGTGTTAAATAAAACTTGCAGTGTAAATTCGCAGAGCATATTATGCTTAAAAATAACTTTGCAACTCATCAAAAACGATAACATTTCGAAATTAAACCAATTACAGCATTTATTTATTTAATAAAAAGTAAAAGCTTTCGCTCATTAATAACAGTACGTTCAAATTCGGCGCTTCGGTCAAACCTTTTACCTTATTTTACCCAAAGCCGAAGCTTCGACCGGACACTAGTGAAATCTTTTAAATTGGCTCACCTTTTCCTATATTTAAATAAAGGTGATTGAATGTTTTTTGTACCATTCATCTAGAAATACTATAATATATGTCGCTCTCAGACTTTAAATTTATAAAAATCAGTATCAGCTGAAAATTAGTTTTTGTTGATACAGCTGTAATCAGATGGTCTCTTATAAAGGCGCGAAAGCACTGCAGCGGATAAAAATAGGTGAAAATACGTTCCGAAATAGCCGGAGAACTATTTTTATAGTTTTTTTTGGCACTATATTCGTCATCGTCATAAGTAAATAAAGTTCCCTTTATGTAACTTTATATAAAAAAAAATAAACTTGTGTTTTCTTCGTACTTTATCGTAGCTATGACAGACAAAAATACCTACTTAATAATTCATTGTTATATACATTCATGTGTGAGTCAATTGCCTCTAAATATGTTGAATATAATTTAGTTTATTTTAAAGGCTAAGATATAATTATTTATATATATTTGGAATTAGAATTGAATGCAGGATATCTCTCTCGTCTATAAAATTACATGTATATAAAAATCTCGTATCACATCACGGTGTTTGTGGTCGCATTCCTCCGAAACGACTCTAGCGATTTTTATGATTTTTTATATATAATATTTGGTAGATATGAGAATATATCGTTAAGTACCGCTAAGTGTTTAGGGTATCCCTACCCAGATTTTTTTGACAAACAATTTGTTTTAATGATTTGGAATCAAAAATTACCTATAACCCCAAATTTTCACCCTCCTACCTCCACTCTCCCATTTTTAAACTGCAATTTTTGTATGAACAATATCCAAATAATTTAACCGTCGCTCGTATGTCAAATAGAACCAAATTATTGATATTGTTAAATGACAGATGGCGCCACGTTCTCCTCAGAAGTCAGAACCCATCCCCACACACAATACATTCCTTTGTTTTTACAACCAAAAATATTTACTAGAAGTAATTTATAGTCCAAAACAACGTTTGCCGGGTCAGCTAGTGGTATTATGTTATGAACACTCGAGTACTGCGTCCGAACCGAGTCTGGACTATACAGAATTTTGTTTCGTGTTGACGTAACGCTTTGTGGTGATCGTAATGTGCTCCTGGATTCATATCTTTACATACAATGCAAGATCTAAGCTCGATCCGAGTTTTCTAGGCTTGTATTTTCACAGATTCGTATTGAGCGCAGTTTGTAACTGCCATAAAGAAATCACCTCCGCAGATTTTGAAATTTTTCTAGGCGAGGCAAAAACTACTCTACGTTCTCTCACCCTCAGTCAATCTTTTTACTTAAAATTATATGAATTAATCCAATTAAAAAGGTTTACAGCAAAATGTAAATATTTTTTTATTTTAAAATGGCTCGACATAGTGACTACAAAATATCTGATGGTAAGAACAGTGTAGTCCAAAAACGAAAGCGGTCAAAGAATGAAAATCCAGTGATAGTCTCCTTCGTCATGTCCGCACATGTCATGTATTTATCACATAAGAAGCGAAATATACACGAAAAACAATCTATACAAACCTAAGACGGGATTATCGATCTTATGAAACTTTTGAGTTAACTTTGAACACGTTAAAACCACTTTTTTTGATTATTCAGTGGATACATTGGGCGATGTGCTCGTCTACCACACCCGGAATTTAGAACGCGGAGCGTGGGCACCAGCTTAACTCTCCTCCAAATCCAGGCCTGGGGAATCAAAAAATGACGTAACGCTTACCCACTTCTGACACGCGAGAGAGATGCCTCGCGGCGCAAAGTTCCAATAACCCCGCTCAAAATTAGACCTGCCGTGGAAGCCCACTTAATACGCTAATGGCCGGTGACTTGCGATAAATAAACACCATTATTCAACGCTAGGAACTTTGAAATGGTTAACGAGATATTAGATTAAACTCGCTGTCGGTAACTAAAAAGAATACTTACTGTATATTATGTACTTACTAGTCTTACTGCTGGTTAGATATATAAGATACATATAAGGAGTCTCATTTCAAAACACACTATAACATATTTTTTTCACGTCCCATAAATTTATAAAAACTTATAATTAATCTATGACTTAACAATCACATTTTCATAAGGTATTTGAATTATTATTCCAGAGTGAAAAAGCAAAAAAGTAAAAAAATCATATAAAATATTTGTTTTGGTAAGAACATTTCAAATTATTATTAGGACTATTAAGTAATTTTGTACGAAAAATCGATTTAGCTGGTTTTGAAATTAGACGCCTCGTATGTGGATACGAAAACAAATAGCCCGATTTCGAAATTGGGGAATTTTAGGGATCTGATTAATGATGAACGATTACAAAATGTAGTCGAAATTTTAATTTTCTTGCTCTGTAATTATGATTAAATCCATTTAAAACATTAAGAAATCACAAATTTGTATGCAATCTGGGATTTTGTAGTGTTTAAAACATAAATGAGCAAAACGCAGACATATTAATGGTAAAAAACGTAAAATGTAATCGTTAATCATTTTCATTAATGTGATTACATTTTGCCCATCTATGACTGTTACTAACCGGCACTAATCCGTAGCTGTCAATGAGCACGTAAAAATAAACAAACAACATTCAATCGCGTGCAACGGACTGATCGCGGTGTATAAATACACTCAGGAGATTGTTACGTCAATACTGAACATTGAACGGTAACAATGTTGACATTAAGACCGTTTGGTTACCCACTGTGTCCGAATCCGCGAAAATACAAGCCCAGAAAATTCAGACAGAGATCGGATATTGCTTACATCCTAGAAGAGTCCCCTATGAGTAATCATCACTATCTGGCATGAAATTCTGACTTAACTAGACATAGGATCTGCCAAAATTCTATAGCTTTATTGTTCATCAGCGACTTCCTTTCGTTCCGCGCACATTACATCAGCTGTAATGCATCTTCAGTGTTTCCATACATGGTCATTATTGGGTAACTCGGATTTTCTCATGAGACATGTAAAATTTGCTGCTAGATAATGTACGGAACGGAGTCCTTAACTCAGTTTTATGTCTTGTTTACTACATTTAGAAATAGAGAGGCTGACTTCATTGGATCCTTGGCTCGGAGTAGCTAAATCTAATTACGAGAGGCCTAAATCCAGCAGTGGACTAGGGAGGGCTTAATAAATGTTCGAAATCGAATCGGAAGTTAACGGATTCTGGATGTAGTGCGCAGACTAATAAGATACAAATACTGTTGCAGCTACTTCAAAAGGTATTCTCTAGAGTTCGTACTTGGCTGAATACGACCAAAAAAGCCGGACAGATGGCAACCCTAGTCGCGTGCATACAACAATTTATCGGGAATACATCATTGGTAAAATATTCAAGATGTCTAACGAAAACAGATCTCTTTAACATGACAAATCACCGATGCAAACGACCTTCGAGTCGCACACATTACGTCAGCGTGTGTACAGGCCCGATCGCTTGTTTGCCGGATGACGTGACTTACGGCTGTGTTTAAAAAAATTTCAAACACGTGTACAGATTTCCTGCAATGTTTGTTTGTTAAAAATTAAACGCAAACGTTTCAGTAAACAAAAACGTGAGATGTCGTTCATATTCTGGTGTTAGGGAAGTAAAACTTCTTAGAATCGTTTTGATTTTAACTCGTTGAAACCAAAAGCGACACTAAAAAGGGGCAAATTATATATTATATTTGTATGAATAAGCGCGCGCGACAAAATGAGATATTCCCATTGGTTGCGCAGAGATATTTCCTTCCTAAGCTTTTTCTACCGTCTGTATTACAGCGAATGTTCTGAAGAGTTTTATTTAACCTTGTTCCACCTTCTCCCTTCAGTTTATAGCCGCTATACGGTAACTCATTTTTTTTTACATTGGCTCGACATAGTGACTACAGAGTACCTGATGGTAAGTACAGTGTAATCCAAAAACGAAAGCGACTATCAAAAGATGAAAATCCATTGATAGTCTATTTCGTCATGTCGGCCCACATATACCTCGACTGAAGGTCTCTAGGTATATGAGCTACTGGATATATACAAGCTGATCCCGAAACGCGACAAGCCGAAACAGGTCACTATGACGGGCTTTACACCCATGTACTGTGGTCGCGATCCAGACGGGCACCGACGCCCTACCACCTCGCTGCTGCTCATTTGGCACCACCCAGGAGTCACGTGTAGGGAAACTAGGGTAAAGCCTACGGACACGAGCAGCTTCGACTCCCAACATATAGCATATTCCGGCTACAAATAAGAATTTCTCTAACTCTCACTTTTGCCGTGTCGTTGGTCTGTGGAATAGTCTTCTCGCGAGCGTGTTCCCACCGTCCTATGATATCGGGTCTTTTAAACAAAGCGCGAGCAGATATTGGGGGCCGGCAAGGTCACTGCGACTATCAATTGTTTTTTTTTTATTGTTGATAGCTGTAGTCGTTTTTTGGAACTGCACCGTTTTTACCATGAGGTGTATTGTGGTTACTATGTCGAAACAGGATAAAAAAGAGAGAGTTTAACTTCTACTGCGTGTGAATTTGATACACAAATGCGTAAAAATTCACGCAAAAAAAAAATACGACAACAAGACTAAAAGCGCTGAGACACGTCGCAATATTCACGCGACACTCCTGGTATTATTTTTTTTTAATTATTTCTATGCGAACGCTTGACCTCAATCACACCTGGTGGAAGGTGAAGATGAGTTCAATGATGAACCACGTCCGCTCAAGAAATGCCTATTCTCTCTTCTCTTAAAGACTCCCAGGTCATAAGTCCGCGGAAATATGCTCGCTGAAAGCATATTCCACTCCTTAGCCGTTCGCATGACGAATGTAGAACCAAAGCGAACTTGATTGAAACTAACAACTCTGTGATGACAAAAATCGGGCAAAACTAGTTTCGCAATAGCAGCTAAATAAATCTTCGTTAACGAATAAAATTCTCGCGATATTTTCTGCACGGTGAAATTCTGCAATGCATCTAAACGTGCTTAGATAAATCGTAAATAATAAAAATAAGTGTTATTTCAGTTCAAAGAGTTTATTCTCGTGAAGATACAAATCACTTACATGAGAACATTTTGTTCTAAAACCTAATATGAACAGTACAGTATTAAGAGCACACTCGGCATAAACAAAACTATGTTTGTTGAAATTTCTTTTTAATATATTGTAGAAGCAAGCCCACGTTCCTTATGCAGGAGGATATTTACAGACCCAATTTTTAAAATTAAATTAGTTATTCAAATATGAATTCATGAGTTATAACATTATGTATGTACGCACCAATCAAAGTGCTTAAAGAAACGTTTGTGCTGACTTTTAACAACTAAATCATCGCACCCGTCCGATGACAAGGACGTAAGTGTTTTAAATTATTTCGAATATAAATCAGTATCTTCATGACTTGTACAAGTTTTCTTAATTTCTATGCTTGATTCGTTTGCATATTTGATCCATTTGATCTTTGTATATTTTTTATGATAGTTTTGCGTCCCCAAAAAGGATCATGCTGAAATAAATATATCAACTTGGTGTAGAATGGAGTTTATGATCTCTTAATAGTGCATTTGGTGGAGAACTTTACTTAAAGACATATCCAGGTACGCAACTCTGGGTTTTTCTAGATTACATATGAATTTAGATACCACATGCTCACCGATGAACGATAACATCACGAGGAAGCCCGCATGGCATTTAATAGAAATGTCATGTCCTGAGAACGGCGATGAGCGTCGCTACTGGTCACGTTGGGCACGACATATAAGCGCAAAGTGAATACATCCACTAATGTATCTCTGCTCACCCGAAAAAGGATATAGCGTGTGATATTATTATAATCAAGTTTGGCCTACATATGTCGGAAATATAATGAGAAGAAAATATATTTTACTGTTGTCAGTTTAAGTCTTCTAGCCTATATCACCGAAGACATTTATCAGCATCATATAAAAACGGAATCAACTTTAGGATATACTCTATTGACTAAAATATAGAATTTTTCAAATCGGCCAATAAACGTCGGAGTTCTAAATGAACATCTTAAAAAAACAGCTGAGTACAAAACCTCTTTTTGAAATCGGTTAATTATCACAATGCATCTATATACCCAGACAGCCTTTGATGACTGCCCTACTAACGAAAGTGAGCAAAGTACAAAGTGTACATAATTTATCTACGTTAAGTGCTAAACAGTTTTTCACGCTGTGCAAATTGACCTGATTTAAGTACCCAATGGCATCGAATATGACCGAAGCGAGAAAGTAGAGAGCACAAATCTTCGTTTACGGCTATTTAAACCTTAAAATTTTATTTATTAAATTTCTTTATTTTAATTTAATCTTAATTAACTTTAACTACTAATTAAAGAACTTCATAGTAAGTTTTACAATTATTCTTAGGGTTTCGTACCTCGAAAAGAACTCTAAAAATCATTTTGTTGCCTGTCTGAGTGCCAAGACCCTTTTTTTCAGTATTGCGTAGAAATGTCGAGTTAGAAATTAATGTCAAACACATACTCTCTTGTAGGTCTCTTTGTATGGAATTCTCTGTACGCGAATTCGATTCATACCTAGCCGGTTTTTTAAATTCATTCTTTTCTAAAATTTGTTATTTCATTTAGTAACGATTTTTACGCAAACTGTTATTTTTTTTTTTACACTAACTCGACATAGTGACTACAGAGTACCTGATGGTAAGTACAGTGTAGTCCAAAAACGAAAGCGACTATCAAAGGATGAAAATCCATTGATAGTCTACATCGTCATGTCGGCCCATATATACCACGACTGAAGGTCTCTAGGTATATGAGCTACTGGATATACACAAGCTGATCCCGAAACGCGACAACCCGAAACTGGTCACTATGACGGGCTTTACACCCATGTACCGTGGTCGCGATCCAGACGGGCACCGACGCCCTACCACCTCGCTGCTGCTCGCTTAGCACCATCCAGGAGTCACGTGTAGGGAAACTAGGGTAAAGCCTACGGACGCGAGCAGCTTCGACTCCCTAGTAGTGTTAAGAATAGGCTTTCGAAAAATCGATGTAATAAAAAAAATATTATATCACTTCATCAATCTCTCTTCCGTTTCATCGCTAATCTATAAATCCATTTACACAGTTCGCTTCCACACATTGCCATCTTATTTCAATATTTATTTTGTTTTTTTTTAAATGACGCGCGTTAATTGACGTGGAAAGGTCTTCACAACTAAACCGGGCGGGTTCAATATTTCTATTTTCTTTTAAATATATCTATATAAATCAAGCAAACAAAGATAAGCCATCACAGGCAATTTCACAAGCGATCAAGTGAACCATCTACATTCTCTGATCTGTGCTAGCGACGGTATTATTACTGGCCATTGAAGCCATACTGAATGCAGTACATGGCGTCAATACGACGTAAATCACCCACGGTCTGAATTAAAGGTCAATATTCAAAGTCATCCTTATTAACGTTCTCATTGCAATGGCCGCCTCAACTCTTCAATATATTTTTGCCGTTTTTTTAACCCAGACCAGGCAAAGTGGCCACACCATGCCTGATGTAAGCGTAAAGCAGCTCAAAAAACCACTACCACTATCATCGATAGCCGCAGTGATCATGCGAGCATGCACAAATAATTCTTCTCGCTTTGTTTTAAAGATTTAATATAATAGCACGGTGGGAACACGCTCACTGGAAGACAACAGCTCAACGTCTTGACAGAAGTAACAATTACAAAACTTCTTAGTCCTAGCCGGGATATACGAATTTGTAAAAGTGTGATTCTCAACTCTCTCTCTCTCATTGTCCCTGTGTGAGCTGTAGTTTGTATTCAAGAGAAAACTTCTCGTTAGGACGTGCATAGGGTATATCGACAGGGTAGGCAGATACGTAAGAAATTTGAATATTTTATAATGATAATAAATATTATATTACTTTCATAGAGAAGATAGATGGCATGAACATAGAATAGATATGAATATAAAGGGTTTCTTTTTTTGTTTAAATCAAAGGAATTTATTCCAGACTTATTTATCGTAAGGGCATGCAATGGTTTCATGCATTTATGGAATGAACGCTACTGGAGCAGAGTGACCGGCACGCGCACTAGTGGTCAGCGTCGTGCAGCGTCTGCCCACGTCGCATATTTTTCGGTAAATCACTATAAAAACATCTGAGGTGAAGAACAAATTCCTTCGCGATAAATCGAAGAAAATTGCATCATAATACCCGAGTTACATTGTTTATACATAGCTTGTTTATGTTACGGCAATTATTAACGAAATCTCCTACTTCTTGACAGTTACAGTAAGTTTTTAGACTGCGCGCGCTGTGCTTTAAATCAGGTGCTGTGAACCTCATTGCTGAGTTACTATAAAAAAACAGCGCTCAGGTCTGAGTGTTTCGAGTCAACCCTAGCGCACCGATCGCTTGGGTAACATTGACCCACAAAACCACGCGTGAATTGAGGCCGCACTGCCTACGGCAAACTACCATATTCAACTTTTAATTAGTACGTACTGGGCACTTTCAAACTTACCTTAAATTATTGTAACTGGTATTGCTTATGGTTGAAATTTAATAGCTCTGATGGCCTAGTGAATAAGGGACCAGTATCCATGCACGGAAAAGCAAATGGTCGTAGGTTAGTATCCCGGCAGGTATCTATGAGTTTTTCCAGTATAAGTAGGAATTTAGACACCACATGCTTATCTGTGGAGAAAAGCATCGTGAAGAAACCCGCGTGATATCTAATAGAAATGTCATATGTACTAGTGCTATGAGAACGGTGTTCAGCTGCGCTACTGGTCACGATGGGCACGACATGTAAGCACAAAGTGGATACAGCTATTAATGTACCCCTGCTGAAGAGATACAAACAACTTTTATTGGTGTGATCGAATCATTTTTTTATCGTGTGACATCAATGATATTTCAATAGCTTGGTAACCTTGATTGCTGCAGCATCATCTACGAACAGCAGGATAGCCAAATCTTCACCTCATAGGTCCGTCAACTGTCGTTTAAACAACGCAGTTACACTCCCACGCAGCCTTGAGTTTCTTTCGGCGGTTCTTCTCAAGGTAGTCTCTTCCGAAACGCTAGTAGATCACCGTTAGGTTTCGTATATTTTGGCTGGCGGTCCAAGTCGAGGTTCGTACCCACAGGTGTGCCCTTGCATTGCCACCCAACCCATAAATTGCCGGCTGAGCACCTTCAGTGTTCGCCCACCCGCCCGATTTAGTTGTGAAAACCTTTCCGGAAATCAACGCGCGTCATTTTGAAAAAAAAAATCTTCGCCTCATCGTGGCTAGGACTAAAAGCTCTCTAATCCTTACTTTTGCCGAGTTTTTAAGCTGGGGAATCATCTTCCGGAGAGTGTATTTCCACCGATCTATGACATTGGATTCTTTAAACGCAGTGTTAAAAGATATTTGTGAAATGAAATGAAATGTATTTATTTCGCCACAAACCAACAAAAAACCAGAAATTTAAAATACAGCAACACAAACAAAAGTAAATTCAAAACATATAAACATGGCGAAAATGGGACCTTCATCAGCCTAAAGCCACAGACGAAGCCTGCATACATTCGATTTCGATAGTTTCGATTGATAGATATACGTGGAGTGGTCACTATGCCGAATCAGGATAAATTTAAAGAAATTATAAAGAAATCTCTTCCCACGCGTTTATAGTCTTACTAATAAAACGATAGAATTATAGTTTTCCGATAAACAGCAGATGAATCGGGCATTAAAACATCGAGACATAAAACGAATAACACAGTTTTATTTTACGAGTTAGCGCTGAATACAGATTTATGGTGTCAATGATCTTATTCCTCTAGAATTCGGTAAACTTATCTGTTCAATACGCGCTTATCTTGTTTTTCTCTTAATATATCTATATTAGATAAACATATACCAAGATACGTACAACGGGCATCTATTATTAAAGTAACGAAATTCGTATCAGGCTTTTATAATAAAAACTTCTTTTTTTTTATTCTGGCTCGATAAAGTGACTATATTGCACCAAATAGAAAGTACGGCGTAGTCGAAGAACAGCAACGACCGCCAAGGGACAGTAATCCGTTGACAGTCGCCATCGCTGTACCGTCCTAAGTATACCAGACAGAAGGTTCCTGTAACATATTTTAAAATTTCGCGTTTTGCACTCATTTATAAAGACTTTGACGGACGTTCCCACCCTCGGCGAAAACTCTGCGGCGTTTCAATCTTCAACCGTGGCTTGTCTAACCTGGTTCAAACGTCAAGCCATAATTAAAGTTAATTCGCGCATAAGACCCCGTTAATGTATTTATAATAAATATTTAAGTTGTTCGAATGTGCTCTAGATGTTCTATCATGTCCTTTGTGATTTCCTGGTATGTCTATGAAAGCATTTGATTTATGAGGGTTAAAATAATATCTTGGTCGATTGTACGTGGAATATCTTCAGGGCCGGTTCTAAGAACTCTGTGAGAGCAAAAAAGGTAAACAAAACTCGACAAGTACACCGTATAAGGCCTCGCTTGCAATGTCTTATCTCATATGCATCTAACCACACACACATTTTCGCAATGTGTACTTTTAGCGTTGAAGAATCCTGTTCACGAATCATAGAATTAGGAAAAATAAAGAAGTCGCACACAAGTGTGAAAAATGTAGCTAATAAAATGTGATAAAATAAAATAAAATAAAATAAAATGAAACAATGACTTATCGCGGGTTGACGCGTCGTGTGCGTGCTGTTTTTAATTTCATTATCCCGTTTCTGGTATCGCAATTGACAAAAATTAGTTTTTTTTATTCGCGTATATTACTTATTATACAAATGATCCGTCAGCTAAAAACCAGCGCTGGGTGGTTCAGCTTGTCACATAGCATTTGCTGGGCTGACTTGTCTTTGGCGTATCATCACAACCCCGGGTATTTGCTTTTGTTGATTTCTATCTTAAATCACTTATCCATTTGTATTGTATTTTATGTAATAAATAATACACGATACTCAAACGCTCATTACTTTTTCAATTTTGCTCCGCTTGACTGGAAATTTTGACAGAATATTCTTCAAATGTTATACATACATCTAAAAAAAGATTTTTTAAATAATTAAGTAGCTGTATTCACATTTCGCTTATACGTCGTTCCCAACGTGATTAGAAGGGCAGTTGATCGTCGTTCTCAGGGCACTGATACATGACGTTTCCAATAGATGCCATTCGGATTTCCTACTCGGAAACTCCTGAGGTACGCGCCGGGATCCGAACTGCCGCGCAAGTATGGCGGTCCTTCATCTACTAGACCACTACAGACACCGATTGGGTTTTAGGGGGCTTTATAATTTTGTAATGTCAATTCTACCGCAAATATCGCATGAGTTGGAGGCAGTTATTTTATAAATGTCCGAAATTAAAACGTGTTTACTGTTTATATGCCACTAGAAATGTCAAGTGAATCATACAACCTATTTTGGCTTGGTGTAATAGTATTTTTTTCATGAGAGATTAATCTTATCTTTTCCACGTCAAATTAGTTGACATTTTACACCTTGCATGGCCGCGTGTGGCATGGTTTGAATAGATAAAAATGTTTACACTGTTTTAAGCAAATATACTTTAGTCTTTACAATATTGCAGTATTCTATGTCCCCTGGTGCAGACGTAAGAACCGTGAATTCCGCATCCGCTGTCGTTAAGGCCTATCACGCACTGACAATTTTCACCGCGCGATTTTTTACCGCTATTGTGGGTGTGGGGCCTAGTGGATAAAGGTTTTTTTCTTAAATCTGTATTTTTCCAGATTATGTATGGATTTAGTCACCGGTGAATGAAACCATCGTGAGGAAGCCCGCATGATATAATAAAAATATCATATGTACTAGTGCTGTGAGAACGGCGATCAGCTGCGTTACTGGTCACGTTAAGCACGACATATAAGCTCAAAGTGTTTTTTTTTATAACTTATAGGCGAACGCTTGACCTCAATCACACCTGCCGGAAGGTGAAGATGAGTCCGATGATGAACCGCGTCCGCCTAACAAATGCCTATTCACTCTTCTTTTAAAGACTCCCAGGCCATAAGATCGCGGAAATATGGCCGCTGGATACAGCTACTAATGTATCTCTGCTCACCTCGAAAGGGATATAGCGTGAGGATATATTATAATTATTTGTAACACTAGGAATCGTATGAAAGGGCACGCACTGGCGGTAAAAAATCGAGCGATAAATAATCGCCAGTAAAATCCGCACGATATTTTCCCGAGCGGTAAAATTCCACAGTGCGGTCTAAGGCTAATGCTATGTTTCTGTAATAACCTTAATACAAATATAGAAACAATGTAAGCTTACTATAGAAACAATTCACTGTTGTGTACAAAAGATGTTCTGAGAAACCGTAATGGTATTCGTTTCAAAATAAACATTGGATGCATTAGCAACACCATGGCTCTGATGATCGATTCGAGGAAACGGCTGACGAGATGTAGGCGGCCTATTTAACTTGTCTGGATACAAAGAAATTAGTTTATTGCAGTATGGAATGTTCTACAACATTGTTTATGGACGATGCTTAATTTGCAAGTTTTACCGAGTGTGGTTTCCGGCCGACGGTGACCCAAGTTTTCGGTTAGACACGAGTTAGCCCAGAGTTCCCCAAAATTTTTTTATGTCGTAGACCCCTTGCCATGCTTTTCCGTGTTGGGTAGACCCCCTACTTACCTGATATTGATTTCCTGTAAATTTCTAACTGTAGTGAACTTTAGTGTTAAAAACTTAAAGCTATTTGGCCCAAAGTGTGTTCCCGCGCCGTGTGACGCCGTGTGTTAAAGCAGCCATTTCCCCTCCCCGTCTTCCCCTTTACTCCCTGTCCATCGTGTTTCTATGCCATGGCGCTAGAGATAGTCTGTGCGACTATTCACTGGCGCTAACACATATATAATATTTTTTTTTCTTCATGGGTACTTTTATAAATAATGTATATGTTTTGATATTATAAGATAGTATGATGTAAGTAAATAGGTACTATCAGTGTATGTGTTGAGATCCACTATCGTGGACCCCCATTTACATTTCATGGACCTCCAAATTTTTTTTCGCTGACGTAGACCCCTTGCAGGTTGTCATAGACCCCTAGGGGTCGATATAGACCACTTTGGGAATCATTGAGCTAGCCTGACTGATATTATAAATTCAAAAGTTTTATCTTTCTATTTTTCGTTTTTATGTAAAAACGGCTGAAAATATTTTGATTAATTAAAGCCTAGATATAGATTACATATTGGTGACGGATACAGGCTACCTTTAATCAAATTTGAAGAGGTTAAATAGGGGATGCAATTTACTAATTGGAATTATTACTATTAATGTTAGGAATATACATTTTTTTTTCATATTTGTTTCTTTGATATGATGTAAAGGGTAGAGTGGGGCGGCATGGGATCGAGGACGATAGTGGTGAGGGGAGGGCGGAAAACGTAAGAGAGAGGGAGTAGATTTAGCTAAAAGTTAACACCACATTCATTGACTATCTAATGCAATACATACACGGTGAAGGCGCGGACTGACTGTGAAACGGGTGGTGCAATGTTAAATCTTCCATATAAATACAAAGAATAAGCCCGTTGGACTCTCGTCCCGACTAGTGATGAAAATGCCCGGGAATTTTCCCAAAGTGCCCAAATCTTGCTTGGGAATATTCCCGGGAATTTACGAAATGTTCGCGGAAGTGCTGGGGACTTTGGGAAAATTCCCGGGCATTTTCATCACTAGTCCCGACCCGCGCCCGCTTTCTGTGTGTGTGTTGCACTTTAAGCGGTACGTAAATCGCCAGCAGTACCGTTCATTCCATAAATGCATGCCCTGACGATAAATAAGTCTGGGATAAATTGCTTAAAGTTAAGCAAAAAAGGAAACATTTATATTCATAACTATTCTATATTCACGCTATTTATCTTGCCTATGAAAGCAATATAATATTTACTATCATAATATAATATTCAAATTATTACGCAAATTCTGCCTACACTGTCCAATGCACGTCACTGATTGTCAGGTCAGCCAGTAAACTATAAAAAAGAATCGTTGTTTGTCACGGTTACCTATTTATACAAACCAGTTTGAAATTAAATTTTCATTGTTCTCGGTATAGAGCATCTTTGCTTTCAAGTTATCACTCCGATCTATCTAATATACTAGACAGTATTTGACCGTTTCGATACGGAATGTCACCCTATTTGCGACCTTGCAGCACACGTGTTAAGGCTTGAAACGCTGCGTTTCTCCGAATGTATTTGCATAGAGATAGGTAATTCAACGTTACTACGTATATGCATATGAAATTCGAGAGATTACATCGCTTTGTTCTCGGTAGTAATACGGAAAATTAATTTATCTATACCAGGGTCCCAAGACTAAAAAAGATTCCTTTATCAATAACGCTTGTGGAAAAGTACTAAATGTATAGGATTGACATATCAATTCTATATGTTGGTATTTTTTTATTAGCGTTATTGATAAACGAATATTACTATTCTAGAGGCCCAAAGGTATCAAAACTTTATTGTCTCGCAGGTAACTTGCTATGTTTTTCGGGTTTCGGATAAGTTGATGCTTGAAAGCACTGAATGCCCTAATGATAAATAAGTCTGGAAGACAATGCTTAAAGTTAAACAAAAAAGGGACCGTTTATATTCATGTCTATTCTATATTTACGTCATTTATCTCTTCTATGACAGCAATATAATATTTACTATCGTAATATAATATTAAAATTAATTACGCGAATTCTGCCTACCCTGTCGAAACACCCTATGCACGTCACTGTACACTGCATACTATGTTCCAAGCTCGCCGGGTCTGCTAATAGTTTTTTTAATTCAATAAGTTTAAAGAGCTTTTAACTGCCACATGCAGTCATGCCAGCTCTTTCGTGCTTACACAATAAATATTAACAGCACACTAAGACTAAATAAATATAATTAACAAGATGAAGAAGCGTCCAGGTTCCAATAAACTATTGTAAACAATTTTACAAAATTTTGCGAAATTCTTGACTTTAGACAGAGATTGCTTAAATATCTTTAAAAAATGCTTTAATTCATAAGGTTGATGTTCATGGTGCTCCTTAAGCCTTATTTCTTTTTTATTCTGGACACATTCCATGAATAAACGCTGGATATCCTCTATTGTGCCACAGAGAATACAGTTTGAACTACTGACTTTTTTCATAAGTTATTTAAACTTGTTAAGTGAAACGTGTCCAGATCGCATTGTATGAGCTATTTTTTATCCTGACTTGACACAGTGAATATACCACGCCTGACGTAAACATGGTACAGTCCAAAAAACGACAACGACTATCAACAGTTAAGAAAAACCCATCAGTAGTGGCAGCGATTATGCCGGTCTGCAGAAATATCTCTCCACGCTACGCTTAGAGGACCCCATATCATAAGACGGTGGGAATACGTTCGCCGGAAGACCATTATATACCATAAACCATAGGAAATATATTATAATATATACCCTAGCTAACCCAACTTCAAAAACGAAGGTATACGAGGGGACACACTCCTGTTAGTTTATAAAAGAACATTTATGAACCTACTAGAGTTCCTAGCCTGCTCTCCCGGTTGCAATTCACAAATATAGAATAACTAAATACATAACGTTTCAGCCAAATCAATCGAACAGTTATGGTTTCTTTATCCAGAAAACATTTTGGATGTGATTCTTTTAATTGATACAACTAGACCTAAACTAAAAAAAGTACCGGTGAGGGTGTGAATCGGTATATGTGGAAAGGAGTTCGCGTCGCACGGATTTCACGTTTTAAATTCTCGCCGCAATATCACGGCGCGAGTTTAGATCCGTCACAAAATGGAAAGCTTAGAGCTGGCGCACACGCTGTGTTGCGGCGACGCAACGTTATTACTCCGGAGCGGCACAGCTCAATCCAGTCTGTTATTTGAATTGTGTCATGTCCTGTTATATCACGACGATCCAATTACCGTGGTCTTAGCAGCCCCAGCTACAGATCACAGTGACGCACATACAACATACACTAGTTTCATACCAAGACACCGGCGGTGAAGAAGGGTAGTTCAGTCGACTTTTGCTGACCGGTGCGTTTACACATCGATGCTCATTCCAACCTAGCCTTGAATTTCTTTCGGCGTTTCATCTCAAGGTAGTTGCTTTGGAAACGCTAGTAGATTACCGTAAAGTTCTTTCCCTGACTAGCCAGGGACTTCTCAGACTCGAGATTCCTACCCACAGGGGTATTGCGTTGCCATTCTACACACCATTGTTGCAGGTAGAGCCTCAGTAACCGCCCACCTCACCCGATAAAGTTGTAAAGGCTAACAATATTTGTTCTTATTGAAAAAAAAAATGTATTAGAAAAGTCTACAGAACGGATGATTACACCCCTCTCAGCCTCGTCACGCGCAGCACAAGTTCGGTGCACGTGTGGCGGTGCTAGAAAACACCGTGTCCGTGTCACGGATATTGGTATACTACCACGGAATGCCGCCGCAACGTATCGTGCGCCCTGACACTTAGCCAATCAATCGAATAGCTGATTTATTTTGTTGGCTACGACAAATACATTCAGAATGACATCATTGGCTGCCTATCCAACTCTTAGACAGTGTTCAATGTTTTCGTTGACAAAAACATCACTTCTCCACTTTCTAACGCCTACGGCGTCTAGACGTTTTATGGTATCGTCGTACCAGGTCTACAGAACGTAACATTTAAAGACACAGATTAACCTAGCCTCAAATTAAGTTCCCGATGCCGGAAAACTGTTCTGTGATGAGCAGAATAGTGTGTAGCAAGTCTTTGATGTGTATATATGCGCTATATATGTATCATTAAGTATGTATATCTTCATCAAGTAAACATAGTACAAGCTCCAGCTCAGTTTTGGTCGATGTGTGTAATTGTCCATGTATGTTATTTATGTATACATTAAAAATAAATATTTTAACGTTCAGTTTAAGAAAACTCTTTAAGTTTTAAGAGACTTTTAAATAATTATAAAATAAAAATAAATAAAATCGATTTTAAGCTTTACGGAACGTCTCAAACTGAGGGTTAATAAACTAGATTAAAATTGGATATTTACTAGCGTAGTGGATAAAGAATCGGTATCTATGTGCGACAACGCGAATGCTCATAGGTTCGTGTTCCTCTGGATTTTTCCAGACAAAGTAAGGACATAAGCATCACATGTTCACTGGTGAAGGAAAATACCGCAAGGAAGCCCACATTGTATCCAATAGATATGTCATGCGTAAGTACCCTGACTACGGCGATCAGCTGCACTACTGTTTACGTTGAGCATAACATATAAATGCAAGTTGAATACAATCACGAATGTATCTCTGCTCACCCCGAAAGCGATATAGCGTGAAGACATATAATTATTTATTAGTCCTTTTGAATTAGATCCTTACAGGAAACTCTGAACAATTATCAGTTTAAACATACATCATGTATATATCTTAGTTTAGTTCTCTGCACTTGTACTACGCAAACTTAGTTTGGGGCTAGGTATAAAGCTATAGATATACACACATAAGTGTGTTATTGTCCCTAAGTATTCCTCAATCACACACAAGTCACTTAGTAATTATAAAGTAGACAAAACACTAGGCAATATATAGCACTTTGTAATTAACACATTCAGAGTTGGTGCATCATGCATTGTGGCCTAGTTTCACATGTGTTCCGCTCATCAAAATCACTCACAATTGCTTTAAAGTACATTAAACTGTTCATTTCGTTATGGGAATGTTGAGCATACATCCATGTGGCCATAAATGGACCGTTAAGGCCTACTTTCAAAGTGGAGATGGGTGCAAGTTGCTTTGAAGAAAAAAGCTTTTATTTTCAATACATATAAGTAAAATCGATCACTGTGCATATATGAAATATGTGTGAGAAAAACAATTATTGGATTCTTTATTAATGCAATAGGACAAAACAATGATTGTAAGACTTTTTGCCTATTTCTTAGTGCATTATTAGTCTTGTATGATCATCCCTAGATATATTTGAATACTCCTTATCTAAATTTATGGGAAAGGTATAGGAAGCACTGAGGGTCAATTGAATGTAAATTTTGAGTGTTAGTATTTGTGATTGTGCTATAGTTTAGTATTATTCTTGTAATTCTAGTTATCATATAGGCATATTCTGTTTCTTCTTTTTGTCATTAATTTTTATATTCTTTGGTTTTTGATGTGCAAACTTAATTTCTTCTATTATTAGTTTTTTTGTTTACTTTTCATGGATGCTGCTGTAGCCTTCACTGGTTGATGCATTTAGATGTTTGTTGTTGTAAGTTATTATTGTTCTATTTTAATATAATGTATTGCCTATTAGTTACCCTGTATATAGTCTCAGAAACAGCTTAACTATTTTGGGTGTGGTTATCTCAAATGCATTGTAGTTATCATAATTAACATTCACTGTGTGTTTGATTTTTTGGGAGTGGATATTTTATTTGAGATTTATGCCACACAATTGAACTTGATTAGACAGATTGACAAGTTCAGTGTAAATTTGTTGATGGCTCGCTACATACTACTCAGAGCCTCTGTTGTACGGCGGCCTTCAAAGCCATATCTGAAGCAAAATGTTTGTATTGTCAGCAAACTACACGGCCATTGTTAACACATAGCAGGATTTTTTCCTATGACCATTTGTGTTGCCATGCATTGATACCAGTCTTTTATATCAGATATTTTAAAATAAAGTTTATATTTTTGAAAATGAATTACAACATACCATTTAGATTATGCTGATAACTCCTAAATAATTTCATTTCAAATATCAGACCATTAATGTAGGTGCAATTGGGAAATGTTTGTTTGGCCATCAAATAGATTGACTAACTATGTTTGATTTGATGCAATATGTAATTGAAAATATGAATGAATTATGGTGGTTATACATTTTAATGCTTCCTTTGAAATAATTTTTGTTTCTTTACTCTATGGATAAAAATTACTGTAAATATATAAAACAAAAAACTACTTTTAGACATCAAGTGTATTATAAAACAGATATAATAATAATATATTATAACGCTACATATCTATTGGGGTTAGCAGAAATACAATTGGTATTATTTCCAACTTTGCTTTCATATGTAGTCAACATGACCAGTAACTGGTCGCCTTTCTCACAATACTAGTACACACTACATTTGTATTAAATGCCATCCAGGCATCTAATATAAATGTGATCTGTATTTATGTAGTAATCTAGAAAATTTATATGTAGGTGCCAGGATACAAACCTACATCCACTCTCATTGCCGCATATGGAAACCTGCCCTTTATTTACTAGACCAACATAACAAACAAGTACAAAAGTAGTTTTATTTTATATAAATTAAAAAGGCCTTACAGTCAAACTTGGAAAGTTAATAGTTTTCCAGTTGCATTTAGTAAAGCATAATACCATTTAAATGACTTGTTTTTGTCTAGATTTAAATATTGTAGAACAATATTACAGCAGAAAGATAATAGCTTTATAATAATAATTTGAAGAAAGTATTTATTTATAATAATACATGATTAATTAAATTGTAATGCTCAAGAGTTCAAATAGACTATAAATAGATTTTATTTATTATTATGTTTGCATGGGTGATCACATTTTTAATGCAACCCTTATAGTGAAAATAAATAAACAATTTGTTATACCTTTCCTAAAACTCTTTTAACCAGTAGATTGTTTTTTACTTCCTGTATTCATATTTGATAGATTGTTAATAAAACAATCTATTAAACAAAATGATTTTTAAAATTTCTACTTTTTGAAAATGTTACAATTATACTTTTTTTTTATTAATATTATGTTGTTACAATAAATATCTACATGTTATACTTCTTTAGAGAAGTGCAAAGATACTTTGAATATTGTATCACTATTTTCAAAGCAATAAACAGACAATTTATTACATAAGAATATTGCCTTTTCGAATTTACTTAAAGCAGAGATATAATTAATATGGTGTTTTGTACATATTGGGAATTAATGAAATTGACATTAAGATAATTTAATTCATAGTTTATAATTAAGGATGTACATCAAAATTGTTATTATCAAAATCTACAGAGAAAAGTTGTATTGTATAACGAGGTCAACTACCGAGAAGGTAAAAAAATATTTTGCAATACCAAAGACAAATAAGGCAAAACATCTTAACCGCCCATGCATGACTTTATAAAACTTTATCAATACTTGTTTAACACATAAGAAAATAAAAATGAATACTCACGAAAACGATTGACAAAATATAAATATACTAATAGCTGTATAAAGTACAACGAACACAAAAAAAAAACAACAAACTTATGTCGGGAGGATGACTAATAATTATTGTCACAAATTTATAACTACGATATAATATCACAGAGTCACATACCACTTGTAAGGTATTAAATACTATGTGTTTTCATTATTTTACTTTAAAATTTTAGTCATAATGCGGCAAAAATAAAATGTAAACAGATCATACCAAGCAAAACCGAACTAAGACGAACTTCGAACGGATTACAACTGACTTTTGCTAGTTGAGCATTACCAACATCGAGTCACAATCTTCCTAAAAGTATTTTTAACTACGCGGAAAAATAACAAAAGGTAGACATTAACGACGTTAAATGTTTTCCTACTTATTTCGTAAATTATTAAATGAAATGTTATCTCAATCAGTATTCAGTTGAGAAATATACATATTTTTATCTAAATCAAGTCCACATAAAAAGTAATTAAATAGTTTAACAATTATAATGGTGTATTCGGAGTAATGTTTTGTATTTTGAAAAACATCTGCTGGTCTTTTGTCCTTATATAATTGCAATTACTTTTCTTTTTCTCAAAATTTTTTGCGTACTCCAGAAAAATATTTGTCTATGACATGCGAAAAACACAAGAGTAATAGCAAACATACAAAGAAAGAAAAGAAAGGCAGATATTTTGCAAATCATGAAATATTTGCTGCAAAATTTCATTGTTTACCATTTTTAAATAGTACTTGCCATCATCAACTCCAGTAGAATTGTAATTTAATATAATATGTATACATTTCCTTTCATTTTATTTTCTATTTAATTAACTGTTTTCTAAAAAAAACCGAATGACTTTCTCTTAATTTTTTTTATATAAAGAATAATGCCCCTGTATGTAGGGATATTGTTTTTTGTTGGTATCATCGCTGTTATTATTGTTTTTATACCATTCGCTAACAAGCAAGTAAAAATTTAAAAACATACAGCCTCAGTTAGGAGTTGTTATATTTTTGTTGAAATGTATTAATATATTTGTTATTTATAGTATTACTACAAAGAGTATTTTTATATCAGTGATTAAATATGTATATATATATTTTACCATAATGCAATAATTTATTAACTATATTATATTATAAATCGTAGATGGCGTTAATTTAAAAAAAAAATTTACTCGACAGAAACAGAAGTTTTTGTATTTTTTAGATAGATGGCTATAATCATGTTTCAAAATTAGCTTGTGTATAGAGAAATCATAATTATTTTCGTAGACACAGTTGCACAGATTTTCTATAACTGATATACAAAAAAGGCTGTTTTTCTCTTCATTTTCTTCAATGTCAGTAAATAATAAGTAAAATAAGTAAATAATTTTCTTAGCTCTGGTTCTTAGTTTTTCATTTTAAATTACTTCGACAAAGTAATACCCAACGGAAAGTATAGTATAGTCCAAGAACTGGAGCAACCGTCAAGGGACAAAGCTATTGACATTCGCCGTCATGTTGGCCAACATATACCATTTACTTTTCTTACTACTTACTTTACTTGAGTTTGTTTGACTATTTAGATACCTTGTATACCCACATGATATTAATTTGTTTTAAATTTGCTTTACAGGTGTCCAGCAATGACGATTTAAAAAACACAACAACAGATGAGCCTGAAATTCCTATAGAAAAGTAAGTTGTGATGTATTATATAATTATGACGTACAAACGAGTATTTTTGAGCTGAAAAGTTACAGGAGAAGACAGCTTTTTTTTTGTGACCTGGGGGAAAATCCTACATGGATCCTTTTGACTAAAACCCCCCGTGGTGTTGCTCAAATCACTCTTTCGGGACCTGGAAACCCTTATATTTCCTGGTATTCGGAGAGGAAATAGAATGTTTAGGTTCCTCTGGGAGAGCTGGGTGTAAGGAGCACATTGCACGCCGCCTACGTCTCATCTAGACAGCAGACTTCCTCAAGTCTACTAACTGGCTAACGAGAAAGCAGCTGACTCCCCTGGGTTTCATATGCCTCCCTACTCTCTATTGTTGCTGATAGATGTTTTTACTTTGCAATACAACACTCGTATAATACCTATTTTCATTTATTTATGTGACTAGGCTCCTGTAGAAATGAGCATGATATCTTGGGGAAATTTCCTTACAGCTATATACTTAAAGCTTAGTGTCTTCGTGTACCAGAAAGAGGAGGCCGAAAGGCACATCCTCTTTGGCCATTCGGCAACGAACATCAGGGAGGCGGCAGGTGTCCTTCACGCATTCTCCCCTGCGCAACTCCTCCGCCATAATATTACTATAGGCAGTGATACTTCAAAGATTTCTATGATTATGCACGTGGAAGGCAGGGTGTGAGTGATGCCACACACAGTTTTCTGGACGTGCTCATTTCCAGCCACTCAGTATAATTTGAGAAAGCCTGAGAAGGTCGTCCGTGTGACGGTACCACGGCAGATTGCGTAGATAGGTTCCACGCCTGGTTTTCCGCGGCGCGATAAGAACACCCAGGGGTTTTTGGTCAGTAGGAGTCTGACGCAACTCCGGCTGTTGCCCGTTACAAAAACAGCACGAGACCCGGTTTTTCTGATCGGACTTGGACACATTTCAAATCGACCTCTTTAAGTAAATAAATCAGTAACAAATTTAGGCGATGGAAACGATAAATGACTTTGAAATTCTCTATGTTTGTATTCGGTAAAATACTATACAGATTTTTACTAAATTCAATTTTGTTTTAGTTTCAATCGCATCAGAATATCCATAACCCCATGTTTTATTTCTTTGCTGATGTGTATAGAGAGCTAAGTGAAACGACAAGCGAATGTAAATGCACTGCTTTATTGTCATAGCTGACACGTTGTCATGACGCAGCACGAACACACACACACACACACACACACACATACACATACACATATATACCACTTGCAATAATGTAAAGAGTAGTTACATAGTTCTTCGGAACTTCTGTATACGAATACCGCGAAATCTCTAACACGTATGTAGATAGCCGTGCATAGTTATTAGTCTGACCTCATTCTGAGTATTAGCTCAATATTTTGGAGAGCCTTGATAAAAAAATGATATTTATGGTAGAATCGAATTGAATCGGAGTAATTCAGAGAACTGATGTGGTAGCATAGATGTGCAAAATGTAATCAGATTAATGAAAATGATTAACGATTACATTTTACGTTTTTTACCATTAATATGACTGCATTTTGCTCATCTATATTTTAGGCACTATAAAATCCCAGATTGTGTACACATTTATGATTTCTTAATGTTATATGGATTTAATTGTGATTACAGAGCAAGAAAATTAAAATTACGACTACATTTTGTAATCGTTCATAATTAATCAGATTACATTTTGCCCATCTCTGTGTGGTAGCAACACTATTTGGGAAGGCCAATTGATTATTGTGTAGCTTAGCGCCTTCCCTTTGGGGTTTGTAATTAGGGTTTACTAAAATAACATTTTTATTCGTTCTTAGGTAATGTATTTTTGCATATATTCTTTGACATCTTAACTTTTTCACGAATGACAGCAAAAACATATTCTGTTATTTTTTAAATATAACATCTATGAGGTTGAGCCTCCACGTAGGTCGTTCGCGACCATTTGGCGCGAACACTATTATTTAAAAGAAAAATATTGAGAATGTAATTGCTTTCGAAACATGTCGTAATAATTTCAAATTGCATTATATTTCATTAAAAAATTCGTCAGTAATTAGTAATTAAAATATATTACATCGCATCCTATACCTCATGTTTAGTAATAAAGATTTTTTAAAATAATTATTAACATTTGTCGCGGAGCGCATTGCATTTGTTTTTCTCACGAGGCCCAATTGCGAGTCAGGGCGCGACGTAGCCTTAAACAAACGATTTATAGAAATATTCGTATAAACAACGTCGCTCGAGTATTGTGAATATATTATGATATTATCTTGGACTTATCCCAAATAATAAATCATTTATAAGGATAACATATTACATTTTATTAGATCGCATATTTTTTGTTGAAACACTAAATACATTTGAGTTGAAGAGAAAAATTATATGCGATAAATCAAAGTGAATTTTATGCTTTATTCTTAGTTTTGTTTTAAAATGTTAACTTCAGTTCAAAGAGTTTATTCTCATTAAGATAAAAATCACTTACATGAGAACATTTTGTTTAAAAACTATCAAGAACAGTAAAATACTAAGAGCTCACTAGGCAAATACAGAACCATATTTGTTAGTATTTATCTTTAATATATTGTAGTAATTTAGTTCTGTATATGCCAAGCGAGCTCGCGTTCCTTATGCAGGAGGGTAATGCGTTGTAGAGTTTATTCTTTTATTCTAACGAATCGCGCTGGGTGTTGAACTTGTTAAATTGTGATAGATTGCCTTTACGTTATGATTCCCTCCATTTATCCTCACGAGGGAGGGCGCGGCATAATCAGCCCCACAGTGTACGTAGAATTGTGTAGGGAGAGTCGACGTCATAATTGGTTGTGGTAAACAGCCCCTTTATCGCTATTTGCTAAGGCGATAACGTCCGAACAACTATTGGTGTGTTTATATTGAATGTAACGATAAAATAGTATATTTATGTTTGATTTTAGTTATACTTTACCCCTGACATTAGTTCTCTACAAGTGCACACCCGCCAATCCGTATTGGACAAGTATGCTGAGTTAAATGGCCGAGCCCCTTCCCATGGATTCCACAAATATAGTGGAAAAGGGAAGGGTGAGCTTTGTCCTATAGTGGGACGAAACGGGTTATAAATAATATAATAATTACTCCCAACGTAAAAAGAGGGGTGTACGTAGCGGCTTGGGATATTGTAGTACAGTCTGGAATCATTTTTATCAGTAACGTTTATTCCATAGATGCATGCAAGCATTGCATACCTTTACACTAATTAAGTCTGAAATAAATTACTTAAACTAAAACAAAAAGTGGAAATATTTATACTTATTCTATTCATAAACCACATATCTTTATTGTGTAAACAATATAATGCTAAGTATTATATATAACATTCAAATTAATTACGCGAACCCTGCCTACCTTGTTCAAATACTACATATTATATATATATTTACATATATAAAGCGATTGGAAAGTATACAAAACGTATCGTACGTAATATGGCATCTTACCTTTTCTTGTTGTCTTGCTAAAAAAATATTAAGTTATAGCGATCGGATACAGCATTTTCAAATGAATAGCTTAGTGGATCGATTACATATCCTTAATTTAGTTTTTCTCTTCAAAAATGTTAACGATCTTCTCGAAGTTCCTAGCATCTTACCATCTATGGCATTTTCTGCTTCTAATAAATCACCCAGAGTATTTAATTTTTAACTTGTTCCCAATTCCAAATTATTCCACAAATTTAGGCCGCAGTTATGTTATTCTGCACCCTTATACAGAATAACAAAGCTATAAGTATAGGACTGTATATAATATTCACAAGTTCTACTGATCCCGATATATTTAATGAAAATATTTTGAAACTCAAAAATAGGATGTTATTCAAGAGGATAGTCGAATAGATTATTGATTTTTTTTGTTTTTTTGTTTTTTTTTGCAAATTAGGTTAGTGTTTTTCTTTTTGTTACTGTTTCTGTCCGCATGTTGCTCGTATTTTCATATTTCTTTCCTTCTGTGCAAGCAGTCTTTTAGTTTTAAATATAGCCGCATTTGTAACGTATCTTGTTCATGTCTTATATATTTTTGTGTTTAAATGTAGACTATGTAAGTAAGTAAATTAATGACCGATAGAATATGATACCTAGATTGTTAGAAAGGGTTAGAAATACCATGTAAACATGTTTAATAAAAGTCACATCGCGATTTAATGGTTATTTTAACCAATGATTGATGGGATAATACTAAATAACGTATCTAATTTATATTTAATATTTGTTTGTATTACTTACAGCCCATCTTTGCATGAAGATGAACCAAAATGTAGTGCAATAGTTGACGCCAACGTAGCATATTCAATACCAAAAGTAAGTTTTTGAAATTGAAAAACAGAATAGAATAGAAAAGCATTTATTGTCACATAACATAGTACACAACCCAGAAAAATAAGTCAAGGAAGGTGGTGTGGTGACGAATATTATGCTGAGTAAGGCTAAAAAAAGTTTCATGCACTAAATGCAATGTAAAGTTATTTATAATTCAATGCCCGATATCTAGGTCGCGTGGATTATATATAACGCGTGCCAAATAAGTAATAAAGGGATTTCAAGCTAAGACTTCCTTTGATTCATAAGCCTCCCACAAGCGGTGACCCGCCATTACAATTGGAGACCCCGTGGCGGCCTTGCGCCGTCTGTCTTCGCTAAGCAGCAAAAGCGAGTATCCTGTATTTTTTATACTGGCTCGACAAAGTGATTACATTGCACCTGATGGAAAGTGCAGTGTAGTCCAAGAACTGCAACGACCGCCAAAGGACGAAAATCTGTTGACAGACGTCATCGCTATGTTGACCCACATGTAACACGATAGTACTTCATGTTTCAATTTCCTTGTTTTCCAAATTCTTTTTTGGTTTTACTTTTTATCTATAGGAATTATTTCTAAGCTTGTTTTATATAGAATCAGACATTTATGTTTTTTCAAAATTCACGTTTTTTATATTGCAATTATGCACAGAAGGGCTAATTTTATATCGAGTCATTAATTCTGAAGTTTCAATGACGTCACATTTTCCCATAGTGACCTTTAAAAAAAAAAAAACACGATAGTACTTTAGCTAAAAACTGGATATACACAAACTGATCCCGAAACGTGACTGGCCGAGCGAGTCACTATGACGATCTTTACATTTGTGTACTGGGATCACGACCCATTTCAATCGTCCTACCTCCTTAACAAATATACGTAGATATTTAAGTTGGATATTTAATTTTGAATTTAAATTATAGTATAGATAACAATATTTTACGTTTTACCTGTAACCAATCCTGATGTTTATTTTTTTTCAGACTGAAAATACAATAGACACTGCAAGCTGCTATTAGCACGAAACAATTTCACTCACATTTAAATTGTATACACATAAACTGTAAACGAATTTGCTTTTGATTGTCCATAGTTTTAGTAAATTGTGATGGGGGCTACACACTATATCTGATACAAATTGATGGAATATCCGAACTCGGTCGGAGGTTTCCGGACTCGTATTTTCATTATTACTGATCGGATTCCGTACGTAACTGGTGTAAGAGTATTATTATGCAGCATCCTAAAAATAACTTGAGCCACTTTATCGTTAGAAGCACACACACTAACGGAAAAAAATAAGAGAACAAAAAATAATTCAAAATATTTAGGGGTTTTTCAAATAGCTGTGTATTTTTGTTAATAATGGACATATCGGAATTTAAAAAACATTGTAGTTTTAACTTTTTCGTTTCCAGGCCTTGCAACGAAAATTTTTTCAAAGTATCATGTACCGCTACTAGCACAAGAATTTTTCCGAAATTTTTCCTATTAATCTTTTTAGAAATTCGGTATGATTATTTCTTACTAAGATATCGGACATGAAATGGCAAATGAGCTTTTTGTCTTATTCCGTATTAGTTATATATAACTTTTCATTTTTTTTTGTTCATTCTTTTGTTCTTTTCCGGTTCAATTGTATTTTTTAACCCATTATTATATTTGAATTAGAATATTTTATTATTTTTGCACGCGGAGTTCTTTTTATATATAGTGCATTAGGTTATAAGTTAATTAAGGATGATGCTTATGTGTTTATTAGTGCAACTGTTGTAGTGAAAATAAATATATTGTCTTAATATTATGGCTATTAAATATATTATAATGTCAACGAGTCTTCCTTGTTTTATTTAATAAAGCTGTTATTTTTTTTTTATAACTTATAGGCGAACGCTTGACCTCAATCACACCTGGTGGAAGGTGAAGATGAGTCCGATGATGAACCGCGTCCGCCTAACAAATGCCTATTCACTCTTCTTTTAAAGACTCCCAGGTCATAAGATCGCGGAAATATGGTCGCTGGTAGCATATTCCACTCCTTAGCTGTTCGCTTGATGAAATGTTGTTGTTATACAACAATAATATAAATACATCGTCACGCTATATCCCTTTTGAGGTGAGCAAAGCTATATTAGAGGCTGTATCCACTTTGCGCTTTTGTGTCGCGTTCATCGTGACCAGTAGCGCAGCTGCTCGTCTGAAGACTTCCACGAATCAATGATACAAATAAAATGATACAAATGAAAGAGAATTTCGTTTTTGAGTTTATATAATTAATGTAGTCCTCTGATTGGGTCCTTTAAACGAAGCGTTAAGAGGTATTTCTGCAGGCCAGCCTGTTTGTTCATGGATTTTTCTTTGCTATTCATAATCGTAGTCGTTTTTGGACTGCAGCATACTTATCATCAGCGGTGTCGTCACTATGCTAACTCAGGATAAAAAAAAACTAACACTACTTTGTTTTCTGTATAGATTATTTTATTTCGTTACTTTGTTTCTAAGTTTCAATGTAATATGATTGAGCACTATTTCTATTTTCGTTTAAAGTTTGTTGATAAGTGCTGATACAGCCTTCTCTGTACCTGCGATTAATCAATTCTAATAATACAAAAATCAATAACTCTAGCCCCCACTTCATGGTGGAAACACGAGCATATCGCTTAGCCTCAGTTGCGCACGGCCGCCACTTGAGTTCACCCTTATACTGTGTTAATATTCAGTTATGATCATCAACGTACCTTAATTCACTGTTTCACATAGGCCTCTCCGAATAAACACCATCAAGACCAGACTTCAGCTCTTCATTAAATTTTTATCACATTTCGCAAGCCGTCGCTCCACTTCGCCGAAAGCACCCTAGGTTACGTTTACCGACGCGGTCAAGACCCAGCTTGCTTCAACGATCACTGGTTCTGCGGTATTGTAGCCCGCTGTCACTTCAAGCTTGTTGATACGGAGAGCCGTGAAAACTTTGATTCTCTGCCGGAAGACCTCATTTCGGATTTTACACTTGAGACAGATGCTCAGCAAAGCTCGTTCCATCACACTCTGAGCTATCTTAAATTGGTGGACTAGCACTTCGTTAGTGTCCACGTATCGACTCCGTACGTCATAACTGGCAGGACACATAGCGACATGTCGGTTATAGACTACAATTCATTTGAGAATACTTAACGGACTTTCAAAATAAAATCAAGCTAGTGCTAGCTAGCCAGTGTGACCATTTACGTTGGGAATCAGTGCCTGTTCTAAGAAACATATTTTACAGGAAGTTTCTTCTTTTATTTTACTGTTGAATGTAACAAACTCGTTCCACTGTCCACTGAGCGAACTTATATAAGGTTTTGCCATAAAAATGCCGCTAATCAGTTCAGAAACGAAACGACGATTGATATCATCATCTTTTAAACAATTTACTATTTTACGTCTTATTTTTGGTTCTTACAGTCCTATTAGCAATTCCAAGTTAAAATGTTTACTATTAAAATTGTATTGCGTAATTTTTATCTTTCTACCTTTATTACTTGTTTATAAATCATCTGATTTCTTTTTCCCCATCATAATCTCTACATTCGAGTTTTTTATGCTCATGTCTTTAAGTTTATTTAGCGCAGATAAATTCTTAGTTACTTATTGCAAATATGTAAGCACTTGTGACACTCTCTTGGGTTCCCGAGGCGCTTCTCTTATTCCGTACAATAGTATTATCATAATTATATTTATCATCTTTAGCAAAATATGTATGTCCGTTTATAAAATTATGGAGGAAGCTCAGACAAATATGCAATTTCATATTAGTTTCCTTTTCATTTTGTTGTCAAAAGATATTAATAATTTAAGCTGGATTGTTATATTTTCACTGTTGGCTAATCGAATGAAAGTTATTGGAGATTTACTGGAAAAAATTACAATTCCGGTGAACATCATTGGACGAAACGAGATCAGAGGCATAATAAAATCATTTAGAAAATTGTTGTTCATCTACAATTACTTATTGGAAACTTTGGTCGATGTGAAGCGTCAACTGCAGTATTGGGTAAATCTAAATCCTTAATTCTTTTACAGCCAGTTCACACGTACAAGCATTTTAGGGTTTGGTATCTCAAAATAAAAAACGGACCCAGAAATGTCTACTTCCTTTTCGACATACATGGCCTTTACAAACATGTCAAGACCATTTTTAACAGAAAAACGTGGAGCTGACATGTTGAAATTAATATCGAATACATAAGTCTGTAAGTTCCTTGTAGATTAAAAAAAAATTAAGTCAAAGCAATCTAAAGATGATTGTTTATGTCGCAAAATTTACGTTTTCGTAAGGATATGAAAACCTACATGACACTTCCCGGTATCCTAAAATCAAGAAAAGCGGGCAAAAAGCAATGTCTCAATGTGCATAAAATTCGAATGCGTAAAGCAGTTACATGTTTATTGTTTTTTTCAGGGACTTATAATGTTATTTACCGTTACACCGAGATTCACATTGGATTTGTATTTTATCATAAAATATATTGTTTTGGAGGTAAGTAAAGCTATCAATTTAATGCTGAACTAGCTGCGATGAACCGGTGTTGCCATATAGACAATTGATGAACACCCTCGAGACTGGCAAAACAGTGTGGCTTGGTTGTTAAAAAAAAGTGGGTGCTAGGAGACGCGGTGCAACAAAGTTTATTGGATTTAAAAAAATAATGTATAGCCTATGTGGCTCTACTTGGAGATAATTGCACGATTAGAAATATGGTAGAAGTACACTGTCAAGGCGATGGTAAAAAGAGCTGACCGTTTTTATGTTGATAGACAAAATCCGTTACGAGCGCGTGGGTAGATAACGCAGCTGTTGAATATGTCAATTAAACTGTTATTCGCGATGTGTGCAGTAATGCCACCCGTAGATTGAAATTGCTCTCTCTAGTTTTCGGGTAACTCGGATAGTTAGGTGACTAGTTTATGCTACACCTAAGCATAGCGTTGGGGGTATCACAGCATGTGCCTAAGATCAATTTTGCCACCAAAATATTAAAATGAATAGTAATTTAAATGCGATTTGTATTAAAATTGTCTTTTGGATGTCTTGAAAAGTTGTAATTAAACACTTCCCACCTTATAAAACTCACGCCGAGATATGTTTACCTTATTATTTTAATTTAATAGGAGCGTTTTTGTTTCTTTTGTGAAAAATCTTTAACCCGCCGACAAATTTTGATACAGAGCTCGTCTCAGCCACGCTACGCCATTGTATCGTAAATACTCTCACTAAGAGCTGTAATTTTTATTTTTTTGTAACCCGGGGAAATCCCTAACGGACCTCGGGTGGCGGTCGGGGCCGCCCCCCGGTGTATCGGACTTGCGCCGACTAAAGCCCCCGGGGCGTTCCACCTTCCACCTACCGGCATCGATAGCACGACTGGCAAGGCGTGCGGCTTTAAATGGGCCTCTACTCGTTTGGGGAGGAGTGGTGTAAAGAGCCACCCCTCTCATACATCTTTGTTGCAGAGCGGCACGCGGGAACTCATCGCATGCCGCTCGTACCCTTGTTGGACGACACACTCATACACACACACAATCATAGAACGAAATCTGATAGATCTTAAGTTTGTCTGTCCTTATTAATACACGTTTTTCAGCATAGTATTTTAGCTGTATTGTGGACCATAGTACAATCGCTGCACAGCATCATGGTTATGGTGACGCCAGTTATATTTGTCGTAAATTTAAACAGTGAAGTGCACAGAATCAAGGTGATTATTGCGAAGCGGATGCGGCAATGTTCAGGTCAGTTTGATATTAATAATGATGATGATGATGTCCTAGCCGGATTTGGCCACGGCGACTGTTTCAACTCCGATTAAGAAAATCGAGGTCCAGTTTTCGGAACGTAGTTTGCGATTGACTTTTTCTGTGACATAAAGTTGAAGGAAGGCCCGTTAGGAAATTTTTATTATTTACTCCAGATACTATCTTCCTTTTTGCATTTTTATTGTGGTACTTTATTAAATTTATTGTCATTGTATTCTATCATGATTTTTCTTGAACTTAGTAGCATTTCTTAATATGTCACAGAAACAGTATAAAGAGAGTCATCAACATTGTGCACGCTGGTGGGGGCTGCACTGGTAAGTTTCCAATTTATATGACCTGTATTCTTGGGTAATTGTAAGGTTATCTTCTGGCCCTAAAATCCACAGCCATTACCTAACATACAAAAAAGTTATTCCGTTTACCTTTGCCGCCGTGGTGTCTCTCTGCCTGGATACAGGAACAGGTATTGGGACAGAGAATCCTGCGCACTGCTGTGCGCTCGAAGATAAATTAAAAAGTCTACTGGACGTGATGCCGACTTTAAGTCAAAAGAATTTCCCAATCACAAACAAATCATAAAAGCTACCGAAAAGCACAATAAACCAAAATATAATTATTATAAAGCACTCAGAAACAGAAATCCGAAAAATATAGGCTAATGATGCTTGTTTCTTGGTGGTTGCGGAGCGAGTGCGTGTCCGTAGAGAGTTGAATAACGCCATCTAGTGGTAGGCTTGCGGAAATAAAATAATGGCGTGTACAAACAGCCCAGCGGATTAATAAGATAAAATAGCTGTGATCAGGACCCAGCTCGTAAAGCGGATGGCAGATGGGGCAGAAAAGTTCTCGAGTGGAGACCACGTGACAAGCGCACTATGGAACGTCTTATGCCTGATACTATAATGCAAATGATGAATCAAAATCGTAGAATAAAAGTTGTTATATATGATGGCGGGAATATGATCTTTCGAAAGTGATGATGTTTATGAATAAGCCTGTGTAACTATTTAATTAATTTTTACTCTTACAGATGAATCTCTGCGCTTCGAATTAGAGATCGCTCTGGAATACATATCACGCAATCCGTTTAAATTCACAATCTGTCGGTGCATCCCTTTTGATAATTCTTTTCCGATCAGCTTTATTACTCTCGGTATTACCTATGTTATTGTATTTATACAATTCAACACTTTGAAATATTAATTAAAATGTATATAAGTATACAGTTTTCGGTATATGCCAAAATATACAGCATGCCGAATTGCTAACATCTAAGCTACTGCGTGCACATTCTTTGCGTATAGTGTGCACACCCGCCAGCCCGGACTGGACAAAAAATTTCAAATTTATCAAAAGTAACATATTTCTAAATTGTTATAAGCAATAAAAACTTAAAAGCACTGATAACTTTTCAAAACGTACATAAAATTTCAGCTATTTTCAAGCGCAAATTATATAAAAATATTTTTTCAATAAAATTACAGCAATATTCGAGAACGATAGATAATCGTTGTAATTTTTTTTAACTCTGAGAACTTAGAAATGAACTTTTCGTTTGTTTCAAAACCCCGTCAACTTATAAATTAAGAGTATTATAAAAAAAAAACAGCTGAATTGAGGGTAAGTTAAGCTTCAATCTTGAATAACTTTTGACTGAGTAGATTTATCAAAAATTGACTTCTGACCTTTTTTTGTAGAGCGTTAAAATTCTCTACAAAAATAATGAATGGGTATTGCAATACGATATATCGTTCATTAGTTATAACCGGACAACCTAATTATTAACATTAAGGGCTCATATTTTCAGAGGCCTATTTTGACATTAAAACGAAACTTTTGAGCGTGGTTCCGAGGAAAATTTTTTTTTTTGAAACGCCCTACTAAATATAAGCATACATTTCCATTATAAGGGTTAAATTAAGTAAAAATAAAGAATGTATTTACATATATGCCTGTAATGTTTATTGGATTATAATATATAAGTTTAGATTTAGATCAATTAGTCGGAATGCTGTTTTTAGATTGTAAAAAAGCAAACGCTTTATACAGAAGCAGAAGTAAGTAAAAATATATATTGCTAGAAGAGTTTACTATGTTACTTTCAGCTTTGCTAGAATGTAGTGGTTTGATTTCAAATTAGATTAAGTAGTTACGTTTTTCGGATTAATAATTATTGCATTGAAAATTTTAATATCTAAATAAAATGTTTCATATTTTTATCAAAATTATTTAGGTTTGTACATGGTTAGTTACCTTAGTTAGGAATTAAAGATTCCTACGGGAACTTTAATTTCAGTTACCTTACATTCAATTATCTGATATCGAAAATATCGAATTCCTAATTTAGATAAATAAGATGCTAACATCCGTTACCATTTGTGCAAACATTTTTGAGCTGAATAGATTTTATTTCAAACGAAGCTTATTTTTTAATAAAACCTTGAAATATATCTCTGTCTTTCGTTCTTTAGATCTTGGTTAATATTCCAGACTTTAAGGGTAGTGGCGAATTTATTATGATAAGACCCTCACTTCCCGCCGACGCGTAGAGATACGATACCTTGGAGTTTTTAGCTAATTTAAGTCCAATACATCTTAACCGCTATTCCTATGTGCATCTTGGACGGTCCTATGAGGCTTATCTCCAGGAAAAAAAAGTTATAGAAGTAAATTTTTGTACTCGTGCTCGTAAGTTGAAACAACATAACTTTTATACTGTCTCGGCAAAGTGACTACATTGCCCCTGAAGGAAATTAAAGAGTAACTAGTCCGACAAGGCAACGACCGCCAAGGGATGAGAATCCGAAGAAGGTCGCCATCGCCTTGTCTGCCCAAATATACCATGACGGAACGTTTCTAGGTAAATTAACAACTGGGTATACACAAACTGATCCCGAAATGCGATATGCCGAAGCGATACACTATGACGATATTTTCACTTGTGTACTGTGGTCACGAGCCAGCTTGGACAATTGTACTACCACCTCACAACTAACCGTTGTAACAACTTTTGAGTCCTTTATAAATCTAAAATTAACCAATTTATATAAATAATTAAATAAGATTCTTAGCATATTTTTGTCTAAAGTATAACTCAAGAAAGTTAAACTTATTGAAGTTTGATTTAGCTTGCAAGATAAAAGAGACAAAGAAACTATTTAATAGAAATGCAAGTTATAGTTGAAAGCACTAAATGAGGATTTAAGAAAGTGTATAAATGAAAAAATAAGTTCAATAGATTTTTTATTTGTTTCATAAAATCATTCGGGTACAATAGAAATAATGTTTGTGCAAGTAAATTCAATAAATGTGAGATATTAACTATAGTTTTGCCTTAAATTAAAGAGTGTACTTTGCATCAGCAGAACTACACAATTCAGTTGTGCGTAGTATCGTCCAGTATTGTTAAACGAAACACCAAGAGACAACAATATGCGGAAAGTGTGAGACAAAACTGAGAAATAACAGGGGTCTCATTGCACGATGGTTTGGATCGGCGCTCCACGATTCGCGATCATAATCCGTCGATCTTGGG
The DNA here is from genome assembly GCA_036320925.1 of Automeris io. Taxonomy (NCBI): domain Eukaryota; kingdom Metazoa; phylum Arthropoda; class Insecta; order Lepidoptera; family Saturniidae; genus Automeris; species Automeris io. The sequence continues at coordinate 8,309,759 of JAUDJH010000023.1, read as the reverse complement.
CCCAGTGTAGAACCACTTTGAGGAGCTTTTGAGCATTTTTGGAAAACCGACAGCGATATCTCTTTTGCTTATATCATAATACACTAACGCCATCGACGATTGTAGAGTCAATATAATCAAAATCGATTAAAAATCATCTAATGTAACGAAGAGATTTGAACAATCGAAAAATCGAATTTGTCATCAGTTGTGTAGATCATTTGGAGCACAGTACAGTCTTACTCCACGCTTAACTAGAAATGATTCTTCCAAAAAACAAAGTGCAGAGTTAAATCTCAACTCTAAAACATCAAATGGTTTGCGTTTGTTGTTAGAATAATATTTAGTGTTTGTCTAATATGTGAGTGAATTGAATTATAACTATGGTGCAGGTGGTCACGAGATTAACGAAGGTCAAAACCAAAGACATGTCAACGGTGCAGACGCGCAGGATGCTCGGCTTGAACGCATTCATCTTGAGGAAGGTCAAGTATTCTTGGATTCTGTCGTATTGAGCTGTATCTAGATAGGAGATAGATATGTCATCATTATTACGTAATATACTATCAATCCTTTAAAACATGTATTTACTAGCACTAGCAAATTACTCCATCGACTGTCGAATGCATGTTATAACATTGGAATTTTCCGACGAGCGAATCGGTGTTTGTTGGGTGAGCGCACTCTATCATGGACCTCATCATCACTTTTCAATAGATGAGATTGAGACCAAGCTTAATCCCTTAATCTGTAATTAAAAAAAAGAAACAAACAGTTAATGTACCTTTGGAGAGTAACAATTGCTTGGAAATGATAACAACTTCCTTACAAATAAGGAAGGTAACTTCCCTTTGGATACATCCTACCAGAAACGTCGGCATAAACAGTATGCCGAAAGCGATTATTATTGAAATAGTATCATGTATGATTTCCTGCAAAAAATAATGAAATCAGATTTCACTTAATTTATAATTGTTTTGCTTACATCTACCAATTTCTGAGTGCACATTTTTTGAGGTTTAGGTTAGGTAGTAAATAATTATTGACGCGACCAGCCTGCGTTATAACTTTTATTCATACTTTGTAATGTTTAATTTTTTTACACTGGCTCGATAAAGTGACTACAGTGCACCTGACGGTAAGTAAAATGTAGTCCAAAAACGAAAGTGACCATCAAGGGATGAAAATCCTTTTATAGTCTCCGTCGTCATATCGGCCCGCATATACCACGACTGAAGGTAAGCTGATATAAGTTACTGGATATACACAAGCTGATCCCGAAACGCGACAGGCCAAAGCGAGTCACTATGACGGTCTTTACACTTGTGTACAGTGGTCATGACCCAGTTGGGGCAATCGCCCTAACACCAAACATAAACATGAAAATTAACTTTAAATATCGTAGGATAGTACGTATAACTTGCAGTATTGCTACTAAAGAGAGATAAGGAAAATGTAATCTGATGAATGATTAACGATTACAAAATGTAGTTGTCATTTTATTTTGTTGCTCTGTATTCAGGATTAAATCCCTTCAAAAAATTAAGAAGTTATAAATGTATATGCAAACGAGGATTTCGTAGTGTTTAAAACATAGATAAGAAAAATGCAGTCATATTAATTAATGGAAAAAAAAAACAAAATGTAATCGTAATCATTTTTATTAATCTGTTTACATTCTGCCCATCTATGCTACTAATAATAATAATACTACGGAGAAAAAGAAGAAGTATCTTGATCTAGCTCACGAGGTAACTGACGTGTGGGGGGTGGCATCCGCTGAAATCATCCCGATTGTAATTTCAGCTAATGGCTTGGTTCCAGTTAGCCTACAAAAACACCTGGAGAGTTTGGGTTTCAGTGCCAAGGGGATGATGGCGCGTATGCAGAAGGCAGTCATTCTTGATACTGCGCGAATAGTACGCAGGTTTCTATCTTTGGGGCCCTGATCTCTGGCCGTTTATGCTTATGCTGGAGGTGTACCATCCCTTGCCTAATGCTAGAGTTGGGCGGGTGGATGAGGAGTTTGTTAATATAACAATAATAATAATAATACTACTACTAAAACTAATAAATACTAATAATAATAATACAATATAATATATAATAGTATAATATTATTAATACTAATAATATCTTACTTGACTTTCCAAAGTAGCGATGCTGTCGTGTAAATATAAAATAAGTACAATGTTTAGCGATACCAAGTGTCCCAGGATCTGAACACACAATTATATTTTAGTCCATTAATATTTTTTATGGTATTTTATAATTATTTATCAAAAATATATTAACATACATAGTAAATATAATATAAACTTACCATGGGTTTCACATAGACATAAATACGTCTAAATATTTTTAATATTTGCTCATACTGTAGCAGACACTGTTGAATCTCGTAACATCTTTCATCAAAGTTCGGAACTCTTATATTCTCCTCTAACGATTTCCTTAACAATATTATTTTGCGCCACAGCGTTTCGAACGCCATTATCGATATCAAGCCATTTAAGTAATTTATAACAATGAAAATATAAAACAAACCGATTTTATAACAATAATTGAGTAGACCAAGCTGTGAGCTATGATTGAAAGAATCATAATAATGTGTATTTGCGATTGGCAAAATTAGTAAGAGAATCACTACAAAACTCGATAAAAGGACACGCTCGTTTCGGCCATGCTGTGGGCTTACAGATGCTAACTGGTGAAGGTATTTGAAGAAATATGCATTACTCGTAATTAATGATATGATAACATTGGCTGTGTAGTTTAAAACAGAAAAAAAGAAAGATATAGAGAGATAGATATTTATGTAATGAGAAAAACGGGAATGGTAAATAAACACTGTCAAAAAGATGCAGTAAAATTGTGCTAAAAACCGAAAAGTTTCGTTGTTAGATGAACAATAATAAAAGCCAAACAGCTGTCTTATCCACATAATGTGCTTGATACTTAGAGTCGGTATTTCCATTGCGTTTTGCAACAATAAGTCCGAGCATAGACAGTATATACTGAGAACTGAGTCTAACTCCACGTATTGCTGTAAACAAATCAATTTATTCACCATAACAACGGGGTTTACAACAGAAAACTTTTCTAGATCAATTCCGATGTCCTAAAAGCGGAATGTAAACACTAGGTTTACTCCTAATGACATTGTAAAGCCCGTTATATTTCCGTGTATATAAGTTACTTTAATTGTGGTCTTATTATGTACTTAGTACTTTGTTTATGGTACAACTTTTACCATTCGTTGTAGTTTATTTACTTAGTTTATTTTTACATAGTTACAAAATCCCTCCACTATAGACATGGCAGAGGCAGAATAATTGAGAAGTCTAATTTCAAAACCCACTATAACATATTTTTATCAAATCCCATAAATTTCTAAAAACTTTGACTTAACAATCACATTCTTATAAGGTGTTTAAACTATTATTCTAGAGTGAAAATGCAAAAAAGGAAAGAATCATATATAATACTAGCTGATCCGGCAAACGTTGTTTTGCTATATAAGTTATTGTAATATCTTCTAAGATGTGCATTTATATTAAGTGATGTCAAAGACAATTTTGTTTACAATTAAATACTCTTAATCAACGACACATTTATTTGGATAAAGATTAATATTATTACGGTGATACAACTCTTAACAAATACTGCATTAATTTCGACCAAATTTGTTTACCATAAAAACGGTTCTAGTGACTTAATCTTAAAAGATAGATATATACTGTCGCAGACATTTTTTTAGATCATTTCAAGAGGAATAATTCTTTCATACATATATTTTTGGTATCTTGAACCGTTTTCGCAGCGCACGCAATGGAAGCCCTCAAGGATGAATAATTTTCCCCGTTTTTTTCACATTTTCCATTATTTCTTCGCTCCTAATAATTGCATCGTGATGTTATATAGCCTAAAGCCTTCCTCGATAAATGGTCTATTCATCTCAAAAAGAATTTTTTAATTCGAACCAGTAGTTCCTGAGATTATCGCGTTCAAACAAACAAACAAACTCTTCAGCTTTATAATATTAGTATAGATTTGCTTTGATAAAAACATTTCAAATTACTATTAGGACTATTAAGTAATTTTGTACGAAAAATCGTTTTAGCGGGTTTTGAAACTAGACGCCTCAAATGTCCCTGCGCTGACTGAGTCTTGGAATACTTTGTTAGTGTCCAGAATAGATAAGGAAGTAGCGCTAAGAAGAAGCTAAGTTTTATTGAAATAATAAAGGAGTCTAATATCGACCACCAAACTAATTCATTCGTTTTAATTTTAGTTTTTAAAAAACCAATCCTCAGTTTCAATTTGACTACACAGTAGTAGAATGACTTAAATATTTTTGTTTATTCGTTTCGGAAGTATGGTGAGGCCATTCAATAGAGGGGGTTGTGAATAATAAACCAGAACCAGAGGTTGGGAAAATGTAATCTGATTAATGATTAACGATTACAAAATATAGTCGTAATTTTAATTTAGTTGCTCTGTAATCATGATTAAATCCATTTAAAACATTAAGAAATCACAAATGTGTATGCAATCTGGGATTCTGTAGTGTTTAAAACATAGATGAGCAAAATGCAGTCATATTAATGATAAAAAACGTAAAATGTAATCGTAATCATTTTTATTAATCTTTTTTTTTTATAATTTATAGACGAAAGCTTGACCTCAATCACAGCTGGTGGAAGGTGAAGATGAGTTCGATGATGAAACGCGATTGCCTAGCAAATACCTATTCACTCTTCTCTTAAAGACTCCCAGGTCATAAGATCGCGGAAATATGAAAATAAAAATAAAATATCGGAAATATCTGATTACATTTTGCCACTCTATGGTTTTACATCTGTGGATAATGGAGACATTAAATAACCTAGTCGACTATTATAGTTTTTTTTTTTTTTAATTATGCATTTATTCAGTAAACCAACGGCGTCTAATTAGTAATTAAAAATATACATAAAGAATTGCCGAAATGATTAACAAAATAAATTATGATGCATACGAAGAGAGTATACAAATTACATGAATTTGAAACAACTTGTCTTATTAGAAAATATCGTGTACGTGAAATTTGTTTTTAATCCGTGACTCATTTTTTATGGTAGAAGTCGATTACAGTTTTATAATTTTGTTTCAGACTGAGATTATTAAACTGAGTTGAGTTTGGTTTGTGAGAAATTTCTATTTTGCCTTATGTACATTTTATTATAAAACATTGTTTTTATGTTTCAATATTATCTAAGTACCGGCATCTGTTTTTAGCTTTTGATATACTGATTACATCTTCACTACAGAGTCGATTTTAATCAATATCATGATGCTTACCAGTCGATTAATGTTATATGTTTTGGTAAAACCGACTTTGCATCGTTGTAGCATATTATTCTATTTGAAATTGTCTCCGCTTCGATATTATTATACTATGTATTTGGATTTTTTGTTGCTATGGTTTTGAAAATAAATAATAGTTTATAGTATTTAAGAGAGTATGGAACTTATTCATACATTTCAATCACCCAGTCCTTAACATCAACCTTAGGATTATTGCCAATATCTTGGGTCTCTCGTTAAGGCCTTTTTTCAAAGCTCGGGCAATATTTTATAATTGGTACGCCTTCCATTTTGTGGTAAGCTATAGTTAATGTTGATGTTACAGACGAATTTCTGGTTTGAAGTGGATACCACTTTGCAGTACATTCGCTTGTTATTTCGCTCTCCCTCAGCATCAATGACATTATTGTCAACATAAAGATTCACACTTTCTAGTAAATATACAGAAAGGTTCGCGTTGCTATGTTGAACGGTCTGGATAATAAAAGTCTTGCATAATTTTTTCAGCTTTTAATAAAATTAACACTGTTACAAAGTCGCATAAACAACTATGGAATCGAGAAATTAATTCCTGATTTCAAAGCAGTTTAAAAATAACACTCAAGAATACTTATGGTTTCATAAAAATCAAGTATTGAATCATTAAAAGAACTGGCACAAGGCATGATACATATCTCGTAGAGCTATTGACCGGTGGAGCAGGAAAGTTCTCGAGTAGAGACCACATACTTACAAACGTAGTGTGGGAGTTCCATCTAAATTATAGACAGACGTTGAGACGATCACAGATCGTAAGATGTCGGATGGATGCAAGCAGTATCAACTAGACTTTCGGGAAAACATTACCAAAAGCCTGTGTCCAGCGTTGGACATCCTACGATTGATATGGTCAAATCAACAATTATCTTTATTGTTTTCAATAGCAGTGCCATCATTAATCAATGCTGAGCTTGAATGCGAATATACAGATTATGAAATGACTGTTGGAGTAAGACTTAAAGCTAGCAGCCCGAGAATCATAGTGCGACAAGATTTGATCTTTAATTTAGGTCTTAGCAGATATTTTCGGCGTTACAGACATTCGTATTTATTTTGTATTTATTATTTAAGCTATATGTTATTCTATTTATTGTATTTTTATTGTTTATTGATAATTTTTATAAGATGTAACACGACCGGGGCCCTTCGCGAAAACCAGCGCTGCAGACTACTTCTGTGGCTTTAAGCTGATGGAGCGCCCATTTTCGCCATGTTTGTGTGTTTTTGTATTTTCTTTTGTTTCTGTATACTATTTGTGTTACTGTTTTTTAATTCTTAGTTTTTTGTATGTTATGGCGAAATAAATACATTTCATTTCATTGTTGTGAGTGCACGTAATGTAGACCAGGAAGGTTTTGTACAATAAAACAATTATATTACTCTTACGGCTTATTTATTTATATCCCTATTCCATTTCAAGTGCCTAATATTTATTTATAGGAATAATTATTAATTTACGATTTAATTTCACAATCATAACACTTTATAAAAAAAAAAACTTAAATAATGCAACTTCAAGGTAGACATAGGCTATATACAATCCCGTTTTGGTGGGAATTATAAAATCTATGCAGGTGAAGCCACAGGCGCAGCTTTTATATACATGTATATACGTACAAATCATACTAAATTTAGAAAAAAATGGTCCTTTGTTACGTAAAAAATAAACAAAATATTCAAACAAAAATACTGTTCAAAACCTCACTAAAGATAAACTCAATTTTACAATAAAATCACATAAATTAATAAAACTTAGAAACTAGTTACAGTAATAAAATTTAATGATGTAAGGATGACAATTTAATATTACCGTATTATTTAATTGTATAAAGACAAAATATGTAAAATTAATAAAGTCTCTACCACCAGTTCGGGAACTGCCCTCCTGAGAAGAACTGGCAAGAAACTCAGTGGATTTTATTATTTTTATAAAAAAAAACACTCAGTATCACCCGTGCGAGTTCACACAGTGAGAGCAACACTAACACTTATCGTGGTGAGGAAAGCGAGTGAAACATCTTAGATAATGTGGGTGAACTGGATGACAGCGATGGTGTAGGTGGTACAGAGAGCGACGAAGGTCAACACCATCGAGGAGTCTACGGTCAGGGCTCGCAGGATGGAGATCTTGAACGGGCGACGGTTCAAGTATGTCAAGTAGAACATTATCTCGCGTCTCTGTGATTCGTCTGCAAAAATAACGCTTGCGTGATTATACGGGGTACCACAAGGCGGTTATTTAGATTAAATAAAACTCATATTTGTAGTTTACTCCCATATTTATATAATAAATTTTCTTTTTGATTGAAATTAATTGGTCTGTTTTTTTTTCCAACAGGACAATATGTTGATGGCTTTTCACATCAATTGTACGGACACTTTTATTCGGGAAGATATCCCTTTTGCACATGTTGTGCACATCTGAATGGTCCGCTAAATCAAACCAGCTTAGCGGGGCTGGTTTCCCCCGAGGCGACTGACAATGACATTGACTGATAGACCTTTACAATTCAACCGGGCGAGAGGGCGGACACTAAGATCCTCAGCCGGCGTTCATTGCTCTGTGTCTCCACATGAAACATTTGAAAGCACTTACTCTCACACAATATAATCTGATTCAATATGAGCTTCTTCATAGCGTCAACTTCACTTAGAATGCACTCAGCCAGCACACAGGGTGCGCATGAGAATATAACCCAAATAATCACAGTAAATAATTTCATATAGGTAATCTGTAAAATAGTGAAATTATAATTATTTTCAATTTGATTCAGGAAAATAATTGTAACGCACATGACGATAAGTGCAAATATTTGATTCCTGTGTGCACATAGTTTTGAAGATCTAAACCTAGTCTAGTCTTGGACCTTTGGTCATATATTGTTGTATTTCATGATTATCCTCTCTACTTTGCCCTCTAATTGATAAATAAAGAAGTTCACAAGTTCACGATTACTGTCAAAGACAAATACTCATTTGTAGAAATGCTCTACATAAAGTTGTTTTAAGATACTAATTCATCTAATTCTTCAGTACTTATAAAAATCTTGAATAACGACTGCTAACCAAGCTATATCGAAGGTATAAATGGCGTGCGAGCCTGATGCATCGCATTAGGTAATACATGGTGAAGTGGTAGGGCAATTTCCCGAATTGGGTCGTGACTACAGTACACGAGTGTAAATACCGTCATAGTGACTCGCTTCGGCCTGCCACGTTTCAGGTTCAGCTTGTGTATATCCAGATGTTCATATACATAGAGACCTTCCGTTGTGATTGGTATATGTGGGCCGACTCAGCGATGACTTTCCAAGGGAGTTTCGTCACTTAGCGGTCGTTGCTGTACTTGGACAGCACTGTATTTTCCATCGAGTGTAATGTAGATACATGGACGAGACAGTTTAAAAAATAAACATTGCAGTGTAATGCTGTACAGAGCGCGCGGCTACAAGTGATACAACACATTTACGTAAGCTTATTTCGTTCTATCATGTCTTTTCTTTTTAATGCAATTACGATGCAGAAATAATAAAGTATAATAAAGTTATTTATTAGACAAACAATTACAAGCAGCATATTAAAATCAGCTGACACCCAAACTAGGATAACCTGTATCCTGGATGTCAGCATATTTCACACAATTTGTTACAGTTTATTGCCGCTGCGTAGCTCCAATCTTATAAAACAATACAACAATAATATTACATACTAAACAATAGACTATACAAAAATAAAAAGTGAATAACAATTACAAAAGAATGCTAATGCTAAAGCCCAAACCCATCCATTCCTGCAACAGTTCCTCAGTATCATTATATTTTAGATTCGACATCCAGTCTCTCAGCTTCATCTTACATTCGAATTTAGATAAGTTAAAGATATTTCATACATGATTAACCTTATTGTAAATCCTTGAACCAAGAACCCAAAATTGTTTCTCAGCAAAATGAGACTTGTGAATCGGCATATGGCAAACATATCTCATTCTGCGAGGTTTTCTTTTGCTATCTGTCCCTACAAGGACCACTTTATGTTTGCGGAGGACAAGTTTCGAGACAAAGAGCTGTCTTACTGTCAAAACTTGACATCTAGAATATAACAGCTCAGTAGGAAACCTTCTGGATTCTTTACACATGACTTTTAAGACAGCTCTTTGAGCCCTCTCTAGTTTCAATAAAGTGGTCTTAGAGGCTCCACCCCAAACAGCAATGCAGTAAGATATCAAGGATTCACACAGAGAGAAATAAACAGTCGTAAGAGTATAAATGTCAGCAGAATCTCTCAATTTCTTAAAGACATAGAAATGGCGCAATATAATAAAAATCAGAAGACCATGACGCGTCAATTCGTTAAAGATAATAGAAATTTCAAATTCTTCTCTTTAGGGACATAATGTTCGCTTCACTTTTGGCGCGTGGAGGTGGGTGTCTTATATTTCTTAATTCTATGGCTAGCCAGATAGAAAGTATTAAATAAAATTAAATTGTGAATTACCTTCTTTCCATACAACAATATAAAGTGATAAATGTTTACACATACAAAGACTAGGCTCTCCACGAACACCAAAAGTATCTGTGAAAGAAACCATATTTTAGATTGAGGATAACATTGCTTAGTTCTAAACATTATTCGCTATCTTAATAGTCCAGGTATATTTGATCCCATATGGCAATGAAGAAAAGCCATGGGGCTCTCTTTTCGGCAGGAAAATTGCTGTTGGCCGCGAAAGACTTACAACTTCACCAGACGAGAGAAGTAAACACTTAAGCTGCTCACCCAGCGGGTTTGTGAGTTGAATGGCAAAGCAAGGGCATTCTTGTAAGGAAGAATCTTGACTTGAGTGGCCAACCGAGGAACTAACCTAAGGTGAACTACTAGCGCTTCGGAAGAGACTGCCTTGAGAATAATCTCCGAAAGACACTCTAGGCAATGTCTGAATGGAAATCCATGACGTCTTCTAGGCGCTAGTCGATGTACCATATCACGAAGGACAGATCGTAATTTGTCGGTCGAGGGCAACGGTTCGATAAAACATCAGTAGAGTTATTGATTTTTTTTATATGAGATTACAATATACATTTTAGGCGGCAGGGCAAATACTCGAAGTGGGTCACAAGTACACAAGTGCAAAGACCGTCACAGTGACTCGCTTCGGCCTGTCGCGCATCGGAATTAGCTTGTGGACGTCAACTTCAGTCGTGGTATAAGTGAGTTGGCGTGGTCGACGGCGACTGTCAATGAGTTATCTTCTTGATAATGGATGCCGTTCTTGGAAAACAATTTACTATACCTTAGGTGTGATGTAGTTTCTTTGTCTTGCTAATATAAATACATATTATGACCGGTGGTCGTGGGTGTGGTTATAGTAAGATACGAATTTGGTGTTTTACAGTTTATTTGCACTTTAAGGCACACCGAACTGCGACGTACACGCACGTACTCCCGCCTTGGGTCTCGGTAGTCGACTAACTTGCTAGAGCCGTGCGCGCGCGCATCCTCTTACCCCGCACGTCTCGTAACACCCTAACGACCCTTAGGGCGACAAGAGCGTATCGGGTTACGCCTACATGCTATAATATATATACTTGTATATCTTCTATTATATAAAAATAAGTCCGGTTTTCCTTCCTGACGTTATAACTCCAGAACGCACGAACCGATTTCCACGGTTTTGTTTTCGTTGGAAAGGTCTCGGGCTCCGTGAAGTTTATAGCAAACAAAATTCAGGAAAAATTTCAACAGAAAAGCAGGAAAACGGGGAAAATTATTTTTCACATACAGCACCATCTCTGATACGTAGCATGTACTACAAACCAATATGGTTTTGCATGGTGGTGGAGCAGATCGCACCAGTATTTTAAGAAGATGGCGCCGATGCGTTAAACATTGTTTGACAGCTACTCATTGTACTCTGCTCAGTTAATTTCATGTGACATTTATTATGCGCACGTTCTTTCAAACGCTAACTAAAAACCAACACGAAGTCATCTGCTGGCGAAACGAAGTTCGCCGGGTTTGCTAGTCATTTATAGAATTATTATTTACTAAATGACCCGACGAAATTAGCACCGCCATGAAAGTTATGTTAACCTGCTCCTTAGTTTCCATATTCTCCCTCCCATCTCTATACATCCCATGCCCCACTTCCCTTCTTAGCCCCTACCGCTCTATTCATATTCTATCCTCTTTTCAAAATATTATTAAATATCCAGTAACTAATTTATTTATAGCATATCGTCTTTTTCAATGAATCTATTTTTGCGTGTGCATGTACTTATTTTGCGATAACTCCTGAGGTATTCGTTTAAATTATGTGTGGAAGAGATACCTATAATCTTGATAAATTACTTAAGGTAACTTTTTTTTTAATCAGGAGAAAAATCCCTTTTGGATCGACAGGGCCGGTGAGAGTCGCCCCGGGGTGTGTCGCACTCTCACGGACTAAAGACTCCTGGGTACTCTTTCATCAGCATGGACAACTGTCGTAGGGGCGAGCTTGCAACCTACCACGACCGGCGCCCGGTGGACCTTGTTAAGCCTCCTCAGAACATGGGACGAGCTGGAGAAATCCCGTCCCTGTCATCCTCAGAAATGGGCGGTGTGCGGGAGTACGTCGCCGCCGTTTACGGGCAGTGGACTCCCTCAAGTACCATTGCCCGCATCAATGTCATAGCGGGGGGCAGCGCAGTTGGTAGCACGCGAACGCTCCCCACCGGCGATCTGTGCGCCGGCGCCGAATGGCCAGGGTAGAGGTGGACTCCTTGGTAATTTCGGCCGCCTCCTTCCCCTGTACCACCTGCTCAGCGAAGGTGGGCACAGCCTTTCAATTTGTCTGAGTGCTGACTATATTACTGCTATTGTACGGGCTCTTTTTTTTTAAGTTAGAATGGATTTATTAGCTATCCTTATAAGATATGCCATCCTGACATTACTGTAGACCTATAAAAGGGGAATATTCTACTATACATTGTTTTGTATAATATATCCCAAAGAGATTAGGCAGAGTTTTCAATGAAAGCTCCCAGACTGCTTAATTTTTTTTATCTTTATTAACAATTATCGCCACATTTTAACCAATTTACATAAAACTTTAACAGGTCATATAGTAAAATATTTTAATCAATTACTCTATCTAGTGGTAAAACCGCATGAAAATCTTTTTAATGGTTTTCGAGTTTATCGCGATCAGACAGACAGATGCCGCGTTGACTTTGTTTTACAATATGTAGTGAAGTGTTGCTGTTGAGGACATGTTATTCTTTTGTAAACTGGTGCATATTTTAAAACTCACCGAAATTTTCATAAGTACATTGATGCACTGCAAAGTTTTGAGTAGTTTTTTGTAAGTTATTAAGCATTGTTGAATAGCATTGCTTCTGGAATCGAACTCTTGTGCCCTCAGATCCACCTCTAAAGATTTCCTTAGTTGTCTCATTCGCTGCCATAGTAGGTCCACAATCATTACATTAGAAATATTCATGAAGTGCACAGTTAATAAAAAGCAACTGACAGATAGAAAGAACATCAGTTTTAATAAAAAAAAATGCGGAGTGATAAGAAAGTATATCAATAACTCTATAACTTTGATTAAAAATAGGACGAGAATGAAATAATTCGTTACTATCAATTCATTTCTAATACGAATACCCAGTGATCGCAATTGTGTGTAATACTCCATGAAGGCATTATCGTAATGCAACGAAAGGAAGAAATTTCCAATATACTTAATGATAAAAGGGATGAAACCAAATATATACAGATCATGATGCGTTATGCGGTAGAAATGATGCCCCATGTAAATGACAATGCAGGACATGAAGACACAATAAAGCCGCGCGTAAAGGGATATGGTTTTGTTGGTCGACACTCCGTAGTACGTCCCGAGTGCAAGTCTCAGCTTCATTATTTGCTCCACCGTTAATGCCAACATCGTTTTCTTTTGCACCTATAAAATAATATTAATAAGAAGTTTTAATTATAGTAAAATGTTCTGTACCAAAGTTTAACTTGTATGCCGTTGTCGTACAGAATCAGTCTTTAGATTCGTTGCACACATTCTTCAAATATCTAATGTAAAGTTTTCTATATAAGAAAAACGTTTTATAAGTGTTCTTGCCAAATTTTGAAAAGCCTCGAGTGTTATGTAAATTCGTTAATATTGAAAGACTTTAAATTAAAAGGCAGTTAAAAAGACGTGATGAAATAAAATCCCAAAAAATAATTAATTTATTAATCGCCAATCCAATGAAACCCCAAGATGTTTTTTTTTTTAATTTACCAACAAATCTAAGACACCATATGCATATGAATATTTTGCAGAGCTTTAGAATATACGATACGCCGTTATTAAATCGTTTACATACATAACTACAGCTACATCGACACGATTGTAACTCATTCCACTGGAAATGGTGATTTTAAACATACTGAGGTTTAAAACCATTTTCGTTTCTTTTTGTAATTTGCTCTTACCTTTTAAATAGATTAGATATTTACGATTTTATGTTATTTTTGTATTAATACAGTCACATTTTCAAACATTAAACAGAAGTCTGTTTATAATCAAGTAACTATACCCAAATATAATATTTCGCTATTTAATTTAAAAACATTGTAAGGCAAAACATTGCAGATTGAAGAGATGAGGCTTACGATAAGCTCGTGACAAAAAGTTGTAATCGAAATGACAAAGTGTTTATTGTATTTGTATCAAAAATTAAAAAAAACTTGTACTGTACAATCTTTTTTATCAAACTAACAAACTTGTGAGTTAAGATTGCGTAGAAAGTTAAATTTTACGATTATTAGCTTAAAAAAAGTCAGGATACAACGTTTTTGGATCCCTAACGTCGATTGTAATTAGCTACGATGACTTTATTGTCTCGTGAAATTGTTTTATTAGTCCTAGAAATACAAAACCTAGAATAAATGATAGCTCTTTTTGCATTTAAAACTATTATGATATAGATTTATATCATTGGAAAACAAGGCACAATGTTGTTGATTAATTTATCGATATTAGCATCGTGAAATATGTTCTGTATTTAAGTAAATTGAATTCAGTACCTGGATACTTAAAAGATCATTTGTCTCCAAATCTGTATCAGATGTGTGTTCTCAAACTTTAAGTCATTGTAAATTCAGATTGTTTTAAATAGTAATACTAGTTGTACAAGTTTATATTACTCGTTTCTAAAAATCGGTAGCGTCTGCTCTTGACAAAACCCAGGGCGCTATTGATCGCCAACATGAAGCCTGCGCTTCGCGGTGAATATGGTCAGGGACAAGTGGATTACAAAAATAGGTGTCTGTTTGTCTCTTACTTTTACTACGTATTATGAAATACATTCCCTTCCCTGAACACTTGAAGATGCTAAACGAGCAGTAGTCCGTAGGTGGACTTTGCCAGACTGCCTTGAACGGAAGGAATTTTTTGCGAGTATACCACAAATAAAATACCTTATCAGCCTGTTAGAGGTAGAAATGTAGGTAGAGCTAAGAATAGAATATAATGAAAGAGACTTTCGGTCATCATCGGATGGCTATAGATTGATGTCAGGAGAAAAGAAAGAAGATGTCACAAAGAATTTTCTTGACTATGCTTATCTCTTAATGTATTATAATAATCGTCCCAACAATAAAATATCTTAATTATCGCTACGCAAATAGAACCTCAACATGTGATACATTTTGAAATTATACCATTTTTTATCTCGGGTTTGTTACGTAAAGAATATTTTTAAGGAAATTTATTAACAACATAAAAACATAGGAAGTAATTCTCTGATGTCCCAGTGACTTGTCGACAACTGGCGGACCCAATCTTGCAATTGCTTGGAGTGGAAAGAGTGAAAACATTAGGTAGATGAAGGTTGAGGAAGACGTAGTAAGTTTCTACGACTTTGTCAGCGATCGTGAATTTGATTTAATGCGTCGATTTATCAATTCGATTCCCATAGGCAATTAATACTATATTTGTATGATCTACAGGTAGCAGTTCCGGGTCTAGGCGCTTGAGGAGATAAAGTTCATATTTGTAAAGGCACCCAAGAAGCAGGAGTAACTCTCCCGGTGGGGCAATTTTTTATAGAAAAGTCTCTTTTCAGCTCTATACACGACTTTTTTATAATTTCTATCTTTGTTGCGGAAAACATTATCGATAATAATGAAAACACTTGTAAGTTAACAAACCATAAAACAAGATGTATCTGTATGTACTACCACGAAAGTAACCCTTTTCTAATGTCATATGTTTTTCGAAAAATATAACGCATTTAAATATAAACCATAGTCACCTTTGCTGCAACGTATAAATACGAACGGCTTTCTTTATTACTTGAGTCAATGCCAGAGTATCGATTTTACTTGCTACTGCTATTGAAGACAAGTTCATGTGTGTCCTATACTAGCTTAATAAAATTATTGAAATGCAACCGCACTTGTATAATCCAATAATGGCGGAAACCTCTTCTTTTATATTATCCGGTGAAAATCATCATGGACAATCAGGACCATCATTAGGACGACAGCCTCCCTGTGTCGGACTGCTACCGATTAAGACTGCCAGGGTGTTCCTCGTTCCGTCTGCTGCGGCCGAGATAATGTCCACGTAAACTCCCTCGGTAGCTCAGCTACGTCTGACTTTCTACAGGCTTCGTCTCTGCTACATATGCAAAGGTAAAGGTAAAACTCCCTCCTCGTTTTTAGATTGTTTAGAAGCGGTGTGACACATCACTCACCACACATGCCTGGATATGTTGAACGATGTCTTTCCTTCATCTTAAGTGTGTCCTCGCAAAAGAAGAGGACCGTCTTCCTGGTTATGTCACTGCCGATAGTGATTCGTTATTAGGACCGCCAACTCAAAACTACCACTTCTTAGTCTTTAGCTATTACCGTGCAACCCACGCTTTGTAACTAAATATTAATAAACACTTTATACTAGATACCTTCTATTAATTATAAATTATAGCATGTAGACGCCGCCCGATACGCGTTTGTGGTAAACGCCCTAAAGGACGTTACGGTGTTATGGGACGCGCGGGGTAAGGGATGCCCGCGCGCACGGGATGCTTGCTAATTCAGTCGACTACCGAGACCCAAGGCTAGAGTACGTGCGCGTACGTCGCAGTTCGGTGTGCCTTAAAGTGCAAATAAACAGTAAAACGCCAAAATCCGTGTCATTCTACAGCCACACCCACGACCACCGGTCATAAAATCTAATATAATAATTCAATTAAACATTTAAAACTCCGTCCACTCCATTACCTATGTGACTATTAGTAACCTATTCATTGAGGACATACCAATGAGCTTATTCACGGTATTTCTACTGTAAGTTAGTGAAGAATTTAATAATATATTTTTTCCTGATGATGCTGTAACATCAGGTTCGGGATTTAGTAATATCATTGAAATCACAATTAATTAACTTTGAAGCGATTAGCTTCGAAATTTAGTATCTTACTAGTAGAAATGATTTCCATTCCTGTGATTCGTTTGTATTTTTATTACATTCATATTATTGCTCTTTACTGCTATTTGTTGTTTAATCTGATGGAAACAATATCAAAAGGGTAAGATTTCTTTCTTACAAATTATATTTAAAAAATGAATGGAATTATAAATATTATACTTTACAATTCCTTAGGGTCGATATATTTTAGGGTCGACGATACTTTAATGGTATTGAATACTAAATAAAACACTATCAGCACAACAAAACATGCTTTATTAACCATTACAATATTAAAATAATAATACTATTAAAATGCGTTGAATGAACACACAACACTCAAAGTCCCAATGTGGATGGTGCTCTTATTTTTAGGTATTCTTATAGCTAAAAGCTTAAGTAACACATTTTAATTATCTCATTATCTACTACAATACTTGTGATTATTAAAAAAAGTGTACTAATTTGCTGTTGACTGTAATACTCGTAGAGTTTTCTTCCCTTCTATTAACAGTCAAAAAGCCATGAGATTTATGTTTAAGATGTTACAGTAGTAAATCCGCTGCGTTTAAAATGATGTAACACCATTGAATGAAGGATAATTAAGAACTGTTATTATTGCTGTGCATTGTTTATCTATACTTATATGTTAATTGTTTTTAAAATAATAAAAGTAATACATTACAATTTCATATTTTTTACATTTTATGGTAGCCAAGATGTGCAATTTTACCATATACAGAATATAAGTTTTTAGGAATTAGCTGTTGATATAATACTCCTTATCAATCTGCAGTAATGGGTTGTTTCATAATACACTAATAAATAACACGCTTAAAGATTCGCCAACATTGAAATAGGCTTGTACGTGAACTGTACTGAAAGGTACTGTACTGAAAGGTACTGTACTGAAAGGTACTGTACTGAAAGGTACTGTACTGAAAGGTACTGTACTGAAAGGTACTGTACTGAAAGGTACTGTACTGAAAGGTACTGTACTGAAAGGTACTGTACTGAAAGGTACTGTACTGAAAGGTACTGTACTGAAAGGTACTGTACTGAAAGGTACTGTACTGAAAGGTGACGAACAATCGTCATCCCAGCTATAGTCTAAAGTGCGTAGGAACATAAATAATAATTGTTATAAAAACGTCTTAAACTATTACAGTTATATCTAGCATAGAAGAAGAGAGAAGAGCTCGTCTATAAAGGTTATTAATTTGAGTCTAATATGTGTGTGAATTGTATTAAAGCTATCGTGTAGGTGGTCACGAGACCACCGAGGTTCAGAATCATAGATGCATCGATGGTGTAGACCCGCAGGACGCTGGTCTTGATTGGTCGCAACTCGATATAAGTCAGTAAATCCTCTATCTTGTCACGTTGAGCGGCATCTAGACAAAATAGACTTATTACTGTCATTAACTCCCCCGTCCACTGGTAAACAAAGACCTTCCTTAACCAGAATCATTTGGCTCGATCTTCGATTATTTTAATTCACCTTTGCTGGCCGACATTCCGCAGAAATCACAGTACTTTGGTCAGGGATGCCTCACACGACGTATGACAGTTTGGAGAGTCGCATTGTAAGCACACAAAAATATTCTAGAAAATTGATATATCGACGCAGTATCGGTTCAGTAAATAGTATCTGCCGTGAAGAGCCAAGAAAAGATTGTCTCTTCTCTAATCGAACAAATAGAAAACACTGAATAGCATACAGTTTTTATGAAAATATCAACGGTATATAAAATTTACAATAATATTTTGCAAGGTTTAATTCTTCATAGTTCAATGCATTACTAAAGTTGGATCTTGTTGTTGTTATTAGAAATCTTAATTCAAAATGGCAATTAAATGCCGCCGGTGAGTTAGCTGCCATTTTGGATTTTTTTTTTTTGTCAATATCTCCACTATTTTTGCTATACGCTGTAGAAAAATTTGTATAGAGAAAAAATGTCGCAAATTCAGTTTAATTTTACTTGTCTCTTAGGCGTACTATTTCGTAAAACTATTAAAAACGAGATAAAAGATTATCATATGTATTATACATTGATTGATTGTGATAGATTGTAGACATTTAAATGTGATTTAATTTGATTGGCGTACCTTTGCATCGCAACAATTGCTTTGATATGATATTTCTGATGAGGGTAACTTCTCTAGCCCCACACTCTGCTAATACCAGTGGACTGAATTGGATCCCGGTACCGAGTATTATTGGTAACATATAACTTATTGTCATTATCCCCTGTGCCATAATAATTATATTAATATGATTGATAATAATATCCTTCATTATTGTCAAGTGAATAATTCAAAGCGAATTCAATTTTGAATGGGAATTGACATTTTTGTGATTCATTAAATAAACCTATGACCGGTGGTCGTGGGTATAGTGGTAGAAAGATACGGATTTTGGCGTTTTATTGTTTATTTGCACTTTAAGGCACACCGAACTGCGACGCACACGCACGTACTCTAGCCTTGGGTCTCTATAGTCGACTGATTTTGCTAAAGCATCCCTTGCGCGCGCGCATCCCTTACCCCGAACCTCTCGTAACACTCTAACGACTCTTAGGGCGTTTTATACAATTACGTATCGGGCGCCGTTTACATGCTATAAACTTAGAAAAACTAGCCGAACACGATGCGGCCTATATTATCGATCTCAATGTATTGTAGTTATTTTTGATTTTACAATCCAAATACCACATATCTATAATATAAAAATGAATCGTTAAATGTGTATAAGCGCGAAACTCGAGAACGGCTGAACCGATTTGGCTGATTTCTTTTTTGTTGTGTTTGTTGAAGTCTGGGTAAGGTTATTACGGAGAGAAAAATTAAAAAAAATTGTCTGAAAAAGTCTAAAAACACCACTTTTCTATATTCTCATACAAAAGATTTGTTATAAGTCAATTTGAACTTTAACACCATATCATAAAGTTTAAATGTTAGTGGAGGGGTTCCGGGAAGGCAAAACAATTATTGAGTGACGTATAAATATGCATGTCAATATTTGTCAATTTTTATACATATAGCATTAGCCAGGTTGCTTCAAACAATTTCCAAAACACAGCCAACGGGGAAGCTATTAAAATAAAAAAAAACAATGTGACTTTGTTTTAGAGAAATAGGGCAGAACAAGATCTGCTGGGACAGCTAGCATAAAATCATTTTTTTTTTATATAAAGGTGAGCCGTTAAGGTTAGCCGTGGTGGCTGCCGGCAGACTAGAATAGCACCCCCCTCTTCTTGCCGCGGTGTCGTGAAAGGCGACTAAGGTATCTCTCTAACACCGCAATTCAGCCAGGTGTTCAGAGAAGGAAAACTCAACCAACCCTGCATCCCGCTCCCTCCCGATCGTACTGGTTCTCCATTCCATCGGGCCTGAGGGAGCTCGGACGAGAGAGTGCTTTTCTGGCAGCGCGTCCAGTTATGCACTTAAATATCTCCTGTGCAATTGACTGTTTCCGAAAACTGGACTTTAATTTTCTTAATCAGTATTGAAACAGTCGCCGTGGCCGAATCCGGCTAGAATATCATCGTATAAAATCAACGTAATTTATATATAAGCCAAAAGAGGATTTCAGAATATTGTATATACTGCTACGACGGAATTAATGTGAAACTTGAACCTTAGATTTCTAGACTTATAAGTATTACGCAGCTATGATTTTAAAGTACGGGAGATGCTCTCGAAGTACTCTTTTGAATGGACTAACTGTTAAGCAAATCGTGAATGATGATTGAACGTCAAAGGATTACCGCCTTTTGTAGATAAGAGATCATTCTGATAAACGAGGCGCATGTGACCTGAATTTTAATTAGACAGCTGTTTCTCTGTGAAGTGTGGAGCCACATTAAGATTGCTTTGTTTCATTAAGGGCGTGTTTTGTAATATTTCATCCCTAAAACATAGGGCGATATACAGGCTTAAAATTTGTTTGAAAATCTGTCAATTTTGAAGAAAGTACTATGAAAATTGTTATTTAGTATTTTGGTTGCAAATAAAAATTTAGGCATTTCAATGTTTTTGTAAAATCTGCTCCAAGGTGATATAACAGGTGAATAAGAGATTTCTCCCAGTCATGGCCGGGTTGAGATCTGCTGCAAAAGCAGCTAGTTAATTGTAAACAGACTTCTTGTAAACGGCATTGAGCATGTGCAAGCACTAAGCGTCTCACTATATATCTGTCTTGATTTACTAAAATCTGCTTATGCCCAACCAATTTTAAATGGTATGAACTTCCTTAGCTCACCGAGTCGTAAACAAGTCAACGAGCGATGTAGCCTAATTATGATCGGTTGGTTTTAAAAAGCAAATGGGTAATATTAGTGGATTTTTTATTTACGAGTTTGGTAGAAACGCTATTTTTAAAACTGCCTGTAACTGCAAAATAATTAACACTAAATAGATTACCTGTAATTTCTCGGATGCAATTATGAAATATATGTACCAAATCAACACAGCATTCTGCGTCATTAAGTTCAAAGTCATCTGTTGGATAAAATAAATAATTAATTTCTATTTCCATTCATTAAAGGTACATTTTGAGATATAATTAGTCTGGTCATAAATACTGTTACAAAAAAAAAGAAAATATTACTTTTGAATTTGGAATCTGTCATTTTTATACGATTGTTCATTGTGTTTTCTTATTTTCGCGCCAATATATTGTATAATATTATGTGATATTAAAATATAGTGGGGTGATGATGAGAACCGAATCGCTATAACTGTATTACATAAAGTACGTATACAGTTAAATACAGTTTTTAAAATCCTCCTTACGCTTAGTAAAATATTTATATACCGGGCTATTGATAGGTACAATGAAACTTCCTCTGTTTGAGACAGAAAAAGAACTGACCGTCCACGCATTGTTCGTACGAAAAAGGCAGTTAAAGCAGTAAGGGAAAAAATTCGAAGAAATCCTGTCCGAAAGCAAAAGATTTTATCTCGGGAGATGAAGATATCACCTAGAACCATGTAACGTATTTTAAAAAATAGCTTTGGATTTGCAGCCTATAAGAGATACACTGGTTATTTCTTAACTGAAAATTAAAAAAAGAATAGGGTGGTAAAATCAAAACAACTAGTTAAGAGGAACGCTAATGGAAGTCACAAAAATTTTTTGTTGACGGATGAGATTTTTTTTACAATTTAGCAATTTAACAAACAAAATAACCATATTTATGGACCGTGGCTGAAAGTTCTAAAGAAACTTTCCAATTATTCATCAGAGTACAACGTGGATATTACCTAACTTAAGAGATGGTTTGTTGAGGTGTTAGTTATGAAGGAATGTTCATAACTAACACTGTTATGACAACTGGAGAGCCGTGATCTCCTTCTGTGAGGATGTCATGTCCCAGAAGAAAACCGCAGAGCGAGAGCGGCAGAAAGCCGCTCAAAGGAGACACCAGGGTGCCGCCAACTGCCCTGGCACATCAGTCCCAGCCGATCGGTCGATCCACGACCGGTTTGCTGATGTCTTTGGGGTCGTGGCTGCTCAGGGTGGGGGCGGTTTAGCGACCCTCGAGAAGTTGGCAGGGCATTATGACGTGCTCTGCCTAAATACAACGAGCAGTATCGGGGAGGGTATTATCTTCCCCCGAGTTTGCCGAGTTTTTCTCAGCCGGAGCGGCAGGCTGTGGCGAATTGATTACAGGACCCGCAGTCCCCGCCAATGCGCAGAAGTAGTCACCTTGGGGTTTTTAGTCGGTACAAGTCCGACACACCTCGGTCGCGCAACCCCCCTGTGCGGCTGAGACGGTCCTATGAGGATTATCCCCAAGTAAAAAAAAAAAGCTATGAAGGAATGACTGGGTCATATTTTTGTGAAAAAGGAATCAAAACATCGGCACAAATGTATCAAGATACCATTCTTAAGAAAACAGTTGAGCCCTTTAACAATACCATATTGAGTAACCAAGAATGATCCTATCAGCAAAGCTCGCCGCCGGGTCGTAAAGCTCGATCCGCCCAATGTTGGTTAGAAACGAACATTATGTACTTCATCAGAGCTGAAGACTGGCCGTCATCAAGTCCTGATCTTAATCCACTGGATTATGATTTATGGTCACTTTTAGAGAGTAAGGCTTATTCTAAACGCCTTGATAGTTTGGTGTCCCTAAAACAGTCCATAGGTACTATTAACATTGAAAAATTTTCCCATAAAAAAAATGCGTACTGCTAACATCAGCCTCAACATTTAATGTTTAATGATTTTACATTAATGTATTAAACTAACACACTGTAATAGTAATAAATGTTACGTATAATAAAAAAAGCATTGTTTTTCTTTGTAGCAATATTTAAGCCAAGACTAAGTTTTCTAGATTTCTATTCTGATAAAGTTGGTAATGAGGTGAGGTGAAGGTCGCTCGCCTAGCCCTCGGAAGTATCCGGATTCCCAGGCTCGGCGAAGGCGAGGAGAGGCAGTGCTGGCATCCCGGTGGTTTTAGTCGGGGCAAGTCCGACACACCGGGGGGAGTTGCCCTCACCATTTCCCCTGACGGTCCGTAGGGATTTCCACCGGGTTTACAAAAAAAAAATGTGAGGTCAAGGTGATATTATTGATATGCATAAAAACTAATAGTAATCTACTTATAATATTACAATACATTTTATTACAATGATTTTAAATTGATGGCATGGCCGACAATGGAACATATACGCTATAGTTAAAGACTGTAAAACAAGTTATAAGAAACATGGTCTCATTTTAAATTGAATTGAATAAAACATTTTATTCCTAAATAATACGAAATATTTAATTAAATGAACAAATTAGAATACATAAACGTACTTTAAAAGTACGACGATAGAGACTAGTACAGAATTCATATTACTGACGCACGCTTAGAGTACATATTAATGTATGTTCTAAGAATACACGCAATGTGCGGCAAATGAAAGGTAAACCCAAAATGTATATACTTTTATCTAGAATACGTTTTAATTCCTATTTATAGTCATAAAATTCATATTGTTGTTTAAATTTAAAAAACAATCGTAATTAACCCTTTCGTTACCGCAGTCCATTCCGCCGAAGTGGTGCTATCGAACCGGGCAGCACGCCGCGAACTGTGCACATTGCATGATGGCAAGTTGTTGTTCGAATTTTCTCATTTAAGTGAATATTTAAAAATTTTGCTGGTATATTAAATAAAAATTGAAATTAGGATAATTCTTAGTAATTTATTTTTAAACTTTTACTTTTCTATAAAATAATATAAGGTAACAAAAGGGTTAAGTTAAATAAACAACGTTTGAAAAGAGTCCCTCGTTTGCTAAAGACACTTTTTAAATGGTAACAAATTCTAACTTAAACTTGTCAAAACTATAGTTTATATGGAGCGCGGCTCTGCGAAATTTACTCTGCTTTCCGTAAGAGGTGTTGCGTTCGCATATTAATAATTTTATATCAGCAACTATCATACTTGTCTTATCGGAACGATAGATGGCGTGAAAATGGAATATATTATAACGATATTAATGTTTCCATTTTTGTACTGAACATTTCGTAATTTAGCAGTCTTTAAAAGTAAAAATTATATAAGAATGTTTCTTATACACTTATCGTAGCAGCTGTACCAATTCCTTAGGTGTCTATGTTATATGGCCTTTTATAAGGTGTCAGTTTATGTTTATTTAGGATAAAAAATAACAAGTGAACTTACCATATATTTAATAAATGGCTGCAAAGTGCGAAAACTTTTCAAGAAAAATGTATACTTCATGAGGCACTGTTTAATAGTGCGACATTTCTCATCAAAGTCAGGAACTATTATGTTCTCTTCTAACGATTTTCTTAATAGGATCATTCTGCGCCACAGCAGCTCAAACACCAGCAATGTCAAGACAACTTTCAAGTGGATTACAACAATGATGACAAAATACTTCAGGATAAATACGAAATCAATGAAAATGTTCATATTTCTCTCCCGAATGAACGAATAGATATCGTATACTTTCCCAGTTATGATTAAAACAACTATGTTACTTGTTACAGGGACTTTCTCGTGGAGTCCACATCCGGGGCTTACCGATCCCAACTGATCTAGGTATTTGAAGAAATACGCATCATCAGTGATCAGTGAAAAGACACAGTTAATAATGTAATCTAAGCAGCAAATAGTCATAATAATAGAATTGATTGACATATTTAAGGTAAAAAAGTTTTTACAAATTTCCACGATAAGAAATATGCAGTAAGATTTTGCTAAGAAACGATAGATTTCGTTGCTAGATGCATTGAAATATAAACCAAACAGTTGTCTTATGCACATAATGTGCTTGATGCTTAGCGCGGGGAGTTTCATCTTGTTTAAAAACACGTCTGTTCACAGAAAGAATGAATTGAGTACTGCATACAATTACACGTATTGTTACTAGCGACGTAATTCCGTCACCATAGCAACGGAGTGACAACATTTAGTTATTTCTATTTACATCTAAAGGTCAGATCTATACGAGTATTTTATTACAAAGTCATCTCTTCCAATATTTTAAGTAAACATTGTATACTAAATGTAACTCCGTGTATTGTTACTAGCGACGTAATTCCGTCTCCATAACAACGGAGTGATAACATTTAGTTATTTCTATTTACATCAAAAGGTCAGCTGTATACGAGTATTTTATTACAAAGTCATCTCTTCCAATATTTTAAGTAAACATTGTATACTAAATGTAACTCCGTGTATTGTTACTAGCGACGTAATTCCGTCTCCATAACAACGGAGTGACAACATTTAGTTATTTCTGTTTACATCAAAAGGTACAGCTTACGAGTATTTTATTACAAAGTCATCTCTTCCAATATTTTAAGTAAACATTGTATACTAAATGTAACTCCGTGTATTGTTACTAGCGACGTAATTCCGTCACCATAACAACGGAGTGACAACATTTAGCTATTTCTATTTACATCAAAAGGTCAGCTCTATACGAGTATTTTATTACAAAGTCATCTCTTCCAATATTTTAAGTAAACATTGTATACTAAATGTAACTCCGTGTATTGTTACTAGCGACGTAATTCCGTCACCATAACAACAGAGTGACAACATTTAGCTATTTCTATTTACATCAAAAGGTCAGCTCTATACGAGTATTTTATTACAAAGTCATCTCTTCCAATATTTTAAGTAAACATTGTATACTAAATGTAACTCCGTGTATTGTTACTAGCGACGTAATTCCGTCACCATAACAACGGAGTGACAACATTTAGCTATTTCTATTTACATCAAAAGATCAGCTGTATACGAGTATTTAATTACAAAGTCATCTCTTCCAATATTTTAAGTAAACATTGTATACTAATTGTAACTCCGTGTATTGTTACTAGCGACGTAATTCCGTCTCCACAACAACGGAGTGACAACATTTAGTTATTTCTATTTAGATCAAAAGGTCAGCCGTATACGAGTATTTTATTACAAAGTCATCTCATCCAATATTTTAAGTAAACATTGTATACTAAATGTAACTCCGTGTATTGTTACTAGCGACGTAATTCCGTCTCCATAACAACGGAGTGACAACATTTAGTTATTTCTATTTACATCAAAAGGTCAGCTGTATACGAGTATTTAATTACAAAGTCATCTCTTCCAATATTTTAAGTAAACATTGTATACTAATTGTAACTCCGTGTATTGTTACTAGCGACGTAATTCCGTCTCCATAACAACGGAGTGACAACATTTAGTTATTTCTGTTTACATCAAAAGGTCAGCTGTATACGAGTATTTTATTACAAAGTCATCTCTTCCAATATTTTAAGTAAACATTGTATACTAAATGTAACTCCGTGTATTGTTACTAGCGACGTAATTCCGTTACCATAACAACGGAGTGACAACATTTAGTTATTTCTGTTTACATCAAAAGGTACAGCTTACGAGTATTTTATTACAAAGTCATCTCTTCCAATATTTTAAGTAAACATTGTATACTAATTGTAACTCCGTGTATTGTTACTAGGGACGTAATTCCGTCACCATAATAACGGAGTGACAACATACAGTAATTTCTTTCAATATTTTATTTAAGTATTGCATAATAATATATTCCTTTTCCAAATGGAGCATAATGAAGATAAACATACCTTTAAGCGATACATAACGCGCAATTCTGTGAGGAAGGCACCTCCTAGTCCAAGTCCTATTTCATCATACAATTATTGAAACCACGTTGAAGTCTATTTAGTTGATACAAATATTTATCATATTTAAAGATAATATTAGGATAAGGGACCATTTTACTTGAGCTGTCTAGTATATGACGGCCAGTACTGGAGGGAAATCATGTTATATGTTCTACCTCATCACTCATCATGAAACAATCCCCTCATTCTAAATCTGAAAATGTCGTTTAGCACCTGAATAATGCAATCTGAAAGTAATGAAAATTACGGAAGAATATAATATTTTATTATATTGATTTTTACATCCACGTTTGTTTTTAGTTAATTTATTTCGGAATGAAAGTGGAAATATATTATCCCGCGGGAATCTTAGACGTCGGTTTGAGTTCACATGTTGATATGCTGGTACTAAGACCGAGATTTATAGACGCTATCTTAACGTTTCTTAGCAATGTTGTCAGAAAATTAAATTTATTTTCACCAAAAACTGAATAGACAATAGAAATATATAAATAGTATAATATAATATAAATATAATATAAATACAATATAAATATAATATAAATATAATATAAATATAATATAAATATAATATAATAGTATAGTATACTATTCGCAGAGCCAAGTCCATGTTGATAAAATCGGTGACTTACCAAATCCTTTGACATCATTGAGAAATAAAAATTGTAATGTTTAAATTAAGTGTAAGCAAATGTAAAGTTGTGTCTACAAATCTCAGCCTAAGACTGTGATATAAAACTGGAAATCATAAATTGTCCAATGATCTCTGGGCAAACAGGAATTATTATGAGGAATTATGTTTTAAAAATGTGTTTATTAAACAAATCTCTACAGCACTTTGTTTATTATTAATGTTTTTGTACATTTATATATTATTTGAAAACATTGTTTATACATTTCAATGTTGTATAACTACGCGGTAAATCTATTTCTATTTTAGCTTTCGATGAGTTGATAAGAACTGTGAAGACAACAGAGTAAAGTTCCAATCAATATTTTGAATTCTAGTAACATCGAAAGCATGCGCTTTCAGTTGTCTTCTACTGCTTCTAAAGTAAACTTGTCAACCGCAAAAATGCCATCAATATTTTCAACATTAAAACAACGTCTCAAAGATTCTTCTCTTAATTTTTTTTTAAACTTTCGTCGCCTTTTCGGCTCATACTGCCCTGCAGACTGTTCCCAAGTCAAATATCTACTCCTGAAATCTTACTGTGTTCTTGTTACTGTAACACCTGTGTTAGTTTATTTAAATTGTAATGATGTATATATCTTTCACTTGAGTGTTATTGTGGAATATATTTTAAGTATGCTCCTAAGTTTATTTACTGCTGAGAGATTCTTTATTAATTATTGCAATAATATCAAAATCGGTGACGCGATTTTTGGCATCCATAACTCTTCATTGATTCCTTGCAATGTTGGTATAAGTTCCGTGATAATTGTCTCATTTAGAGTAATATTGACATTTTCGAAGATTTTCATTAACCCTATCATGGGTTTTCAAAACATCTTAGCATTCTCTTTTGCGTTAATGTCTAGAGACGTTAATCACTTGTCCTTGGCAGTTGTCTTTGCGTTGTTACATTCTCGAATGAGAGCCATCCGGGAATCGGTTGAGGTGAATACGGCACCCGTAAACATTATTGGTCGCGACGAGATTTTGGAGAAAGTAAAGCAAGTCAGGAAAATATTGTTCATGTACAACTATTTGCTTGATAACCTGGACAGCGTCAATTTTCAAGTGCAATATCTGGTATCTACATAGTATTTTAAATTTATTTTCCTTTCTTTTGGTTTAAATAATTATGCCAATACATGTTATATTTAATTTTGCAGGAGTCTATTTTTTTAACCTCTAGTCTAATAAGAGTTGTGGCTATCATCAGCATATACTCAAGATATTTGATAACCGCGGTAAGGCTTTTACAATTTACACTTATATTAGGCTGAATTTTTGAACGCACAGTCAAACATTAATTTCATAATATATTAATATAGATAACTATAATTGGCTTTCGTTCAGTTTCAGAAATGTTCCTTAAATTTTAAAACGCTGTAAAATACTATTAAATCATTGTGTAATTCCTGAATCATTAGTGCTTAAACGTGTTTTGATATTTAAGGACCGTTTCTAAAATTGAGTGTTTTACCGTTGTTTTTTTTTAAATGTGAAACGAATGAAAATACATGATAATTCCAAATGTCGGTAAGGGGTTCCAGTCACGTATCTACAACCACAACATACGAGGTGTCATCTATACTCTGCCGACCTATATTATACTATAGACTATAGAGCTATTTGTCTTCAAGAAGTACAGCACTCGGAAGCCTGTTCCACAATCTTAAATTATGCGACAAGAAGATTCTGTAGAACTGCACTGTTGTGGTTCTAGTTCAATCCGATTAAAATAGTTAAAACTATTTAAGCTATATGTTGTCCTATTTCTTGTTTCTTATGTTTTTATTGCTTAATAAGATGTAACACGACCGGGGCCCTCCACGAAAATCAGCGCTGCAGACTTCCTCTGTGGCTTTAAGCTGATGGAGGTCCCATTTTCGCCATGTTAATATGTTTTTGTTTTTTCCTTTGTTTCTGTATGTTGTTGTCTTGTAACAGAAATGTTACTGCTTTTGAATTTCTAGTATTTTGTTAGTTTGTGGTGAAATAAATATATTTCATTTCATTTAATTTCATTTCATTTCATTTCATTAAAGCATCCAACCATCTAAATACCACAATTGCGGTTTATCTAGCACACCTATTTTTTTTAACCTGGTGGAGATGCGCATGGGTCATCAGGGTTGACATGAGGGTGGCGACCTCGGTGGGTCCGATTCTATTATAACCACCAGGGTTTTCCTCCTACCCGTCTGCCGGGGCAAAGGTACTGCCACGCCGACGTCATCAGAATCTTGTCTATCACACCTGTGAATCATTTAAGATATGACTGGGTTAACAATATGACATGAGGGATACAAATATCATTTAAAACTCACTCACACACACATACACTCACACACACTCACTATACGATACGGAGAGCGACCCAACATTTAACAAAATTTATTATGTATGTGTAACTACGTTATTGGCATTTTAGATTTTTATTTTATTTCCTATTTTTGTATATAATTTTCTTATAATGTGTTAATAGTAACTACACATAGTTACTATTAAATAAATAAAAATAAAAAAGTATATTATATTGCAAGTTAATGTTAAATCGTATTCCAGGACAATTATCTACTTTCACTAAGAAACATCTTTGAAGTCATCTACGGCTTTGCGTGTATTTGCTATCCAGTTATATTAGTCGAAATGGCGACTGCTGAAATGGAAAAGATTAAGAAGAATATCGTGAGACAGCTTCTTCAGTGTTCAGGTTAATTTCCATTCTTAGTTTTCCATATGTGATAAGTAGATTAGCGCAGGACCTAAAGCAAGTTGTGGGTTATTCGTTATACACTATCGCGCATTATTTATAGGACTCAAAGTCTTTTTAGAGCACCGAAGTAGATACCTTGTTGTTTTGCTTTAATTCACGGAATTATTACGTTTGGATAAGCATAAAGCTATGTTATAATATATTATGGTACAAGTGTACTAAGCTGATCACTGAGATGCCAAGATGGAGTCCGCTCATAAATAGGCCATAAAATTGCCGCGACAAAATTTGCACGTGGCATGGCCTACTAGATGCAGTGTGATAGATGGCGCAACAGCCGCTTACCAAAAATACAGACGCCACATTCACTCCCACATACCCTTAAAATTGATTATATATTGAAATACGGAATAATGCTTAACTTCTATCAAACATACTATTTCTGCACTAGACTTATCTTGAATCAAAAAAACTTTTATGTAATTAATATACGCGAAAGAATTGTAAACCGTTCTGTGGCACATGTAAATTTTAATAATTTTCTATAATATTGAATCAATACTCAGGATGAGGTACAACAATAGGTGGGCAAAATGTAATCAGATTAATAAAAAACTATTACGGTTATATTATACTAGCTGTGTCCGCGACTTCGTCCGCGTAGAATAGTTATTTTGGGCTTTTTAGTTAGTTATTTATTTTGAAATTGTAATATCTTCTAAGATGTTCATTGAAATTAAGTGATGTCAAAGACAATTTTGTTCACAATTGAATACTCTTAATCAACAACACATTTATTTGGATAATGATTAATATTATTACGTTGATACAACTCTTAACAAATAATGCATTAATTTCGACCTAATTTGATTACCATAAAAACGGTTCTAGTGAGTTAATCTTAAAAGATAGACATATACTGTCGCATACTTTTTTTAGATCATTTTAAGAAGAATAATTATTTCATACATATATTTTGGTATCTTGAACCGTTTTCGCAGCGCACGCAATGGAAGCCCTCTAGGATGAATAATTTTCCCCGTTTTTTTCACATTTTCCATTATTTCTTCGCTTCTAATAGTTGCATCGTGATATTATATAGCCTAAAGCCTTCCTCGATTGAATACACCATTTGGTGTATTCAACACAAAAATATTTTTTTAATTCGAAGCAGTAGTTCCTGAGATTAGCGCGTTCAAACAAACAAACAAACAAACTCTTCAGCTTTATAATTAGTATACAAGGTGTCTCAAAAGAAAGTTCACATTTAAATCTTTTTTTAAAAGAAAAATCTTAGCTTTATTGAAAAAAATGTTTATTTTATATCGAAGTACACTGTTTGGGAATTTATTTTTTAAAAATAACATCGTCCAAATGTAAACCGTTGCACTCTCGGCATTCATTTAGTCGGGCACTAAAATTGCCTATGACAGCTCGGCAGGTAGTCTCCGTGATGGCTGCCATTTCATGACGGATATTTTCTTTTAATTGTGCCAGGGAAGTCGGTTTATTAGCGTAAACTTTTGATTTGACATAACTCAACAGGAAAAAATCCATAGGCGTTAAATCGGGACTCCGTGGAGGCCAATTTATGTCACCTCGCCTGGAGATTAATTTGTTCGGAAAAATTTTTCGAACTCGAGGCAGAGATCTGTTGGACGTGTGTGAAGTTGCTCCATCCTGCTGGAACCATGTTCTTTGGTTGTAACCAGGAAAGTTTTGCAGTTGGGGTACGAAAAACTCGTCTAACATCTCCACATAACGCTCTGAATTCACTGTGAGTGTGCGTCCCCTTCCATCTTCAAAAAAGTAAGGGCCGATAATTCCTCGCGCCGACATCGCTGCCCATACGGTGACTTTGGGTGAATGTAGCGGTTTCTGATGTTTTTGTTTTGGGTTGGTTGCACTCCAGTAACGACAATTTTGCTTGTTTACATGCCCATTCAGGTGAAAATGGGCTTCATCGGAAAACAAGATGTTGGTGAACGTTGGAAAGCGCTCAATCATCTGATTTACAAAGGCAAGCCTCTGACCAGCATCTTGAGAATGAAGATCTGTGCACATTTAAAGCAACAGCACGCTTCCGAATCGAGATGTTTGGATCATCTCGAATAGACTGAGTAACACTGTCCACGTTTTCGGCTGTTCTTGATGTTCTTGGCCGCCCAGATTTTGGTTTCTCCAGAGTTGACCCAGTCTCTTCAAACATCTCAACCCATTTTGCAATGAGTCGAGTGCTAGGCGCATCATTTAAGTGACGAATATGTCGAATACTGCAGAATTTTCTACGCGCTACAGTCGCCGAATTACCGTTTTTGTAAAACTCACGTACGCACAACGCACGGTCCGCACCAGAGAAACGCTCCATAGCGACTAAATTCCCAAGAGCCAGACTACCGACTGACATACCCCCCGCGCCCCTCAGAATAGTTGCTTTCGCGTAATAACATAAGCAAATGTGAACTTACTTTTGAGACACCTTTTAGATTTTGCGTTTTTCGTCATTAATATGACTGCATTTTGCTCGTCTACGTTAAAACACTACAGAATCCTCAATTGCATACACATTTATGTCTCCTTAATGTTTTCAAGAGATTTAATTATGATTACAGAGCAATGAGATTAAAATTAGGACTTTATTTTGTAATCGTTAATCATTATACATTATATGTTAATCGTTATACATTTTGCCCATCTCTGGGTATAACTACTACCTAGGCACCACCCAAGGATTATATGTTATATAGATGTCGCGGTGTAGGTATAGTGTTATTCCGAACAACCATGTAACTTCCAATGTGTCCTGAGTGCGGAATTATAGACGATGTTCAGCATGTCCTGATCGAGTGTGTCCAGAACGGTAATGTAAGAAAGGATGTTATGTGTGAATTGAAATTGAATAGATTGGATGTTGGTATGTTCCATCGCATTTTGGCGGTGCCCACTAAAGCAACTGCCGAAATGCTATGGAAACTGTATGAAAGGTGAGGTATGACAGGTTTTATTTCTATATATTAGGCTACGATGGGGTTGATATGATTAAATTAAAAGCCCCTAATAAAAAATAAATAAAAAAAAACCATGTAACTATTAAGAAATAAAACAGTTATGGTTATTTGATAAATTGGACTTTAAGGGAAAACTGTATATAATCAGTTTTCAACTCTGTGTGATAACCTTGCAACGATTTACACGATGCAATAACTTATTACGATGCGTAACCTTGTATTTTGACCGGATTAATATCAATCAGGGCTTACTAAAACATCAACAACTGCTAAATCTAAACGAATCTACGATGTTAGGACGAGTGATTTTATTTTATATATAGATAGTGTTTTTTAATTTATTTTGCTATATTTTCCTACACAAATACACATAAATTTCATTAAAATCTTGATTGCAGATGAGGCACTCCGTTTCGAATTGGAAACCGCTTTGCAGTACATGTGTCGTCATCCAGTCGAGATCACTCTCTGCCGCTGCATCCC
Source organism: Automeris io (assembly GCA_036320925.1). Taxonomy (NCBI): domain Eukaryota; kingdom Metazoa; phylum Arthropoda; class Insecta; order Lepidoptera; family Saturniidae; genus Automeris; species Automeris io. Next base: position 8,275,871 of record JAUDJH010000023.1, on the reverse strand, counting down.
GTTCAATAGTTCCATGCTTCTTGGCTTTCTCATCCTCGTTATTACATACGTGATTGTACTCTTACAATTTAACATTCTAATATTTTAATTAATGAACGTAAAATCCGCGGCCTTGTTTGATTGAAGTGAAACTCATGGCACGATCAGAGGCCTTAGAGAAAGCTACATTCGATTGCCGATAACGTTTGTAGAAAAGAGTAAAATTTATGATTTTAACAAAACATGTCGACATGATATAAGAACTTACCTTATGTATTTACCTGGATGTTCCAGAATCGCCTATTTCGATATTTCACTAATAAACAGCTGTCTAATTAATAATCAGATATGGGCGTCACGTTTCTAGTAGTGAACGGTATAGGTTTTACGGCAACTTCGATGTTCACTCGAAGTTGTCAAATTGTTCAAAAGATAGCCCATTCGAAAGAGCACCTTGAGACAATCTATGCATTTTAACACTGGAAATACTGAATATAGGTATAGCACATACGTATATAGGGTATAAAGAGAGGGGGGAGGTAAGTACAGCTAATAATACAATAATAATAATAAATAATAATAATAATAATTATTAGTAATAATAATAATAGTAATGCTATAAGATAATACATAAAAAGTCATAATATTTAAAGAAATTTATTTCTTATAAATATTTTTTTTTATATAACTAAACTTTTTTTTTTTATGGCTTTATTCCAAGGACAACTAAACTTTAAAAATAGTCAAAATTACTGCTCTGGGCAATCTAGTGTTAATGTCATAGGTGTGTATCTAAAATTTAAGGTTCAAGTATCACCTTAATTCCGTCGTAAAACTATTAGGTTTAATAATTTAACTAGCATACTTAGGCAGCCTTCGTACAAGTTTACGAAGTGTGTGTGTGTATTTATCACCGTTTGGGCTTTGATATATTTAAAAACTTTAAATAATATTTCGTCACCGACAAGTTTCATATATTTATAATCTGCTTATTATCGGCATAAAATGACAGAGTTTCGATTTTCCACACATGCCAAGGGGCGCGTAATGCGACGCGGTATTTTTTTATCTCTATGAATTTGTGATTTATGAAAAAATATGCTTCAAAATATCTATTTATTACATAAGTTCTAGGTTTTTTGTATTCTAAATTGCTAACGATTATAATCCTAGATCGGTAACGAAATTACATCTAGGCGCACAATGATTTATCGTTGAACTAAGATGGACAAATCATTTTATAATTAATTTTAGTGTGTTTCATAAATGTATACCACATTTCGAACAGAATTCGAACACATCGAATTAGAAATGTAAATAATTAAAAGTCACCTTGAAATAATTATTATCTTTTAATTCCACATATCCTTAATCATATTTCCGTAATAAACGTTTAATGCTTGTAAATGATAAAAAGATACCTTTTGGCCCTAATAGGGAAAGTCCTGCATAGGACCTTTACGGCAGCCGTAAAGATGAAGACGCAAGCGTGCTAGACTCCTTCTAGCGAAAAATCCTCGGTTTGTCCTTCTACTTGCCAGCCAGGTTTGAGAATCCATATTCCTACAACGACCTGGCGAGTGAATAGTCTTTGTGAGGCGCCATTTCTAGGAGTAATAGGTATAAAATGCCCAGCTATCTAGCAGCATGTAGGACACATACGTATTGCCCCCGGTTCATCCGTGCAGAAGACTTCCTCGAGAGCATTCTCCAACTGGTTCTTCATAATGTCAAGGAGCAACGCCTAGCTCGTCAGGTGTGGAGACATCCCTCATGCAATGCATGGACGATGTCCAGGCCATAACAACATAACTATTCTTGACTGAAAATTTACTTTTTTTTTTTTACACTGGCTCGACATAGTGACTGCAGAGTACCTGATGGTAAGTACAGTGTAGTTCAAAAACGAAAGCGACTATCAAAGGATGAAAATCCATTGACAGTCTACATCGTCATGTCGGCCCACATATACCACGACTGAAGGTCTCTAGGTATATGAGCTACTGGATATTACAAGCTGATCCCGAAACGCGACAAGCCGAAACTAGTCACTATGACGGGCTTTACACTCATGTACTGTGGTCGCGATCCAGACGTGCACCGACGCCCTATCACCTCGTTGCTGCTCGTTTAGCACCACCCAGGAGTCACGTGTAGGGAAACTAGGGTAAGCCTACGGACGCGAGCAGCTTCGACTCCCAAAAAATACAATAATAATAATATATTTATAATAATACTTTAATCACTATCTTAGCATTCCCTCTTGTTCTCTTCTCTTTTCAATATGTCAAAGACTTAAGAGAGTCCCGCCTGGTTTAGTTGTGAAAACCTTTCCCGGTCAATCGATGTGCGTCGTTTCGAAAAAAAAACTTACGTTAGCGAAATATGCTAAGTATTTATATACTTGGGATATTAATTATATAATAATGTGAGATAAAAAGCACCACTAAAGTATTCAATAGAGTAAGTATAAGATATTATTATGTAAATATTAAAGAAAATATGACGAGCTGTTGAACTGAAGTTTCATGCTTCGGGTACTAAAAGTAGAAATAAAGTAAATTTCATAGTAAAAACAAGTTATTTTATTTTTTATTTTATAAAATCACTCATATCGACACGTGTGCGTATGTAAATATAGCAAATGCGAAATACAGAAAATATTATTAAAGGTAAGAAAGCAGTTTATAGCCATGCAAAACTTTACGATCCAGCAGTCTATAGTATGTATACATGAAGCAATCGATGTACCGTAACATACGGGAAAACGTGCGACAATGCTGACAAATAACTGAGGGCATATCGTACAATCTAAATTTGGATCGCCACTCCACAATCCACAGACACAGGTCGCAGATAGCCAGCCCTGTGTGGATCCAATTTGAGGCGCTTATGAGCATTCTCGAAAAATCGACAGCGCTCGATTCAGCTGCTTCACAGAGCACGCTCTTGTATCTCGCTTCTGTCGCATGCGGTTGGAGCACAGCGAATCATCCAGTGTAGGTCCAATTGTCTAGATATTGATCGACTACACAGTCTTGCATCGCCCAGCACACGCTGAGCCGAGTGCTCTTTGAGACTGGTGACAGAATCTAAATATATATAACTCAAAGGTGACTGACTGGCTCACTAACTTACTGACTGACGCACAACCCAAACCACTGGACGGATCGGGCTGAAATTTGGCATGCAGGTAGATGTTATGACGTAGGCATCCGCTAAGAAAGGATTTTGATGAATTCCATCCCCAAGGTGATTAAATAGGGGATGAAAGTTTGTATAAATCTTCTTAGATTTTCGACTATAATATAATAGCTTGATAGTTTTAGCGCCTAATGATAGATTAGACCCTAATTTTTTACACACGCTAAACAAAAGTAAAGCCACAAAAACTATATCTAATTAATTATAATACTTCTTAACGCGAGCGAAGCCGCGGGCAAAAGCTAGTACAACATATTATTCCATTGTTTTATATAAATGTATGTGTTAAGTCTTGTTCCTTTTGTTTCAATACACATTTTCTTCCTTTATTTCTTGGTAACGTAGCGTTGACTCGCGTAGTTCTGTTGCGACATAAGGCAGTCTTACCCTGACCCTTAAAATTCTAGAAATATGAACTCCAAGTTACGCGGCTTGTGTTTCGACACAAGATAATGTTTAATTTTTGTCTAATATGTGAGTGAACTGGATAACAGCTATGGCGTAGGTGGTCCCGAGACCGGCGAGGGTCGGGACCAGCGAGGCGCCGATGGTGAAGGCGCGCAGGATGCTGGGCTTGAACGGATTCAGCTTGAGGAAGGCCAGGTAGTCCTTGATCTTGTCGCGGTGTGCTTCATCTGGGTAGAGAAGTGATGTCATTACTCTATTACTCTGACACACACAAACACACACACAACACTCACTCACATACTATAGCACGACCTAAATACACTTTTCCTTTTTTTGGTAAACCGGGAGAAATCCTCATGGATCGTCAGGGAGCGGTGAGGGCCGCCCCCCGGTAAGACGACCTAAATATACTTTTTTTTTTGGTAAACCGGGAGAAATCCTCATGGATCGTCAGGGAGCGGTGAGGGCCGCCCCCCGGTAAGACGACCTAAATATACTAACAGAATGTAAATTGCATGTGTATCTTCTTGACTAGCATGCAGATTTTTTAGTATCTTGTATTCATAATTTTAAAGAAATGTGCAGTGAAGTACTCCATATTGGTTTATGAGCACAGATCACACGCATGACAGGCTACATACATACAGACCGCTGAACTCGCTTGGATATGTCGCGTTTCAGAATCGAAAGCCTTTTGGAACTGTATTATGACCAAAATTAGAGATTTTCTGGTATACTTTGCCCGAGATGATAATGACGACTGTTAATGGATATTTGTCCTTTATTGTCCTTATTGTCTTTATATTATTAGATGCACTGAGTCCTTTGACAGAGACAAAAAAATATAGTCCTGACCACAATCCAAACGTAGGCAGATGAAAATCGTCATCTTATCCAGCTGCAATTCGTTGTTGTAAACAAAAGTAACTTGTGAGATGTTTTATTGTTGCATCAGCATATTTATCTCCAGATCTTCATATAAGTAACTTTTTTAACTTGGGTTTACCCTAACTAGACCGTTCAGGCCGCACGCGGGAGTGGCGCAACCAAGATGTATTTGTACCCAAAACAAACTCCTTTTTTTGCTAACCCGGGGGAAATCCCTAACGGACCTTCAGGGGGTAGCGAGGGCCGCCCCCCGGTGTGTCGGACTTGCACCGACTAAAACCCCCAGGGTTTTCTTTCTCTCGCCTGCCGAGTGCCAAGGGCAAGGCTGAGCCATCTTCCTCGTCACCCGCCGAACTCTACTAAGGGACTGTGCCTCCTGTAATGAATTCTATCTAGTCCAAGCATGCTACTCTTTCTGGGTACATTTCCCTGTATGTCGGTGTATTTTGTATATACCTAGAGACCTTCTAACTTTATATATGTCCTGGTGGTTTGTGCTGGTGTCTGTGACAATAGATTCTCGTCCCTCACTAATCGCTGCCGTTCTAGGGTTACATTGCACTTTCCTTTAGGTAATCCGTACCAGTCAATTTGTTGAGTCAGTATAAAAAATATAATAAAATATGAAGGTTTTCGTGTGTTCCACGTTTCAATTTCAGGTGTACATACCTTTGCATAGCAACAGTTGCTTGGAAATGATCTCTGTAATGATCCCAACCTCCTTTGCGATGCATTCCGCCAGTAGCATCGGAACAAGAAGTACTCCGAAACCGAAAGTAATTGAAATCGTATCACGTATAATTTCCTGTAAAAATTATTCAAGAAATTTCACCTGCTTTTTTATGTGAAAGGAAAGCGAACAGACGGTCAGCCTACCTGAGAGCAAATAGTGAGCTTGCAAGCTCATCCTACAACTTTTAAAATGTGTGACAAGAAGTTACTAGAGAATAGCACTGTTGTTGCAATTTATGTTCGATTTATTTAAATCCAAGAAATGTTGAGTATAAACCCTCTCCTTTTTTCACATCATTTAAGTTTATCCTCATCCTAAACCTATGAATATTCACTGCAAGGCGTAAACATCCTCATCAGGTCACAGGGCCTGCACCGCTCATTTCCAAATCTCGCCCATGATCTTTCACATGACAACAGATCTAACCAGGAATTCCTGCGCAGTTGTCTTCCTACAAATTCTTACTAGCAGTCTCAAATCATTCCATTATTATCCTAAATATTTTGAAGCTTTTTCTTTGATTTCGGTCACAGTCATACCCTTTTTTTTTGGGAACCCGTTGGAAACCCATTATGGACCGTCAGGGAGACGGCGAGGGCCGCCCCTCCGGTGTGCGCGACTCTTACAGGGTAAAACCACCGGGATGTTCCTCCTTTCACAAGGTGCGTCGGGCTACAAGACAGAACAGTGCCTTCTGGAGAGGGCAAAACCATACAGCGTAGAAGGAACGGGAGAGAAGAGTAATCACCACCCGTTCTCCACCAAGTGGTGCGAGGGAATATCGAGAACACCATTGGATATCACCTAAGCGGCCGTCCCCTCAGACGATCCGCTCAGCACTCCCTGCAAGGGCTCCGAGATGGATGGAGGCCCCTGCGACTCAATGCGGCACTGTGGCGGTCTGGGCGTTGGCCTTACCTTTTGGCCGAATTGGCCTTCGCGCGGCCGCACAAGCGTCGCCGCCGACGAGATGGCCTGCCGGCTGGGTCACAGTAATACCTTGCATATCGTTTAAATTGTGTTTTATAAATAGTGCAGTAAATATACGCAAACAATGAAATTGTGGTCTGCAATATAAATACTACTTATATTTGACACAATCTCTTATCACTCTATCCATTGCTTTAATTACAGTATTATTAGGAAATAGTATCTTACTTGTGTTTCCATAGTGGCGATGGTAAGGTACAAATATGAGATGAGTACAATGTTCCGCGTTATCAAGTTCCCCAGGATCTGAATATACCATTTTTTTATTAATCATGTGAGTTTTCTTATTGATAATAATTAATTAAAATAAATAACGATTACAATTAAATAAATAATTTGTAAAACATGTAGACCTACGGGAGCGAGGTCCAAGGCCTCAGGTGCCAGTAGTTAGGGGTTCAAAGTGAGGAACTTCTATATATACAATTATCTATAATATAAAAATGAATCGCTAAATGTCTTGATAAGCGCGAAACTCGAGAACGGCTGAACCGATTTGGCTGATTTCTTTTTTGTTGTGTTTGTTGAAGTCTGCGGATGGTTATTACGGAGAGAAAAATAAAAAAAATGTCTGGAAGAGTCTAAAAACACCACTTTTCTATATTCTCATACAAAAGATTTGTTATAAGTCAATTTGAACTTTAACACCATACCATAAAGTTTAAATGTTAGTGGACGGGTTCCGGGAAGGCAAAAGAATTGAGTGACGTATAAATATTAATGTCAATATTTGTCAATTTTTATACATATAGCATTAAGGCCAGGTCCCTTCAAACAATTTTCAAAAAACAGCCGACAGGGTAAGCTATTAACATTAAAAAAAAACAATATGACTTTGTTTTAGAGAAATTGGGCAGAACAAGATCTGCCGGGACAGCTAGTTTTCTATAAAAGTAGAAATATTGTGTACACAAATAAATAAGTAGTTAATTAATTAAAACTCAATATGCTTTACAAAGCGCCAAAACACAAGCAATTTTCATAAAAGCAAACTAAAGGCAGAATTTAAACAAAAGCACGCGACATTGAAATTCTTGCAAAACAAAATCTTGTGAATTAAAATATCTCTGAAGGGTTTTATTCAAGCAAAAATTTACATGGTTTGAATTTAACAGAACAGCGAAATCAAGCATGCTGCTATGATTAAAGAAATAACAACCAATATCTGAAGAATTCATAATATAATATCACCTTACCATTGGTTTCACATAAGCATAAATTGATTTAAATATCTTTAACAATTGTCTGTATTGCAACAGGCACTCTTGAATCTCGTGACATTTTGCATCAAAATCTGGAGCCCTTATGTTCATCTCGAAGGATTTCCTTAACAGTATCATATTGCGCAAGAGCACTTCTAATGTCATTATTGGCATGGTGCTCTTTAAATTGCTAATAACGAGAAAGATAAAGTACGCCAGGATTAGTCCAAAATTATTGAAAATATTAATGTGTATGTTCCGGACCAAATTTGCGGTGTATTCAAATGACGTAATGAAGATTAAAATGACGACGATACTTGATACGGGAACGCGCTCGTCTCGGCCGAGCCGCGAGCTTGCAGATGCCAACTGATGAAGGTAATTGAAGAAATACGCGTTGTTCGTGACTAGTGATAGAACAACATTGGCTGTGTAGTCGCACAGAGTACCGTATAAAATTAAAGAGATAGCGATATTCGCATCACTGAATAAGGGTGAGTTGTACATGGTTACAATCAGAAAGATGCAAAAAAATTTGGCGAAGAACCGGTAGGTTTCGTTGTTAAATGTGTTGTGATAGAAGCCGAATAGTTGTCTTATCCACATGATGTGCTGGATGCTCAGCGTCGGCAGTTCCATCTTGCTCCGCAGCACGTCTGTGCACAGAGAGAATGTACTGAGACTGAATCGAACTCCACGTACTGCTGCAAGCAAATCAATACCTTCACCACGACAACGCGCAGTACAACAATACAACTTCTGTAACAAACTCGTTTTCATAAGGACGGAATGTCAACATTGGATATACATTGTAAGGGCTATTATAGTTTCGTACATAACTAGAATGCTTTGTCACTGATATGTATTTAGTACTTTGTTTATATTAACTACATTCATAATTATTACAATGATCATTTCTCGTCAGTATTGCGGTTGCTAAATCTATTGCTGCAGAAATATGCGAATTACTTCTTCATCTTTACCTGATAATCAATTTGCATCCTCCATTCGATTATCAAATTTTATGAAAATGAAGTTAATTTGAAATAAATCGTCTTTTTACATTGTTGGGATTCTTCTACAATGCTTGACCAACTTTTTTTTACCTGGGGAAAATCCTCATAGGTCCGTCCGGGCCGCGAAGGGGGTAGCAGCCGGGGTGTGACGGACTTTTACCAGCTAAAAACCCCAAGGTGGTTACTTCTGCGAATTAGTGGGGACTGCGGGTCCTGTAATCAATTCGCCGCAGCCCTACTACGCCACGCCTGACAGGCACAATCACGGGGGAACGCCGCGTCACGATACACCGCCGACTTATCGGGAGTCACGCTTGACTAAATTAGATTATGATTGGCATTAGACAATACATTTGCTTGTTTTAAATAATCTGTACAATACTTCAGAATAACGCTAAGTACTAACTTGTTAAGCCTCTCTCCATACATATTGCCGTTTCTATTTGATTTAAATAAATTCACAGCAGTACGATAATTTCTTATTACTATCCATCACGTCAATAGGCTTTAAATTTACCAGAATTATTTTAGTAATTGTAATTTACTCACGACACGAAATAATTATGTACACCCACTTTGCCTAAATTATATTCCTGAATACTGGCTGAACATTTGACTTGACTCTTTTTTAGGACATGTTAATACAAAATCCATTTCTCTTCATAGCGTATAATATTAAAAAGTATCTATTAAGATAGTGTTCTATGGATACCGTATTTGTTTTAAATCAGGGGGATTATTTCATAGTAATATTGACAACGTCTTATGTCTATACCTACTCGGAGTTGAAGACAATTTGTAGACAAACTATGACGCCATTGGTTGCACGGGTATGTGCCGCCCTTGCCGGCTCAACCAGTGGGATTCGTCCACAGGAATACCCTATCAACAAGTTAATAAGACAAAAGACATGAACCGACAAAATATAAAATTTGCTTAGTATATCTACGGTGTGTCTAATGTAATAAATAAAGTTTAATTACCCTCCCTCCTAACCTGTAGAAGACTTTTCACTCATTAGGTCTTTCGAGGAATACGGATACCCAGACTCGGCTTGTAGCGTGTAAAGACATCCTGGTAATTTTGAGTCAGTAATAGTCCAACCATAGATGCGCAAAATGTGATCAGATTAAAAAAATGATTAGATTTTACGTTTTTTACCATTGATATGACTGCATTTTGTTCATTTATGTTTTATACAATACAAAATCCCAGATTGCATACAGATTTATGATTTCTTAATGTTTTAAATGGATTTAGTCATAAGTGCAGAGCAAGAAAATTAAAATTACGACACCATTTTGTAATCGTTAATCATTAATCAGATTACATTTTGCCCATCTCTGAGTCCAACATAACGCGGTTCCTACCTCATGGCGACTGTGACGGCCTATGATGTTCCACTGGATCACCATAAGAAATGGCAATGTTATTTATCTACAGGATTGAAAATTTGAGTGTCTCTAAAGCTCTGTGAAGCAGTGATTACTTTGGGGATACCGGTTATACTATTGAAATCAGTAATTTAATCAGTAATTTAGTGTATTGAATAAGTAATTTAACAAGGGAAATTTCTAAATAATCGTGAATGTAATATATTTACTCTAAATGAATACGAAATTGTTTTTTAGATTCGTCCTAGTGTTGTCACTAATATCCGATATTTTTTATTAAGTGTTTGAATATAATTTTATAATCAGGTTGTTAACCAAATATGAAATAACACTTAAGGGTATGCATGTGTTCGATGAGACAAGTTAGCTACATATGAAATATTATTGCCCAAAGCCATGATTTAGACTGTAACCATCTATTGCTATTTACAGTATTGTTGTTGATAGTTCTAAGTGAAATGGAAACAAAATCAACGCTTTGAGCTATAATACTTGCCCAATTATTTTGTCTTATTGTACATACACATAGTTATGCATCCCCCAGCCCCCTCGCCCCCCTCGCCCAGGCATATTGGACTGTGCCAGGGGCTTATTCAGCAGATACGAAGAGGGCTGAGTAAGGTCCTGTTTACCAAAAGCCAACCTGTAAGTAAGAGCGCGGCGCTGTACGCCAAGGACAGCCTTGAGTTTCTTTCGGCGTTTCTTCTCATGGTAGTCACTTCCGAAACGCTGGTAGATCACCCGTAGGGTTAGTACTTTATTTGGCTGGTGGTCCAAGTCGAGGTTCGTACCCACAGGGGTGTCCTTGCATTGCCACCCAATTCAAAAATTTCGCTGGTTGGGCACCTTCTGTGCTCGCCCCCTAAGCCCGGTTGAACTGAAAGTGCCTTTCCCGGCAATCAGTAGTTAGTCCGTTTCAAAAAAATAAGTACGCGAAGGAATTGTATCGGGAGCAGCCATTAGAATAGGAGCCTCCATATCGGCTCAAGTTAAAGTTAAGTTAGTTTTAAGTTGTACTGCCTAAAAATCGGCAATTATAATCTTTTAATAATAAATTGTGTATTTTTAAAAAAACCAAAGCCTCGCTCTTAAGATTTGACTACATACTTCTGAGTAACGTTTCAGATTATTGTATCACGAATATATTCTTAAAATAAATCTATAATCTAATAAACTTGATATTTATTTATTTTATATATAATTACAGTACAATTATTCCTATTTTGTTCTATCAGCTTTGAGAATGATTTTGAGTTTACTCACAGCTGAGAAAGGCTTCATTAATTTTTGCAACAATGTTAAAATCGGGGACGCGATTTTGGAAAACCGACAAGCTTCAGTAATTCCTAGTTGTATGGTTGTCATTGTGATATTAATTGGCATATCTAGGATAAGCATTGCCATTGCGAAGATTTTAATGAGTTCAGCTATTGAAGTTAACTATATTTTGAGAAAATTATTCGCATTGTTAGCTATAGAAGTCAACCAAAGCTCATTGATTGAAATTTTTGCTTTGAAATATATACGCTGATGAAATTCATTAGAGAATCCATGGAAGCGAATACGATTCCCGTAAATATAATTGGACAAGACGAGGTTGCGAGAAAATATGGCAAGTCAGAAAATGTATGTTCATGTACAATTATTTACTGGAAACCCTGGACGATGTCAATTATTACGCGCAATCTTTGGTGAGCTCCGTAATCCTAATGGATCTTTCTTATATTTCGTTCCCGGAAACTTCATATAGCACCTAATGTTAAGTATAGCACAATGCATAAACTTCAATTTGTCGAGAGTGTGTATGATTACTATAAATCTGCCGGATGTTCCGTAATCTCGCCAACCCGCACAGATATATTTTTATTTTATTTATTCATTTCATAGTAACTACACAGCACATTATAATAAAATTATATACAAAAATAGGAAATAAAATAAAAATCTAAAATGCCAATAACATAGTTACACATACATATTAAATTTTGTTAAATGTTTGGGTCGCTCCCCGTATCGTAGCGAGTGTTGTGTGAGTGTGCGAGTTCAGTTTTATGCGTGTGTGTGCTCATATCGGTGTTATATGAGATTCATCTAACTGCAGTCCAGAAATAATGTATGAAATAGTGTTAATGACCTGATACGGCTCAAGTGAAACATATCGATATCTTTAAAATATTTATCGTACTGAGCGCAACATCTATAGATGATCGAGTTTTGGGCATAAAAGTGCTTTGTAAGAGGTAAGGCGAATGAGCAAGGATTTCTAGTTCGTTTTGTGGAAATTTTAAATTTTAAATTCCCGAGAAGTTCAGGACGATCTACTTTTATGTTGAGGACATTATAAAGGAGTCTCATATCACTTATAGTACGCCGATGCTCCAGTGACGAAAACTTGTGAAAGTTGTGTTAAAGTGTTGTCTTAAAGTTCATACAAACAGTACACGTATTTTATATGTGCATTAAACAGAAGTGATTGAGGGCTCTGAGGAGATTATTTTCAAAGTCACCATTGATCCAATCCGTCCATAATATTACCAACCCATACCGTACCGTAGTTAGGTACTACGTAGGCTTTTTGCCCTGTTTTCGGGCAATATTGCCCAAAAAAAGGTCACCTAGCAAACGCTCAGTTGGCTTGCCTCTGGCGCATCATAAAAACCAAAGTCTAATTTACTCCTAATATTGTTCTATGTATTTTATTCTCGGGCCAAAAATTTTTTTCCTTGCTTTAAGGTTTACCCGGCAGGGAGAGCGAGTGACTTGATTTTTTAATTTATTTAATTTTTCAGGATTAGATAATTCTGACGGCTACTCTATCAGCATTAATTAAACATATAAACAACATTATAAAATATTTCATCCGGGAGGTAAGATTTATGTAATTTCTTAATAGCGGTGGTTCTTTGGCTGAGATTTATGGTCGCTATTTTGACTTTGCTTAGCAAAGTTCTCGAAAAATAAATTCGTTTCGACAAAAAATTTAATATATATTCGGAACTTGAGTATAGCCATAGTATTCCCAGAGCCAAGTCTTTTTTTTTTTTTACTTGGGGAAAATCCTCATGGGACCGTCGCGGTCGCACTGGGGGGTTGAGAGAAACCGAGGTGTGTCGGCTTGTACCGACTAAAAACCCCAAGGTGACTTCTTCTGCGCATTGACGGGGACCGCGGGACCTGTAATCAATTCGCCGCAGCCCCGTCGCGCCGCGCCCGCTGGGCACAAACTCGGAGGAAGATATCTTCCCCGACACTGCTCATTGTATTTAGGCAGAGCACGTCACAATGCTCTGTCTACTTCTCGAGGATCGCTAACCAGTCGTTCAGGGCCCCCACCCTGAGCAGCCGCGACCCCAAAGGCATCAGCCAACCGGTCGTGGATCGACCGATCGGCTGGTACTGATGTGCCGGGGCGGTTGCCGGCACCCCGGTGTCTTCTTCGAGCGGCCTTCTGCCGCTCTCGCTCTGCGGCCTCCTTCTGGGACATGACATCCCCACAGAAGGAGACCACGGCCCTTCAGTTGTTATACCCTGCCAGCATGGCCGACACCACTGCATTATAAGTCACTTTTAAGACATTTAATTTACTGATTGTTCCATTAACGACTATGGTAGACTAAGGCGGCCACCTTAAGCGCCCACAACCTGAAAACCATCAAGCCACCGGTCGTGGATCAACCATACGGCTGGGAAAGATACGTCGGTGCGGTTGCCGATGCCCCTGACTCTTCCTCTCCGAATAGGATCGGCTCTTTGCCCCTCCCATTCTGCGGCCTCCTTCTGGGAAATGGCATTCTCACAGAAGGAGACCTCAGCCGTCCAGCTATTATGCCCTACCAGCATGGCTGACAACACTGCTGGCAAGGAGAGGTCGTGTCCGATCCTTTGATTTAGATCCCACCGCTTATTGTCCCACGCATCACAATATGTGAGCGTATTTAAGGTAACACGAATAGTTGGATTATTACTCCTGTAAGTCAATCTTAACGGAAATTTAGCAATGGATATGGCTCAGCGTGCCAGGTACCACGCTGCGATTCAACTCCATTTGACGAAGGTTGACTTGATTAATAGGTTTCAGCGCAGAATGGCCTTTGACGCGACGGATATGTCAAGACACCGCCGACATAGAAATGACAAGCCGTGATCACAGGCGGACGAACCTTACAACGATCGCGTCCAGTCTCATTGTTTCCACTCTTAATCAACTAAATTCAATGTTACTTGCCCTACGGTTTGAATGTTTGATCATTTTATGAAAATAAAAATTTGTAATTTCTATGAAAACAGTGAGATAGACATTCATTAATTTGACATTGCTGTATATTGTACTAATTTTAAACGTTTAATTTTTAATAGGCTTTTAATAGAATTGATAGTATGCGGTATTTATTAGGAAATTGGGGGTGAGCAAGCCTTGCAGTACCACGATCAGATGGGGAGGCCCATGCATGCGCTGGCGTTAGTGATGTGTACAGTGCATGCTAGTATGAAGCAACGTATAGTGAGGGGATAGGATGTGAAGGATTAACAAGTCTTACTCGTAACACAGCCTAAACCATACAATTCTAAATTCTAAGGCAATTCCTATGCACTTGGAAGACACATAATAGCCGTCGCATTTAAGATCCTGTATATCTCTGGCCCGGCTATTTTAGCGCAAATGACAATTAATGAGGTAGACAAGATTAAAAGAACTCTTCTAAAGCAATCGCTTCAATGCTCAGGTAACTTTTATGTTTTGTTTTGATAATACTGCTTTGGCGGGTTATGGAGTCGGCTGCAAAATTGATGATTCACCTTACGGTAAATGATTACCGTCACACATGGAAACAGCAACACAAGGAGCGTTGTCATCTCGATGCCGTCCAAGAAGGAACATTGTTCACTACCTTCTTAAAAAATATCATGCCATAGCTCTTGGGAAAAGTTATAATCGGAGGTCTATTTCATAGCTCCAAAGTGCACGACAAGAATATACTACTGGTGCGTTGTCTAGATTAAGGACCAGAATAAGACACAAAGTTTACCCTTTTATAGCCCTTGTTACATAAAGTTAAAAATAAAATACAGTGGCTCGTGGGTACGATAGCCGTACAATTCACTCCTGTCTTGAAGTGACAGAAGAAGGGACTTGGCTGGAGGAGACGGGCGGTTCCAACATTTTTTCCATATAAGCTTCTGAGAGAGTAATAATATAGGGATTTCTAGTGGGAAACGTCGGCTCAACTGGTTTGTTACAACTAGTTTGTTTATAAAATTGCCAGATTTGTCAGAATCTTTTCAGAAAATTATATTTGTTATTAATATCCCAAGTTTATTGAAGTTATACAGAAAAATTTAACTGCTCGTAAGATTACTACAATAATAAGAATTTGTTCGGAAAGTTGGAGTTGTGTAAGATTGTCGGAGTTGACACACGTTGTACAGAAAGTTGTATTTATTTATAAGAATGTCAGATTCCACTATAAAAGATCAAACACGGCATGGCAGGGGAAACAAGACTGGTTTCTGATTACGGCATAGTGCCTCTAAGGTTATGCTATCTCTCTCCTTTACTTCGCCGTCAATTTTATCGTAAGTTATAGTTATAATATCGATGCTACAGACGCGGCTCTGCGTTTCGAGCTGGACACCGGGCTGCAGCACGTGACGCGCCGCCCCCTCCAGTTCACGCTCTGCCGGTGCGTCCCGGTCGCCAGCTCGCTGCTCGTCGGGCTGCTCTCCCTCAGCATCACTTACGTTATTGTCCTCTTGCAATTCAACACTTTACGGTAAACATTACTGGCAGCACACGCACTCGGAGTGCAGTATGTTATATTCCGATTGAGTTATGTTTGCTACTTACTATAAATTGTAATAAATATAGAAGAAGCATTGACTTCATTATCACCTCGTCAGTAATGACCAGCTTGTACTACACACTTGTACTATTATAAAAAAAAAAACTTTCTGCACAGAATTTAGTAGTTTAACTTTCCAGTTTTGCAAGTAAACATATTGCTAGGTAGGATGGGTTTATACAATAAAAGCGTTAAATTGTGGTTCGAACTTTTATTTTTATAAGTATGTTCTAGCACTTACTTAAAACTCATTTAATACATTATCAATTTATTGTTATACAGCTCATTTATTTGAAAAAGCTTTTAAAAGTTGGCTGATAATATTCGCGTCCTTAAATTTAGATCGAGAGGAATGAGTTTGAATTTATATCAGAGAGTTTAGCCTAAGTCACATTTGATCGGCGATAACGCAAGTAGAAATGTCAAAATGGTATAGAAATGGAAATATGACGACGTGGTATTTCAAAAGCTTACGTCAATAACATAGCTTTTACACTTTTATGTTAGCGTTTTCGCGGAACAAATATCACTTTGTCCAGGGCCTATGATAACATGTCATAATTAAATTTAAAAAAAAAGACATTATAAATAATTTAATTGGAAACATGACTACATATATCGCAATTAAAGAATGCTCTTTTGACAAATACCAGCGACGATATAGGTTTGAATCATAATGCGATGGTGGATGTTACTTTGAATCAAATTGATGAAATTAGAAATAATTATTATAATAAAGTCTTTAATATTATTTTGAAGTAGGTACATATTACGACAGAACATATTTTAAATACTATTTTCTTCGAATCCCAAAATAAGATGAAATTTCAAATAACTACGACATGTTTCTAAAATAAATACATCCTCAGTCATTTTCTTCTTAAAAATAGTGTTGCTACTAACATATGTATATTATTTCACTAATTTATCTGATTCGTTTCGTTTTTACTAAAAATAAATTATTATTTTTATATTATTAATTATATTTATATAAGAATTTCCAATGTTATTGAGATACCACTCGGGATGAGATATGATCATTACCTACATGTTACAGACGTCGCGATATCTGCATACCGTTTTTCGGAATAACTGCTACATATAACGACTGTATACGTTGATTCAAGCAAGAAATAATAGCAATACAATTACAAATGGCAAAGGCTATTTGATAAGTGATTAAAGCTGTAAAAATTGCACTTTAAGAAAGATTTGAAAATCTAACTGATTACAAATGTCCATAATTTTTAATCGATATCTCTTCTCAATTGCTTACATTTGTTATCGATTTTCAATCAAATTAATGTCTCTACATACATAAATTAATTGGTTGATTTGGCACCTGTCGAAATAGCCCTATTAAATTGTGATAGATATATAATGTAAACAAACGTTTTAATTAAACAATTCATACAGAAAAATCACATTGAAATTACTATTCTCCAAGCACGCTAGAACTGCTTGGACATAACGCAAGAGATTTCCTAGTTTGAGATTAAATAAATAAAGTTGCCCTTTTAAAGAATTCAGTAAAGAGGTAAGCGAGTTTACTAGACTCCGAGATGTTTTTACTCTGTCAATAATGATATTTGCGCCAATACTTGCTGGAGTGTTGGCTTATCCAGAATCAAATACATTTTATAATTAATTAAAAGATTGATTTATAACTAGTACCAGTAAACGTTCAACTCATTGCAATTGACAGCTCGCCTGTCACTTGCTTGTCACTGCATTGTACTTGTTGAAGTAATAAAAATAGACATTATGACTTCCCTACACTCAAATAAGATTTTTAATTAGTTCGCTTTTTAATAGTATTTAAATTAGTTCTTCCAAAATAAAACTTACTTTTTATGTTATAAGAAACTAATTATAAGTACAAGAGACGGCTCATGTTATATATGAATAATAAACTATCCTTCGTATTTGTAGTACGAGTCATATAAGCTTGGCTTTGTACGTAATGTCACACACGTCAAACAAAACAGACGTCACCCAAAATTGACTAATGCCCGTAAAGTCACAGAACTTATCTGCCGCGCGCTTTAACTTTAAATCACTGTCCGAAACCATACTAAAATATATAAGTTTTTATAGTATGACCTTATAAATAAAATAAACCAAAATACACACAGACATTACTTAAAATTAATAAAAACTGTTAAGAGAATTATCAGGTGCTTAAATAATAATTTATTTCGAACGTTTTGTTCGTTAATATCAACTATCAAGACAAAATGTGTAAAATTAATAAAGTCTCTACCACCAGTTCGGGAACTGCCCTCCTGAGAAGAACTGGCAAGAAACTCAGTGGGTTTTATTATTTTTATAAAAAAAAACACTCAGTATCACCCGTGCGAGTTCACACAGTGAGAGCAACACTAGCACTTATCGTGGTGAGGATGGCGAGTGAAACATCTTAGATAATGTGGGTGAACTGGATGACAGCGATGGTGTAAGTGGTACAGAGAGCGACGAAGGTCAACACCATCGAGGAGTCTACGCTCAGGGCTCGCAGGATGGAGATCTTGAACGGGCGACGGTTCAAGTATGTCAAGTAGAACATTATCTTGCTTCTCTGTGATTCGTCTGCAAAAATAACGCTTGCGTGATTATATGGGGGTACCACAAGGCGTTTAGTTAGGTTAGGTAAAACCTTTATTTGTAGTTACATTTACATATCAAAATTTGATTTATTACTCTCATACTTACTCTCACACAAAATAATCTGATTTAATATGAGCTTCTTCATAGCGTCAACTTCACTTAGAATGTACTCGGCCAGCACACACGGCGCGCATGAGAGTATAACCGAAACAATCACAGAAGATAATTTCATATAGATAATCTGTGAAATAGTGAAATTATTTTCAATTTGATTCAGGAAAATGATTTTAACGCACATGACGTTAAGTGCAATGAAGTGATTCCTGTGTGCACATAATTTGGAAGGTAGACTAGGCTTGGACCTTTGGTCATATGTTGTTGTATTTCATGATTATCCTGTCTACTTCGCCCCCTAATTGATAAATAAAGATGTTCACAAGTTCACGATTACTGTCAAAGACAAATACTCATTTGTAGAAATGCTCTACAAAAAGTTGTTTTAAGATACAAATTTATTATTTATGTAACTGTAAACATAACAAATTAAAAAATCATTAGTATTTCCAGCCGTCTTTATTTAAATACATTTCTGCAATTGTGAAAAATACTTATTAACTTAACTTAATGTAATAGACATTAGCATGACGGACTTGTGTTACAATAAAGTTAGAATACGTTAAAATTGTGAAGTATCCCTGATAATCGCATTTGGAGCCAGTACTGCATAGCTTAATACTCCGGCAATGTTAGATATACTAATAATAAGAACTTATATGGTTTTACTGAGTTAGGAATGTTGTAAAATAGCGATAGTAAGAGAGCGGACTATGGTGAAAGAATTCATTGGTGCACTAAAGGCAAGAAGCAAGTATCAACCGTAACAAGTCATGATGTAAATCATGGAATAATCTGAGCAAGACTGTATCAGCGATACTGGGAATTTAATAATTGCACATTTTCCAATCACTGGATTGAACTAAAATAAGGCAAATATTCTCTCTAGAGATCATTTCTGTTATCCAAGACTGGTTCGAGAAGCACAAAACATTGAACGAGAGTGATGGATTTTAGTTTAATCGGCGTGGAACCCAGTGGTTACAAAATTAAGACCTCGTTTTATATCGTCTCGTAAATATGTTGATACTGTGAGTGTAGTGTACAGTGAGAAATTAAATTAAATTTAAATTGTAATTTACCTGCTTTCTGTACAACAATATAAAGTGATAAATGTTTACACATACGAAGATTAGGCTCTCCGTGAACATCAACAATATCTGTGAAAGAAAACATACTTTAGGTAGAGGATAACATTCCTTATCTCTAAGCATTATTCTCTATCTTGATAGTCCAGATATATTTGGTTCCGTCTGCGAAAAAATTCCTGGTGAGCTGAATTTCAGTGTATTTTAATGACAATTTGAAAAATGGACATTAATGATATTTCTAGTCGACTCGATATTAATGTCAATTTTTCAAATTGTCATTGAAACACCGTAATAATGGTATATGCCAAAATTAGGGTCACTAGGAATATTTTTGCACATTGGTGTTTGAAAAATCTAAAATAACTGGACTAAGGTGTTTATTTTTGATTTTATTTTTATTTATTTACTTGTTGGCTACAGATTCCATATTTACAGGTTACGCTCAAAGATGGAAAACGTTTATCCGCTCACTAGTGGGATCCCATTACAGGATTTTCCATAGACATGTTTGAACTATAATTTTTGGTATCTAGTTTTAGAAAAAACTGATCTCACAATACATGGGTGTAAAGCCCGTCATAGTGACCAGTTTCGGCTTGTCGCGTATCAGGATCAGCTTGTGTATATCCAGTAGCTCATATACCGAGAGACCTTCAGTCGTGGTATATGTGGGCCGACATGACGATGGAGACTGTCGATGGAATTTCATCCTTTGATAGTCGCTTTCGTTTTTGAACTACACTGTACTTACCATCAGGTACTCTGTAGGCACTATGTCGAGCCGTTGTAAAAAAAAAACTGATTTTCTATAATTCTAGTTGGAATTTTGTATAACTACAATTAGTTTTATCAAAAAAAAAAATCCTTATGTAATTTCTTACACTACACTTGGCTTTGAATTGCATTGCAATAGTTCTATGAGAAATAATATAAGTTACCTAGTAGGTTAAAAAAAAAATCCGTGTCCTGTTATGAGACGCGTTACTCACAAGATGTTGAACGAAGAATTAGCTCACAATGCGTTATGGTCACTGTAAAATCTCCACATAGCGAAATTCGTGTTGTGGCTCTCATGTTATACATTCATAACGCGTTGCGGCAATAAAGAAAAGCCATGGCGATTTTTTTCGGCAGGAGAAAATGCTATTGGCCGGGAAATACGACTTCACCTGACGAGGGAAGTGAACACTTAAGCTGCTCACCCAGCGCGTTTATGGCTTGGATGGCAACGCAAGGACACCCCTTTGGGTACGAGCCTTGCCTTAAACGACCTGCCAGGAACATAACCTAAAGTGACCTACTATTGTTTTGGAAGCGAATCCTTTGAGAATAAACGCCGAAAGACACTGAAGGTTATTACCGAGCGAAAAGCCATGATGCGTTTCGATTTCTAGTTGTTGAGTGTATGGTTTTTTTTGTAAGCTTGTACAATTTTAAAACTCACCGAAATTTTCATATGTACATTCATGCACTGCAAAGTTTTGAGTAGTTTTTTGTAAGTTATTAAGCATTGTTGAATGGCATTGCTTCTGGAATCAAAGTCTTGTGCCCTCAGATCGACCTCTAAAGATTTCCTTAGTTGTCTCATTCGTGGCCATAGTAGGTCCACAATCATTATGTTCCAGATATGCATGATATACACAATTACTAAAAAGCAACTAACAGACAGAACGCGTATCGAGTTTAAAATAATAAATGACGGATTGACAAGGAAGAGCATCGATAACTCTAAAGCTCTGATTGAAAATAAGACGAGAATGAAATAATTCGTTATTATTAATTCATTTTTAATACGAATACCCAATGATCGCAATTGCATGTAATACTCCATAAAGGCATTATCGTAATGCAACGAAAGGAAGAAATTTCCAAAATACTTAATGATAAAAGGGATGAAACCAAATATATACAGATCATGATGCGTTATGCGGTAGAAATGATGCCCCATGTAAATGACAATGCAGGACATGAAGACACAATAAAGCCGCGCGTAAAGGGATATGGTTTTGTTGGTCGACACTCTGCAGTACGTCCCGAGTGCAAGTCTCAGCTTCATTATTTGCTCCACCGTTAATGCCAACATGGTTTTCCTTTGTATCTATAAAAGAACAAGAAGAATGGGTAGATTAGTACAGAAGCAACTTTACTTGTATGCCAATGTACATAGTATAGAAATAGAATATACTCTTAGTTTCGTTGCATATATTCGTCAAAGACCTAATACAAATTTTCTATAGGAATTACTGTATAAGAATGTCAGTTTATACGTCTTCTTCACACATGTTGAAACAAGTTGAGTATTACGTATGTGAGTTAAGGGGGTCCTCTACTCTCTCGGGTCGAAAAAAAAAAACGTTTTATTTTTTCATAATTCGTATGTACAACATGTGTAGAAAATGTGTGCCAAAGGATTTTTCGATATTCGAAGTGGTTCACAAAGTTACGGCGCTGGAACGGAGTAAGTATACGGAGCGCTGCGCTCCGAAAGCGAAATTTCAAACGCGTTTTTCTCGAAACACCATTTTTCGAAACGGCGACCACGATATTTCAAAAATTACTACACCGATCTTGTTCAAATTTATACAGCATCTTTAATATGTTTTAAGCCAGCGATTGAACTATGATTATCATGATTGCTTCGATAGTTTTTATTCTACGAGCGAAAAACTTAAGAAAAAATGAGTAAACAATAGAATAAAATTTACAAAAGTGTATAACAAAGCCAATTTTTGTAATTTAAAATTCACTCTATTTCAATCGCTAGTCTTAAATATGACGATTAAAATGCCGTTTGATATTTTTTTTCAGATAAGCGGAACAGCCGCAATCTTGGTCACCGTCAAGCGCCCTTTTTACTTGATGTCTTCCTGTCGGCTACTACAAATTTTATTCTATATATATTTTGACTTCAAAAAATTTGTAAAGCCTTTTTAAATATGA
Organism: Automeris io; assembly: GCA_036320925.1. NCBI lineage: Eukaryota > Metazoa > Arthropoda > Insecta > Lepidoptera > Saturniidae > Automeris > Automeris io. Next base: position 8,253,465 of record JAUDJH010000023.1, on the reverse strand, counting down.
ATAAAGATTAGGCAAAAACAATGAGATTGATTATTACATTGGATTGCAATGCAATGCAAAAAACAGCCGAGAGAGTAGAGGACCCCCTTAATAATGAAAGGCTTCATAGTTAGAGGTAAGTAAAAAGACGTGATGAGCCAAAATCCCAAAAAAATATTGTAATGATTGTCAAACTAATGAACGCCCCAAGATGTCTTTTTTAAGACGCCAACAAATCTAAAGTACGCGATATAAATATTATCCTAAACTTTAAAACATGGGATACGCCATAATTACGTCTTGTACATGATTACAATTATATCGACATCATTGTAACTCATTTTCAAGATTAAGAGCAATTTGCATTATTTGTGCTTTTAAATAAAATAAAGTCAACATTTAAATAAAATAGATATTTATAATTTTATGCAAAATTTTATATTTATGTAGTTACATTTTCATATAATTAACAGGAAACTGTTTTTGATCCAGTAACGAAACAAAAATAGTAACAAATACCGCAGATTCACAACATAATCACATCGATCATCTATTTTCTTTACTTACGATGTTATTTTTGTCTTGTCAAATTGTTCTATTAGTCCCATAAATACAATACCGGGACCAAATGATAGCTTTTTTGCAAATAAAACTATGATGATATTGCTCCTTATCATTGTAAAATAAGATACAATGTTGTTGAATTAATGTGTCGACATTTGCGTCGTGAGATATGTTCCCTATGTAAGTAAATTGCATTTAATACCTGGATACTTAAAATATCATTTGTCTCCAATCTGCATTAGATGCGAGTTCACAATCTTTGAAACATCGTGAAGTCAGATATTTTTAACAATAATTATAGTTCTACAGGTAAAACATTACTTGTTTCTAAAAATCGGTAGCGTCTGCTCTTGACCAAACTCAGGGCGCTATTGATCACCGTCATGAAGCCTGCGCTTCACGATCAATATGGTCAGGGACACGTGGATTACAAAAATAGGTCTGTTTGTCTCTTTCTTTTAATACGTATTATGAAATACATTCCCTTCCTTGATCACTAAGAGGTGCCAAACGAGCAGCAGTGTCTTGCTGAACCATATCACACTGACTAGAACGGTGGGATCATAATACACGAATAAAAGATCTGCGCAGTTTGGTAGAGGTAGCTAGGTGTAACTGGAGGTGGGGCAGCTTTTTTTTAAAGAACAGTCAGTCAGTCAGTTCCCATTCAGCTCTTTACAAGACGTTTTTATGATTTGTCATAGTTGCAGGAAGCATTGTTGATAAAAAAGAAAACAATTGAAAATTAACAAATCGCAACACGAAATCCATCTGTAAGTACTACGAAAGTAAATTTTTCCTTATGTGATCTTTTTTCGAGAAAATAAAGCATTAATTTACCTATATTTAACCCAAAGTCATCTTTGCTGCAACGTATAAATACAAACAGCGTTCTTCATTACTTAATTTCAATGCTAGAATATCGATTTTATTTGTGTCAGCTATTGAAGACAAGTTCATGTGTGTTTTATACTCGTGTAATAAAATGATTGAAATGCAACCGCGCTTGTACAATCCAATAATAGCAAAAAATCCTTTTTTTTGGTTACCCTATATAAATACCAGTAGCGTTCATTTCCTAAATGCATGAAAGCATTGCATGTACTTACGTTAAATAAGTCTTGACTAAATCGCTTAAAGTTAAACAAAAAAAAGGAACCATTTATATTCAAATCTATTCTATATTCACGCCATATATATTTCCTACGAAAGCAATATAATATTTACTATCATAATAAAATAATAAAATTAATCACGCGAATTCTGCCTACCCTGGGCAAATACCCTATGCACGTCACTGATATAAACCTAATAGACCGTTAGAACCGTCGTGAGAGCGAGAGCGCCGGTGTGTTGACTCCTGCCGACTAAAACCACCAGGGTTTTCCTCTTCCCATCCGCCGGGGCCGAGGTAAAGGCCACACAAACTTCCTCGGCAACATAGCGACGTCTGGCCTTCTACAGGATTCGTCTCTATTACACACGCAAGAGATGGTGTAAAACGCCCTCCTCGTTTATTTCATTGTCTTGAAGTGCTGTGCGGGAACATATCACACATCGCTCATTCCTGGATATGTTGAACGATACTCCTTCAAATGTGCTGCCCAATGCGTCATCACTAGGTTACGGAGGGAGTTTTTAATAGAACCTCCTCCTTCCTGCGTATTGCACGACGTGTTTTTCTGCGTGAGCGGCGGATTGGGTTTTCGAAGGTAGTAATTTTCTCCCGGTTTCTTCCATTCATCTTATGTCCTCGCACAAGAAGAGTATCGCCTTCCTAGCTCTTTCAATGCCGCTTTCACCCGCACTATATGCTATTGCCGAGTCTCCCGTGCTTCATAACTAAATATTAGGTCCTTACATATGAAATTGGCGTTTTTCGTACTGGCCACTTTAATCACAAATTTCTCCTCTTTGGTAAGGAATTCCAAATTCAAATTTGTACAGCTATAGACTCATGTATTTGTGCTTCGATGATCGTCATTCATTTGTTTTTTTCTTCTGTTTTTTTCTGTTTGCGTCACTCATTTTACAAAATGGAAAACTTAAAATATCGCATTATTTACGAGTACGAGTTCCGCCGTGGCACTAGTGCTGCGGAAACAACTCGAAGGGTGAATGATGTGTATGGCGGTCGTGTTGCAAAAGAAAACACAGTTCGTTTTTGGTTCCAACGTTTTCGTTCTGGAAATTTCGACCTGCAGAACAAGCCCCGTGGACGGCCTGAGACTCAAGTTGATAATGAAGAGTTGAAGGCTATTGTGGAAGCGGATCCATCGCAAACCACGTCCGAGTTAGCTGCAGGCTGCGATGTTAGTGATAAAACTGTTTTAATTCACTTGAAGCAAATTGGGAAGATTAAAAAGCTTGAAAGGTGGGTACCTCACGAATTGACTGAAGCACACCGGCAAACGCGCGTCGACTGCTGCGTTACATTACTAAACCGGCACAATAATGAAGGTATTTTAAACCGAATCATTACCTGTGATGAAAAATGGGTTCTTTACGATAATCGGAAGCGCTCAGCGCAATGGTTGGATCCTGGTCAGCCAGCCAAATCCTGCCCCAAGCGAAAATTAACCCCAAAAAAGTTACTTGTAAGCGTTTGGTGGACTAGTGCCGGTATTGTTCATTACAGTTTTCTCAAATCTGGCCAGACTATTACGGCTGATGTCTATTGTCAGCAATTGCAAACCATGATGGAAAAGCTAGCGGCTAAACAACCTAGGCTGGTCAATCGCTCCACGCCACTGCTGCTTCACGACAACGCTAGACCACACACTGCGCAACAGACGGCTACTAAATTAGAAGAGCTTCAATTGGAAAGTCTAAGACATCCTCCGTACTCCCCGGACCTTGCTCCAACAGATTACCATTTTTTTCGAAATTTGGATAACTTCTTGCAAGGGAAAAAATTCAACTCCGATGGGGCAGTCCAAATCGCCTTCAAAGATTTTATTGATTCCCGTCCGACTGGTTTTTTTAGTAAAGGGATCAATGAACTACCTATGAGATGGCAAAAGTGCATAGAAAATAATGGTTCATACTTTGATTAATTAAATATATTGTTACAAACAGAAACGAAAGTTATTTTTTTAAAAAGATTTTAATGGCCATCGGCCAACACATTTACAATTTTAGTTAAGGTAGGTAAATAAATCTATATTTGACGGTCGCTAGCTATTCGGGCCGAGCTTCCGCACTACTCGATGTCTGTTAAGCGAGTGTCATGATACCGCGAACGGCCGTCCTTATATAGCCGGTCGCAGCGTAGGTAGAATCGACATCAATTTCCCTCTAATACGGCTTCTCCTGACGGGACTGCGTGCTCGAAGTCCTCAGCAGGAACTCGAGGATGGTCCAGCAACAGCCTCAGCATTCGATGGCTGCTCTGCGTCATCATCATCGGTCACTATGAAGATACATACACACACTCTAAGAATCATATTTATTTACTTTTACTATTATTAGCAGTTGGCCTAATTTCACATAAAAGCGTTAGATTACGTACGAATTAGCCAATTCCAACATAACCATTAGAAATGCCTCACTTTAGCATTTCAAATCACATAGGATTTATACAGGTCTGTTCCCACGCAACCAAATACCCCGCACATACTCGTGAGTGCGCACAGGATTTACATCGGTCTCTAGTAGGTCACCCCAGATACCTAATAAAAGCTGGATTTACACAGGTCTGTTGTCGGTTGCGCCACCGACTCACCCCAGAAACCACAAGTGTCAGGGTCAACCCAATACCATGGCGCACAGGGTTTACAAGGGTCTCTTCCACTGAATACGACACATTACTTTACATGGTCAAAACTCATGGTCGAAAACAAGAGGTACATCAGTTAGCAAAGCAAACAGGAAATCAAGTACAACTAGTACCTTCAAAAAATGCAGCGCAAGTCTCGGGTATCCATTCACCCTTCCATAAAACCATGTATGTAGCAGCTGCTTGACTAGTCTTTCCATATGCTCCAGCTAACAGTTCGACCTCGTACCGATCGTTAGGGAGGATCTTAGTTACTTTATAAGGGCCTCTCATACTGCTATCCAACTTTCCGGTACTTTGAGAGCTCTTAATCACATAAACTAAATCGTTAATTTGAAACTTTTTAGGTGATTTCCTATTTTTATTTACATAAGAGTCTTGTTTGTCTTTATTTTCGTGAATAAGTCGTTCCGCATGTTGCCGTCTTATCTCGCGAGTTGCATCGCGGTTTGGATTCGAGCCTTCGCAAGTTATATCTTTAATTAACGAATTTATCAAAGGTGTGGTGGAATCAGTGCCGATGAGGAGATTTAGTGGCGAATATTGAGTAGTCCTATGTTTGGTAATATTCAAAACCAATTGCAGTTTCCATAATATCTCAGACCAATCATTTTTGTTATAATTTACTTCGACTCTTATCATATTTAAAACAGTACGGCAATAACGTTCGACTTGACCGTTTTCCTGATGCATTTCAGGGGTAACGAAATGCATTTCTATTCCATAGTTAGAAATCCAATTAACAAACTCATGGTTATCGAACATACGACTTCTATCGCACACTAGCCTTTTAAAAGTACCAAAAAGAGATATTATTTGGATCATTACGCGTTTCAATTCGCTACTATCTTGTCTCGGTAAGGCATACAGTAGACAGTATTTAGTATATGCGTCAACTACAATAAGTACATGTTTATGACCATTACTTTCTCTCAGTGGTCCGAGTACATCTGCGTGTATTGTATCAAATGGTATTGGAGCTTTTTGCCAAGAGGATATTGGCTGCAATGGTGCGCGAGGTACTTGCTTATGTGAAATGCATATCACGCAGTGTGTGACATATTTCCTGACAAATTGTCTGAGACCGGGGAACCAGAACTGTCGCAGGATCAGATCAATAGTTTTGTCTACACCGATGTGTTCATGCTCGTCATGGAAAACGCGTAATAAGCTTAACCTGAATGCTTTCGGAACATAGCATAAAAATCGCGCTTGCTCACCCGTGACGTCATACCTATAATACAACAGGTCATTACGTTTCACGTAACGCGTATTATCTAGTTCGCCGTTATCTAATTTTTCAATTAGTTTTAACGTCTCCTCGTCGCCTGCCTGTGCCACTTGAGCCCAATTTTGTGGTTTTTGAACAACAATAACATTTATCGGATTCCTACTCAAGTAGTCTACGTGTGACATAAGTGCGCCTTTACGATATTCCAGAGAGAAATCAAAATCTTGCATGTATATCCACCATCTTGCAACTCTGGGTTGGAGATCCTTCTTGCGTTGTGTCATTTTTAATGCATTGCAATCTGTGATTATTTTAAAGGATTTACCAATCAAATATTGCCTAAAATGTGCCAAAGATTTTACTACCGCGAGGGTCTCCAACTCATAGCTGTGGTATTTAGATTCCGCACCAGCGGTCAACTTGCTAAAATAAGCAACAACCCGTCTGCGGTTGTCTTTGTGTATTTGCATAAGGATTCCGCCATAGCCAATAGAACTGGCATCCGTATGCAATTCCGTTGTTAATTCCGGATCGAATATTGCCAAAATCGGTTCATGGGTTAAATAAGTAATGATCTCCTGACGTGCTTTTTCGTGATCATCACTCCAATTAAATATTACGCCTTTTCTAGTTAGAGCGGCAATTTGTGCAGTTTTAATCGCGTAATTAGGAATGTATCTTCGGAAATATCCTGCGAGGCCAAGAAATTGTCGAACCTGTTTTACATTATTCGGTCGCGGCGATTTAGCTAATGCATCAATTTTATAATTGCTCGGCCTAACCTGACCATCTTTTATAATCCTGCCTAGGTATTCTATCTCATTGGTAAGGAAAGTGCACTTCTTCAAATTAATTGAAAACCTGCATTAGTTAATGTTTTTATAACAGAATCTAATAAAACAAGATTTTCGTCAATGCTGTCCGTCAAGATGAGTACATCATCAATATAAACCATGACTTTTCCAGCATCCATGAAGGGTTTAAGGGTTTTCGAGATAGTCTTCTGGTAAAAAATAGGCGCGTTTGCTAAACCATAAGGTACCTTACAATATTCGTAATGAGCATCAGGTGTAACGAATGCGGTCTTGTGAATGGACTCTTCAGCAACTCTGAGCTGGTGGAAACCGGAAACCATATCTAAAGAGCTGAACCAGCGAGCATTACCTAGCCTATCTATGTAGTCGTTGATCAAGGGGAGTGGATATCTACTTTTGACAGTAATTCGATTCAGTGCACGATAGTCCACGACCATTCTATCTGAACCATCCTTCTTTTTTACTAGTAGGATCGGACTAGCGTACTCTGAATCGGACTCGCGAATGATTCCTTTATCGAGCAAATCCTTTACTATAGCACGTACTTTTAATTTTTCATCGTGAGATAACTTATAAGGTCTGTAATATATAGGCACGTCAGTTGTTAACTTGATGTGCATCTCACTATCTTTAACTGTTGTAGTCGCGGTACCACTCAAAAAGAATTCGGAATACTTAGTTAGGATATCTAGTAATCGTTCCTTATAATTCCCGGATACCGACGTATTTACTTGATCGGACAAGGAAATCGTATTTACTTGCATTGCATAGTTTACAGTCACCTCACTATGAACTAAACGTTGGCAGTTACCGGTCCTAACATACGTAATACCTTTTCTATTCAGTACATCTGTACCGATTATGACGGGTACATTCAAACTATCGTTGTCCACAATACAAAAATCAATTTCTATTGTTATATCGCTAAACTCAACGGGTAGGGTCACAAAAGATTCTGATCTAACTTCCGTACCGCCTAAGCCGCGTAATAATTGATTAGTAGGTTTTATTTGACAACAGAAATGTTTGACTACATTATTTGACATTAATGAAATACATGAGCCACTATCAATTAATACATCTATCGGTATTCCTAGTATGACGGCAGTTGTCACGTCACGATTTTTATAACTACCCTCGAGTTCGCGACAAAAGTTAACACCGCTATTATTTCGAGATTTTGTTCGTTCCTTAGCAAAACAAGTACCCTCGGAATGACCCATTTTCTTGCAAAATGTACACTTCAATATATCGCTACGAGATGTCGCTAAGGCGATTGTCTTTTCATTGTTATTGTTTGAAATTGAATTCGACCGTTTGTTACAATTAACGCTCTTATGACCAAACTGATTACACTGATAACACTTTATTGTTTTTAAATCTTTAGAATCATACTGACGTTTTAGCGATTTGTGATTTGAATTATTATTATTGAAAGACTTGTAAGTTCGATTATCATTAGAATACACTTTCTTGAAGTTGTTAGAAGGCTTAATAAAGCTCGATAAAAACTCCACAATAGAATCAGGTGATAGTTTAGCATTGGTAGCCATGGCACGGATTTGTGGATCCGAAATTCCACGAATAATAATAGCAGTAAGCAGTTCACTACTAAGACCCTTAACAATGCGTAACCTTAAAAGTGATTTACGAGCATACTCTGCATATGTGGAAAATTTATCGGACTCTGTCCGCATTACATCGTAAAGAATGTTCGCAACATCGACTGATCGTGGGCATAGCGCTTTTAATTCTAATTTGAAATTGGACCATGTGCGAATATTGCTTGTCCATTGGCTCAGCCAGGTGCGAGATTCCCCTTTTAGGCAATGTCCCACGCGAGCAAGGCATTCTCTGTCGTCCCAATAGTTCGCAATACGAGCTTTCTCTACTTCATCACACCACGAGTCAAAGTCATGAACATTCGGATCAAAATCAGAGACAAAATATTGGTTGGATCTGACCTGAGCACAGCTAATGGCTGTTAAAAGACGCTCAGCGGCGTGCGTCACCACATCCTCAGACTGTGTTGATTCCATGTTGCTGGTGCGTGGAGTCAGCGGCGGTGTCCCCACTTGCATGGACACGAGCTCACGCAGCGGTGTAGGCGCCACAAGCACTGATGCCGATGGTGTCGTGTTGGGCAGCTCGGCGGCGTGACCAAGGCCAGCGCTGGTCGTTGCGATAGCTTGCGTCTCCACAGACGCACGGGGTTGGTCTTCCAATGCGCGTAGTCTTCTCAAAATTTCTTCCATTTGGTTGGGCGAAGGAGTGCGCCCGCGGCGCCTTCGCTTTTTACGTTGATCGTTGGAAGACATCGCAGAGATAAAAATTCCGTCCGAATATCAATTAGGCAGACCACGTGATGATAACCAAACAGTACTTAATTTCGTTTATAAAATCAGAAATGTAGGCCTTCAGTGGGCTTTTCAGCCTTCGAATCCCACTTCTGATGTTACAAACAGAAACGAAAGTTATTTTTTTTAAAAGATTTTAATGGCCATCGGCCAACACATTTACAATTTTAGTTAAGGTAGGTAAATAAATCTATATTTGACGGTCGCTAGCTATTCGGGCAGAGCTTCCGCACTACTCGATGACTGTTAAGCGAGTGTCATGATACCGCGAACGGCCGTCCTTATATAGCCGGTCGCAGCGTAGGTAGAATCGACATCAATTTCCCTCTAATAATATTATATTAAAAAATATTCGACTTTTTGTTCCTCCCATACAAAACGCCAATTTCATATGTAAGGACCTAATATTAATAAATATTATACTGGCTTCCTTCTGTTAATTATAAACGTAATATGATTATTGAATTAAAAATTAAAATTCTGCCTACTCCATTACCTATGCGTCTATTGGTAACCGATTCATAGACGATAAGCCCATGAGCTCCATCACGTTTCTTCTGCTGTAAGTTGGTGAAGAGTTGAATAATCTCTGGCTTCCTTTAGTATCAGGTCCATACTAAATTTCGAATCGGTTAAACTTTCAGAATTGGTTTACACTTCTTCAATAACTAGATCAACAACTAGAATTTCTATTTTCAAACGGTTCATCAGATTTTATTTAGTCACATCAAATAAAGTCTTGTCGAATTCTCTATCGTTCTAATATTACACTATCTAACAATACAGCTTATAATATAAATCATGATATGATGATGGTGATATTATCATGATATCATCTAGCAGCTAAATAAACAATGTTTTAGTTTACATAGTTTTATATCGTTTCGCTTTCTTTAATAACTTATTTTATGTCCCGAAAACAAAGGCTCGCACACCATCCTCTAAAACTTTGATTCCCCCAAACTCCCGCTCAGGATTGGACTTTTTTTTGTTAACCCGGTGGAAATCCCTACGGACCGTCAGGGGACGTGGTGAGGGCCACTCCCCCCGGTGTGTCGGACCTGCCCCGACTAAAACCACCGGGGTGCCAGCACTGCCCTCTCTTCGCCTTCGCCGAGCCTGGGAATCCGAATACTTCCGACGGCTCGGCGGGCATCAGGATTGGACTTGGAATTCCTCATAGTTTTGTTGAAGTGAAGAGGATATTTAAAAAAAAAACCTTACAAAGCGAAAAGATAAACTACAATTTTTATACCAATTATAATAATATATCTCCGTATGAGATAGTTGATGAAACAAACATGGGGGAAACGACTTTTGTCTTCTAGCTTTCATTGTGTTTCATTTGTATGCTTATTACATTTAAATTATTGCTATTCACTACTTTTGTCTTTCCTCTGTTGATTTTTTTTAAATTAAAAAGTATAATATTGTTTTTTTAATACATATGATATTTTGAAAATGGACAGAATTGTAAATTCTTTAAATTACAATCCCTTAGTTTAACTGTTCTTTTATGTATTTAAAACTAAATACATACAAGTATTATAATACTAAATAAAACACTATTAGTAAAACAAAATATAGTTTATTAAATTAATTGTTGCAATTTAATATTATTAAAATCCGTCGTTGTGTGTCCAACACTCAAAGTCTCAATATGAATAGTGCTCAAATTATTATAACTTTAACGTCACTTAAAAACCTTAAATCACATTTTAATGTTCTTACTTTCTATTTCAATAGTTGTCATTCTTAAAAAAAAAAAAGGCCACAAGCTACTGCTGAGTAAAATAATGTGTTGTTCTTTTCTACAATCAAAACAATCAAAAAATCATCACACATATAAGTGTTTAGGGTAAATCTGCTGCGTTTAAAATCATGTAACGGCATTGAATGAAGGATCATTAAGGGCCGTTGTTTTTTACTGTGCATTGTTTATGTATGTCTAAATGTCTATTGTTATCAAATTAGTACATCAAAATTACATTATTTTTGCATTTCACGGTAGTCAAGAGGTGCAATTTTTCCATGTAGGACAATCCTTAAGGACTAGGTACTATGATGTAATTCTCCCACTACATCTGCAGTCATCAGCTGGTTCACAAAGCGCTAAAATATTACGCGCTAAAGGCTGAGATTTATAGACTCTATTTCGACTTTGTTTAGCAAAGTTCTCAAAAATAATTCGTTTTGAGAAAAAACTGAATATATTATAGGAATATAGCTATAGTATTGGCAGAGCCAAGTCCTTGTTGACAAAATCGGTGACTTACCATATCCTTTAAGTAATATAAATTGTAAAGTTTTAGTAAAGTTTAGGCAAACTTGAAGTTGCATCTATAAATCTTAGCCTAAAAGATTCGCTATCACTGAGAAAAGCTTGTGCGCAAACTGTACTAAATCATTATTATGTGTCGAACAATCGCTATCCGAGCTATCGTCTAAGGTGGGGTAGGAGCATAACAATTATTGAAGAAACGTCTTAAACTATATCTACTATACAACGTTACTGGTAACTAACGCAAAACCTCTTAAGGCTGAGTTTGTTACATCAAGACTAACAACTTTTGTTTTATGACTTTTGCCAAAACTTAATACATCCTAAGATATATATTTTTTTAGTTTTAAGTGGGGATGTCTATCAATCGTTAGCTCTATGTTTTAAGTTTAGTCAGCAGATGCTACGAAATCGTCTGCTCCAGTTGCATCGCGCCGCCTTTCATAGTGTTAAGAAGGTCAGAACTGCAAATTAGATTTATTTCTTTTTTGTATGGGAAAAAAAAATCAATTAGAAAAAGTCGTAAAACAAAAGTTGTCAGTCTTGATATACCAAAGTCAGCCTTAAGAGGTTTTGCGTTAGTTACCTGTATCCTTGTAGGATAACAGAGAAGAGCTAGCCTATAAAGGTGATCAATTTGAGTCTAATATATGAGTGAACTTTATTAGAGCTATCGTGTAGGTAGTCACGAGACCAACGAGGTTCAGAATCATCGATGCATCTATTGTGAAGGCTCGCAGAATGCTGGTCTTGAATGGCCGCAACTCGATATAAATCAGGTATTCTTGTATCTTATCACGTTGAGCGGCATCTAGAAGAAATTGATTTGTTACTATCATTAACTCACTCGTCCAGCTGGACACAGATATTTCTCAACAAGAACCATTTAGCTCGATCTCCAGCTTTTCTTATTCACCCTTTGCTGGTCACCATTCGCAAGACATCACACTACCTGTGATAAGTTAGGGAGGCTTAAAAGGACATAAACAGTTTCAAGAAAATTAATATATGGCCACCTTATCGGTCCCGTAAATAGAATCTACCGTGAAAAGCCAAAAAGAGAGACTCTCTTGTTATGATTAAAATTCATGTGAAACATAATGAGAAAAGCTCATCACAAATTATTCCAGTTTGGGAACCAGTTCACTTAATATCTGGAGCTTTCTACTACCTTCTGTCTGGAATGGATTAGTAGCACAAGAATAGAAAAGCCCTCCCTGGCTATTCGGACCAGAACATTCGCTTAGTGAAAAGCTCTCAAATGCTTGTCAAAATTTCGAGGGTATTATCACAAGTGGAAAAAATGACTGAAACAAAACATTTATCTGACAATTCATTCATTAAGCGTGTCGCGTATTATTATTTACTCAAAATATTGTATTACTTTTGATTTTTAATAATTAGTTGTTTTATAGTGGTATCGTAGACTTTAAAACTGTAACAGAAAAAGGTATGAGAATTGTGTGTGGTAAAAATTAAAGCTAAGGATAAAATATGAGGCGTACCTTTGCATCGCAACAATTGCTTTGATATGATATTTCTGATGACGGTAACTTCTCTAGCCACACACTCTGCTACTACCAGTGGACAGAACTGAATCCCGGTACTGACTATTATTGGAAATATATAATTTATCATTCCCTGCGAAATAATATTAATATAGTTAATCGCAATATTCTTCATAAGCAAATAAACAATGAAAATCAAATTCAATTTGTACATAACAAAAAGTTGAAAGAACATTTTACAAGCTTTTATATACTTGTAGATATATAAAATGAATTGTATTTTATATCATAGAAGAACCCAAACTGCTGAAACTAGAAACATTAAGAGCGGAATTTTTGTAATTAATTCTTCGAAGTTGACATAGGCGTTGAAAATTCGTTTGAAAATCCATCTTTTTGAAGAAAACACTTTCAGAACTGGTATAAAAGCTTGAAGTGCTATACATAAGTGATTTCTACCAGTCAACGCCAGAGTGGCAGCTAGTTAATTGTTAACAGACTCATCGTAAACGGGATTATGCATGTGCAAGCACTATGCGTCTCACAGTGTATCATCTATGCATCTTGAACCGCTTCGGTTGCGTAGAGATGTTGCCTCACTGAGCGTTTTCTACCGTCTGTATCATGGCGAGTGTTTTGAAGAGTATTTTAACCTTGTTCCACCCTCTCTCTTCCTGAATAGAACCACGCGCGCGGGTTTGGGAGTCGAAGCTGCTCGCGTCCGTAGGCTTTACTCTAGTTTACCTACACGTGACTCCTGGATGGTGTTAAGCGAGCAGCAGCGAGGTGGTAGGGCGTTGGTGCCCGTCTGGATCGCGACCACAGTACATGGGTGCGAAGCCCGTCATAGTGACCAGTTTCGGCTTGTCGAGTTTCGGGATTAGCTTGTGTATATCCTAGCTAATATACCAAGAGAACTTCAGTCGTGGTATATGTGGGCCGACATGACGATGTAAACTATCCAGGGATTTTCATCCTTTGATAGTCGCTTTCGTTTTTGAAAAAAATAAATGAAAAAGTATTTATTTCGCCACAAATATACAAAAAACAGAAATTTAAATGTATTATTACAAACAACACACAAATACAAAAGAAAATACAGAACATATTAACATGGCGAAAATGGGACCTTCATCAGCCTAAAGCCACAGAGGAAGTCTGCAGCGCTGATTTACACACACACACCACTACACTGTACTTACCATCAGGTACTCTGTAGTCACTATGTCGAGCCAGTGTAAAGAAAATTAAAAAAAAAATGTTTGGAGTGTCACGGCTATACGGTATCTCACATCCCGGCTAGGACTAAGAAGTTCTCTAACTCCTTCTTTTGCCGTGTCGTTGGGCTGTGGAATGGTCTTCCGGCGAGCGTGTTCCCACCATCCTATGATATGGGATCCTTTAAGCGCAGCGTGAAGACATATTTGTGCAGGCCGGCTTGATCGCTGCGACTACCGATGGGTTTTTTCTTACCTTTCGATAGTCGTTGACGTTTTATAGACTGCACCGTGCTTACCATCAGGTATGATGCAGTCACAATGTCGAGACAAAAAAAAGTGTGACTGTCTAGATTTACTGATATTTACTAACGATCAAACCTATTTCTGTTGGTATGACGTTCATTGCGTCCAAGAGTCGTAAACAAATCAACGAATAATGTAAACTACTTATGGTCGCATTGTTTTAAAAGCAAATAAGTAATATTATGAGATACAGTATTAACGAGTCTTGTAGGAATGCTATTTCTTAAACTATCTGCAAATGATTTAACACTGAATAGATTACCTGAGAATCCTTAGCTGCTATTATGCTGTATATGTACCAAATCAACATAGCATTCTCCTTCATTAAATTCATAGTTATCTGTTTGACAAAATAACCAATTAATTTTCATAAACTTAAAAAATATTTTGGTCTCCTATTTTGAAAAAGGGTGGTAATGAGGCAGAGTTGGGCAAAATGTAATCTGATTAACGATTACAAAATTTAGTCGTAATTTTAATTTTGTTGCTCTGTAATCATGATTAAATCCCTTCAAAACATTAAGGAGTGATAAATGTGTATGCAATTAAGGATTCCGTAGTGTTTTAAATATAGATGAGAAAAATGCAGGCATGTAAATGATGAAAAACGCAAACTGTAATCATAATCGTTTTTCATTAATCTGATTACATTTTGCCCATCTATGTAATGAGGTGAGGTGAAAATGATATTATTGATATGTATAAAAAGTAACTGTAACACCTATAATATGCAAATATAACAATTTGAATTTAATAATGAGGCCGATGGAATGGAAGACATGATCCCACAACAACTAACTATAGATTATTGAAAAAAAAAATGTAACAAAAATTCACACGGCTTCATTTGAAAATAAAAATAATGTAATAGAGCAAAGAAATATACAATAGATGATAGAGCGATTGCCCAAGCTGAGTCGTGGCCACATTACACAATTTGAAAGACTATCATAGTTACTCTCCTCGGCCTGTAGCGTTTCGGGATCAACAGGATCATTCAAAGTTTATGTGGGCCGACATGACGACGGAGACAGTCAATGGATTTTCGTCCTTTAATAGTCGCTTTCGGTTTTGGACTACAATATACTTACCATCAGGTGGAGTTTAGTCACTTTGTCGAGCCAGTGTAAAAAAAACAATACCACTACTAATAGTATACTCGTCTTGGTACACAGCGTTCACAAAAAGGAAAAATATTCTTTGAAAGTAAAAATCAAAGTGGCAATATTTCTTATACAAGTTATACGATTTCCATAGACATCTATGTATTTAACCCCTCGTGTGATGACAGTACTGCTACAGGACAAATCAAAATATCCCGCATCTGATAGGCGTCCTGTGACAGCCGGCGCGAACAAGTGCAAACAGATGTTTGTTACAAGCATAATACATCGCGACATAAAGCTCTATCCTTTTCGCACGTGTTATAAATTGTTCACGAAAGAACTGCTATCCTTTCCCATAGCAATTAGAAATTCTGTGGTATAAAAAATCCAGGTTTTTCTAAACCTAGTTCTCAAAAACCCCCATCTGATGAAACTCCTGTACAAGGGCGCGACATATGCGCCTAGTTCTGTAAATAACCGTCGACGATTGAGTGGATATGGCATCTTATAAGCTATAGCATCTTATAATTATTTAGGATTTAAAAAAACAAGCGTACCATAACTTTAATAAAGGGACTGATAGTGCAAAACCTTTTTAAGAAGAATTTATACTTCATGAGGCACTGTTTAATAATTTGACATTTCTCATCAAAGTCTGGAACTATTATGTTCTCTTCTAACGATTTTCTTAATAGGATCATTCTGCGCCACAGCAGCTCAAACACCAGCAATGTCAAGACAACTTTCAAATGGATTACAACAATGATGACAAAATATTTCAGGATAAATACGAAATCATTGAAACCGTTTATAGGTGTAACCTGAATTAATGAGTGGATGTCGTATATTCTCCAAGCAATGATTAAAACAACTATGCTACTCGTGACAGGGACTTTCTCGTCGAGACCACATCCAGGGTTAACAGATCCTAACTGATCTAGGTATTTGAAGAAATAGTCATCTCCACTGAACAGTGAAATGATAGCGTTTATAATGTAATCTGAGCAAGAGATAAACACAAGAATATAATTAAACTTTGTTATTTCCATGGCAAAAAACTGTTTACAATTTTCCACGATAAGAAATATGCAGTAAGATTTTGCTAAGAAGCGATAGGTTTCGTTGCTAGATGCATTGAAATAGAAACCAAATAGTTGTCTTATGCACATAATGTGCTTGATGCTTAGCGAAGGAAGATACATCTTGTTTAAAAACACGTTTGCACACAGAAAGGATGAATTGAGTACTGTATACAACTATACGTACTGCAACTGACAACGAAATTCAGTCGCCATAACAGCGGAGTGACAACGTTCAGTTTACGTTGAAACGTGAGCTATATTTTTGGTTACAATGTCATCTCTCTTAATATTTTAAGAAACATTGTATACTAAATCTAATCCCACATATTGTTAATAGTGAAGTCATTTCGTCACCATAACAACGGAGTGTCAACATTTGGTCTATTTCCGTTTATGTCGAAAGGTGAGCTATGTATATTTTTGTTACAAAGTTATCTCTTTCAATATTTTAAGAAACATTGTTTACTAAATCTAATCCATCGTATTATTACTAGCCAAGTAATTTCGTCACCATAACAACGGAGTGTCAACATTCTGCTTACGTTGAAACGTGAGTTATATTTTTGGTTACAAATGCATCTCTCTTAATATTTTAAGAAACATTGTTTACTAAATCTAATTCCACGTATTGTTAATAGCGAAGTAATTACGTCACCATAACAACGGAGTGTCAACATTTAGTCTATTTCTGTTTACTTCGAAAGGTGAGCCATGTATATTTTTTGTTATAAAGTTATCTCTCTTAATATTTTAAGAAACATTGTTTACTAAATCTAATTCCACGTATTGTTAATAGCGAAGTAATTACGTCACCATAACAACGGAGTGTCAACATTTAGTCTATTTCTGTTTACTTCGAAAGGTGAGCCATGTATATTTTTTGTTATAAAGTTATCTCTCTTAATATTTTAAGAAACATTGTTTACTAAATCTAATTCCACGTATTGTTAATAGCGAAGTAATTACGTCACCATAACAACGGAGTGTCAACATTTAGTCTTTTTCTGTTTACGTCGAAAGGTGAGCTATGTATATTTTTTTTTTACAAAGTTATTTCTTTTAATATTTTAATAAAAATTGTTTACTAAATCTAATCCATCGTATTGTTAATAGCGAAGTAATTTCGTCACCGGTTTTTTCCGGTCGTTTTTTTTCCGGTTCCGGTTGTCAAACAGTAAAAACACAAATTACTTAGCTCTGCATTTAAATTATAGAAAAATAGTTCACAGGAGAGTTTCGCGAAGTGAATGTTTAAAAACAGAC
Source organism: Automeris io (assembly GCA_036320925.1). Lineage (NCBI taxonomy): Eukaryota > Metazoa > Arthropoda > Insecta > Lepidoptera > Saturniidae > Automeris > Automeris io. Next base: position 8,235,978 of record JAUDJH010000023.1, on the reverse strand, counting down.
ATCCAATCGACAAGTTACTTGAGAGACGATAAATCTTTGAAAAGCAGCACAAGAAAACAATATAATCTACTTGGCCCTAAAAGTAAGAACATATCAAATACATTTGAGGGTACTTTATTTGAATTTTATACCATATATCTTATACCAAGTCCGACAACATAATAATCCAAACGTCATTTTCAATGTTGTCTGCACAGATATTAACTTAAGTTGCGTTCACACTTCAAAACTAACCATAAACATTTTAAGACGTTCCGATTTACACAAAAATGAATAACTCATAGCAAGAACTATTTGAAAACTTAAAAATGGAGATGAATAAACAAACCCAAGAAATTCATAACTCAATAACAAATACGATTATGGATCAAATGAATGAAAAACTATCACCCTTGATTGAAGAGAACAAAATACTAAAATTAAAAATTTCGGCTTTAGAAAATAAAATAAATAAATTAGAAATAAAAGAACGAAAGAACAACATAATATTGTTTGGCTTGGAAGAAAATGAAAAATCGACTATTGAACTTTATGAATTGGTTAGTAATAAAATAAAAAACGATATAAGTATAAAAATAACCGAAAGCGATATAAATAAGATTTATAGACTTGGAAAAAAGAGAACCGAAAGAGATGCAAAACCAAGACCTATTCTAATCTCATTCGTAAGAGAATTGATGAAAACAGAAGTGATGAGGACAAAAAGGGGTCTTCAAGGAGTATTTGTCACTGAGGATTATCCGAAGGACATATTAATCAAAAGAAAAGAATTACAAGAAATTGTACAAGAAGAAATCAAGAAAGGAAATACAGCATACATAAAATATGATAAGATAGTAATTAAAAAAGGAATGAAAGAAAATCGGAAACGTATGCCATCTACATCACCAACTATGGAAAATCAGCCTCGAAAACAACAAGCGACAAACATTACAGATCGAAATGTAACAAAAACACCAATCAACAGTGCTACACAGCTCCATAAGCAGTTTACACCAAACATAGCCAAAACAAACAGAGCAAATGTCTTTGATATGATGCGAGACAGAAGTAACTCCCTTACGGAAACTCTACCGATACAAAAAAACTGAGCGCAACAAAAAACGATACCACATTACCGGAATGCAATTATTGCGTTAATAACGAAAATAGTAACATTAACAATACATTCCCCAACTCGGCTGGTCACCGCGGGGATAATGACCATTACCCTCCAACCCCCTTAGAAAGAAATAAATCCTTATATATATGCACATACAATGTAAGATCGCTGTCATCACCTGAGAGATTACTAGAATTGATACATGCGCTTGATAAAATCAAATTTGACATTGTTGGATTGGCCGAAGTAAGAAGAGTAGGTAGTAAAATTGAAGAATATCAAAAATACATACTTTGTCACATAGGACAAACGAACGGACTTTATGGCGTTGGTTTTTTAATTAAGAAAACTTATAAACAAAACATTATCAATTTTATTGGAATATCAGAAAGAGTAGCCATATTGAAATTAAAATTTGAAAACGAGGCTCTATCTATAATACAAGCTTACGCTCCTACTGAGAAAGCAAGTGAAGAAGAAATAAATACATTCTACAGTGACCTAAGAAAAGCTCAAGAACATCAAGACCCTAATGTATTAGTAATAGGAGATTTTAATGCCAAGGTAGGACAACCAAATAAATTTGGAAGCCAAGCAATGGGCAGGTATGGTTATGGCAAGAGAAATGAGAGAGGTGAAAATTACTATATTATGCCATGGAACAAAAACTATCAATCATGAACACATTCTTTAAAAAGAAGCAAACTCGAAGATGGACATGGATATCACCAGATCAAAAAACTAAAAATGAAATTGATTTCATTATGTGCAACAAACCAAAACGTGTTAAAAATATAGAAATACTAAATACTATAACCTTTTCATCCGACCATAGACTCTTGAGAGCTTCTTATATGTTAGAAGTACCCAAAATGAGTAGAAAGACATTTAAAACCTTACCAAAGCCACCAAAAACAACAGAAGAAAAATTAACATATCAAAATAATTTAAAAGAACACTTATTAAAACATATCATAAACCATGAAAACGAAGACGTACAGACCTTTTACGATAAATTAGAAGTAGCCATTACAAATAGCCTCAAAAACATAAAAAGAAATACTTCCAATAAAAATGGAATATTAAGTAAAGATACTATAGAATTAATAAATAGACGTACAGAACTAATAAAAACTAAAAACAAATCAAAATGTTTAAAAATAGAACTAAGAACCCTTTTTAAGAAAACAAAAAAAGCCATAAAAGAAGACTATAAAAATCATAGAAAGAAAATCATACAGGGAAATCTTAATAACTATAGAAGTTCAAAACGAGCCTACAAGGAACTTAGAAACCATGTAGACTGGGTACAAAAATTGCATGCAGGACAACACGAAACTAAAACTAGAAAAGACGTTATTAATCACGCAACCGAATTTTACAAAGAACTATACAGAAAACCATCAGACGAATCAATTACAACAGATTTTACAGATACAGACGACGAACAGGATGCTATTGAATATATAAGCGAATTAGAAATTTTAAAACATATAAATAAACTAAAACCAGAAAAAAGTCCAGGGCCAGACAATATTAGCAACGAAGCTTTGAGAATAGGTGCCCCTCTTCTTACATCTTTTCTTACACAACTCTATAATATGGTACTTGAATCTGAAAAAGTTCCAAAGCAGTGGTGTTGTTCAGAAATAATATTATTGTACAAGAAGGGTAATCCATCAGACATCGGTAATTACAGGCCAATCAGCCTTCTATCTAGCGTATACAAACTCTTCACTTCAATACTGCAAAATCGATTAACAGCGAAAATAGACAAGAACCAATCCATTGAACAAGCTGGTTTCCGTTCTGGATACTCTACAATAGACCATATACATACTTTAGAGCAAGTGATTGCAAAACATATAGAATACAACCATCCCCTTTATGTATCCTTTATTGACTACACCAAAGCATTCGACAGCATAACACATAGCGCGATTTGGCAAGCTTTGAAAGCATGTGGTATCAGTAAAACATACATAAATATTATAAAAAACATTTATAGTCAAAGCGTGAGCAGAGTAAGAATGGAAAGAATAGGTGATGAAATAATAATAGGCAAGGGCGTTAGACAAGGAGATCCATTATCACCAAAATTGTTTATAGCAGTACTGGAAGAAATTTTTAAGAACGTGAATTGGAAAAACAAAGGGATTATGATACGCGGCCGTCGCCTAAGTCATCTACGCTTTGCAGACGACGTTGTACTTTTCGCCGAATCGGCTAATGAATTGGAAAATATGATGCAAACACTTGACAATGCAAGCAAAAAAGTAGGACTGAACATGAATACAAACAAAACTAAAATAATGACAAATGGTCGAAGAAAAACAATATATGTGACAAGTAACGAAATAGAATACGTTGAAGAATACATATACTTGGGGAAGCAAGTCTCTTTCAATCCACTCAATAACGATGATGAAGTAGACAGACGAATCAATTGTTCATGGAAGAAGTTCTGGTCACAGAAGGAAATTTTAAAAGGCGATTATGACATACAGTCTAAAAAAGTTGTAATGGATACCTGTATCTTACCGAGCTTGACGTACGGAAGCCAAACATGGGTTTTCACAAATAAAATAAAGAACAAAATTACAACATGCCAACGAGCTATGGAGAGAAGTTTATTAAAAATAAGGAAAATACAAAAAATTAAAAGCGATTCCATTAGACAGAAAACAAAAATCGTGGACGCTTTGCAACAGGCACTCCATCTTAAATGGCAATGGGCAGACCACGTTTCTAGATGCAAAGACAGGAGATGGTCAATAGAAACGACAAAGTGGTCTGGTCCAGAAGGCAAAAGAAAAAGAGGCCGACCGAAAAAGAGATGGGAAGATGAGATTCTTTCTGTGGCGGGAAAGAAGTGGACAGAGCTGGCCCAAGATAGGGTCAACTGGAGGAGGTTGGAGGAGGCCTTTACCCAACAGGGGTCCACAAATGATAATATCGACACAAATCTTAACTAACACTACTAACAATAGGAATTAAGAAAAAAAAAACTAATAATACTAACAGATTTGAATTGTAAAAAATGATATGTGGAAAAATAAAAGGCTTGTTTATTATTATTATTATTATTATTATTTCGTCACCATAACAACGGAGCGGCGGCTTAAGTAAAAATGATGTGGAGATATGTTTGATATTGTGTTATGGTTCTGTAAACGAATAACAAATAATTATGAGGTCAAGGGTTGATACAATGATCCGAACAGGAGTCCATCAATTCAGTACGAGGTCAAAGGAACCAAAATAAAAGAAATGTTGTGTGACGTGTGGTACGAGATAAGTTTCAGAGTTTTATAATAATATAAAATTTAATCCTTTAATACTTATTAACTTGATTGTTATTTAATTAAATGATATTCCTTAAATATCATATTCGATTTTACGCCGGCTGCGATGACCTAGCGGGCAATGGATCAGTTTCCATGCGCGACAACGCGAATGCTCGTAGATTCGAATCCCGGTACGGACCTCTGTGTTTCCCATATAACGTACGTATTTAGACACCAAATGCTCACCGGTGAAAGAACCCATCGTGAGGAAATCCGCCTGGCATATAGTAGAAATTTTATGTGTGTGTATGTGTTTTTGTGTGTGTGTGTGTGTGTGTGTTTTGTGTGTGTGTGTGTGTTTTTGTGTGTGTGTGTTTTATGTGTATGTGTTTTGTGTGTGTTTTTGTGTGTGTGTGTTGTATGTGTAAGTGATTAGATGCGCCACTGGTCATATTGGGCGCGACATATAAGCATAAAGAGAGATACAGATATCTCTGCTCACCCCGTAAAGTATATAGCGTGACGATATATTATTGTTTATTTTTACGGTTGAATAATAATGCTATCGGTATATTGAAATAATAATATTTGCATCGCTATGTTACCATTTGTATTTCTAACACATTTTTGCATATATTTTATTGGACTATCCCCGATAATTTAGCAATGGCTCGTTTATAAATGTTTCCATGTTACTAACACATTCTAAAATCATTCGAAATCAGTTATACGAAATATTATTTAAGGGTATAGTTAGAAATAATAACTAACAAATTCGCAAACCAATATAATGTATTAATAAGTAACAATGTTTTTCAATCAGTATGTTGCAAAAACAAGAAACTTGTGAGTTAAAAGCACATGAGTAAATGTTGTACAGAGTATCCGCTTACCACTGAGCTGCCAAATGATTACGCTATACAAACAATCGGTTTATGTGTGCGTGTCCACTGGCTGAGCAAAGCATACGGTAATATTCTTCGATTCACATTTATATATAAATTGATTCTACTTGTCGAAGCGTGCTATAAGATGTGAAATTTATCTTCCTAAGATTACGCTTAATTTCAAATAAAATGTAAACTTTAAATTTAAGCTATTATAGACTACGCCGTTTTTTTTTTATTTTAAATAGTGCATACATTGGAAGTCTGTTGTAAATTTATTTATCTACTACTTCCTACTAGTTCCTAACTTTTTTATTCTACGATTGATATTTTTAAGATAAAAGCAATCAATATTGCGTATAATGAGAAATATTAACAATCGATTTATCTCGTTTTTTATCAATTTAAATTATACGAAATAATTGGCCTAAGGAAAAGTAAGAAAATAATTAGTTTGCTAAAATTTTTATTTTTACTACTTTTTTGTAGGGACAGTCTGTAGTAAATAATAGCAGAAATATCGACGAAAACTTAATTCAAAATGGTGGCTAATTGGTCGGCGGAATGCAGTCGTCATTCTGAATTTATAGTGATAGTATCCACTTTTTACTAAGGCATTTAACTAAAGATAATCAAAACTTGTTATATTTATGAAATATAAGTGAAACCTGCATGGCATCTAATAGAAATGTCAAGTGTAAATACCTTGAGAACGGCGATCATCTGCGGTATTGATCACGGTGCGTACGAAATATAAGCGGAATGTAGACACAGCCGCAAATGTATCGCTGCTCACCCCGAAATCCCTTTCGAAAATCCTTTATATCCCTATAGCGCAATGATATATGATTATTGTTTTTTTAAATGATTAAGTGAAGTCCAAATAGTATCTATAAACAATAGCCCGAGCTCCTACATTATAGCATTAAATTATTATTGATTCTTAAAAGTTAACAATTTCTCTTAAAGACTATTTTGCATTAGCGATATATTAGTCACTTTTGTCTAATATGTGCGTGAATTGTATTAAAGCAATGGCGTAAGTGGTCGCGAGACCGATGATGTTTTGGATCAGCGACACGTCGACGGTGCAGGCTCGCAGGATACTAGGCTTGAACGGGCGCAGCTTGAGGAAAGTCAAGTAGTCGGTGATCTTGTTGCGCTGAGCTGTATCTGGGAAGGAGATCGCACTGACATCAGTGTTATCAGGCTTAGGGTTGGCTTCTTACACCAACTGTCCTAGACGTAGACTTTTGAAAGGACTGTTCGTTCTCCAGGTCATCGGAGTAATCCGAACTACTACGCCCAGCTTGCAATGAGATAGAGCAACCCGGTCCCCAAGGATTTAAGGCAGTAAGAATCTGGCACACTGGGAGCGTCGCCTTCACGGCGTCTGAAACGACCTTGTGTAGAATTTTCCCCTGGTTTACCAAAAAAAGGTAGTAAGCGAAACAACTAACTTTTTAATCTCAACATGAATGACAAGCAGTTTGATACACCGGTATGCTTGGAGCTAGCCAAACAACTTTAAACCCTTAAGAGTTACGGGGGTGTTCCGTATTCGAATTTGTGTGCGGGTAATTTTCGACAGCTCTGGCAACACCGTACAGGTTGTCAATTGAGTTTTGCCCTCGCTCGAACCGATCCGCCGAGTAACGACATAAAACATACAAATATTCCTAAATTCATAAACAATCCGATTCCAAAGTCCTTGGAAGATCCTCAAAGACACCAGTATACTGGAGGAGAAGCAGGGGCCCCTGAGGAGTTGGCACACTGGTGGTCGCGGTAAGTGAAACTCTTTAAGCAGCCCGTGCCACTGTTGCGGAGCTATCGAAGTACTGTGCAGGGGGCATTAAATAGAAATAAAAAATAGATCTGGCAATCAAAAGAGAGTGGTTCTTAGCTGGTAAGAATCCGACATACCTGTTCCAATGGTCACAAAACTTGAGGGTCAAAAGAATAAAAAAAAAACTGAAACGTAAAAATGCTAAATACATACTTTTTCAAATTTAAGGTCGAAATATTTTTAGCTATTTACTCGTATTAAAATGTTTAATTGTGATTGAAAATAAAAAATTAAAAAAGTATGTGCGTACTTTTGCAGTGCAACAGTTGCTTGAAGATGATGCTGTTGATTGTATCAAGTTCTCTCGCAACGCACTCTGCCAACACGAACGGACAGAACATCACCCCGACACCGAGCACCAACGTAATGGTGTCATATATTAAATACTGAAAAATAAGCATTTTATCGTTTTGGTAAATTCATTATCTTTACACTCGCAACGACACAAACCTGCATATTTTTCTTACATTAAGAAGAAAGATGATTTTTGGGAGTCGAAGCTGCTCGCGAGTGTAGGCTTTGCCCTAGTTTCCCTACACGTGACTCCTGGGTGATGCTAAACGAGCAGCAGCGAGGTGTTAGGGCGTCGGTGCCCGTCTGGACCGCGAACACAGTACATGGGTGTAAAGCGCGTCATAGTGACCAGTTTCGGCTTGTCGCGTTTCGGGATCAGCTTGTATATATCCAGTAACTTATACACCTGGAGACCTTCAGTCGTGGTATGTGGGCCGACATGATGACGGAGACAATCAATGGATTTTCATCCTTTGATAGTCGCTTTCGTTTTTGGACTACACTGTACTTACCATCATGTACTCTGTAGTCACTATATCGAGCCAGTGTAAAAAAAAAGATGGATATAAGAGACGAACAAGTGAACGTGTAATTTTTACAATTGTTTTAACTGTCACTGCAAAACAAATTCATTGTGGTTACACCTTTCAGCTTGCTACCTTCAATTAGTGTCGTAGTGTTTCTGTCCCAACACCGTAAACGGGATGTGCTTAGTCTGCACTAGTGATGAAAATACCCGGGAATTTTCCCAGAGTGCCCAAAACTTGCTTGGGAAAATTCCCGGGCATTTTCATCACTAGTCTGCACTACATAAGGCACGACCAACGGGCCATGATCACTTCGAGACGCTCGGAGCTTTTAGTTTCTAAGTTAAAAGCAACACAACTTAGCTTCCAATAAATGTAAACTTAAAAATAAATGCTTTCAACTGCTGTCTTCCTGGTATGACTCGATTCTTGCCGTGAATGTAATTGTAAAAAAAACAATAGAACACGCTAAATAACATAAGGTCTAACTTGTTTTATTATTAATTTAAACATTCAATAATTACACATAACTACTGTTACAATAATAGAGAAGCACAACAGCAAATATCACTGATAAGCTAGGCTGGATATAATATAAATAATAATGATTAAATGCTAAATATTAATGTGAACACCATTAACAATTAATTTATAATTCGCAATAATTATATTTTATGTTGGCAAACATATAAAGTGACAGGAAGGATATGGGAGTGTGACAAATCTTAATGGCGGCGGCTTAAGTAAAAATGTTATGGAGAGAAGGTTTTTGATATTAAGTATTAATATTCTGTAAATGAATAACAAATAATTATGAGGTCAAGGGTTGATGCAATGATCCGAACAGGTGTCCATCAATTTAGTACGAGGCCAAAGGAGAACCTAAATAAAAGACATGTGGTACCAGATAAGTATTTAGAGTTTATAATAATATAATATCTTATCCTTTAATACTATATCGTGGGTAAAATATTACGAATGATCATTACAGTTTAGTTACAGCAACAAGAGTCGGTCACACGCTAAGTTTGTCAGCGCCATTCAGCGTCGTAATAACGTTGCAGTGCCGCAACGGATAGTGTGCACGCTAATACGGTAATTTTTTGAGGAGCAATGACGCACCTGCGCGGCAACTCATCGTGTACACCGGCTCTAAGTAATTACAGAAAGCGTCTTGTAATAAATAAATAAAAAATCATACATTTCTTTCTAGGTCAGCAACAACAACGTACATGTATATGATGATCTTGACGTTACCACAAATGAGGTTAGCTATTATCTGAATAAAGAAAGAAAATACAACGTTATTTTAAATATTTTCATAACCGTAATAACACGCAGACCAAAGCTATAATAGTTTTATACAACCACAAAATCCTAAGCAAACAAGCCATTTATCCAAGCTAAGCGGTCTACAATAAATGGACAATTTCATTTTGTTTTAGTCCCGCATAAATGTAAGTACACCTATACCCCGATTTACACGGTACTTGTTTAAACGTGTAAAAACACGTTTTCGCTTTTACACGGTTTTCCAAATAAGTTTTTTTTTTGTTTTTATCGCACTCTACTAAATGCTACTGTGTTTGAACATGTGCGCTGTGTACACATCTCACGGGGAATCCCGAGCTTATGTCCTGACTTGCTGCACATGATGAAGGATAATAAAACACCTTTGGTTTTATTTTTTGTTCTTCTGTTTAATGTATTGTAATTAAATAAAAAAACAGTGTTTCCGTAATATATTACATATTTTAACCTGTCAATGCATTTTATTTTTATTTCTGTGTACACCTAAAAATATTGAAAAAAATCACAACTGCAATAGCAAAATTATGCATTTTCTGCAAGCTTTTCGATTTACACGGTTTTGACTTGAAAATTTTTAATTTTCGATTTACACGATTTTCTCAGGAACGTATCTACCGTGTAAATCGGGGGATAGGTGTATTTCCTTTAAGTAAGACAAATATAGCATAGAGAATGTGGTAGTAGGGTAATCTAGAATCCACAACACATGTTTCCAAAGACGAGCACAGATTTAACTGACACTTTTTCTTTTGATGGTCATGACATGCCCCGGGTTCGTATTTGCTCAAAGTTTATAACCTGGCATATTAATATATAAGTTACTTACCACAGGTTTCAAGTATGCATAAATATAAGTAAATGATTCCAGCAAGTGACTGTATTTTCGCAAACACTTTGCAATTTTGAGACATTTTGTTGCAAAGTCTGGGGTTATTATGTTATCTTCCAAAGATTTCCTTAACTGGATCATTTGGCGTCGTAACAGCTCGAAAATCATTACGGACATTGTGACTGTGAATTCGCTTACAATTACAAGAACAACATACTTTAGAATTATATCAAAATCTATGAAGATATCCATGTTTTTAAATTTTATAAATACTGTAGTTTGATAAATTTTCCAAATAAATATTACAAATATACAAGAGCTTGTGACCGGGACTCCTTCATCGCACACACGACGATCATAAGAGAGTTTAGCAGATGCAAGCAAATCGAGATATTTAAAAAAATAAGCTTCCCCGGTGAATAGTGAAATGGATGCATTCATAATATAGTCGAAATAGATACACGAAATAGCCACATTGAAAATAAAGTTATACTTTGGATTGAAAACAAAGGTTTTAAAAATCGTTGCGAAGAGATAGAGACAGTAAGACTTCGCTAAAAAGCGATAAGTTTCGTTGCTAGATGCCTCGTAATAGAATCCAAACAGTTGTCTTATGTACATAACATGCTTGATGCTCAAAGCGGGGCATTTCATTTTGTTTAAAAACACGTCAGTCCACCGAAATAATGCATTGAGTACTGTATGCAAGCCCACGTATTGGGGCAAGCTATACGATCCGTCGTCATAACAACGAAGTGAAAACATTCATTTATTTCTGTTCTCGTGGATCGGTTAGCTGTATGCCTCTAGAATATTATGAGAATGCACTATATACTGAATCTAATTCCACGTTTGTTGCTATAGACGTAATTTTGAAGCTATAGCAACGGAGTAACAACATTCAGTTCATTTCTGTTCCACGTGAAGCACAGCTGTATTTCTGTAATTAATTTGCCTCTTCAGCATTATGAGAATACGTTGAGTACCAAATATAACTTCATTTTTATTGCTAGGAAAGTAATTTGGTCACCATAACAATGGACTGTCAACATTTAGTTTATATCTGTCCATGAAAATAAATGTATGAGCCGTTCATTTTGAAAGTGACTTAAGTCTATTTTCATCTTTTATCAAGTTGGCACTTGTGACATTTATAATTTATGCTGAACTGTCAAAAAAATAAATTGGTATTGAAATATACTTAGTAAATTTGAAAATTTTATATCACGTACATTTTCAAAATAATATAAAAAACGCAAAACCTTAAGTATTTCAAACTAGCTGATCCGGCAAACGTTGTTTTGCTATATAAGGTTTTGTAATATCTTCAAAGATGTTCATTGAAATTAAGTGATGTTAAAGACAATTTTGTTCACAATTAAATATTCTTAATCAACAACACATTTATTTGGATAAAGATTAATATTATTACGTTGATACAACTCTTAACTAATAATGCATTAATTTCGACCAAATTTGATTACCATAAAAACGGTTTTAGTGAGTTAATCTTAAAAGATAGACATATACTGTCATTTGACATTTTTTTAGATCATTTCAAGAGGAATAATTCTTTCATACATATATTTTTGGTATCTTGAACCATTTTCGCAGCGCACGCAATGGAAGCACTCAAGGATGAATAATTTTTCCCGTTTTTTTCACATTTTCCATTATTTCTTCGCTCCTAATAATTGCATCGTGATATTATATAGCCTAAAGCCTTCCTCGATAAATGGTCTATTCAACTCAAAAAGAATTTTTCAATTCGAACCAGTAGTTCCTGAGATTAGCGCGTTCAAACAAACAAACTCTTCAGCTTTATAATATTAGTATAGATTAAAGATAAGTGGACTTAAGTCACTTTCAAAATGAATGGCTCATATAGTTATTTTAGCAACAGTCACATTTTTAAATATCATCAGTACACATTATGTACTGTATTTCTTCATGTTCTGATGTCAACAGGGTTACTTCATTACTATAACAGCGGAGTGACAATATTCCGTTTATTCCTAGTCACGTGTAATGATTAGCTATATGTTGTCACAAAATAGCTTCTTGTACATTCCAGCCGATCGATCGATCTATGGCCGGTTGGCTGATGTGTTTCGGGTCGTTGTTGCTCGGGGTGGGGGCTCTGAGCGACTGGTTAGCGACCCTCGGGAAGTAGGCAGAGCATTGTGACGTGCTCTGCCTAAATACAATGAGCAGTGTCGGAGAAGACATCTTCCCCCGAGTTTGTACGGCGCGACGGGGCTGTGGCAAACTGATTACAGGACCCGCAGTCCCCGACAATGCGCAGAAGTAATCACCTTGGGGTTTTTAGTCGGTATAAGTCAGACACACCTCGGCTGCGCAACCCCCCTGTGTAGTGATGAAAATGCCCGGGAATTTTCCCAAAATGCCCAAAACTTCCGAGAACATATCGTAAATTCCCGGATATATTCCCAAGGAAGTTTTTGGGCACTTTGGGAAAATTCCCGGGCATTTTCATCACTACCCCTGTGCGACTGAGACGGTCCTATGAGGATTTTCCCCAAGTAAAAAAAAAAGGTTCTTCTACGTTGTGAATACATTGTATATCTAATCCAACGCCACGTATTGTTTCTATCGCCGTAATTTCAACGTTATAACAATGAGGAATGTTTACTTTATTACCGTCACGTGGACATCTTTGTTGTTTGTAAAAAAGTAATCTCTCTTTGAATATAATTGCACTGGGAAGTTGTTACTGACACCCGGGCCTACAATTAATAGCAATTGTAATATTTGAAATTCTTTTTAAGTTTCCCTATATCCAAAACTTTACTATACGGATCATGTCCTTTAACAAACGATGGACAATTTATTATTTTTTAGTTAATCACAGCATTCTAGATGATTCTACGGTTGTGATTAATAGATGTTGAGTTTGCTTAGACTTTGCTCAGGAAATAAGTATGTCTTTGACAGTGAGCTGAATATATAATAGGGTCTTAAGTGCAGGATTGGTATTAACAGAGCCAACACCAAGTTGAGAAAACTGAATTTTTTAATTAAAGTCGAAGCAAGTCGTATTAAGATATAAAAAAAACCTAAATTCTTATCAAATACGATTTCAGCTTTATTGCTTATAACTTTTTTACTTTGTTTTTGTATCTAAATACACATCTGTCTATATGAGTATCTTTCAGACATCACGAAATATTGGCAACAACCATAGTACCTTTTTTGGTAGCCCGTAGGATACCCGTTATGAGCCGTGAGGCGGCGGTGAGTGCCGCCCCCCGTGTGTCGGACTCGCACCGACTAAAGCCCCCGGGGTGTTCGTTCTCCCGTCTGCCGGGGTCAAAGAGCAAGGCTGACAACCATAGTGCCTATACTCGGTAAATCAACCGCAGTCTTTCCATAACATAAAGTATGCATGCAATAAGCTTTATTTTAAAACAGTCTTTATTTATCATATGATTTCTACAAATATAATTTTTATCGAAATGGGATCTTCCTAATATAGGCGAAGTTACTGGTCAGTAAATAATACAAAGAAACACCAAAAACATTTTATTTCCCATATAAAAACATTTTAACAAAAAAACTGTAAAAACTTAGCCTATATCACCGCACCAATAATACTAATTTCACCTAAACAAGGATTGTATAAATGCAGTTAAGTGCAAAAAAGTGTTGTACAACATAAAGTCGATATTCCACATGCGGTCATACCGCCAAAGGAACCCGCTTGCCGACCGCTGTAATTTAGGCAATTAAACCGAGGTTTCTCGGTTTAGGGAGTTTTTGAATGTGTTCTATTTGCAAATCAAAGGAATTAAATTCTAACAAAACAGTCTTTCCTCTAGCGCTGACAGTTATTCGTTACACGATACGTTTTACTTTACTGCCTCAAAAAATCTTAGACATGATCAACGTGTAATTTAAATATTCTCTCACCAGATAATAGGTCCAGTAAAAATATTTCACTAAATAATACAATAAATTTATTGCCATAAAGAAACGAATATTTTGTAATGAAAATCTCATTCGATTTCATGAAATCCCTGCATCAGTCCGTTCCTGACCGTCTCGACGACTTAAAGGGGTATTCTGGTAAAGAAATTTAAAAAAAGTTATTTTTTTGCATATTTTCATAGTTTAGACCTTCAAAAACAGGCCCTTAAACGAATTTTTCAAAATTCGAATTATTTTCGGAGATGCAGCGAATTTTAATTTGCTGTCCGACGAAACGAAGTTAGGATTGATCGCTCTGAACTGAGAGCTTCTGCTGCTTCAAAAGAAGGGCAGAACAGCTCGGTTAGCAGAAAGAATTTCGCAAGAGATTAATTATTAAAGAGAAGAAGGCCCAAGGTATGGATGTGGGTTCGCCGATTAATCCTGATTGATGAATCGGAGTTATTCTATTGGAATTGTTTCTCAAACTTCAAACGCGTTTCTCTCAAAACTGCTTTTTTTGCGGTGGTTGACATGATATCTCAAGTTCTACTTTACCGATTCCTTTGAAATTTGATAAGAATCTTTATTATACATCTCTCTATCGCCCTTAGCTCGAATTTTTGAAAATTTAAAATTTAAGTATTTAAAAAAAATCGTTAAAGTCAAAATAAAAGGGTAAAATAAGAATTTTATTTTCAAGTTGTCGCCATTTTGTGATTTTTTTGTTATTTTTCTTTGGTAGTGGTCAACGCGATAGCGATATCCTTACTATTGAAGATTTTTTTTTAATTTGTTTGTTTTAGATTACAAAAGAGTTGAAATCATGTCAACCAGGGAGCACCATATTTTTTGTAGGCCTTACTCTAACGGCCTGAAATTTGACGATTTTCATTATTATTTTTTTATTCTCTTTAAATAATAATAAAAATAATAAAAAAAGGTTTATAGTAAAAATGTTTTTCATTTTTTTATCTTAGTTTGATCAAATTTAGGCATCTAGACCAGATAATACCCCCTTAAACGCACATTTCAATAAGACGATAGAGTTCGAGATGCGAAAAATTTCTTTGACCCATGCCATAGTGCTCGCGTTAGTCGACAAGTATCAATTTCAGTACGCTGGGAATCTGTACCGCACTATTTGACAATATATAAGGTTAATTTGCGTTGATCGAGAAGTCCTCGCATGTCGTATACCGAGTTATTGTTACATAAAAGCGAGCTTTCACGTTGTGCATGATATAGGGTATTGCTCTAATGATTGAAGGGGTTAATAATGATTATGCAATTTTTGATGAATTGTAATAAATGCCTAAGAAGGTTCGTAAATCACAATGTTAGGAGATCAAAAGTTTGAAAATAATCAATCCTGTTAAGAATCGTAATCGTCATCGACTGTCTGTGACATTGACAAGCGTGACACATCATGTCAGTACCTAATATTGCATCTCTAGGCACCTATGAGAAAGCTGGATACAAAGTAAAACGATAAACTGTGTATTGTGACTTCACGCGAAAAATTTAAGGTTATGGACCATTTTTGCGCAACATTAGCGATGAATAAGGATTTTTTTATATATAATCAGTATATTTTTGAAAAATAAATTGTTCGGGGTTTGGTATTGCATTTTAGTTGTGTTAAAACACATTTACAAAATGTTTGTAATATCCCATTCATCGGTCACGGAGAACAAAATCGTAATAAAAATATGTAACTGCGGTCCGATTAGTATTAGTTATAACATACTCTGCAACAGTTTTTTCTAGTGGTTTTCCGCAGTGGGTAAACCGCCTGTGTGGCCTCGGCTTAATCCCACTTACCCTAAAATCTACAGGCTGCTTTTTTTGTATATAACGAAAGTTTAACTTAGAATTTAGTGTAAAGCGCTGCTTTAAGTAACTTTGTTATTTTGTGACATTAAAAATATTTTTATTTTCTTCTAATTGTATTTTCTTCATTGATGACTTTTCACGAAATCACTGTAAAAAAAATGGGAACTTTTAGTAACCCACTTAAAACACTCATTAGCTCGCAGCAACAGTGCAGTTCTCTTCTTAGCGCAAAATTTAAGGTTTTAAGATGGGATTCCAGCCGCAGTATTTCCTCAAAAATAGGACATGGGCAATAAGAGTTCAAAAAAATTAGTGAAAAATACTCCTTTCGACAGCGCAATGATGGTACTTCTTATATTGTAGTTTTCTATAGGCGATAGTGACCGCTTACCATCAGATGGCCTGTTCGCTGTTTCCATTCCATTCACATTAAAAAAAACCTTTGTAAGAAGCGGATATTTTGTATTGTTATTTCTTCGCTATGTAGAAAGTTTGCTTTGTAGCTTAGTCTAGCCAATATTTCTGCATGGTGCAGAAATCTGATCGGTTCGCATGAAACACCAACGTAACATAGATGCATTTGAAATGTGGTACTGACGACTGTTGCGGATCCTTTGGACAGCGTATCGGACCAATCTTTCTATCTTAGAAGGACTTAAAATTATATAGAAACTAGCTGTGACCGCGACTTCGTTCGCATGGAATAGTTATTTTGGGCATTTTAGTTAGTTATTTATTTTGAAATTGTAATATCTTCTAAGATGTTTATTGAAATTCAGTAATGTTAAAGACAATTTTGTTCACAATTAAATACTCTTAATCAATAACACATTTATTTGGATAAATATTAATATTATTACGTTGATACAACTCTTAACATATAATGCATTAATTTCGACCAAATTTGATTACCATAAAAACGGTTCTAAGTGAGTTAATCTTAAAAGATAGACATATACTGTCGCGGACATTTGTTGAGATCATTTCAAGAGGAATAATTATTTCATATATATATTTTTGGTATCTTGAACCGTTTTCGCAGCGCACGCAATGGAAGCCCTCAAGGATGAATAATTCTCCTCGTTTTTTTTTACATTTACCATTATTTCTTCGCTCCTAATAGTTGCATCGTGATGTTATATAGCCTAAAGCCTTCCTCGATAAATGGTCTATCCAACACAAAAAGAATTTTTCAATTCGAAGCAGTAGTTCCTGAGATTAGCGCGTTCAAACAAACAAACAAACAAACTCTTCAGCTTTATAATATTAGTATAGATTAGCTTCAAACTATGTAAACGAGATTTCCCAAATATTTCGGAGACATTGCTGGTAAGCAACACTCCATGTAAGGACTCGTTGCCTGACGGCAGGTAGTAGCGAGCGGTCAAGCGGTCGATTACCAACACGTTGTACAGAATTGACAAAAGCTGCGACAGAAACATCTTCTGTCTTATATTTCCACTAGCTTTTGCCCGCGGCTTCGCTCGCGTTAAGAAGTATTATAATTGATTAGATATAGTTTTTGTGGCTTTACTTTTGTTTAGCGTGTGTAAAAAATTAGGGCCTAATCTGTCGTTAGGCACTATAACTATCAAACTATTATATTATATTATAGTCAAAAATCTGAGAAGATTTATACAAACTTTTATCCCCTATTTTATCCCCTTAGGGGCGGAATTTATCAAAATCCTTTCTTAGGGGATCCCTACGTCTTAGTAGCCTTATGCATGCAAAGTCTCAGCCTCATCGGTTTAAAATTGACAAAGTTTCATACAAACTTTCATGCCCTATTTTATCCCCTTGGGGGTGGAATTCATCAAAATCTTTTCTTAGCGGATGCCTACGTCATAACATCTACCTGCATGCCAAATTTCAGCCCGATCCGTCCAGTGGTTTGGGCTGTGCGTTGATAGATCACTATGTCAGTCAGTCAGTCAGTCAGTCA
Organism: Automeris io; assembly: GCA_036320925.1. Taxonomy (NCBI): domain Eukaryota; kingdom Metazoa; phylum Arthropoda; class Insecta; order Lepidoptera; family Saturniidae; genus Automeris; species Automeris io. The sequence continues at coordinate 8,218,184 of JAUDJH010000023.1, read as the reverse complement.
GTCACCTTTGAGTTATATATATTTAGATACCGCTGTGGACCACAATAAGTGGAAGCGCATAGCAAGGCGCATCCAAAATGAACCCATCATGATAGCACGACCACTTTGCCAAAAGTGAACGACTGAGGAGAAAAATTTGCGTTTTTGCATTACATCAGAGACCTTGAAATATCCTACTATGGGAGTTTATAGTTTCCTTTCAACAACTTACCCGACTACTTCGGGGAGATCGTCGGCCTGGCATATCCACTTGTGGCCCAACTTGTCACGCTTCTCGTACGCGTGCAACTTGATTGCAGCGCCACCTTCTGATCGCGATTTCAGCACTGATCTGTACAGCTAGGCAGAGAGATAAAATGATGGTAGGGCGATTACCTGAACTGGGTTATTTACCACAGTATACGGTATAAGTGTACAGACCGTCATAATGACTAGCTTCGGCCCGTCGCGTTTCAGGATCAGTTTGTGCACATTCAGTTGTTCAAATACCTAGAGACCTTCCGTCGTGGTATATGTGGGGTCGACATGACGATGGCAACTGTCCCATGTACCGATTTTCGTCCCCTGGTGGTCTTTGCTGTCCTTAGGCTACACTGTACTTACCGTCAGGTGAAATATCGTCACTTTGTCGAGCCAGTATAAGAAAAAAATTTTTTATTGTTACCTAAATCAATGTGAAGTACAAGGCACTAAGAGAACATCTATTATCACTCGAGGGGGTAATAATTAGTGATGCCACGAATAGTGAATTGGCCGAATACCGAATACCGAATATTCGGCAATGCTGTCGGCCGAAGCGCCGAATATTCGGCCGCCGAATATTCCTGGAAGTAGCGTGTTTAGTAATAATAATAATAATCTTTATTTCAACACAAAACTTATGCATATACACAGGGTGATAAGTCTCACCAATTAAGTAAATCTCGTCTCCGGTGAGACTCGCACTTCCGTTCGGGTTATTCAAGGGTGTTTTGTGTTTTTATATGGATATTCACGGTATAAGTTTATTAGTATGTGTGTGAGCGAGAGAGAGAGTGTGTGTGTGTGTGAGAGGTTATTTTCTGAGGCTGGTAACATTTACGATGAAAAGCATAATCGTCTGCTACCAAAAAATGCTGAAAAGCCTTTTTTTATCCATCACAACTTACCACTGATCAATTTAAATTACTAAAGTGTTGTAATTAGGAAATAAATTCATAACTTTGAGTAATATAACGTGTCTTTTTTACATGATTTGGTATTCGATATTCGGCCGAATACCGAATAGCAAAAAAAGTGGCCGAATTGGCCGAATACCGAATAGTTGCCGAATATTCGTGGCACCTCTAGTAACAATACAGATGAAAGTTTATTTGAAAATTCGCCAGATATGTGTAAATCGCACCCGAGCAAAGTAAATGACTGAAAACTGTTTTACAATAACAGACAATTACATAAAGTTATCGACAGACTTACCTTAAGACCAACGGTGAAAGGCACAATGAGGTCATCCTTAGCATGTAGAACCAGGATAGGCAGAGAAGGAACGCGCTTTAGATGTCTGTCAGACTGGAATTTTTGTTCGCCTTCAATGCCGAAGGGCACTACAAAAGTCCCTTCGAAGTACGGCAGCCAGGATACAAGCTGACAAAAAATGTACTATTCTAATCGATATTTCATTTATATCGATATCATAGAATTGAATTAATCGATTAAGAATGGAAAATTAATTTCAACTACAGCGTTTCGGGGTCTGCTTCTGTACGTAGAGTTGTTCATAGAGAACTTCTGATATGGTATATGAGGTCACTAAGACGATCCAGTTTAGAAAAAAAAAGTCTAGAATTGGATGTAGTACTGAGAATTTTACTTATGTTTTAAGAGGATAAACGTCCCCATTAACGTCGCATTTTCGTTTAATCGATTTTCATCAAACTACGATTTCAAAGTAGTTTCACCTTAAAAACTAACCTTCGCTAATGGAATTTCAGCCACTTCATCAGCCAAATTGTTAAAAGGAGCTTCTAGAACTAACCCGTTGGGCAGTGGCAACGGGGTTGTTCTCTCTAACAAGCTCACTGACAACTCTGCCAAGTTACCTAAAAGCTTGGATGATATTCCAGTACCTGATATAAAAAAAAATGATACAATTAAATTTTTTGTTGTTTATTAGTTTAAAAAAACGGTCAAATATGATCTGGACTCGCAAACCACGGGCTCCGTACAAATGAGCCATGAAAACACTGAATATTGACACAATAAAAAATATTGAAGGTGATTGCGCAAGCGGGGTCGTCTAGTGACGCCTAATACAAAATTCAAGACCATTCGCGAATCTTAAACATTTTCTAGGCGGGGCAAAAACAACTGTCTTCTGCCACACCACCCTCTCTTCTAGTCGTTTTACCTTTTAGTCCAAGTACCAATTATAATAACATAACACAATAAAAAAGAGTACAATGTAAATTTTAGAGGTTTTGTCGTCAACAACTTTGTGAATATGTAAGCATCATATATCGCATTAAAAGCGAAATATTAATTTAAAAACGGACCTTTCACCTTGTATGACTGAAACCGTGGTAACTATAACTTTGAGACTTTTGAGTTAACTTTTAAAACGTCAAAGTCAGATATTTTTTTATGGAGGTTGGTCCAATTTTTAAATATATTATTTAGTGGGAATGCTGTATGACGTGCTCTTCTGCCGACTCTAGAATTTAGTGCCCGGGACGTGGGCTTCGGTTTGCCAAGATCCGGGCCCATATGCCGGTCAGAAGGTTCACGAGCCCGTCTGCCAACACGCGAGGATATCTCATTGTCCTGTGGTTTATTGGTATTGCCGCGGGATAAGACATCTGCAGCTACAGCGTACTCGAGTGTATAGTAATAGTGATAATATCGCCCGTGTAATATAGTTGAGCCGAAACCATGAGATGTAAGCTGATCTCACCCGCGCCGACAGAATGTACGGGCATTGTGTGATCTTTCTAGAGATGCCACGAATATTCGGCAACTATTCGGTATTCGGCCTATTCGGCCACTTTTTTTGCTATTCGGTATTCGGCCGAATAATACGTACTATTCGGCCGAATACCGAATACCAAATCATGTAAAAAAGACACGGTATATTACTCAAAACGATGTATTTAATTCCAAATTACAACACTTTAGCAATTAAAATTGATCAGTGGTAAGTTGTGATGGATAAAAACATTTTTTTCAGCATTTTTTTGGTAGCAAGCGATTACGCTTTTCATCGTAAATGTTACCAGCCTCAGAAAATAACCTCTCACTAAACACACTACTTCCAGAAATATTCAGCGGCCGAATATTCGGCGCTTCGGCCGACAGCGTTGCCGAATATTCGGTATTCGGCCAATTCACTATTCGTGGCATCACTAGTTCTTTCATTTCCATTTCAATATTGCACTTTCCGCATCTCCTGTTGGCGTCTCTCGAGGGACAAACATAACTTTGCCTTTGGAAAATTGTTATTCGTATATATCGACGTAGGTTGCGGTCGACTCATCACAAATAAATTTGTAATCACAAAGGAAAATATTGTGAAGTTTTACCTGTACTCTCCTGTACTTTTTTTATCCTCTTTATTTATTTAAAGGGGTTTTGTCACAGAGTGACCACGTCACCCCCGTACTGGCGAAACACTTATAATTAATTCAAGCCACCTTTAGGTAAAGTGCAACCAGCATTTTGGCCTGCTCGGAAAGCGGAGAGGACAAAATGCAGTAGCAAGGGCCTCAAGATAGTTGACAACCGATATATCCTGACGTTGTGCTTCGTTCCGGACACACTCCATCAGCAAATGATAAACATCTTCTACACCACATGTCATACTGTTTGGGGAGTCGGAGATTCCTACTAAATATTTGAATTTGTTCGATGGAATATGTCCGGAACGGAGTCTAAACAATGTCACAGCGTCTCTCCTGCTAATATAAGATTGTTGACCACGGATACCGGGGCAGACTACACTGAATAGTTTTGTGCTAGGTGCTTCCCTGTACTTTTCGTGCTAAAATTCATGATTCTAAAGCCAAGTTTAGTATTCTGTAGGTTTAGATTACCTTTCGAAAATGTTCTCTTGATTTGCGTTGTCTTTCAAGTATGATTATTTCGGGGCTACAAAGGACTACATACTTGAGTATTTGATAATAATTTAAACTTGATACAAATTCCTGAAAAGGGTCTTGACAAAAGACAGGGGAACCATGAAGAATCCGGTGCAAACCTAAAAAAGTTCTTTTTGAGTTAGCAAAATTAAAGACTTACCCAAGGAATGGCCCCAGATGAAAATTGGCGGTTTTTTTACCGATTTATCGACAATGGACTGCAGCCACTCGTAGACAACGATCGCATCTTCCACCACCCCGTCTTCAGATGGATTTAGGCTTGTTGAATCTCCATAACCTAGAGCGAACCGCAGTATGAGACGGTAGTGAATTTTCATATCGACAGAAAAAACCGGCCACGTGCCGTCCTTACTCGTTGCTCGAATTACTCATAAAAATCACTTTAAAGATTAATGAAACGGTTTAATTGATAACCGGTGTTTGGATCAATAGGAAACATCATTGGTCATGTTACCATAATCTACTAGCCTATCCTTCGCTTTCCTTTTTTCTCCAGTTTCCCCCTATTAATTATTGTTGATTGTTATTTTATTCGGGTATTAGAACTAATAAGTTATCAGAATCGAATATCGATATCGAGTAACGCGTTCACGGGTTCGACGGGGTTTTTCATACATAGTATATGATTCTTGAAAAAATAAAACTCAAACTCACCCCTATAATCGAAGGCAATGGTGTGGAAATCCATTGTTTGGAACACTTTGTACAACTGAACCCTGTGATCGGCGGCACGAGAGTTGGAATTACCTGTAAAATCGTAACTAATGCAATCTTCCAACTGACTTCCGACTGGGATATTACTGAAGCTAGAAACTTGAAATATTTATTTTGGATACTTTTTATTACATAGGCTCCAGCTAAAAACGGGTTTTTTTAATGTTCCACTTCAAAGAAGCTAAAATGGTAGCTTGGTCTCAGGGCTCGTAGACAAAGTCCCTTATAAGAATTCATTCAACGTAAATTTCCATATTTAGTATAAATATTGAACGAAAATACGAAATGATTTCTTTAAAGTCCCGACATATACATTTCTCACCAAAACACTGCGTTAAAAATTAGAGAAAATTTGTGTATTTTATTCCCAATAGCTTATACAAGCTATATAATCAAAGGTTAACTCAAAATAATCAAATATGAAGTCAACCGTATTATTGGCCACGAATGAGTACAAAATACAATAATAGTTCGTTACCATGGCAGTACATCATAATTGGAGATGTTGTATTTATTAGTTCTGCATCCAGAACTCTGTCAAGCGCGTCTTTATCTAATTTATTCTCGAAACTTCCTTTCAGCCTCTCGTAGGCCGTTTTGGGCAGAATATGCCATATACCTGCAAGTAATGTTTGTCTTCTAATTTTGCAGTTATTTTTCTTTTTATAAATTCTTTAACCGGTCTTATGCGCGAATGAACTTGCTTTTGATTGTAACTCGACGTTTCGGCCTGGTTACACAAGTCAAGATCACGAGCAAACTGACGCACGGTAAATTTTCGTCGCGGGCGGGAGAGATGTTATTCTCTCTGCCCTGTATTGTTCGTGATAATTTGAAATGCTTGTTACCATGACCTGTGTAACCAGGACGTAAGTTTATTCGCGCAAAAGACCAGTTAAAGTATTTATAATGAGTACAAAAAGCGAAAGTTTAAAATCTGTCATTTCCTGTTTTTTATATTATATATTAGTTGTAGTCGGTGGTTGGACTGCCCTGTGAAATATCTCTAATCTAAACCTATTGAATTTTGCCTGTACATTAGGGTGGCTTGAACTCTTGGATTTTTGGTCTTCTATTACATGTTGCTATAGGGGGTGAGGGTTAGCACAAATTATTGATACACGATGAATATAGATGTCACGAATTTAAATTATTATTTACAAAATAGTTTACAATGATGAATATAACCGATTTCGGTTTTGCCAACATTTTCAAGTTACAACAAGTAGGTGCGGGGCTGCAGCCCCACTCGGTGAAGCTGAGCTAGCTGGTGAATATATTATAAATAGAGTAGCGTTCATTCCATAGATGCTTGGATGCATTTTTGCATGCCCTTATGATAAATAAGTCTGCAATAAATTGCTTAATGTTAAGCAAAAAAAGGAACCATTTATATTTATATCTATTATAAATTCACACCGTCTACCTTTCCTATGAAAGAAATATATTATTCAAATTAATTAGGCAATTTTTTTACACTGGCTCGACATACTGACTACGGAGTACCTGATAGTAAGTACAGTGTAGTCCAAAAACGAAAGCGACTATCAAAGTATGAAAATCCATTGATAGTCTACATTGTCATGTCGGCCCACATTTACCACGACTGAAGGTCTCTAGGTATATGAGCTACTGGATATACACAAGCTGATCCCGAAACGCTACTGGATTTTTTTTTATGATTTTCACAAATTCGTATCGAACACGGAGCATAACCACCGTAAAGAGGCTATAAAACAGTCTATATGTGCACTAACCTATCTTGACTTTACATTTGTCGACCTTGGAGTTGTACTCTATGCTGATGTTCCGGCCACCGTCGATACCGCTCGCTGCCGGGTCCTCGAAATCCACATTCGGAGGCCATTGGACTACGAGAAATACAATCATCATCACACACATGACACTTCACAAATGACACATTACAAAGTGAAAAGTCTCTTGCATTGGAATGCGAACACCTGAATCCTATTTGGCTTAGCAAATAGGACGTGTATATGTGACCTCTAAAAATTTTGATTAAAAAAGTTGACTCTTCTTAATTCTACAATTATGCAAAGTAGGAATTGAATAAGATGGTTGTGTAACTTACATTTATAATTTAAACTCTTCAAGAACTAAATACTCCTATATAATTTTATATAGAAGATTATAGCATGTAGACGTAACCCGATACGCAGTTGTCGCCCTAAGGGTCGTTAGGGTGTTACGAGACGTGCGGGGTAAGAGGATGCGCGCGCGCACGGGACGCTTGGAAGTTAGTCGACTACCGAGACCCAAGGTGGGAGTACGTGCGTGTACGTCGCAGTTCAGTGTGCCTTAAAGTGCAAATAAACTGTAAAACGCCAAATTCGTGTCTTCCTAAAACCACACCCACGACCACCGGTCATAAGATAGATTTTTAGAACTTTTAGGGAACTAAAAAAATATTTTTAAGAAAACTACGTACCTGATTTGTGGGCTGCGATAGCCGAGTGGATAAGGAACCAATATGCATACGCGGCAATGCGAATGGTGGTATGTTCGAATTTCGTTTCGTTCCTTTTGCAGGTTACGTACAAATTTAGGCACCATATGCTCACTGATAAGGAAAACATCGTGAGGAACCCGCATGACATCTGATAGATATGTCACGTATACTACCCCTAGAACGTCACATATAAGCGCCAAGTGGATACAACTATTTATGTATCTCTGCTCACCTCATAAGGAATATAGCGCGACGAAATATTATTATTATAAACTACGTACCGAAGTTAGCAAAAATTAGTCCCCGTCTGAATGCCTTGGAATACTTGAAAACCAACGGCACAGCAACCACGTGGAACACGAATATGCCTGCAGTCAGAGTACCTCCCAAGATCAGTAGCCTGAAACAAGACTGTTGTTATTTTTTTTATTACATACAGGTTTGCGCTTGACCTCAATCTCACCTGCTGGAAAGTAATGATGAGGCCGACGATGGAGCGCGCTCGCCCAGCAAATACCGATTCACTCGACGTTTGAAGATTCCCATGTCATAAGATGCCGGAAACACCGACGCAGGAAGCGAGTTCCACTCCTTCGCGGTTCGCAGCAAAAAGGAGGAGGCGAATCGCTTCGTGCGAGCAGCAGGAATGTCAACCACATAAGGGTGCAAACCCGCACGGCGTCTCGTCAATTTATGGTAGAAGGGGGAGGGTGGAACTAAATCATACAACTCAGCCGCACACTCTCCAGAGTATAGTCTATAGAAAACCGAAAGGCAGGCCACTCTACGCCGCCGGTGTCCCGCACTGAGTAGTTTACGCGACGTAAGAGCCTCATCGGCAATGGGTCGCCGAGCTCGGCGATCAATTGAGTCCAAAACAGCAAGATGGTGTTTGGCGGAACCATTCCAGAGGTGGCAGCAATACTCCACACACGACCGAACTTACGCCTGGTACAAGTTATCTCGTAGTCAACTTATCAAATGAGCTATTTGGCTGATTGCATAGTACAGAGGTCGGCAACCAGCGGCCCGTAAGTCACTACGGTAGGGCCCGCGCAAGTAACAGCCGTTCCACAGAACGCCGCACCGCAGGCAATAAATTAAAAACACTTATAGAAATAAGTTTCTGTTTCATTGTTTTGTTTACACGGAAGCCGAAAATACAGTTCAAGCGATCACAGTCAGCAAAATGAGAGTAACAATAAATATGGTTAAAAATACAAAAAATTGTTTTATCTAAAAAAATGCGTTCATTAGATGAAATGTGGCCGCACATGTACTCATAATATTTGTGGCTTTTATATAAGAAAAGGTTGCCGACCCATTATCTAGTACATTAATTAAATTACATTTTTTCTATACCAAAAGGTGGCAAAGGACTCTTGGCCAGACTTGATGATGGCAGGTGAAGATATGTATAAGACTTGGGTAAGCGAAGCGTGTTCCCTTGCGGTATGCCATGTGTTACAATAATACAGAAGCATAACAGCAAATATCACTGATAAGCTAGGCTGGATATAATATAAATAATAGTTATTAAATGCTAAATATTAATGTGAACACCATTGACAATTAACGTATATTTTGTAATAAACATATTTGATGTTGGCAAATATATAAAGTGACAGGAAGGATATGGCAGTGTATGGTAAGTCTTAATGGCGGCGGCTTGAGTAGTTGTGTGGCGAAAAGGAAGGCGTTTGATATTGTGTCGGAGTTCTGTAAATGTATAACAAATAATTGAGTGGTCGAAGCTGGATGCAATGGTCGAAACAGGTGTCCATCGACCCAGCGCGGAGCCTGGAACCGGAAAGGAAAGAGATGACGCATGCGAGTTGTCCAACTACCAGATGAGTTTTAGAGTTTATTATAATATATTATTTTATCCTTTTAATACTTCAGAAGTGGGATTTTACATGTGATTCGCACAGGATCGAGGATGGTGGGACAGTAAGAAAGAAGCTTATGTTCAACAGTGGACTGAAGTGGGCTGTAGATGAAGACGATATAAGGATGTCGAAGAATGAAAGAATAGGGGATTTATACGGTGTGCTATAGCTGTTTAATTTTTCGCCGTACGTCGTATACGCACGGCATGAAAATCCATTAATACACGTTACCTTCCGATCTGAATCTGTGAGAGCGGCGTTTGTGAGTGCCTTTGGTCTGAACAGACTTGACGTCGGGATGTTTAACAAAATCTTAACAGAACTATTATCTGATGAGGCGTCTAGCCTGTTCAGATCAATGGCACCATATGTTATATGTTAGGGGTATTTCTGTATTAGGGTACGATAGGGCTGACATACATACACAGGTAAAAGTCCCATAAATAAATAGAATTAAAAAAAAGTTACTTAAATTAATCAATAATTTGCCTCAAGAAAAGCGTGATGTGTGCGTCCACACGCCTAAACCTTCCACTAAAACAAAACAATTTTATTCGAAATCAGATCTTTTTTTTGTTACTGGATATACACAAGGTGATCCAAAGCGAGTCACTATGACGGTATTTACACTTGTTTACTGTGGTCACGACCCAGTTCGGGCAATCGCCATGCGACCATAAGTATATCATCATCCCGATCGTCATAAATATATTATAACATAGTAATATGATTAATTTAAATTAATCACATTAGTTTTATTAAGTACTAGCTCTACCCGCGGCTTTGTTGGCGTGGAAGTAGGACCCGAGCCCGCTTCACTCTTTATACAGATGTAGCTCCGACCTGCGTAAGCATGTAAAACCTAAGTTGACCCATACTTTATATGATTCACAATATAGACATGAGCTCAACTGATATTAGAATGATGCAAATATCTGTAACTGTCCATTTTTTTTTATTTTGTTCATACTCACTTCCAATCGTAATTGTATTAGAAGTTAAACGTTAACTAAAGTTTTGTCAAAGAAACTGAACAGCTATTTTATACAACTACTTTTTTCCAATAAATAATCGACGTATTTTATTTTTAACACGTTCCTGCCGGCATGTACCGTTAATGGTACATTGAGGACTGTTCCATCGGCCGGCGTGTACCATTAATGTTACAATGAAAGAAATCAATTTAATTTTTATTTTTTGCTAATAAATTGGATAAAATTTGCAAATGAGCGCAGGCACAGTCGGCAGAAGCACTTAATGAGAGATATTCGATTACGTGCAAACGACGCCGCCCGATGAGACAAATTTGATTTTACAGAGCCGTCAGGTGCTGAAGACAGCGAATTCAGCCGCCGGCAGGAACGTGTTAAAATGGCATAAATCTTTTATTTATAAACCGATTGAAATATAATTAACAATAAATGTCAAAAGGAGCTTGCCACTGTAACTGCATTGAAATTGCTTATGCCGTTTCTAAGTTTGACGGTCACAAACGCATACAAATATGTGCATATTGATTAACGATTCCGATGAATTTTTACTTATCTACATCGCACGACTGAAGTGTTTTTGGTCACTCGCATATATAGCCATGAAGATATAAGTTCTAGCAAATCTTCGTACCTTCGGAAAGTTGGAGAAGTGGCTGAGGTATAGATGTATTAAATGTATTGAAAATAGTTAATACGGCCTCCTTCCTTCCCTTTTTCACTATTTGTGGAATTCATCGGAAGGTCTTTGGACATTTAACCCAGCATACTTATCCAAGACGGGTTGGCAGAGGTGCACAATTCGGCATGATGTATATCTTAGCTTGCTCTTAAGACACCACAGTATGATAAAGGAGGCACTATTATTTTCGGCAGATCCTAAGGATTACGTTTTTAGTTAGAAATAAAAAAGGGCTTTGACCTTATTAGAAAATCAATCCTTAAGGGGGTAGTAATATATATTTACCCGGGGTAGTAACTTGTTAAAAAAAACAAGGTATTTGTGAAGCTATCTCTAAACGATATGAAATCCCGTATCTAATTAAAAATATTTGTTTATTTAAGACATTGAATTTAGATAAACAGTGACCTCTAAACCCTATACCGTTTTAATAAATATCTTAGAAGACTACAATTACCCATATCACCAACTGGAAACAGCTCGTAATAAAAAAATAACATTACGAAATTACGCAATCGCCTAAAGGGCCCTTTACACGATGTTTTTTTTTTAATATATCACGCTATATCTGTTTCATACATTTAGTGGATATATTTGCGCTTGTATATAGCGCCCAACGTGATCGTAGCTCAAGTAGTTTATAGACACTTTTTATACCTAGTCGCACCAAAAGGCGCAACCCCAGAACCTCAAAACAATAAATATGTAAAGGCACCTAAATGCGAGCGCCATCTGGAGTATAATATTTTTTTTGTTACTAATCATTCTCATTTTTAAACCTTCAACATGGCATTGCATTTTTTCACGTCACAATCGGTTACAATAATTTTCAATTCGTTAACACTCATCACAAGTCCTCACCTACACCGTACTTTAAATCATACATATACAAATATATACACATTGAGTGATTTGCGAAGTGCCTGATTACCGCTTCCAACTGGTAAGTATTTTGATAAATTAATCATCTCAATTATCGCAAAACTTTATTGTAAAATTATCCCGCCTTTGAGGGTCCTTTTATGCAACGACATATGTAAGTGGAAAACTTATCGCAGCCCAAGTAACACCCATGATGCTTAAACTTAGAGAAACAATCTTTTTGCTAATTTTTACTAAAATAATGCATACAAATTGTTTTTTTTTTATTAACTGATATAGATATTCAAACGATTTACGGCCTCTACATCGGCATAGTTAACATATAAAAATAAAACAAAAAAAAAATCCATAATATGTTTTCATTCGCAACGTGGTGTATAAGAATTTAACACAAGGTAAAAATTAATTTAAAAAATGTTTTGTATTACTTGGGATAATTTCAATGTATTACTTTTCTGAATGGTCATAAATTCTGCTATAACCTATTTCGAGCTTATCCATTATTTAGAAGACACCCTGTGTATGTCACGAGAAGTAAAAGTTTGCTTGCGACATATAAGTTAAATCAAATTTCTAAAATAATTCTTGATTTTTATCAAACAAAAGCTCAAACTATTAAAGGGAGCTAATGTTAACAAAAGTTTTTAAAATTAAACTGAAATATAAGCTTTAAAAACGCAAATACATTTTAAAAACGGCCAAGATTCGTTAGCATTGTTTCAGTAATAACTACGTACATGAAGCGATATAAAACGATCAAAAGCCTCTAAAGATCTTTCTCAATTTGTTTTAGTTTCACGAAATAACAAAATATTAGCCCGCTATAATTTAATAATAATATAGAAACACTTAAAGAAAGATATGTATATATTGTATAAACTGATTATTTTAAACACAAAACCAACTTTTACACTTTTTCGTATCTCACGCCGTCGCTACGCATAACATACACTGCCGCCATCTTTAGTTCACCCCAAAAGTCCTTATTAATTGTCTGACATCATATTTCATGAAAGTTATTGTTAAACGATTACCGCATAAATTATATGATATTAAATAATAATTATTAACATTGGCTTGTAGTGATATTTGTCCCTACTTTACGCTTTTACTTTGGTGGTCAATAACCCGGAAGCCAAGCCAAGAGGCCAAACCGGAAGTGTCATCCGGACGTATTCAGATAATTACTTTTATTTAAGATCATAGTCAATAATTATGCTTATGCTAGTAAGTACATACCTGTATGTCATTTATAATGACAATATTTAAGGGGTACCATTAGCTGTGGAGTCAATCTTGTGTATCATACTGCTAGTAGTTAACAATTGATAAAAAAGGTAACGTTTTTAATAGAAAAAAAAAATTGCTGCTTCACTAATAAAACTAACGGCATCAGCTTGTTGGCCTGTTTATGTTAACCCACAGGTCAATTTTATTGTAAATATTAAACATCTAGATCCTAGTCCAATATTATTATCTGGTCGTTACATAGACCGTGAAATAACTTAAAAATACATATTTTTCTAACCTATCGCTATTGAGGTCACGGAGATTGTAGTATGCTCACCCGCTCGTTATATTATTTGCTTCTTGTCTGTCTTGTAATTAGGTAGTCAGTACTTATTAAAAACAATATAAAAAATGTTAAGGTACCTTATAGTCTATTGTTTATTTATGCAAGACATACAATCTAGAATAATGTTAGACATCGGTATAGATGACAGTACAAACGATATAAAGATTAATTATTCAGGATCTGAAGAACAAATCATTACTGATAAAGACAGAGATTTATTTAAAATTAACGATAAACATTTGAAGGAAGCAGCGAAAAAATATTTCGACAAATACCCCACCAGTGTGCATCTGAAGAGTCCCACTCCTTGGGGCGATTTGTACAAAGAAAATCAATGGGAACCTGTTACGAGAGTGCTTACTGTGAAATCTGCACGGGTAAAGAGTATCAAAAAGGATCCCGTGATGGTTATGTCGCAAGACTTCGAAAATTACTCAAATGTTACCATAAAAGTGAACACTGGTGTAAGTCACACGTTGGAAAACGCACTAACGACTTCCTGGTCGAAGAACAAAGAATTTGGCTTCAAACAAGAGTTAGAATACGGCGTTGACATTGCTGTCCTGAAATTGTCTGGTAAAACCGGTTTTTCGTTCACAGCCACTTGGGGAGAGACTGAGGAGAAAACAAAAACTGTCACCATTGGCAGCACTAGGGGAGTGGCAGCTGAGCTTAAAAAGAACGATGCAATATCAGCTGCATTAACAGCCAACGCGGGTAAAATGGAAATTGAAGTAACCTACAAAGCGTATTTAAAAGGCAGTGTGCTAGCAAACTACGCTGATAAACTCAATGATCACTATTTCTGGAATGCGAAAATAGAAAACGTAATGAAAAAAGGCGGCATAAAGAACGAAGTTACTATTATTGAGACCATAAGGTTCGGATTTTACGTCGATGGCTCCCTGAAAGTTTACGATAAAAAGAATTCAACAAAAACAATAAAGTAAATTTTTCACACATTTTAGAATCATGTACACGAGCGTATTTGCCGCAGCTTGCAAAATTTAGAGAACGTTTTGAGGAAGGCGGTCGAGACCAGAGTTCGTAAAGCACTATAATGGACAGGAGAAATAGCGAATGTAGGCATGGAAAAATTATAACATCTCTGTTATTAGCGTACCTGTTATTAGCTTTATCTCTTTCGCACTCGTAGTTTTGCCATAATTACATATTGATACATAATTACATAATTGTGTAGTGTTGTCTGTGTGATTTTCATAAATCACTATTAACATCACCTGTGATTTTACGTTCGCCCCATCTCTAAGCCTAAGAAGAATTCTATCAGCTGTACTCCTTGTACGAAGCCGAAAAATATATAAAAGAGACAAATTATATTATATTATAATATATTATATTATTATAATTATATATATATATATATATATATATATATATATTCTTGATCTTTCTACCAGCATTGTGGCTGATAGATTATAGCTCTTAGTTCTTAGATCACTTTATGTCTCTTGTGGCTGTACAAATTTGCCAGATTTTTATACAGCCAACATCGAATATAATGATTGCTCTGCGTAACCGTCGCTGCGACAAATACGCTCTGTGAACACTATCCTTTAAATTCAATTTTTACACATTGTAAGTACTTTGTCGGGTGTTATGCGGGAAACAGTTATTTTTATTGCGACTCAATGTCGCGTTTAGACATAGTTAATGTGTTTTCTGTGCCATTACTATGCAAATTGTCAAAAACAATATTTTAGTAAAATAAAAGTAAGTTTTTCCGTATAAAGAATACAAGATCCGATAAAGTACACTCAAAGTAATACCAATATATTTGGATAAAATAAAAAAAGACAATTAAATACGGATATATGTTTTTGATTATAATAAATATACTCTAATGTTTATATCTACCAATTCTCATCAATTTCAAGTCCACATAAAATCTTATAATTGTCTATATGGTAAAAGTCCGTATTAAGGGACACATTTTCAGGTTGGTCGTACATTACCGCTATTATATAATCTGTTTAAGTCAAAAATACTATTTAAATCGTATCATACAATTGTCTTATGATTATTTAATTAATATTGCTAGTTTTTATTGAATGTTAATTTGTAAAAATAATATTAATAGCCTTTTATGAGAGGAACCTCTATGTCCCTATTTATGAGACACTTAAAAAGTAGATGGCCCCAATGTCTCATGATGTATGTCCCTATTTTTGAGACAGTTTAGAAATCAATAAGACTGATTTTAAAATAACTATTTATTAATTTTAAATCACAATACTTATAAAATAGATAATAAACTTGAATCTGAAATAACAAATAATTAGTCTTTACTAAATTAAATGAGAAATAAATGAAAATTATAAAAATATTTAATTCACTTTTATTCTTTAATTTTCTTCTGCAGTTCTTTTACTTTGTCCATCAGTTTTTTCTTTTCTTCTTGTAACTTTTTTTTATTACTTATAGGCGAACGCTTGACCTCAATCACACCTGGTGGAAGGTGAAGATGAGTCCGACGATGAAACGTGTTCGCCCAGCAATTGCCTATTCACTCTTCTCTTAAAGACTCCCAGGTCATAACATCGCGAAAATACTGCCTCTGGAAGCGTATTCCATTCTTTAGCCGTTCGCATGATGAATGAAGAAACGAATCTTTTCGTGCTGATATAAGGAACATCCACCACATACGGATGTTATCCCACACGATGTCTAGTGGTTTCGCGGTGGAATGGTGATCCTTTTTATGCCAACACGCTCTCTGCTTCAGGACAGAGGAGTAAACATCTTTCATCACAGTTAAAAAAAATTGTAGGAGAAATATTACATACATTTTTACTTTCAAAATATGCTCCAGACTTTTTAAACCACTCTTGCAATTCTACACAAGTGACAGCTGCTCTTGTAACACTCAAATGTTGGGGTTTCCTTATAGCTAATTCTGAATGACGTTTTCTAAACCCTTCATACCAGTGGCGACTAGGACGACTCTGTAAACGGAGTTTTTACAGCTAATTTTTGGACATATTTTTGAACACAATCCAATAACTCAGTTTTTGTTACAGGTGCTCCTATTGCAGCCCTGTCTAGCACCCATTTGACAATATCATCTTCTTCCTGAGACGATTAGACTGTTTCTGGTTTAGATTTTTTTTTATCTCATCTAGCCCAATACTTTTTTTCTGCCTAGAGTAGCCACAGATACTTCGAAGGCAACAGCTACTCTCCGTAATGATGACCCGGTATCTTTTATTGTTTTTAAAGCATTTTCTACATCTATTGGGTCATATTTAAGTCTTTTATCAAGCACTTTTGAACACAACACTTTCATTTTTGCTGATTGAGACGGCTGTTGTCCCCATTACTCCGATTTTCAATAATTTGTTTTTTGTTGTTCACTGTTGACACGTAACCTAAAATATCGAGAGATATGTCGATGGGGAGAGTCGAAGCTGCTCGCGTCCGTAGGCTTTACCCTAGTTTCCCTACACGTGACTCCTGGGTGGTGCTAAACGAGCAGCAGCGAGGTGGTAGGGCGTCGGTGCCCGCCTGGATCGCGACCACATTACATGGGTGTAAAGCCCGTCATAGTGACTGAAGTAAATGTCCAGAACACCACTGAATTACGGGAGCACAATAAAAGTCGAGCGTATTTGATAGCATATATTAACAGAGAGAGAATACATACAAAAAAACGATATCGATACAAAGACTTAAACCTACCCTACATATATTACAGTGACCAGTTTCGGCTTGTCGCGTTTCGGGATCAGCTTGTGTATATTCAGTAGCTCATATACCTAGAGACCTTCAGTCGTGGTATATATGGGCCGACATGACGTTGGAGACTATCAATGGATTTTCATCCTTTGATAGTCGCTTTCGTTTTTGGATTACACTGTACTTACCATCAGGTACTCTGTAGTCACTATGTCGAGCCAGAGTAAAAAAAAAAATTCACTAATTAATAAAAGTATAAAAAAACATATTTTAAATATTTCAATAATATCAAATAAAAAATTAAGAAAAAAAAAACTTGCAAAATTATTGTTTTGATTTTAGGTTAAGTTTTGAAATTAACGTAATTAAATTGAAAATACTTACTCAGAAATAACTATTTGAAGTTATGCTAATAAATAATTTGTTATAATTAATAATTTTACTTTTTTAATACTAAAAATGATTGATATTTTAATTAAAAACGCATAACAGTACACTGTCTC
This sequence comes from Automeris io, assembly GCA_036320925.1. Lineage (NCBI taxonomy): Eukaryota > Metazoa > Arthropoda > Insecta > Lepidoptera > Saturniidae > Automeris > Automeris io. The sequence goes on along the minus strand of JAUDJH010000023.1, from coordinate 8,200,653 downwards.
ATTAATGGGGACAATCATAAGACTTGATGTCCGTATTGAGTGATACGCGGTGTAAAGTGTTCCATATACCGGTACGTCTACGTTAACAAGTGTCGGTATTGTGAGACACTCAAAAATAAAATAATATTGCTATAAATTAACATAAATGCAAATAACATACAATATCTATAATTTATAAGCTTTTAGATTACACTTACATTATGTATATAAATATAATAAAATATATAATTTCATCCAAGTAAAAAACTATACAGTAGTTATCGTTCAACTCTTTTAAGCCACGGTTTTGAATACCAACAACAAACCTCATGCTTTTATATATTTTTTTTCAAAACATACAAGTAATAATTAACAATTAGACTTGTTAATTTCATTCAAAAATGATAAAATTATGTGTTTATTATATTTTTTAAAAGTATAATTTGGTATTCTTTTTATAAATGATTATATTCACATTGTGTATCATAAATAGGGACAGTGTCCCATAATATGGACTTCTACCATATTTGACAAATGTTTTTGGACAAGCGGACCCGACCTACGTCGCCCAAGTTCGACTTAACAAAGTAGCATAACAAACTATATTTATATATATTAGTTAACTAAAGATTCACACAATTTTACTGTACAAGTCATTTGAATTTTTTTAAAATAAATGCTCAAGGTCAATATTGTTTTTTTTATATCGCTTGATAAATATATGAATACAACATATTAGGTTAAGCTTATCATGATAAACTACTCAAAACCGCATCCAAATTAATCAAGCCGTTTAGTGATATTAGCGCATACAAGCGCACAGGAAGACAAAAATCACTTGTTTTGGGTTAAATTGCGTTAATAAAAGGCCCCAATAAAAGTTTTTCTTATATGTCTACCATGTATAGACAGAACAGAGAGACACACAAATATATAATATATTGATACTATCCTAAGATCTTATCATGATAAACTACTCAAAACCGCATCCAAATTAATCAAGCCGTTTTGTGATATTAGCGGATACAAGCGCACAGGCAGACAAAACTCACTTGTTTTGGGTTAAATTGCGTTAATAAAAGGCCCCAATAAAAGTTTTTCTTATATGTCTACCATGTATAGACAGAACAGAGAGACACACAAATATATAAAATATTGATACTATCCTAAGATATCCTTGTGAACACCGAAGGAGTCAAAAGATGGGCAAAATGTAATCAGATTAATGAAAAACGATTACGTTTACATTTTGCGTTTTTCATCATTAATATGACTGCATTTTGCTCATCTATGTTTTAAACACTACGGAATCCTCAATTGCATAGACATTTATGACTCCTTAATGTTTTGAAGGGATTTAATTATGATTTCAGAGCAACAAAATTAAAATTGCGACTACATTTTGTAATTAATCAGATTACATTTTGCCAATTTCTGACGGAGTCGTAGGCTAAATTTTTAGTTAATAATAAAAATTAAAACATATCCTTGTGATTGCCGCTTATGAAACAATAAATCAGTGGTTTTTTTATTATCAACAGACTGCTTTTAGCCTCAAACTTCCTTAATGGAAAGTGATTATGAGCCCGCTGATGGAGCATTCTCGCCCAACAAATACTAACTCACTCGTTGCTTAGGAAGGGAGTCTTTCTTTAACCATAAGCGTGCGTGTTGTTACCATAAAATATCGTTGTTTGCGTAGCGTTTTCGTGGGCGGTTGGCGAAGCGGGCGCTTTCTATTCAAAAACTTATTACGATCCTTAATAATCCTCTCAGCTCTTTACTACCCATTGAAAATCTGTAGTAGATAAAATCAGGTTTATGATGAAGGAATATAAAGAAGTTAAACAAAGTACAGTGTAAACTCCATATAAAGTCACTCTATTTAACGTCAAACTCCCTAAAGCGTCGATATCACTCGGTTTTGGTTGGTTTAGCTTGTTTCCCATACAATTATACACTCTATATAGCGTTACACCCACTCTATATAACGACAGAAATTTAAGAATATAAAGTACTTTTTAAGTTGCCAAAATTAGTAAAAACTGCGCAGCTGTGTACGTTCTTTTGTCGCTTTATTATCCTAGCCCGTAATAAACTCTACTGTCGGTGGAGGCGCCAATAGAAAAGCGGATAGTGGACTGTATTGCGGTATTTAAAAATGGAAAGAAAGGGAATAAAGGACACACACTGACCGTACGATCCTCGCGGCTCTGATGACGTCGGCTTTATCCTCTCCTTCCTGGCTGTGGCGCCAACATCATAATATGCGGACAAACAATGATTTTGGCACACTCGATGTGTGCGCGTAGCGGACGAACAAAAAGAAGATACAGGACGATGAGGTGTCCTCGCGTTGCGTGCTGACGGCTTTTGCGGCGACCGTCAGGAATGACGTATTGAACGACACTAAAATGATGGCCGTGCTAAATGTCACGGCCGCGTGCGGTGGAAAAGATGACAGGATGAGGGTAGGAAATTAAGTGAAGGTGGATTTAAAAAATGAATAAATATTGGCGCAACCATTTCCACCCCACCTTAAAGGGTCACCTTTAAAAAACAACCATAAGATAAAGTGCAATACTAAACCTAAGGGGCGGAGCGATATAATGCGCGCGTTGTAAATCTAAATTATAAACTAATGCGGAATAAACGAATATGCGAGATGATTATTATAAATCTAACTTAAACTATAGCGAAGCGGTAAAAAACTAATAAGAAATTATTGAGAAGGCGGTGGGCAAAGACGCACAATCGGACGAAGGTAAGTTAAGACGGTCCTCACCGTTGCGACGCGAATGATGCCATCCTTGGAAGGATGTACCTTCTCTACAATCGCTAATGGCCAGGTTAGGGGCGGCGCGTTATCATCTATTATAATTACTAAAGTACCCGGAGTAATAGGGTTGGAATGCGTATTCCATTTCTGCCTAACCTGTAAACCGTGTAGGTATTCCATCCTCCAGCGGTTCCAAAAGGATTGAACTAGTTTGTCTAGTAGTGAATGCCTATGAAGCAAACTGACAGGGTCAGACTTCAGTTCCGGCGCGGGCAAAGAAAATAAAGGTGCGGTAAACAAAAAATGACTCGACGTAAGAGCTGAGGTTTTATTATTTATGATATTAGAATACTCTTCTGCAAAATGCTGGTTTTGCAGAGCGCGGAGAATTTTATTTTCGGCGAAAAATAAATCATCAGCAGTCACTGCAATAGTGCTGCGGCGGGGCGATAAATTAGCGAAACGAAATATATATACTATAATGCGAAGAAGTTTACTCCAAGAGGAGGTGCGGAGAGCGAGATTATATAAAGTGCAATGCTTTGCGGGCGTGCATACTGCGTACGATAAAGTTTTTTGTTCAGGTATGTCAGTTATAATTTGATCGTCCAGGGTCCGTAGAGGCCACTGAGAGCGATTTAACGAAAGCCACTGGGGCCCATGAAACCACAGTGGGTGCGTAATTATTTTTTGAGGCGTAATGCCACGCGAGAGTATGTCAGCAGGATTTTCGATACCTGAGACATGATAAAAGTTGTCAGCGGAAATGTTATCTGTGATTTGCACAACGCGGTTTGCTACAAACGTTTGCCATCGGTGTGGCGAACTTTTTATCCAATATAATGCGACTTTAGAGTCGGTGAATGCGTAACACTTAATAGCAAAATATTGCGAGTAATTATCAATAACAATACGAAGCAGTTTGGATAGTAAAACAGCTCCACAGAGCTCCAGTCTGGCTATTGAGAGCGGCTTAGTTGGGGCTAACTTGGATTTAGCACAAACTAGCCTGACAGAATTACAATGAGCGGTGTTAACATGCAAGTACAATACAGCGCCGTAGGCAAGCTCACTGGCGTCGGAGAAGCCTATGACAGTGACGTCAGAACCACTGCATGCACCTACATGTCGCGGAATGCGTAAATTATTAAGAGCGGGTAATTCTGCACAGAACTGCTTCCACATCATGACGATGGGCGGTGGTGGAACATCATCCCAATCGAGATGAAGTTGCCAAAGTTGTTTTAGAATTAATTTTGCGTACACGACTGTGGGGGCCACGAAACCCATAATATCCCACAGACGGGCGATAGTGGACAATATGGATCGCTTAGTACACGGTCCATCGGCGGGCGCGGATATTTTAAAATAAAAGGAATCGCTATTTGTAGACCAATGTAGGCCTAATATTTTATTATGTGCAGATTTGTCAAACTCGACATCGTCTGGCAGCTTATGCGGAGCGGGTATATTATTTAATACATGTCGACGATTACTGTTCCACTTGACAAGATCCCACTGGGCGCCTTTGAACAAATCAATTAATTGTTGAGACGCGGAGACTGCTTCTGTTTCACTGGGAACCGAGAAGGCGATGTCGTCCATATACAGCGACGTAGGCACAATGCTACTCGCGAGCGGATACCTCGCGCCGTCGTCTTCGAGGAGCTGTCGCACCGTGCGCAGTGCATGGTACGGACTGCACGAGAGGCCGAAACAGACGCGGTTGAATTGATATAATACAAGTGGGTCTTGTGGTTTAAATCTGTAGAGAAAACACTGATAGCGACGATCAGCTTCGCGTAAAATTATTTGTAGAAATTGTTGTCGACAGTCAGCGGTCATAGCGATTGCGTACAAGCGAAAATTCAAAATAATTTTAAATAAGTCACCCTGTAGATTTGGCCCAGAGTGCAAGATACCATTTAATGATCGTCCAGTGCTAGTCTTACTGCTAGCATCTAGAACTACGCGGAGACGGGTTGTCGTCTTGTCCTTGCGCACGACTCCATGATGCGGTATAATATAAATAGGAGTGGGGTCATGAGAATCGTACTGCGGTGCGGGAGAGATATAGCGTTTATCGAGATAATCTTTGATGACGTCATCGTATGCTGACCTCAGTTCAGGTGAAGCTTCGAGCTTTCTTTCGAGACATAGGAAGCGTCTGCGAGCTGTGACGTAAGAGTCACCGAGAGTATAAACATCCTCGTTGAAGGGCAGAGCTACGACGTATCTGCCGCTACCGGGATCGCGGGACGTAGTCGACTTGTAATATTCTTCACATTCGACGTGAGCGGAATGCAGTATAGGCGAAGCGGAGGGAGGCTGCTCGAGCTCCCAAAATCTCTTGACTAAGTTGTCAAGGGCGGTAGGCGTCTGTGCGGTGCAGCAGGTCAGAACCTGGTGCATATGCAGCGTGGGCAACGTGGGTGCACTACCCATTATTACATACCCGAGCACTGTATTCAACGCTAGAGGCGTGGACGAGTCGCGCGACGTGTGAACTTCGTCCGGTAAAAGTAGATGCGAGAAGAGTGACGCGCCTATTAAAACGTCTATTTTACCAGGTGTACCGTAGCTATCATCGGCGAGGGGTAACGCGGTTAAGTGTGATAGCACTGATGTGTCTACCACTGCGGTTGGCAACAAATCGGTTATTTGATCGACAACTAGCGGCGAAATATTAAAGAAAATGTTGTCATTAAAACGCGAATAAAATTTTAAATCAATGTAATTTGTCTTGATTAATTTTTCTGAACCACCAAAACCTTTAATAATAGTGGGTTCAGTATTTTGTAAACGTAAACCTAATTTATCACAACACTCCTTTGTAATAAAATGGCTTTGAGACGCGGAATCCAATAATATGCGAATAATATGTCGATTGCCACTTGTATCGTAAGTGACAACCTGCGCGGTCGATAATAAAACAGTATTTTTAATTAAATGCGCGGGCGCAATATGCATTGAGTGAGCGGTGTCTATATGTGTACAAAGCGCGACGTCTGAGCGAGCGGTCGGCGCGCGCGGCGGCTGTGCGTGCTCAGCAGGCGACGGTGATCGATAAGCATGAGCAGCGTCCGGGCCCGGCTGGCGCGCGGGCGGGCGAGGCAAAGCAAGCGAGCGCGGCGGGCGCGCTGGTGTGTGCGCCGGGGACGCGCCGCGCGTTTCCGCGGAAGCATTATTAAAATGCAACATCGTGTGATGGTTGTATCCACAAACTCGGCATTTATTTTTAGACGAGCAGTTAGATACTTTATGACATAAACTTAGGCAATTTATACATGCATTGTTATCTTTTACACACCTATAGCGCTCTTGCGGGTTCATCCTATTGAAGGATATACATTTAAATAAATGTTTATGCGATATATTTGTACACAGACATTTAGAACGAGAATCAACCGTAGTATTAATATAAGTTTGAAACTGCGGCGGCGAAGCGATATTTTTATGACGATTCATATTATTACGGCGAGCGGAGTCGGTTGTGGAGCTAGCAGAGTGCTGACGTCCTAACACCTTAGCCCGTCTTTTTATAAATTCGACTAACTCGTCGAACGTAGGCATATTCGATGTACAATTTAAATCGAAAGCACAAGCGGTATCTGTATCTAATTTTTTGAGCGCGATATGTACTATAATAAAATCAGTGAGATTTTCTAAGTTAAGGTTGCGTAAAGCGAGTACTGCAGTTACAAAGTTATTTATGAATAAATCAAAATTATTTGCTGAAGCGGATTGAAAACGTTTAAAATTAAATAATTGGTCTAAATATGTTGAGGCGAGCGTACGTTTATCTTCATATTTATCGATGAGCGTTTGTAATATCATATTATAATTCTCAGGGCATGGAGATATACTCGAGCATACCAACTGAGCATCACCTGACAGTTTGCCTAATAGGTAATACAGTTTTTCACTGTCCGTGAGCGATGTATTATCGTGGACGGTGGATTTAAAACTCGCGTAAAATACTGGCCATGAGCGAATGTCACCGGAGAAAGTCACCAAATTGATTGGGGGTAGCGTTGCTTTACTTTTAGGTAAAATGACATCGTGACCTTGCGTTATTTGTTTATCATATTTAGTTTGAAGGCGTTTAATTCTACTATATAACGATTCAAACGAAATTAAACTTTTATAGTCAGGTTTCGCGTTCGCGTTTGCTAATAATAAGCATGAATTATAATCGTCTAATGCTTGCATGAACTCGTTGCGTAGTGAGTCCACATTAGAGGATTCGTCAAGGAAACGTTCTCTCCTTGAGGCGTCTGTGTGAATGCTAGAAGATAAATCGTATAAATTTTGAATATATTCGAAAATAGCGTCGCGTTTTGCTATAAATAAATCAATATTCTGATTATTATGAGCATACTTATCAGTACTAGCGGTTGTCTGACTTCGAGTAGCCATTATAATATAATTAATCACTTATTAAGACCTATGAGATATCTTAATAAGGGCGAAAAAATAATATAATAATTTGAAGGTATGCTATGCGAATACGTATGAAAGGACTACGGGTCAAAGTCCATTTCAAATATATAACCAATGTAATATTATAGTTTGCGATGCGTTCTAACAGTAATTAACACTGTATTTTAAATTAATATGCGATTCAAAGAATCACTAATAACCCTAAATGCGTTTTAAATCAAAAAATAATAATAGGTACAACTAGCGGGCGAACAAAATGGTTGCACTGCGGTGTGATTGCGGCCGAGATTGAATGGTTGTATAATGGTTTGAAAAACCCCAAATAGTTATAATCCGGCTGCGAAGGAACCAAATGATGGAATCCGGCTCGAAGGAACCACTAATGATGGAGTATAATCCGGCTCGAAGGAACCACTAAATGATGGAGGCGCCAATAGAAGAGCGGATAGTGGACTGTATTGCGGTATTTAAAAATGGAAAGAAAGGGAATAAAGGACACACACTGACCGTACGATCCTCGCGGCTCTGATGACATCGGCTTTATCCTCTCCTTCCTGGCTGTGGCGCCAGCATCGTAATATGCGGACGAACAATGATTTTGGCACACTCGATGTGTGCGCGTAGCGGACGAACAAAAAGAAGATACAGGACGATGAGGTGTCCTCGCGTTGCGTGCTGACGGCTTTTGCGGCGACCGTCAGGAATGACGTATTGAACGACACTAAAATGATGGCCGTGCTAAATGTCACGGCCGCGTGCGGTGGAAAAGATGACAGGATGAGGGTAGGAAATTAAGTGAAGGTGGATTTAAAAAATGAATAAATATTGGCGCAACCAGTCGGCATTACACCTACCGAACTTTCTAAGAAATCCATTCTTTTGTTTAGAAATTGGGATTGCTATATTTACACTGCAATACAACAAAATTACTGGTGCATCAAAAGAAGTCAGACAAAAATAACAGACTATACTCAATAGTAATCAAATAAGAATTGTTTTTTATGTAATTACTAACACTAGTCTGAAATAAACTTTTTTTCTAATACAGATTTTTCTTCTCTCCATTTAACGACCTCTCTATAACGCCAAAATATGCACAGTCCCTTGAGGGTCGTTATATAGAGTGTACACTGTATATTGTATTTCGGATCGTGTTTACAATATATTCGTCAAAATCAAAGCTATGTCATACTAAAAATTTAATGTTATTTAGAAAGAGGAAAGGTACTACAAATATAAATCAACCTTTTCTATGGTAAAATTCTACATAGGACCATCTGGGCTGCTGTTAGGATAGCGACCCAAGTGTGTTAGACTCCTACTGTTTAAAATCCCACAGGGTATCCCTTAAATCACTCTACTTGGGCCAGGGAATATTTATTGGTCCAGTCACCCGGGGAGCAAATAACCTATTTAGGCTCCTCCTCTATTTAGAGATAGGTGGGTGTAAATCTGTCTGCACACCATCGTTATCTCAAATGCAAACAACCGAATATTCCAACGAAATCTGGCCATCAATGTTGGTCACAATGAACTAATGTACCTTTGAAATATTTTGGCTTCGTCAATCCAGTCACAAAGCGTAAACATTAAGTAAACACCTGTAGTAGTTAACACCAGATAAGTATATACAAATGCAATCATTATTAATTTAGAAAGGTGCGAGTTTGGTAGTTTTATACTCAGCCGCAGTCAACGGTATTCTTATCCCCGACACATAAGCATGCGAGTGAATGAGAAGCCATAGAAAGAGTCGCAAGAAGTTAATTTCACTTCTTGATGTTACGTAGTAAAAAAAAAACCGCTGCATACGAGCAGATGGTATCAAATACAAAAAGATGCTATACTGTACGGCTTCTTCATAACTTATGGTACCTCGATTTTCCCTGAGAAAATTGTCATTTAACCTTCTCGGCCACCCATGGGGGTTGGTAGCTCGGTTGTGTTGAACTTCAACTAGCTAAAAACAGCCAAAGTGATCTCATTCGCACTAAGACGGGCCTGTAGGCTCTATAATAAATTGCTCCACAGCCTCGCCATTTACTGCCCTCATGAGGCATTATCTCGGGGAAGGCGTTATATTGAGCATTCGTCATTCGAAACTTATGGTAGGTATAGTTATTTTTTAAGTTCCATACGTCAAAAGGAAGGTGTCGTTATAGAATGATTTCATTGTCGATCTTGCAAGTAAAGATTTTATTTTTCAGGAACGCATGAAGGTATTAAGTTCAAATTAATATCAAATACCCATCTGAGAGATCCGCAATCTCTTTGAAGCTCTAAAAAAAAACAATCTTAATTAAAAGTGAGCGCAATCAAAAGATGCCAACCAAGATGTGAGCTCAGAGTCATATTTGGCAAGATGCAATGTCGTAAAACAGCGAACCGGACCAGGAAATTGAAAAAGAAGATTTATTTTCTCAAAAAGAAACATTTCATTTCACTTACATGAGAAAAATTTAACAATAACATAATACAAGGCGATAGTAATATAAAAAATTCAAACTAAGTAGTAAACATAGATAGGACTCATAGACACAGCACCAAACTATATATACAATAGGCAAAATAAATCTAGACAGAACCACTGCATTAAAGCCATCTTATTAATACTGGAAACGTTATGTAAGAAATTGGGACTTTAATTTTCTTTTAAAAATATATAGAGATGAAGAATCCTTGACATGATTAGGCAGTTTTTTGTAGATCTGTACGCCTTCAAAAGTTAGATTTGTTTTCCCAAAGTTAGTCCTGGGCGTGGTTAGTATATCTAAGTCATTTGAATTTCTCAAAACTCAAATTTCTCAAAAATATATAAGTTTTTGGCAATTATAAAATTTGCAGTCGATAAACTGACCGCGACTTATCTCTATATATCGGGACACCATTTTTCCAACGTCAAAGTTACGTTTGCATCTCAATCCAGTTTATTTTCGTTATAGCAATGCCCAATGCTGTTATAGTCTATCTACACGGAACCATTGATACGTGAGTCTAAATCACACTTGAGCGGTTTTTAACATTAGTTGCTTCACGTGTAAAACTTACGGCATCAGCTCATTGACCTGTTTATCTTGAATTAAAGGTCAATATTGCCGTAATAATTACAAACATCTATATCCTAGAGTCTAATATTATTATCTACCGTATTACGCCGCCGTGAATTAACTAAAAAATACATCATATTTTTCTAACCTATTACTATAAGGTCACGGAGATTATAGTATGCCCGTTCGTTTACTGTGTTATTTGCTTTTTGTCTGTCTTGAAATTAGGTAGTCAATAGTCCAGAAACGATTTCAATAATGTTAAGGTACATTATAGTTTATTTTTTGCTAATGAAAGAAATGCAATGTAGAATAATGATAAATATCGGTATAGATGAAAATACTAACGAAATAAAAATTGACTATTCTGGATCTGAAGAACAAATCATTACCGATAAAGATAGAGATTTATTCAAAATTAACGACAAGAGTTTTAAAGATGTAGTCAGTGATCATTTCGATAAATATCCCACCAGTGTGCATCTAAAGGATCCCACTCCTTGGGGCAATTTGTACGCAGACAACGACTGGGAGCCGGTAACGAGAGTTCTTTCGGTGCAATCTGCAAAAGTGAAGAGCATCACGAGGACTCCTGAAATAATTTTGTCGCAAGACTTCGAGAATTACTCAAGCGTAAACATATCTGTGAACACGGCGATAAGCCGTAATGTGCAAAATGCCCTAGCAACGTCATGGGAGAAAAACAACGAATTCGGGATATCACAAGAAATACAATACGGTCTTGACATCGCTGTTCTGAAATTATCCGGCACAACCACATATTCCTTTTCCGGAAGCTGGGGGGAGAGTGAGGAGAAAACGAAAACAGTGACCATTGGCACTTCTAAAGGTATGGAAGCATTACTAGAACCAGGTCAGGCTGTGACGACATTACTAACGGCTTACTCTGGACAAATGGAAATCGAAATCACATACCAAGCGTATCTGAAGGGCAGTATACTAGCAAACTATCAGGACAAACTCAATGGCCATTATTTCTGGAACGCACAAATAGACGATATAATGACGAAATTCGACATACGGAACGAAGCTACCGCAACGGAGATTATAAAGTACGGTTATTACGCCGACGGCACGTTAAAAGTTTACAACATAAATGAAGCGCCTGACAAATAAAAATTTCACAGATTTCAGGGGCCATGTACATGAGCGTATTTGTCACAGTTCGCAATGCTTGCGGTGTGATTGATTGCAGCAATGCAGTCAACGTAAAATATTATTACGCCCGACCTAAGACTGAGATATATAGACAATACTTTGATTTTACTTACACCTTACACAACATGACAAATTATATTATTTAATAAATTTCAAAACTACCTGGGTCACCGAGCTTCGTTTGGATGATAATATTTCTAATCTATCGAGCTATTTTTATAAATTTAAATTTGTTTGCTTGAAAACGGTTCTAGTGATAACTATTTAGATCGATTGAAATAACAATGTTAATCAGCGCCGTTTGTTTTTAAATAGCTTACATTGTATACATTGATTAAATATCAACGCTTTTTTACTAAATAAGAGATGGCATTACATAAAATATCAATGCACTTTTTTTATATGAAAACGGATTATCACTTACCTAGATCAATCGTAATAGTAAGACTATTTAAATACAAATATCCGTTAAAATCGTTATAGTGCATTCGGAGAAACCAATTACATACAAATATATTTAAAAATGTGCACAATAAGATATACGGCAAGTTGCCGATTTCATCAACTTGACCTGGCTCTGCGAATACTAAAACTGTGTTCAAGTTATATATTATTCTTTTGTCAAATACCGTATTTTTAGATCAACGTGTTGGTAATATCAAATTGGTATCTATAAAACTTAGCCTAAGACCTAGAAAAAGTAAAATGTCCGTTATACCCCTAGTAAAAAGTCCAAGATCGTGTCTGAAAAATAAAGCTTTTAAAATTTCTATTACTAGCCTCATCTGATAGATTACATTGTCTAGGTCATTGGTGGCAAACTATATCAAAAAAGGGCTGAAATTTAGAGCTATCAAGTTCTGCTAGATCGCATTTAACTATTTGATTACGACATATACTACAAAAGTTAACATTTATGCTCATATGACCCGGTTCCCGTAGCACCAATAAGGGTAAAAGCGAACTTCATCTACCACGCATCGTCGTGCTCGTCGAAGTTATGATTAGCCAACTTATAGTGGAAGCACACATTTAGGTCGGGTCACATTCCATCAGGCAAATTTAAATATCTGATGAAGCTTGCGGAGTCACCGAACTACAGCACGCGTGACAATTAGATGACGTACAACATTCGTTGGACTTTGTCCGATCTCAGTCTGAAAGCGATTCCCTGATGGCGGCTTTTAACCTGAGCAAATATGATGTAAGCGTGCGTCTGCGGAATTTTAGCGAGTCCATACTCAGTCGAAGTAAAGGAATTATTCGGCTGATGGCTCCTTACTGCAAATTATAGTTAGTAGTGTTTTTAGGTTGCGATGAGGCTGCATTAAAATCCATAATAAATAGAAAAAAGCAAACATTATACGGCCCCTTGACTGTATTTTCGTTATCCATGGTTTAAATCCTGACAAGACTTTATTTGTGTCACTTCATATATATTAATATTTTCACTTCATATATTCATAGCTTTCTATATAGTTTTTCATACAGCTACTGTAGAATTTGACAGCTCCTCGCAAGTATTGCTGTGACAAATACGCACTGTGAACATTTGTCCTTAAACTCTGCCTTGTATACATTTTAAATACATTTCGGGAGTTATATGTGAAAATTTCAATTTTTATTCAGCCTAGATGCTTTATTTTGACATGGTTTATGCACTTTTGATCCACTAAAACAATTGTTAGAAGAACACTTGAGAAAAATAAAAGCAAGTTCATTAAATAAACACTTAATATAATAGTGCATCCCAGGTTTTATATAGTTGTAGTTAATTAATTAGAGTAAAAGGATTTTATACCAGTATAACTTTCCACAAACCATTTGCATACCCATTCACAAGTCCAACAAACCTTTGACCACTAGGGTCATTATCGTCTAAAATTATTGTATCCACAAACATAAATCAAGATACAAGACAAAAGATTAACACCACAAAACAAGTTCAAGGCTACATCCAGACCTTTTGATTTACATACTGACTGTCTCAATGTGTGTAATATTGTTTTTTATTTTTATTTTAGTGATGTGAATAAAATCCAGTCTAATTGCAATTGATTTGTGCTTATTATCTTTAAAAGCCTTGTTATACCAACATATTATAAACCATTTTTATTTTATTAATTAATTAGTCATAACTGACAAATTGAAATGAGCCTTTTGAGTCTAGTCGAGGAGTTTGGCACTTTGTTTCTCTGCCTGGCCATCCCTCAGAGATATATAACTATTAAACAAAAAAAGATAGCGATTTGAAATTTTGTTATACATAAATCTTCGCCACTAAGCTGATAATGATATTTAATGTAACAAAAATCGTATTTCAAGGACGTTCTCATATGTGCATATGGGGTATTTTTTTTTCTCTTTTAATATTGCATGTAAGATATCTAAATAACTGTATATGGTGATTTTAAACCCATTTTTTAAATTTCCTATGGCAATAATTCACAATTTGGTAAGCTGACAAAGTGGTTGTTTTAATCCCATTTTTCTCCCTACATCTATCATAATCAAATTATTTATTACATCCAGTTGATAAATACGTTAAATTTTAGGTAATATCCTGTTTTTAACAACAAATCTTAAAATTGTCAAAAGTATAAAAGAAAAAGTTATTAGCAGTACCAGTGTTGTTTTTCTTTTTCGCACTGATAGTACATTTTTCACCGGGATAGATATTTACAACAAAACCAGGCAAGTACAAGTGGGTGATTTGTCTCAGTAAAGAGTACCTTGTGATATATTTCAAATACTGCTTTAACTTGAAAGTCATTACTTTTATATACAAAATTAATTAAATGTAAATATAGGAACAATAAAAATTATATTTGTACTGATATACATGAATTAATAAGAGCTATCCCTGGAGTCAGACATTTACAACAACCTATAGAACATAGACATAGATATAGACAACCTATAGAACCACTATGTTGTCCATCTATTTGTATATTAAGACCCATGTTCTCAGGAACTCGTGGAAGTCTTGAGTTAATTAATATCAAATACTCAGTCCCTTACAGGTCTGTTTCTATGGAATAAATTTTGTATGGAACCTTCTGTACCTCAATCTGATTAACATTTCAACAATTTAAATTTGTTCTTTATTTAAATTTTGGTGACAAATAGGCAGAAGGTCCACTTGATGGTAAGTACTGTCACCAATGGACAATTGCAACAAAATGAGAATTGCTACTGTATAGCTGACAATTAACAATTTAGTAACATAATTAAAATTTAATGGTGGTAAATATAAAGTGTAAGGACATGGTTCAGAAATCTTTTTTGTGTCATAATAATCTAATGATGCCGTAAGATCTCCACTTGCAACAAACAACTAGTTCTAAATTTTAAATAAAGTGTCTTTCAAAGTATATATTTTGTAGAACACAAAAGGTAAATGTTAATAATAATATTGTTGAGTGAAACTATCTGCTTTTGTTCCACCAGTTGTTAATATATCCAGTGACAGTGAGGTGTGGATAAGTTAGCTAGAATTACGACAGCAGTGTTCAATATATTTTTATGTCTTGGCAGAATCTACTTTATTCTAATTATACTGTGTTTTTCGTTAGGTGCAGTGCAGTAGCTTTGTTGAAGCAGTATAAATAAAACCATTGCTTTTTTATACACAAGCTTGGACTTTACCTCAATTTAACTAATAGTATGTGATGGTGAGGCAAATAATTAAGTGTTTTCCCCATTAAAACCAATCAACTAATGGCTTGAAAATTATAATCAATAGCGACTGTGCACTTTGTACAATTGAAAGGCTACGGTTAAGGTCATTTCATAACTTAAGCTATGACAAAGAGAAATTAATGAAAGAGAAAGAAACAAAAACAAGTTATTTGGCATGTAACATACAACATAGAAGTGTAGGTTCATCAAGATAGAAAACAACTAAATATCATGTGATGTGATGATGTGCAAAAGGAAAGTCAGCTCAGCAAATACCAGGTGACCAGCTAGACCTCCCAATGCTGATTTTCGGTTGACACCCATTTGTTGTATGAACACACAGAAAATAGTGAAGAAGTAACAGAGTACATACACAGCTATAGAGACAATCAAAATGTCATAGATAATGATATGTACACATATACACATCAAAACACACATAAACTACAACTATACAAGTATACTACACACTAGACACAAATACCATATATATTAATTTTCTTTTAAAATACAGATATATACATATATATACAAATAAAAACATAAAACAATAAATTAAAACATCTAAATATAAGAGGCGTCTAATAGTTGCACAGTATGTAATAAGATGTTATTAAGAAATCAGGTCAATAAAAAAGAAAACAATTTCACCTTTAAGTCAATATTCAGGACAATTTGCTCTAAGCCCAGCCTTACTTCTCAAACCAGAACAATTATAGGTAATTCTCTGCATATTGTTTTTATTCTTATAGTATACATAAATGTTTTGTAATTAGGAACATTGGTTAGGCCAAAATTTATAAATTTTATAAATAAAAACAACTTACCCCGCTATATAAAGAGGCACTAAAACAAGAAGCCCGTAAAAATCAAACATATTGTCAACGTGCAAATGGATTTTTTTAATTAATACAAAAATTAAGAAAATTAAAACATTTAGTGCACTGTTGCATGCATTAAAATTTTATTACGGGAAGTCTGAAATAACTTATTTTTAATTTCAAGTGGGGCATTTATATTCGAAAACTTAATTACGATTACTATTAAGTAATTATTGATTACAGTAAAAACTACACACTAATTAAAATATTACGCTAATAAAATCGAACCTTCGAACTTTTGCCGACATTTGAAAACTAACAATGTTGCCAGTCCTAGTAAAAAAAATCCCGCTTAAATTATTTATAATACTCGAAGATTATTAATGCGTTTAGACTGCTTATATGTCGATCATAAAATTCACGCGTCAGAATTTTAATATATAAATATCCTTCTAGACACACGGCCTACTTAGATTATGTCTCACCTACTAACCAAAATTTTGTTAAGAGTTGCCACATGTCACCCCCTATAACACAAGAATTAATTATATATTGAAATACAGAATAGTACTAAACTTCTGTCAAATATACTACTATCCCACTTAAAATTTTAGAGAGTAGAAGAGAATTAAAAATTATTTATGTAAATAATATTCCTGAAAGAATAATACTATTTTCGGTAATGTATAATGATTTTAATTCTCTAAAAGCCAATCAAAATAGTTATTATTCTTGCTAAAACCTCGGCAAACGTTTAATTGGACTAAGCTTTACGGGATTCCTAAGTACTCTCAATTCTATATGGCGACCAAAGTCTTGATGTAGTAGGTGTCATTTTGAATTTAAGTTTTAACTAAAACTAACTAACTACCTGTTTTACTTAGTTTTTTTTTTAGTTTTGTCCATAAAACTTCTATTTTCATTATTTTAAGGTAAAGTTGTTAATAATTTAATTATTTATTTTAATCCTCTTAATTTTAGTCCTCTTTAACGTTATCCTGTAATCGATATCATTTTCGTGTCACAAATAAATAATTAAAAATTATAATGTTAGATCATGAAAACGTGCAAATTTTTGCTAATATTCTTATTGATTCATAATTGTGTCTCCAATATATTATTTCTGTAATTTAACATTCTATTCATTTTATTCTAATATTTTATAATAAAAAAAACTCCTTGATGTATAAGCTTTTCTGTATATGCCAAACCATTAAAAGTTCATAAAAAGATTTAGTCAATTTGGAAACTTTGTAAATGTAAAAAAACTGACAACACTAAGTTCCTTGAACATGATGAACATCAGTTTAGACAACGTATTTTGCTAATGGGATTTGTACGTGAGCCTAGATCTTACCGATCTCATTTTTATATAACCTGATGGTAGGACACGTCGTAATGAAATTTATTTTATGGATACAATATGTTGATATTGTTATACGATACTTCAATCATAAATTATAAAACCAAATATCAACTGAAAAACAAGGATTGTTGAAGATTTAATGCCTGATTTATATACTTTAGTCAAACTAAATATAAAACATTGTTGTTCATATCTAATATACTTATCAATGAAGATAAATTGATAATGTATCTGCTCATTATCTAACCAGCAGTACTTATAAGTAGTAGGTATGAAATAACGTATAGGTACACTCTAAATAATTCCTACCCCTCAAAATTCCCCCAGGTACAAAAGAAACCCTAAGCGTAAAGATAAAACCCCTATGTTGGCATCACTAGATCATACATGAAAATGACATGCTGCAATTTGACATTCCTCTTTTGTATTTGCATGTAGCTATATGGCCGAAATTAATAACCTATCCATTTCCCTATCTTAGATTTGTTTTTGTATAGCAACTACAGTACATCTCTTTTCGCATACATAGGTTTGAAAGGGAGAGGTATATCTATCGATCTACGAATTAAAGATAGATAGGTTATTAATTTCGATAGATAGGGAACAAGGTATTAACCATACAGCTAAAATATATCTGAATGGATAAATAGACCTCGGTTAATAAATATTTGAATTATCCGGCATGATTCGTTATGTGAACTCACTAGTGTTTTATTAAACATAGAGTTGTTTTAAAAACGTTTTACAAAACGTATTAAAATTATAAATTGATGTTAGAATTTTCCGTTGATTGAATTCAATTATTTGAATATTATTCTATTTCGTGTAAAAATATAAATATTGAAGGTTTTAATTTTTATAATCAAAATTTAGAAGTATAAATTATAATTTATAGTTACGTATTGTTTATTTATTAATTTGAAATATAATCACTTGTCCGTCCTCATGGTATTATCACATTGACCTTTTTATCTTCCTAGATTATTATTATAAAAGTTGTTATTTGTAAATCTAAACATTAATTAAGCCTTCACTTGTAAAAATATATCATCACCGACCATATTTTTCTAAAATACTTATCCTCAACTTTCCATAACTATTTTATTTAATATTAAATATAAACGAAGCTATATGTAAAAGCAAGTAATACTTACATATTATACATATACCTACTATCGGGGCCCTCCACGAAAATCAGCGCTGCAGACTTCCTCTGTGGCTTTAAGCTGATGGAGGTCCCATTTTCGCCATGTTAATATGTTTTTGTTTTTTCTTTTGTTTCTGTATGTTGTTATCTTGTAACAGAAATGTTACTCCTTTTGAATTTCTAGTATTTTGTTAGTTTGTGGTGAAAATAAATATATTTCATTTCATTTCATTACTTAGGTGACTGTAACTAATAATGTAAATGAATTATAAAAGAACTAAAACCAAAGTTACTATTCAACCAATTACAAATTGTAGGTTAATGTTAATATAAATTAAAATTATATATTTTTTCCTGAATTATCACTAAAAGGTCACAAAGATTACACGATGTATAATATTTGAAGTATTCGCTTATTATCTGTCTTTAAATTTAGTTGTCGTTATAAGAGAATAATAATGTTTAAATATCTTCTATATTTTTTTCTTATCGAATATATTCAGTCTAAAATAGTGTTGGACATAAATATTGATGTCAATCGAAATATATCGATTAAACATTCCGGTATTGAAGTAGATGTTGTGACGGATAATGAAGTTAATTTATTTAAAATTGATGATGACAATTTGGAAGAAGCTGTAAGGAAGCATTTTGGGACTAGTCCCACAAACATATATCTGACAAGTCCAACTCCTTGGGGTGATATTTACAAAGACTACAAATGGGAGCAAGTTTCAAGAGTTCTGTCAATAAAATCAGCAAGACTGAAGAGTTTTAGGAAAAAGCCTGTAATAGTTATGACGCATGATTTTGAAAATAAATCAAATGTGACTATAAAAGTGAATACAGGTATTAGCCACAGCGTAGAAAATACACTAACAACAAGTTGGTCAAAGGATAAAGAAATTAGTATAACGCAAGAAATCCAATACGATTTGAACATGATTTTCGAGAAATTATCCGGTAAAACCGGTTTTTCATACACGTCAAGTTGGGGACAAAGTGAAGAGAAAACTGAAAGGGTTACTATTGGTAGCACCAGTGCTGTAGAAACCAAACTAAAGCCGGGTCAAGCAGTGACGGCGGTTTTAACGGCAAATGCCGGTTACTTAGAGGTCCAAGTAATCCACAAAGCTTTTCTGAGGGGTAACTTAGCGGTAAACTTCAAGAAAAAATACAGAGGTCATCATTTCTGGGGTCCACAAATACAAAGTGTAATGAAAAGTGGCGGAATAAAAAACGAACTTACAACAATAGAAATTATTAAATTCGGTTATCACGTAGACGCTTCTTTAAAAGTGTATGATAAAGTTACAAATAAAGTGGTGTAAAAATTGTTAAACAGTGTAACAACTATATTATTAGTGGGTTACTATGTTTTTTAATAATAAAATCCTGTTTAAATTTTGGATGTTTATTCCACATATGGAGTTTTCAGCTTCCTGTAAAATCTGAGAATTGGGTATTGATGGAAAACACCATTGTATTAACCTAAATAAATATTTACATAAGCTATTATTTAACAATAAATAAAATGAAATAGCATGGAAAAAGACCGAGACGCCACTATGAGAAAATACGCGTGAAAAGAGATAAAAATTAATAAAAAATGAAACAAGTCTATTTTACAATTTTTGCAAAATCACAAAATATACTTAATTCATTTAATAAATTCGATAAAGTAATTATAGCATATAGGATTTTGATGCTTTGAGATAGGTCAATATCATTTGACTAGGTAATCGGACAAAGATATTTCCAATGCTTTTAACACCTGCCCTGAGCTTTCGTCCGCGAGACACTCAACGATACGTGCTCCCCTACCCGCGCAGCATTATCGAAGCGTACATCTCGTTCATGGGTCGGAATGATATTTGTTATAAGAGTGAAGTATATTGCGGGGTTCTTCAAGGGTTTATTCTGGGCCCCTTTTTATGGAAATATCGCTGTCTTATATGTTAAACTTGCCTATTATAGTTCAATTTTTCTCAAAAGAGTACTGTTTATTCTATAAATTACACGAACAATCTATTCGAGCTACGAATCATACTACATAATTATATATACCTCTATAATATGTATATTGATTGAATGAACAGTGATTGGCATGTCAGATTACAAGGGGCGTTGGATTAAACAAGGGCCGTATTACCGGAGGTCGCCGTTTTATGAACGGCCTAGCCTTTCAATTGGATGGCTGATTTAACAAGTTAATTAGATTATTTTTTCTAAGAAGTATGCGATGTTTTAGAGCCTTTGAGGCATTCGCCGCACGCCACTATAATGTAATGATTGTATATGAATGGGCAAGATAAATGAGTTTGCTATTAGTGCGTGGACAAATGCTTACTCTATAAAGAGATGCTGCTTTTGTTCGAATGGTTTATCGCATGCGGTCGTCCTTGCCCTTAATTAGTGGTAATCTTTCAGCAGTGAGCTCAGATCTGCTATGACCTCTTCGATTTACAAAATAATATTATTTGTACATGTATTACTTTACTCCTAAACGTAATTATTTAAGTGTAAAAATAATCTAGTAATGTCGAATATCATATCCATTATTTAAATAATAACTTAAAATTATTAAAATAAATTAGCAAAAAAATAATAATAATAAATATTAAAAGGTATTACAGTTACTTACAGCTAAGATCAATTTTGTCACCAATATATAGAAATAATATAGTGATTTTTGTGATAAGTATATGATTTATGTGAAATAGTGATTTGTATTAAAATTGTTGTTGTCTCTCCTATAATAGATCTAATTTTACACATCGTTTTTTTTGGCAACCCGTGAGAAATTCCTAACGAACCTTCAGGGGGTAGTGATGGCCACCCC
Organism: Automeris io; assembly: GCA_036320925.1. Taxonomy (NCBI): domain Eukaryota; kingdom Metazoa; phylum Arthropoda; class Insecta; order Lepidoptera; family Saturniidae; genus Automeris; species Automeris io. The sequence continues at coordinate 8,179,369 of JAUDJH010000023.1, read as the reverse complement.
CTGTGTGTCAGACTTGCACCGACTAATACCCCCGGGGTGTTTCTTCTCTGAGTGCCAAGGGCAAGGCTGAGCCATCAATTTTACACATCCAACCTTATGGAACTCACGTCAGAATATATTAAAAATATTGTTCTTGTCTTACCAAGTGACATAAAAAGTATGAGCAGTTTTTTCAGAGTTTTTTCCAGGTAAAGTCAGCCAGCTAATATCGTTTATCTATACTAATATTATAAAGCTGAAGAGTTTGTTTGTTTGTTTGTTTGGACGCGCTAATCTCAGGAATTACTGGTTCGAATTGAAAAATTATTTTTGTGTTGAATAGACCATTTATCGAGGAAGGCTTGAGGCTATATAACGTCACGATACAAATATTAGGAGCGAAGAAATGATGGAAAATGTGAAAGAAACGGGGAAAATTATCCATCCTTGAGGGCTTCCATTGCGTGCGCTGCGAAAACGGTTCAAGATACGAAAAATATATGTATGAAAGAATTATTCCTCTTTAAATGATCTAAAAAAATGTACGGGACAGTATACGTCTATCTTTTAAGATTACGTCACTAAAACCGTTTTTATAGTAATAAAATTTGGTCGAAATTAACGCATCATTTGTTAAGAATTGTATCAACGTAATAATATTAATCTTTATCCAAATAAATGTGTTGTTTATTAAGAGTATTTAATTGTGAACAAAATTGTCTTTGACATCACTTAATTAAATATATTATACAATGGAAGTGCCAACGACTTCATTCGCGGGGAAATTACACCCTCGGTCGCGTATCGCTGTATACAAAGGTAGCTCCGATACGTATACGCTCGTAGAACCTAAGTTAAGCCCTATTTTATATGATTCATAATATAGATATGAGCTCAACTGTTATTGGAAAGATACAAATCCCCGAAACTGTCCTTTTTTCTAATTTTATTTTGATCATACGAACTCAATCGTCATTTTATTGTATTGTAATTTTTTTTCAATGAATGATCAACATGTTTTTAAAGTGATATATCTTTTTTATTTATGTATCGATTGAACTAAAATTAACAGTAAATGGTCAAAGCAACTTTCTGCAACGCATTAGTGAAAATCGCATTTAAATCGCTATATCTTAGATTAGCGATCACATCCGCGTACCGATGAATGCATATTGATTAACGATTCCGGTATATTTTTACTAATCTACATCACGCAATTGAAGTTTTTAGGCTACTCAGATATATACAAGTGCTTGCAAATCATAATATCCACGGAATGTTAGAGAGGTGGCTGAGGAATAGATTTATTATATGTATGGAATTATACATTGTAGAATTCGGTTTGGCAATGTTAACCAATACATTTTATTTGTGCATCACGAACAAATCTAAGCTTTGTTGTGAAATATATCTCATGAGATTAAAGTATTATCGTTTATCTAACTCTAGCATACCTAATCCATCTTCGCACGAGTTTTATTTAAATTCTGATTCCGGTATAGTGACTCAGTCGGATCTGATAGCGAGTATATTGCGTTTTCAATATTACATGCCTTATAGAGTAACATCCTATTATATATATATATATATATATATCCTATTATAGGATTATTTCGTTCTCCGTTTGTTTGTTTATAGTGTACGCCCGAAGTTTCGGCCGCGTCTTCGGGTTTAGTAACCATCAGTCAAGTTAAGGTTATTTTAATAATCTCTAGATGTTTTTTATACAGGCTGTCCCAAAAGTTGTGTTACAAAGCTTAAAGAGGGGGATAGAAAAGCAGTAGCTCTATAACTTACAGTATATACGATTTTCCAATTCCAGCGCGTTTAGGAAATATTCGGAAAACTAACTTTTTACTCTTAAAATTCGGAATTACTTTGGTTTTAAGATTTTTCTAAAAATTCACGCAATTTAAGATGTAATTTGACTGTTAATGTGTTTTAAGATAAATTTGCTATTTACTATCTTTATCGTCATAAGGTCATAACAAGATAATATTAATCAACAGAGAACAATCAGAGCATTCAGTCTTAATTTGACGCCTGCTAGAAACTTTAGGCTTTCACTAAAATTTCAGTAGAATTAAAAGTTTTACCTAATGTAATTTTTTTGGCCGGAGGTGTCCAAAGGTGAACTATTCGGTCAGTCATGATCAATTTTTTTAAGCCCGTGGTAAAACCGTACTTTGTGTATTAAGGCTACTGTGGGGGCAGCAACCCCGGTGTGTCAGAGAGGAATTCGCTTCCTGCATCAGTTTTTCCAATATCTTACAACATGGGAATCATCAAATGAGTGAATCGGTATTTGTCGGGTGAGCGCGCTTCGTCATCACTTTCCGTCTAGTGAGATTGAGGTCAAGCACAAGCCTGTCGGCAACAAAAACACTATCATTCATCTTTCGGTGATTTTTGAGAGGATGTATTTTAGTGAAAAATGATCTTATCGGAAATTTAGAACAGTATTTTGAAGATCCAAGACTGTAGTTTTTAGATCTTTTAACATTTTTTTTTAGAAACTAGGGTAACTAAACCAGAAAAATAAATTACAATATTTTTTTCTTTATTCTTGTGCACAAAGACTGGTTTTAAATCTAAACTAGCTTATACATGCAGCTTTAATTTATTATCGTTATTTATTAATATATCGATAGAACCATTTTTAACTGAGATATTAGACTTTAAAAGAAAAAGTATTTATTTGTATTTGGCATCCAATATTTCAGCATCAATAATCTAAATATATATAACTCAAAGGTGACTGACTGGCTGACTGACTGACTGACTGACATAGTGATCTATCAACGCACAGCCCAAACCACTGGACGGGTCGGGCTGAAATTTGGCATACAGGTAGATGTTATGACGTAGGCATCCGCTAAGAAAGGATTTTGATAAATTCCACCCCTAAGGGGATAAAATAGGGGATGAAAGTTTGTATAAATCTTCTCAGATTTTCGACTATAATATAATATAATAATAGCTTGATAGTTTTAGCACCTAATGACAGATTAGGCCCAAATTTTTTACACACGCTAAACAAAATAAAGCCGCAAAAACTATACCTAATTAATAGTAATAATTCTTTAACGCGAGCGTAGCCGCGGGTAAAAGCTAGTAGAATATAAAATTACACAGTAGGTTTAGAAACTGAAATTATACTACGAATAACTACCCCGAATAACAACTACGTTCTGTTAAAAAATTAAATATATTTATTTATCTTTTTTATGTTTTAAATGTACGAAGTCCCACATCCCTCGAAAACCTGTTGACAAATTCCTTTATTAGTGAATCTATTGTATACAAGCCGTTCATATATGTCGCCACTCGAGCTCGGCGCTATCAAATCACAATGAAACTAATCGTCTTCGAGATATATTCTATGACAACTTTAACTCCGAGCCTTAAGCGTCATATTCAGACGATTGATCCAGTTTAAAAAGCACTTAGGACTCGGTTTGGTGGGCTATTGTCATTCAGACTGGTATAAATAGTTGGAATTCTTTGGAGAAGTCATCACTTGGATTTCATCCCAGAATTTGCAAGTCGTTCTCAGGTGTGTTTTGAACAAACATTTTATTTATTTATAAATAACATTCACGGGCAGTTTATACATATATTTAATATAACCCCAAACAAAGCTTTCCATAGTACTATAGGTACTAGACAAAGATGCACATCCTTATTAATATTATAAGCTCGAAAGTGTGTGTTTGTATATTCCGTCAACGCGTAAAAACGGTTGAAATGATTATGAAAAGTTTTAGCATAGAAACAGATTAGATCAAGGCGTGCATGAAATACCTTTTGTTGCAAAAATAAAACTTGAGGAGGTTGATATATTAGATGTAATGTCAGGACAGTAGAGTTGGGGTTGCTTGCTGCTTGGATGAGGAGAAGACGGGTCTTATGTATCCTGTGCTCCGCCTGATAGAGAGATTTTGAGGGGAGAGTTCTTCACAGCTCTCGTAGATATGGAGCCTAAAAGGCTATTCACTCGCCGGATCGCTGGAGGAATACGGATCCTCATGTCCGGCTAGCAGCAAGTTGCGGGACTCTCCGGGGTTTTTACTTTATAGGAGTCTGACACACCAGAGCTGGTGTATTCACGGCAGCCCTGATTGCCTTTGCAGGATTTTCTCCCGTGGTTACCGAAAAAGAACAAATTTGTATGGAACCAGTTTGTTTGTGGTTGTGGTGGCAAGCCGATAAGGGAGTCGAATCCCAGAATGTATCTCTGGGTTTTTCTAGATTATGTACGGATTTAGGCACCGCATGTTCACCGGTGAAGAAAATCATCGTGACGAAACCTATATGTCATCTAACAAAAATGTAATGTGCAAAAGCCCTGAGAACGGTGATCAGTTGCGCGTCACATTGGGCACGAAATATTAGTGCAAAGTGGATATAACCACTAATGTATCCATAACAATCAATGTAAAGACTAATCGAAGGATTTGATTGATAAACGGTGCTTGGGGTTTACGAGGATCATGACCTACTAGCATAGTCCTTGGCTTTCGTTTTTTCCATTGCTCACTTGTGATGCACGCTCCCAGTGTTACTATGTAAGATTTCTTTTTTAAATAATTTTTATTTTCATTTTATTTCTTTCTTTTTCATTCTTTGTAAATAGGGTTTCGTACACAGAATCTAATATAGATATTGAGTAACACCCTTACGGGTTGGACAGAGTTTTTATCACACATTGTATATTAATTTTTTTTTTCTACAGATAATATACAGAAACGAACTGTTACATAAAAATGAAGGTAATTTAATATCTTTAGTAGTATTAAGCATTAGTACTAAAGGTTAGGGTGTAATGGCTAAGTGGATAATGGGCCAATTATCATGTGCGGAAACGCAAATGGTCGTAGATTCGCATCCCGGCACGTACCTCAGCGTTTTTCAAGACCACGTACGGATTAGACGCCAAATGCTCACCGGTGAAAGCAAACATTGTAAACAAAACCCACATAGTATCTAATAGAAATGTCACGTGTACTAGTGCTGTGAGAACGGCGATCAGTTGCGCTACTGGTCACGTTGGGCACGATATATAAGCGCAAAGTAGATACAGCCATTAAAGTCTCTGCTCACCCTAAGGGATACAGCGTAACGATTTGTTATTACTAGATACAGTCAAACATATAATCATGATACATGTAGAGTAATTTTATTGACAAAAATACTGTCATTTGTTGGAGGTGATAGGGCGATTGCCCGATCAGAGTCGTGACCACAATAGACAAGTGTAAAGACCGTTTTAATGACTTGCTTTGACTTGTCGCCTTTCGGGATCAGTTCGTGTACACCTGGTAACTCATATACCTAGAGACCTTCAGTCGCGGTATATGTGGGCCGACATGACGATGGAGACTATCAATGGATTTTCGTCCTTTGATAGTCGCGGTCATTTTTAGACCACATTGCAGTTTCCGTTAGATGCACTGTAGTCACTTGTCAAGCCAGTGTTAAAAATCGTCATCATAGAGACTTGGTGTGAAGAAAAATTTGAACAGTCATTATTTTTTCAGTATTTAATGATCACATGTCTACTATCGCTTGTCTTGGCTGAACCTCCAGTGGGGTAAGTACTTTGTACCAACAATATCATTATGAGTGAACCTGCGCCGAGGTTTATCTGTGAAGGAGAGTATAAGTGTAACAAATTCAATAAATTCTCAGTATATATGTATATATACAGGTGATTTTTTAGATGATGGATTCATTTCACGATACAATATTTTTTACTTTCTTGCTACTATTTAAAATTTAAAGAATTATATTCCCTAACAAATCATAAGGAAAAATTCATGAACAAATGAGAATTGCTCCGTAAAAAGTGTGGACACTGTAACGCTTATAGCGCACGATTAATTGGTACTTACTTAAAATTACAATTAATTGGTACTTACTTACTTACTTAAAAATCCTTGTACGTAATTTTAAGTAAACAAGTATTGACTCATTTTCCTTTAGTATTTAATCTTGACTTAGGACAGGAAAAATATCTATTTTGTAATATAATAAATTGTTATTAATTTCTTCATATGTGTAATTGCCCCTAAATATGCTGAGTTTAATTTACTTTATTTTAATAGAAATTTTAAATATCACTTATCACAAATATTTGGAGTTATAATTGAATGCTGAATACCCGTTCTAAAAAAAAAAACCCTCCTTCCTCTCTTCTATAAATCACCCTGTATATAAGTATTTATCCTGACTCTGCAAATTAAATATTCCACGCCCGAAGGTAATTATGGTGCAGTCCAAAAAACGGCTACGACAGTCAACAGTAAAGAAAAACTTATCATTAGTTGCAGTAATCATGCCGGCCTGCACAAATATGCTTCATGCTTCTTTTAAAGAATCTAATATCATAGGAGGGTGGGAACACACTCACCGGAAACCGTTCCACGGCTCAATGATTCAGCAAAAGTCAGAGTTAGTTGTCCACCTCTGACTCTGCTGTCTGAGTAATTCTAAGAAGAAAACTTATTGGAACTGCTCAGACAGCAGAGTTTCTTTTTCTTCGTATATAATATAGCAATTGTATTTATTTACATGAGTTTTATAATTGTCAACGTGTTTTATTTAAGTCCAAAAAATACAATATCATTACTTATATAGAAAATTTTCATATTTCTCGTATTACGTTTAACTTACGAGTTTGCGGGTTTCGTGAGGAAATCCGCATGGTATTTAACAAAAATATCAAGTGTAAGTGCCCTGAGAAAGTCGATCGGCTGTATTCGGGTCACTTTGGGAACGGCTATGCCAAGCGCAAAATAGATACAGACAATATTTTTTTCTGCTCCCTCCGAAAGGGATATAGCGTGACGATTTATTATTTTTATTTACTTTTAAATTTCCAGGATTTTTGTGATATCATATCCAGGTTCTTATATTTATATTACATTTTCAGTGATAGCTACTCTCCATCAAAATCAAGCTACAGTGATCATTATCATAGCTCAGCTATTCACAGATCTCCATCAGAAGAATATGGACCCCCTCAACCCTTGACTGGAGCCCGTAATACCCTTACTTCAGAATATGGTGCACCATCTGCTAAATCCAATTCAAAGCATTCATCGTACGGCTTACCATCGTCAAGGATTTCTCAGGAATATGGCGTACCAAATACTAGAGCTCCGAATTCAGAAATCACATCTAAACTGTCTTCAGAATATGGTGTCCCTGTATCTAGGGATATTCCGTCTGATGTTTATGGAGCACCTGGCTCTAGAAGTAGTCTGGATGAAAGCAGCGTTATTATAAACAGTGCCAATACATTCGCTTCAAATCGTTCGCCATCGTCTCAATACGGTGCACCAGGATTTAGAAACCCTTCACAACGATATGGAGCACCTTCAAATAGCTTCACTTCGCGATCATCACAAAGGCCATTATACCGTGACCAATTCCAAACGAAAACCGCTTTATCGCAAGAGTACGGCTCACCATCTAGCAGGACAAATGGTGTTTTACAAAGCTATAACGCTCCAAAGAGTTCTTCGAAATCCTATTTTTCAAGAGACTTGCCTCAAAATTACGGTGCACCCAAAAGGAGCCAAAGTCAGCATAATTCTCCCTTACCTACGTCATATGGAGTACCAGACAGTGTCGTTACATCAGATTATTCCCAAGATTTTAATTCGGTTTCTCAATCTTATGGAGTGCCTAATAACAGAGATTTGTCCGAGTCTTATGGCCCACCGTCTGGAAGAAGTTCTACTTTTTATTCAACTTCGAGAAAATCAGCTGATTTGGAAACAAATACAATTCCTTCTTCATCTTATAACTTTGGCAGGTGTGTATTGATTAATTAATTTCCTTATTTTATTCAATAAACATTGTGTCTGTTATCCCATTTATAATCTTCAAGTTGACAAATATATCATTACTTATGAAAGATGTCCTTAAGAAGCGCATGAATCTCAGCAGTACTGATCCTACGCAATGGCAGTTGCATGCAGCACACTGCTTTAAGAAACCTCGAAAAGAGCAAGGTGGTCGAATTTGATACACGACTTATGGTCACATCGCATAACCACACTGGCAGTCTCCTAACATGCCCGTCATGCCAAAGGAGATTCTGTGTTAATTTTAATTATGATTACGTAAGGCATTGGCGGATTCACTTTTGTCGAATAGATTTGCAGCATATAACTACTTGATTTGATCTGGAAACGACACCAAGGCAGTAATTGGCTGAGATTTTGTCATTGATTCTAAATAAACACGATATTTGAGCTAAAAGATTTGTAAACTCTAGTTTAATAAAACCACCCATCTCACTTGATTTTTTTTAAATTTTACTTCTCCCTAAAATTATTATGATTCCAGGTCTTCTTTATCAACAAAGTACAGCGTTCCCTCAGTTCGCGGTTCTATGTCAGCAGATCAATATACAGTACCCGAACAATACAATGCGCTCTCCAACGAAGGCTATGGATATGCTAAAGCTAATATTGATGAATATGACAAGGTCAGTTTTTCTACTCTCACCTGTCTTATGTCTTCAAACTTTGAAATAAACGTTGGACCAGTGTATTATCTTCCTTTATTTATATTGGTATTATCAAAGCGACTATTGACAAAAAGTAAGCTATTTGTCCATAGTTACGCTCGGTTTTTTTATTTCAAAACAAATAAACAATTTTTTTCTCTTTAGAATAGTACCATAAATTGAAATTAAGGAAATAGGAGATGTTTAATTTATGTTTACATGATTTAGGAGCCTGCAAGCTATGATTTCGGATACAAAGTAAATGACTACATCTCAGATAGTGACTTTGGTCATACCGAATCGAGACAAGACAATAGAGCTGAAGGCACTTACTTCGTTGTTCTGCCAGATGGTACCAAACAGGTATTAACGGCTATTTTACTTTTATTTTATTTTTACATACTGCACAAAGTGACTAGACCTCATCTGATGGTATGTACAGTGCAATCCTAGAATAGCAACAATCGTCGAGGAATGAGAATCTATTAAATCGGTGCCGTCATGCTTGTCCACATATAGCACTACTGAAGAACTCTAGTTGTGTAAACAAATGGATTGCGCGAGCTTATCCTTTTACGTCATAGGTTTAAGAGACTGATTATGGCTATCTTTACATTTGTGACCCAGTTCGTATTATCACCCTGCCATCTCATAGCCCAGGCTCTCATGATGCCTGATGACTTGACAGAAGTACGAATCGAAAAACACACTACGCATTTATTCGGATCTGCCTTTCATTCTCTACTATACTATTTCTTTCGACTGTTCTAGTGTTCATTCTCTTTCTTTAATGTCTTATTAACATAAAGTCGTTTAGTGGGACATTCAACTAGGCCAAGCCAAAATTAGGTCTGTATAAATACGTAATCCATAATATTTAATCCATTAAAATTTGAAGGATTTCTAACACTTTGAGCTTTTGATAATCCTAGATACTGTCTACTTATTATCTTTTTTTTTTACACTGACTCGACATAGTGACTACATAGTACATGATGGTAAGTACAGTGTAGTCCAAAAACGAAAGCGACTATCAAAGGCTGATACTCCATTGATAGTCTCAATCGTCATGTCGGCCCACATATACCACTACTGAAGGTCTCTAGGTATATGAGTTACTGGATATACACAATGACTATCACTATGACGGGCTTTACACCCATGTACTGCGGTCGCGATCCAGACGGGCACCGGCGCCCTACCACCTCGCTGCCCTGATAGCTCGCTGATCTGTTATTTCCTTCTTCGTTGTTCTCTGTGTGTTGATATTCCAAATGAGTATCTTCTGAAAATCAGCGCTGGGAGGCTCAACTAGTACATTTCTGGTATGTTGAGCTGACTTCCCTTTGGCGTAACATATCAACACAGGGTATTAGTTTTTGATGCTTTTTATCTTGATTCACCTGTTCTTCTGTATTTATGTACGTTATGTTATGTTTCAAACGAATTTTTTCCTGTTTCATTTTTCTTCAATTATAGACTTAATGGAATGATTTATCAAATGATCTCTTGTAAAGGCGACCTTATACCGTTCGTATTGCTTGTTCTGTTCTACAGATGTTTCCATGTTTTTTGTCCCAGGTTGTGGAGTACGAAGCTGACGAGCGCGGTTTCAAGCCCAGGATATCCGTGGAACCAGTAGAAGGGTCTGGATTCGAAGGATATGATGATAATGCAGCAGATCTCACTAAATCTGCTGACAAACCTTACTGACAAGCCAAATGAACCACCGAGTCAGAAGTTCGTTCACATACAAGTGTAACGCGATAAATAAGCAATTAATTTCAAAACTGTTTTGCAATTTACAATTTTAAAATGAAATTTTGCAGTTATTTTAAAATAATGTAAATGTCCTGTATTGGGATTTCTCTTTCTCATTGAGTAATAATGAGTACGAAGAATTTTTATTTTATTTTTATTTTTTTATTATGACAACTATTAATTTATTAAAAACAAATGTAATTGTAAAATGCAATTTTACTATCACATGAGAATGGAGAATGAAGTTTTAGAAATTGTGACTCGTAATTCCAAAGCTTTCTCAGATATTTTGTCAATACTGTTTGTTGAAATAACAAAACAATCTTATCTATTTTGATTTTCAATTTTATTTAAAATTAATCGTGACATGTGAACGAACTTTTCGTAATAGCGCAATGTGATATCTCGATTTCAATACTCAATTATTTATTTAATTACTCAATTATTTTATGTTAAAGCATAAACGTAAAAGTTAAAAAAAAATGTACCCCTTGTTAAGTAAGAATTTGTAACTACTATAAGAATGGCAAATATATTTTTAATGATATCTTTTTTTATTAATGAGGTTTTCCTCCGTGTTCCTTTAAGAAATATTAACTTTTCTTCTACCTGACTATAACATAGGCACTGTTAGTCTGGGCGGGCTTTTATCACTCTATCAGGCTCAAAAGTGAATGCTTAGAGGCATCAGTTAGTAGCTTAATGGATTTAGTGGCCACGCAGACATCAATATGGGTACGAAGCTCAGCTTCGATGCTCACTGAATGTTATTAATTTACTAGAGATCTACTAGAGTTTTAGTAATGATCAAATTGAAAATTTTCAAATGAATATAACTCGAAAATTAGAAAATTTCTCGCCCTAGAATTGTGAGAACTTAAATTATTGCTTTTTAGATTCTATAATACACATCCTTCGCGAAAAAAGTACGCAAATTGATTTATGTTAAAAATATTTGAAATACAATGAAAAACATTTGTTATGCCTCAAATAAAACTAAAAATTACAAAAACAAACTAAGTACAGGAAAAATAAAATTACAAGAGACAAAAATATATAAACATGGCGAAATGGGCCCTCCCTTAGCTTGATACCACAGAGGAAGTCTGCAGCGCTGTTTTTCATGAAGGGCCTCGATCTTGTTACATCTTACTCAGATAATTAAAAATAATAAAAAGCGAAAGACAATAAAAATAAAGACATGACACTTAACAAAACACGGAACAAGAAAAGCTTGAGTGAGTTTGAAAAACAAAACAAAATTTGTTACTTTAAGGCTTTTTTAACATCCGCGCGTTTTGTCCTGTCATGTTTTCCTTGATTCCATGGTAATTTAGTTACTCGCTTCGCTTACCAGTATCAAATATAGACCATCTAATATACATTTTTTGTGTAAGTACCCTGAGAACGGCGATCAGCTCCGCTACTGACCACGTCAACCATGACATATGTATAAGCGCAAAGTGGATACAGCCACTAATGTGTCTTTGCTCAATCCGAAAGGGATATAGTGTGACAATGTACATATATATTTATTGGGTACTCAGCGCTTATTTCTATCAGTCGATCTGCATTTAGAGGTAATAGAAATTAGGGATGTAACGGAGGTAGTTTTATCGGAACCGAAGTCGGAGTCGGAGTTTTTAAATTTGATTTATCGGAGTCGGAACCGAAGTCGGAAACGGAGTCGGAGGCAATGTCAGTCACAAGTGACGGCAGAATAAAATAGTTTTATTAAGGGACAAATAAAAACATTATTCAGTGAACCTTTTTAATTAGAAAGTGATAAATTTACACATACACAGACAATGAAAATAAAAATTGCTGATTCTGATTAACATTTTTCCATTAACAATGAACAAATTAAATCAAATTTGCTCTAGGGTTGTTTTTGTGTTAATTTCTATTTAATTTAATTTAATGTAAATGTAAAATAAAAAAAAACCTTTTAGTAATAAATTTAAATGTAATTTAGTTTTCAATTTAATAATTTTAATCATATATTTTAATCTAAATTTTTAAAAATGACTATCAATTTTATTTTTATTTTTTTGTCTGTGGTTTTTTTTTTTGGGACTTTGGATCAGGCTGACTATGTCAGTCCCATAATTACACTATACTTTTGTAACTACACTACACTGTACTATACTATTTCAATAATTGGTATGTGAGTCTACAGAGCATCTCAGCTGCGCAACTTTATCAAATTAATTAGCACTGATTGTTTGATTAATTGATATTATGTTTCAACAACATATAAAATGAAATCAAATAAAATGACTACAACAGTGGTGGTGACCTCCGATGAATACCTCCGATTAAAAAGTTTCGGAACCGTAGGTGTAATAACAATCGGAAGTTCCGACTTATCGGAGTCGGAGTCGAAGCTCCGGAACATCCCTGATAGAAATTAGTTAAACACTTTGGTTTCTATGAGCTCTCACCAATGCCTCTAGTAGCTGTGCAGCACGCAGCGGCCACACCCTGGTAACCACGTTGGCTCGTGGACGAAACCCGATGGAGGGGTCTTGCACGGTGTTTTACCGCGCAAGTTGTTGCGGTGACTTCTCGCTTAGTGCACAAGTCTGCCTACTTATTCATCATCTGTAGTGCTAATCCTATTCTGCCGTGGCAGCAAGGCATTGCAAAAGACCTAGCGTGCTGATAGGGGTCAGTTAGTACCCAGGCGCTACATCCTGCCTTTCTCTAGTTGTGTCAGTTCCCCGTCCTATTAGATTAAGAGGGGTTTGAACGAGACGGTGCGTTTGTGCAAGCGCTAGCATTGACGCACCAAATATATCCTGCGCAATTGACTGTTTCCGAGTATATTCATGAGCGAGCTCAACTGAGCCAAACAGTGCTGCAGATCACACCTAATTAATGTTTTTTTTTTTCACTGGCTCGACATAGTGACTACAGAGTACCTGATGGTAAGTACAGTGTAGTCCAAAAACGAAAGCGACTATCAAAGGATGAAAATCCATTGATAGTCTACATCGTCATGTCGGCCCACATATACCACGACTGAAGGTCTCTAGGTATATGAGCTACTGGATATGCACAAGCTGATCACGAAACGCGACAAGCCGAAACTGGTCACTATGAGAGACTTTACACCCATATACTGTGGTCGCGATCCAGACGGGCACCGACGCCCTACCACCTCGCTGCTGCTCGTTTAGCACCACCCAGGAGTCACCTGTAGGGAAACTAGGGTAAAGCCTACGGACGCGAGCAGCTTCGACTCCTACAATGATGTAATTTGGGAACGCCACCAGGGCCGAAATCAGCAAGAATTTCATCATGATATATACAATACAATACCTAAGATATTTTTAGGTCAATTCCTAAAGATATAATATAATAAATAATATAGGGTATCTTAGATATAATAGGTGTATTGTAAAACGATTTTTTTTTTTGAAAACCCGGTGGAAGCCCATTGTGCGCTGTTAGGGGGCGGTCAGAGCCGCCCCAAGGTGTATCAGACTTTCACCGACTAAAACCCCCGGGGTGTTCCACCTTTCACCTACCGGGATCGAGGGCACGACTGGGGCCTCCTCCTTGGTACTAAAATAAACATATAAAAAATATCAGAAAAAAGAATTCGATTAGTATAGAGTACTTTGGAATGTTCGTCGCCACGTCCCTATATCTGACGGTCTAGTACAGGGCTCAGCAACCAGCGGCCCGCGCAAGTAAGAACCGTTCTACAGAACGCCGCACCGCAGGCAATAAATTAAAAACACTTATAGAAATAAGTTTTTGTTTCATTATTTCGTGTGCGCGGAAGCCGGAAATTCAGTTCAAGCGATCACAGTCAGTAAAATGAGAGTAACAATAAATATGGTCAAAAATGCAAAAATTAGCTTTATCTAAAAAAATAGTGTTTATTAGATGAAACGTGGCCGCACCAATCTACTCATAATATTTGTGGTTCTTATATAAGAAAAGGTTGCCGACCCATGGTCTAGGTCTTTTTGCTAAATTGAATAGGATTTTGGGACTTTTAAAATGAATTTTATGAAATAAAACAAACACATCAATGTAAATATAGAAAGGTCTATATTAAAATACTAAAAATATTGCCTGAGAAACAAAATTCTTTGTGATAAATCGAAGGTAACATAATCACAATATAATAACAGTATTCCAGTAAATTGTTTATATTCCTGCATATTGTTTGTTAACGCGAATTTAAGCCCCACGAGAAACATAACCAAATCACGTTGGATGATGAACGTCTTAATTATTTAGCAACCCAATAATAAGGATCAATGATGACAAGTGCAGATGAGGAAACAGTTTTTTGAGAATAATTAATGTAAAGCTTAAAAGTTGGGTCAAATTGAAGGAGTATAACAACCATATGCCATTAAATGGGATGTATTGATACATAATAAGGTCAAACTAATGACAATTATATAAGGAAGACGCATGCTGAACAATCTTAGCTTACCATCCTTGAATAGGGAACAGAAAAATCTATAGAGCTCTGTTACAATATCAGACGTTTAAAATATGTATTGAAATAAGTGAGATTAACGATTTCCAGGCATTATAATTGATTTTAAAAATTAATTCGTTTATAAGCGTCATCCTTTGTACGTATAGTCTACTAAGTCAATCTTAATTGGGCTTTTGGTTATGATTCATATATGTTTATATAATAAAACTTCAACGTGGGAGAACAGAATGGGAGATATATTTTATACAAGGGAGATATACCTTATTATTACATAGATCTGCAACAAATCCGAATCTAGCATTAGAATTGTTGATTTCGTTAAATACCGTTTTTTTGCACTTTTAGGTTAAGATATTTTGAAATCCTGGCGTGATAGAGCAATTTTGACGCCAGATTCGGATTCTACGCAAAAAAATACTTCTTAAATGATCCTCAGTTAGTCAACATGAATCGCAATGCATTTTGTTACACTTATGTGTTATTAATTTTTATGACCAGCAGTCGTTTAATCACAATATCACCTGGTGGAAAGTAAAGAATCGTCGGACTACAGATCCCATCCGCCTATACACTCTTCTCTTCAAAGCTCCGCATATTCATTCATTCGCACAGACGGCATCCGCGAAGAAGAACGTGAAAAATATAGTCGCAAAAAGCATATTCCACTTCTTAGCTGTTCGCATGATGAATGTAGACGCAAATCTGTTCGTACGGACATAAGGAACATCCACTACATACAGTTGGTATCTGACACGGCGTCCAGTGCTTTATGCGAGTTTATATTTGATTCCTTTATTTGAGTTCCTTCGATGTATTGATTTCATGCGTTTTACTATATTCTAATTTGCTGTATTTCTTTCAGTTGTAGCTTTTTTTTTGTTTCTTCAATTTATTCATTTCATTAATTGTTAACAACCTTCTCGAAGCTCCTAACATTTTGCCATCTATAGCATTTTCATAACTTGTTCCGTATTCCAATTTATTCTCAAACTTAGGTCAAAATGCACCCCTATGCAGAATGAAAAAGTTGTACAATTGTACAATTCGAAAGTATTTACAAATTAAAAAAAAAAGGATGTTATTAGAGAGGATTGTTTCATAGAGTATTGTTTTTTTTCCTTTTTTATTTCTGTTATAAATTTTTCTAATTAGATTAGTTTATTTGTTTTTGTGTTACTCGTATTTTTATTTTTCTTTCCTTCTGTGCATGCAGTCTACACTTTTTAAATATAGTCACATTTATAATTTATCCTGTTCACGTCTTATATACTTTTATGTGTTAATGTAGACTGTGTAAGTGTACTTATAAATAAATAAATACATAAATTGTAGTATATTCTATTAATTTGCTGCATTCATTTTAGTTTATTTCTTTCAGTTAATTTGTGCATTTAAGCTCCGTCTATATAATTATTACTGATTATCATCAGTAATGAGTGTCATTAATAACTCTTGGGTTCACTCTACACAGAAAATTAGTGAACGAAATTTTTTGACCAATTATTCTACTCCGTAGACGTCACAAGTCTGTAGCACCTTGAAAGTTTGTCTTTTGTTAAACTAATGCGAGATGATTCTTCAACCCCCTACTTCTTTGTATCTGTTATAAAAGCTGAATTATTTGTGTCACATGTACCATTTGATCTTTGTTTATCGTGTTTAATTTCGTTAACAGTTCAACGTTGCAAAATGAAGGTAATCTTTTAAAGTTAACAACGATTTAATAATATTTTTGTAAGCTTAACACTAGTTACAGAGAAAAATCATTTGTTTAATAAATTCAAGAATATTGTTTAATACGTCACAATTTTTCGAAAATTCGTTTAAGCTATTTGTTGATATAATATCAACGTACAATAATATGTAAATATTTCAATGTTATTAACTTTTCGTAGTTTTAGCCTTATGTCAAGGATATATAATTTGAAAGTTATGACAGATTTAGCGAATATCTTACGAAAAAATCTTCAATTGGTTATCCCTTCTTTTTATAATCACTGACTTACCTACTTCAATAGTAAATGAGTTTTCACACATATTTCTGAAAAACACAATATAATTATATCTAAATGACACTTAATATGTTATCTTAATCAGAAAAATTGACTTTGTGTCAGAATTTTTTACCAATATTGACAAAAGAAAAATCAAGTTTATGATTACAATTAATTGATAATCGAATTTCAGATTTTCATCGGATTTGTCATGCTGTTTAGTTTGACTACGGCCGAGCCACCACCATCACATAGGTAAGTCTTATTATTTTATATTTTGGCCATTTTGGTTTTCGCAAAATGAATCTTTATAAACTACTTTAGATTTTTCAATTGTTGTATAATAAATCACTTCATGTACTCTCGCTGATTCTATGTCAAAACATTCTGTGTAAGTTAATCTTAATGTGTGGAATCTTGATTCTTACTTAAACTTGCATTTGTATTTATATGTGTTTTCTGCATTATGTCATGCATCTTCTGTGTGTAAAATCAAGCAACATATACTATTAGACATCATTTCTATTTATCTATCTTTAGCCACTTCAAGTATCTAGCACGATAGATAGAAACATTGAAACATAACTTAATTAATGCTTAAAAATAACTTAAGTCGACTAAAAATCATTAATCTTTTTATATACTTTGTGATTACAATAATTCGACCTGTATTTTACATTTCTTTTAATTTTCTGAGTAAGATATTTTGACTTTATTCTTTGTTTCTTTTGTTTTTAATAATATCTTCACGTATTTTTACTAATTAGATGTGCTTTTGATTTTACCCAGTTCGTTACCCTAATCGTGAGGTTAAAAGGGCTTCTAAGACTCAATTATTTTATTTTTTTGCTTTTGCTTATTTGGAGTATTGTTGAATTCAGCATTCGCTTTTTTTTTGAGAATCTTTGAATTTAGGTGTTGTTTGTTTTAATTTGTTTGATTTGGTAAACAAAATCATTTTTTACAGCTACATTTTTAATTAACATTTTTACTACATTTTTAATCAAATTTTTACAGCTATCTACCTCCATCGCCATCTGACAGTAGAAATGGGTATCCGGATAACCATTCTGGACACAATTCGGACGCTGCTCCAGAGATATTAGCTTCTCATGGTATCGGAACTAACGGAGATTATGATCATCATCACAGACACGGAGCCAACTCACCACTTGGACCTAGCAATGGTCATGACTTCCAAAACACTCACGACGCCTTAGATAGTATACACAGCAACGAATTTACAAGGTAAGTGGTTGCCCGTTGAATATATTTTTAAAACAAAAAAACCATATAATACATTTAAAACTTTCGCATTTTGTAGTCATTATGAATATTTTAACGGGACATATGGGCGAATTAGTTTACTTTTAATTATGGTTCAATGTTTCCAGAAATGG
The DNA here is from genome assembly GCA_036320925.1 of Automeris io. Lineage (NCBI taxonomy): Eukaryota > Metazoa > Arthropoda > Insecta > Lepidoptera > Saturniidae > Automeris > Automeris io. The sequence goes on along the minus strand of JAUDJH010000023.1, from coordinate 8,161,246 downwards.
GCAAAATGTAATCTGATTAAAGATTAGCGATTAAAAAATGTAGTCGTGATTTTAATTTTCTTGCTTTGCACTCATGATTAAATCCATTTAAAACATTAAGAAATCATAAATGTGTATATAATCTGGGATTATGTAGTGTTTAAAACATAGATGAGCAAAATGCAGTCATATTAATGGTAAAAAACGCAAAATGTAATCGTAATCATTTTTATTAATCTCATTACATTTTGCACATCTATGGATATGCCTTATGAAAATGAATCCCATTAAAGGTTTTATAATAAACAATTTTTTTATAATATTTTTTTATGCTATTTTTTATTTGCTCTCTGTTGCTATCTCTGTATAATTTTTTAAACGATGTTACTTTTTAATTTATCTGTACTTAAAAATATTCCTTAATCAGTATATTTTAATCAAATACCTTGAGTTACAATATGGGTGGGAGAAAATTTTACTACAATTAGAAATGCGAAAGATTATATAAGTAGATCGATAAAAGATCTCGGTGAAATTTGGCACAGATATTAATTTTAATCTGGAATAGCACATAGGCTACTTTTATCCTCGATTTTCAAGCAGTTCCTGTGAGAACGCATATAGGTAGCGCGGATGATCTCAAAAATTATACGACCTGGATCGAAACTATCTATCTGGGAAACACCGAATCACTACAGCTAATCTATACTAATATTATAAAGCTGAAGAGTTTGTTTGTTTGTTTGTTTGAACGCGTTAATCGCAGGAACTACTGGTTCGAATTGAAAAATTCTTTTTGGGTTGAATAGACCATTTATCAAGGAAGGCTTTAGGCTATATAACATCACGATGCAACTATTAGGATCGAAGAAATAATGGAAAATGTGAAAAATCCGGGGAAAATTATTCATCCTTGAGTGCTTCCTTGCGCTGCGAAAACGGTTTAAGATACCAAAAATGAATATCAAAGAATTATTCCTCTTGAAATGATTTAAAAAAATATCTGCAACAGTATATGTCTATCTTTTAAGATTAACTCACTAGAACCGTTTTTATGGTAATCAAATTTGGTCGAAATTAATGCATTATTTGTTAAGAGTTGTATCAACGTAATAATATTAATCTATATCCAAATAAATGTGTTGTTGATTATGAATATTTAATTGTGAACAAAATTGTCTTTGACATCACTTAATTTCAATGAACATCTTAGAAAATATTACAATAACTTATATAGCAAAACAACGTTTGCCGGATCAGCTATTTGTAATAAATGTTTATATTTTTAGAACTGCTGCACACCACAGTAACGGCAACTACCCGACATCTGATAACCACAATAACCAAGGCGATGATGGACACCACAGCGATGCTTTCCGGAAGAACTTATTGGATGATACCAATGTTTGTAAACTTTATTTATATGGCGGTAGGGCGATTGCCCGAACTGGGTCGTGACCACAGTACACAAGTGTAAAAACCGTCATAGTGACTCGCTTTGGTCTGTCGCGTTTCGGGATCAGCTTGTGTGTATCCAGTAGATCATATACCTAGAGACCTTCAGTCGTGGTATATGTGAGCCGACATGACGATGTAGACTATCAATGGCTTTTCATTCTATGATAGTCGTTTTTGTTTTTGGACTACACTGTACTTACTATCAGGTGCACTGTAGTAACTTTGTCGAGCCAGTGTAAAAAAAAACTTATTACTCTAAATAATTACATCTCAGAAATCATCCACATAAAGATCAGTTATACTTTTATAATAAAATCGAAAGCGGTTTTGTTTTTAGCAGTACGGGCTCTATCTTCGATACTATCATGTAACTGAGCGATGTTTAATGATCAGCAGTGCGATCTTTGCCTGACTGGATCTTGACAATGTATTCAAGGAACGAATTCAATATAGAAAAATGGTGATCTATTTTCTTTCCATAGCTTTCTTTAAAACTAATCTTGACCAGTGCCAAATGCTGGGCTAAGGACCTGTAAGTAGTACAACGTACTCTCGCAATTTGATGACGTAGACACAGGTCTACGAAATAGATACAGATCTTCTCGAAATTTAGAACAACATGTGACAAAAGACTGTATTTTAATTATAACTAGCAAGCCCGGCGAATTTCGTTTCGCCACCAGATGGCTTCGTATTGGTTTTTAGTTAGCGTTTGAAAGAATGTGCGCATAATAAATGTCACATGAAATGAACTGAACAGAGTACAATGAGTAGCTGTCAAACAATGTATAACGCATCGGCGCCATCTACTTAAAATACTGGTGCGATCTGCTCCACCACCATGCAAAACCATATTGGTTTGTAGTACATGCTATGTATCAGAGATGGCGCTGTATGTGAAAAATGATTTTCCCCGTTTTGCTGCTTTGCTGTTGAATTTTTTCCTGAATTTTGTTTGCTATAAACCTCACTGAGCCCGAGACCTTTCCAACGAATGCAAAACCGTGGAAATCAGTTCGTGCATTCTGGAGTTATAGCGTCAGGAAGGAAAACCGGACTTATTTTTATATAATAGATTAGTTATGTATTATACAATATTGTCTTTTTGTATTGTATCTATGTATACCAATACTTTGGATTTTTTTTTTAGAATATTATTACGATATTCTTAATTATTTTACTGGAAACTAGCATTAAAAATTAATTATTGTGCATTCTGTGGCGCCCTAAAATTGTCAAGACATTTACATGTTCTATTTTGTGTGCCATGCTTCTTCATTTTCCTTCTAAATGTTACTCATGTTGGATCCCCAATTATATAAATAAATTTACAAAATCAGCCCATGTTAGTCTCCTCTTCAATGCTAGCAAGTCCATGATAAAACTTATGATCTTATATTCGGCTGTTGACCAAAATAGTAATTCCTACATGTGGGCTGTTTTCCCCTTACGGTGTAAATAAAGTTGAAATATGGGCAGGAACCGGTGAAGTACAACTTTGGGTACATGGTGAATGATTACCAGGAGGGCACAGACTTCGGGCACCACGAGGAGAGGCTGGAGGAGCGGGCGCAAGGAGGGTACCATGTCGTTCTGCCTGACGGACGGAAACAGGTAAAACCTTTTGCTCATTGGTGATCAACTTAGCCCTATCGGTACTAGAGAACATAGAATTAGAAAATATAAACAAGACAAATATAGGACATAATAGTGAAGCAATAATAAGTTCTTAAACAGAACACAATGAAATTTCGACGATTTGTCGCGAGTTGACGGGCTGTGATCAGATTTTAAATCTAATACTGTTTATATGTTGACCAACCTTGGTCACTTTTCTATAGTGTCAAGGCTGTCCCGTTTATAAAACGAGTGTGTGTCCGGGGATAGGAACATCGATATTTTTGCGGATTCAATGCCGGCCTTCAAGAGGAAAATCAGTGAGCAGGTGTGTTGAGCTTGGCATTGTTCTTGGTGTTATATAATTTTTAATTTTAATTTGAGGTATTATTGTCTGCTGTTGATTTTTTTTTTGGTGTTAGTTCTGTTTTGATATTGTTAGTTAATGCTTTTGGGCCATGCTGTGGTTGTCTATTATTGGTATCCGTTACCGACATTAAGCTTATGTATGTGATTCAGATTGTGAATGTGAAGTGTAATGGAGCTGTTGACAGCCCATAAATAAATAAATAATAATAATATTAAATATGTTGCATTTATATCAGTAAATATTACAGGGTTAAAAAGATATGGTAGAAAATATACATTTATTTAATAATAATATATATCGTCATGCTATATCCCTTTCAGGTAAACAAAAAAAAAACATTTATATTTATATCTATTCTGTATTTACGCCATCTATCTTTCCTATGAAAGCAATATAATAGTTACTAAAATAATATAATATTTAAATTAATAATGCGAGTTTTGCCTACCCTGCTCAAGTAACCTATGCACGTAACTGGTTGCACTAATAACTGTTTTCCACAAGGCCCCCACAGCCATTATATACTTTGAATATATTTTTTACACAATATATTTTCAACACATAATTGCCCCTAAGAAAAACATAGAAAAAACACTACCATAACACAACAATAAGCTGATTCTAGCGGTAATTTTTCCAGGCAACCACTGGATAAAAGGATACCAGAAATAGAAGTATTCATGTAGTTAATATAGGTCTATTTTTTTTCTATTTTATTTATTTATAAAGCAGCCAATGGCCGATAGTTAAAATAAATATAGAACAATTATAACTTATAATAAACGTCTAAATGCATCAAAATAATTTCAAAAGTGAGGCCAAATGTTGTTTATTACATAAATCTATATGTTTCTTTTCTGTATATTATCATATGTGGAACCCATAGTGCAAAGTAAATGTTTTGTTTTTGCAGTTTCCACTAAATGACCGTAGTGTGGAGAGCCATAGGCTTTCTAGTGTGTAGGAAGGGTAAACATAGTTATGAATCAATTTAAATGATGATGGTTTTGAAGAAGAAATTGAATGATGCGTTTATTTATGTCCAACAGACAGTGACCTACAAAGCAGACGAACGTGGCTTCAATCCACAAGTAGCATATGAGCAGTCTGATGAAGCAGGGTATGGCAGTAATGCCAGCAATCTACCCACTAACGGCCATCACGCCAACAGAGATGGCGCTCATCATACTGATGGTCCCAATGGAGAGTACGTCCACCATAGCGGCGCAAACCCCAGCGGATATTAAGCTTTAAAACTAAAAAAAAATGTATACTTTAAACGTAAAAATAAAATGTTTGCTGTTGCTATAAACAGAATATATTTTCCTCTATATAGCTATACAAATTGATGTTTTTTTGTTAATATCATGTTTCGTCAGTTGTTTTTCCACGAAATCCTAAGGCCTAATACGCACTATACATTTTCACCGTGCAATATTTTACCGCATATTTGGAACATATTTTATCTGATTAGAAGTTATGTTCTCTACACCTTCCATACCCACAGTAAAAATTTCCAGGAGTTTTTTTTTGCAGTTCATACCAGATAAATCTTGGTATGCAAAAAAAACTACCCGCTCTGTTAGCCCGCGAAATAATCGCAATGCCAGTTAAACTTAAAAGCTAGACCACACTACTATTTCTTACCACACAATATTTTCCCACACGAAGTTTTCTTGTTGCCTGTGAATTTAATACTATTTGTCACGCGGATTTTTTTCGCCAGTGCGTGCGTTATTAGTGCAATTTCTATTGTTACAGAATTTGCAGTGAAATATTGCACGGATAAAAATCACAATGCGTGCTGAGCTTAATTTGAATTGCTGTGGTTAAAAACCGCAAAATGTCTACATCTACAGTAAGAAGGGACTGCAGGCCTTTGAATTGAATTGCTCCACATCCCACACTAACATCCTAGTCTTTCTATCGTGGTATATGTGAGCAAGCGTTAAGATCATCATTATAATCTGCATGTCAGGACATCCACTGCTGGAAATAGAGCTCCACCAAAGATTTCCAGAACGAACGATCGGAAACGACTTGCATCTGGCGTTAGCTTACAATCGGGATTTGTTCGTCTGTACCTGTAAACGTGTAACAGTGGCGACTGTCAATGGATTATCGTCACTTAACAGTTGCTGTCATTCTTGGAGTGTGCTTTCCTTCACATCACGTGGGTTTCCTAACCTTGCCATCATCTCATCCAATGTACCATAAATCGCAAGGGTAAATAAAAGTAGGTAATTAGATCCAAGCCAAGGTCCTCACGCGACGCTGCGCAAACACTAGTTATTGTGTTCAAATATTTGTCTAATTAAAGTATTTATTATTTAATAAATTAATTCAATAATTGATTAATTCTATTCCGTCACATGAAGCTATTTACATTTTATAAACCTTAATATTGTTACTCTTCTATTCTTAGCAGTCCATCACTACCAAGATTTATTGTCACTAGTAAAAATCGAGTTTGTAGCTCGAAATAGTGTGTACGACGCGTTCGATTTCTATGCTCAAGGCTTCTATTCCCTAATAAGCTAATAATATAGGAGTCGAAGCTGCTCGCGTCCGTAGGCTTTACCCTAGTTTCCCTGCACGTGACTCCTGGGTGGTGCTAAACGAGCAGCAGCGAGGTGGTAAGGCGTCGGTGCCCGTCTGGATCGCGACCACAGTACGTGGGTGTAAAGCCCGTCGTAGTGACCATATTCGGCCTGTCCCGTTTCGGGATCAGCTTGTGTATATTCAGTAGCTCATATACCTAGAGACCTTCAGTCGTGGTATATGTTGGCCGACATGACGACGGAGACTATCAATGGATTTTCATCCTTTGATAGTCGCATTCGTTTTTGGACTACACTGTACTTACCATCAGATACTCTGTAGTCACTATGTCGAGCCAGTGTAAAAAAAAAATAAGATGGTGGGTGGTGATCTGTCGCTGCTGGTACTCCTTCGCGCGGTGGTCTGCAGTGACAGAGCTTAGCAGGCGGTTCACAAATATTGCGGGAATGTAATGAGGGTGCAAGAGGCGGAAAGGGATTGGGGATAATCGCGAACCCTGAAAATCCTATCCGGCGTCCACGTACAATGGAACGAAGAAGAAGAGCCTTCCGTAGAAGACTTCCTCCATAAAACATGACGCTTTGAGCGACGCATTTGAGGGAGTTCGCCGCTCAACAAATTTGAGGTGAGAGCGGTGTGTGATGCAATTCCGTACATCGCCCTAATTACATTAGATTAGAGAAGAGAAGACGAGTCAGGAGTGGTCTTTTACACCATTCTCCGCAAAATAGTAGATGAGACTTGCAGAAAGCCATACGTCGCTGGGAGTCAAGGAAGTTGTCGTGGTCGTACTCTTGGCCCCAGCAGATGAAAAAGAGGGAAACTTCGGTGGTTTTAATCGATTAGAATCTAACATACCGAGACGGTTTCCCACACGGCGGCATTGATGTTCTATGAGAATATCTACAGGATAAAAAAAAGCTTTAATTTCCTATTATTAATAATTAAATTTAATTCCATCACACATTGTTAGACCACTCAATCTTAGCCACCTGAATATTGCAGATCAGATTTAATACTGTCTTGTATTTCAACAATCTAGGATTTCTTTGTGTGACACATTGGTTATCTCATCCAAACCCTAATCTTAATGTTAAGTACAGGGTTCTTTAGAGGTCAATCATAACCCTTTTTATAACATATATGTAAAGGCAAAGATATGAAGACTTTCATAAATTACAGTCGCTATGCAACAATAAAAAAGTAATGAAGGTATCTTTTCACTATAATCTAAATCAACTAAGCAAATATCGGTTCAAAATAATTATTTCTAAATATTGCAAGGAATAATAATTTTTATTTTAAAACAGTAAGAGCCATGTTGAGACGAAAGTGATTTAATCCTAGAGTTCAAAGAAAAGTGTGATGTAGTTAAGGAAGATGATTGATTGATACAAATAGTTGTAAATTTAAAAACTGCTGCATCAAATGCTCATCATCCATGAGAGGATCATCCAGCTATTATTATATTCACTAAAACACACCGTTATACCTCATAACAATATATACACATAAAAAAACTACGGATCTCTATCGCTTTATTTTTATAGTATAATGATTGCCACCCAATCCAGTATTATATAAATCAAGAATAAAAAGAAATCTCATCACCATCGGAGAGATACAACTAAAATTAATGGATTAAAAAAACAGCACATATAGTAAAGCATAACTCCTTTGAGAGCAAAATTAATATTTACATATCGAATCAAGGCCTACTAATTGTTTGAGCTAATTTATTTTCGATGGTATAAAAACGTAATTAATTCTACACACCGCATCACATTCGTCGCGGGATCTCAACAAATCAAGATGAAGGTAAGTAAAGGTTTATTTAATCCTCAGCGTTAAGCATTAAAAAAAATCTGTTTAGTGAATAAACGTGTTATACGATGTGCTTAATATACTTTTGTTTCTAGGTAGTAGTTGCAATTATTTTTGGTCTTGGGTCAGTGATAGCTTTTAAATCTGGACCATATCTTCCAAGTGGATGGAAACCTGAAGGTCCTGCATTCTATTTACCATCTGAGAATCAGGTATGTAACAGTATTCACTAACATAAACAACATAGCTTATTTATTTGTATATGTGATTGTTAACTTTTTTTATAGAAAACTCATTCAAACAAGATATTATGGCGACGCCTACTTTGTTACATATTGAATCAAAGCCAGTTATTTTAGCGTTTTTACTGTTGTAACCTTATTATAAATTGTAAAGTAATTTCGTTTCCAGGCTAAGCCTGCTGATACACCAGAACAAGATGTTTTCTTCCCTGAGAATGAAGCTTCTGGCTCCGATAGTCTGAGGGAATATGGTCCTCCAAAGCTACAAGATGTTTCAATCAATTTTGGCAATCAAGGACTGCCTGACATCATCACCGATCATATATTTCAAACAAATGACATAAAAAGTAATCTTGGCATTGAAATAGTACAATCAATCGAGCCTGATGGTAATTTCATACATATACATAACATTAATATTCTAAATTACATTTTACTAATTGAAATGATATTTAAGCTCCTCTTCCTTTAGAAAGTCTAAAGCATTTGAAATTATTTTATAACATTTAAATATGAAAAAATTTAATCATAGATTTTAGTTTTTGTATTTTTATGTTTTATATTAAAGATCCTGAAAATTTACTTCTAAAGTTAATTTATTAATAATATGATATAATGCTAGATTACATTTTAAAAACAAAACGATACAAGATTAATATTCAAAACGTAATTTAGTTATCTATTTTACAGTTGTTTCACAAGAAAAATTGGTGGATACTGAAAGTGTCACTGCTACCGACTCAAATTTAGCTGTAGAAGAAAATACCGATGCGCTATTAAAAGATACTGAAAAGTTTTCTGTTCCCAAATCAATTGCTAGTGAAGAAATATCGGTCACTGAAAAAGTAGCAACTGATGAAAGTATAACCACACAATCAGCCATTGAGGGAGAAGTGAGTGAGCCTGTAAGTACAACTGTAGTTGAACAGGTCAAAGAGTTCGTAGTACCAGAGCCCGAGTTCAAAGGCAGATCTTTAAATGTCGACGTTCAAGCCGAAGTAGAAGAAATAACTCAAACCTCTGTAAGTACCTCTGAGTTGTTACTAATTAAAATAAGCTGAGGACTCCATTTAATATCGAGATTATAATTTATTTGTTAATTTATTTACAGGTAATTTCTGCAGAAAACTATGACACGACACAAGAAAACATACGATCTACAGAGAATATATTAGAAGTGAAATCGAATGATGAACAATTAGTTATTTCAACAGAAACAAATGTTGATATTGAGGGAACTAATATTCCAGCTCTAACCACTGTTGTCGAAATTAACGCCGAAGCTGATGTTGTGACTAATGAAGAGAACAATATTAAACCAGTTGTAGATACTAAAAGTATTAATAATGCTGAGGAAACGTTGACAACTGTTGACAAAGATGTAAAAGTTATTGAAGATGTAACTACTAAGAGAGCTAATAATATAGCTGAAACGTTAGATAAATTGGAAAGCGAAATCAATATTGAACAGGTATAATAATCGTGTACATACATACTCGCTATAGCGAATATATAATACCTCATCTGGTGGTAATAAGTGTTACATTGTTCTGTTATAGCACTATACAAAGATTTGAGAATCTATTGATAGTAACTATAAATGCGCTGACACGTCTATACAACTGTAAAATGCTTATCGTTTTGCTTTTTACTGAAATCATATATAATGATCAAATAACTACGAGTGGATGATACGAGGAATGGTATATAAAACTTGTTAGGCAGCATATAGTTCTAACAGACTCTTCACACCTGTAGATATCGATATATCTACAGGTAAAAAACCAAGTTCATCTAGGATCGATATCCTAGATGACACAAATTAAACTTGGTTTTTTATATTTTATTTATGTTACTTTTTTATTGTTCACAGATAAAAACAGAAGTAAAAGAAATTCAACAAAATTCAGAGTAAGTTTCGATTTATTCGTAGAAGAATCTATATATTATTAAATTTATTTATTTCGTACCATTAAATCTAGATTTTATTCGTGAGTCTTTAAAATCAAAACTGATAAATGTCTTCTTTTATCCAGATCAATACAGCAAGGTCCTGAAGGATTTCTGGAGTATGGACCTCCCGGTTTTAGAGAATATGGGCCTCCGAAGGGGGACAGTTTCCTTAGCACTATAGACCAGGTAAATGTAAGAATATTCATAATTTATATGTTTATAGAGCTTTCTGTCTTGGCAAATTGACGGAACTACATCAAATATTTAGGTAACATATAAGTGGATAGCGTAAAGCGATCGAACTACCGAGACATAAGTTTTATGGAATACTAATAAAAGCTATGAATACGTTGAAAGTTACAATGAACATGCCGGCATACACAAAAGTCGCGTTATATTATATATAGTCGCGTAAGGAGCCAATATTAAACTTTAGGTTTTTATCCAGCAGTGGGATAATAACCTTCAATCACCTGACTATTTTAAAACCAGGAAACTAATGTAGATTTTCGTCGAGTAGAAAAAAATTCTAAAACTAGTTCAACAGAGATAACATTAGTATTTTAATTTCAACAATAACGGGGCAACGGAAATCATTTTGCTAAGGATTGAAATTTAATTTCAGGAGATCAGTGAAGTTAATAGTCCAGTCACAAATGAACTCAGAAAACGGCGATTTTCTCCGAAACTCAGGTATACATTTCATCCAATAAAAAAAAGACATTAAACCATATCCTTTCCGAAGTTTTTTTAAATATATAACAGTTTATTTATATTTAAATTTATTCATATTAAAAACTGACTTTCGATGTTTCGACGTAGTTATACAAACCATGGTTACGAATTGTCTAAAGCGCCGCAAAGTGTACTGTGGTCATGACCCAATTCAGGCGATTCCCCTAACCACCACCACCTACTACCTAGTTTTCATTGCGGGCGAAAACTTAAGATACATAAGTCAAAAATTCTCTCCAAAAATTCATTCTATTATCCAAGATTGGTTCAAGAAATAATCGAGAATAAGAAGCCAAAATGTTTTAATCAGGATGGTGGTCTTCAGTTATTATCAGCGTGGATACCAGTGATTAGAAAAGTAGAACCTCATTTTATATCTGATTATAAAAGTGCTGATACTGAGTTTTGTGAGGTAACTATTCAAGTTATCAAGAACAAAAGTGTATAGAGTTATCAGCTTCACGCCCCTGACGATAATCTCGCGGTACTTGAGTCTGCTCCTAATCATGATCTGTGTAACCAGTTCGAATTATCTAATCAAAATTTAAAATAAGTGAATTCGCATGTAAGACCCGTTAAAGTATATATTCAACATGATTTGGATGATCTTGAAAAAATTATAAAAACTATTACCACTTATCTTTATCTATAAAATTCGCATTAATAATTCTCGTTTAGTAGTGATATATTTGAATATGGAGATTATTACAGAATATCATTACAATTTTTTTTTCAGATCTCAAGAAAAAAATACATTGAAGATACAACGCAGCCATAAATAATCGTGGATGTTCAAGTTCCCCAAAAGAGTTAACAACGGCAAGCTTCGTATTTTAATGGCAAATAATGCTTATTGATTTATAAATTGTATGTCAAGTTATTTAAGGAAGCTAATCAACATGGCTGTAGCTGTGGTCTTACTCGAATATCTTAGCTTATTGACTTAATTTCGCATATTCTTGTGGCATACAGTTTGCAAGCACCTAGGCAACGAAATAATAAGATACTGTTTAACTATTATTAATTGTATTTCTTACTTGTAATCAATCAGAAGATTGTAATAATGAAAAGGAATAAAAAATCTTTATTAACTTTTGTAAGAATTTTATTAACTCCAAATGTACAACAAATACTGATGAAATATTTTACCTTCGTAAAAAGATTAACCAGTTAAATATTTTTCTGAAACAAAGATCAGGTAAAACTATTTTAAAAATGTTGATCCAGTTTACAAATAATTGTATGTACTACAAAGTAGTTTTTTTATTCATATATACCGTAAACAGACAATGTATACATCTATGTTAACTTTGTTTTAAATGATACACAATTATTGTTGACAACGATAGAAATAAATTCTACGTTTGTGTTCGATGAAGTGCGTTATAAAAAGATACTGCTTCTTGTGTGAACTTCTCAATTCCAAACATGTCATCAATAAGATCAAAATTGAAACGTTTAAAATCCTCATCTCTATATATTCTCCTAACCATACGTCGTATTTTTGGTAAATATTGGCCCACAAGCCGTTCTAAAGTAAAGTGTTTAATATTACAATTGTATTGCGTAGCTCTTGTAGCTGCATCCGCATTTCAGCATTTATCAAATATACCATTTTTTTCTATTTCTTCAATATATGTATTTGAGTATATCTTGGTCTTGTTCTTTAGTTTAATTACGGCTGACAAATATTTCGTGAATTTTTGTAATAATATTAAGATTGCTGATACTATAGTGGGCAATCGAAAGACCCTGTTTGCGCCGTTTATTATTAATTTACATTTATTTTATTTTTATTCTCTATTTATAATATTTTAATATATATTCTCTTATATTAATTATTTATACACTAGCAACACTCACTCGACATTTTTATCCCCCTACCTTCCTCATCCGTTTTCCTCTCTGGGTTCGAAGGCTTCGAAAACTACAACCCGCTCGCTGTAATAACTCTCTAAAAATATATAAAACGTTACAACGCTGTGTAATACAATTGGTATCAACTCGAACGCTCTGCTTACCCTAATAACGCGTGAAATTGTGGTGTAGACGCCTGAACCAGCGCCGTGGACCGGGACAATATACAAGTAAGTTCGTTCCCGAAATTCCTTCTTATTCCTCGTCAACTCTCACGCACCAGGCCCCAATAATTTCCTTTAGCGTGATTATCTTAACAGCAGTAACTGTCGTCTTTAGAATGTTTATTTTATCCATGATAATTGTTCATAACTCCACAAGCCCCATCACAAGTACTCTTAATATGTGTTTCATGATGTTGGCTAAAGATATGAACTGTGTGTCGGTGGTGATTATCTTTGCGGTGCTGTATAACAGAATGAAGTTCATCAGACAATCAATGGAGACGAACGCGCTACCGGTAATCATCATCGGCAGAAATGAGATCGCAAGGAAAGTCAAGCAATTCAAAAAGTCCATGTTCATATACAATTTTTTGTTGGAGAGTCTGAACAATGTTGATATTCTAGTTCAATACTTGGCAATATTTGGTTGTTGCCTTTTTATTGAATTTTCTTCTTCTCATTATACTGAGTCACTGGAATGGACAGTATAAATAGAAGCTTTTTTTCTATTCCTACAAACCACTTTTACTTTTTATACTAATTTATACCTGGAGTTACGCCCGCGAAGTACAACAGGAATATAAAAAGGGAGGGATATAAAGGAATGTATGGTATTCTATATATCTTAAAAAATATCTTCACTTGCGAAAGAAAAACGCTAAACTGTTATACATAGTTCAAGTCACTGAAAATTAAGATAGAGTGAAACTTAATCAATGGTCTACCATGACCAGCCACTGTTTTGGGTAAAATCCCTAACGGACCTTCGGAGGGCAGTGAGGGCTGCCCCCCGGTGTGTCGGATTTGCACCGACTAAAATCCACGGTGTCTTCCTTCTCCCGCCTGCCGAGTGCCAAGGGGAAGGCTTAGCCATCTTCCTCAGCACCGGGCGAACCATGATCACCAAAAAAAAAATTGCAGAATGATAAAATTTCTTAAAATAAGCGACAGATGAATAAGGGATTATTGTTTTTTTTTCTATTTTAGGAGACTATAATACTAAGTTGCGGTTTATTGAAGATAATGGTCTCCTTATACATAATCACAAAGGTTATCGTATTGGAGGTGAGAGAAAGGATAATATAATTTATAATATAATATATAAAAGAGAAGTTAAGGCCGCAACCGTAACGATAAAGACACGGCGCGTCGGTGTGCGGCGGTTAACCTTTTGTGTCACGCATTTTTTGTTTAGTCCAATCGGCTTGACATTTAGTACTCGGGGGGTTTTCGGGGGCGTTTATTACGATTCCACCCTCAAAATTTCAAAATTCAAAATGGCGGAGCCAATATGGCGGACCGAAAATGCAAAAATTCATTCTAACCGCATGATTTTTGGCACTACATTTGAAATTTTTAAGGCGGAATCGTAATCAGGTTCCCCAAAAATTCTTGAGTACAGAATTTTGAGCTAATCCCACGTAAGGAAAAATGTGTACTTCGAAAACTTCTGGAGATAATGAATTTTCTCCAGAACCATTGCGATTTCTTAAGGTTTATTTATGTGCATAGGCAAAATCATCCATGGTTTTTAATTATTCCACATCAATTCTTACCACACCATAAAGTTCAAGTGTTAGTGGACGGGTTCCGGGAAGGCAAAACAATTGAGAGACGTATAAATATTAATGTCAGTATTTGTCAATTTTTATATATATAGCATTAAGGCCAGGTTCCTTCAAACAATTTTCGAAAAATCTGAATTTTTGTATTCCCATAAATTGCTAGAAAATACTCTTAGAAATTATATAGAATTAGTCCCGATTTATATTATAATAATATAATATAATATAATATTATTATAATATAATATAATCAATCATATCAGAAAAGGTCTTATACAACCAATTTATGAAGGATTAACTGACGAAAAATTGCTCGAGAGATGTTTAGGGGCTAATACTCAAAACAATAACGAAAGTTATAATTCGTGTGTCTGTAAAATAAAATAAAATGTAGAGAAATTGGGCAGCACAAGGTCTGCCGGGACAGCTAGTATAGTCATAAAAATAAAAAACTAAATTATAACTCAACGCCTTTATTGTACAAATCCATCCTACCTAGCAATATGTTTACCTGCAAAACTGGAAAGTTAAACTACTAAATTCTGTGCAGAAAGTAATATTTTTTTATAATAGTACAAGTGTGTAGTACAAGCTGGTCATTACTGACGAGGTGATAATGAAGTCAATGCTTCTTCTATATATATTAAAATTTATAGTAAGTAACAAACATAACTCAATCGGAATATAACATACTGCACTCCGAGTGCGTGTGCTGCCAGTAATGTTTACCGCAAAGTGTTGAACTGCAAGAGGACAATAACGTAAGTGATGCTGAGGGAGAGCAGCCCGAGGAGCAGCGAGCTGCCGACCGGGACGCACCGGCAGAGCGTGACCTGGAGGGGGCGGCGCGTCACGTGCTGCAGCCCGGTGTCCAGCTCGAAACGCAGAGACTCGTCTATAACATCGATATTATATCTATAACTTACGATAAAATTGACGGCGAAGAAAAAGGAGAGAGATAGCATCACCTTAGAGGCAGTATGCTGTAAGCGGGAAACAGTCTTGTTTCCCCTGTCATGCCATGTTTGATCTTATATAGTGGAATCTGGCATTCTTATAAATAAATACAACTTTCTGTACAACGTGTGTCAACTCCGGCAATCTTACACAACTCCAAATTTCAGAACAAATTCTTATTATTGTAGTAATCTTATGAACAGTTAAAATTTTCTGTATTATTTCAATAAACTTCCGATATTATTAACAAATATAATTTTTTGCACAGATTCTGAGAACTCCGGTAATGTTATAAACAAACTAGTTGAAATGAGCCGGCGTAGCTCACTAAAAAACCCTATATTATTAACTTATGAGGAGTTGATTCTCAAAAAATATTCGAACACGTATTTTTTCGTTTTCCACGAGCTTGCAAAAGCACATCGCTACATGGTGTATCTATGCGCATCGAAGGTCGTATCGCCGAAGGTCATTAGGCTTCCACCACAAGATCGAAGACTTTCATCGATCCCTGGCCGCCCGTCTTCTCCAGCTAAGTCTCTCCTTCTGTTACTCCATAACAAGAGTGAACTACTTTTTTAGTACTTTACACATTATTCGCGACAACGCAGCAGTTGACTAGTGCATTCTTTTCGTGCACTTTTGAGCTGTAGAATAGACTGCTGATTACAACTTTTCCCTAGAGCTATGGCATGGTATTCTTCAAGAAGGCAGTGAACAACGTTCCTTCTTGGACGGCAACGCGATGACAACACTCCTTGTGTTGCTGTTTCCACGGGCGATGGTAAACATTTACCATAAGGTGGATCTTCAATTTTGCAGCCGACTCCATAGTCAGCCAAAGCAGTATTATCAAAACAAAACATAAAAGTTACCTGAGCATTGAAGCGATTGCTTTAGAAGAGTTCTTTTAATCTTGTCTACCTCATTAATTGTCATTTGCGCTAAAATAGCCAGGCCAGAGATATACAGGATCTTGATTATGGAGACTATTATGTATATTCCAAGTTCATAGAAATGGCCCTAGAATTCAAAATAGTAAGATTTAGGCTGTGTTACGCCTTGTTAATCCTTCACGTCCTTTCTTCTCACTATTCAATGATTCAAAAAAGCCTACGTCGCGTGCTTCGGGCTTTCAGCCGACTAAACGCGTGGTGGGGCTGATCGAGGTATTGCAAAGCCAGCCCATCGCCAATATTCCAGTAAGTACCGCTTACTTTTAATTCTATTAAACAATTCAATGTTTAAAAATAGTTTAATTTACAACAATGTCAAATTAATAAATGCCTGTCTTACTATTTCCATAAACATCAAATTTATCTTGATATAAAATAATTGGACATCCGAACCGAAAGGCGAGTGATGTTAAATTTAGTTTATTAAGAGTCAAAACAATAAAACTTAACGTGATCGTTTCAAAGCCCGGCGCCGACGTGTATATAGCAGTGTTTGAACACGTTTTATTAGGATTTTGTTGCAAATATGATAAATAGCCTCAATTTATTGATGTGCGACTCAAAAATTGTAAAATAAAATTAATTTAATATTGTAAAAAAAATTTACTGACTTTAAAAAGTAATCATATACTAATAAAACTAACTTTTATTAGTATATTATTAACTTTATTTATTGAAGTATATCAACATACTTTTGGCATTTTTACGGACGTATGTTATTCCCATTATAAACGAGAAACAAATGTTTTAGTACAGATATACGGAATACCTTTTAAGAAGTTTTAAAACCAATATGGCACCTAGTAATTTAGTGGTGAAATGAAGTTAGTGGAATTAGGTAGCGAAATTCTAGTACACACCATAGGTGGGCAAAATGTAATCAGATTAATGAAAATGATTAACGATTACATTTTACGTTTTTTACCATTAATCAGATTACATTTTGCCCATCTCTGGTACACACTCTCCAGAAAGCAGCGGGTAAAATGCCATGAGACAATCGTCTTAACGGTTCCTCTGTATTCAGACTGAGTCAATGAGCCACCGCCATTAAGAAATTGCATATCTTACCCCCAGGATGAGATATTTTATAAGGCTGTATATATATCCAATGAATATCGGTAGACCAGCCGTCAGTATTATCAACTCCTGAAACATTAAATAAATCCATCATTATTATCATTCAGTAATTCGCACTCATTGTTGGGTAAACATTTTACTTTCATGTCACAAATATCTTACGACTGTCGCTCTTGCCCGAGTTTAGCGTTTAACTAAGACTTAATAAATATTGTGGATATTATAACACGCGTCAAATAAGCATTAAATTGGATCCGGCTAAGGCTGCCTTTGATTCACAAGTCTCCCACAAGCAGTAAAGGCCTCCACCACAAGCGGTGGTCAGCCTACTATAATTGGTAACCCTGACGCCATCGAAGCTGTCCACAGCAGGCGGTGAGCCTAGCGCCATCTTCATCCACTATATCATGTCTCCACTTGCGTATAGGTATACATAGGGGTATATGATGATTTCTCAGCCCCTATTCCGTGAGGATTTGTTCCATCAACCATCAGTGCACCTAGCCATGACTCCTGCCGATCGTCGTTTGAGTGACGTAGTCAGTGTTAAAACGTCTTAGATTTTAGTTTTGCATCTTAATTCCACATTAGACTCTGCCCCGCAATGTAATGCCGAGTAAAGCACGCTCCATGGCACCACCAAATACGTTTACTAAATTTAATTTACGCTACTGAATAATACCAGACTATGCCACATAGTGCAAATACGGTAATTTCCTAATTGTAATGCTATAATAAAATTCTTAACTTTACCTTTGAAAGTAAGAAAAATATTTATTTGGTGCGACAATACAGAAGAATAGTAAGATTAAATAAATGCCTTGGGTTTTATAATTCGCCAGAGGAACGTCAGCTGAGCATATGCTAGTTAGCCAAAACGTTAATAATTATTAGTAATCAATCAATTCCCTCGGAAGTATCCGGATTCCCAGGCCCGGCGGAGGCGAGGAGAGGCAGTGCTGGCACCCCGGTGGTTTTAGTCGGGGCAGGTCCGACACACCGAGGGGAGTGGCACTCACCACCTTCCCTGACGGTCCGTAGGGATTTCCACCGGGTTAACAAAAAAAAAAAAAACGTGATCAATCAATTTAATTTAATTTGTTGCTAAATATGATTCTTCCTTTGTTTATCTAGAGTACCAACCTTTTGTGATCGTAACGTTATAATGTGTCTAGAAATATAAATATATTGTATTAACGGACTCTTAACAGAAAAATTTGCATGCCTTGTTCAACATTTTAATGCTCGCCACTGGCGAGATGCATGGTAATCATACACACTATCGACGAAATATTTTTTATTGCGTTGTACTTCATCTTAGGTACCACGCTTAAGTTTCCCTGAACGAAAAACAAAAAAAGACCCACTACAATAATTAAACATACCAAAGATTGCGCGTAATAATCGACATCGTCCAGGGTTTCCAGTAAATAATTGTACATAAACATACATTTTCTGACTTGCCGTATTTTTCTCGCAACTTCGTCTTGTCCAATTATGTTTACGGGAATCGTATGCGTTTCTATAGATTCTCTAATGAATTTCATCCGCGTATTTAACAAAGCAAAGATTTCAATCAACGAGCTATGGTTGACATCTCTAGCTAATACCATGAGGGAATATATCGAAATAGCGGTTATTGAATTGTCTGAACTAAAAAAATTCATAATAATAAGGCCTATCCTAGTTGTGCCAATCAGCACTGCAATAATAACCATACTGCTGGGTATTAATGATGCTTGTTGGATTTCTAAAATAGCGTCCCCAATTTTAACATTGTTGCAATAATTAATAAAGCTTTTCTCAGTTGTAAGTAAACTCAAAAACATGCTCAAGGCATACTCTATTGTGGTAGTTAAGTGAAAGAAATGATAATTTTCATAATTAAGGAAACAAAATATTATTGGTGTTACAGTAACAGCCACGCAGTATAATTTCAGCAGTATACATTTCACTTTAGAGTCACTCGTGGGGCAGTAGGAGCCGAAGATACGGCGAACGCACAGGAAAATGTGTAGAGAGGATTCTCTTAAACGTTGTTTTAATGTTGAGAATATAGCTGGCATCCTCGCGGTTGACAAGCTCACTCATGGAGCAGTTGAAGTAAACTGAATATTGGAACACCAGGCTCTCATTATAAAACTACATGTAGACTTGAGTATTGATTTTCTGAAATTAGAAATACGATCCTATCTGCGTAGGACACGTCTCTTGTGACCTACTAAATATGTAATATGTGGAGCAGGAAACAAAGTGAATACATAGTGTATTGGAATTTGTAACAGACAAAGTAGCTGATGGAACAAAATAGGAATAATTGTACTGTGATTATATATAAAATAATTAAATATTAAATTTATTAGATTATAAATTTATTTTAAGAATATATTCGTGATACA
Source organism: Automeris io (assembly GCA_036320925.1). Taxonomy (NCBI): domain Eukaryota; kingdom Metazoa; phylum Arthropoda; class Insecta; order Lepidoptera; family Saturniidae; genus Automeris; species Automeris io. The sequence continues at coordinate 8,141,468 of JAUDJH010000023.1, read as the reverse complement.
ATAATCTGAAACGTTACTCAGAATTGTGTGTATGTACGATTAGACGAAATAATTGGGCAAGTATTATTGCTCAAAGCGTTGATTTTGTTTCCATTTCACTAAAAACTATCAACGATAATAAAGCAAATGATAATAGATTGGCTGATAGCCTCGAGCTTCTAGGCATGGAGCTAACTGCGGATCTTAACTTTGGGCGTTCGATTGAAGCTAAGGCTAAAACAGCTGCTCGGAAACTGGGGGTTCTTTTCAAGGTTAGGCGGCATTTTATGCCGACCCAACTTCTTAACCTGTATCAGGCGCAAGTTCGGTCGTGTGTGGAGTATTGCTGCCACCTTTGGGATGGTTCCGCCAAACACCATCTGGCTGCTTTGGACTCAATTGATCGCCGAGCTCGGCGACTCATTGCCGATGAGGCTCTTACGTCGCGTAAACTACTCAGTTTGGAACACCGGCGTAAAGTGGCTTGCCTTTCGGTTTTCTATAGACTATACTCTGGAGAGTGTGCAGCTGAGTTGTATGATTTAGTTCCAGCCTCCCCCTTCTACCATAAATTGACGAGACGCCGTGCGAGTTTGCACCCTTTTGTGGTTGACATTCCTGCTGCTCGCACTAATCGATTTGCCTCCTCCTTTTTGCTGCGTACCGCGAAGGAGTGGAACTCGCTTCCTGCGTCAGTGTTTCCGGCGTCTTATGACATGGGAATCTTCAAACGTCGAGGGAATCGGTATTTTCTGGGCGAGCGCGCTCCATCGTCGGCCACATCATCACTTTCCAGCAGGTGAGATTGAGGTCAAGCGCAAGTCTGTATGTAATAATAATAATAGATGATAATAATCTAAAATCATGATTTTAAACAATATTAATTCATAACTAACCTGTTTATAAAATTGTATTCAATTAATAAAAAATATCGTGACATTACTAGGACGAGTCTAAAAAAAGATTTCGTAATCATTTGAAGTCTAAATATATTATATTCACGATTATTGAGAAAGTTGCTGAAGAATGCTGATTCAATCAGAAATAATTAATGATGAATCAGCTGATTTCAATAATATAACCATACAACCGGTATCCCCAAAGTAATCACTACTTCACAGAGCTTAGAGGATCTCAAATTTTCAATCCTGTAGATAAATAACATTGCCATTTCTTATGGTGATCCAGTGGAACATCTTCATAGGCCGTCACAGTCGCCATGAGGTAGGAACTCACGGTGTGTTGGACTATTACTGACTCAAAATTACCGGAATGTCTCTACACGCTACAAGCCGAGTCTGGGTATCCGTATTCCTCCAAAGACCTAATGAGTGAAAAGTCTTCTACAGGTTAGGAGGGAGGGTAATTAAACTTTATTTATTACATTAGACACACAGTAGATATACTAAGCAAATTTTATATTTTGTCGATTCATGTCTTTTGTCTTATTAACTGGTTGATAGGGTATTCCTGTGGACGACTCCCACTGGTTGAGCCGGCAAGGGCGACACATGCCCGTGCAACCAATGGCGTCATAGTTTGTCTACAAATTGTCTTCAACTCCGAGCAGGTGTAGACATAAGACGTTGTCAATATTACTATGAAACAATCCCCCTGATTTAAAACAAATATGGTATCCATAGAACACTATCTTAATAGCTACTTTTTAATATTATACGCTATGAAGAGAAATGGATTTTGTATTAACATATCCTAAAAAAGAGTCAAGTCAAATGTTCAGCCAGTATTCAGGAATATAATTTAGGCAACGTGGGTGTACGTAGTTATATGTCGTGAGTAAATTACAATTACTAAAATAATTCTGGTAAATTTAAAGCCTATTGACGTGATGGATAGTAATAAGAAATTTTCGTACTGCTGTGAATTTATTTAAATCAAATAGAAATGGCAATACGTATGTAGAGAGACTTAACAAGTTACTGCTTAGCGTTATTCTGAAGTACTGTACAGATTATTTAAAACAAGCAAATTGTAGCGAGCGCGGCGCTCTCAACCGGGCAGGATGTCCTTGCCCGGCCCTGACACCGCCTCCGTCTGGACAGACCCCTTCGACACCAAGGGCGTGGAACGCGCCTCGGTGCGCTGGTAGGTCCGTCTACCGACTACGGCAGAGCGAGCACCCCGCGTCAGCCAGCCCCGTGAAGCCGGGGGGAGTGAAGGAACTGAGGAGGGGGAAGGGGGGAATGCGTTTGACGTATAGAAACTTTAATAAAAGACCCCAATTTTGTAGAAACTTGAACTAGGGGCGGTGACCAGCCAGCTACTTTAGACCCCTCTTGAAATCTTCCTAATCTTGAATTATTCTTGCAGAGTTCCTTGCTGAAGATTTCTTGCTGACTTCTTGAACTGTTTCTTTCTTGAGGTTCTTCCTTTCTTGAGTTGTTTCCTTTCTTGATGCGATCTTGAGACTGCCCTGTCGTACTCGAAAATGGGCCCGTTTTTAAATGGTCGAGCACTACTTTATCGAGGCACCCTATATAATTGTCCCCTTTTTGCTGGCATTTTTACTTCACCGCTCCCAGTTTTCTTTATTTATCTCTCTAAATATACATGTTACAATTATATTACATAGCTTAAATTAATCCTTATGTAATTACCTATCGATCTATGTAACATTTATATACCTTACTTATTTAGTTTTCGTTATACAATGCAAAATAGCCCTATTTTACAAGTAACTTCTGTCTATTTGCACACAAAAAGTTAAATATCTTTTACGCTACTTAATTTCCAGGCATGTAATATGTTTCCCTATAATATCTATTAATTTATCTTTAAAATCACATATTACATTATTTACCTAGCCTATGTATTTTCATTGTACGATCCTTTCTTTTACAACAAAATAATTCACATCGAAATATTGGAATAAACACTAAAATTGAAATATCTCGAAAACTACTGATCGTACAACGAACTATGACCTATGAAAATACTACTTATAAAGAATCCTATCCTAATACACTATTTTCAAAATGCTTACACCTAGGTATTAAGAAATACACTAGGCCTTATGGGCGATCTAGTGTGTTAGAGCGGGACGGAGATATCTCGCTTACTCCGTGGTTATACACGCGTCGCCGACATCCTCCCCTTCGTGCGAAGCACCAACTCCGGTCTCGGCGACTCGTTGCACGTTGTCCCGTTGATCTTCCTCGACGGCGGGAACCAGCAGCACTGCCTTGGAGCTCGGACGCCTCAGGATACCGTGCGCAGTACGGACTTCGATGATCCTGGTGTGGCCGTCTGGTCCGGGGTAGGTCTGGAGCACTTCTCCTCTCGGCCACACGTTTCTCGGCAGCGCGGGGTCCACGATGAGGACTGTGTCCCCACACTGCAAGTCTCGCGTAGTCGCCTTCCCGTTGATTCTTCTCGGGATCAGAGTTTGTAGGTACTCTTTCACCCATCTGCTCCAGAAGTGGTTGGCTCGTTGCTGCGATGTCCTCCATGTTCTCCGCGTCGCGATGTCTTCCTTGGTGAACACGCCGATTCTTAGTGCGCCGCAGGATCTCCCAACGACAATGTGATTGGGAGTGAGGGCTTCCCTTTTCGTGTGTTCCGCCACGACGAGTGGTTTTGATTTTTCTGTGTTCGGTTTCTAGCAGCGATGTATGTAGAACTTCATTGGGGCTTCTTTCTATGACGTCTTCATTCATCCGCCCCCCAACTGCCTCTTGGAGTTCCTTTTTTGCTTTCGAGTAGTTCGTGCCGTTGTTACTGGAGATGTTCCGCGGCGCTGCTCTTCTTGAAGCGAAGTCCTCTTCCAAATTGATTGCTGCCTTTATTTTTCCTCGAACACGTAGTAGCCTGTCAAGTTTTTTCATCTCGCTTGCTCGTTCGGGGGGTTTCCTTTTCTTAAAGCAATTGATTTCTTCGCTGAAATTTTCATCTTGGTATCTTTTCAATAATATTTTTTCAGCTCCTTTCATATAGTGCGTTTCTAAAGGTCGAAATTTTCTATCTTGTTTTTCTTTCTCTTCTGCCATGAGCTCCCCTTCGGTGTTGAAAGTTGACATGATGGCGCTCGTGACTTCTCTCTTCATATGCATAATTGGTGGACGTGGTTGAACCCCCAATGACTCCACAGCGAAGTGCTCCTTATTGATCCTCGGTAATTCTTCTTCTCGTCTGGTCAAGTGCGTACAGGTGAGAGAGTTAATCCGTTCTGTCTCTCCATCAGACCCATGTAGCACCCATCCCAGATATGTGTAGGATGCTACGGGCTGATTTCTTCTTCCTTTGCGCGTTGATCTTGACACGATCAGTTCCCAGTTGTCTTGACCGATGAGGATCTTGGGTGGTTCTTCTTCATACAGAAGCTTGTCGACCATTTTGCTGAGGTGGGCGCATGCTTCTATCCTTTTTCTTTCTACCTTCTGTGGTGTCAATCGAATGTCATCGATGGTGCGAGCTCCAGTGATTTTCCTTTTGGTGGGGTGATGAACTCCTCTTATTTTTAGATCAATCTTCATGGATTCCTCCTTCGTGATCATTCTTCCACCAACTGTTTCCAGTGTCAGAGCTTCTTGTGGTCCCTCTAATCCAATATGGTGTGCGACTGAAGAGTCAACCAATGTCACTGTCGACCCTTCATCCAGCAGTGCCAGAACCTCCACTGATCCTTTTGGTCCGTACACTTCAACTGGCACCATCTTCAGGTAGGCTCTTCTTGCTCTTGCTACATTCACTGGCAGCATGACGTTGTTGGCGACTTCCTTCTTCTCCTCCTTCTTTTCCTGCAACTTGTCCTTGTGGAGGAGTCGATGATGCCAACGACTGCATTCTTCACATGGAGGTTTCTTGCATGTTTCTTTTCGATGACTTCCTTTAAGACACTTGAAGCATGTTCGCGTCTTCAATGCTATGTTCCACCTCTCTTCGTTCGATGCTTGCAGAAACCTTCTGCACTCGTAAAGGTAGTGCTCTCCTTCACAATGTGGGCATACTGCTTCTTCTCTTCTCTGCTCGACGGCTGCATGTGATGCTTGCTTCCCATATGACTGCCTCAGTCTCGGTGGAGGCGGTTCTATCCTTTGGACTGGAAGTGCATCCTTCACTGCGAGTGGCCTGTGACGAATCGCTTCTTCCTTCAAGAAGTCTGCCATGTCTGAGAGCTCCGGTTCCGTCTTCTTGCCAGCGTAGTCCAGCCACCTGAACTTCAATATTTCTGGCATCTTGCTGATGATGGCCCTTATCAGGTCTGGACTGATGAGGTAGTTCGGCCTCTTCAGAGTCTTGATCGTCGCCACTGTGTTGTTCACTTGCTTCGAGAACTCGCAGATATCTTGCGCGCTGGTGCCGAACCTTGGTAAGTTCCTGATCCTGTCCAATTCCGCTATGATCAGGTGGTCCGGTCTTCCATATTCATTTCTGAGAGTCTCCATGATTTCTTCCGGCGTGCAATCCGAGTACAACAGACATCGGACTGATTCCAGTGCTGCTCCTTTGAGGGCGTGACGTATTCTTGAAATGTTGTGGATCTCGTCGAACAATCTTGCTGTCCTGTCGTAGGCTCCTTGGAACGACAGCCACTCCCTGTAGTCCCCGTCAAAGGTTGGCAGCTCTTGCACGTAGGTCGGTGCTGACCGGATTGCTTCGACCGGTCTGTATGTCCTGGGTACTTCTGGCTTGATGGAGTCTTCTTGGAGTCGCTCCTTCCTGAGCGTGTCTGCTGATGGATTCACCGCCGGTTTCCCAATTTCTATCTGCGGTTGTCCCTTCCCGGACCCGTTCAGCAGACGTCCCTCCTTTGCTTCTTCCACCGTGGATTGTACCCACTTCTGGACATCTTCTTCCCGATCATTGTCTTCAACTTCAGTTTCGGAATCCTCTTCTAGCGCAGCTTTCCTTTGTTTGATCTTCAGCAACTTTTTCTGTAGCCGCGCAATTTGCAGTTCAAGTTCTAGGTCTTGCTCTTCAAGTTCCAGTTGTCGTTCGGTCCTTATTGACGACGTACGACGATTCTTCTTCGATTTTGACCCGTTCTTCTCTATGGTCTTCTTGGTCTTTTCGGTCTTCTCGGTATTCTCTGACGCCATTAATGTCCCCTCTTCATATGACGTCGCTATGGTCTCGTAGGACGTTGCCTCTTCGGTCCCAGAAGATTCTTCCATTCTTCTTCTGGTACTGGAGGTCCCGACGGGCGCGCTGAGTGCGGCAGTGGAGACGTCCTGATGTGCAACGTCGACTGTAGACCTTTCTTCAACCGGCGGCGTCTGTTCCTTCTGGGCCCCTGACTGGCTTCGGGTTTGGGGCATGGTGACTGGGAGGTGACGGGTAACCGGATAGATCCGGACTTCGAAGGACCAGCTGTAGCGAGCGCGGCGCTCTCAACCGGGCAGGATGTCCTTGCCCGGCCCTGACACCGCCTCCGTCTGGACAGACCCCTTCGACACCAAGGGCGTGGAACGCGCCTCGGTGCGCTGGTAGGTCCGTCTACCGACTACGGCAGAGCGAGCACCCCGCGTCAGCCAGCCCCGTGAAGCCGGGGGGAGTGAAGGAACTGAGGAGGGGGAAGGGGGGAATGCGTTTGACGTATAGAAACTTTAATAAAAGACCCCAATTTTGTAGAAACTTGAACTAGGGGCGGTGACCAGCCAGCTACTTTAGACCCCTCTTGAAATCTTCCTAATCTTGAATTATTCTTGCAGAGTTCCTTGCTGAAGATTTCTTGCTGACTTCTTGAACTGTTTCTTTCTTGAGGTTCTTCCTTTCTTGAGTTGTTTCCTTTCTTGATGCGATCTTGAGACTGCCCTGTCGTACTCGAAAATGGGCCCGTTTTTAAATGGTCGAGCACTACTTTATCGAGGCACCCTATATAATTGTCCCCTTTTTGCTGGCATTTTTACTTCACCGCTCCCAGTTTTCTTTATTTATCTCTCTAAATATACATGTTACAATTATATTACATAGCTTAAATTAATCCTTATGTAATTACCTATCGATCTATGTAACATTTATATACCTTACTTATTTAGTTTTCGTTATACAATGCAAAATAGCCCTATTTTACAAGTAACTTCTGTCTATTTGCACACAAAAAGTTAAATATCTTTTACGCTACTTAATTTCCAGGCATGTAATATGTTTCCCTATAATATCTATTAATTTATCTTTAAAATCACATATTACATTATTTACCTAGCCTATGTATTTTCATTGTACGATCCTTTCTTTTACAACAAAATAATTCACATCGAAATATTGGAATAAACACTAAAATTGAAATATCTCGAAAACTACTGATCGTACAACGAACTATGACCTATGAAAATACTACTTATAAAGAATCCTATCCTAATACACTATTTTCAAAATGCTTACACCTAGGTATTAAGAAATACACTAGGCCTTATGGGCGATCTAGTGTGTTAGAGCGGGACGGAGATATCTCGCTTACTCCGTGGTTATACACGCGTCGCCGACACAAATGTATTGTCTAATGCCAATCATAATCTAACTTAGTTAAGCATGACTCCCGAAAAGTCGGCGGTGTGTCGTAACGCGCCCTCCCCCCCCCGTGATTGTGCCTGTCAGGCGTGGCGTAGTGGGGCTGCGGCGAATTGATTACAGGACCCGCAGTCCCCACTAATTCGCAGAAGTAGCCACCTTGGGGTTTTAAGCTGGTAAAAGTCCGGCTGCTACCCCCTTCGCGGCCGGGACGGACCTATGAGGATTTTTCCCAGGTAAAAAAAAAGTTAGTCAAGCATTGTAGAAGAATCCCAACAATGTAAAAAGACGATTTATTTCAAATTAACTTAATTTTCATAAAATTTGATAATCGAATGGAGGATGCAAATTGATTATCAGGTAAAGATGAAGAAGTAATTCGCATATTTCTGCAGCAATTGATTTAGCAACCGCAATACTGACGAGAAATGATCATTGTAATAATTATGAATGTAGTTAATATAAACAAAGTACTAAATACGTATAAAGCAAATAGCAAAACATATATTAGAATTTATAGTGACAAAGCATTCTAGTTATGTACGAAACTATAATAGCCCTTACAATGTATATCCGATGTTGACATTCCGTACTTATGGAAACGAGTTTGTTACAGAAGTTGTATTGTTGTACTGCGCGTTGTCGTGGTGAAGGTATTGATTTGCTTGCAGCAGTACGTGGAGTTCGATTCAGTCTCAGTACATTCTCTCTGTGCACAGACGTGCTGCGGAGCAAGATGGAACTGCCGACGCTGAGCATCCAGCGCATTATGTGGATAAGACAACTATTCGGCTTCTATCACAACACATTTAACAACGAAACCTACCGGTTCTTCGGCAAATTTTTTTGCATCTTTCTGATTGTAACCATGTACAAGTCACCCTTATTCAGTTATGCGGATATCGCTATCTCTTTAATTTTATACGGTACTCTGTGCGACTACACAGCCAATGTTGTTCTATCACTAGTCACGAACAACGCGTATTTCTTCAATTACCTTCATCAGTTGTCATCTGCAAGCTCGCGGCTCGGCCGAGACGAGCGCGTTCCGGTATCAAGTATCGTCGTCATTTTAATCTTCATTACGTCATTTGAATACACCGCAAATTTGGTCCGGAACATACACATTAATATTTTCAATAATTTTGTACTAATCCTGGTGTACTTTATCTTCCTCGTTATTAGCAATTTAAAGAGCACCATGCCAATAATGACATTCGAAGTGCTCTTGCGCAATATGATGCTGTTAAGGAAATCCTTCGAGATGAACATAAGAGCTCCAGATTTTGATGCAAAATGTCACGAGATTCAAGAGTGCCTGTTGCAATACAGACAATTGTTAAAAATATTTAAATCAACTTACGCCTATGTGAAACCAATGGTAAGGTGATATTATATTATTAATTCTTCAGAAATTAGCTGTTATTTCTTTAATTATAGCAGCATGCTTGATTTATCTGATTCGAAATCTTCTGAAATATTATAATTTATAAGATTGTGTTTTGAAAGAATTTCAACGTCGCGAGCTTTTGTTTAAATTCTGCTTTTAGTTTGTTTTTATGCGAATTGCTTGTAATTGATAGTTTATGCCATAGCGCTTTGTAAAGTAGTATTAATGAATAAACTATTTATTTGTGTACATAATATTTCTACATTTTAAAATAAATATACACATGGACACAGTATAAATATTATGCACAAAGTACGGAAACTACCTACAAACGTTCGGAACCGCACACTTAGACTAACGCGCGCAGCGACGAGACTTCTAAGCGGTTTTCGCGGTGCTGTCAGTAGTATACGGCTGTTTGAACTCGACTTTTTATAAACCATAGCTATCGTACTTTAAGCTTCCTGCTGATTTTGAAAGGTAAGAATGATTTAAAAAAGAAAATCCGACCTTTTACAATGTAGAAAAAAAAACTGTTTTCCGTGTTTCACGCTATTGTCTTTTGCTGAGATTGCCTGTTCGACAATGATTATCTATTTAATCTGTGTTTCCAGGCCAGTTATTTCAATATGATTGATTGATCACTAGGGACCAAAAATGTTTTAATAATAAAAACAAAACATTAAAAGTTACAACCCTATTACTTCAATGAAGCGTAGGTATTTATTTCATCAACTAGGCTTAGTTTCTATGAGGGTGGTGGGTGGAGACCTCTCGCTGCCGACGCTCAGCCCAATTATGGTCGGCAGCGAGGGTGCTCAAGTTTACTGAGCAGGTGCTTACACAGAAGGAGGCGGCGGAGCGGTTTTGGGAGGCGCTTGCTTCAGCAGCGTCAACCCCGCAAGAATGGGACGTCGGAGGGCGGCGTTTCTCATGAACGTCCGCCTCTAGCGACAGCACTGGGCGGCACACATGAGGGGGTGTGTCGTCCAACAAGGGTGCGAGCAGCATGCGATGAGTTCCCGCGTGCCGCTCAAGAACGCAGAGGCGAGAGAGAGGGGTGGCTCTTTACGCCACTCCTCCCCAAACGAGTAGAGGCCTACGTAAGACCGCACGCCTTGCCGGTCATCGAGGATGAGGTCCTAGTCGAACCCTCAATCCCGGTAGGTGAAAGTCGGATTTAGTCGGTACAAGTCCGACACACCGCGGGGAGGCCCTCACCACGCCCTGGGGTCCTAAGGGATTTCCCTCAGGTTACAAAAAAAATGCTTAGTTTCCATACTGTCTGCTATATTTATACTGTGTCATAGAGGTGCCTCACTCTAACCTTCTAACTACGATGATTTGAGCCTCAGGTCACACTTCCGTAGGTCTACAAGTTTTTATATTATAAAATAGTAGCATGTCCTGATTGAGTGTGTCCAGAACGGTAGTGTAAGAAAGGATGTTATGTGTGAATTAAAATTAAATAGATTGGATGTTGGTATGTTCCATAGCATTTTGGCGGTGCCCACTAAAGCAACTGCCGAAATACTATGGAAACTGTATGAAAGGTAAGGTATGAAAGGTTTTATTTCTATATATTAGGCTACGATGGGGCTGATACGACTAAGTTAAAAGCCACTAATAAAAAAAATTGTATATTTTATTGTTATAGCTATTTATTTTTGACTAGCTGAAACGGCAAACGTTGTTTTGCTATATAAGTTATTGTAATATCTTCTAAGATGTTCATTGAAATTAAGTGACGTCAAAGACAATTTTGTTCATAATTAAATACTCTTAATCAACAACACATTTATTTGGATAAAGATTAATATTATTACGTTGATACAATTCTTAACAAATAATGCATTAATTTCGACCAAATTTGATTACCATAAAAACGGTTCTAGTGAGTTAATCTTAAAAGATAGACATATAATGTCGAGTACATTTTTTTAGATCATTTCAAGAGGAATAATTCTTTCTTACATATATTTTTGGTATCTTGAACCGTTTTCGCAGCGCACGTAATGGAAGCACTCAAGGATGAATAATTTTCCCCGATTTTTTCACATTTTCCATTATTTCTTCACTCTTAACAGTTGCATCGTGATGTTATATAGCCTAAAGCCTTCCTCGATAAATGGTCTATTCAACACAAATTTTTCAATTCGAACCAGTAGTTCCTGAGGTTATCGCGTTCAAACAAAAAAAAAAAAAACAAACAAACTCTTCAGCTTTATAATATTAGTATAGATTAATAAGAAATTTTGTACATTCAGATCCTGGGGAACTTGATAACGCAGAGCATTGTACTCATCTCATACTTGTACCTTACCATCGCCACTATGGAAATACAAGTAAGATATTATTTACTAATATCACTGCAAATAAATCACTGGGATTTAAGCAAAAACACATAAGTTTCAACAAAAACGATTCACTGGAACGTGCCTGTTGCACACTTTAACACTAGAAAGACTGAATATAGGTATAGCACATACGTATATAGGGAATAAAGAGAGGGGGAGGTAAGTGCAATTAATGCAACTAATAAATGCTATAGACGACATATAAAAAGTCATGATATTTTAAAAAAATTGGTTCCTTATAAATATATATTTTTTATATAACTAAACTTTAAAAACAGTCCAAATGATTGCTCTGGGCAATTTAGTGTTAATGTTGCAGGATCTGTTTCCAGGTTCAATATTTACACTAGATTATGTTATATGACTCTTCAAATATGAAGTGTAGACGCGTTTTAAGATCAACAGTGCAGTGATGACATTTCTTATATTGCAGTTGTCCGGTAGCGTTCCTTCTATAGATGCATGAAAGCATTGCATGCCCTTACGATAAATAAATCTGGAATAAATTACTTAAAGTTAAACAAAAAAGGAACCATTTATATTCATATCTATTCTATATTCACGCCAGCTATCTTTTCTTTGAAACCAATATAATAGTTTTTACCATAATATAATATTCAAATTAATAATGCGAGCTTTGCCCACCCTGTCCAAGTAGCCTAACCATCAGGTGGCTATTCGCCTGTTTTTTTTCTTTACACACAAAGGAAGTGAAGTTTCTTTGATATATTTTACAGAATATCATACGTGACTCAATTTTCATTACTTTCTCCTACGGAGTACTGCTTGTTCCATTGCTCATAGCGGAATGCATTGGAAAGGAAGTTGGAATCATAGCAAACACCATTTCCAAGCAACTGTTGCTATGCAAAGGTACGTAAGCCTGACGTTGAAATATGGCTCATATGACAACATTCACTTTATTTGTATATATCTATATATCTAAATATATAACTCAAAGGTGACTGACTGACTGACATAGTGATCTATCAACGCACAGCCCAAACCACTGGACGGATCGGGCTGAAATTTGGCATTTTAGATGTAGGCATCCGCTAAGAAAGGATTTTGATCAATTCTACCCCCAAGGGGGTAAAATAGGGAATGGAAGACAGATTACACTAATTGACAGATTAGTTAAGAATATTGTGTACAAAGAAGTTTTGTAGGCCCTAATTATTTACACGCTAAACAAAAGTAAAGCCGCAAAAACTATACCTAATTAATAATAATACTTCTTAACGCGAGAGAAGGCGCGGGCAAAAGCTAGTTTTTATACAGACTAAAAAAAATGACTACCGCACATAAGATAGAAAGTACAGTGTGGTCTAAAACGATTAGCGATTACTCAAGAACGAGAATACAATGCCAGTCTCTGTCATCTTAGATACAGACACCACCATATACAACCACGCCAGAAAGTCTCTAACTACATGAATAATACACCCGCAGACAGGAAACTGTACCCGAGAGGTGCAGCATAATAAGGCTATGGAGAATTAATTACAGGAGGCACAGTCCCCGTTAAAATGGCGATGTTTTGGTTTGTTTTGGATACAAGTACGTCACATCTCGGTTGCGCTACCAGCTTAGTATGGCTGCTCTAGTTAGGATTTTCACAAATTAAAAATTGTATCTATACCCACAACTGGAAGTACATGCTGATACAAAAACACAACTAAAAAATTACTTTAGATTACAAGGAAATACGGCTAGTTAAGGTGACGAAAGTTTTCATCTTACTACTTTTGTGCTGTGATTGGGACAATAACATAGTTGCTTTACCTGTTATTGGAAAAATAATACAATACATCTGATGGTATATCTATACATATCGAAGCGAGTTCTGTGGTCTGTGTGAATGTAGAATAGGGCGTTTCAAAAAATTAAAAATTTTTTTCCTCGGCGCCACGCTCAAAAATTTCGTTTTAATGCCAAAATAGACCTCTGAAAATATGAGCCCTTAATATTAATATTTAGGTTGTCCGCATCGCACTTTTCGATTTCCCATACAAATAACACAGGACAAAAGTTTTTTTTCTTTTGATTTCTATAACTAATGAACGATATATCGTATTGCAATACCCAGTCATTATTTTTGTAGAGAATTTAACGCTCTACAAAAAAGGTCTGAAGTTAATTTTTGATAAATCAACTCAGTCAAAAGTTATTTAAGATCGAAGTTTAACTTACCCTCAATTCAGCTGTTTTATTGACTGATTTGGCAAAATATTATGTAGACTGTCACCTAATGTAGACTGTCATGTGTGCGGTCTCTGCTCATAAACCAACCAAGAATTCCTTTTCTATGCTGAGCATCTGCCCTATCTCACCGCGGCTTATTTATCCGCTATTTACCTATAAATTAAACGAAATAAAAATCATTATTGATAATCATTGAGGTGTCCTATTACGAAATTCTGCAAACTTGTAAAGTTGTGATATTACTATCAATCTTACAATCAGTCACTGTACCGAATAGCCTAGCGTCTTTGATAATACAGGACTTCACAAAATGGGAGGAAAGGAAATGTGAAAGAGGGTAAAATGGTTTCCCAGAAACATATAGTTGTTTTATATTAAAAATGCTGTTTAGTAATAAAAACTCAGTTTTCCCTACCTCAGATGTTGAGCTTCCAGAGTATTTGACCAGTCTCAAGTAATCTAAAATGGCAAGACATTTGTCAAATTTATTTAGAAGCATCAGGTAACGGGGTATCTCGAAAGGCGAAGCTTCAAACTACAATATTTTGTTATAGACGTATCTGCCCGTGATTTTCGATGACGTTCTTTTATTACACATTATTTTTTCTTGGACGGCTTATTTATTTATTATATTGAACTTTACTGCACGTTTCTTTAAAATTATTAATACTAGATATAAAAAAAACTACAGTGCTAGTTAAGAAGATACACATAAAGATATATACAATACTTACTCACATACCATGTGAGTGAGTGTTGTGTGTGTGTCAGAGTAATAGAGTAATGACATCACTTCTCTACCCAGATGAGGCACAGCGCGACAAGATCAAGGACTACCTGACCTTCCTCAAGCTGAATCCGTTCAAGCCCAGCATCCTGCGCGCCTGCACCGTCGGCGCCTCGCTGGTCCCGACCCTCGCCGGTCTCGGAACCACCTACGCCATAGCTGTTATCCAGTTCACTCACATTTTAGACAAAAATTAAACATTATCTAGACACACAACGAGACTTGCAGTTTATATCTCTAAGATTTTATTTAAATAAGTAGGGTAAGACTGCGCTTTGTTGAAACAGAACTACATAACTCAATACTACGTTAGCAAGACTGGTAATAGGTCAATAGCTAAACAATTGGACCCATAACGGATGATATGTTGTGCTCCGAGCGGCTGCGGGAGAAGGGAGATCCAAGAATGGGCTCTGTGGAGCTGCCGTGTCGAACGCTCTCGGCTTTACGAGAATGCTCATAAGCGCCTCAAAATGTGTCCACACCGGGCTTGCTATCCGCGACTTGTGGCTCTGGATTGTGGAGGGGCCATCTAAATTTAGATTGTTCGATATGTGATATAATCTCAGCTGTTTATCAACTTTGTCACACGATTTATTTGTCATATATTGCGGTACATCTATTGCTTCATGTAATTATTGGATCATACTGGATCGTATAGCTTTGCATTGCTGTGGAACGCGCTTACCCTTAATAATATTTTCTGCATTTCGCATTTTTTATATTTACATACGCACACGTGTGGATATGAGTGATTTTATGAAATAAAAAAAATATATTCAACTTATTTTCACTATATAATTTATTTTATTTCTTCTTTTAGTGCCCGAAGCATGAAACTACAGTTTAGCAAATCTAAATGCAATCATATTTTTTAATATATTCAACTATAACCACAATAATTTTAATTGTGCATATTATCTTGCATCATTATAAACCTGGCATAGTTTACTCTGATAAGGGTTAATAAATCAGCCGAATACACGCTTAATATATTGAAAAGAAAAGAGAAGAGAGTGAGAGGGAAAGCTAAGATGATGATTTAATTAATTCCTATGACATCGTTCGCACAGTACCAGGAACCAGTTGGTCAGTGACCAGGCAGTAGACTAGAGGCAGTCGAATGCCCGGATGTAGCGGAAGCAGCACATACGTGTCCTGCGCGCCGCCTGACAGAGTGATCCGGAGAGCTGGGCTCTTTACATCCATTACTTCCAGAGATAGCGCCAGAGAATAGAGGAACACCTGGGTTCTTTATCCAGTAGGAGACTAGCACACCGGCGTCACCATCTTCACGGCTGCCGTATGGGACCTATGCTGGATTTTCCCCAGCAGGAGTACGCTTATCTTCTTACCATGTACGAGCACGCTTACTAAGGGAATATGGTTCAGTAATTATAGAAATAAAAGAAAAGAAATATTTCAAAATATATTTTATAATTTACAATTCTAAATCGATTTCCACATTTTTTAAATAGGCTAAAAATAATTATTAATTGTCTTCTCCTACTTAGTTCAATCATTTACCTATGATTATAATTTTATTAGCAACTTAAAAGACAAAAAACATACATCGTATGTAACAAATAGGTATATTGAGGTATATATTTTTATATGTCACAAAACCAAATAAATGCAGTTAAAAAAGCTGTCGTCCGTCCTTGGCAGATGTGATACATCGGAACTATAGTATTTTGTACAGATAATAAGCGGAATAAAAGTATATTAAATTGTCGTTTACGCTATATTAGTTGATTTAAAATCTTAAAGATATCAAAGGTTGATAAAAAGCTGCATTGTACGAAGACAGCATATTAAAAACCTAATTCCAAACATATACTATAATTTTAGAAGTCAGTGCCTTGTAATATATTGCATAACTAGGCACTTATTTGAAAAACTGTCGTGTAATTTGAAACTTGTCGTTTACTTTTTGAAGTCAGTTGAATTTTTTTATATAAATGTTTTTATTTTCTAATTTTTTGTGTTGTTTAACTAAATTCATGTTATAAATCCTGATTCGAATGCGGCCAAGCAAAATATATCTGATGTATAAAGGAAGATCTTCATTAGATCTACACCATATCAAGCCATAAGTAACTTTGGTGTATATCCTATTGGCCAAAATAATTATCATTATAATCGGTCAACGCGCAAAAAGATACGAAGAGAAAACTATAAAACTTTAGTATTGTCATTTCAAGCGTTACGGTCTTTATCTCCGAAGATCTTCATCAGAACTGCACCATATTAAAATGGTTCAACTTTATGATATACCTGATAATTTAAGGAAACAATTATACAAATCGGCTCATAAATGCCAAAGTAATGGGTGACCACACATTAAAAAAAATTGAAATTGTCATAGGCTTTCGCTATAATCATAGATGGGAAAAATGTAATCAGATTAATGAAAATTATTAACGATTACATTTTACTTATTTTACTATTAATATGACTGCATTTTGCTCATTTATATTTTAAACACTACAAAATCCCAGATTGTGTACACATTTATCATTTCTTAGTGTTTTAAATGGATTTAATCATAATTAGAGAGCAAGAAAATTAAAATTACGACTACATTTTGTAATCGTCCATCATTAATCAGATTACATTTTGCCCATCTCTGGCTATATTTATCTCGACGAGTTAGGCCAATGTCATACATTTTAGACAGCTTATAGGCAGGGCTTTTAGGCAGTTTATTTGTGAAGTATCGGGCCGCGAAAGATCGATAAGCGATTCTGGAACATTCGACTAAATACATAAGGGGCATAGATCTCTCTGTCCTATTATCATGTCGACAGGTTATGTTGATGCCACTCACACTTTTCTGAAAACGTTATCGCTGATCTAATGTAACTTTGTCTAAGACCTCTGGTCATGGAATTTGATTTTTCACTTAAAAATTACAAGACTTTGGATTTGAC
The DNA here is from genome assembly GCA_036320925.1 of Automeris io. NCBI lineage: Eukaryota > Metazoa > Arthropoda > Insecta > Lepidoptera > Saturniidae > Automeris > Automeris io. The sequence goes on along the minus strand of JAUDJH010000023.1, from coordinate 8,124,347 downwards.
TCTCCTTAATTAAAATATTAGAATGTTAAACTGTAAGAGTACAATCACGTATGTAATAACGAGGATGAGAAAGCCAAGAAGCATGGAACTATTGAACGGGATGCAGCGGCAGAGAGTGACCTCGACTGGACGACGACACATGTACTGCAAAGCGGTTTCCAATTCGAAACGGAGTGATTCGTCTGTAACCAAAAGCTTAATGAAATCTCTTGCTTATGTGTATTAGTGTAGGGAAACAAATTCCAACATAAATTCCACAATATCTATTTATCCATATATAATATTAAACCACTTGTCCTGGCGAACAATTCAGCGAAAAGCCTAAAGTTCTAAAGCTAAAAACATGATATTTGAATATTGGACTCTTTATATGATTTAAGCATCCACTGTGGTCTTCCTCAAACCTTTAGGCTTTTACTAGGAAAAGACCCATCCTAGGAGTTTCCAGTCGCGATGAGAGTGACGGCTGAGGTTGTGTCAGACTCCTACTGACTAAAAACCCCTGGGTGTTCCCATCGCGCCGCGGAAACGGGGCCGGGGGAGCGAACGATGCAAACTGCCGCGGTACCGTCACGGAGGGTCATCTCAGGCTTCCTCAAATTATGGATAGACTGACGAGTTGACCACCCCCAGGGAACCGTCGTAATAGGCAGCGTATGAGAACACTCACAGCCTCACTAATAGGCAGTGGACTCCCTCAAGTAGCACTACCCATGCAATATTACACTTTTTTTTTTGTAACTTAGGGGGAATATCCTGCACAGGACCATCAGCGCCGCTGTGAGGGCAGCGATCCCGGTGTGTCAGACTCCTACAGAGTCAAAACCCCCGGGATGTCCTTCCAATTGCTACACCCGGGTCTAGGAAACTAAACTTATCCAGACACCCAGGAAGCGAAAAGCGTTATTGAGGCTACCTCTCTGGGAGGGCTGGGAATAAAAGCTCAGTATTTTTTAATATCTGGCTGTATGCGCCGCGTGTCGTTGGCGACAGCGTGACGCGTAGTAAAAAGTATACTAGTCATTTAGAAATATAATTATGTAATTTCATAGATTATAAATCGATAATATTTTGTTAAAGCAAATGTGTTTTGGTGTGTATATGTAAGTTTTCACTGTGATTAATAACAAAATATATCCATTTCAAATACTGTAGAAGAACAAGAAGTAAGTTTGATCCCGTCGGAAATTCTAAATGAGGCATGAAACGCGTATTGATACCAAACTTTGAGAGTTTTATACTATCAGTATTTTTTCAATCATAAAAAGTATTTCGTAAGTTAGATGGAAATCTTCGTATAAGATGCAAGTGCCTTTTCATTATTACAGACTTGGTTTTATTATGGCGCTCGCCATCCGGTTCCCTTATAATTTCACCTAGTTTATAATTATCAACTTAGCATATTTGTACCATAACATAGGTCTTTGCTTATCCCATCGTAATTATTCCGGAAATTAAATAAAAACAACAAGATACCTCCAGCTCGGCGATCTTAAAGTTCCTATAATTAATGTGCCATAGTGCCATAACGTATATTCCACAACTTGTTTTAGATTCTGCGCTACCTACTTGTTCATTGCATATGGAAACCCTAAAGTATTACCTGAACGCTGAAGAAGCTGTCTCACAATATTCTTCTTAATCTTTTCCATTTCAGCAGTCGCCATTTCGACTAATATAACTGGATAACAAATACACGCAAAGCCGTGGATGACTTCAAAGATGCTCCTTAGTGAAATCGTGTAATTTTCCTGAAAAATGATTTAATATCAACTTGCAATACGATTCACATGAATGAATATGTGTTATTCTTCTTGTAAATGTAATTGTGTTCTTGTAATTTCACTCAAGTCATGCTACTTTTTTAAATAAATAAATGTTGATTACCTGGTATAGACCTTTACAACTCAACTGGGCTTAGGGAGCGAGCACAGAAGGTGCTCAGCCAGCGAATGTATGGGTTGGGTGGCAACGCAAGGGCACCCCTGTGGGTACGGACCTCGACTTGGGCCGCCAGCCAAAATACGAGACCTAAAGGTTATCTACTAGCGTTTCGAAAGCGACTACCTTGAGAAGAAACGCTGAAAAGACCTCAAGGCTGCATCGGAGTGGAGAAGTCATGCTGGTCATGCAGGTTTCGGAACGTAGTATGCTCTCAAAATTACGACAACGGGTTATTGAAAAAAAAGGAGTGAAAATGTTCTATAAGGTCGGTAGCAACGATGATACCTCTTGTGTTGCAACTGGCGACGGTGACCAACTACCAGTGCGTATAAACGTCCTAAAATTTAAAGAATAATTTAGAATTATACGAAAGCCCATTGATTGTTACTCGTATCTATCTGTACGAACCTCTCATATTATGAAATTAATGTTTGACCATTAGTTCGAAAATTCAGTGTAATGTAAGTGTAAATTATAAAACCTTACCCCAGCAATCAAATATCTTGAAATCATTTTAATGAAAGTCACAAATCTTATTAGATTAGTAGTCAATAAAATAGACTCCTGCAATGATGATGATGATGATATCCTAGCCGGTTTCGGCCACGGCGACTGTTTCAATGCCGATTAAGAAAATTGAGGGCCACTTTTCGGAAACAGTCAATTGCGCAGGAGATATTTAAGTGCATAACTGGACGCGCAGCCAGAGAAGCACTCTCTCGTCCGAACTCCCTCGGGCCCGATGGAATGGAGAACCAGTACGATCGGGAGGGAGCAGAATGTAGGTTTGATCGAGTTTTCCTTCTCTGAACACCTGGTTGAATTGCGGTGTTAAAGAGATACCTTAGTCGCCTTTTACGACACCTCAGCAAGAAGAGGGGGGGGTGCTATTCTATTCTGCCGGCAGCCACCACGGCTACAATACTCCTGCAATATTAAATAATTATATAATATATTCTCATAATTAAAAACATCCAAAAGAAAGGACAAAAGAATATTAATATACTAGACAGATACCAAATATTGCACTTGAAAATTGACGCTGTCCAAGTTATCAAGCAAATAGTTGTACATGAACAATATTTTCCTGACTTGCTTTACTTTCTCCGAAATCTCGTCCCGACCAATAATGTTTACGGGTGCCGTATTCACCTCAACCGATTCCCGGATGGCTTTCATTCGAGAATGTAACAACGCAAAGACAACTACCAAGGACAAGTGATTAACATCTCTAGATAGTAACATACAGGACAAAGCTAAGATGCTTTGAAAATCCATTACAGGAGTAATGAAAATCTTCGAAAATATCAAAATAACTCTAAATGCGACAATTATCACGGAACTTATACCAACACTGCCGGGAATCAATGAAAAGTTACGGATGCCAAAAATCGCGTCACCGATTTTGATATTGTTGCAATAATTAATAAAGAATCTCTCAGCAGTAAATAAACTTAGGAGCATACTTAAAATATATTCTGCAATAACACTTAAGTGACTGATAAATATATAATTGTTATTTAAATAAACTATTACAAGTGTTGATGTAACAACAACACAGTAAGATTTCAAAAGTAGACATTTTACTTTGGGCAGTCTACAGGGCAGTATGAGCCGAAGAGGCGACGAAAGCTTAAGAAAAAGTCAAGAGAAGAATCTTTGAGACGTTGTTTTAATGTTGAAAATATTGATGGCATTTTTGCGGTTGACAAGTCCACTAAAGCAGCAATAGAAGGCAACTGCAATTGGGAGCGAATTAATTCCATGGTACTAGCATTTATGGTATCGACTAGACCCGTCTCTGCTGCAAAGTTGTAATCAGCTCATCTAAAGCTAAAAACAGAAATAGATTTGACGTGTAGTGAGACAACATTGAAATGTATAAACAATGTTTACAAAAATGTAAATAAGGGAAAACATTAATAATAAGCTCTGGTCAGTTTCGATTTATATAATCATCGATCTAAAACAATTCATCATTCATGCTTTCCCAGAAACCATTGGACAGTTTATTTTATTCTGCTTTATTTAACTCCCTCAGTACTAGTATACCAACAAGTTCCCGCGGAAACTAATTTTCCTCTTTCTTTCCCTAACAAATTAGACAAACACAAACATTAGGGCTTAAAAATTTATATAAAATATCAAATGTATGATTTCAATTATAACAGACATGGATCACAAAGTTGTCTCATACGTAAGAATTGTTACATTGATGCCTATGTTTGAACGCTGTTGCTATGGTTATTGGTGGAATGTATATTTAGTTCTAAATAAAAATAGAAAAAAATAGATCTGATATCTGATGTCTGTATCATCATCATCTTATTTCAACCAGCTTTGTTCCATTGCAGAATATGAGCCTATCCCAAAGATCTAACTTTTCTCTGTTCTGGACAGTTCGCATCCAGAAACATCTAGCCGCCATTCAGAGTTCTTCGGTTCCTCTCGTCTATGTACGTCCCGTACCAAGCCTTGACGCGGTCTCTACTCCAGAACTGATTTATCCCACCGGTTGTCGATTCTACAACAAATAGTACTTGACCATTGCCCCTTCAGCTTGCTAACTCAGTTAGCTCCGTCAGTCATTTTAGTTCTCTGTCTAATTGTTTCATTCCGTATCCTATCACGCAGAGACAATCTGAACATAGTCCGCTCCTTACTTCACAAAGTGACATCCGAATCGTGGACCAGCCTGACCATCTGTGTTCACGTCTCGACACAGTATGTGCTAAAGAGTAGAATGAGTAGACTTTTACTTTCAAACTTCGTGGAATTTCCGAAGACATTATTTCTTAGTATTTAATTTTATTTCAATACAAATTTTATAAGTTACTAGCTGACCTGGCTAACTTGGTTCTGCCATATTTATATTTATATTTCTAGTGAATATCTTCTGTATTATAATATACAATTGGTCATAGTGGCTTCTGTTAAAGAATGTGGACTGCTCGTTATTGTAAAATAATACTGGCACATTATATTACTCATATAAAATTGGTTGCTAGGCAATAGTTGTTAAGAATGTGTTTGTCAACTAATTAAGATTTTCTGAACATGTGTTAAATACAATGTATTTAACACATGTATTTATTTTGTAAAAAGTTGTATAATTAAAATTCTATCTGACTATCTTCGAACTTTATACTCCCCACGCACTCTGTAAAACATAATAGCTTCCACATAAAAGGTAGATATATGCTTAGGATATATGTTGTCGTGGTTTTTTATTTAGAACTACTCAAGACAAACAATCTTACGGTACATCGTCTTTGTGTAACTGAAATTGTTTAGACAGTGTATGCCAAGATAGCTCTCAGAGGTCAGTTTTTTTTGTACATGTATCGTTATATTACGACCAAAGTCACATAAAGTTATTATAAATTGTAACTTATATATTATTCCGATGTATAATCTGTATTACTGTAAAAGTTTAATGTAAATCCGTCCGGTAGTTTTATCGTGAAAGAGTCTTACTAGAAACATACTCACAAACTTTCGCATTTATAATATTAAGTTGGATTTTGGTTAGAGTACAAAGTAGTATAATATATTTATGTTTACCGTATTTATTTAGTAAACAGTATTGTAGACATATATAATAACATACAATGCATAAGCTGCCTACATTTGAATTTACTTTGTTGTCAGATTCAACAAAGTATATGTTGATACCGACAGAAATAACTTATATATGCGCATTTGATACGTTCAAAATTAAACAGATCAATACTGCAGCAATCTTTTGGTATAAAAGATATGAAGGGCTTATTAAAATTCAGTCGTTCTTTATAGCTTCATGAGTAAACTTCTCCATTCTAAAAATGTCGTTTATTAAATCGACGATAAAACGTTTAAAATCCTCATCTCCGTTCCTTTTCTTAACCACTCGTCGCATTTTCGGTTCGTACTGCCCAACAAGCAATTCAAAAGTGAAGTGTTTGATTTTTCAATTGTACTGTGGAACCCTCCTAGCTACATCTGTATATCTACATTTCTTAAATGAACAATTTTTTTCTATATACAATTTTTTTATACTTGAGTACATTTTGATCATGTTTCTAAGTTTGATTACGGCAGAAAGATTTTTCATCAATTATTGCCATAATATAAAGACTGGTGATATTATTATGGGTATGAGAAGTACTCCCATAATTCCTTTTAGCTTTGTAATTTTTACTACAATAATTGTTATCTATAGATTGATTATGATTACTATAGGGATTGCCCAGAATATAATGGGTCCTGTCAGATATCGATACATAATCGCGAATTTTGAAATGGTAGCTAAAGATATGAACACTATGTCAGTGGCTGTCATATTTGCGTTGCTGCATAATAGAATGAAGATCATCAGAAAGACAATGGAGAAGAACGCGATACCGGTTAATATCATCGGCCGGAATGAGATCGCAAGAAAAATTAAGCTAGTCAAAAAATCCATGTTCATGTACAATTTTTTGTTGGAGAGCCTGAGCAATGTTGATGGTCCGGTACAATATTTGGTAATTTTTATAACTTTTTGTATATAGTATTTGTCATTGTTTATTAGTGATTGACTAAATGTTTTGATTTCGGCTATTATCGATCGAAATAATTACATTCGGTAAAATATTCTAACGCATCGAAGTTTTAGCTAAAGTTTAAGGTTTCTAGCAAGCGTCAAACCGAGTCTGTGTATTCCCTCTGAGAGGCGAGAGCGGGCCTGCCGCGGCGCTGGAGAGGCTGAGGGCAAAACGCCGATCAGCCCTAAGAATTTGATACGATAACATTTATAATGAAACTCTGCAACCAGAGTTAGATATATAAATAAGCAATAACTTGCTCTTTTTAAAATATTGTTCGTTAGATACAGGCTAAATTAAGATCCTGTGAGAACCACGTCATAATATTAGGTCCTTACATATGAAATTGGCGTTTTGTATGGGAGGAACAAAAAGTCGAATATTTTTTAATATAATATATTTAATTAATTAAAGTATGGACCATTATTTTCTATGCACTTTTGCCATCTCATAGGTAGTTCATTGATCCCTTTACTAAAAAAAACCAGTCGGACGGGAATCAATAAAATCTTTGAAGGCGATTTGGACTGCCCCATCGGAGTTGAATTTTTTCCCTTGCAAGAAGTTATCCAAATTTCGAAAAAAAATGGTAATCTGTTGGAGCAAGGTCCGGGGAGTACGGAGGATGTCTTAGACTTTCCAATTGAAGCTCTTCTAATTTAGTAGCCGTCTGTTGCGCAATGTGTGGTCTAGCGTTGTCGTGAAGCAGCAGTGGCGTGGAGCGATTGACCAGTCTAGGTTGTTTAGCCGCTAGCTTTTCCATCATGGTTTGCAATTGCTGACAATAGACATCAGCCGTAATAGTCTGGCCAGATTTGAGAAAACTGTAATGAACAATACCGGCACTAGTCCACCAAACGCTTACAAGTAACTTTTTTGGGGTTAATTTTCGCTTGGGGCAGGATTTGGCTGGCTGGCCAGGATCCAACCATTGCGCTGAGCGCTTCCGATTATCGTAAAGAACCCATTTTTCATCACAGGTAATGATTCGGTTTAAAATACCTTCATTATTGTGCCGGTTTAGTAATGTAACGCAGCAGTCGACGCGCGTTTGCCGGTTTGCTTCAGTCAATTCGTGAGGTACCCACCTTTCAAGCTTTTTAATCTTCCCAATTTGCTTCAAGTGAATTAAACCAGTTTTATCACTAACATCGCAGCCTGCAGCTAACTCGGACGTGGTTTGCGATGGATCCGCTTCCACAATAGCCTTCAACTCTTCATTATCAACTTGAGTCTCAGGCCGTCCACGGGGCTTGTTCTGCAGGTCGAAATTTCCAGAACGAAAACGTTGGAACCAAAAACAAACTGTGTTTTCTTTTGCAACACGACCGCCATACACATCATTCACCCTTCGAGTTGTTTCCGCAGCACTAGTGCCACGGCGGAACTCGTACTCGTAAATAATGCGATATTTTAAGTTTTCCATTTTGTAAAATGAGTGACGCAAACAGAAAAAAACAGAAGAAAAAAACAAATTAATGATGATCATCGAAGGACAAATACATGAGTCTATAGCTGTACAAATTTGAATTTGGAATTCCTTACCAAAGAGGAGAAATTTGTGATTAAAGTGGGCAGTACGAAAAACGCCAATTTCATATGTAAGGACCTAATATAGTCACACACCCACATCAGTCATACAAAAATTGAGAGAATAGTAAGCTTTTATTACCCGTTGAATTTAAATAAGAAAATATTTCAGGTGACTGTAGTTATGAGCTGCGGTATTCTAAAAATAATGTTGTTCATGCACAAAATTATGGAGATCTACCTGTTGGAGGTAGGTGAGAAACATATAAGTCAACATTTAAATACTTATTTTTCCGTGCATATGTAAAATTTAGAGAACTTAAGCTAAATTTTACACGTACACATAATAAATGGGTATAGAGAGAGTATGTGATATGTAGTATCTACGCAAAGGCGTATAATACAAGTTTAGGAATCAAAGTGGGAATGAATCAGCTGTAAAATTTGTAAAAGTAACTTCTAGAAGCAGTGAAGCAGTTTTTATTGTGTGAATAAGTGGTGCAAGGTAAATTGTCCTATTTGAGAAACTTGCGACAAGTCTTAAGATGCGATAAATATTCTAGAAGTCGCTGCCTAGGAGTGGCTGCCAGAATTCTGTTTACCTATAACTATAAGTTTCACAGCTTGTGTTACTTGCGCATTTAAATTTAGCATCAAACTTGCAAAAATTAAGATCAGCAAGAAGCCATGTAGCTTTATATTAGATAAACTCTTAAAAATAAAACCAACTCAGTCACACTCCTGTTACTGACGCGTTCAACTCTTACCAAATAATGTTTAGTCGAGACGTACGTATAAAGACGTCGTACGTCTTTGCATGTTAGTTTTTTTTTTGGTTCATTTAGGATTTCAAATGATAAAACCCGACCAACTAAACTTACATATGCGGAGTGCGTCTGAGTTGTGTTTTGATTTTTAAGGTTTTATCTAATAGACATGGCAAATAAACACTTCCGGAAAACCAACTATATTGCAAACTTTTCAACTTGCAGCACTTGCTACAAGTTTTATGCGTAAACAGTTTTTAACATCGTAGGATTCACTTCTGACAATATTCTAGGTACACAACAAGTTTTCTATATTCCGCAAGTGTCTTCTTCACGTAATTCACATATGGTTGACCTCATGTAGTTAACGAGTATAACAGGGAACGTACTCCTATTTCTACCATATTTGAAGCAATTTAAACAAATATTAAAAGATCATACCAATTATCTAAGCTTTCTACATATTCTTCTAGGTCAGTAACCTTGGTCTATATATGAGAGTGCTAAATTCCGTTCCAAGCTTTTTGTGCATGATTGCTCCGGCTCTATTTGCTGAAATGGCGTCTACTGAAGTCGACAGATTGAAAAGGATTCTTTCAAGACAATCGATGCAATGCTCTGGTAATGCTTTATGTATAATTGCTTTCTTTTGCTTTCTTTCAACATGATCTAATTTGTTTATCTATACATGTTCATTAGAAGCATGATAAAGGGCATTGCTGAATACATAACTGCTCGAAAATGTACACAGACAAAATGTATATAAATAATACATACATGTCTTAATATCTCTCTTGCTATGCAAGGTGTTTTATTAAACCGTTTGAGTGCAGATGAGCGCAACAACACTCGTATTGTCCATTGCTGATAGGTTTTAATATTAGAAAATTGAATTGTTCGATTAAAAAACTTAAATGATAGGTTTTAGGAAAATAGTCACTAGAAAATTGCTAACGAAACAATGTAAGTAAAGTTTTAAAACATATAATAAAAACTGAAATCCAGATTCCAAATAATTTTAATAAAGATTTTTACATCTTCATTTATTATTTTAATTTAGTGAGAACTTTGCGCTATATTAATAAAATTTGTTCTATACTCAAACAATTTAATACAATTGTATGAGGAAATGTATGATTATTGGGGGAGTTTGGGCAGTTGTCCGAACTAGGTCATGTGTAAAGAATTTTGTACTGATTGTGTAAAGATTTTGTACTGACTGTGTAAAGAATTTTGTACTGACTCGCGAACCTGTCACGTTAGTATGTATTTGTTACAATTGTCATGGTATAAAATTACATTTTATTCCAGAGATGAATTTTCTTTTACAGAAGCTATCATGAAATTCATCTGAAGCCGGGGATTTCAATTTGTTTTATCAACTATTGTTCTCTGTTACAGACGAGGGTCTGCGCTTCGAGCTAGAGACCGCTCTGGGCTACATCGAGCAACGTCCTTTCAAGTTCCTTGTCTGTCGGTGCGTCCCCTTGGATTGCTCCATTATCGTTGGCCTTATCACCGTGAGCCTTACATACGTCATTGTTAACATACAATTTAACGCGTTCAAATTCTAATGCTAAGTCTTTCTATGTATCATTATGCACTGTGTTTTACAGCGTTTTAACCATATATTGTTGAGTTTGGTATTTTCAATTGAACTGTTTGGCTTTGATGCACTCTATTTAACTAGTGTTTGATGATGTTGAATAAATAAATGAAAATATTAATTATGTGTTTCTTTAATTTACAAGATTCTCATCTTTTAAAATATTTAGTACCTTTTATAAACAAAGCATTTTCATGTTTTTATCTTTCGAGTTTTTTTACATACCATAAATACTTCAACGTGTAAACTTATGTTAAAGGGGCTGGCAACTCTATTAACAGACGTCAATAATTAATGATAGAATATTACCTCCTATTAAAGAAGCTTGCAACACTAAGATCAGACGGCAGTAATTATTATTATTATTTAAATATCTTGATAAAAATATTAAGTTAATATGCTGATTGTTATTGTGATTTTTAGAATAAAATATTATATTTAATAGTTATACTCTTACTGTTTCTGGACGAATAATTTAACGATGAAAGTACTTGTAATTAGCTAACTAAAAACTATGTTTCTAAGTCTCAGAACCTAATATAGTCTGTGTTAAAACATAAAATCATATACTAAGTCACATTATATATGTAATGTATGTTGTTACAGACGAGTTACTAATTAAAATAGAATACATATGTTCAGTACCAACATAACGCAAATATCACAACTTGATTAGAGTTATATTATTTAATTGTAAAGTAAATATATAACATTATTTAAGAGTTACTAGATACTATTGTAAATTTAAAAACTTCTAGTCTTATATATCTTTATTTTATATAATTAATTTATTAAAATCTAATGTCGGCAGTATAGCCAATATTATAACAATAATGTAAATAAACAACGATATAAAACCATGACATTTGAAGTATCAGCACATTCGATACTCAAATCACCAAGCAAGTACTAAAAATTGTATAGCAAGTGCGAAATAAAGGAAAAAGGTGGAAACTCTGCAGAAGTTATTATTTCCCCTACGCCATCTACAACACTTATTAAAAGTTTCTTAGCGAATAAAATACATTAAATCCATAGGAACAATAGCATAGTAGATCAAAATAAAAATTCTTAATCTCACGATTTTATTTAAAAAAAGGCGCAGAGTCTTGCTGAAACGGTCATTCTTGGATATTGAACATGGGCCTTAACTGCATTCTGAAGAATGATATCTTGGTACATTTGTGCCGATGTTTTGATACTTTTTACACAAAAATATGGCTGTCACCCCTTCGTAGGTGACCCCACCACACCATCACTGAAGTCGGATAATACCCACGTTGTACTCTGTTGACAATATGGGAAGCTTCTTTAGAGCTTTCAGCAAAAATACGATCATTTTGTTTATTTATTTATTTATTTTAAAGGGAAACATACACCAATATAAAAATGATAACAATATACACAAAAAATGTTACATAAGCCAGCAAAGTTTCCACAATAATTAGTACAAAAATAAAAATCAAGCTAATAAATAACAATAAAAGAAAATCAATCAAATATACATACATATATATGTTACATATAAATAGTACATATATATATATATATATATATATAAAATACATAATAGAACATAATTGAACTTAGGCTAATCTTTTCTCTCTCACCATTCGTTTAAAGGGCGCAAAGGCACAGGACAGTATATCTATATCGCAAAAACGTTTATTATATATGTAGATCACAGGCACGAAAAACAAAAGTACTATTAACATAGTTTGATCTTAAGAATGGCACCTTAAACAGCGAAAAGTGTCTTGCATTGGAATGCGGACACCTGAAACCAATTTGACTAAGGAAATAGGACGAGTCCACGAGACCGTTAACAATTTTAAATAAAAAAAGTTGATCCCTCTCAATTCTACGAAGACATAACGCAGGAATTGAGCGACAAGGAAGGTTGTGCAAATCAGATTTATATTTTAAATGTTTTAGGAACTTGTTAAAATTGTTGTTTGTTAAAATTTTACTCAATTGTAAAAAAATTCTCATCCGTAACCTAAATTTTTCTGTGACCTCCCTTTGCGTACCGCTTAAGTAGTTGTTTTGATTTTACAAGTTAATCAATGACCAGTGCGTCTCTTATACGCTGCAAATCCTAAGTCATCTTTTAAAATACGCGACATGATTCTAGGTGCTATCTTCATCTGTAAATCCTATATATCCCGAGATAAAAACTTTTGCTTTCGAACAGGATCTCTTCAAATTCTTTCCCTTACTGCTTTGATCGGCTTTTTTGTACGAACGCTGCGTGGACGGCCAGATCTTTTTCTGTCACAAGCAGAGAAGGTTTCATTGTACCTATCAATAGCTCGGTACACAGATATTTGACTAATACCAAGCTTATGAAGGATATTAAAAATTGTATTTTGCCCCATACGTACTTTATGTAATGCAATCACAGCGATTCGCGACCCTTTATCACCCCATTCCATTTTAATATCACTAAATATTTTACCATATGTTAGCGAGAAAATAAAAAAACACAATGGACAATCGTATAAAAATGACAGATTTCAAAATCGAAAGTGATATTTTTAATTGCAACAGTATTTATGGCCAGACTATGTATTTGATAAAATGAACATTACAAGGTATTATTTGAAAAATCTTACTTTGTTACAAATAGTTCTTTCCGTTTGAACAGAAATTAACTGAATGTTGTCACTCCGTTGTTGGGGCGACGAAATTGCTAGGCTGGGTAATTGCTACGTAGACTTAGATTGGACTTAGATACAATAAATAGTGTTTTCTTATAATATGAAAAAAGTCACATTATAGTTCTAGCCTTGATATAAACAAAAATAAACTGAATGTTGTCACCTCATTGCTATGGTGACACATAGCCTCAGTAGCAACAATAAAAACTTGAAGTTACACAAAACATATAGTGTTGTATACGTGTTATATAGAGTATGAAAGATGTCACATTGTGGATCTACCTTCCACGTGAACAAAAATAAACTGAATGTTGTCACCCCGTTGCTTGATGACACAATTGCCTCGGTAGCAACAACCGTTACGTGGAGTTAGATACAATATTTAGTGATTTCTCATTATATGATAGAAGTCACATTGTAGATCTACATTCCACGTGAACAAAAATAAACTGAATGTTGTCACCCCGTTGCATGATGACACAATTGCCTGGGTAGCAACAACCGTTACGTGAAGTTAGATACAATATTTAGTGATTTCTCATTATATGATAGAAGTCACATTGTAGATCTACCTTCCACGTGAACAAAAATAAACTTAATGTTGTCACCCTGTTGCTATGGTAACACAATTATCTCGCTAGTAACAATGCATATTGTTATGTTTAATACATGCTGGTTATATTTTTAGGCCTTTCCAAGTAAACAGAAATATGTCAACTCAATGTTGTCTCTTCGTCGGTGTGGCAACAATATCTATCATACTATCAGCAATATCTGGAGTTAGACTTATTACATAGTATGATGTTGTAATTCGAAAAATGGAACTTTGTAACATAATAATGCAACTTACATTTATACGTGAACAGAAATAAATGGAATGTTGTCCCTTAGTTGTCACGGTAACGAAAGTTCTTCAACTGCAACATTACATGAAGTTGTAGTTAGTATTCGGTGCATTCTCTCTGTGAAAGGACCTATTATTGCGGAACAAGATGAAAATCCCGTCGCTAAGCATCAACCACGTTATGTTCATAAGACAACTATTCGGCTTCTTTTATAATTTTTCTAATAACGAAACCTACTGCTTCTTGGCTAAGTCATATTGCGTATTCCTCGTCTTGAGAATATATAAATTATTGTTTTTTGAACTACCATTCAACGTTTACTATATAATTAACATTCCCTGCTTTTTAGATTATATAGTGAATGCTTCTATTTCTTTGATCACGGGAGAAGCGTATTTTTTCCAGTATCTAAGTAAATTAGTGTCAGTAAGCCCCAGGCGTGTTCACGATGAAAAAATTCCTGTTACGAGTTCCATGATTATTTTAATAATAATGATGAAACTTTGGGATACTTTCCGATTCATCATAAATATGCAGTTGAATATTCTAGTTGACTTCATTTTTGTCCTGACAATGATCATGTACCTTGTTGCCAACATTTTGAAGATTACAATAACAATGATGGTTTTCGAGGTACTGTGGCGCAGAATGATACGTTTAAGAAAATCGTTGGAGGAAAATTTAATGGTACCAGATTTTGTTGAGAAATGTCGTCATATTCAACAGTGTCTTCTTCAGTATAGAAGTTTGATGAGAATACTTGACAAAATTTATCCATTTGTAAAACCCACGGTAAGATTGTTTTATGTATTTAGTGATTTTTTATTAGGAAAAGACATACGTTTGAATTCAAGCGCATTTTATAGAAAATTACAGTCGATTATAGAATTTGTTTTAAATTAGATTATAAAAGACGAACCGCTTTGTGGTAATTATAAAAAATAAAAATGGCGGGTTTTAATCACAAGGAGAAAATTTGTTCTTAACGTTCATAAGGTATCATGGTAATTGACCACCTTACAATCTCGCTTACGAGAAAAAACGAACTTTAAGCTCTGCGCGCATGGTATATTTTAAATTGGTAAGCCTAAATAGTGGGACAGTGCGGCGTCAACTGTATACAGCTTTAGTAAAATGTTCAGTATCCTGCACAAGGTTAGGTTCGTTTTTAATTAACAAAATTGTATAGCAGTTGAGTGCCTAAATCCGGTGTGTTTGGGGACTGGTCAACCGTTTATTAATCCGAATTTAATTGTTGAAACATACTCAAACAGGCTGTTATATTTCAGAGTTTCAAACTAGATGCTTTTCTAATACATAATTGCTAAATTTATATTAATTCTACAGCGTAACGATACTGCACCTGATGGAAAGGTTAGTGTAGTCCAAAATGGACTTCGACCATCTAGGAACCAGAATCTTTTGAAATTTGATATTATCATATCG
Organism: Automeris io; assembly: GCA_036320925.1. Lineage (NCBI taxonomy): Eukaryota > Metazoa > Arthropoda > Insecta > Lepidoptera > Saturniidae > Automeris > Automeris io. The sequence goes on along the minus strand of JAUDJH010000023.1, from coordinate 8,108,984 downwards.
GCCGCATATACCATGCGTTAAGGTTTTCAAGTATATGAACTTCTGGGGGTACACAAGGTGATCCTGACACAGGACAGAATCTATTCTGTCACGTGTTACTCTGGTAACACGTGACTTGGTCATTTTTATATGAAAACCTAACTTTAATTTGTAAATCGATTGACCTACAATATTAAATTCTTCATTTATGTTGATTTTTAATGTAAAGTCTTTTAATAGTAAATATTAGACAATCTTATCGAGAGAAAAAGAACTGTTAACAATAGATACAAAGTTTAGGCTGTGCTCAAAAATAAATATAATTCTAAGATAATAGTTTCAAAGAATGAATTATAATTGTTTAATTTTCCTTTCCAACAGATGACTCTGAATGTAGTAATTGGAAATGCAACGCTCATTATACATCTATATAATATAGTTGCTGCCAATAATAAACAAGTAAGACACTTGGCTGTTTTTGTTTCAAAAGTGAATCGATTAAACAAGATATTTTAACTATAAGATAGCAATGTCAAAATACATTATCAGATAATGATTATTTCGTGATCGCACAACTGATCGTCATTAAGTTCAGTTGACTGCATTCCAGAAATAATCTTAATAATTTTTATCAAGAGAGACATCATCAATACATTGTCAGATAGTTTCATGTTCTTTTACAAAACTACTTCCTTCTTCCTTTCCTTCCTTCTTTTTTCCTTTGTCTTCTTCGACAATACTTTTTCTAACATGTGTCATTTATATAACCGAATCAAACATTATAGCATCCAATATGTTAATAGCAATACTCTTGATATATTTCAACAGTCTTGGTAGGCTTAAAACAATAACTCAAAAATACTTATGGCCTATTTTGTTTTATTTGTTATTTTTTGTTGTATCACTCAAAATTATTTTATTTATTTCTAGCTACATATTTGGGAATATGTGCGTTCACATATTCCTGGATGATAGCATAGAGTCATCTTTTACAGTTGTATTTTTCTATTATATAAAAATAAGTCCGGTTTTCCTTCCTGACGCTATAACTCCAGAACGCACGAACCGTTTTCCACGGTTTTGCATTCGTTGGAAAGGTCTCGGGCTCCGTGAGGTTTATAGCATACAAAATTCAGGAAAATTTCAACTGAAAAGCAGGAAAACGGGGAAAATAATTTTTCACATACAGCGCTATCTCTGATACATAGCATGTATACAAAACAATATGGTTTTGCATGGTGGTGGAGCAGATCGCACCACTATTTTAAGTAGATGGCACCGATGCGCTATACATTGTTTGACAGCTACTCATTGTACTCTGCTCAGTTAATTTCATGTGACATTTATTATGCGCACATTCTTTCAAACGCTAACTAAAAACCAAAACGAAGCCATCCGGTAGCGAAACGAAGTTCGCCGGGTTTGCTAGTTATTTATAATATACAATTGTCTAATTTTTTGTGCGTCGGACTCTTACCGACTTAAACAACCTGGGTGTTCCTACTGCTCACCTGCCGGCGCCAAGGATACGGCCACGTCGACTTTCTCAGCACCCGCTACATTTGGCCTTATACAAGCCTCGTCCTATCTATTTATGCGGAGGAAATAGTGTAAAAGGTCACCCCTCACTCATCTCTAAATCAACGTCATTAGAGCGGTATACTGGAGAACATTACACACCGCTCGCATCTGGATATGTTGGAGGACGCAGTCAAGTGCATCACCCAAGGCATCAATCCGGTTATGGAAGATCTCTTGCGAAGGCTCTCCTCATGCGTCTCATTCTGCGTTGTTGGCGGATGGGATTATCGGCCAACAATTGCCCCCCTATCCTTTTCCACCGCCTCCTTCACCTTCATAGCTTCCTCGCAATATTTGAGGACTATCGCACGAACGAGCTCCAGTAGCGACAGATCACCTCCCACCACATATCCTGCTACAAATCCAGTCTTTTATTGAGAGCTTCAAAGACATTCCTACATTTATATTTAGTTTAAGCATTTTTTTCAATATATATGTAAATGCACTATAATACCTAAGATGTTTTAGCCTTTTTCTTTTAAAATTCCTTAACAGAATCATCAGGTTCACTGTGATTGCGGCAATCACGTTATGACCGACTCTTACAGACTAAAAACCGCCAAGGTATCCTTTAAATTGCTGCTAGCAAACCTGGGTATCCGTATTCCTCCAACCACAATGATTATGTTTTTAGCTAAAGTAGATCGTGAATCTCTCCTTTATGCTTCGAAACAAATGTCAATTTATTCTCAAGACATAATTATCATCTAGGAATCGTAATGATAACTAATTAATATTTAGAAATAATATTTTATACTTTAATAACATTATTTCACAGCCCATCTTAAATGAGATCTTGATAATTACACTGAATACCGGGATGATGTTCTGTCCACTTGTGATTGTGGAGTGCATTGCAAAAGAATTAGATACCATCAAAAATATCATCTCTAAGCAACTGTTGTGCTGCAAAGGTATATATTACGAGATTTTTAATTTTTCCTTTTCAACTTGGCGAGAACCTTAAACAGGATTTAATTGCATGCAGCATTGATTACTCAGCCGATATTGAAAATCCTAATAAGTGTATTATGCTGTCCTTATAAGTTGTTGTAAGTTTAAATAAGATTTATTTAAATTTATTTCTCTTGTGTTGGATGTTTTTTTTTTAAGCAGACTAACTACTGTTTGCCGGGAAAGGCATTTACAGTTCAACTGGACTTAGCGGGCGAGCACAGAAGGTTTGTAAGCCAGTGAATTTTTGGGTTGGGTGGCAATGCAAGGGCACCCCTCTGGGTACGTACCTCGACTTGGACCGCCAGTCAAATAAAGTACTAACCCTACGGGTGATCTACCAGCGTTTCAGAAGTGACGCCGAAAGAAACTCAAGGCTGCGGCGGAGTGGAACTGCGCCTCGGTGCGAAAAGTTTGTGTAGGATGTTGATCGACTTGGTTATGAGGATAAGGTACTTACTGGGATTTTGTGATAGGTAGGCTTGCGGTACTGCGTTCAAACACACCACGCTTTATCGGCTGACACTTCGTTACGACGCTTTTGAAAGAATGCGCCGGCGCTGGTGATGCGCGCGGCGTATATTTGCTTGAGTCAATTATAAGTGAGGGGAACCAATAGAAAGGAATAACAAGTCGTAACACAAGTACTGTTATAAAAAGGTTTACGTCATATTACACAAATTCGTATGATTGAATTTAACCGCGTATATATTAGTAAACATTACTCTATAGAGGCCGTTATTATTGTATTTCTTTGATGTTTTTAGTTCTTACCCTTTCAATTCTTTATTTTCAATTTCATTACATATACAAGAATATCCGTTGGGACGTACGTTGTAACAGGATTTTCGTTTAACCTTCTTCTTCTTTACAACTTTCTTCTACACAGATGCCGCTCAACGTGATAGGATCCAAGACTATCTGAGTTACATCGAGCTGCGACCGTTCAAGCCGAGCATCCTGCGTGTCTCAAGTTTTGGCGTGTCGATGATTCTCACCCTGGTCAACCTTGCCACATCCTACACCATAATTGTCATACAATTTACTCACGTATTAGATAAAAATTAAACATTGTAAGCAAGCTGACTAGTGCTAGATTTGTTTTTTTAGATTATCTAGTTTTCAATTAATATGTTTTAATGCCACGGTAGTTTTAATAAAAGATATATTAATAAGTAAGACTGTAGCAATAAATCCTTACTAGCTCATTCTATCACTACTCTGGAATAGTGCACCATATAGAATAACTGACACACTGTATTGTCGTATTTTATCTGTATTTAGTCGACTCCTTATAAAAAATGCACGGGTGAACATTTTATTGAATAAAGATTTTTGGCTTATATTGTATTTTATTCAGGAAGATCAAAATCTAATATAGTACTGTAGTACGCTCTTACTCGCGTACTATCTTTTCTATTTTTGGGTTTGGTCGCTCACTCGCTTTGGAATAATACACCTTTTAAATCTGTATTATTATGTATATTTCAAGTAAAATTTTACATATATATTTCTTGTAATTTTTACAATATCAACCTTCCTATTCTATTTTTCCATTCAATCTGTTTCGAATAAAATTGAAAACCTCAAATTAAACTTCATTATTTAAAATTAGATATTCTAACCTTTTCCAAAATAAACTTATTTTTTATTAAATGGCCAATTCCGAGAATTGTGCCAAATATAACTAACCTATTTTATAAACCAATCATACAATCACAACAGTACCTATATATTATAAAAAACATATATCATTTGAAAATAAAAGTAGAAAAGCAACTGGACGATGCCACAATACGTGATTTTAGTTTACCAAACGATTTTTGATTGTAATCTGTAATGACATATAAAGCATAACTACCTACATTATAGCATTAATCAATTTAGATAGTCGTATTTATAAATTACGTCATTTTACGTTGTGCTCGAACTAGTCATATAGAGATATGGACCTATGAATATCCAGTACCCATCAACATTCAGTCGTTTCAAGATATGGTCATATAGACAATCTAGATATAAATGTTGATTAGACCAAAAGATACAGACCCATTTCACCTTTAAATTAGAAGCTTTCACATATTTTAAATCGCTCATTATCTATTATTATTGCTAGATCAGGTCGGTTTATGATAATAATAAAAGTAATTGGAGAGACAAAAAATAATAAAAATAGTTCACTACAAACATTTATAAGCAATAGTTGTAATTTGAAACAAGTCTCTATTTGCCTCTTTTAATCGTATTCTATTTCAACAGATTTCTCCGAACTACATCAAGCTGAATTTGTAGTGAAATTAACATCAAATATATCCATTGTATATGTTTTTACAATACGAAAGATGTAAATTCCCCCCTGGAGAGAAACTTAAACTGAAGGTTTTCTGCCTGTTATTGAGACAATCTCACTAAAAACAATACAAAAATGTGAACTTTGTTACAAAATCTATGTATTTGAAAAAGTTACCTAGAAAAAGTTAGCTAGTCTTTCCAAATGAACAGAAATAAGCCGAATGTTGTTAGTACGTTGTTATGGCTACAAAATTACCTCAAAAGCAGCATTATGTGGAACCAAATTCAACAATAGTTTGGTCTAATAATCTGAAAGAAATGACCATCTAACACAAAAATAGAAATGTCCACGTGAACAGAAATTAACAGAACGTTGTCAGACCGTTGTTATGGCAACGTAATTACCTGTCTAATGGCAACGTATGTAATTAGATTCAGTACATAGTGATCACATAATATACAAATGTAAACTTTGTTACAAAATTAGCCGAATGTTGTCAGTCCGGTGTTATGGCAACGTAATTATCTGTCTAAAGGCAACGTATGTAATTAGATTTAGTACATAGTGATCACATAATATACAAATGTAAACTTTGCTACAAAATTAGCCGAATGTTGTCAGTTCGGTGTTATGGCAACGTAATTATCTGTCTAAAGGCAACATATGTAATTAGATTTAGTACATAGTGATCACATGATATACAAATGTGAACTTTGTTACAAAATTAACCGAATTTTGTCAGTCCGGTGTTATGGCAACGTAATTTCCTATCTAAATGCAACGTATGTAATTAGATTCAGTACATAGTGATCACATAATATACAAATGTGAACTTTGTTACAAAATTAACAGAACGTTGTCAGACCGTTGTTATGGCAACGTAATTACCTGTCTAATGGCAACGTATGTAATTAGATTCAGTACATAGTGATCACATAATATACAAATGTAAACTTTGTTACAAAATTAGCCGAATGTTGTCAGTTCGGTGTTATGGCAACGTAATTATCTGTCTAAAGGCAACATATGTAATTAGATTTAGTACATAGTGATCACATGATATACAAATGTGAACTTTATTACAAAATTAACCGAATTTTGTCAGTCCGGTGTTATGGCAACGTAATTACCTGTCTAAAGGCAACGTATGTAATTAGATTCAGTACATAGTGATCACATAATATACTAATGAGGACTTTGTTACAAAATATATGGTACAGTTGAGCTTTCCACATAAAGAGAACGAAACCGAATATCATCTATAAAAATTCAGAATTTTAAGTTAATATTATATATTTATCATATATCTAGGGATACTAAAACCAAATGCTTGTAGCGAGAAAGCCTGGAAGGCGGTTCACAAATTTTATGAGAATGTACTGGCCGTGAAAGAGGCGACGGAAAAAGAGCGGGAAGCAATCCACATCTTTTTTTTATTCTGACTCGACTTAGTGACTGACCCATACCTGATGGTAAGCCTAGTGCAGTCCGAAAAACGTCAACGATTATCGATTATAAAGTAATAAAATAATTAAAAAAAAACATGTGAATTTTTATTCATTTAATCTCATAAATCTAGTGTTTGTGCATAATTCTAAAAAAACAAGCAAATACAAGCCACAAGTATGAGTATGCTACTTTTGCAACAGTTTGTTAGAATGTCAATCAATTATTAATTCCAACAATAACATAGTGAATCATTATTCCATATTTTATTTTAATTTATTTTAACAATTTAAAAAAATAGATTAATTTAATAAATTATAAAATTAGTAAAAAAGTGCCGGTATCCATATATGGTATGAATGTTCAATGGTTCCGGCAATTTCGGCATGTAATTTTCTAAATAAAGCCAGGGGCTCCAAATGCTCATCAGTAAAAGGAAATATAGTGAGGAAACCGACACGGCATCTAAAAGAAATGTCATGTGCAAGAGCCCTAATGGCTATCAACGGTACTGGTCACGTTGGGCACGACATAAAAAGCAAAGTGGATACACCCATTAATATACAACGGAATTCATCGGAAGAAACGTCACGAACTTTTTACCAGACCAATTTTATATATTCTGTGCCCAAAGTACAACCGCAAGTTGAGTTTGAGACTAAGTCAAAGTAATTTAGAGTTGAGTAATGCAAAGCATCGAGCATCGACGTAGAGCTGCCTGCCTCGCGGTCTTCTACCGGTTGCACGGTGGAGAGTGTTCTCAGGAACTACATTCTTTGATTCCACCAGCCCCATTCCATCACAAAACCACAAGACATCGTGTCGGATACCATCCGTATGTGGTGGATGTTCCTTATATCCGCACGAGAAGATTCGCTTCTACATTCATCATGCGAACGGCTAAAGAGTGGAATACGCTTCTAGCGGCCATATTTCCGCGATCTTATGACCTGGTAGTCTTTAAGAGAAGAGTGAATAGGCATTTGTTAGGCGGACGCGGTTCATCATCGGACTCATCTTCGCCTTCCACCAGGTGTGATTGAGGTCAAGCGTTCGCTTATAAGTTATATAAAAAAAATCCGTAAATCTAAGCTCACTTAAGGTAGTTAAAATGTGAAATTGTTAAGCTGTATGTAGACAATAACATAAGTAATGCTAAAGGCGATGAACCCAATGATTAAAGAACTATCCAGAGGGATGCATCGCCAGAGCATGATCTTGGAAGGGCGCACGGTTATGTACTGCAGATTGGTTTCCAGGTCAAAACGGAGTGATTCATCTGTAATAAATAATAAACAATTTATAGAGCAGCGCCTCTACCGTCTTCTATTATAGCAATATTTTAAACTTATTTTTAATCTAAATATATATAACTCAAAGGTGACTGACTGGCTGACTGACTGACTGACATAGTGATCTATCAACTCACAGCCCAAACCACTGGACGGATCGGGCTGTAATTTGGCATGCAGGTAGATGTTAGGACGAAGGCATCCGCTGAGAAAGGATTTTGATAAGTTCCGCCCCTAAGGAGATAAAATAGGGAATGAAAGTTTGTATAAATCTTCTCAGATTTTCGACTATAATATAATATAATAGCTTGATAGTTTTAGCGCCTAATGACAGATTAGGCCCTAATTTTTTACACACGCTAAACAAAAGTAAAGCCACAAAAACTATTTCTAATTAATTATAATACTTCTTAACGCGGGCGAAGCCGCGGGCAAAAGCTAGTTTTATATAAAAATCGTTGGTAATCACAGCTTCCCCAACGGCTACGCTCTCGAAAGCCTCTTCAAAAAGAACGTTGAAAGGAACGGATTTAACAGAATACGGATTTAATTGCGAGAAGATTCGCTTCTACATTCATCATGCGAACAGCTAAGGAGTGGAATATGCTTCCAGCGACCATATTTGACTGAATAACGAAAAATAAAATATTCTAATTTAATACTTACTCAAACAAATTCGAAACCATATTTGTATGTTCGGTTTTTACGTTAGAACGGCTAAATCGATTTCCATTAATTTTAGCATATAAATAGATTAAACCTTGGATATAAACATAGGCTACATTTCGATTTGAAAATAAAACTCAAAGAGGTTGAAATCGGGGATACGACGAGGAAATGTTTTTTTATATTTGGTTGTTTCATATAATATTAGGTCCTTACATATGAAATTGGCGTTTTGTATGGGAGGAACAAAAAGTCGAATATTTTTTAATATAATATATTTAATTAATCAAAGTATGAACCTTTATTTTCTATGCACTTTTGCCATCTCATAGGTAGTTCATTGATCCCTTTACTAAAAAAACCAGTCGGACGGGAATCAATAAAATCTTTGAAGGCGATTTGGACTGCCCCATCGGAGTTGAATTTTTCCCTTGCAAGAAGTTATCCAAATTTCGAAAAAAAATGGTAATCTGTTGGAGCAAGATCCGGGGAGTACGAGGATGTCTTAGACTTTCCAATTGAAGCTCTTCTAATTTAGTAGCCGTCTGTTGCGCAGTGTGTGGTCTAGCGTTGTCGTGAAGCAGCAGTGGCGTGGAGCGATTGACCAGCCTAGGTTGTTTAGCCGCTAGCTTTTCCATCATGGTTTGCAATTGCTGACAATAGACATCAGCCGTAATAGTCTGGCCAGATTTGAGAAAACTGTAATGAGCAATACCGGCACTAGTCCACCAAACGCTTACAAGTAACTTTTTTGGGGTTAATTTTCGCTTGGGGCAGGATTTGGCTGGCTGGCCAGGATCCAACCATTGCGCTGAGCGCTTCCGATTATCGTAAAGAACCCATTTTTCATCACAGGTAATGATTCGATTTAAAATACCTTCATTATTGTGCCGGTTTAGTAATGTAAAGCAGCAGTCGACGCGCGTTTGCCGGTTTGCTTCAGTCAATTCGTGAGGTACCCACCTTTCAAGCTTTTTAATCTTCCCAATTTGCTTTAAGTGAATTAAAACAGTTTTATCACTAACATCGCAGCCTGCAGCTAACTCGGACGTGGTTTGCGATGGATCCGCTTCCACAATAGCCTTCAACTCTTCATTATCAACTTGAGTCTCAGGCCGTCCACGGGGCTTGTTCTGCAGGTTGAAATTTCCAGAACGAAAACGTTGGAACCAAAAACGAACTGTGTTTTCTTTTGCAACACGACCGCCATACACATCAGTCACCCTTCGAGTTGTTTCCGCAGCACTAGTGCCACGGCGGTACTCGTACTCGTAAATAATGCGATATTTTAAGTTTTCCATTTTGTAAAATGAGTGACGCAAACAGAAAAAAACAGAAGAAAAAAACAAATGAATGACGATCATCGAAGCACAAATACATGAGTCTATAGCTGTACAAATTTGAATTTGGAATTCCTTACCAAAGAGGAGAAATTTGTGATTAAAGTGGCCAGTACGAAAAACGCCAATTTCATATGTAAGGACCTAATATAACGGGTAGTTTGGGAGGGGGGAGTTAGATGATGAAGGGAAGAGAGGTCAGTTCGAAATGAAGAGGAAGCAGTGTGAAGGGATGAGATGGTTTAATGGAGAGATGAAGAAAGGGAGAGTAAGTTTAATTGGAATTTTACATGACATGCAATTAGACAGTAGGAATTTCGCCAGGTCAGCTAGTTCAATATAATAAAATCGTTACAAAATGAAATGTTCTCGATTGAGCCGTAAATGAAAGAAAAAAACTGCGAACAAAAGCATTACCTGAGCATTGTACCAATTGCTTTACAATAACATTCTGTAGTTTGTTTATTTCAACAGATATCAGATCTGCAAATATAGCCGGAGAACAGGTATACAAGATGGTCAAAATAAATTCCACAATGAACCCAATTGAAGCAAGGGTAACCGTCTGGAAAAAAATTCGCACAAGGTATTACTTTCTAAAAAGAAATCGATCATATTCGAATCAGGGTGTTGGGTTGTGATTTCTCATCGCCGGCGCTCGTTTGCGTAATTGTCGGCAGCGACGGGATATGGCGGGCAGTGCTCTCCTTCTGCGTGGAAAATATGCTGGGAAAGGAGACGGTGGAGAGGTATCGGGAGGCGACAGCCAACCCGGACAACCCTGTCCACCACAAATGTCTTCTTTAAACTTATTGTTCGTCGACACCAGCATCATATTACCCCATGCTCGTAACAATATTATAAACAATAAAAAGATGAAAAATAAAGTGACATTTATGAATATAATGTATAAATTACATGCATTCATGACGACTTAAATAAACATATAAATAAAAACAAATTACTTTATTAATATTTTGAAGAAATAATAGAATATAAACGATGGATGGGGAGGGGGGGGTATATTTAAGGGAAAATTGGACAATCTACAGATATACAGCTATCTAGTTAATATTCAGATCACGTGCGCCTCGTTTACTTGTATGAACGCTGATGGTATGACACAATACTTTGTGTTCAATCATCATTCACAATTTATTTGATAGTAAGTCCATTTGAAAGAGCCCCTCGAGATAATCTTTGCGTTTTCAAATAATAGCCGTGCGGTAAATGCAAGACTAGAAATCTAGGGTTAAATTTTCACCCTAGTTTCATTCTAATAATAAGCATTACTTACCTCTAAAATAAATTGCATTATCATAAAATACAAACATGCCACAACCTTCAACAGACTAACAGTGAAAACTACAGTTTCCTGAAACGGAGAAAATAATTTAATTTAATAAGATATTCTCATTTATAGCACAAATCTTATCACTGTCGTTAAATTAAACCTAGTTTAAAGTTATATAAAACTCTAATTAACATTAAAACGGTCTTATTATCTTGCACAGAAATAATATCCAGTTTTATCCAGTTAACTGAAAAATTTAAATCACCACTTAAACTTACTTAACTTACTTAGTTTTCTTGCACTCACCTTGTCACAACAAACGCACACACACACACACACACACACACACACACATTTATTTCTAATTGTTGTGAGTTTACTGTTATATTTTCCTTTTCTTTGTTAGTTTTTAAATATTATCATTGTGTAATTGGCACAGCTAGTTAACTGTACCGAATGTAAAATGTTTTATATGTGCTGTTCAATGATAGTGAATAAATAATAAATAAATTTAATTTGTTGGTACACACCGTTCCTAATTAAGAAACATAGAATTAAAAGATAGATGAAAAGACAATCTATACAGGTTTTATTATTATTGCAGACAATTACTCGAATACTGGCACGTACCTCTGGATTTTTCCAGATTAGGCACCACATGCTCACCGCTTAAGGAAAACGTCGTGAGGAGCCCCGCATGGCATTTGATAGAAATGTCATGGGTTAATACCATGAGAACGGCGATCAGCTGTGCTACTGGCCACGATAGGCACGACATATGCAAAATAATTTGCTCACCTCGAAAGAGATATTGCGTGGCGATATATTACTAGCTGATCCGGCAAACGTTGTTTTGCTATATAGGGTTTTGTAATATCTTCTAAGATGTTCATTGAAATTAAGTGATGTCAAAGACAATTTTGTTCACAATTAAATTCTCTTAATCAACAACACATTTATTTGGATAAAGATTAATATTATTACGTTGATACAACTCTTAACAAATAATGTATTAATTTCGACCAAATTTGTTTGCCATAAAAACGGTTCTAGTGTCTTAATCTTAAAAGATAGACATATACTGTTGCAGACATTTTTTTAGATCATTACAAGAGGAATAATTCTTTCTTACATATATTTTTGGTATCTTGAACCGTTTTTGCAGCGCACGCAATGTAGGCCCTCAAGGATGAATAATTTACCCCGTTTTTATTCACATTATCCTTTATTTCTTCGCTCCTAATAGTTGCATCGTGATTTTATATAAGCTAAAGCCTTCCTCGATAAATGGTCTATTCAACTCAAAAATAATTTTTCAATTCGAACCAGTAGTTTCTGAGATTAGCGCGTTCAAACAAACAAACAAAGAAACAAACAAACAAACTCTTCAGCTTTATAATATTAGTATAGATTATTATTATAAAAATATTACCAAAAATTGTATGTATCCCTCAGTAGCGTACAGTTGCTCCAGTAAATAATCGTACATGACCCTTGATTTTCTGACCAGCTTGATTTTCCTTGCGATCTCATTGTGGCCAATGATGTTGATCGGTACCGTGTTCCTCTCCATTGATTGTCTGATGATCTTCATTCTGTTAAGTACCAGCGCTAAAATTGCGACTATAGACATAAGATTCATGTCTTTAGCTGCTACTACAAAAAACACTGTCATTCGTAGTACTACGTTTTCAAATGTGTACTGTTCTACTTTAGCCAATAACAAGAACGCTCTAGACACGAGGAAAATTATCATAATAATAACAACATTGAAAGGAATTATGGGCGCATCTGTTACACCGAAAATGACGTCGATAGTTTTAATACTATTGAAAAAATTGGTGAAAAACCGTTCACCCGTAACTAAACTGAACGACATAAGTAAGACATATTCGAAAATGTAAATCGTAACGATAGAAAACAAGCTTTTGGCTTTGTGATATAAATAAATACAAGAGACAGCCACAACAATGCAGTACGTTTGAAGCACTAAACGATAAGATGCGGGCAATTTGAAAGGACAGTAGCAGCCGAAAATACGACGAATTAATAAGAAAAGTTTTAAACATGATGCTCTTTGGTGCTGTGTGGATATTAGACTTGTTCCTGGCATAATGTCGACAGACAGGCTCACTCAGGAAGTAGCTCAGAACAACTGACGATAAGAATTAGAAACTTTGTTACTTCAATTGCAGTACGCCAGTGTTGCTTTTGATACGGCAATTGCCACAGTGTACAGAAATCATAACTCCATAGCTATAGTTATAACTTTCAGGATTTGCAACAGATATGTACTAAATTAATCTTTTGACAGTATAAGTAGGTATAAGTAAATAATATTTCTCGTAAATATACATATTTTTAAATTATTACATTACTTGTATCAAATGAAATTGAACCATATGCTGTATAAATTAAGGACGCATTATCTTTGATATAAATGAACACTGCTACAATTTATTTTTGATAAAGGATGTCAGGTTAAGCAAAATTTATATTTAACCCTTTCGATACGATTTTATTTTAATAATTTATGTGATATTTCTAGCACAAAATATTTATTACTAATTTAATTTGACGGGAAAATTTACATAAATGAATATATTAGTTATTGCAAAATAATAATTGGGACATATAGTCCCAATAGTATTGGTGAGTGGGTCGTTAGTGTCGCAAATATTCTCTGGGACAATATGTCCCTACAGTATTGAAAGGGTTAAGTAACTACTTTAAGTATTTACGCGTGCAGGTGGATATTATAAGTAACCAAAAAAGTATAGTTTTCTGCGTAGTGTTTTCTAGAACGGCTGGCGGAGCACACACTTTCTATTCAATGACATACAATGATCATTTTTATGTTTCTATGGGACGTCAGTGGAAACAGACTAGTATCTTTAATTCGTACAAATACGCGAAGGATATTAGAAATAATCGTCAATTTCAATAGTTGTAAATAAGAGGTTGAATTTATTTGTATAGTTATAAAAAATATTAATTTAGTCAGGATAGCCGAGGTACTTAGTTAATTAGAATATATTTTGCATATGTATTTCTTAAAACACGGTGATTTTTACATTTAAATACTGCAACCCAACAATTGTCAATAACATTGTTGAAAACCCACAGTATTGATTTTTTTGTAAAATTAAATTCACCTTCGGAGAAGCTATTTCTGTCCATAACAATACACAAAGTAATCAAATATCAACAGTGAAATAATACAGTCTATATTAAAATCCTGTCCGACCCATGAAGGCGTTTCTTGGTATCGATATTAGATTCTATTTGTATTAATGGATTGGATAGGCACTGTTCATTTACAAATTTGTTGAAAAATTCTTAGAATTAAGAAACTAAATTTGTATGTTTACGGGGCTGACATAATTGTGTAGTCAAAGGCCGTTTTTCAAGAATAAAATAAATAGTATTAAACTTTTAGTTAAAGAGAAATAAAGAAATTAGTTTAACATGGTTTTATTGAATTGAAGGCAAAAACAGAGCTAAGAGGAGGGGAGCTTTATTTTTTTATTTTTTTACACTGGCTCGACATAGTGACTACAGATTACCTGATGGTAAGTACAGTGTAGTCCGAAAAAGAAAGCGGTCATCAAAAGATGAAAATCCATTGATAGTCTAAATCGTCATATCGGCCTACATATACCACGACTGAAGGTCTCTAGGTATATGAGCTACTGGATATACACGATCTGATCCCGAAACGCAACAAGCCGAAACTGGTCACTATGACGCTATGGGCTTTACACCCATGTACTGTGGTCGCGATCCAGACGGGCACTGACGCCCTACCACCTCGCTGCTGCTCGTTTAGCACCACCCAGGAGTCACGTGTAGGGAAACTAGGGTAAAGCCTACGGACTTGAGCAGCTACGACTCCCAAAAAAAAAATGACGTGTTGTTGACACCGAGATCCATAAAATAGACTATTCATGGTCCTGAATGGATGATTTAGAATTGATGGCGCCGAAGAAGGATATTGCAGTCATCTGTCGCTAACGGGTACGTTTATACTCCAAGGGACAGTTCCAACTTCCACTCCGCCGCAGCCTTGCGTTTGTTTCGGCGTTTTTCTCAAGACAGTCGCTTCCGAAACGCTAGTAGATCCCTTTAGGTTCTTTCTCTGATAGCCACCGATATAGAGGTTTGTATCCATTGTGAGTAGGGTGCCTTTGCGTTGCTACCCAACTCATAAATTCGCTGTCTGAGTGACCCAAGCGCTCGACTCCCTCACCCCGTGAAGTTGTAATTACAAAATAATGGATTCCCGAAAAAAAAAACGGCACGTCTTTATGTGTATTTCATCCTTTGTATAATAGGGAGTAATTTAAGGATCATGCTTGGTGCCTTCAGCGTAATTTCTACCGCGCACCATTGATCGTTGGCGCATCTCCACACTTTACCACTAGATTTACCAAACCAGTCAAAATGACTGGTCTTTATATTTGTCTTAGAATTATTTTGTTCTTCAATATTTTTTCATTCTGAAAAATAACATGTCTTTTATTAATACAAGATATTGATAAATATAATTAAATTAATCTAATTTATAACAACACAAAATAAACTATGTTATATCTATTTCTAAAATAGATATAAATTGTTTCCTGGTAGATCTAGTGTTAGAGCCTTATAGATTTGACAACGCCGTGTATCTCTCCGACGCAGCCTTGAGTTTCTTTCGGCGTTTCTTCTCAAGGTAGTCGCTTCCGAAACGCTAGTAGATAACCTTAGGTTTAGGTTTTAATCTCAAATTGGCTGGCCGCCCAAGTCGAGGTTCGTACCCACAGGGGTGCCCTTGCGTAGCCACCCAACCCATAAATCGCTGGCTGAGCACCTTCAGTGCTCGCCCACTCAAGTCCGGTGTAGCTTTAGAGGCCCTTACCCGGGTCACAAGCAAAGGTCACGCAGAAAAAGACAACGCCGTGGCTTTCTTGTACAATATAAAATTGTGGAATAGACTGCAGGATACAATTTATCCCCAGTGCTACAACATGGAGATATTCAAGACAATGTTTTTCTTGGTATGCTTTGCAATAACAATATTCCATCTATAAAAAAAATGATCTCATTGCGAACTCTTCTCTATTGATAGAATTTCTAAAAACGAATAATTTACTACAGCCTCAAATGTCATAAATGTCACACTAACCTCAATACTAAAATCAAAACTCTCAAATAAAACAAACCCATACAATGTAGCATATATCATCAGCAAAATTAAAAAACATGTACAAATTAAGCAGTACGAGGAAATATAGATTAACACCAAAACAATATGGTTATTGGGTAAGTCTACTCACCATCATTTCAACCCACATCTGTCTACTGCTGAACCTTGACCTCTCACAAGGGTTGCTACTCGGTTCTGTTCTAGGCTGTTTGTCTCCAGAAACCTTGACCTATCCTCTGAACCTCTCGCACGGGTTTACGAAGTCACAGCTATACGGGAACTCACATCCCGGGTAGGATTGAGAAGTTCTCTAACTCTTACTCTACTGAGTCGTTGGGCTGTGGAATAGTCTTCTGGCAAGGGTGCTCCCACCGACGATATGGGGTCGTTTAAACGAAGCTTGAAGAAATATTTGTGCAGGCCGGCATGATCAATGCGACTACCGATAGATATTTTTTAAATGTTGATTGTCGTTGTCGTTATTGGACTCTACGATGTTACCATCAGGTGTGATGTGGTCAAAAATCTGAGTTATGACCGGTGGTCGTGGGTGTGGTTGTAGAAAGACACGGATTTTGGCGTTTTACTGTTTATTTGCACTTTACGGCACACCGAAGCGCGACGTACACGCACGTACTCTCGCCTTGCGTCTCGGTAGTCAACTAGCTTCCAAGCGTCCCGTGCGCGCGCTTCCTCTTACCCCTCACGTCTCGTAACACCCTAACGACCCTTAGAGCGACAATTACGTATTGGGCGGCGTCTCCATGCTATAGAGACAGTTTTTTTACATAAATAAATTTATAAAATAAAGAAGTGCAGAAACCGCCATGGTGACTTGCTTTGACCTGTTGCGTGGCAGGATCAGCTTGTGGATATCCAGTTATTCACGTCTATGACCCTTTGTTACCAACGTTTTCAGGATAATTTTAGTGACCGGCGCTTCTTTGACCGCCAGCCTCCTAATGCTGCAGGTTGCCGTACTTCCCCTACTCTTCAAATACAATAAATCAGTACAGAGGAAAATGATCTTCTCCAACTGCTGTAAGTTTCTTGATTCGACACCTCTCTAACCGAAATTCGGTTATGGGTAGGGAGATTGAGAAAATTATATTTTTTATTAATTAAAATTATAATGTCACCGAGGGGCGGCCCTCACCACGCCCTGAGGTCCATTAGGGATATCCCCCGGGTTACCAAAAAAAGACTAAAAAGTTCTCGAACTCTTCCTTTTGCCAAGTCGTGGAGCTGTGGAATGGTCTTTCAGCGTGCGTGTACCAACAGTCCAATAATATTGGGTCGCTTAAACGAAGCGTGAAGAGATATTCCTGCAGACATGATCACTGGGACCTTCCATAGGTTTTTCTTTACTGTTGGTAGTCGTAATTTTTTTTTTGGACTACACCATGATTATCATCAGGTGTGGTGTGGGGTTACTATGCGTTACCAGTATTAAAAAGAAACTCAATTCCGAGAATTGCTTGTTTCAATAGACTTTGTCATTTTTCGAGATACGCCTTTTTTGAGTCTTTCGTAAATCATCGTATTCAGAATATAGTGTTGAAATATACGCGTATTCTACTTATTGCGGTATCTTTATTTGACAGTTAATTATCCCAGGAACCTGGATTATGAAAACCCAGCCAGCTGTAACATTATCGGAGGTAGAAATTTCAGCATTACATTTCAATCAAAAATAGACAACTGCCCTATAAAGTTAGGTAAGTTTTTTAGTTTTTACCTAATTATAATTTTAACTGGCTGTTAAAACGGCTGGCTGGCTGGTTTGTTGTTTCTTTGTATTGTTGTGGTAGCTTAGTGGATTAAGGGCTGGGTCAATTCCGGGTGTGTACATCTAGATTTTTCTGGATTACGTACAGATTTAGACCCCACGTGCTCACCGGTGAATGAAAGCACCTTGAGGAAACCCGCATGGCAGCTAATAAGAATGTCATAAGCAAGTGCCCTGAGAACAGTGATCCGCTGCGCTACTGGTCACGTTGGGAACGACGTACTTTTCTTTTTTTGTATCCCGGGGGAAAATCCTGCATGGGACCATCAGGGACGCTGTGAGGGCAGCGACCACGGTGTGTCACTCTTACTGACTAAAAACCCCCGGAGTGTCCCTCTGATTGCTTCACCTGGGCCTGGAAAGCCAAATTCATCCAGACGCCCAGGGAACAAAAACCTTGTTGAGGCTACCTCTCTGCGAGGGACGTCAGGCCACCCAAAATATACCTGTCTAAGTCTTAATTGGTTCTTTAGCGGGGTGGTACCATGACAAAGATTGAAAAACACGGACATAGAAATATAAGCAATATTAATATTAGGTCCTTACATATGAAATTGGCGTTTTGTATGGGAGGAACAAAAAGTCGAATATTTTTTAATATAATATATTTAATTAATCAAAGTATGAACCATTATTTTCTATGCACTTTTGCCATCTCATAGGTAGTTCATTGATCCGTTTACTAAAAAAACCAGTCGGACGGGAATCAATAAAATCTTTGAAGGCGATTTGGACTGCCCCATCGGAGTTGAATTTTTTCCCTTGCAAGAAGTTATCCAAATTTCGAAAAAAATGGTAATCTGTTGGAGCAAGGTCCGGGGAGTACGGAGGATGTCTTAGACTTTCCAATTGAAGCTCTTCTAATTTAGTAGCCGTCTGTTGCGCAGTGTGTGGTCTAGCGTTGTCGTGAAGCAGCAGTGGCGTGGAGCGATTGACCAGCCTAGGTTGTTTAGCCGCTAGCTTTTCCATCATGGCTTGCAATTGCTGACAATAGACATCAGCCGTAATAGTCTGGCCAGATTTGAGAAAACTGTAATGAACAATACCGGCACTAGTCCACCAAACGCTTACTAGTAACTCTTTTGGGGTTAATTTTCGCTTGGGGCAGGATTTGGCTGGCTGGCCAGGATCCAACCATTGCGCTGAGCGCTTCCGATTATCGTAAAGAACCCATTTTTCATCACAGGTAATGATTCGGTTTAAAATACCTTCATTATTGTGCCAGTTTAGTAATGTAACGCAGCAGTCGACGCGCGTTTGCCGGTTTGCTTCAGTCAATTCGTGAGGTACCCACCTTTCAAGCTTTT
This sequence comes from Automeris io, assembly GCA_036320925.1. NCBI lineage: Eukaryota > Metazoa > Arthropoda > Insecta > Lepidoptera > Saturniidae > Automeris > Automeris io. Next base: position 8,089,855 of record JAUDJH010000023.1, on the reverse strand, counting down.
TAATCTTCCCAATTTGCTTCAAGTGAATTAAAACAGTTTTATCACTAACATCGCAGCCTGCAGCTAACTCGGACGTGGTTTGCGATGGATCCGCTTCCACAATAGCCTTCAACTCTTCATTATCAACTTGAGTCTCAGGCCGTCCACGGGGCTTGTTCTGCAGGTCGAAATTTCCAGAACGAAAACGTTGGAACCAAAAACGAACTGTGTTTTCTTTTGCAACACGAACGCCATACACTTCATTCGCCCTTCGAGTTGTTTCCGCAGCACTAGTGCCACGGCGGAACTCGTACTCGTAAATAATGCGATATTTTAAGTTTTCCATTTTGTAAAATGAGTGACGCAAACAGAAAAAAACAGAAGAAAAAAACAAATGAATGACGATCATCGAAGCACAAATACATGAGTCTATAGCTGTACAAATTTGAATTTGGAATTCCTTACCAAAGAGGAGAAATTTGTGATTAAAGTGGCCAGTACGAAAAATGCCAATTTCATATGTAAGGACCTAATATATTGCTTACTAGCTGTCCCGGCAGACCTTGTTCTGCCCTATTTCTCTAAAACAAAGTCACATTGTTTTTTTAATGTTAATAGCTTCCTCGTCAGATTTTATTGAAAATTGTTTTAAGGAACCTGGCCTTAATGCTGTATGTATAAAAATTGACAAATATTGACATTAATATTTATACGTCACTCGATTGCTTTGCCTTCCCGGAACCCGTCCACTGACATTTAAACTTTATGGTGTGGTGTTAAAGATCAATTTGACTTTTAAATATTATTACGAATTTTTTGTATGAGAATACAGAAAAGTGTTATTTTTAGACAGTTGCAGGGAATTTTTAAAATTTTTCTCTCCGTAATAACCTTCCTCAGACTTCATCAAACACAACAAAAAAAAAAATCAGCCAAATCGGTTCAGCCGTTCTCGAGTTTCGCGCTGATCAAGACATTTTGCGATTCATTTTTATATTATAGATGTTTCTTCAACAACATATTCTGGCCGTTTCGCAGGTGTATGGCACATGGTACCGTGCTCCAGGATCCAAAGCTTATTCTTGACAGAAGACTACGGGACGGTTCATGAGATATTTCATCAAGAGTTGAGGACAACGAGTAACAACGTGGTACTTTATTTTCATGGTAAAGTATCACTTCTCTACTGTACTCTATTGCAGTGACGAGCATTGACATTTTAAACAAGGCATGCAGTTGTTTCGGAGCCCGCTAATACAAAATGTTCATATTTTTAGATACATTATAACATTACGATCCCAAAATTTTGGTACTCTCTGAAAACAAAGGAAGAATCATATTTTAGCAACAAATTAAATGCAAATTGTTCGATCACTAAATATCCTAATTCTTTACGTTTCGGCTTACTTTAAATAGATACGTAATGATGATGATTATGATGATATCCCGAGCTCCCTCAGGCCCGATGGAAAGGAGAACCAGTGCGATCGGGAGGGAGCAGGATGCAGGTTTGGACGAGTTTTCCCTCTCTTAACACCTGGTTGAATCGCGGTGGTTGAGATACGTAATATAATAACATTAATACATGTGGAGTGTGAAGCCGGGCAGTAGATTTCAGGGTGTCTGCTGCCCGGATAAGAGGGAGGCGGTGTGCAGTGTCCGGCGCGCCGCCTGTGAGATAGGTATTGGATGGGTGGGATCTTTACCCCTACCCCTCCCAGAGAGGCAGCCTCGACAAGGCATTTCGCTGTCCGGGCGTCTGGATAAATTTGGTTTCCCAGGTCCGGGTGGAGCGATTAGCGGGACACCCCGGAGGTTTTTAGTCAGTAGGAGTGTGACACACCGGAGTTGTTGCCCTCACAGCGACCCTGATGGTCCTATGCAGGACTTCCGCCGAGACACCAAACAATAAAAAAATGTGGAGTGTGAAATGGAACGCAAGGCGAGTGATAAAGAGAAGAATGATACGCGAAAAGGATAGATAGAGAATGGCAAACGACGTAGATAAAAGATGTGTAGTGTTATATAATAATTTAAGAAATAAAACAATAAAAGCAATTTGGTGTTAAAATCTCTTGCCATATTCGCCACATACATAATATTTTTTTCATATAAAAAAAATTAAACATATTATTTCTTTTTAGAATATGACATATTTCATTATATTCACACATTGGAATACATAAACATACTATTATTAATAGCCATGAAATTATTTTAATATTGTTATTTTAACATAAAATAGTAACCACTGCGCCCACCGAGTTACAACTATTCAGTCTTATTAAAATACAGTATATCTGTAGTGATGAAAACCAATTTCTATATCAAGTTACAATGCAAAAACTATTTAACCGTTTTTGATGGATCTTTTGTGAATGTAATATATTTTTCCCAATCTAAAACATAGCATAATATGTTAACATTGCATATGAGATACTAGTTGATCTTTTCTATTATATTCTATTTCAAACTGATTCCAGGTAATTCCAACAATCGTGGATCTCCTGAAAGACTCCAGATGTACAAGATCTTTCAAGAGCTGGACTTTCACGTAATCGCGTTTGACTACCGAGGTACCTTTACCTCTTCCATTTTAGAGTTCCGTACCTAAAAAGGAAAACGTCATTATCCGTCTGTATGTCTGTCGAGAGAATTTTTCTGGAATGCCTGGAGATATTAAGTTGAAATTAATATGAAATAATGAGGTCTTCAGTCCCTTGCAATTGTAGAAAAATCAATCTTCGATGACAAACTAAATCAAATACTTCCCTTTGATCTAGAATCATGAGATTCCAAGCGCAATGTTTTAAATAATGAAGAAAAATCGGAAAAATATTTTTAATATGGCTTCATGTGTCTGACTCCCTTTGTTTTTTAAGACGTTTTTTGGTAACCCGTATTTTTACAAGTGACCTGCATAGGACTATCGAGGCTGCCGTGAGGATAGCAGTCCCAGTATACCAGACTCCTACTGGCTACAAGCTCCGGGAATGTTCCTCAATTCGCGCTAACGAGGCCTGGGAATCAATATACCTCTTACGCGTTCTTTTAGGCTACGGAGACTCAACTCATATACGACCAACGGAGCGCGGGGTGGTGGAAGACGCAGTCAGCGTGTACTCCTGGCTGGTGGAGAGCTTGGAGTCTATCCCGCGGCCCACTATACTTCTTTGGGGGCACTCTCTTGGTGATTTTCTTCAGTCATCCTTTACACTTCACTGTCTAAAACCATTCAGGCATAATCAAATATATTGGTCATTTCCCATATTAAAAATAAAGGAGAAAAATGTATTGTCTTTATAATATACTCGTAATAGCAGTAGCGTTTATTCCATATATGCATGAAAGCATTGCATGCCCTTACGATAAAGAAGTCTAGAATAAATTGCTTTAATTTAAACAAAAATAAGGAACCCTTTAAATTAATATGTATATATATTATATTTTTCGCTTTCTATCATACCCATAGCAGTAATATAATATTTATTATCATTATATAATATCCAAATTAATTATGTGAATCTGCCTATCCTGACCAAATACCCTATGCACGTCACTGCGTAATAGTAACCGGAACCTGATGCTGCAGCATTGTCTGGAAGCAACGGGATACTCAACTCTTCAGTAAGTTACAGCAGAAGTATTGTTTTTGAGCTAATCGGAATGGTGACAATGAATAGGTTACTAATGATGATGATTATGTCCTAGCCGGGTTCGGCCACGGCGACTGTTTCAACACCGGTTAAGAAATTCAAGGTCCAGTTTTCGGTAACAGTCAATTGGGCAGCAGATATTTAAGTGCATAACTGGACGCGCTGTCAGAAAAGCACTCTCTAGTCCGAGCTCCCTCAGGCCCGATGGAAAGGAGAACCAGTACGATCGGACGGGAGCGGGATGCAGGTTAGGTAGAGTTTTCCTTCTCTGAACACCTGGTTGAATTGCGGTGTTCAAGAGATACCTCAGTCGCCTTTTACGACACCTCAGCAAGAAGAGGGGGGTGCTATTCTATTCTGCCGGCAGACACCACGGCTCAGGTTACTAATAGACACATCATTGACTGTGGGCATAAATGGGAAATATGTAACCAGATAAATGAAAACCGATTACGATTACATTTTACGTTTTTTATCATTAATATAACTGCATTTTGCTCATCTATGTTTTAAACACCACGAAATCCTCAATTGCATACACATTTATGACTCTTTAATGCTTTGAAAGGATTTAATCATGATTACAGAGCAAAAAAAAATTAAATTACGACTACATTTTGTAATCGTTAATCATTAATCAGGTTACATTTTACCCATCTCTGATTAGAGATTTGTTTAAATGTTTAATTCAATAGTTATACTAATATAATCTTTTCTTATTATATATGTTTTTTTTTTGTCTACATTTGGCATAGTGATCACACCACACGTGAGGGTAATCATAGTGGTGTCCAAAAACCAATTACGACATTAATAACAAAAAAAAACTTATCGATAACAATGATCAAGCCGGTCTACACAAATCTCCTATCATAATCGCCTCTCTCTTCATGCTATATTTAAATAACCTCATATCATAGGACAGTGAGTACACATTCGCTGAAAGACTATTCCAAATCTCAATGAATCAGCAAATGTAAGAGGTAGAGAACTTCTTAATCCTAGTCAGGATATGAAATGCCCTATAGACGTAAACTCGCTCTCGTGGTTCTGCTATGGAAGGGAGAGGGTGGCTCAAGACAAAACTCTTCAGAACTCTCGCCGAACTATATTTATTTAGAACTAATATTTTTAAGGAACGGCAGTAGCCGCAAATATGGCGTTACATTTGAGGGAGATAGGCGCTGGTCTTGGAAAGGAAGCCCTGCCAGAGCCTGTTGCGTTGGTCTTGGAAGCTCCCTTCAATAATCTAGCTGATGAAATTGAGTGTCATCCATTCTCAAAGGTGATAGAAATAATCTTTATATATAACACTTGTCGTGAGTGACATATTATAATAGTTATTTATCTCTGCTCACCCTGAAAAGGATCTAACATGACGATATATGGGCAGAATGTAATCAAATTAATAAAAATGATTAACGATTACATTTTACGTTTTTTACCATTAACATGACTGCATTTTGCTCATTTATGTTTTAAACTCTACAAAATCCCAGATTGTATACACATTTATCATTTCTTAATGTTTTAAATGAATTTAATCATGATTACAGAGCAAGAAAATTAAAATTACGACTACATTTTGTAATCGTTCATCCTTAATCAGATAACATTTTGCCCATCTCTGTATATTAGATAAAAAAAAATATACAAAATTATCTAATTAACGCCATCTATCAAATAATATTGAATTCAAGGTTTACTGACAGTGCCATCTGTTGTTATAATAACGAGTTACATTGAATTACATTTTTGTAACTTTTGTGTAATGATTGATAATTATTTTTATTATTTTTTAAAGCTGGTCTCCTGGCTGCCGTACTTCAAAAATATGTTCGTAAAACCGTTCTGTGATTCGACAGAATACGCATTTACTACTGATCAATATTTAGTAGCCAAACCGGATCTTCCCATACTGATATTACACAGTAAAGAAGACAAAATCGTACCACACGAATTAGCTGCAAAGGTGATTAAAAATATTCTTTATAAGTTAATTACGTAAAGTCGATCAATGTTTGTTTCAATAATTACATATCACAACAAATAATTTTGTATGTAAGCATTAGTAAATAGTTGTTAGTAAATGCGCCCAACTTTACAAAGAGATGAAATAAAATGTTAAAAAAATATTAAATTAAGTTATTAAAACAATTTAAATTTATAACTATTTTACAACACAATTACTTTAATTAACGGTAAATAGATTTTTAATTTGATTTGTAGTTACTGCTATCTGGCGATTATAGTATGCACTAAATAGACAATAAGGTTTATAAAATTCAAATGTGTTAAATAGTACTTATTGTTACTCACTAGATGTCGTATTTGTATGGTAGCTTGCTATGCTTGTTCGTCTTACGAAATCTCCCATGTAGGAAAAATATGCTGATTTTGTTTATGAAACAATAATTTAGTGTTTTATTTTAGTTTTTTTAGTAGTTTCCATCTGACAACTAATCGACGATTGTTTCGAATCGTGCCAAATTACTGGACACTATCCCCGCCTCATCTGCAGGCAGACTCCCTCAAGTCTACTGCCCGCTCCGTGGCCGTCAATACCTATATCGACCGCCACCTAAAATCTTCTCATATTAATACAATATTGCAGCTTCACAAGGCTATCATCGAGTCTCGCAAGGAGTCAGGAGGTCACCTGGTCTTCCATTCCTTCGACAAAGGCTTGGGTATCGGACACAACAACATATGGAAAGCAGATGATCTGAAATCAATTATAACGTACGTTAAACATAGGTTTTAAAGACGATAACGGTAGTAATGTTAATCAAAGCAAGCGTAACAATCGATTCATATAATAAAATCCGTTCCTCAGCCCCCAATACAGTATTATCTAGAATAAAAAATATTTGAGTGCTGGTAAATACAGCTCTTTACAGAATTTTTTATTTATAATGATTAACAGTTTCGATTCATTTTCACCAACCTACATCGCGCAAACGAAATTTTTCACTGAAGAGGTATTTGAGGCGTCTAATTTCAAAACCCGTTAAAACAATTTTTCGTACAAAATTACTTAATAGTCCTAATAGTAATTTGAAACGTTTTTCAAAGCAAATATTATATATGAATTATTTCTTTTTTGCTTTTTCACTCTAGAATAATAATTTAAATGTATTATATAAAAATAAGTCTGGTTTTCTTTCCTGACGCTATAACTCCAGAACGCACGAACCGATTTGCACTGTTTTGCATTCGTTGGAAAGGTCTCGGGCTCCGTGAGGTTTATAGCAAATATACAGGAAAAATTTAACAGATGAGCAGGAAAACGGAGAAAATTATTTTTCACATACAGCGCCATCTCTGATACATAGAATGTACTACAAACCAATATGGTTTTGCATGGTGGTGGAGCAGATCGCACCAGTGTTTTAAGTAGAGGGCGCCGATGCGTTATACATTGTTTGACAGCTACTCATTGTACTCTGTTCAGTTAATTTCATGTGACATTTATTATGCCCACGTTTTTTTAAACGCTAACTAAAAGCCAAAACGATGCCATCTGGTGGCGAAACGAAGTTCGCCGGGTTTGCTAGTACCTTATAAGAATGTGTTTGTTAAGTCAAAGATTTTATAAATTTATGGGATTTGAAAAAAAATATGTTATAGTGGGTTTAGAAATTAGACTCCTCATATATAGAAACTCTCAAATAATTCATCACATTCCACTCCGACGTAGCCTTAAGTTCCTTTCAGCGTTTATTCCAAAGTAGTCGCTTTGGAATAAACGCCGAAAGAAACTGAAGGCTGCGTCACAATGGAAATGTGCCTCGGAGTAAACTGTCTATCGGAGTCTATTCGAAGTAAACAGTGAACTGAACTATCCTTCGACGTAGGAAACATGAAGGATCTTTTAAACCACCCCCCCCCCCCGTACTAGTGACTTTACTTCGCATTTACGTCTGTTCAGAGCGTGAAATACTTTAATACTAAAATTTTACGTAAGCACAATCAAATTTAAAGAAAAGAAAAAATATTGGTATCGTTGTTTTCTTTCTAATTTCATTTAATAATATATAATAACATATACTAGTGGCGGGCATAGGATATTTCCATAAGGTACGCAGAATTTGCGCAATTATTTTCAATGACATAACATTTACGGATTACACAGAGTAACAGTCCCAAGTTAAGCTTACGATTATATGAAAACCTACACTTGAACAAAGATATACATATTTTACACGTATAGATAATATAAAAATAGAATTTCAATGGATATGAATGTTACCTTTTATATATTTTAGTAACTTATTCCAGACTTTTTCATTGTATGGGAAGCAATGCTTTTATGCATCAATGAAATGAACGCTATTGATTTATACATATTGAAAATCAAATGTCGTCAACGTCAACAAGAATGCAGAAGAAAGTCGTTCCGGCTCGAAGTTTTGTCGCAAATCAAAAGTTGTTCGTTAAATCAATTTTTTTTTTCAGAAATTTCTTGAAAATGACAAAGAAAACAGCACCGGATAATCAAACATAATTGATATTGTTCACGTACTAAATGGATTACAGTAATGAACCGATCAAAAACTTATTATTTCGCATCTACAATTAAATTGATACAAATAGCTAGTAATATATCAAGTTTAAAGAGCGCGTCCCAGTGATAAATTTAGAGAAAAAACGTTCCGCCGCACGGTAGCCAGTGAAAAAATATGATTTATGAATGACCAACAACCTTTACTGCAGTTGCTACCAAGATTTTTTTCAGTATACTTATTTAAAATGATCAAATAATGTATTTTAATAAAACAATTAAATACTTGTACCTTTATGATTTTTAGTTATTTATAAGGTCTTCTCAATTTATTTTTACTTAGAAAAAGAAAACAAACAAAACAATTTTTTACTTTTGTTTTTTTTCAAAATGGAATCTTTTTCTCGAGGGGTTATAATGTAAACTTTGACACAAAAATACAAATAGGATCGTAGATTTTGCTAATGACTTTAGAATTAATGTTACCTTACCTTAATCTACTTTAAGATCAAAGTTACAGTATGTTGTTGGTAGTCGAAGCTGCTCGCGTCCGTAGGCTTTACCCTAGTTTCCCTACACGTGAATCCTGGCTGGCGCTAAACGAGCTGCAGTGAGGTAGTAGGGCGTCGGTGCCCGTGTGGATCGTGACCACAGTGCATGGGTGTAAAGCCCGTCATAGTGACCAGTTTCGGCTTGTCGCGTTTCGGGATCAGCTTGTGTATATCCAGTAGCTCATATACCTAGAGACCTTCAGTCGTGGTATATGTGGGCCGACATGACGATGGAAACTATCAATAGATTTTCATCCTTTGATAGTCGCTTTCGTTTTTGGACTACACTGTACTTACCATCAGGTACACTGTAGTCACTATGTCGAGCCAGTGTAAAAAATAAATAAATTTCAAATCAATTTTCTTGTATTTTAACTAGGGTGTAATAAGAGAGGGGTAATTTCGTGGCGCCATTAATGCTCTATAATATTTAAAGTAATCTACTGACTTTAGTTAGCAACAGAACAAGGACAATAATAGAAGTATGTTTTTCTAAATATACTGTAACGGCAAGTTTAAAGATCGTCGTAGTGATTTGATTCGGCCTGCCGTGATTCGGAATCAGTTTGTAAATCCAGTTTTTTTATATGAAAAGATCTTTCATCATGGTATATGTGGGTCGAAATAGCGATGACGACTCTGAACGGATTTTCATCCTTTGATGGTCACTTTCGTTTTTGGACTACACTGTACTTACCATCAGGTGTATTATAGTCACTATGTCGAGCCAGTGTTAAAATAGAATACTATTGTGCATTCTGTCGATGACATTAGATTATATATAAATTTAAAAATGAATTTTCGAAAAATGTTGACGATCTCTGTTAATTAAACGCAGTGTGAATCGAACAACCTTTACGTATTTATACGTCACGATATCGGCACAATGAAACGGAAGCTCTTTGTAGACTGAGCTACGATTTCGGATCCCTGATTTACTATTTTCGAATGGGAGGCCATAGAAAATGTCTATTTATTAAAAAATATCAAACCTTACTGTTTGATAGGCAGATCTTCGTCAGTATTGGATTTTGAAATCTTTCGAGGCCATGCATAAACTAATGTCTTCCGCCAAGCGAACCCCAGACAATCCTTTGTTTCTAAACTATATCGAGGTGTGAAAGGCTATTTGGTTTAAGCGACATTTTTTGGTGATATAGTAATATATGTATTTTACAGTGACGTGCATAGGATTTTTGGACAGGGTAGGTAGATTCACATAATGAATTTGAATATTAATATAATGATATTATATTATATTATTATATTATTATTGATATTATATTATTTGAATATAATGATAATAAATATTATTTTACTTTCATAGGAAAGATAGATGGCGTGAAAATAGTATAGACATGAATATAAAGGGTTCCTTTTTTGTTTAAATTAAAGCAATTTATTTCACACTTATTTATCATAAGGGTATGCAATGCTTACATGCATCTATGGAATGAACGCTACTGGTATTTTAGGAATCGGTAAAACACGCTGATTCATAAATAAATTCAATAAAAAACGGTTACAGCACAATTTTTAAGCAAGATGCAGTCAGATAATTACTAGTATTTGGTTTTGACGCTTTAAAAGTTAACTCAAAATTCTCATAAGATATCATTACCACGGCTTAAGTAACATCTATAATATAAAAATGAATCGCAAAATGTCTTGATAAGCGCGAAACTCGAGAACGGCTGAACCGATTTGGCTGATTTTTTTTTTGTTGTGTTTGATGAAGTCTGAGGAAGGTTATTACGGAGAGAAAAATTTTAAAAATTCCCTGCAACTGTCTAAAAATAACACTTTTCTGTATTCTCATACAAAAAATTCGTTATAAGTCATTTTGAACTTTAACACCATATCATAAAGTTTAAATGTTAGTGGACGGGTTCCGGGAAGGCAAAACAATTATTGAGTGACGTATAAATATTAATGTCAATATTTGTCAATTTTTATACATATCGCATTAAGGCCAGGTTCCTTCAAACAATTTTCAAAAAAATCTGACGGGGAAGCTATTAACATTAAAAAAAACAATGTGACTTTGTTTTAGAGAAATGGGGCAGAACAAGGTCTGCCGGGACAGCTAGTTTATATATATATGTTTTTTTTCATATTAGAACCACAGGTGCGAGTTTACGTAGAAACAGTAATTTACATCCCGGCTAGGATTAAGAAGTTCTCTAAATCTTACTACAGCCGAGTATTTGGGCTGAGGAATGGTCTTCTGGCGAGCGTGTTCTCACCGTTCTATGATATGAGATAGAGAAGAGATATTTATGCAGGCCGGTATGATAGCTGCAGCTACCGATGGGTTTTTTACTGTTTATAGTTGTTATCGTTTTTGGACTTCACCATACTTACCATTAGGTGGGATGACACTATGCCAACTTAAAATAAAAAAAGTGCTGGACAAACCGGTGACTTATCATATACTTTTGATGTTTGAGTAAAATATAAGCAAAGTATATACTAGAGATGGGCAATATGTATTCTGATTAATTATTAACGATTACAAAATGTAGTCGTAATTTCAATTTTCTTGCTCTACAGAACAAGAAAATTGAAATTACGACTACCATGATTAAATCCATTTAAAACATTAAGAAATCATAAATATGTATGCAATCTGGAATTCTGTAGTGTTTTAAACATAGATGAGCAAAATGCAGTCATATTAATGGTAAAAAACGTAAAATGGACTATCATGATTAAATCCATTTAAAACATTAAGAAATCATAAATATGTATGCAATCTGGAATTCTGTAGTGTTTAAAACATAGATGAGCAAAATGCAGTCATATTAATGGTAAAAAACGTAAAATGGAATCGTAATCGTTTTTATTAATCTGACTACATTTTGCCCATTTTTGTATATACTATGTTATTCTAGTAGATGCTGAAAAGTTTACAGAATAAAAGATAATTATGCATGTCCATACTGAAATTGCTAGAATCCCAATCGCACTTTATGACGTGTCTTATGTTGCAGTTTTCCATAGATAACAAAGTCCACTTACCATGAGTTGAGCTGGTCGGCTATTTGCCTTGTTTTCACATAAAAAAGACATTCATATAGTCGAATAGACCATCGGGTACTGTTTCCAAAAAACCCATAAACTATTAGCGTTCTAATCGCAAACACAGGAACGAAACTACCCCTGCAAGGCAAGCGTGAAATGACGAAAAGTACCCACTTGGGTCCCGGAATGCAATCTAACCACATGCTTGTGGAACGTAACTCGCAAATATTCATTACTGGCAACCCCGCGGTGAAAATTGCCGCGGATTCTCGCTACCGTTTTAGGGATGTGCATTGTGCGTAGCTTTTAAAAGTATCGACCAGCGAATTAAATAATATTAATATATCGTCACGCTGTATCCCGTTCGGGGTGAGCAGAGATTTCCTTCACTATAAATATTTCAGAGTTCATTATTCCACTACTATTACACTATTTCCTAGTTTTAAATGTGCTACTTTATGGTTTGTTACAATTGTTATGTAAATTACTATAATTAGATACTTATTCACGGCATTTTCTTTCCTACTAACATTCGTATTGAAAATCATCAATTATATGCTGAAACATAAAACAACTTTTTAAGTGCCTTTTTAATAGATGTGAGTAAACGTAAATGATTTTTTTTCGACAGAACAATTTGCTGTTGGCAAGGAAAACCTATACAACTACACCGTGCGTGCTTCCTCACGATATTTTCCTTCACCGGTAATCATCTGGTGCCTAAATCCGTGCGTAGTCTGGAAAAGCTCAGAGGTACGTGCCTGGATTCGAACCTACGACTATCCGGTCCATCAGCCACTAAGCCATCGTAGCCACAATAAGCAACCAACAAATTATTTTTATTCATATATTATTTGAATAATATTTAAGCTAAATTAAAGTAAATAAACCTTAGACAAAGGCAATTTTTAACCGCCTTCATTTACTCCGTATGATAATATTTCAGAATCAATTATAATGTAGTTATTTTATATATAGATTAAAGAAGTCAATAAATTAACTAGGATAATATTGTGCGGTCGTCTCATGCATGAGACCGATATCTAAGCGCGGCGAGGCGAATGATAAAAGATTCAAATCCCAGAATCTGAGTTTTTGCAAAGTAAGTAGGTATGGATTTAGGGACCAAGTGCTCACCGATGAAGGAATATGTAAGGAAGTCCGATTAGCATGTAATAGAAATGTCATGTGCAAGTGCCCTGAGAAGGACTGTCACGTTGAGCACTACTTTAACCACAAGTGGATACAGTCACTTATGTATCCCTGCCAAGCCTGCAAAGAACACAGCGTGACGATAAATTAACTCTATCGATAAATGTATACTCGAAATAATCGTCCATCACTATCACAAACTAGGGGTGAAATGTAATATTCATAACATGCTGTCGTTTGTTTAACCATTTCGTAGTTATTGATTCATTTCATTATTTTCAAAAGTGTTATCAATATTATCACGACGTGTTTTAGTTCGGCCAAAGATTTCGGGATCGGCGTCGGTCATTTTAATAAACGCATTTGGTAAAACTCAAATGGGCTAAAATTTCACATGAATTCTAAAGTTCCTAGGCGTCAAACTAAGGCTGAGATTTACAGACGCTATTTCGACTTTGCTTAGCAAAGTTCTCCAAAAATAAATTCGTTTTGACACAAACTGAATATAATAGGAACTTGAGTATATCATGGGTATAGTCATAGTATTCGGAGAGCCAAACCCATATTGACAAAGTCGGTGACTTACTAAATCCTCTGACATTCATTGAGTAATATAAATTGTTATGTTTTAGTACAGTCTAAGAAAAAACTTATAGTTGCATCCGTACTTCTTTATATCTCACTACCATCACACCGAATCTCTATCGGCGTAGACAGAGAGAATGAAATGCCGTTTCTCTCTATTCTTGCAAACTTTCACTTTCCCTAATATTAATTAGTATCATTATGCGCTCACGCCGAATCCGCGTGCTTTTGAAATTACCCGCTATCGAAACTCTTTTTATTTGTTCCGTGTAGGTAAATTTCGGTCGGCCTCGGCACTTACTTCCACTCTCATACATATTGTAGATACAACAAGTTCTTGCAAAACTTCGTCTACGGAATATTGGAGAGGTGGTTAAAGTACAGATTTATTGTATGTATTGATGTCTATATAGTTGAGTCCCTCGTTTGTTTTTTGTACTAGGGCATTATTTGTCTTGTCAGTGTGCGGAAGCGAATACATTATGAAAAATCCCGTAAGGAATCCCGGAAAGGAAGAAAGCCCGCGTCAGAATGAGACACACCGGATAATTTAAATGGAAATGTAGGAAAATATTTCGCTAAACAACAAACTGAAGGAAAACAAAGGTACGGTAATTCATTGTCTCGTGCATTTTTGAGGTTTCGAAGCGTCGGAATGGAAACCTTGCCTCGGTCGTTCGTGTCGCATTACTCCTGTACAAGCTATAACAAACATAGATAGTTTTTTTTTATATTTAATTAAGGAAATTTTACGTAATTACGTATGTGAGCCCCCTTCGTACACTTATATTCAGAGATGGGCGAAATGTAATCTGATTAATGAGTAACGATTACAAAATGTAGTCGTAATTTTAATTTTCTTGCTCTGTAATCATGATTAAATCCATTTAAAACATTAAGAAATCGTAAATGTATATACAATCTGGGATTTTGTAGTGTTTAAAACATAAATGAGCAAAATGCAGTCATATTAATGGTAAAAAACGTAAAATGTAATCGTTAATCATTTTCATTTATCTGATTACATTTTGCCTATCTATGCTTACATTATACTTCCTAAAATAAGACATAAGGTGCCTGTCATCTGAATAAACTGGATGCCTGATCAGGTGATTCCGTTACGATTTTATGTGCGGTTGAAACATCTCTATATCTCGCGAATATATGGAGAGTGAGGGTGTCAAAGGGCGAAAGAAAGCACTAATACATGCTGTGCTTACTATGAAATCGATATAGCGTGACGATATATTCTTATTGTTTAAGACTGCGTTCCGGGCACTATCCGGCGGCAAGTTATGCATATCTCATGAGGAAAGCCGAGTCACCCAATTGTGACGCGTGTGGAAAGATTGAAGATGTGCATCACTTGCTGATAGAGTGTGCCCGGAACGAGACACAAAGGGAGTCGCTGATGAGCAAGTTGAAAATTAACAGACAAATTATTGGAGCATGCTCCACGGCGCGGCAGTTTGGCGAATCCTTTGTGCGGTGAAGTCAGAATGCTGTGCCAGATGGTGACGCATGCTCATGCGCGACTTCCCCAGGATGTAAGGGCGTAGGTCAGGGCACAATGGGGCTGATATATTCAGCGGGATACAAGCCCCTAAATAAAGAAAAAAAATGTGTGTGTGCGATTCGCAGACGATAGAAGTGAAACTTCAGTAAATCGACAAAAGAATGAGATGAATGTTAGTTATATTAGTTTATTTGTTTAAAAATGAAGGTATTTTGATTAATTTTAAAAGATATTTTATTTAAAATAAGTTATATAATTTATTGGAATTTATTAACACTTATATTTGAATATCTATCTTGATTGATAATTGTTTTTTATACGCACGAAACTTGCGACTACGTTCTGTTGAACTTTTTCTTGGTTTTTTGTAATTTTAATTAAATTTTTTTGCATCGATATTGACGACACATTTGGGCATTCATTTTCGGCATATTATAAAATGTATTATTTAGCACAACAAGATATAAAAATACTCACAACACTTTTAAATAATAACACACCACACTGACATCTTACTAAAAAGCTGTAATAAACACCGACATTTGCTCTCTCACTCTGGCTCATTAGTTTTTGTATTTGTGTCTCTTACCTGTCGAAATCCGTTGCATCCGGTTTGAAATCACAACGATTCTATAGAAGTTTCATTTCAAAAATCTTATTATTATTAGGTATTACTGTTAACAATTTAACATAGTTCACTTTAAACATATCCAGTCTGCCTTGCAATAAATATGACAATAAAAGTTGTTGGGCACGCTTAGAAATACTAAGCAATAAATAGCAATGCTTAAAATTCTGACAATTTAAATAGGCTATAAAGGAAACAATGCATACAAATGCATTGTTTATTTAACGACCTAAAAACTACAAAAGTGTCTTTCTTCTTTGTTGTTTTTGTTGTCTGTCACTCTTCTATTCAAGATGAAAGTCTTGTACTTAACAATGACTTAACTAAAGGTGTAATTTAATTGCGAAATTAAAATATAGAAATAAAAAAGATCTTAGATGAATCAAACATAAAAATTATTTTAAAAAAACAGAGGTTCATCATAAGGTTCGTCCATTTTGCTAAGCCAACATAGTTTCAGGTATCCGCATTCCAGTGCAACTGACTTTTCATTTATTAAAGTGAAATTTTTTGGTCAGTTGCCATTTGTCAATTGATAAAAATATTACAACAAAAATACTCACAGTTTTGTGGCAACTCCTGTTTCGTGTCTATCATTATCGACAGAATCTAACCTATATCTTATTTTCTTACATTTCTTGAAGTCAAAAGCGAAACATATATTGTAGATACAATCAAATACCGCTAAAACCTACAAAATAACATGTAAACTATCTCTAGAAGTTATGATAATAATACCGTGTGCACTTTTTGTACGAAAAATACGTATTTTTTACATACCTTAGAAAGTTATGCGGAAGCAACAAAACAAAACACTGCGACAATGACGAAAGGGCTCGGTTGACTGACATGTGATGACTTGAACGCGCGAATGGTAATAGAAAGAAGAAGATAAACACTGTTTATTGCGTGTGTGAGCTTCCGTTTGAAAGAATTGCCGGCATTCCATAATAGGGATACTATCCCATATTTAGTCACTTTCCTCTACGTATATCCATGTCGGGAAGGTACCATCCGTATGTGGTGGACGTTCCTTATATCCTCACGAAGAGATTCGCTTCTACATTCATCATGCGAACAGCTAAGGAGTGGGATATGCTTCCAGACTGTAGCGTTCATTCCAAAGAATGAAATGAATGAGAAATGCATAGATGCAAAGAATGAGAGATGCATGAAAGCATTGCATGCCCTGACGATAATTAAGTCTGTAATAAATTGTTTACAGTTAAACAAAAAAGTATCCCTTTATATTCCTATCTATTCTATGTTCACGCCGTTTATCTTTTCAATGAAAGCAATATAATATTAACTATCACAATACAATATTTAAATTAATTACGCAAATTCTGCGTACCCTGTCCAAATATTCTATGCACGTCACTGCTTCCAGGGATCATATTTCCACGTTATTGAAAGCCTTTAAAAGAAGAGTGAATAAGTACTGTAGTGATTGGATGGAAGGAGTAAATTAAAAAGAGGTTACATGTCTATGACATTAATATAATGCTGGCCGTTGAGAAAAAAGTTTTGTAAAAAAGAATTAAAAAAAATGAAGATCGACTTTTAAATTTCGAATTTTATGTGTTTTGTTTGATTCAAGGGATTGCGTCTTGAGCTAGGGAAAGATCTGGTTATTTAAAAAATTAGAATATAAAAATATAAAATAATATTATGTAAACGTATTAATAGTTGATAAATATATATCGTGGGAATAAAGAAGTGTTTTAATTGAAGTAAGAAGGCGCTCGTCTACAATAAATACAATCCACAATCAACATCCATACATTTAAGTACCTAAATCATCACAGTACCTATTTGTTAGGTGGACACGGCGCGTTATCGGAATCATCTTTACCTTCTATCAGATGTGATTAAGTTTAAACCACCGCCTGTAAGTTGTAAAAAAAATCACAACAAAATTTGGTTTAACAAAATATTATCTATCTCTGACTTATACCAGGAATTAGGAAATACGTGAAATGATAATCTGTGTAATACAAAACACCGTCGCCGGAGGGACGCGTTCGCCCAGAGCTCACGCGACATTCCCCGGTGATAATAGCTGGGCAGTAGACCTGAAGAAGTCTGCTGCCCGGAGGAGAGGGAGGCGACACGCGGTGTCTAACGTTCCGCCCGTGAGAATGAGAAAGGTTTGAAGAGCGGGCTCTTTACACCCACCCCTCCCAGAGAGGATATCTAAATTGTCTATTCGCACCCCGAGTAACTGAATGTGTCTCTTCCCCAGGCCCGGGTAGAGGAGTGATTGGAATGAAATTCCGGTGGGTTTAAGTCAGTAGGAGTTTGACACACCGGGGTCGCTGCCCTTATAGCGACTCTTATGGTTCAATGTAGGATCTTCCCTAGGGGTACTAAAAAGCCCCATTTTCATAATTATCATTCCTTCTTACATACCTTCGAACTGACAGTAAGACCTATTGCCTAGCATCTACTTAAAGTTAATATAAAATTTATATCCATAAATAACACACACTCTCTAAGGCCTCTGGAGCATTACTATTAAAATTAAGACGAACTCCCTCGTCGCAGAACAACCCTGGTATCGACCTACGTCATTAATTCATCATTATTTATTACAGTTTCGATCATACGCCTCTATGCATTGTTTATAACAACGTCCTCAAAAGAGACCGTCTTCGGTGACGTAATACGAAACACTCAGGCCCATCTTTAAATAAAACAAAAGAGACTCCAAAGACACATCGGTAAAACAATCGAGAATTTATCGATAGAAAACATCACAACACTATTTCGGATCATGGAGAATTCAAACATTCGAATTTCGAGATAAGGTTTCGAGTTGGTTAAAACCGTTACGGTTGTACAACGTTACGGATTGGTAACGTGACGGAAGTGGTTACATATTTATAAAATGGAATCGATTTTCAAACAGGCCAATAGTGAGGCTTGGTGAGTGGAGGCGGGAAGTTGTTGCTCCACCCAACGTTGAACGTCAGATGAGAGTTGGGTGGCATTTTTGATCATTCGAGCGGCGTCCGTCGACGTGTGCTGACGTATGTAAACTGAGATTAGTGTAAAAACTGTTCGTTATTTATTTTCTACGCTACACAATGCTGTTTTATATGATTTCCATGTAATGGATACATATGATTTGCGTACTCTGTTATATTATCTAATGAGGATGTTTCATGAATGAAACAATATTGTTTACAATTTTATTTTGACAAGCCTTTGCGTGTGATTTTGTTTACATGTTACCAGCTGTACTGAATAGACCTTTTTTTTGACCCGGTGGTAATCCTCATCAACTGTCGTTGCTTGGCAAAGTTCTCGAAAAATAAATTAGTTTTAACAAAAACTGAATATATAATAGCAACTTGAGTATAGCCATAGTATTCGCAGAGTCAAGTCCATGTTGACAAAATCTGTGACCAACCAAATCCTTTGTTGTTGTGGAAATATAAATTGTAATGTTTTAGTAAAGTTTAAGCAAACTCAAAGTAGCGTCTATGAATCTCTGCCTTACCAACTAAAACCACCGAGGTGTTCCTCCTCCTGTCTGCTTAGTGCTGAAGGAAAGGCAGGCCTACTCACGCAGCTCGGCGACGTCGGGCCTTTTCAGATCTCATTATGGGAGGGGGGGGGGGTGTAGAGAGCCACCCCTTGCTCGCCTCGTGTCTTGGAGCGGTACGTGGGAACATATCTCGTACCGCTCACGCCAGGAAAGTATTGTATAGACCTTAATGTGTGAGTGACATACTAGAATGTCATTGTTACAATAAATGGCACGTCGCAACACGTCTAGCAGACATTGCTATGATGGGCGTATAGTTACTACGAAGAGTTAAAATTATAAAATTGAATTATTACAAAAATAGCTAACCCAATTTTCAGGTCGAAGTTATTTCTATTAGAAAATATTTTCAATATGGCTAACAAGTTCGTCCAGTTTTAAATGAACTCTCTCTTATATGAAGACGTATGTTATAAAGGGACCAAGTTGTATTTGTAAATGTTGCTAGTAATCTCTTTTCTAAAAATAGCTAAAACTTGGGGTTATTCAAGTTTCCGAGGTCGACAACAGATAGTTACCTATATACAGAAACCGTTCAAGCTATATCTAACCATCGACAAGTGCTTTTAAGTACATACACCGTCATAGTGACTTGCTTCGGCCTTTCACGTTTCGGGATCAGCTGGTGCACGTCTCGTTGTTCATATACATACCGAGAAACCTTCAACCGTGGTATAGCTATTAGAACCGGCATGGCGACGGTAACTGTCAATGAATTCTCATACCGTCATCACTGCTGTTCTTGTACTGTACGAAGTAGATTGTCTAAAACTGAGAATTATAGACACAACTATGACTTTGCTTAGACTGTTTATAGAAAACAAGTTCTTAAGAAATATACTCGTATACTAGGCACTTGAGTATTGCTTGAATATTCGCAAAGTTCAAGATGACAAAATCGATGACTTTGCATTCGACATTAGTTGAATAATAAGTACGATTTGTTTGAGTAGAGGCTAAACAAAGTCAATGTAGTCAACAAATCTCAGCTTCTGAACGAAGGAGCCCAAAGACAAGATTTTTTTTGGTAAATAGGAACCCAGAGAGAGAAATTTCTTCACAATGCGTCTCGTTTCGAGTAACCTTCGACTAGTCTTTTCTTTTTGGTAATCCTGGTGGACCTTCACGATCAGGTGTCCAAGTTGCCACTCTTACCAACTAAAACTACCAGGGTGTTCATCCTATCCATCTGCCGGAGCCAGTGGAACAGCTTGGGCAGCTTCCTCAGCATCCAGCGACGTCAGGCCTTTGGCTTTTATTTGACATTTAATTAGATATTTTATCTTTTATTTCAAAATTATAAGAGAGTTATAGATTCTTAGAATTAGACGATTCGATTCGATCATCCCGATATACTTGAGGAGCAAAAGGAAAATAATTACAATGTAAATATCACAGACTGTGGGCCATAAATTATTGAAATCTGCTACAGATAAAAAAATCGTGTTCAATGTCCTCGTGCGTCGAGCCGGAGGAATGTCTATGGCCGTAAGTTTTTTCCGACGTTCCTTTTTTAAAATTCAAATCGAATCACCCAAATTAAGTAGCCATAAACGGAATCAGCTTCCAAATTTGAATATTTCATTCGTGCCCGTACGACCGCTCTTTATGATTTGTGTGTGAATTATAAACGGTGTGTGCGTGGGGTAGTGATGCCCTATTGATTAATTATTTGATACTCG
Source organism: Automeris io (assembly GCA_036320925.1). Taxonomy (NCBI): domain Eukaryota; kingdom Metazoa; phylum Arthropoda; class Insecta; order Lepidoptera; family Saturniidae; genus Automeris; species Automeris io. The sequence continues at coordinate 8,069,025 of JAUDJH010000023.1, read as the reverse complement.
ATGAAGATTTTTTTGTAGTGTTATTTGTTTAGGTACCAACTTTTTTTTACTTGTTTTCTTTTTTTTCTTATTCTTCTTTACATTATGAGGAAATCCGCAAGGCATCTAATAGATATGGCATATATAAGTGTTCTGAGAACGGCAATTAGCTACGCTACTGGTCACATCGGGCATGACATATAAGCTACAAGTGGATACAGCCACTAATGTATCACTGTTTACCCCTAAAGGGATATAGAGTGATGATGTATAATTATGTTACTTTAAAGTGTTTCAGGTTTATTGAGATAAAAGTTATGAATGTTTCTAAAATAGCTTAATAATTTCCTAAATCTATCGCATCGCCTTTACCTTTCTCGCTTTTATGGACAGTAGAGACAAACGGACTGTATTCACTTTTTGTGTATACAAATTAAACTATATCAAATAACATACATTTATCATTTCACATAATTCACTAAAGAAGAATTACTATAACTATAGTTTAAAAGTAGTATAAGATTATACATATTCGAAACAAAACTAGGAATAAAATAAAGTAAACAAAATGAAATAATATGATAAACTATTGTACCAATCTATCTGACTGTATGTATATGCGTGCGTGTTTGCGTGTGTGCGTGTTTTTTTATTAAAACGTTTATAAAAGCACTATCAAAACAACTTATATTTCGAAATTCTAAATTAATGGAGCAGTAAAATTTCTCCCCAAACCGGTAGAGAATATTAAGAAGTCCATAAAAAAGTATTTAATACCAAACAATTTGTATGAAATTAAAAGACTAACATCGATATCGATAAATAATATTGTGCACATCACTGAACCTTTTGTCGCAGCGCACCGCGTTGATAAGAAAACATTTTAAATTAGTCGTAGAGAGAAAAAATATTTTTTATTTCTTTAAATACATTTTTTTATTTATTTGTATTTTATCACGCGCTCACAAAACGGGTAGCCGCTACCAAACTAACCGATATAAATTATATCATTTTTCACTCAGACAACCCTAACGGACGTAAAAAATGACGGCCATTGAGTTCGATTTTTGAGAGATTTGCCGCGTTTTTTATACGTTTCCGGACGGCGGGATTCCATAGCCGATATTAGTGATGTTACGGAGTTCCATATTCGAATCCAAAACCGCCGTGTACCCGAAATTAGTCGCTACCTAGGCACTTAGTTTATGGTACGGTGTAAAGAGCATAAAACTTTATAGTACATATAAATTTATTATAATTATTATGGACGTCTTGTATTTATCCCACTGTTACAGCAGAAACGTCATTTTTTTATATTTTAAGAATGGCTATAATGGTATTATCCAGATAAGATTTAAACAAGAATATTCGAAATGATCCGGATAACAGAAGCCAATTGAATTCAAATTTCCCTATTGAGTATTCCTATCCGAAATCACATATCACACCAACACTAGTCAAAATAATGTTCGAATTAAGTATTGCTGCTTTAATTCATTCTAAATCAATAACGATGCAAATATAACAAGCAATGTATTAGGAAATTTATTTTTGACCAGTATGATTAATCTCTTTTGTTATTTTATATTACAATAGTGACGAAGATACCGGATTCAAAATGCCTTTAATAAAAATGAAATTTATAGTCAAGCCGTCAAACTTTAGAAATACCCTAGATCTATACATTTTGTCACTTCTATAATAACAATTTTATAATTATATTATATCAGTGGTCTAGTAGATAGGGAACCGGTATCGATGTGCAAAAACGCGAATTGACGAAGGTTCGTATCTCGGCACGTACCGCTGGGTTTTTTTTTATAATTTATAGACGAACGCTTGACCTCAATCACACCTGGTGGAAAGTGAAGATGAGTTCGATGATGAAACGCGATCGCCTAGCAAATGCCTATTCACTCTTCTCTTAAAGACTCCCAGGTCATAAGATCGCGGAAATATGGCCGCTGGAAGCATATTCCACTCCTTAGCCGTTCGCATGATAAATGTAGAAGCGAATCTTTTCGTGCGAATATAAGGAACATCCACCACATACGGATGGTATCCGACACGATGTCTAGTGGTTTTGTGGTGGAATGGGGCTGGTGGAATCAAAGAATGTAGTTCCTGAGAACACTCTCCACCGTGCAACCGGTAAAAGACCGAGAGGCAGGCAGCTCTACGTCGATGCTCGATGCTCTGCATTCTAATTTTTCCAGATTAAAAACGGATTTAAGTACCTTATGATCACCGGTGAACGAAAACATCCTGAGACAAGATGGATGATATCTAATAGAAATGTCATGTGTACTAGTGCTGTGAGAACGGCGATCAGCAGCGCCACTGGTCACGTTGGGCACGACAAATGAGTGCTTCTCTGGATCTCAACTCAGCCCGAAAGGGATATAGCGTTACTATATACTTGTATTATTATTTGATCATTAATAAAAACACTTGTTTTGATTGAAGTGTCATCGTAGACTCTAAACTACTGAAGTTAGAAACATGACATTTGAACAATTTTTTTTATGATATGGTTATCCTCTGAAAGTGTATTTATTTTTTATTTTTCACTGCTAAGGGGTTGACATCAGTAGCGTTCATTCCATAGATGCATAAAAGCATTGCATGCCCTTACGATAAATAAATCTGAAATAAATTGCTTTAATTTAAACAAAAAAGGAACCCTTTATATCTATACTATTTTCACGCTACCTATCTTCCCTATGAAAGTAATATAATATTTATTATCATTATATAATATTCAAATTCGTTATGTGAATCTGCCTACCCTGGCCAAATACCCTATGTACGTCACTGGTTGACATAAACTACGCAAAATAATTAAGGGAGTAAAAAGTATATACAAATTATTTTCCTGACTGTATCTAAGTGAAAAATGATCGTGTTACAAATCTAAAAAAATAATTTTAAAGCTTCATGATTCTAGTTTTCAAATTTTTTGACAAAAACATTTTTAAAGTTACGCTTTTTATGCAATCTCAAGGGAAAGACCAGAAAAAGAAATTCAAAAATTTTTGTCTTTTCTTTTTGGTCTATGAGCATGGGTTTTTTTTTTTCGTTAAACAACTACAAGGAGCTAATGGCCTATTAATTCAACTATAATTTGCTTTTTTTAGATGCTTGCTACGCTCATTTGTCACGATGATATCTGAATTTGAAGGGAAAAAGACCCTTTTTTCTTTAACAATCGATATCTCAGCAAAAATTGTTTGCATAGAAAATAAAAGGATAGTTTCTAAAACTGGAATAAATTTCCAGTAGGTAAGCTCCAGTCGAGACATTGAAGCCAAAAAAATTTATACACCGTCTATATCGACTTCAAAAAAGGTGAAAACCTCATTTCTTCTTTGATTTGTTAAATCAACTGCATCGTCGCGTATATTGATAGGAGGTTCGTGACTTTTAAATATTTTTATACTCCAATGTAACTTCAATACTCTTGTGAAATTACAGATCGATCTATTAAGCGGTTTATCTTTACCGATTTATCAAAGTTTAAAAAAAAAATAACCGAGCAAAATTTTTAGTCTGCAACGATGTATAATCTTTATAAAGATGGATTTTTTTTCTTGTTTCCTTAGTTTTGGAAGAGTCAAAATTAGAAAGTTTTTAGAAAGCCACAAAAATTCTTGCCGCCAAGATTATGTACTTGCATAAAGTTTTTTTTTTTTGTTTTCAAATAAAATAAATAATATTTGCGTACGGAGTTAAAGAGCCGGATGTTTCTAACCTAGAGGATAAAATAATAGTTTATCACGATACAGACTTGTAATGAAAAATACACACTATCATAAAACGGCGAAACACACTCGACAAAAGGAAGAGTTACCTTTTTTGGTAACACGGGGGAAATTCCCTAGCGGACCTTCAGGAGGCGGTGAGGGCCGCCCCTCGGTGTGTCGGACTTGTACCGACTAAAGCTCCCGGGGTGTTCCTTTTCCCGCCTGCCGTATAGCTTATGACTTAATAAACCCGCGTACGTGGTTCTACTATGGAAGGGAGAGCGAGAAAAATATTGTAAAATGGGCGTATTTTTTTAACTGGCTCGGAAAAGTGACTATCGAGCACTTGATAGTAAGTACAGCGTAGTTCAAAAACGAAAGGATGAAAATCCATTGATAGTTTCCGTTGTCATATCGGCCCACATTTTTTAAAATCATTTATAGATGAACGCTTGACCTCAATCACACCTGGTGGAAGGTGAAGATGAGGTCGATGATGAAACGCGTTCGCCTAGCGAATGCCTATTCACTCTTCTCTTAAAGACTTCCAGGATATACCATGAATAAAGGTCTCTAAGTTATTTTGAATGTACACAAGCTGATCCCGAAACGCTTCACGCCAAAACGAGTCACTATGACGGTCTTTACACTTGTGTACTATGATCGTAACCCAATTCGGGCAATCACCCTACCACCGTAAAAAAGATTGGCATATTAAAACGTTAAAGTTAACAGGCAAATAGTTTTTAAATTAACGAAATAATAGAGTTTTCCACTCTGTATGCGCTCCTAAACACCACCTACATATAGTTGAGTGGGGATTATCGCGATCGCCTGTACTCTCCTTGGAGGTCATTATCAAATGGATTTGGATGCGGCATTATTAATATTTAACTCTATGAACTACTTGAACGCCATGTTTTAAACATAATATTTATAAACCCGTAATTGTCTACCTTTTTGAGTCTTCTGTCAGTAAGGTTAATTAAGGCGCATGTGACAAATGGAAATAAATCTGCTCAGGCCGGTTTTTATTAAAAATATCTGTACCAGACAACGTAAGAACTTTTATATTATAGACTGTATCAGTGACGTGCATAGGGTATTTGGAAAGGTTAGGCGGATTCATATAATTAATGTGAATATTATATTATGATAATAAATATTATATTACTTTCATAGGGAAGATGCATGGCGTGAAAATAGAATAGATTTCAATATAGACAGTTCTTTTTTTGTTTAAATTCAAGCAATTTATTCCAGACTTACTTATCGTAAGGGCATGCAACGCTTTTATGCATGTATGGAATGAACGCTACTGGACTGTATCAACGACACGGAATAAACTTTTAATATTTAATCACTAGACATTTAGCAAAACTAGTGAAATAGTATATTGTCGCTGTAATTTTTGACAGTTTCATGATAGTGTAGACTTGTTTTTGATAGAATATAAGGAGAGTCTAACAACGTATTTAAATGACTCAGTGAAGCGAGGCTTCCGAGTCAAGTTGGGGGTTCGGTCAATCAGAGGAATTTTTTTTTTCGATTGTGATATTGTTAGGATTTAATATCCGTTTCTTAATTTTTTTATGTCAATAATTCTCGATTGCGTAGGTTGACAAAATGGTGTTGAACTTTTTTGTTATATTTGTATTTTGAGCTTAAGTAAATTTTATGTAATACACTATAATTTTCCAAAAAAAAAAATACTAAAAACTAGAAAAGTTCAAAAGATCCAAATTTTCTAATTAAATGATTCTATTATAGGTACAACCAAAAAAGTATGCATTTCATATATATGCGAAAGTATATGTAATATATATATTTGTTGTATATTTTTAGCTTTTTTGATAGATACCAGTTTTAGTCTTTAATTGGCTACAAATGAATTAAAAATAAATATAAAATAATCATTTTATTTAAAAGATACACATCACGTTCTGTTATCTGTGTGTTTCATATATACCTTTACCTATCTTCTTTACCACGTTTTTTCTACCTTGTGAATAGCAGTTTAAATTTGAATTACTTAGAATCGGAGACGTTGTCAAGTCTACCGCCCGGAAAAATTCTTGATTCTAGGCCAACAAGATGTATCTTACGAGTACCTATAAATTATGATTCGATTGCGAAAATGTCATAAACAATAAAAATGTATACAACATAAAAGAAAATATCTTTTGATTGCACTGAAATTGAAGAATGGTTTTTTTCGTGGTCGCAAGAGACCGTAGACCGGAGTATTTGACATTAATTTCAACTTATATTACATATTTTTCTCTCTTTCTTTGAATTTTTCTTCTCATTCCTGTCTTGTCAAACAAAAGCTTGTCGCTTACCAACATGAATGCTGTTGGCAGTTGCCGCTTCATTGACATACAACCATTAAACTATTATTAAAACTTACAGTATATTCGTAGCTTGAAGAGGCCGAGAGATATAAAAATGGCGGTTGCAGTGAACTGTACCCGCCGCACAAAGATAAATAACTGACAAAAGTAACATAAATTACGCACCAACATAACACCCAGTGAAAAGTAAAAAAATCTTGTATTTAACATATATCTCACTTTTGTTGAGAGCCGACCGTAAGCGCTAGCGTAATATGGATACGACTATTCACCAAAATATTTTTCTAACTCGAATAAACTGGTCTTTTAAATCTTACTTCGAACGCACTTATAGTGCGAATAATTTGATACTTTAAATCAGGATTATTACTGATGTAGATCTTTCAATATCAGCTGATACTGATATTTTTAACAACTGTAACAACATATATAATCTTAAATGAGAGCTTAATTATAATGTATATATTTTCACAAAAACACACACGCACCCTTATTGTCACACATATGCATTATTTTGATCTTTTTTTTTTTATTTACATACGCATGTTTGACCTCAAGTACATAAGGTGGAAAGTAAAGATGAGTCCGACGACGGACTGCGTTCGGCCAACCACTACCTATTGTTGTTATTGTTATTGGTTTATTATATTGTACCTGTAAATGTATTGTTATTACTTTAAATTACATTTGTATTATAATAAATCCCTAGTTGGGTATGTCAAATACTATTTTTTTTATATGTGTAATTAAATTAAGTTGAATTTTAATTAAATTAATGTTATATCCATATTATAGACTATATAAGCAGTTTTTTCTTTAGAATTTAAATTAGACTCGTCGATTGCTTTGAAATAAAGAAAATCAATACATAAAAAGCGCAGTCGTACTCAATTGATGCATATTGTTATACAGCTTTGCAAAAAAAAAATGCAAAATTCATAAAGACGAGACAGTTATTGTCAATTCAAATGCATTTGGCAAAGCACCATGCCGTCTCGATGGTTTGAAAGGCTTATCGTATGGCGGTGCTTTAATGTCACCCTTGCCAAACATCAACACCGCCAGAGACACGCAGTCTGTAACAGATATGTAAAGACTTTAGCTACGTAGTAAGATCTCTAAAAACTGATATACAATTTTAATTAATTTTCAAATAACGTGTTATTTATTTGATTTACAAATTCTGAATCAACTGCAATTTATTTTAAAGAATGTAGTTTAGTAATAATCATGGGCGGTCACAACATGCATCGAAAAGCATGAATGTTAAATCCCTTTTTAGGACAGTATAGAAATCCTTAATTTAACAGATCAAATAAATAATAGAGCATCTACGACAAATTACGATATTATATCAACAGTGATTGCTTTCACATGATTTTTGTATAAATTTACTCTATAACGATGAGCATTACGCTCTATAAATAGAACAATATTCAGTGTCAAAAAATTATGTCTCTTAGTTGACCCATGAAAGTTTTATTAAGTATTATATATAATACGAGCTGTGCCCGCGACTTCGTTCGCATATAAGGAGTAATTTTACTATAACTATAATTATTTCAAGCTGAAATTTTTGTATAAATCCCATCGATCTTTTTTTTGTTATTCTTTTAGGCTTACACTTGACCCCAACCACATCTGATGGAAAATGATCATAATAAAGCATGCTCATCGAACAAATACCGATTCACTCATCGTTTGAAAATTCCCATGTCATAAGATGTTGGAAAAACAGACGCAAGAAACGAATTTTATACAAGTATATAAATTACAGCTGACTCGAACTTCGTACCGCTTAAGAATGAAAGATAAAACACATATATTTGATAAGTCAATGAATGTCATGTTACAGATTAGCTGAACTTAATTTATGAATTCACGAAAGTAATACAATGAATACAAAATAAATATTATGATATGTTTTCCTTAGTTTACATGAAATTAAATTCTGAACGCACGCATAAATATTTGATAATACATGTATTTATCCTTATCCAGAAAAAACATAGTAAAAATATGCATACACAAATAAATTTTACTAAAACATAACAAGAACACAAAATATGACTAAGAAATGCTAATGATTTATTAGTTTCACGTTCAACCAGAATTAGAAAGAGTATTTGTTGAAGTGTAAATATGTATACTAAACTTCCCAAAAATATAAAAAAAAAACTTTAAATCATTGTATAGTTTTAAGAAAACGTTAGAGTTGTATTGTTTGGTAAATAGATAGACTAAAAATAAACTATAAACAAAACATGCATATTGAAGGCACATGCAGTCTTTACTCTGTATGATTAATGATTCTTTAACAGTTGGTGGTTTTTGTACGCCTGCGTTACAAATATTATTTATACCTACTTTTGATGTCAACTATATTATAACTGTATTATGTATATTCATCACAAAAATATTTCTGTATACTATGAAGTTCTCATGTATATTCTGTTATCTAAGTAGAGAATAAATTTCTTTAAACCTATTTGACAACCTATATACATATCAATCCTTTTTTTTCATACTTCAAATTATTCTAGATTTTTTAAATCTAAAATACGCCATTATCTGAATAATATGAGGATATTGTTTGTCGATTCGAAATCTTTATTTAAATATTATACGTTCTTTAATTTGAGGGGAGAATTTACCGTCTTAACGAGATGAATATTTAATGTTTGACCGTTACGAAACCCATGAACATTTTGTATGGGAAAATGTTTTTCTTTAATTATCTTTTCGTCAATTTTTCAAGGTTTTTAAAAGTTATTCTGCTTATCAGGATAGAGTCGAATACAACAAATCAAAAACCATGAAAATCGGTCCAGCCGTTTTCGATTTATAAGTGTTCGTACAAACCCGACTTTGTTTTATATAGATTATGACAATTACATAATTAGAGACACAAACAGAAGACCCAGAGCAAGTTTTTTTTTTATTTCTAAGCCATAAAAATTATTATGTTTAAATAATAATGGCATTAACACTATACTTTGTCCTATCAGACACGGAAGACTAAGAATAAAAGAATTAAAAAGAAGAATACTATTAGAATTGAAATAAAAGCCGATTTAAGCCAAAACTTCATCATGATCATCAGCCGACTTTAATTCAGTGCATCTATAACTAAACGCCATTGAGCCCGTTCTTAAACTCTCCTCATCCTTTTATTTACTGGCGAATTTCACATGTCGTTGCACCATATTGAGGAGGCATCCTTCTCTACGTCTTCCAATGACTGCGTCTTTCAATAAAAACTAAACTAAGAGGTAAGGCTAAATAAATTTTTTACAGACAGTCGGAATAAAGTATTCGTAAAGTGATATTCTATTATTTCTGTCTACCCCAGTATGAAGTCGGTGATATATAGTCATATATTTGTGGTTTATATTCGTTGAAAAACACAAACTTATGAAAAATAATAAGTTTAAATGTAAGTATTTATCGCATCCACATAAGGCTTTCCTTCATTAACGAGACAAAACCAATGACATTTACTATCCGGCCGTTCGATATCAATACGATACAAATATTCATATGTGCAAACAAAATCCAACCTTAGTACAAAAGAGTAAAATGTATATTTGTTTGACATTATTAACGTCACTTAAGACAGTTGTAATAGGTGTGAAACTTATGACATTTGAAAATGTACACGCAGTTCGAAATTCGAATTTGAATTTTTGAATATCGAACTCGGCGGTCTGCCGTATAGTAGCCAGTTACCAAATTACCTATCATAAAATATTTGACTGTTCACTATATTGGGTTTTATTTTATTTTCAAGGTCAGTGTTTCCTAAACTTTTAAAACAATAGAACAAGTGTTCTATGTCTATGGCTCGTCTGGTCTATGACTATAACACACCTAATGGTAAGTACAGATTAGTATAAAAATGGCAGCGGCTATCAACGGACGATAATCCATTGTCTGTTGCTATTCTCGTACCGGCGCATACGACTAGAGATCCCTAGGCATTTGAGTTACGCTATTAAATTTGAATTGATGTTTTACAAAATCACGCTACAATTTCCAAAAGCATCCTACGTCCAAAATTAGGTGTCATATCTTACTAGGAAAACAGGTTCCTGATTGGGAGTCGAAGCTGCTCGCGTCCGTAGGCTTTACCCTAGTTTCCCTACACGTGACTCCTGGGTGGTGCTAAACGAGCAGCAGCGAGGTGGTAGGTAGGGCGTCAGTGCCCGTCTGGATCGCAACCACGTTACATGGGTGTAAAGCCCGTCATAGTGACCAGTTTCGGCCTGTCGCGTTTCGGGATCAGCTTGTGCATATCCAGTAGCTCATATACCTAGAGACCTTCAGTCGCGGTATATGTGGGCCGATATGACGATGTAGACTATCAATGGATTTTCATCCTTTGATAGTCGCTTTCTTTTTTGGACTACACTGCACTTACCATCAGGTACTCTGTAGTCACTATGTCGAGCCAGTGTAATATATATATATATATATATGTATATATATATATTCCATAATTCTCTTCCCATGCTAAAAAAAATGAAATGGAAAAGTATGAATGATAAAAGGGTGATAAAAATATACAATATGAATATGAGTGGTAGTAAAAGCCGAGGCCGATCGAGACTTGCCCACACAGACCAAATAAAGAGAGTTCTGGTGGAGAGCAATGTCATATGTACGCGGTATCAGCGCGAGAACATCAAAGGATACGCATAAGGAAGCGAAAGAGGTCCGCAAAACTGGAAAGAAGTGGCGTTCCATTATCTCTGCCTACCCGAATAGGGATTCAGCGCCATGATAGATAGATGTTCAAAAAAACATTATACGCTCATCAGGCCATACGTTCATTTTTTGTATATTAATATCCAGTAATGTGCATAGGGTAAATACCCTAATGTCCAAATGGACAGGGTAGGCAGTTTCACATAATAAATTTGAATATCATACAATAATAATTTCATAGGGAAGATAGATGGCGTGAAAATACAATAGACATGAATATAGAGGATTCCTTTTTTGTTTAAATTAAAGGAATTTATTCCAGACTTATTTATCGTACTCCCACCCCTCCCCCAGAGGGATAAGTTTCAACAAGGCATTTTGTTCCCTGGACGTCTGGACGAATTTGGCTTCCCAGGCCCGGGTGGAGCAATCAGAGGGACACCCTGGGGGTTTTTAGTCAGTAAGAGTCTGATACACCGGAGTTGCTGCCCTCACAGCGTCCCTGATGGTCCTATGTAGGATTTTCCCCCGGGATACAAAAAAAAAAACTTATTTATCGTAAGGGCATACAATGCTTTCATGCATTTATGGAATGAACGCTACTGTTAATATCTCATTTTGTGTTTATAACAAGTGTTTTAATTATAATAATATATCATCAAGCTATATCCCTTACTGGGTGAGTAGGCATATATTGGTGGTTATATTCACTTTGCGCTTATATATTTTATGCCCAACGTGACAAGAAGAGCAGATGATCGCCGTTCTCAGTTTATATGTTTTTGTCGTATGTTTTTTATATTTGTATTTTCTTTTCTGTATGTTGTTTTTGTTCCTGTACTTTACATTTTTATTTTGAGGTGAAATAAATATTCATTTCATTTGTTGGTTGGTTGGTTGCGTTGGTGCATGTCGCCCTAAGATCCCAGTAGCGTTCATTCTATAGACGTATTAAAGCATTGCATGCCCTGACGATAAATAAGTCTGGAATAAATTGCTTAAAGTTAAAGAAAAAAGGAACCATTTATATTTGTATCTATTCTATGTTCACGCCATCTATCTTAGCTATGAAAGCAATATAATATTTGCTATCATAATATAATATTCAAATTAATTACGCGAATTCTGCCTACGCTGTCCATATATCATATGCAGCTCACTGTAAGATCCGTACTTATGACGTCATTGTCCGGTTTTGTGATTTTACTTAAAATGGATCAATTTAAATTTGAAATATATTTTCTCAGCTCAGAATATTAAAACAAAGAAACAATGCCTAGGGGCTTCAAAATTTTAATTATAGTCAACTAAAGTCGTACCTTGGAAACAGTAGCGTGCAATTCCATAAATGCATGGAAGCACTGCATGCCCTGACAATAAATAAGTCTTGACTAAATTCCTTACAGTTAAATAAAAAAAGGAACCTTTTATATTAAAATCTAATCTATACTCACGCCACCTATATTTCCTATGAAAGCAATATAATATCTACTATCATAATATAATATTCAAATTAATTACGCGCATTCTGCCTAACCTGTACAAATACTCTATGCACTGCTTGGAAATTGGTCTCATACAAATAAATACAACTTTCGAAATACCGCGTAGACAAGGTATGTCAATCCCATGTATTTTACATTGTTCTACTAGCGTTACCGTTGATGACCTTGTCTTAGGCCTTTTTTTTGTAACCCGGGGGAAATCCCTAACTGACCTCGGGGAGAGGTGAGGGCCACCCCCCGGTGTGTCGGGCTTGCACCGACTACAACCCCCGGGGTGTTCCACCTTCCGCCTACCGGCATCGAGGGCATGACTGGGGTCTCATCCTCAATGACCGGCTGGACGTGCGGCCGTGAGTAGGCCTCTACTCGTTTAGGGAGGGGTGGTGTATAGAGCCACCCCTCTCGTGCCTCTGTGTTGTAGAGCGACACGCGGGAACACATCGCGCGCCGCTTGCACCCTTGTTGGTCGACACACTCCCTCAAGCGTGTCGCCCGGTACCTTGTCTTAGGCCTGTGGTTACTTCTACGGACTCCAGTTTTGGAATCACTGTCCTAGAGAACAGTCTCACATTTCTTTATCCAATATCTTTTTAAATTAGTTTATTTATTAAAATTGTATAATGTCTATCACTTCTATAATGATAAATAATAATATATCGACACGGTATATCTCTTTCAGAACCAGCAATAGGTACACCGCTTATGCGCTGCTCTGACGACATCAGATCCATAGCGGACGCTAGCTGGTTCACAACAGCTTCAGACAGATCAAACTGGAATTGTTTGGAGGAGGCCTATACCCGAAGAGGGGTTCTCATCGACGCTGTACCGTAGGATTATTAAAAAATAGCTATAACATTGAAATAGGCACGTACAGTTAAAAAGAAAAATACATTTTAAGATATACACTAATTATATCGATTATTATTATAAAACATTTTTAATTTCATTTGATTATAGAATTGTTCAATTTTTGTAATTTTATGTGTAATTTTATTTCATACTAGCTGTCCCGGCAGACCTTGTTCTGCCCTATTTCTCTAAAACACAGTCATATTGTTTTTTTTAATGTTAATAGCTTCCCCGTCAGATTTCATTCTGCCAAAACCTATTGACCTGTCGGCTGTTTTTTGAAAATTGTTTGAAGAAACCTGGCCTTAATGCTATATGTATAAAAATTGACAAACATTGACATTAATATTTATACGTCACTCAATAATTGTTTTGCCTTCCCGGAACCCGTCCACTAACATTTAAACTTTATGGTATGGTGTTAAAGTTCAAATTGACTTTTAAATGTTATTATGAATTTTTTGTATGAGAATATAGAAAAGTGTTGTTTTTAAACTAATTCAGAGATTTTTTTAATTTTCTCTCCGTAATAACCTTCCCCAGACTTCATCAAACACAACAAAAAAGAAATCAGCCAAATCGGTTCAGCCGTTCTCGAGTTTCGCGCTTATCAACACATTTAGCGATTCATTTTTATATATAAGATTGTTTTAAATTAATTAATTCGTCATAATAATTGTACATTTTTTATTGGATATTGTTGATCGAGAAATAAATGGCTTTTTTATTTTTTATTTTATTTTATATATCTTTCAGGGTGAGCAGAGATATGTTAGTGACTGTATTTTTTAAACCAAACTAACAGGCTCTGTGCGTATTCTCATGGAAGCATATAAAGCATTGCCTTGTTCCTAAATTCCTAAATATATTGTCTTAACTCTTTTCTTGATAATATACCTGTGGAGATACATCACAATTATAAAAATGTAGTGCCATAATTTTTTTAACGCAAACATAATATTTTTATATTCATGTTTAGGTAATTTCTTAGTTTTCCAACGCAGGTTTAGTTTTTTCTAGACATCCTTGGGTTATAAGTGTTAAGTGGTATGAATATTATTCTGATATTAATAAAATAAAATTCTGCCAGATTAAGGGTTAAAATCTGGGGAAGATACATACAGAGTATCTTAGTGCCTGTATCCACTTTGCGCTTGTATGTCGTGCCCAACGTGACCAGAAGCGCAGCTGAGCGTCGTTCTCACGACGCTTACACATAATATATTTACACATGACAAGATTTAAGTATATATTTTTTTAATGAAAAACATTACAGTACGTCTGAAGCAATAACATATTAAAAAAAATAGATCAAAACCAATAACAATTTTTAGCTTTAGCCAATGTGTAGGTACGTATGTTTGTATGGTCGGTGAAGAGCACAGATGGGAAAAATGTAATCAGATTAATAAAAATGATTACGATTACATTTTACGTTTTTTACTATTACTATGACTGCATTTTGCTCATCTATGTTTTAAACACTACAGAATCTCAGATTGTGTACACATTTATGATTTCTTAAAGTATTACAGAGCAAGAAAATTAAAATTGCGACTATATTTTTGTAATCGTTAATCATTAATCAGATTACATTTTGCCCATCTCTAGTTATAAATCTTTGAATTTTTCGGCTTATCTGTACGATAATATATATGTATTTTACATATAAACCTTTCTCATAATTCACTGTATCTACTGCCGATATAGCATGTTAACATGAAGCAGTATTTAAATCCGTTGTTTAGTTTAAAAGATCTAAGCGAACAAACAGCGGAGGCGATTTCATTTTATACAGTGTAAAGAAGATGAATTGTTACGGATATTAAATAATTTCGGGTATCCAATACTTTCGGACACGGATTTCTATTCAGAACATCTCTGGTAAAGGCAAAACAATCAGCACAATGAGCAATATTTTAAGTAATAGAAAGCCATTAAACACTTTCAGTGAAACGGAAATAATTGCCTCGCATTTTTTTTAAGCTACCATTTTGTTTATCTGACAAAAGACGGAGCGAAACAACCGCTTTCGTTATGCAAATTATCGTTATATAAACAAATATTTGTATACATTGTTCCCTTTATACGTCTATGATTAATAGTCACAGAATTTATGAAAGAGGTCTTGTCAGGCTCTTTCAAAGGTATTTAAGCTTTCCTCGAGAAGTAAGTTAGTCTATGATAAAAAAAACTAAATATATCATAAGAACGTGAGTATAGATTAAGCATTCGCAGAGCCAAAGCCAAGTTAAGACAATCGATAATTTACCATATACTTTGATATTGATTACATTTGTAATGAGTTAAGTCTAAGAAATGTCATAATAAATAACGTTGAGAAATTTAAGCTTTAAGGCTCGACTGAAATTTACCCAAAAAATACGAGGTCAGTAAGTTTTAATTTTATTACGAGTAACAGATTCGTATATGATGATGAAGATGATAAAGTGCCAGCCGGATTCGGCCACGGCGACTGTTTCAACACCGGTTAAGAAAATCGAGGTCCAGTTTACGGAAACAGTCAATTGCGCAGGAGATATTCAAGTGCATAGCTGAACACGCAGCCAGAAAAGCAATCTTTCGTCCGAGCTCCCTCAAGCCCAATGGAATGCAGAACCAGTACGATCGGGAGGGAGCAGGATGCAGGTTTGGCCGAGTTATCCTTCTCTGAACGCCTGGTTGAATTGCGGTGTTAAAGGGATACCTTAGTCGCCTTTTACGACACCTCAGCAAGAAGAGGGCTGTGCTATTTTATTCTGCCGGCAGCCACCATGGCTTATTCGTATATATAAGACGTCTGTTCTGTTAATTGGTTCCACTCCGACGCAGCCTTGAGTTGCTTATGGCATTTCTTCTCAGAGTAAACGCTTCCGAAACGCTAGTAGATCACTCCTATGTTCTTTTCTTGGCTATTCGCCCAAGTCGAGGTCCGTACCCACAAGGGCTCCTTTACTTTGCTACCCAGCCCAAAAATTCGCTGGCTGAGCATCTTCAGTAGAGTAAAGCGGGGCTTAAAGGTCCCCGGGTATAAAGATCCACCATAAGTATCTAAAAAACTAGTGGTATATCGTTCGTTCTAACTAAGTACGCGGAATGAAGGGAACACGAGAGGCCTAACGAGGCATCGCCAGCATTCGAGCAACGTCCCTAGCCGGAGATATCCGAATACGCCTAAAAATTTCAACGTAAGTAAATTTTTTCACCATTATTCTTTTTAATTTCGAGCAGTTGTTTTTAGTTTATCACACCTAATCATAGTTTATTAGTGGACTTGATTTATTTGTTTTTCACGATTTATTATTAGTTTTGGGCTAGGTTTAGAGACAATTTCGTTATAACCTCTAAAAAGTTTTACTCGTTGTTGGGCTGAAAGGTCCAATGTGGAGCTTTTAGCCCCTTATTAATATGTTGGTTAATAAAGACTTTTTTGTTTCAGTATGCGCAATTATAAAAGAAAATACTCATCCCCTAAGCCCGATTAAGTTGTAAAAGCCTATCCCAGCCATCAGCATTTGTTCAGTCCAAAAAAAGTTATTTTTTAATGATTTTTCCGGCGAAATTAGGGATTAAAAAAAATTGTTGAACTTTGAATACATACTATTATAGAGAAGCAGTATTTTTATTTTAGGCAAATCATAATTGTAGCTGCGGTGGCCTAGTGAATAAGTGAACGGTTTCCATGCACGGCAAAACGAACGGCCGTATGTTCGTATCATCATAATATATTGCTTCAGTTTTTAACCCACACGTTTTTACTAGATTACCCTTCCATGTATTCCTTAATTCTACGCACATTACGCCCTGCGTGCTCGGTACAGTGGTACAGTGGTTTTACGTTACGGGTCGTGGGTTACGCTTCAAGCGAAAATATTTTTATGGCCTACATTGTATTCTAGCTTCTTTGTTTTTGCGTGTAGAATTTAAGGTTGTAAATTCACAGCAGTAAATATAATATTACTCATATTGCCTATTAAGTTCTAATATTTCTTCACACTATATTCCTTAATAACACTAGCAAATTCACTGGACCTTTCCAGAGTACCATAGCTTAGTACAGGGGTCGGCAACCAGGGCTCGCGAGCCACAAGCGGCTCTTTGGTTCCATAAACAAATATTATTTAAAAAAAAAACAATTTTTTTCTAAATTGATGAATAATTCGATTAGTTATTTTTAATCAAAAATCTTTATTTATGTGAGTACTTACTATTTATTTATTGTTGGCAAGAAAAAAATTTGTGGCTATTTAAAAATTTGGTAAATTATAGTTTTTGACTTTTCCGACTCAAAAGGTTGCCGACCCCTGGCCTAATTCTATGGAGAAGTTACAGGGGTTCTCCTATAGAGGGTCGGGCAGTTCTGCTGAGGGGTAGACTGTCTAGACCAAACTCCGGTGGTGTCGAGGCGGCGGGGAGGTGATCGCCCAGCCCACCTCACTCATATCCAAGAGAAGCCCGTCATGGGGTTGATCGCGCGCCGGGCTGCGGTCTAAGGGCTCAAAGCCAACTCTATCCCGTAATTTGGTGCAAATGCGACCAGAGGATCACCCCGGTGGTTTTAGTCGGTGAAAGTCCGACGCACTGGGGGGCGGCCCTCACTGCCTCCTGACGGCCCACCAGGTTAACAAAAAAAGTTCGATGGAGAGGTCAACCCATAGCTCTGTTTCTATCTAATCAATTTTAAGCATACTTATAAATACGTTCTCATTCATATGTTACGTCACACACCTCATCACACTACATCTCTTTTAGGGTAAGCAAAGATACATTAGTGCCATTTAACGTCAGTATCCACTTTGCGATCATATTTCAAGCCCAACGTGACCAGTAGCGAAGCTGATCGTCGTTCTCACGGCCCTAGTAAATGTGACATTTTTATTAGACATGCGGGCTTCTTCATTCCTCCATCGATGAGCATGTGGAAAATTTTAGGTAGAGATGCTCAAAGAATCAAAGGTAAATAATAATAATAACACATCTATTCCCTATTTCAGTTATTTTACCCAATAATTTAAAAACTATTACCAAACAAAGCGTAAATGGGTATATAAAAGGCATTGAAACATAGCACAGATTCAAAAATTGATGCTAAATAGACAATAGACAATGTTTATTATTCTTTTTTACCTGAAAACTGTTTGGTTTGAGCGGAGGGGCACGCGGCGTGAGGGGTGCACCAGCGCGGCAGTCTGCGTCCGACCGTACGCGCGATTGTATGGCGCATGATAACCTATAAGCTTCCGGATATACGAAGTTTCAACGAGGCCTAAAATATACCTTAACAGTACCGTGTTTATTGTAAACTGATTAAAAATGTCCTCAGTATGATAAGATAATTGAAATAACTCGGTATCATTCGTGTTGTGAACGTGTCCAGTGTTTGATTGTACTTAGAGATTTTTTAATCAATAGTGAAAATATTGTTACATTTTGTGTGTTTTGATAGATTTATAAATAAACTGGATTTTAACAGGAATAAGGTAAGGTTATTTACAACTTTAGGATCAGTATGTTTATGTGATCTTTGCCTAATGCGCTATATAAATTAAAAATGAAACTCGATTATATTTTCTTCTGTATTATTTTATTATCTGTGACAACCGTTGGAAGATTTTTCTGTTAACTGCTCACTAGTGGAATCCCATTACTGGACTTTCCACATATAGGTTAGAGCACTAGTTTTTGAAACCTACGCTCACAAAACCTGATTTTTTTAAAATTCTAATCGGAATTTTGTATAACTTCAACTAGTTTTATCAATAGATTTTTTTAATGTAATTTCTTACACTATACTTGATTTTAAAGTGCATTGCAACTGTTCTATGAGAAATAATATGGGTCACCTACTTTTGAACGTGTCCTGTAATGGTATACGTCACTTACGAGAAGTTAAAAAACTAATGTCGATATAAAGAAATACTTATTTGTCTTCATTTCCTATTTATTTTGTAAAATAAATGTTATTATTTCAAAATTATTCAATTTTATTACAAAATCTAATAAAACGTCTACTTTTTTTATCGTAATATCACATGGAAGCGTTCGTAAGTTTCATGTCCTGCTACTTTAGGCCAATCTAGATACGATGTCAATAAGTAATCTAAAAATGTTCTTATCGAAGATTAGGACTTGTTAATCGTTAAATTACTACATTTTGCTTTGTAAATCACTTGCACAATTATGATTAACATAAAATATTATTAACATAATTTTAATCCATTATTTTCTATATTAAGATAATTATTTTGCAAATGCATAGCATAAAACGCTAGTATAGTCTTATGTTTTACTTAAAACGATAATAACAATACATATAATAACCTTTTATATATTAATAATACTATTTTATATGTAACCCAGTTTTTTACCAGCATATTATTTATGTATTTATAAATAATCGAAATAATTTAGCCAAGATTACATGTTTAGGAATAGAAAAACATTTCAGTTCATTAATAAGAGTGGGTTTTAGATTGAAATATACGTTTTTATTATTCTATAAATAACTATTTAGCTAATAATGACTAGCAATATTATATTACATAGCTAAATAACGAGGTAATTTTTTTATAAATAACAGGGTGATCTCAGATAACAGATTAGTTCTTATTAGAAACCGTTAAACCTAGATCTCTAACAATAGTAATATGTAAGTGCCCTGAGAATCATGTTTTGTTGAGCCACTGGTCACATTAGGCACAAGTTATAAGCGTAAAATAGATACAGACATTAATATATTTCCATTATCCTAAAAGACTATTAAAAATTAATCATTTTATATAAAAAATTAAACTACAATTGATTTTTTCGCAGAAATCAATCATGCCGCGTTTTTTGGTAAATTTAAACTTTTCATTTTTGAGTTATTGAATTAGAATTACCTTCCTATTAAGAAAAAAAAACTGTTACGTGTTTTTTTTGTAAATTTTAAATGATTTATCAAAGTTTAATAGACTTTAATTCGTATTTATTACGTGCTAATATTTCACACACAATGGCTGACAAATTTGCTAGATCTTTTAATGAATCTATTAGACACCTACATGAATATTTGAAACTAGCTTTGGCCTGCGGTTTCTCGTGCCATCGTACGTTTCGGAAATAGTTTGTTTTTTGGAAGTAAAATATATCCTTTATCGTTTCCTGCATCTCGGACAACGTAAATGGAAAATTTCTAGATAATCTTTGGTAGCAAATTTTATTTTTGAAGCCTGACAGCGTAACCTTCATATGCGCATTTATAATGTTAATATTAGGGAAGTAATACTATTTTTATCTCCATTTTCAGCTTTGTTCTCTAATTCCACCATCCCAGTCTTAAAAGAACTAAACAACATACTGGGTATCCATTACTCATTTATACTGGATATTTCGTGCATAAATATTAAAAGATTTGCTTCTTCCTTTATAATGGGAACAGAGAGGAAGTGGAACACACTCCCTGCTCTCATTTTCCACGTTCTTATGATTTGTAAGCAGAAGCTTGAAAAGGCAAGGTGAAAAAGCATGTTAGGTAAATGCGGTCGACCACTAGCCTTATCATCTTCCACCGGGTGTTATTGAGGTTAAGCGTTCTCCTGTAAATAAAAAAAAACAAATAGTAGTATGATGATGATGATGATGTCCTAGCCGGTTTCGGCCACGGCGACTGTTTCAACATCGATTAAGAAAATCGAGGTCCTGTTTTCGGAAACAGTCAATTGCGCAGGAGATATTTAAGTGCATAACTGGACGCGCAGCCAGAAAAGCACTCTCTCGTCCGAGCTCCCTCAGGCCCGATGGAAAGGAGAACCAGTACGATCGGGAGGGAGCGGGATGCAGGTTTGGTCGAGTTTTCCTTATCTGAACACCTCGTTGAATTGCGGTGTTAAAGAGATACCTTAGTCGCCTTTTACGACACCTGAGCAAGAAGAGGGGGGTGCTATTCTATTCTGCCGGCAGCCACCACGGTACATATAGTAGTATATAATATATCGTCACGATATGTCCCTCACGGGGTGAGCAGAGATACATTAATGGCTGTATCCACTTTGCACTTATATGTCGTGCCCATCGTGACCAGTAGTGCAGCTGATCGCCGTTCTCATAGCCCTAGTACACATAACGTTTCTATTAGATGCCGTGCTGGTTTCCTCACGACGTTTTCATTCAACGTTGAATATGTGATGGCTAAATCCGAACGTAATATGGAAAAATTCAGAAGCACATGCCAGAATATATTTTTGGCTACCCTTACAGCGTGCGTATGCGGCTTCTCTATATTGCCTGGTTCTATAAATATCTCTAAAGCAAAGTCAGTTACAGCCACCAGAAAAGTTTACGATAAAAATGTGTACTACTCCGCCTATACAATTTACCGCGGTTAGGGGTATATTTCTCCCCTGTACCGACGGAGGGGCGTAACGAGGCGTACGCCACGCCTCTGGATCTCAATCGGCGGTTTTGACAAGCAATATTTTCCCCCTAGGGCGCCGTGAAAGGCCAAGGGTTCGCGTATTAAATTTGCTATCTTTGAAATTCGTGACTCGATTTTTGGGTGGTTTTTTCGCGTAGAAATATATTTACAAGATGGCTAATGAACATTTAAAAAGGAAGCCATTGGAGTTAAAATCAAATCGATTTTCTTTATATTCGTAAAGTTTCTATATTGAGAGGTTTTGTAATCATTTTTTTATATTAATTGTATCCCTATAACTTCTCTACAATTAAATCAAAATTTTAACGGGTCTAATATGAAATGTCTATCTCCAAATCATTCATATTAAGGAGAATTTTGGTTTAAAACACCACAAAAGTAACATTGTCTTGACGAGTTTTCTTCTTCTTCGACTGACGGGATCGAAGATGATGATATCAAATGAGAGATACTTGTATCCAGCAGTGGAAAGAATTTGGCTGCTAGTGATGATGACGCCCTTCAAATTGTATGCCTACTGCATACAATACAATACACAATTTGGAGGCCGTCGGCAATGCGGTATTCACCCAAAAAGGGAACCGGTCCATAGTTAATAAAACTTTATGTAGCATATAAGTGCCTCTGCTCACCCTGGAAGGAATAAAGCGAGACGATACAATATTATATTGCGGCTGCGGTGGCGTGATAGATAACATACTGGTATCCTTATACAGAATCGCAAATGGTCATAGGTTCAAATACCGAGACATATCTTTGTTTTTTCATAGTAATGTCAAAAGTACGCAGGATCGGCGATAGACCATGAAGCGATTAATGTATGTTAAGGAAGCGTAAAAATCTGCAAAACAAAAGAGAAGTGGCATGCCCTTCTCTCTGCCTATCGCAATACACAAGACACAAGACGTCCACAAGACATCGTGTCGGATACCATCCGTATGTGGAGGATGTTCCTTATATCCGCACGAGACGATTCGCTTCTACATTCATCATGCGAACGGCTAAGGAGTGGAATATGCTACCAGCGGCCATATTTCCACGTTCTTATGACCTGGGAGTCTTTAAAAGAAGAGTGAATAGGCATTTGTTAGGCGGATGCGGTTCATCATCGGACTCATCTTCACCTTCCACCAGGTGTGATTGAGGTCAAGCGTTCGCCTATAAGTTTAAAAAAAAATAGGGATTTGGCTTGATCATAAGTATATACAAAGTATGGATTTAGGTACCATATGCTAACCGGTAAAGGAAAACAACGTAAAGATTCCTACATGGCATCAAATTGAAATGTCTTGTGAGATCGGCGATCAGCTACGCTACTGGTCACATTGGGCACGACATACGGGCGCAAAATGGATACAGCCAGTGATGTATCTCTGCTTACCCTGAAAGATATAGTGTCATGATACATTACACAGATCTGGAAAAAAAAATAGGTTGCGATTGTTGTAGACCAACTGAGGATAATTTTGGAAGAAATTTTGTGCGTAGAATCCGAATCCGGCATCAGAATTGCTCTATCACGACAGGTTTTCAAAATATCATAACTTAAAAGTGCAAAAAACGGTATTTAAAGAAATCAATATATTACTTAATAGCTTTTCCCCGCGGCTTCGCTCGCGTTAAGAAGTATTATTATTAATTAGGTATTACGTAGGTAGGTAAGTTTTGGTGGTTTTAAATTTCGCAACAACATAATTGGAGTGCCCACACGCAGTATAAGCTGATGATAAAACAAACCTGGCCGTTTCAATGAATTTAAAAATTCTACAGGGTAATTAGTAGCGTCATCTTTATTAACCACAGTATCAATCGAGGTATAGACCTTTTCTTCGCCTTCAAACGCCATGAGCAGAATATCGTTGATAGCTGCTGCTTGATCGTTCTTTGGAGTAAGTATGGCACGCTCACATAACCATACAATAGGCTTGTCATGTATGTGATTAATGTCTGAATAAACTATAGACAGCTATTCTTGAAAATCTATGAAGATCTATACAATCTTTCATCGCTTATTTTATCCCCTTAATAGAATTGATCAAAATCCTTTCTTAGCGGATGCCTACGTCATAACATCTACCTGCATGCCAAATTTCAGCCTGATCCGCCCAGTGGTTTGGGCTGTGCGTTGATAGATCACTATGTCAGTCAGTCAGTCAGTCACCTTTGAGTTATATATATTTAGACTTCAATTGCCGATATCTCAGAGGAAAGAAATATTTTCAAAATATAATATAAAGATTTTTAAGCGTAAGAGTAGAACTTTAAACTGGCTCAACTCGTTAAAAAAGAAATTATTCACAATGTTACATTAGTGCTAATATACATAAAAAAACGCTTTTTTCTCACTTTTAGGTTAAGATATTTTAAAAACCTGACGTGATGGAGCAATTCTGACGCCAGATTCGGGTTCTATGCATTCTAAGTAATTTTTTACTTCAAAAATGACCCTCACTTGGCCAACAAAAAAACCTTGCAGATCCGTGTTATTATTATTTTATAAAGGAAAAACTTTGACTACCGCCTTCATTTTAGGATACACACTGCACGCCATTACTGCCTACCTTGTTAATGATAATGATGCAAACGATGCAAAGCGCATACTTAATTAGTCTTATTTATTTGTTCCTTCAAAGAGGGTGATATCATCCCTTGACGTGTGTCTATTAGCGACCCTTTAGTTTATCCGTTTGATTTGATTTATATCAGAAAACGGTTGTTAGGATTATTTGTATTAGATCAGTCTTTCTCAACATTTTTCATTACAGAGACTCTTTTTTTTTCCCCGGTATAAATCCTCATGGAGACCAGAGCCGCCATGAGGGCAACGGCCCTGTGGTATGTTACCGACTAAAACCACCGAGGTGTTTCTCCTACCTATCTGCTGGAGCCAAGGGAACGGCCACGCCAACTTCCTAGGCTCCTGGCCAATGACAAAAACCCTAGAAATAAGCTTCCATAATGGTTTGCATAGACCTTTTGATATAACCGTTTACTCAATTTGACATCAGCCGGACGAGGCTTTTCAAAGTGAAAGATTAAATAAACATTTTTATTTTAAAAGATTAGCTGACTTTTAAAAGTAAATAAGAACCCTAAATCTACAAATCATTAAATTAAATGACCTATAAGTTAATTATATTATAGTAAAAAACTGTATAAGTGTTACGAATTTATTAAAAATATTTTTCCATTTTGGCGCTTACGATCATTTTTAGATAAGGCTGGATATTATCCGAGCAATTTATGTAACAACTTTACGACGCGTGCTTAAAAAGGCGGTATGAACACACCTACCTAATTACCCAAAATCTGATAGTAATGTGACCCCAAACAATCAGCTCGGGGTAATTAGGCAGGGTACACAAAAGAAGGCATCCGGCCAACTCGCTTGTAAACTTAACGATCTAAGACAGCGGTTCTCAAGCTGCTGAAATTAATCGCCAAGCTTAACATATATAACGCCATGTAAGGTTTCTAACTACTTATATAATACGTAGCATTAATAACATATTTATTCATATAATATATTATTCGATGTACTCCCGCACCTTGGGTACATTATCTAACAAAAATGAATTTCAACTATACAAACCAACAAATTCTTTTTTTTTTTTTTTTGTTGACTTGGGGCCTACAAATTACCGTCAAAGACGAAGTTTTTTTTTACACTGGCTCGACACAGTGACTACAGAGTACCTGATGGTAAGTACAGTGTAGTCCAAAAACGAAAGCGACTATCAAAGGATGAAAATCCATTGATAGTCTACATCGTCATGTCGGCCCTCGTATACCACGACTGAAGTTCTTTAGGTATATGAGCTACTGGATATACACAAGCTGATCCCGAAACGCGACAAGCCGAAACTGGTCACTATGACGGGCTTTACACCCATGTACTGTGGTCGCGATCCAGACGGGCACCGACGCCCTACAACCACGCTGCTGCTCGTTTAGCACCACCCAGGAGTCACGTGTAGGGAAACTAGGGTAAAGCCTACGGACGCGAGCAGCTTCGACTCCCAAAACGGACGTCAGGGTGTTGGCCCAAGTGTGCCAAACTGCTACTAGCCACAAACCCCCGGGATGTAACTCTACTCTCAACAAGCCAGGCTTAAAATCCTTATACATCCTCAACCTGGCCACCGAATACACAACTACTGCGGCAACCAAGTCCTTAAACACTTGATTTGGCCTAACAACCTTTTAAAACACATGTAAAATTATATCAGACAGGCTAACAATAAGTTGCCAGGTATTTAAGTGGCTTAAGCAGTCGTAACATAAGTGTTATACCATTGGTGCATTACCAGAAAGATCAAGTACATTCGTAATCTTATATCGGAATCATTAAAAATTGAACGATTGGTCTAGGAGGAAAAGTTTGATAGTCCGTGCCCTAAGATTAGCGCCAATTACGACAGGCCTTTCGGTGTAAAATATTTTTTCATACAAGATGCTTTGTAAGGAGTTGTTTCAATATTAATTTCATAGATTTACAACCGCAGTATTTTTAGGCTTCGTACAGACTTGTGCAATCAAACTCTCGAGTCTTAGGCTGAGATTTATAGAAGCTACTTTGACTTTGCTGAGACTTAACTAAAACATTACAAATTGTATTATGTAATAAATATCATAGTATGTATGGTAGCTTTGAGATTTTCTCACCTTGGACTTTATTTATTATAAGGCAAGCATTTGAAACAACTGATAAATACCTGTATCCTGGTGTTTCACTTTTTTAAATTATTTCTTTTTGTGTTTTAGAGACGGTATTTGTTCAGGGGATTTTTAAATTAGCTCTCGTTTTGAGTTGAGATTACGACTTCTAGGAGATCATTCTGCGCTCTGACACTCCTGTTGCTTAGAAAGTGCTCGCGTGGGTTGTTGATTGATCGACTGGTACATAGTTTATGGTGGTGGCCTCTTAATGCGGTAAGTTTTTCTGTGAATATTCAAGCTACACTCAAGTTACTGTTATGTATCCAGTTTTTTGTTAAAGAAGTATTTATTTTCTGTTTAAATGTTCTTGTATCGCCTGTAAATTCTATGAGAACGGTAATTTGATGAGCTACATACCACATAGATCATAATGTGTTATCGCACACTCGATACAGCCACTAATGTATCTTTACCCCCCCCCCCCCTGAAAGGCATATAGCGTGAGGATAAATTAATATTATAAAGTATTGTTGCGACCTCGCGGTCTTTAACACTAGATTTACCAAAACCAGTCAAAATGACAGGTCTGTATATTTTTTTGAACTTTTTTCTTCTCTAATATTTTTTCATTCTGAAAAATAGCATTCTTTTTACTAATACAAGATGTTGATAAATGTTATGGATTTAATTTGATTTATAACAAAGTAAAATAAACCATGTTATATGTACCTATTTCTAAAATAGATATAAATTGTTCGCTGGTATATTTAGTGTTAATTAAATCACATCGGTTTTACTAAACTTGATTTACTTTAAATACAGATTAAATTGCCAATTAGTTTATAAAACACTGCATTAAGTGTCACACTGAAACCTTCATTTCGCTTTAGTTTCACTTCGATCGCTTAATTTCGCTTTCCGTAGATAGCT
This sequence comes from Automeris io, assembly GCA_036320925.1. NCBI lineage: Eukaryota > Metazoa > Arthropoda > Insecta > Lepidoptera > Saturniidae > Automeris > Automeris io. The sequence goes on along the minus strand of JAUDJH010000023.1, from coordinate 8,041,880 downwards.
ATTCTCCTAGGTTTGAACCTACCACGTATTTATAGCAGACTAACAGGTCCCACCAATAGCGCAGAAGATTCTCCAGCTATCTCGTATTCCAGCGTTCACTTTAAACCGCAGCGACACTCCTAAAAATTATTTTCTTATCTCCAATAGATGTCGCTACTAGTGGATGCAGTTATGCTATCCGACTCAAGATGGTATTACAAACGGTGGTTCATCCACTGGGCAATAGACGTCGCTACATTCCTTGTCCTTATTATATAACAGTATTTTTTTTTTATATTCTAGCTCAGCAAAGTTAATACGCTACACTTTTTATTAAGTATAGGGCAGTTTAAATTGACTGCAACTTTCATGGATTAGGAGAATATTTGTTAATAGCCACCGTGTTCATGCCAGCCTGCTCATAAGTCTCTTATACTTGTTTTAACACGTTGACTGCCAACTACGAGATAACTCATATATTGTGTTCTTTTCTAGGACACCAACTACGAGTTATCTCGTCCTGTGATTACTTGCCATTTTTATGCAGCTACGATTATACTCGAAATATATCAGTGCTGATATCGGAAGACGGGTTGTGAGAAAAAAAACAAAAAATCGGTCCTGGCTTGCACGAACAAAAAATTTATTAAAAATTGATGATAACTATACACTAGAATTAGAGTTTTTAATAATAGAATGTTATTGAATCAAATTGTCATTTTAGGCCAGATATCTGAAAATTCCTTCTGAAGATAGGTATCTTCATATAGGTAAGATAGATATCTGAAGAGTCCTTGACTCAGTATCAAAGGAAGGATAAACTTTTGCCAAAAGCTGAAACTCGTTTTGTGATAACTATAGCATGTAGACACCGCCCGATACGTAATTGTCGCCCTAAGAGTCGTTAGAGTGCTACGAGACGTGCGGGGTAAGAGGATGCGTGCGCGCACGGGATGCTTGCGAACAGTCGACTATCGAGACGCAAGGCGAGAGTACGTGCGTGTGCGTCGCAGCTCGGTGTGCATTAAAGTGCAAATAAACAGTAAAACGCCATAATCCCTGTCTTTCTACAATAACACCCACGACCACCGGTCATATAACGCATTTAGACTCAAACATAGCGACTTTCATTTGCAGTTTATACTAAACAATTTTTTTTAATATCATTGAGTGAGGCTTAGTACTAACAATAAATTGCTTACAATAGAGAAATAAAGGTATTTAGGGATTAAATAACCAATAAAACAATCACCCATAATCTGCTATATGTAATAAAGTTTTATTTTCCTTGCATTGCTGTGCAATTTACGCCCGTATATTGTAAATATAAAGAAGTGTATTGTTTAGTGATTGTGACTGATTTATCAAAAAGTTGTTAGTTTTTGAGATAGTGACGTCATAAGTTCGTTACCAAGTAAGTGGCACCTTGAAAAGTGCGTTAAGGACATTATTTTTTTATAATTTACAAGCAGACATTTGACCTCAAATACACTTGGTGAAAGGTGGAGATGAGGTCAATGATGAACCGCGTTCGCCGATTAAATGCCTATTCACTCTTCTCTTAAAGACTTCCAGGACATAAGATCGGGGAAATATGGTCGCTGGAAGCATATCCCACTCCTTAGCTGTTCGCATGATGAATGTAGAAGCGAATCTCCTCGTGCGGATATAAGGAACGTCCACCATGTGTGGATGGTATCTGAAATTTTGGCTACATTAACACGTTCCTGCCGGCGGCTGAATTCGCTGTCTTCGGCATCTGACGGCTCTGTTTGTCCCATCGGGCGGCGCCGTTTACACGTAATCGAATATCTCTCATTAAGTGCTTCTGCCGACTGTGCCTGCGTTCCTTTGCAAACTTTTTTTTTATTAGCAAAAAATACAAATTAAATTGATTTCTTTCATTGTACCATTAATGGTACATGCCGGCAGGAACGTGTTAAAACTTGCGGGCTATGATAACGCGTGTACGGTCATCGCAATTTTTAGTAATGATTGATTAGGCAGAAGGATAGATATTAACACTTAGCTGATAGAGATGGGAAATAACATGAAATTACTTGTTATTTAACAACAGATAACATAATCACACGCACTGAGATTGAGACAGCACCGTGATCAGAGATGGGCAAAATGTAATCTGATTAATGATGAACGATTACAAAATGTAATCGTAATTTTAATTTTCTTGCTCTGTAATCATGATTAAATCCATTTAAAACATTAAGAAATAATAAATTTGTATACAATCTGGCAGTAGCGTTCATTCCATAGATGCATGAAAGCATTGCTTGCCCTTACAATAAATAACTCTGGTATAAATTGCTTTAATTTAAACAAAGAAAGGATCTCTTTGTAGTCATATCTATTCTATTTTCAGGCCATCTATCTTCCCCAATGAAAGTAATATAATATTTATTATCATTATATAATATTCACATTAATTATGTGAATCTGCCTAACCTGTCCAAATACCCCTTATATACATGCACGTCACTGCAATCTGGGATTTTGTAGTGTTTAAAACATAAATGAGCAAAATGCAGTCATATTGATGGTAAAAAACGTAAAATGTAATCGTTAATCATTTTTATTAATCTAATTACATTTTGCCCATCTATGACTGTGATCTGACTATAAAATTTAAAATACCATATTCAATTGCCTACAACATATAAATCAACACCAGTCCTATGAGCTCAAACACGATACTTCTGCTGTGAGTTAGTAAAAATTGATTTCCTGCTGATGCCATATCGAGGGGGGAAAGGCTATTTGATATAGCAATATATATATATATATAAGGGCGTTTAAAAAAAAAAATTCCTCGGAACTACGCTCAAAAGTTTCGTTTTAATGCCAAAATAGGCCTCTGAAAATATGAGCCCTTAATATTAATATTTAGGTTGTCCGCATCGCACTTTTCGATTTCCCATACAAATAACACAGGACAAAAGTTTTTTTTCTTTTGATTTCTATAACTAATGAACGATATATCGTATTGCAATACCCAGACATTATTTTTGTAGAGAATTCAACGCTCTACAAAAAAGGTCTGAAGTCAATTTTTGATTAATCAACTCAGTCAAAAGTTATTCAAGATCGAAGTTTAAATTACCCTCACTTCAGCTGTTTTATTGACTGATTTGGCAAAATGTTATGTTTTTAGAAAAATTGAAACCAAAACATTTTACAAAATATAAATTAGACTTCTGAAAACTGTTAACCTTTATTTCCTGCTTTATAGTAAATGCGGACAAGGTACTTAAAACGAATTATCATTGACAGTTAACCCAACATTTGAAAATTCTGGTTGTATTAAATTAACATCAATCGTTAAACCATTTTTGTAGAGCGTTAAATTCTCTACAAATATAATGAATGCGTATATATATATATATATATATATACATATATATGATCGCCGGCCCCACAGCACTACCACACATGACATTTCTAATAGATGCCATGCGAATTTCCTCGTGATGTTTCCTTCGCCGGTGGACATAGTCTAGAGATACGTTCCGGGATTCGAACCTAAGAATATTCGCGTTGCCGCGTATAGAAACCGATCCATTATCCGCTAGGCCACTGTAGCTACTGATAACGCTAATTTGTGGAATTGCCCCGTAAATATAAATATTTATAGGGGTTTTCGATTTCAGTTTAAAAACCTGAATATTCGGTTCTGGCAAAAATTCGGTCTCAGCCAGTTATTACAGAATATTGACAATATCCATCGTAGGGTTTTAATCACGGTGGCACCTTAAAATTTAGTAATTCGATTAGCAAAAATAAACCCATCAATCGAGATTGTTATCAGTATTCCTGACAAGGACTTATCGCCTGACGCCCGCGGCTGGAGATATCATCGGGAAAAATATTACTTATCAATTATTTTCGGTAATTAGCGATAAAACGTTTTGATTCGATTTATTTTTATGACAAAATAACACGCGTAATGCGACTGTATTGCCCGATTATTATGTTATTTGTAGAATTTAGATTATTTGCTTTTATTACTGCAGTGTATTACGGTATTATAACTTAACTTTATTGTTTCGATAACTTCGGCAGTTTTTGTTACATCATTACAAGGTATGTACTTTTTACACACAACAAAGTGACTAAGTTTATTATTTCAAAAACTTTGTAATTTTTTTTCGACAAAAGTCTACGTCGCACGTGAAGGAAAGTGGGAAAATGAAAAGTTTTTGAGGTGATAGGGCAATTACTCAAACTGACTACAGTACATAAATGTTATATGTTTGACAAATGGCAAGATTATTTATTGGTCTCTAGAAGTATACATACTCTACCTTATATAAACATTGATTTTTTTTATATCATTATTGTTTCAAGTTTTTTTTATTTTGACTCAACATTCTAACTATAGTCTCACCTGATGGTAAGTAAGTAAGAGCCTTGTAATCCAAAAACAGTCACCACGACTTGCTGGCTCAATTATACCACGGTGGTAGGTCTCTTAGATATGAATAGATTGATATATAGGCCAAAGCATATTACTATGACGGTCTTTATGATTAGACGAGAATGAGGAGTGACCTTTTACATCACCCCCTCTGTATAATAGTAGGTGAAGCCAACAGAAGGCCGTAAGTGGCCGGGAGCCGAGTAGTTGCGTGGTTGTATTCGCACCTTTAGGCCAAGCAGACAGGTAGGAGGAACACCCTGGTGGTTTTGGTCGGTTTGAGTCCAACACACCGGGCCGCTGGTCTCACGGCGGCTCTGGCGGTCCATGAGGATTTCCACCGGGCCCAAAAAGGAAAGACGCCGTGAGCACCTTGTTCTCTGGTTCTTATCAATTGGTAGGATTGAACTGATAAACGAAATGCTTATCACTATATTGGCCGTTTAGCGAGCGCCACGATCCAAAGTTCGCCGTTATCGTCAAGGCCGAAATTAGTCCATGATTTTTGAAGAACATTTTTATCTATACCTATATAATATAAGCTATTTCCCTTACGGGGTGAGCAGAGATACATTGTCCGCTTATATGTCGTGCCCAAGGTCATTAACGCAGCTGATCGCCGTTCTCAGAGAATTAGTACATATGCCATTTCCATGATATACCACGCGGGCTTCCTCACGATTATTTCCTTCACCGGTGACCACGTGGTGCCTAAATCCGTGAGTAACCTGGAAAAACTCAGAGGTATGTGCCAGGGTTTGTAAATATGACAATTCGTGCTTCCACGCATGGAACCTGTTCCTTTATCCACCAAGATACTATAACAACATAAAAACAAATATAAATCCTACTAATATTATAAATGCGAAAGTTTGTGAATATGTTTTTACTCTTTTATGATAAAACTACTAGACGGATTTTCATGAAATTTTTACAGTATTATAGATTATGCATCGGAATAACATATAGGCTACAATTTGTAATGTGTAAATAAATTTTATGTAATTTTGGTCGTAATAAAACGATACATGTAAATTAAGTCGGAAAAAAATCTGTTCTCTAAGAGCTATCTTCGCGTACACTGCCTAAACCATTGGAGTTACAGTAAGATGATGTACTATAGGATTGTTTGCCTTGAATAGACATAAATAAAAGTCCGCGACAGCATATATCTACCTTTTATGTGGAAGCCACTATTATCAAAATTGTATATTATAATACAGAAGATATTCACTACAAATAATTTATATGGCAGAACAACGTTTTTCGGGTCAGCTAGTACCTATATTATAATCGCATAAAAAAAAAACAAACTTTAACTGATGTAACTGCAAATTAAGGGATTTCAATCTTACCTATTCTTGTTATATAAGACCTTGCTTCTTGCCAAATTTCACGATTCTAAGTCAACGGGAAGTACCCTATAACTTTTGACGTTTTTTTTAAGCTGTGGTGACTGCCGGCTGAATATAATAGCACCCCCCTCTTCTTGCTGAGGTGTCGTAAAAAGCGACTAAGGTATCTCTCTAACACCGCAATTCAACCAGGTGTTCAGAGAAGGAAAACTCGACCAAACCTGTATCCTGCTCCCTCCCGATCGTACTGGTTCTCCATTCCATCAGGCCTGAGGGAGCTCGGACGAGAGAGTGCTTTTCTGGCTGCGCGTCCAGCTATGCACTTAAATATCTCCTGCGCAATTGACTGTTTCCGTAAACTGGACCTCGATATCCTTAATCGGTGTTGAAACAGTCGCCGTGGCCGAAACCGGCTAGGACATCATGATAAGTTTTAATTCCCTTGCGAAATCCCTTTTCCCATGTCGTTACACAATGAAATGGTTTTCCGGCGAGCGTGTTACCAACGTCCTATGATATGCGGTGCTTAAAGTATAGCGTGAAGAGATACTTGTGCAGGCCGGCATGACCGCCGCGACTATAGACAGGCTTTTTAACTGTTGTTAGTCGTTCTCGTATTTTGGACTTCACTATGCTTAGGTAGCATTAGGGGTGATGTGCTGTGTGTGTGTGTGTGTGTGTGTGTGTGAGAGAGAGAGTGTGTCAGTGGTGCCCAGGATACCGTCAAATATACTGCCCGGTTATTGTCACGGAGGGATATCTCGTTCAAAGAAAAAGAAAGAAAGAAAAAGTTTATTAAGACAAAGGAAACAACTCACAATAAACACATATATGTAGGAATGTGAGTGGAATAGAACATATGATGCTAATAATATAAAATGATAAGGAACAGTGTGAGAGTGAGAAAGGGATAGAAAGTATAGGAGAGAGAGAGGGATAGATGGGAATGGCGGATATAATAAGTTGCTGTTAGGGTCGTGGTGAAATATTTATATTTAAAACTGTACCTGTAATTTCAATTGTGCTGAATAAATGATTTAAAAAACTAAAGTCTTTCTACATATATATAAAAAAAACAATGAAAAAATAATACATAACATCACATCATGTATCCTGTGTGCTGCTACCCATCTCAAAGAGCACTCGGCACAGCTTATGCTGGGCGACGCTGTACGCGCCCACCAGCGCTGATTGTTAGCCGACGCTCAGGGGAACCGATTGAGCATTGCATTACGCCACGGAATCCTAAAATAAGGTAATAGGTAATTAATGTTTATACAAACAAACAGTATGGTCATCGTTTATGTATAGAAAACGGAGGCTACATCAATCAATATCGCATTACTGTGGATTATGGGTATGTAGACGCCCGCGTGGGTTAATGCGAGAATAATAAGACATTTCAAACACATAGGCGCCAACATTGACGTGCGGTTACCATACAAAGCCATACCATACATACTTTTCAAGTACCAGGACGATTGCTCTAACTAGATTGTGACTATAGCACACACGTGCAAAGACCGCCATAGTGACGCAATTGAGCCTCTCGCGTTTCGGGGTCGGCTTGTGTATATCTAGTTGCTCATATACCTATGTAATATACACAAGCTGATCCCGAAACGCAACAGGCGAAAACGAGTCACTATGATGGTCTTTACACTTGTGTACTGTGGTCCTGACCCTCTATTCGGGCAATCACCTTACCACTATAAAAGGATAAGGTAAGGATATAATTGGATATTTATTAAAAGTAATGTAACAATCACAACAAAACCAATCAGGTTTTAGTTTAACTAGTTCGGCCCGTTCGAAAGAACTACTGTGGTGACGAGTATATCAAAAGTCAGTTTTATCGTGATTGATAGTTTTATTTCTTTAAGTAAAGATTGAAATACAGTCCGCGTCGACGCAACACCTAAATTATTACAGTGCATTGCCCTCCACATAACTTCCTTTTTTGAGAAACAATAATCTTAAATAGTTAACAATTACATGAATAATATAGAATACTTTAAGTTGATACAATAACAACGAGTATGCAACTGTATCTAGCCTTAGTTTGATTGTAACGGTTGTATTTTAACAAAATTGTAACTACGTAGGAGTAAAGAAATTAAAAATACTATTGGTTTTACAGACTGAGGCAGCACACGATCACCGGTGAAGAACAAAAAATAAAAATAATATCGTGTAAAAATCCGCTTAGCGTCTAATAAAAATGTCACGTGTATTAGCGCTTTGAGAACAGCGATCAGTTGCGTTACTGGTCACGTTGGGCACGACATATAAGCGTAAAGTGGGTACAACTTGCCGCAATATTACTATTATTTCCATTTTTATATTTTACCTAGTGATGCCACGAATAGTGAATTGGCCGAATACCGAATATTCGGCAACGCTGTCGGCCGAAGTGCCGAATATTCGGCCGCCGAATATTCCTGGAAGTAGCGTGTTTAGTGAGAGGTTATTTTCTGAGGCTGGTAACATTTACGATGAAAAGCGTAATCGTTTGCTACCAAAAAATGCTGAAAAGCTTCTTTTTATCCATCACAACTTACCACGGATCAACTTTAATTGCTAAAGTGTTGTAATTTGGAAATAAATACATAATTTTGAGTAATATACCGTGTCTTTTTTACATGATTTGGCATTCGGTATTCGGCCGAATAGTACGTATTATACCGAATAGCAAAAAAAGTGGCCGAATAGGCCGAATACCGAATGGTTGCCGAATATTCGTGGCATCTCTAATTTTAACACGGTATAGTGCTCACCACACCCGATGGTAAGCATATGGTAATGCAGTCCAAAAAACGAATGCGATTATCAACAGTAGAGAAAAAACTATCGATCTTTTTTTTTTGTTTATCCTGTGGAAATTCCTTCGGACCGTCAGGGGAGTGGTGAGGGCCACTGCCCCGGTGTGCCAGACTTGCACCGACTAAAACCATAACCAACTATGTCCTCTCTTCGTCTTCGCCGGGCCTGGTTATCCGTATACTTCCTAAGGACCCGGTGAGCGACTGGCCTTGCCAGGCTTCCTCTCTGGGAAGGGGTCAATTCTTACCCCCCACTACCTCTCGATGAGGCGTCATGTGGGCACACACACGACGCCTTGTCCTCTCTGCCGGACGGCGGACGCTCTAAACGTCCACCGTCCGGCCTGTGTCAGGAGGAGAGCGCGCCCCTTCGCAATGATCATGCCGGCCTGCATAAATATATCTTCCAAAGTAATTGTCTAAAACGGCAAATGGGTGAATCACTGATCGTAATTAAACATACCTAATTTCCAATCTATCTGATAGCCATGGCTACTTGTTATATATAAAATACAAAAGATTAGATAGGTATCCATTGGACATTATCATTTAATGATTTTTGGGTATTTCCAAAATATAATAACAACTGATCATCACACTACCCGCTTTTCAGAGTAAGCAGAAAGACTTTAATGGCTATATCCAGTTTTCACTTATATGTCGTACCCAGTGACGTGCATAGGATATTCGGACAGGGTAGGCAGAATTTACGTAATTAATTTGAATATTATACTTTTTTTTTGTTAACCCGGTGGAAATCTGTACGGACCGTCAGAGGAAGTGGTGAGGGCCACTCCCCCCGGTGTGTCGGACCTGCCCCGACTAAAACCACCGGGGTGCCAGCACTGCCCTCTCTTCGCTTTCGCTGAGCCTGGGACTCCGAATACTTCCGACGGCTCGGCGAGCTTGAATATTATACTTTGATAGTAAATATTATATTGCTCTCATAGGAAATATAGATGAAGTGAATATAGAATCGATATGGATATAAATTGATTTTTTTTTTCTTTAATTTTAAACAATTTATTACAGACTTATTTATAGTAAGGACATGCAATGCTTTCATCCATGTATGGAATGAACGCAACTGGTCGTACCCAACGTGACATTTCTATTAGATGCTATACAGATTTCCTCACGATATTTTCCTTCACCGGTGAGCATGTGGTACCTACATCCGTGCTTAACCTATAAAACCTAGAGGATACGTGCCGGAATTCGAATCTACGACCATTCGCATTGCCGCGTGTACCGGTCCCTTATTTACTAGGCTACCACAAATATAACTTAATATAAAAATACTTTACTTGCGATGACCCTAGGTATCGCAGCATTGTCTAGATAATTGCGCCATTTTTCATGAGATCAAAGGCAAGCACGCAAGTATTTTACATGTTAAATTATACTTAAATTATATTTCGAAATATCACTGGCATAAACTTGCGTATTTCAAAGAAACATCCCCAAAAAAACTATTTTAAGTTCCTCCCTCCCACTTCTAATATAAATTGACAGAGCGCTGTGCGAGTTTTCTCCGACCGATCAAACAGTGAGGTACACACACACACTACTTTCACTCCACGACACCGGCGTCGCCGGCGGCGCCGAAGAAGGATAGTTCAGTCAACTGCTGCTAGCCGGTGCGTTTTCGCACTGAGGCGCAGTTCCACTCCGACGCAGCCTTGAGTTCCTTTCGGCGTTTCTTCTCAAGGTAGTCGCTTCCGAAACGCTGGTAGATCACCCGTAGGATTAGTACTTTATTTGGCTGGCGGTCCAAATCGAGGTTCGTACCCACAGGGGTGCCCTTGCATTGCCACCCAACCCAAAAATTTCGCTGGCTGAGTACCTTCTGTGCTCGCCCCCTAAGCCCAGTTAAACTAAAAATGCCTATCCCGGCAATCAGTAGTTAGTCCGCTTCAAAAAAAAAAGCGAGTTTTCCCTCCTATGTGGCTATCATTCCAACTCCTTGAACGGGGCAATTCGCCTCTCCTTTAATGCTGCGAACAGCCAAGGAGTAGAATTCGCTTTCTGCGTGTTTTGAAACTGCTTACGACATTGGAATCTTCAAACTATGAGTGAATCGCTACATTTGGGTGATCGTGCTTCATCATCAGCCTAATCATTTTCCACAGCGTGAGATTGAGGTCAAGCGCAAGCCTGTGTGTAATAAAAAAGACTATATTCATTTAACCCTTAGTATCCTGATTTACGAAACTGATTTTTTTAAATATTACTGTGTTTGCTTGAGTGTCTAGATGAAGGGAAAAATAGCTAAAAAAATCACAATATTTATTAAAAAAAAAAGCAGGTATCAATTTTGATACTTCAGGCATAAAAACTAATAGTAATGTGAACATTCGGTTTAAAAGATTGGTATCAAAATTGAAACTCTAGGTTATTAAGGGTTAAGCAATACAGAGTAGAAATAATTGAACGAAAACATTTATATGTACGAATTTATGTCACATAATATGCCTTAGTTGACCCTATTATAACTTCCAAGGGATGGAAGGATAACTTGGCACCACAAGCTCACCGGTGAAGGAAAATATCGTGAGAAAACCCACATGGCATCTAATAGACATGTCCAATGTAAGTGTCCTGAAAACAGCGATCAGCTGTGCTACTGTTTACGTTCCTAGATGGGCAAAATGTAATCAGATTAATAAAAATGATTACGATTACATTTTACGTTTTTTACCGTCCGTTTTTTGTTTTTTTTTATTTACCGTTTTTTGACTGCATTTCGCTCATCTATGTTTTAAACACTACAGAATCCCAGATTGCATACACATTTATAATACCTTAATGTTTTAAATGGATTTAATCATGATTACAGAGCAAGAAAATTAAAATTACGACTACATTTTGTAATCGTTATTCATTAATCAGATTACATTTTGCCCATCTCTGTTTACGTTCGGCACGATATATAAGCGCAAAGTAGATACCCCAAAAGGGATGTAGCGTGAAAATATATTAATCTATAATATAAAAATGAACCGTTAAATGTGTATAAGCGCGAAACTCGAGAACGGCTGAACCGATTTGGCTGATTTCTTTTTTGCTGTGTTTGTTGAAGTCTGGGGAAGGTAATTACGGAGAGAAAAATTAAAAAAAATGTCTGAAAAAGTCTAAAACAACACTTTTTAATATTCTCGTACAAAAAATTCGTAATAATATTTAAAAGTAAATTTGAACTTTAACACCATACCATAAAGTTTAAATGTTAGTGGACGGGTCCGGGAAGGCAAACCAATTATTGAGTGACGTATAAATATTAATGTCAATATTTGTCAATTTTTATACATATAGCATTAAGGCCAGGTTCCTTCAAACAATTTTCAAAAAACAGCCGACAGGCCAATAGGTTTTGGCAGAATAAAATCTGACAGGGAAGCTATTAACATTAAAAAAAACAATGAGACTTTGTTTTAGAGAAATAGGGCAGAACAAGGTCTGCCGGGACAGCTAGTTATTATTATAAAAATGAGGCAAAAATTGAACTCCAAGCAGGCGAAACCATAAGATCAACTAGTTTTAATACAAACGCTTCGTCTATTGTGCTACCTGAGGCTGAGCTTCCGTGCCTACAAGCTAATTGGACTTGACAGACCCTGACTCAGCATTTTCTTTGTCTGCTACCGAGTTACGCTCCTCGTTATGCTGTGGTGCTACCTTCACGGCTCCACTGACCCACTGTGGGCAGAGATATAGATTTATAGACACTATGCTTTGACTGCGCTTTCACTTCACTCAAACATTACAAATTATAGGATTTAATGAACGTCAAAGTTTATGGTAAGCTACCGATTCCTTCAACTTGGACTTCGCTCCATAAATAGAATAAATCCAGGATAAGTTGCTCGCAGTTTTTTTAGACGTATAAACCAGTAGCGTTCATTCCATATATGCATAAAAGCATTGAATGCCCTTACGATAAATAAATCTGCAATAATTTGTTTTGATTTAAACAAAAAACGGAACCCTTTATATTCATATCTATTCTATTTTCACACCATCTATCTTCCCTATGAAAGTCATCCGTAGCCATCCGTATGTGGTGGATGTTCCTTATATCCGCACGAGAAGATTCGCTTCTACATTCATCATGCGAACAGCTAAGGAGTGGAATATGCTACCAGCGGCCATATTTCCGCGATCTTATGACCTGGGAGTCTTTAAAAGAAGAGTGAATAGGCATTTGTTAGGCGGACGCGGTTGATCATCCGACTCATCTTCACCTTCCACCAGGTGTGATTGAGGTCAAGCGTTCGCCTATAAGTTATAAAAAAAAAGTAATATAATATTTATTACCATTATATAATATTCACATCAATTATGTGAATCTGCCTACCCTGGCCAAATACCCTATGCACGTCACTGCTATAAACTTTACTGAAGTTGTGCCTCTAGAGGACTAGTGGATAGGAGGCTGGTATCCACACGCGGCTACACGAATGGTTTCGGGTTCGTAGTTCGGCACGTACCTCAGGGTTTCTCCAGATTAAATACGAATTTACGCACCACATATGCTCATTGGTGAAGGAAATCTTTGTGAAGAAGCCCTCTTGGCATCTAATAGAAATGTCATCCGTTGTTAGAATGGTTATCAGCTGCGCCACTGGTCACGTTGGGCAATACTTATAAGCGCAAAGTGGATACAGCCACTAATGTATTTCTGCTCACCCTGAAAGCCATATACCGTGATGATATATTATTATAAACATTTAAAAAATGGCACACAGCGTAGGATTTTTATGTTAGTAGAAATTTTCTTTTCATTATTGCATAACAATCATTTGAATCGCATTTAATGCTCTCATATAACCTTGTTACACAAATCATCTTGGTTAATCCGATTTTTTGTACGTTTTCCTGTATTAAATTATAAAATTATATACTGTAGATTTGTGAATAAATAAATAAAATAAATAAATAAAAAAAAACCAACGGCTACCTCTTCCTGCGTATGCGAGCAAAATGGCTATAATAGTAAGGTTGATCCGTCAACTGTTGTTTAAATAACGCAGTTTCACTCCGACGCAGCCTTGAGTTTCTTTCGGCGTTTCTTCTCAAGGTAGTCGCCTCCGAAACGCTGGTGGATCACCATTAGGTTCGTTTTCCAACTGGCCGGCCGCCCAAGTCGAGGTCCGTACCCACAGGGGTGCCCTTGCGTAGCCGCCCAACCCATAAATTTCGCTGGCTGAGCGCCCTCTGCGTTCGCCCACCAAGCCCGGTTTTGTTGTGAAGGTCTTTCCCAGCCCACCAAAGTAGGACATGCCGAAAAAAAAACGTAAGGTAGAGTCGGTCCGAGATTGACGTCCAAGCGTTGGTCATGAGCGGTTGTGCTCTTTATTTCATCCATCGGAGAATTGCTGATTTTTCGTTGGTGTAGTCTACTGGACATGTGGTTCATGTTTATTGGGTTGGCATTGGGTCTGGACAGTGCCCGGATAACAAAATGTTGCGAGGAATTGGTGATTTTTCTGATGGCGTGGAGTGGAGTGCGCGTCGCTTGCGTCCTTGGTTTTGACATCAATCAAAGACTTCTGAATATATCAAGCTCAAAAGGACTTGTATTCAGTACCTTTTTTTTGTATCCCGGGGGAAAATCCTGCATAGGATGCTGTGAGGGCAGCGACCCCGGTGTATCAAACTCCTACAGACTAAAAACCCCCGGGTTGTCCCTCTGATTGCTCCAGCTGGGTCTGGGAAGCCAAATTCATCTAAACGCCCAGAGAAAAAAAGCCTTAATGAGGCTACCTCTCTGGGAGGGGAAGGAGTAAAGCCCACCCCTCCAAAGCCTCTCCCAGGCGGTGCTCCGGACACCGTAAACCGCCGCCCTCTCATCCAGGCAGCAGACTTCCTCAAGTCTATTACCCGGTATATTTAGTACCTACCGTAAGATTTAATAATAATATAAACACGGCCCTATTTGAGTTTTTGCTCTATTTTTTTTTTCTTTTAGACACATTTTGTATACCTGCCAATGAATGTTGTGCAAATTAATAACATTTCATGATAATTTTTATTTTCTTGTTCTTTATTGAATTAAAGTAGTAATTATGACGTATAAATTACTGGATATTAATTTTTAAAGCCAACGACAGCGCCATGTTTGATTTTTTTTGTCATTCAGCCTAAGGCAGATGTTCGTACATAATATAGGTACCGCTGTGTCTATGAAAATAATGATTAGCAGGACGGTTTTACACCCCAAGGGCGGTTTGAAAGCCGCCCCTCGAAAAAAAAGCTACACCCGCCTTTGTATTGGCTAATAAAAGTAATTATACTCTATGGTCGCTCCTGTAGATAAGTGTTGTTTATGGCCATCTGCCGTTTATGTTTACCGCTTAAATGATTTTTAAATTTTTTAATTTGTCTTCGGTGTTTTCATTATCTATGCTAAACGGTGTTTTTATTAGCGTTTTGTTAATGCATATTAGCGAAATAGAGATATTAATATGATATGATCGTGTCATATGCAAGGAAGTTCAAAAAATGCCAGTTCAAAGAGCTTATACTCATAAAGATACAATTCACTTACAGGAGAACATTGTGTTTTAAAGCCTAACTGGAACAGTAAAGTAATAAAGCTGCGTATTTATAGACAATATTTCGACTTTACTTAGCAAAGTTTTGCAAAAATAAATTCATTTTGACTAAAAAACTGAATATATAATAGGATCTTGAGTATAACCATATTATTAGGTAGCATATATATGTATGTATATATATATGTATATATATATATATGTATGTATATATATATATGTATGTATATGTATGTGTATATATATATATATATATATATATGTATGTATATATATGCATTCCTATTAAATACTTGTCCTGACTGACATATTAATAATAATAAAATAATAATAAAAACATTTATTTGGCACACAACATACAACACATCAGAATAGTTAAATAAAAACGTAAAACATCAAAAGCATATGCCCTATGTTGTGATGATGCGCCAAAGGGAAGTCAGCTCAGCAAATGCTAAGTGACCAGCAGAGCCACCCAACGCTGATTTTCAGCTGACACCCATTTATTGCTTAGACGCGCAGAAAACAGCAAGGAAGGGATCAATATAATACAGATACACAGCATTAGAGACTAAAATTCAAAGTATCATAGATGGATATATATATCATAGATGAAAATACACATATACAAGAACACAAATATAATATATTCTCGCAGAGTCAAATTTATCGAAGCTTTTCTTGTTTTTTGACCCGATGAAGATCCTCCTTGACCATCAGAGCTACCATGAGAGCAGCGCCCCCAGTGTGTTGGACTCTCTTACCGACTAAAACCACTGGGGTGCTCTTCCTCCTATCTGCCGAGTCCTGAGGGAAATGTAGAGCCAACTTACTCCGCAACTCAGCGATATAAACTTCTGAAGCTAGAAACATGACATATTTACTTTGAGTTCTTTTTATGACGTTTGATATTCCACCCCTAACTGGAGGTAACATATAGTATGAAAGTTAGTTTAAAAATCGGCCAGTAATGAGTTGGGCAAGCAGGCTGGAACCGCTAGTCGTATGCAAATATAAACACTTTTTAGTTATCCGAAAATTCCGCTCACAAATACGGATATTGCTGGCAGCCCTAATCACCACAGACCACACAGAAATGTAGATTAAAAATGAAATCAACTTTTTTTTACTATAGAGTCAATTTGTTTGTTTGAATCACGTACTGCTCCATTGACTCTGATGCAAAACCTATACGGGTAAACTTTTGTTGCGTCCCATATTGAAACGTCACGTACAAGGAAACATTAATTAAAGCCGAAGCTGCTCGCGTCCGTAGGCTTTACCCTAGCTTCCCTACACGTGACTCCTGGGTGGTGCTAAACGAGCAGCAGCGAGGTGGTAGGGCGTCGGTGCCCGTCTGGATCGCGACCACAGTACACGAGTGTAAAGCCCGTCATAGTGACCAGTTTCGGCTTGTCGCGTTTCGGGATCAGCTTGTGCATATCCAGTAGCTCATATACCTAGAGACCTTCAGTCGTAGTATATGTGGGCCGACATGACGATGTAGACTATCCATGGATTTTCATCCTTTGATGGTCGTTTTCGTTTTTGGACTACACTGTACTTACCATCAAGTGCACCTTAGTCACTTTATCAAGCAACTATTAAAAAATTAAGGAGCATAGTTGTTTACATTTTTATAAGTTCCAAGAAAGTATTTATTGTACCCTGAAATATCTCCCTCGCTTGTAGAATTACTATTTTATTTTACGTTGAGTAGAATAGTAAAATTCCTTGTTATAAAGGTCGAAAACCCGACAAGTTTGTTTAAAATCTATTTCTACTCCGCTACAAAGATTCCTTTTAAGCCTTACGGCAAACCAATAAAATATATAATTCCCCGGTACTTATTGAAACTTCACAACCCACCCTGTATCAAAAACATCCACATTTTACCCATAACACGAAATAAAAGTCAGAAATATCGCCAAGTTGTCGTAAATCACATGTTTTATTTACAGATATTCGAGTCTAGATTTGAAATAAAACCTTTGAGAGTGCTCTGACTTTTTTTAACGGGTGTCTCTGTCTCGCTCGCGCTCAGGTCGTATTCCAAGGCTCGTCAGTCCGCTAGGCGGGAAAGGTAAAACCACGCCTTGCAATACTGATTCCGTCTCGCTTAATCACAAGTAAAGTTAGTTCTGTCTCGTTCTCGCTGAAGTATCGATTTTCCCGCTTGTTTGTTTACCCGGACGAATTCCGGCGGTGAGCGTTTATGTGGCAAGCGGTTATTAATCTACGTCGTCTTAACTTGGCGGGTTTATGTTTACAAATATAAGATGACAATCTTTGATAATATAGCTCTAATGGAACTTCTTTATTGATAACAGTATGCTGTAACATAATCTAAGGCTGTAACCGATTTATTAAAACAAAATTGTTTTTACAATTTTCTAAATTGATTTTATAATACTAATATCAGTCTATACTCCTTTCGGGGTAAGCAGATATATATTAGTGGTTGTTTTCATTTACGCTTATATGTCGTGCTCAACCTGACCAGTAGCAGCTGACCACCGTTCTCACATTAATACTTGACATAACATTTCTATGTAATCTTAATTTATTTTTTGTGAAGTAATTACAAGAGTGTTATTTTAAAGCTATATGATTGTGCGGATATAAATATTCGACATTAATTTAATCTCGTAACCTTCATGCATTCCCGGGAAAAGGAGTAATGACTGACAAACAGATACACAACAAAGTTATCATGCTTTCTTATTTCCTTTGAGGTGTAAAACCCCGAAAAAAGTATGGCGAGTGTGGCAGGGCCTACCCACAACTCGAACCCCCCTGCCCACCCCTCCAAATGGCGTGATGATAGATTTAAAAGTATCAATAGTGCAGATTAATTTGCCGACAACAATGCATCGCACGCGGCTGCATTGTGCACCACGCGAGGGGAGAAAAGCAAATTGTAATAATAAATTGGAAATATATTGAATGAATCCACAACGGCCCGTGAATGGGAGACCTTAGTATTCGCCTATTTGATTATAATTTGTGAATTGAAATTATTATTACTGGTGTCGTGACCTATTGGATACGAAAGCAGTATCAATGCACGTTTGGAATTGATGTGGCACAGGATCCAACTTGAATCTCAGTGTAAACTCGTCGATGGCCCGCTACATATTATCTAACTCCATAGGCTTTGTTCTATCTGCAGTCAGAGACGGGCAAAATGTAATCTGATTAATGATCAACGATTACAAAATGTAGTCGTAATTTTAATTTTCTTGCTCTGTAATCATGATTAAATCCATTTAAAACATTAAGAAATCATTAATGTGTATACAATCTGGGATTTTGTAGTGTTTAAAACATAAATGAGCAAAATGGAGTCATATTAATGGTAAAAAACGTAAACTGTAATCGTTAATTATTTTCATTAATCAGATTACATTTTTCCCATCTATGCCTGCAGTCTATCTGGCTGTTAGATGTCTGAGATCATTCTTCGTCGGCAAATTACACGCCCATTGTTTACACACGGCGATATATCGCTGTGAAAGACTGGCTGTTTTAAAAGGTATTTACGCTTAAAAATTGTTTACAGAGGAACGCAATTCACTAATACATTTCTAAGACCTATAATATTTGTTGATGGAACGTGTCCGATCTGAATCTGTGAGAGAGGCGTTTGTGAGTGCCTTTGTTTTGAACAGACTTAACGTCTGGATGTTTAACACAATCTTAACAGGACTATTATCTGATGAGGCGTCTGGCCTGTTCAGATCAAAGGCACCATATGTAATATGTCAGGTATTTATGTATTAGGGTACGATGGGGCTGACATACGTACACACGTAAAAGTCCCTTAAATAAATAGAATAACGGACACATTTGTGTACCTACACGGAAACGCTAATGATGCTAGTTCGAGCCCCGGCGCGTATCTTTTTTTTTTACACTAGCTCGACATAGTGACTACAGAGTACCTGATGGTAAGTACAATGTAGTCCGAAAACGAAAGCGACCATCAAAGGATGAAAATCCATTGATAGTCTACATCGTCATGTCGGCCCACATATACCACGACTGAAGGTCTCTAGGTATATGAGTTACTGGATACACACAAGCTGATCCCGAAACGCGACGAGCCGAAACTGGTCACTATGACGGGCTTTACACCCATGTACTGTGGTCGCGATCCAGACGGGCACCGACGCCCTACCACCTCGCTGCTGCTCGTTTAGCACCACCCAGGAGTCACGTGTAGGGAAACTAGGGTAAAGCCTACGGACGCGAGCAGCCTCGACTCCCATCTCTGGCTATCTCTGGCTTTTCCAGATTGAGTCCGGTCTTAACCACCACATGCTTAGCGGTGAAGCAAAACATCGCGAGGAAACCCGCGTCGTTAATATTAATGTCAAGAGTGTCATCACAACGGCGATCAGTTGCGCTACTTTGAACGCAACATATAACTGGAAAGTGCAACAAGTGTGCAGCCGTGCGATATCTCACATCCCGGCTAGGACCAACAAGTTATTTAATAAATAATATTAACCTGTTAACTGGGTATGACGAAATATTTCGTCTTACATAAAAGCCTGGTGCAATGGGCATAACATTTTTCGTCATGGAAATTAATCTATACTAATATTATAAAGCTGAAGAGTTTGTTTGTTTGTTTGTTTGTTTGTTTGAACGCGCTAATCTCCGGAACTACTGGTTCGAATTGAAAAATTATTTTTGTGTTGAATAGACTATTTATCGAGGAAGGCTTTAGGCTATATAACATCACGATGCAACTATTAGGAGCGAAGAAATAATGGAAAATGTGAAAATAACGGGGAAAATTATTCATCCTTGAGTGCTTCCATTGCGTGCGCTGCGAAAACGGTTCAAGATACCAAAAATATATGTATCACAGAGTTATTCCTCTTAAAATGATCTAAAAAAATGTCCGCGACAGTATATGTCTATCTTTTAAGATTAACTCACTAGAACCGTTTCTATGGTAATCGAATTTGGTCGAAATTAATGCATTATTTGTTAAGAGTTGTATCAACGTAATAATATTAATCTTTATCCAAATAAATGTGTTGTTGATTAAGAGTATTTAATTGTGAACAAAATTGTCTTTGACATCACTTAATTTCAATGAACATCTTAGAAGATATTACAATAAGTTATATAGCAAAAGAACGTTTACCGGATCAGCTAGTCGTAATATATTTAAATATTTTATCAAAATAAATAAAAACCGTAAGCTAAAATCGATATTCTTTTATTATTTGAGGTGTGATATTACTTATCGCTGCGAACAAAAAGTCCCCATTCTGACACGTGTTGATCAATAGCTAATTCCCCGGTTAACAGGTTAAATAATATTTTTTATAAGTTAGAACTTTTATTGCAGCCGACTCGTTCAGCTGTGGAATGTTCTTCCGGCGAGCGTGTTCCCACCGTCTTATGATATTGAGTCCTTTAAACGAAGCGTGAAGAGATATTTGTGCAGGCCGGCATGATTGCTGCGATTATCGCTTGTTTTTGATTACTGTTGATAGTTGCAGTGGTTTTTTGGACTGCTCCATGCTTACCATCGGGCATGGTGTAGTCGTTATACCGAGTCAGGGTACAAAAACACAGCTACTAATGTATCTCTGATCACCCCGAAAGGGATATAGCGTAACGATATATTATCATTTTTATGTAAATAAAATTTGCTTGCGTTAGCAATGAGGATAATCGTGAATCCGTATGATGGAGGCCTGGAGATGATCCTCCAGAGTGCAGATGGTGGTCATACGGATGAGGAGTCTAGAAGCAAAGGTCCCACGGCCTGATGACCGCATCTGTAACATAACACGGTATTTGCCAACACGCGCGCCATTAGCCATCTCCCGCGGGACTCCGCCCTCGTCGGCAGATACATTGTGGCGCGTTTGATAAGAAACAGCGAAAAATTACCCACAAGCTTCTATAGATAAAAAAATATGTTCCATATGGTGACAGATTGAAACTTTTTGAAATGCACACATTGCAAGGTCGTCGGCAGTTTTTCGACATGACATTTATCTATAAACTCTTCCGTTGCCGTGTGGACGATCCGGAACTTCTGGAGCAGTTTAGTATTGCGGTACCTCGCAGGCTGCCTCGGTATCCTGCTCCCATGTTTGCCACTAAACGATATAAGACCAACCTTGGTCACTTTTCTATAGTGGCAAGACTGTCACGTTTATATAACGAGTGTGTGTCCGGGGATGGGAACATCGATATTTTTGCGGATTCATTGCCGGCCTTCAACAGAAAAATCAGTGAGCAGGTGTGTTGAGCTTGGCATTGTTCTTGGTGTTATATAATTTTAATTTGAGATATTATTGTCTGCTGTTGTTTTTTTTTTGTGTTTTGATATTGTTAGTTAATGCTTTTGGGCCATGCTGTGGCTGTCTATTATTGGTATCCGTTACCGACATTTAGCTTATGCATGTGATTCAGATTGTGAATGTGAAGTGTAATGGAGCTGTTGACAGCCCATAAATAAATAAATAATAAATAATAGATTAAAAAGGTGCATCGTTTAAAAAGACTATTTTATTTTCGATAATTCGATGAATTTTTGTTCTGAAAATAGTAGATATACAAGACAATATCTATTAAAGGTGCTTTAATTATTGACAATATTTAAAAATTATGAGCTGACTTCCCTAAGGCGCATCAGCAAACCTTTTTTTTTTTGTAGCCCAAGGGAAATCATCATGGATCGTTAGGGAGCAGTGAGGGTCGTCCCCTGGTATGCCGGACTCCTACCAACTAAAACCCCTGGGCTGCTCCTACAGTCGCGTATGCACCAGCCCCGGGTACTCCGAGGACTTCCAACAGGGCTTAGGGTATTTTATTTTGCTGTTTTCTACCTTGATTAACCTATACTTCTGTATTATCTATATGTCATATTAATGTTTTTGTTTAAAAAACATCAACTTCAACTGCTTGCTTATACAGAAAAATATTAAAAACAAAAAAATAGACAGTGATATCATACTTATGGTTCCTACCTTAGTCCTAGTGAGATAAACCATTTTTTCGAGTAATTTTTAGGTATAGCTCTAACCTTGAGCTAAATTGCACAGACAACAACAATAAATGACTTTAGTGGGTTCCTGCAAAGTAGATCAAAGAAAAAAATTACTCTTATGACCGGTGGTCGTGGGTGTGGTTGTAGAAAGACACGGATTTTGGCGTTTTACTGTTTATTTGCACTTTAAGGCACACCGAACTGCGACGTACACGCACGTACTCTCGCCTTGCGTCTCGGTTGTCGACTGAATTAGCAAGCATCTCGTGCGCGCGCGCATCCTCTTACCCCGTGCGTCCCGAAACACCCTAACGACCCTTAGGGCGTTTTAACACATGCACGTAACGGGCGGCGTCGATATACTACTCTTCCGTACAAGTGACGTAGATAGGTGCATACGTCTATTTGGAATACAACAAAATGTGAATGTTCAATGTAAAAACGATTGAATTTAATAATAAAATGATAATGTATCGCCACGCTATATCGCTTACAGGGTGATCATAGGTACATAAGTGACTGTATCCATTTTTTTTATTATATGTCGTGCCCAACGTGACCAGTAACACAGGTGATCGCCGTTGTCACAGCACTAGTATACATGATGCTTCTATCAGATGCCGTGCGGGCTTCCTCACGATGTTTCCCTTCAGCGGTGATCATGTGGTGCTTAAATCCGTACGTAATGTGAAAAATTCATGTATGTGCCGGGATTTGAATCGACGACCATTTTCGTTTTCGCGCATGGAATCCGTATCATTATCTGCTAGACCACCATAGCCACTGAATTTTACGTAAAATAAAAAATGTGGGTATCATAATTGATAGAGCGAAGCGACGTTTCTGAGTCAAATTGGAACGTTCGGCACTTTGTCTATCTATTTGTTAGAAGCCAATAACATTACAATCAAATAAGATAACGATTTGAAATTAGAATATACTATGTAAAATTATGACGCAACGCCAACATATTATTTCATATAAAAAAATAATTTTAAGGAGGCTTCCATATATGCAAAAGGTTTTTTTTTATCTTTATTTATGGTTTGGGCTTTGTTGCAAAGTGACGATGCCGCGCTCCCCGGGCGACTAAACGAATTTGGTTTCCCAGGCCTGGTAGAGTGATTAGAGGGACACCCCGGGGGTTTTTAGTCAGTAGGAGTCTGGCACACCGGGGTCGCTGCCCTCACAGTGACCCTGATGGTCCAATGTGGGATTTTCCCCCGGGTTACCAAAAAAAAAAGTGACGATGCCGCCCAATAAAGTACACAATTATTAAAAACTGCACTAACTACTACAATTCTGAGTCATCTTAACTAATTTGGCTATATTGTACAAATATTTGGCATCATCGCTTAGTGGCATGGCTAGTATGGATTGGAGTGCTCCTACATCAAAAAGCCCCCAGGACTTGATCTTCTACAATGGTCGAACCAGGAACATTCCATCAGTACATGCAAAAGGTGGTTGGCAATTTTGTATTCGCTTTTATTATTGCATGCTGGCTATTATTGCAGAGATCTTCACAAGATGAGCTTGAACTTTTCTGCATCAATAACTCACAATGTGTTAATTCAACCATGTTGTTATTTTTAAACCTATTTTGTCCCTAAGTCTATAATAAAAACGGTTTATTGAATTCAGTTGATACATATGTTGGATTTTAACTTATATCATGTAATTTAACAACAAGAAAGGCAAACTGGCAAAAGCTTATAAGAAATAAAAGTGAACTAATTTTCTAAGCAGTATTTCGTGAAGTAAAAGTAAAAACAAACAAACAAAGGTTCTATAAACAATTTAAGTCATATTTTATATTAACATGAATCATGGAATCACAAATATTATATATCTATAGATATTGATCAATATACAGGGGCTATCGCTAGACTCAGAAATTAAAAATTTTAACAAAAGTTACTTACATATCATAATTAATAACAAATTATTTTAAGAAAAATCAGTCCCTAATGGGTTTTTTAACATTTTACAAGTCTCATATTAAATGTACAAATATATTGATATAGATATATATAGATATAGAATATACAATATTCTGATTTCAGTGTCGAATATTAAATTTTGGAAAAAACCTTTTAATTACAATTGCTGTAGTCGAGCAATGAGAGACTTTACCATTTAGCTATTAATTGTGTTTTGCTTTTTGCCTAACTAAATGTATCTGTAAATTATTCTCGAATTATAGTGATTTCTTTTATTAAATGTAAACGCTCTAGAATACGTATGATATTTGTAATGGGAATGCGTGTTTGCCAAAATTGATAAAAATTAACGCGTTTTCACAGTTATAGAGCTAAACATGATTTGAATTAAGTTTTTTACTAATTGATAATCCTGTGTGAAAACTTTATGCACGTCACTGAACTTTGATAGTTTTTATGACTCCGTAACTCAAGAGGAAAAATAAAACCCTTATAGAATCACTTCGTTATCCAACAGTTTGTTTGTCAAACCCTTTGTTTCTGGAACATGTGAAAGTATCGAGCTGTAATTAATATAAAATAGTATTATTTTAATATGTTCGCTGTTTTCTTTTTTAATTTCGTTCCTCTAGGTTCTTCTGTAATATCATTTAGTAGCAGTTTTACTTTAAAGATGCAAGTGTAAAGTGTTAAGCAAAAGCTTTCGAAAACTTCTTTTTCCGTGTCATTACTATCTTATTATTCTGTTAGGTCTCCGTTTGCCACAAACGACTAATATTTCATTTATTATAATAATCTTATTATGCATTTCAAGAAAATGAAACGTTACCAATGATAAAACAAAGTTCGCGCTAAATTGATGCGAAAATTTCCTATAAAACTTGGTAATAAATAAATATTTTTTCTTTCTTTCCTTTTCCTGTAAAGAATGCTAATTGATGCTTAGAATGTTCTTTTAGAACTCGCTTGATATTTTATTATTTTATACCCCGCTATCGCTTATGCCTTGCGCCACACACTAATCATTTATACAATGATTGTAGAAGTAATGAGGGTATCCGGTTACGTCCCTGGCGGTTATACTGCTTTTAACTTCTGCAGCCATATTAGATCTTGCTGCGGGCGGGTAATTGTTTTGCGCGTTCTCTTCAGAGAACCCTGGGGATTGCATCTGTGATTTGCTCTTTTCGGACCCCAAACGCATTCGATACTGACGGGGTGGAACCCATCGTTTTATTATGGAATTGAACAATTCTCTTTGATGAAATTCTAATAGAATCTTTATTTTTATACTGGCTTATCTAAGTGGCTACCCCACACATAATGGAAAGCTCAGTTTTGTCCAAAAACGGCAGCGATTATTAAGGGGTGGGAATTAAAAGATAGTCGCCGCTACTACGCGGGCCTATATAAACGATTTTGACTCGGTATAACCAACGGGACCAGTAGCGCAGCGGATCGCCGTTCTCACAGCACTAGTACACATGTCATTCCTATTTTTCTTTTATAATTTATAGACGAACGCTTGACCTCAATCACACCCGGTGGAAGGTGAAGATGAGTCCGATGATAAAACGCGATCGCCTAGCAAATGCCTATTCACTCTTCTCTTAAAGACTCCCAGGTCATAAGATCGCGGAAATATGGCCGCTGGAAGCATATTCCACTCCCTAGCCATTCGCATGATAAATGTAGAAGCGAATCTTTTCGTGCTAATATAAGGAACATCCACCACATACGGATGGTATCCGACACGATGTCTAGTGGCTTTGTGGTGGAATGGGGCTGGTGGAATCAAAGAATGTAGTTCCTGAGAACACTCTCCACCGTGCAACCGGTAAAAGACCGAGAGGCAGGCAACTCTACGTCGATGCTGGATGCTGTGCATTCTAATTTTTGTCAAAGAGTCGTCGCCAATAAGTCTACGAGCTCTACGATCAATCGAGTCCAAAGCCGCCAACTGATATTTAGCGGATCCGTCCCAAAAATGACAACAGTAGTCTATTCCAAGAAGAAAGTAACAACATAACATCTCAAGATGTTACGCGGGTTTTCTCACGATGTTTTGTTCACCGGTGAGCATGAGGTGCTTAAATCCGTACGTAATCTGAAAAATCCCAGATGTAAGTTTCGGGATTCGAACCTACGAACATTCGCGCCGCGTATGGAAACCGGTCCGTTATCGACTAGGCCACCACAAACACATTAACAGTTTTTTTTCTTTTTTTTTTTTAATAATATTGTTTTCTAATATATTTCAGTAATGTTATTGTAACACCAATATTCCGTTTTGTCTATATCCAGTTATTCATATATCTATATACCTTCCGTCGCGGTATATG
This sequence comes from Automeris io, assembly GCA_036320925.1. Lineage (NCBI taxonomy): Eukaryota > Metazoa > Arthropoda > Insecta > Lepidoptera > Saturniidae > Automeris > Automeris io. Next base: position 8,015,426 of record JAUDJH010000023.1, on the reverse strand, counting down.
TGGGCCGACATAACGATGGCGACAACCAACGTATTGTTGCCTTTTGACTGTTGTTCGCTGCCGTTTTTAGACTACACAACACTTTCTATCAGGTGGAATGTAGTCACTCTTTCAAGCCAATATAAAAAAATACCTCTTTCGGGTCAGACAGGCTTTTCAAAATACTATATAATTATAGCTTAAAACTTAAGTATTCACAGAGCCAAGTTTGTTTTTTATTACTTATAGGCGAACGCTTGACTTCAATCACACCTGGTGGAAGGTGAAGATGAGTCCGATGATGAACCGCGTCCGCCAAAACAGAAAAGAAAGTTACAGAAATCACTTTCAACAACTCATACCATATACTTTGATAGTTTGATAATTAAACTGTCACGTTTTGTACTCATTATAAATTCTTTAACGGGTCTTATACGCGAATAAACTTACTTAAACTAGGACCTATGAGTGTTGTGTGTCGTGACTATTCAAATTATCAATAACAAAAGAGGGCAGAGGAGGTAACTTCCTGCCGCCGACGAAAACTCCGCGACGCGTCTATCTTATTATGATCATGAATTGTGTAACCAGGTAGAAACGTTAACCACAATTAAAAGTTAATTCTTGCCTAAAATCCGTTAAAGTATTTACAATTAATTAACTAATATGATTGATGATGTTTGAGTAAAGTGAAAGGAAAGTCAATGTGGCATTTATGCTATATGATTTTTGACAAATATTCGAATATTCATTGTTCGTATTGTACTTGCAAAAACCAATGGAAAGTGCCACCCAAGTAATCTTCAAAATACAATAAAAATACGTAGAAACAGATGATCTACCATACACAAACAAACGTTTTGAAATGGCGCCTGCCTCATACAAACAATACTGACAAATACTGAATACAGACAATGAGATTTTTTTATTCGAAAACATTTTTTGTTCATGTTCGACAATGACATCTTATTACATATTTGCTTGTGTATTTTATGTCTTCATTTATATTGACTGACTAAGGCCTTGTTGCAGTGCTATGGGGGTTGGGCGGCGTGTGAGTGTCAACACGCCGTCCCAATGAGAGGTAATGAGGGGGTAATTTACGACCCCCTCCCAGAGAGGAGGCCTGCCTAAGACCAATCGCTCGCCGGGCTCTCGGAAATATCTGGATCCCCAGGCCCGGTGAAGGCGAAGAGTAGGGAGTGCTGGCACCCCGGTGGTTTTAGTCGGTGCTGCAGGTCCGGCACACCTGGGGAGTGGCCCTTACCACTCCTCTGACGATCAGATGCGATTTCCTCTTGGTTAACCAAAAAAAATAACGATGCACTCGACATATAAGCGAAAGTGGATACAGCCACTAATGTACCTCTCTACTCACCCCGTAAGAGATATAGCGCGATGATATGTTATTATTATTATCTATGAGTTGTTTTTTATGTTCATTTACTATTTATTAGTATGGCCGGTGGTCGTGGGTGTGGTGGTAGAAAGACACGGATTTTGGCGTTTTAGTGTTTATTTGCACTTTAAGGCACACCGAACTGCGACGCGCGCGCACGTACTTTAGCCTCGGGTCTCGGTAGTCGACTACCATATTCATATTAGTTATTTTTAATGAATATTCTGGTTATCTGTACACCTATCCCCCGATTTACACGGTAGATACGTTCCTGAGAAAAACGTGTAAATCGAAAATTTAAAATTTTCAAGTCAAAACCGTGTAAATCGAAAAGCTTGCAGAAAATGTATAATTTTGCTATTTAACAGTTGTGATTTTTTTCAATATTTTTATGTGTACACAGAAATAAAAATAAAATGCATTGACAGGTTAAAATATGTAATATATTACGGAAACACTGTTTTTTTATTTAATTACAATACATTAAACAGAAGAACAAAAAATAAAACCAAAGGTGTTTTATTATCCTTCATCAGGTGCAGCAAGTCACCACATGAGCTCGGGATTCCCCGTGAGATGTGTACACAGCGCACGTGTTCAAACATAGTAGCATTTAGTAGAGTGCGATAAAAACAAAAAAAAAACTTATTTGGAAAACCGTGGAAAAGCGAAAACGTGTAAAACAAGTACCGTGTAAATTGGGGGATAGGTGTATTTAGTATCTGTATTCGTCGCAGTGGAAGAAGCTTGCTTCCTCACGGACGGAATGGACGAGACTCATCAAGTCCAGAGTCTTTGATTATGAAAACGAACGGCGTGGAGAGTAAGTCTCGAAGCGTAATGAGTTAAAATCCTGGCCACCTGCGGGTAATAACTACAATTTTGTGAATGGTATGCCCTCAATGCTCAAGAGTCTTCCTAAATAAGATGGGGATGTTAGTCACCTAAGAGCACACGATGGGAGAAATCGGAGTTGAAACAGTCGCTGTGGCCGAATCCGGCTAGGACGTCATCATCTATGGTCTTATGCAGGATACTATCCCGGGTTACAAAAAAAGTTCGTAACTTGCAAAGAACATGTATTTTTTATTTTAAATACATAAATTATACCTAAAATATGGCGTCACAAGCTATACTCAATTAATTTCACGTTATGTTTTTATTTAGAACAATAATATAAATATAATCATTGAAACATATAGGAATATTGATATTTGTTAATTATTTTTGGTAGATATCGCCCCTATATATATAAGCCCTAGGTGGCACTAGGTGTTCAGAGAAGGAAAACTCGACCAAACCTGCATCCTGCTCCCTTCCGATCGTACTGGTTCTCCATTCCATCGGGCCTGAGGGAGCTCGGACGAGAGAGTGCTTTTCTGGCTGCGCGTCCAGTTATGCACTTGAATATCTCCTGCACAATTGACTGTTTCCGAAAACTGGACCTTGATTTTCTTAGTCGGTGTTGAAACAGTCGCTGTGGCCGAATCCGGCTAGGACATCATCATCATATATAAGCCCATAAATAAATGACGTAGCTAATGGTGTTTCCTGTGTTGGAGGTAGAGCCTGCTCTCCGAACCAGTGCTAGATTAATTTTAGTTTCATTTTGACAATTTAAAAGTGATTAAAATAAGGCCTATTTGAATAAAGTTATAAATATTTCATGTCGAGTGTCCGAAATGCGGTACCGAAAAATATTTCTTTATGTTATGACAAAGGAATAGTTTCTGGCGTGATAATTGCCCACTGGGGGCGGCTATTGTGACAAATTTCCACGCTTCGGGACACACTATTAACTATTTCTATAGCTTTGTGTTTTTTTGTCACATTTCGGAGTTTGACGAAGCCACAATGAGGGCGCTTTCGGCACTTTTTGCAAGCCGCTGCTCGATTCCTCTGGCCAATGAAAATTCTAGATTTTGGCTTAATTTTTTTTAAGTTATACACTTCAAGGGGTCTTATGCACAAAGGCTACGGTGAAAACAAAACATTTTACAGTATTTCCTAGAAATCTTTTGCTATACCGGCTTACATTGTACTCATCTTGGAGCTGAAGGAATTCGCTTCTATGTAAAGAAAGAAAAAATAATAATTTATTTGGCAGGTAATATTACATAAAACACAGAAGGATAGCTTAATGAAGGTATAAAGCAAAAAAGAGAAGTCTGCTGAGCAAATGCTAAGTGACCAGCTGAGCCAGCCAGCGCTGATTTTCAGCTATTTCCAATTTATTGAGTCAAAGAAAACAGAGAGGAAGGGATTAATAGAGAATATCGGGAATACTATAAATAAAATATACGTTTTTTATCAACATTGAAATTTATTGCCATTTACTGATCTAGAACTGAAGTTATTCTGTTCCAAAAACGACTATAATGTCACGATTAACACGTCGTGGCGCTATGTTGTTTTAATATAAATTTAAAACATTTACACATTTAATATAATATTTTAGAATATAAAAAAATAATTTGTTTTTTTTTTTTATTATTCAGTGTACATCACTAGTTAAACAATTTAGTAAAATTGTATTTACTTATACGTAGAACAAGCGGACCCTGCAAACTTCGCACCACCATGAAGCCATTACTTAAGTAAATAATAAATACTAACACAAATCAATGCAGATAGAAATTATTTTAGAGCTGCTGTATATACCGCCGAACAGAAAAAAATGTGCAAATATATTGAAAGTTTAGCTCATTGACTCACGAAAACATTATCATCACGAATATATTCATCAACGAGCTCACCTTCACCGAATAGGGCTCCAGCCCACCTGATTGATGCGATTTGGAAATGTCACCAAGTTCAAATTCATCAATATATAAAGGAATATACACTTTGATTTTATAATGTTAGTAAAGAGCATAGATGAGCAAAATGTAATCAGATTTATGAAAATGATTAACGATTACATTTTACGTTTTTTACCATTAATATGACTGCATTTTGCTCATTTATGTTTTAAACACTACAAAATCCCAGATTGTATACGCATTTATGATTTCTTCATGTTTTAAATGGATTTAATCATGATTACAGACCAAGAAAATTAAAATTACGACTACAGATTGTAATCGTTCATCATTAATCAGATTGTATTTTGCCCATCTCTGGTAAAGAGTAAGGATGTGACAAACGCGCGGTGTACTCCGATTTGTCACATTGGCAGTGCTGCCAACTGCGCAAACAACGTATAATTACACGGCGTAGGGCGCGAAATGTTTGTTTGTGTAGCGCGGCACAATGCGGAGGATGTTTGCCTTCTGATATTATTTATGGGCGCGTACGATGACAAATAGATTTTTAACGTCATTGACACTTATTTTGGGGGATGTTATAATGTTTTTTTTACAACTGAATGTTACAGTTCAATTTTGATTATTATTTTTTCACTTTTAGTCAAATATATTCTAAGATTTATTGACACTGCATTGAAATTACTTAGATTTCACTCAGAACATTAGTTCCTCTTTAACAAGAACTGAATAGCAGTAGCGTTTATACCATAGATGCATGAAAGCATTGCATGCCCTTACGACAAATGACTCTGGAATAAATTGCTTTAATTTAAACAAAAAAATGAACCCTCTTTCTACCCTATATCTATATCGATTACTGTGTGTCTATTCTTTTTTCACGCCATCTGTCTTCCCTAAGAAAATAATATAATGTTTATTATCATTATATAATATTCACAGTAATTATATGAATCTCCCTACCCTGTGCAAATCCCCTATGCACGTCACTGCTGAATAGAAAACTCCCTGTAGTTTAATTTTCCATAAACGTCAAAACACGCTAAATATCAGTTTTCATAGCGCTTGCTTCAAAGTTGATCAGTTTTAATCAAACTTTAAGCCTCTATTTCACCCGCATGTGGGTGGATTATCTAAATGTTAATGCAATTACGTCATAAAATCCTAATTTCATGTTTCTAGGTTTAGTAATTCAGGCTCTACGACGATATGCTAGTAAAGATATTTTTTTATAAATACAAACTTTTGTGCCTTGTTTGCATTTCTGATCGCGCAACGCCGTATCCCTACAGCTAGCTTGCAGTGGCGTTCATCACAGAAACGCTTTTCTTTGACATTTAATTTTTTTTTACACTGGCTCGACATCGTGACTACGGAGTACCTGATGGTAAGTACAGTGTAGTCCAAAAACGAAAGCGACCATCAAAGGACGAAAATCCATTGATAGTCTACATCGTCATGTCGGCCCACATATACCACGACTGAAGGTCTCTAGGTATATGAGCCACTGGATATGCACAAGCTGATCCCGAAACGCGGCAAGCCGAAACTGGGCACTATGACGGGCTTTACACCCGTGTATTGTGGTCGCGATCTAGACGGGCACCGACGCCCTACCACCTCGCTGCTGCTCGTTTAGCACCACCCAGGAGTCACGTGTAGGGAAACTAGGGTAAAGCCTATGGACAGAGCAGATTCGACTCACAAATAATAATAATAATATATCATAACGCTATATCCTCTACAGGGAGAGCAGAGATACATTAGTGCGCTTCTTTGTCGTGCCTAACGTGGCCAGCTGAAATTTATTTTCAGGGCACTTATACATTATATCCCTACTCTCTGTCTGTCATGCAGGTTTCCTCACGCTGTTTTCTTTCTTTAGTAAGCATGTTATGCCGTAATCCGTATTTAATCTGTTAAACCCAGATTTACGTGCCGGGATATAAACATAAGCCCATTGACTTTGCTGAGCATGAATATCCACTTGCCTATACAAGCAAACAAAAAAAATTGTAAATATATTAACTTAAAATCTTATAATTACAACAATAGGAGTGTCAGAATCTATATTGGACCAAATTTTAGATCAACGTATGTATTAAATATCTAAGGACAATGCTTATTTGTTTTCTATGGGGTGAACGCCACAGCTAGTATCTAAAACCTTTTAAAAACTTTCACCGTAGTAGAACCCAATACACGCGGTAAGGCGACGCGTAATAACAATGCCCTATGAATATTGTCACTTTCGACCACCGATGGTCGCTAATATTCCTAGAAATATATCCATGCTTTCTTATTTAGCCACCTTAGAATTGTCAACAAAAGATTATCCCAAATCTTATCGCGGTAGAATCTCTTTTATGTTGGTAGTGCTGTAACTTTTGCTAATAGCGAAAGGTTTGTAGTAGGGTTGTCAAGGGCATAGGATATCGTTAAAGGGATATTTTATGTACATTTAAAAAATCTTTCGGATAAAATTAGATTGCCTGAGACCGTAGTTTCTATCTGAAATACTGAAGGTTTTTCATTGAGAATCCGATACTGGCAAATTTACTGTGTGTATTTTTTGTCAGTCATGCATATATTTGTCTAGTACCCATAGTAACGTCAAAACAACGTAGATATACAACTTCTTCCGAACTAATTGTCCCAGTCCGTTCTCACAAACAATTTCTCTAATAGAAATTATACAGATAACCTAGAATAAATTTTCTAAATGTTAATGAAAACCGCATTATTTGTTGCTTAATTTAGAAGATATAAGCGAATATGCAAACACACAGAAATAAATAAAACCTTTAAATTATCTTCTATAATATAAAAATGAATCTTTAAATGTGTATAAGCGCGAAACTCGAGAACGGCTGAACCGATTTGGCTGATTTCTTTTTTATTGTGTTTGCTGAAGTCTGGGGAAGGTTATTACGGAGAGAAAAATTAAAAAAATTGTCTGAAACAGTTTAAAAACACAACTTTTCTATATTCTCATACAAAAGATTTGTTATAAGTCAATTTGAACTTTAACACCATACCATAAAGTTTAAATGTTAGTGGACGGGTTCCGGGAAGGCAAAACAATTATTGAGTGACGTATAAATGTTAATGTCAATATTTGTCAATTTTTATACATATAGCATTAAGGCCAATATGCTTCAAACAATTTTCAAAAAAATCTGACGGGGAATCTATTAACATTAAAAAAAAACAATGTGACTTTGTTTTAGAGAAATAGGGCAGAACAAGGTCTGCCGGGACAGCTACTATTAAATAAATATATGCGAAAAGAATAGTTCAGTTAAGATATATATTGAATATAGCATGGTTTAAATGTAAATAGTAATTTACAGTCGCTGCACGTGGAGCGTGATATGCTCAGTGTTTTCCTGAAGGATCGAACCAGAAATGAGGCTATCCACCAGAGAACTAAAGTCATCGATATAGCCCAAAGCATTACCAATCTGAGGTGGCAGCGAGATGGTCCTATATACCGAAGAACCGCTGAAGTAGACGTATTCTTCAGTGGAGACCACGCCTCGGTAAGCGCAGTGTGGGACGCTCTCTGGCTACGGGGAGCCACAGTGCGCACAAAATGTCAGTAAATTGTTGGATGAGGGAAGCTGAAAGTCGGGCTCAGTGGCGAATCTTGGAAGAGGTTTTTGTCCAGCAGTGGACAAATACCAGTTGCTGATAGCAAAAAACACATGCGATTTCAAAGTATATCTCTTGAAGGATCACTTATATGTAATTTATAAAAATTATAACAGCCTATACACTTGTGTACTGTGGTCAAGACCCAGCTTGGGCAATCGCTCTGCCACCTCAAATTTAATCAATATTCATGCTAGGGTTTCTCTATACCATAGATGGGCAAAATATAATCAGATTATTGAAAATGATTAACGACTACATTTTACGTTTTTTACCATTAATAGTACTGCGTTTTGCTCATTTATGTTTTAAACACTACAAAATCCCAGATTGTATACGCATTTATGATTTCTTAATGTTTTAAATGGGTTTAATCATGATTACAGAGCAAGAAAATTAAAATTACGACTACATTTTGTACTCGTTCATCATTAATCAGATTACATTTTGCCCATCTCTGCTCTATACATAATTTACTTGTATTATGTTATAACCTAGTTTCGATGCTGCTTCTGATTAAATATTTTCTTTCTTTCATTAAAAAAAGAATATTTGAAACATTTCTATCGGATAAAGATAGTAAATAATTTCGGTTACGATATGCGTGACATACCTGATTGGACGTTGTTTAAAAAAAAATTGCAAGGATTTCTGCTCGAACGCACAGCGTTATCGCGGTGAACGCTCGAAAGGCGTTCAATTGTATAACGATGTACTTTGATTTTTTTTCTACAGTTTCGGCGCACCTTCGAAGGGTTTTCACGTCAATGGTTCCTTAACAATACCTTTGGGGTAATGAGAAAATGGTTATCTTTAAAAAAAAATGTTAACTTTCCATGTAACGAATAAAAAATTGAAATGCTTCAAACCTTCCCTTTTCTATTATTTACAGGCGGACACTTACCTTCAACCGCACATTGTTTTTTGTAACACGGAGTAAAATTCGGCAAAAAAAACCAAATTCAATATAACATTCAAATGAGTAGAAATTTTAGCTAAAGCCTCGAGACGACGTCTTTTGTTCTTTGTCGGTAAACCTCATTTCAGATTTTATTCTTCAAAGAGATGTCCAACGCAGCTCATTCCATCGCACGCTGAGCGATCTTAAACTAGTGAACTTTTTTTTAGAACCCTGGAGATTACTTTAGATAGGACTTTCAGGGCCACCGTGAAAGCAGCGACCCTGATGTAACTCGCTGTGTTTAAGCTGCTCGCGTCCGTAGGCTTTACCCTAGTTTCCCTACACGTGACTCCTGGGTGTTACTAAACGAGCAGCAGCGAGGTGGTAGGGCGTCGGTGCCCGACTGGATCGCGACCACAGTACACGGGTGTAAAGCCCGTCATAGTGACAAGTTTCGGCTTGTCGCGTTTCGGGATCAGCTTGTGTATATCTAGTAGAGACCTTCAGTCGTGGTATATGTGGGCCGACATGACGATGTAGACTATCAATGGATTTTCATCCTTTGATAGTCGCTTTCGTTTTTGGACTACACTGTACTTACCATCAGGTACTCTGTAGTCACTATGTCGAGCCAGTGTAAAAAAAATAACTGACTAAAAACAGCCGAGGTGTTCCTAAAACCGCTGCTAGCTGACTCTGGACATCCATATGCCTCCAACAACCCGGCAAGCCAATAGCCAATTCAGTTCTGATTTCTATAGAAAACTACTTCCGAATGGTATAAAATAAGGATTTACCAGGCAACGCCGAGTCACATAGTTAAATTATGAAATTTCATAAAAGGATTTCTATGAAAGCAATATTGTCGGTATAATCAAAGTACATTCTCGTAACCTTTCAATGTATTATTCTGTATCACATATCTAAATACATTTATAGTTCTTTATTAATAATAAATAATAATGTATCGTCATGCTATATCCCTTCCAGCATGAGCAGAGATTTATTAGTGGCTATATCCACTTTGCTCATATATGTCGTGCCTAACATGACCGTTGAAAGCAGCTGAAAGTCGTTTTCACAGCGCTAATACACATGACATTCCTATCAAATGCTATATGAGTTTCCTTATGGCGTTTTTCTTTACCGGCGAGAATGTGATGTCTAAATTCGTACATAATCTGGAAAAACGCAGATGTACGTGCCGGGATTCGAACCTAAGGCCATTCACATCAACGCGTATGGAAACCGGTTTGTTATCCACTAGGCCACCACAGCTACACTTCCCGCTTCTTTAGCCACTTCTATGTCCATCTTTATTAATATTACGAAAGGGTAATACTTGTTTATATGTAGGAAGTAATCTCAAAAATATTCGATTTCAATTTTAAGTGTTAAAGATGCGAGTATTATATTAAATCCCTATTAAAGTCCACTCTACTGAAGAATATTAATAAAAAAACGTTTAAAAGTAGACTCTGTAATAGAATATAATAATTCAAAGTAACAAGATTCCAGATTGTCCGTTACATATCATGCTTGTGATCCCACGATTTCTTTATTCGCGAATGTCATCACTCTGATATGGCTTGTCATGTATCAAAGCAAAGTTCGTTCGCAGCCCCTCGATTTAGCAAAAGATCTCCAGGTAAAAAGGAAAAATATAAACGTGACAAAATGTATGTAAACATGTACCTATGCTCGCCTTTGCCAACATAAAAAAAAATCTATTCAATTTGCACACTGTGCCTTCAAATTCGTTACGAATACAACACTAGGCGTGAGGATGGGTATTCTTTACAAAATATTCGATTATCGATATATTCGAAATCGCAGTCTAGAGAATCGAATCATAAAAAAAATTGAGGTCTAAAATGTCAATGTCTCAAAAAATTCTTTTTCGAATTTGCATTTACAATCTAAATACATTTTTATAGAAAACAAAAAAGGTATCATAATATCCTATCCCACATTATCAAAAACAAAGAATTTCTTAGTTCATGGAACTTAATAATTACCATTATGTATTTTATTAATTTATTTTATTTTATTTATTATCTTTTTTATAAATAAATTACTTCTACAAAAATACAAAAAAATATTAGGTGTAAAAAAGACGTTTTTCCAAAATTAGTTACATTAAAAAATATATAAAATATATAGCTTATAGTTTGTAAGGTTTACTGAAAAAAATCGAATATCGATTTTCTACATCGAAGTATCGATCCGCTAGACCGACGCAGTAGTACATATCTATTCTAAGTATCGATTTTTGTCTCGAAACCGATTCTTCAGTCAATAGTTATAATAATTCCTTCCGCACCTGCTGTTCATTTTAATTTCAAATGTCGAAGGCAGAACACATGCTTAACTTTTGTTGTGTTTTTTCTGCACAGTGTTGTAATCGTCCAGAAAATTTTACCATTTAACGAATAATTGTAAAATACTTTATAATATAAGCAAAAAACTGCAACTACGGTTTGGAAATTATAATCGGAATTGACGTGCGTTCGATTTCACGAGAACGTTGTTAAAACTTGCGTGAATCATGTTTGCTAAGGATTGGCTTTTGATAATATTATTATAATTAGATACGTTTTGTAGAAGCGTTTATTTAAACTTTAATTGAAATATTTAAGAGTTGCTATACTGGTAATAGATAAAACGTCGGTTGTAACTTTTTATAATTAACCTTTGTCTTCGAATCAGTTAATAGTTTTTACGTGTTCTTTTAATTGTTACGTTTTGTTTAGACCATGCCTCTGGATTCATTGCCCTGTTCTGTGAGTACCTAATTATTAATGTGTTACAGTTGCAATAAAAGGAACTTCGTATACTCTATGCCTGTGGTGGCGTAGTGAATAAGACGCCGGTTTTCATACGCGGCAACGCTAACGGTTGTAGGTTGGAACTTCATTACGTATCTCTGGGTATTACTAGATTATTTACAGAGTTAGGCTCCACCGTACACATACTCACCAGTGAAAGAAAACAGGAAAAGGAGGAAACTCGCGTGACATCTAATAGAATCGGTACATTCCATCAATACTTAACCGAGCCCGGGAGTACCCAGGCACTATTAATTTACACATTTATAAAAAAAAATTAGAATTAAGATTTTAAATTTGTATGTTTACGGGGCTGACATGACTGTGTAGTCAAAAGCCTTTTTTTTTTCAAGAATAAAAAAATCTAATAGAAATGTCGTGTGTGTGCTGTGAGAACGGCGATCAGCTGCTGCTGGACGTATAACTGCAAAGTGGATACAGCCACTAATCTTCTATAATATAAAAATGAATGGTTAAATGTGTATAAGCGCGAAACTCGAGAACGGCTGAACCCATTTGGCTGATATCTTTTTTGTTGTGTTTGTTGAAGTCTGGGGAAGGTTATTACGGAGAGAAAAATTTAAAAAATTGTCTGAAAATGTCTAAAAACAACACTTTTCTACAAACAATTCGTAATAATATTTAAAAGTAAATTTGAACTTTAATACCATACCATAAAGTTTTAATGTTAGTGGACGGGTTCCGGGAAGGCAAAACAAATGAGTGACGTATAAATATTAATGTCAATATTTGTCAATTTTTATACGTGTAGCATTAAGGCCAGGTGCCTTCAAACAATTTTCAAAAAACAGCCGACAGGCCAATAGGTTTTGGCAAAATAAAATCTGACGGGGAAGCTATTAACATTAAAAAAAAACAATGTGACTTTGTTTTAGAGAAATAGGGCAGAACAAGGTCTGCCGGGACAGCTAGTAATAAATAATAATAATAATCTTTATTAAGTAACAATGAGCCAATTTGTTAGTAAACTCTTAAAACTACGTATTATTATGCCTAATTACAAGGTTGTGTGGCGGTAAATACAATTAATTATATAAGGGCAGTCTAGCCTGCCGGCTATCATGGCCAATACGGTTTTCGCACCGAGGCGCAGTTCTACTCCGACGCAGCCTTGAGTTTCTTTCGGCGTTTCTTCTCAAGGTAGTCGCTTCCGAAACGCTAGTAGATCACCCGTAGGGTTAGTACTATTTGGCTGGCGGTCCAAGTCGAGGTTCGTACCCACAGGGGTGCCCTTTCATTGCCACCGAGCTCATAAACTCGCTGGCTGAGCAGCTTTTGTGCTCGCCCCCTAAGCTCGGTTGAACTGTGAATGCCTTTCCCGGCAATCAGTAGTTAGACCGCTTCAAAAAAAAAAAGCCACTAATGTATCTCTGTTCACGCCGATAGAGATATGGCGTGACGATATTGTTATCATTATTTATCACTATCTTGTACTAGTAACGACATGATATGTTATATTTCAAAATAAAAAATATTGGGTTCTTTTAAGCCAAAAACTTTTGTCCCGTTTGGTGAATTTAGTGTTAAATTTAAATCATTGAGGTCAAATTAAATCGCTTCAATTAATTAGCGTTTTTTTTTATTACACTGGCTCGACATAGTGACTTGAAATTTGGTCCATTATTCTAAAACTTTAAGGGCTACCTCAATCAACCGTTTAAATCTAGTTTAAGCTTGTATAAAACTGTGTTTTGGTGTTAGGGCGATTACCCGAACTGGATTATGACCACAGTATACAAGTGTAAAAACCGTCATAGTGAGCCGCTTTGGCCTGTCGCGTTTCGGGATCAACTTGTGTATATCCAGTAGCTCATATACCTAGAGACCCTCAGTCGTGGTATATGTGGGCCGACATGACGACGGAGACTATCAACGGATTTTCAATCTTTGATGATCGCTTTCATTTTTGAACTACACTGTACTTACCATCAGGTGTACTGTAGTCTCTATGTCGAACCAGTGTAAAAAAAAGAAAAAAGGTGCATTGTAGTAACTTTAGCCAGAATATGTCGCATATACATATATGTATTAAATATGCAAGCAACGGCTTCAGTATAAGGCAGAAGTATTTATAGTATATTTCGTTTTTCTTTCTTTTGTTTTTTTTGTCGATTATTATATTATAAATTGTTGTACTATATTGTTAAGTTAGTTGTGGTTGATTGAATGTTTTCCTTATTCTTCTTTTTGTCACCACCCGCTCCCGTGTGAAAGAAAACATGCAAGAAAAACCCGTATAGCATCTAATAGAAATGTCATGTGTAAGTGCCCCGAAGACGGCGATTATCTGCTTTACTGGTCATGTTGGACACGACATATAGGCGTAAAGTGGATACGTAAAAAAGCATAAGAAAATAGTGGCTTTATGCCTCTCTCATGCAGGCTACTGTTTCTGTGTCGATCAAAAGCTTTTAAAAATGCAAGATGCTTATGTGTGCATCGTTTTGCAGGCTGAGCGAAATGCCGTCAGCGACCTTTGGGAGGAGCAGATAGGAACAAGCGCGACGATGGAGATGCACAGGCGGCCGGGGCTGTCGAGGTGACTATCTCAGCGCGGCTCAGACATGGCGCTGCTCACAAACGCAGCCACCAGCGCCGTTCCCGCACCAACCGGACCAACTGCGCCGCAGGTACACATTACTTATTCATAGAGTACTTTAACTGTCGCGCTTCGGGATCAGCTTGTGTATATCCAGTAACTCATACGCCTAGAGACCTTCATTCGTTGTCAGAGATGGGCAAAATGTAATCTGATTAATGATAAACGATTACAAAATATGGTCGTAATTTTAATTTTCTTGCTCTGTAATCATGATTAAATTCATTTAAAACGTTAAGATATGATAAATGTGTATACAATCTGAGATTTTGTAGTGTTTAAAACATAAATGAGCAAAATGCAGAGTATTAATGATAAAAAACACAAAATGTAATCGTTAATCATTTTTATTAATCTGATTACATTTTGCCCATCTATGGTCGTGGTATATGTGGGCCGACATGACGACGGAGACTATCAACAGAATTTCATCCTTTGATGGTCGTTTTCGTATTTGGACTACACTGTACTAACCATCAGGCACTCTGTAGTCACTATGTCGAGCCAGTGTAAAAAAAAACTCCTCACGTGCGCATAGACCAAGGACAAAAAGGTTGTTGAGTGCAACTGGGTTTAAAACAACCCCACAATCACGCCTTTTTAAATTAACTTGTCTGCGAATTGTATAGACCAGGCCTTCTCAAACTGCGTCGCAACGGCCTATCGCGGTATTATCCCAGGGGCGTCGTCAGGCGATCTAAATGGGTTGGCTGTCTATATCGACTGATCGATCGTTTGCGACATCACACTTGTGCGAGACAGGTTTCTCTGCAGTTGCAGTCATTAAGAACAAGTACAGACCGAAAGTAAATTTAGAGACAGAGACGAGAGTGGGAATTTCGAAACTTGAGTCTCGATTTGAGCAACTATGCTCAGAAAAGCAAGCACATCCTTCTCATTAACCCTTTCACGTCCACGGGGCGGATTTTCAAGCTTCGAGTTTGAGCTGATACCATGCTGTGAATTGAAACAGGAAAAATATGAGAACCATTGTATCCTATATTTTCATTGGTGCTCATTTAAATGGTCATAGTTAAAAGTCGCTAAAAAGTCTAAAACTATGGAAAAATAGGAAAAAAAGAAAAAAAAACGAGATTTTTTTAAAGAAACAATGTTTTGTTCATCATGCTTCGTTCTCAATACATTTTTTATACTTCTAAAACTGGTTTAGAAGGCGTCCATGGTACCTAAACTATAAATAAAAATTGCTACACTAGGTAAAAATTTTTTAGCTGATCTATGACCATTCAGAAGAACACCCTCGAAAACATAATATGGCTAAAGATACTATGGCTCTCACATTTTTCCCGTTCCAATTCACGGCATGGTATTAGAAATGAGCAAATTGTAATCTGATTAATGATGAACGATTACAAAATGTAGTTGTAATTTTAATTTTCTTGCTCTGTAATCATGATCTATTTAAAACATTAAAAAATCATAAACGTGTATGCAATCTGGGATTCTGTAGTGTTTAAAACATAGATGAGCAAAATGCAGTCATATTAATGGTAAAAAACGTAAAATGTAATCATAATCATTTTTATTAATCTGATTACATTTTGCCCATCTATGCATGGTATCAGCTCAAACTCGAAGCTTGAAAATCCGTCCCGTAGACGTTAAAGGGTTATATCAAACGAAAAGAGATTAAAAAAGGCATGCTTGCTATTTGCCCTTTTTGTTTGCTTTAATTTTTGTTTTGTGTTTTGTTTTTTATTTAATAAAAAAATTTGATGCTATTTGAATGTTTTTTAACAAATTACTATTAGGCTAGTACTACAACTAGTAGGTGAATGTATAGCAAGAAGGCCTGGGCGTCGCAAAAATATGGCCACTTCCCTAGCGCGTCACAGTTTTAAGTTTGGGAAGCCCTGGTATAGACTGACCTATTGCAACTAGTTATTTCATCCCACCCGTGTCGCCTCACTACAACTCAGCTCAATCAACTCAAGCAAATATACGCCGAGCGCATCACTAGCGCCGGCGCATTCATTTAAAAACCTTGCAACGAAGTGTCGGCCGATTGGGCGCTGTGTACACGCGTGTGTGTTTGCGTGTGTGGGTGTTGCGTGTGTGTGAACGCGTCATGTCTAATCATCACAGAATCCCAGTAAGTACCTTATCCTCATAATCAAGTCGGTCAACACCCTACAACAAAAGAAATCAAATCAAAATTAATCTTAGTTTTAGCTTAGTTTTTTTAACCTTAGTATATTTTTAGGTATTTTTGAAAAATTAGATTTTTCAAATTTTAGAAAAACAAAACTTGTCTTTAAAAATTTTTAAAGAAATTGAGTGTTCTTTGACTGATTTTAAGATATTTTTGTTACTAGAATTATTTTTCTAAAGTTTATAGTGTTTAAGAAAACGATAAATTTAGATTTTTAGGCCAAAGCCTTTAATATAAGTCGTACCGAAACTATAATTTGTTTTCATTATCAATAATAGTATTGGGGTTAGTGCAGCAACCCCAAAGGTGTAAAGCTCGTCATAGTGACCAGTTTCGGCTTGTCGCGTTTCGGGATCAGCTTGTGTATATCCAGTAGCTCATATACCTAGAGACCTTCAGTCGTGGTATATGTGGCCCGACATGACGACGGAGACTATCAATGGATTTTAATCCTTTGATAGTCGCTTTCGTTTTTGGACTACACTGTACTTACCATCAGGTACTCTGTAGTCACTATGTCAAGCCAGTGTAAAAAAAATAACTCGTGAAGTCGCTACACACCCACGTACTGTGGTCGCTATCCAGACGGGCACCGACGCCCTACCACCTCGCAAATGATGATGTCCTAGCCGGTTTCGGCCACGGCGACTGTTTCAACACCGGTTAAGAAATTCGAGGTCCAGTTTTCGGAAACACTCAATTGCGCAGGAGATATTTTAATGCATAACTGGACGCGCAGTCAGAAAAGCACTCTCTCGTCCGAGCTCCCTCAGGCCCGATGGAAAGGAGAACCAGTACGATCGGGAGGGAGCAGGATGCAGGTTTGGTCGAGTTTTCCTTCTCTGAACACCTGGTTGAATTGCGGTGTTCAAGAGTTACCTTAGTCGCCTTTTACGACACCTCGGCAAGAAGAGGGGGGTGCTATTCTATTCTGCCGGCAGCCACCACGGCTTAAATACCAACCACCTCGCAAATATATATATACATATATATCTATATTCTTTGTCCCGCAGGCTCACCACTCGTCAGCAACGCTGCACCATTACTTCCACTATTTAAAGCCGTCGCCGTCGCCCCTGGCCCAGAACCCGTACGCCCACCACTCGAGCGCGCACCACATGAGCATGGGCCCAGGGCCGCTGGGAGGACTCGGGCCCTTCGGCCTCACGCCGCATGGCCTGGAAGCAGTCGGGTTTCCGCAAGGTAAGTCAGTATACAGCTTATTGTACTGAGATCCAATAGCGTTTTTGGAATCTTGCTTTTCAAATTAGTCGTTTTTATTATAAATGAAAAATGGACGAATGTCCTTTTGAAACACATCGAAGAAATTATATAGCGAGGGGTAAAAGGCTATTTTTTTAAGTGGTTTTTTTTTGTTATATAGTAATATATATTTTCGGAATCAGCGTTTTTTACCGATTTCAAAAATATATAAATATATTACTATATCGCCAAAAATGTCGCTTAAACCAAATAGCCTTTCACCCCTCGATATAATTATTTTATAAAATCTTTAATTGAATTCCTGAGGTATATAATACTATAGATAATATTTTAAGTGCTAATTTCTAATAAAGCCTAAAATAAAATACAATTCTTAATTACTAAGACATGTTTCAAAAGCAAATACATTCTTAATCTTTTTTTTAATAGTGGAGTTGCTAGCACATCAGCTCTCTGTTTTTCCCGATTCTATTCGATTTTGCCAATAAATATTATTTTATTATTAATCTTGAGTTAATACTCAGAATGAGGTATGTTCATTACGCTGGTACTAACTTACGTGTTAGAAACGTCGCGATATAGGTATGCCATTGTTCTGAATAATTTTAACTCAATATATTATTGCAAGAAAGAAATAAAGTTTATTGAAATCGAAGAAATCGGAGAATATTTCACAAAATCACTCAAAAAAAAAATCGTTAAATTCAACCGCGCTGATAACAAACAGAATATTATCTTTTATAGATGGTGTTGTGAAAACATTAAAACCATTAATTTAAAATAACATCCCTGAAGAGGTTACATAGCATTTACAATTGGTTGTGGTTATTGTGATTAGAAATATAAATAACTTCCAATCGATGTCTCGGCGAAATCAACTAAATTTCTTATCTATTTACTTAGTTATAAACCTAAATAGGTTGCTGAAACATATGTCTAAATGGGCCTATTAAATTGTTATAGAAATAATTCTTTCTTGTTTAAAAAATAAGACATTAATATACTAATGTACCATCGCTGATTACTGCCGACGTACAAAATAATAACAGACGAAATCGCGAAAACAACGTCGAAAAGCGTTGCATAATTTTACGTAGCAAGAAGACATCCTTGGAAATAATCAAAACAGCCCACCGCCCTCGTAAGCCGCTTACAGCCTCCCGGCGGGGCCGGCAGGGTTGCCCCGCTACCCGAAATGCGGACTCGCTTGTTAGTTCGCTCTAATTAGTTCCAGTTTGTGTTCTTATGTTGGCAGCATCGCGTGCGTTTTCGAAAAACTTTTACATGTCAGAGTTGAGACTTGCATCTTTTCACTTGCGGTTTTTTTCCTGCGTTTTTGTTACGAATCGATTTGTTTACTTAAATAAATTATTGTTTCTTTGATTATAAATTTATTATATTAATGGAGGCACGTTATGTCACGTGATGCAATTATATAACCGACACATATTTAAAACAAGAAAACTGTATACAAAATTACTTTTAAAAAGAGGGATATTAAATAGTTTTGGGTTAGGAATCCGGATATTGATGCTAACTTTAATCATTGCTGAGATCTGACTGAGGTCAGTCTATGGTAGAATGGAATAACAACAAATATATAAATATAACAATGACTATGACATAATTATTATAAAAACCAATCGACAACTTCCCGTCAATGTTTCTGGTGTTCAATTAGTAGCTTCTAGGCGATAGCAGTGACATGGATCTCATAGAAGCATAAAATAACATAATCTTATTATTCTTGAATAATTAAAATATTTATTGATTTAATGTAAAATCCCGTTTGTTTTCCGAGGCTCCTACTCAGATAATTACCAAATTTTAAGTCAATGTATTTATTAATTGCCCATAATAAATCAATGTTTTTTTGCTTTTATGGGACGCACGCTACTGGGTCACCAAACTAGTACTGATCAACTACTTCACATTATGTGGGCTGCATAAAAAATCTTTAAAATAATTATGAAAAATCTATATAAAATACACTTGTATTTGGAAAATGTTTGTCCTTTTTATAAACTATACATCCTAAAAAATACCGAGCCCGTAGTGGCCTAGTAGATAAGCGACCGGTATCCATGCACAGCAACGGGAATGGTCGTAGGTTCGAATCCCGGCGCTTACTCTAAGATTTTTCGGATTAAATACGGTTTTAGCACCTCGTGTTCATGGGTGAAGGAAAATATCCTAAGAAAACCAGCATGACATCTAATATAAATGTCATGAGAACGGCCATTGGTTACACTACTGGTCATGTTGGGCACTATATATAAGCACAACGTGGATACAGCCTCTAATAGTACTCTGCTCACCCGAAAGGGATGTAGCGTGATGAAATAACATTATTAATAAAAAGAAATAAAAACCCTTGATAACCTGTAAAGCCACCCCGTGAGGTTGTCAAAGTTACCCTAAATACGGGGAAGTCGCTTCTTAGTTCGCTCTAATTAATTACCAGTTCGTGTTTTCATGTTGGCAAACTCGTGTGCGGTTCTCTTTTTAAACTTTGCTATGTTTCACCTTCTCTCTTTTATACTGTATCTGCCTGATGGACTTCTGGCTGTATGAATTCATGGCAGGTAGAGCTTTGAAATTAGTGTGAAATAACGAATCCTAAGATATTCAGTTACATAGGTAGACGTTATAATAAATTTTGTAGACCGCGACGAGATCGAGGATGGTAGCAAAAAATCTGCAAGGTACCACTCAGCTCCCGCCCACCCAGCAGTGGGCAGATTTGGGCTGCCAATGATAATGATTGGGTTGATGGAACGTCTCATCAAACACCCTTGTAAATTTCGAGGTCTGTTGGCTATTAATAAATTTCCATTTTATACCCTGGCTGGACAATGTGACTACAGTGCATCTGATGGTAAGTACAACATAGTTCAAAACCGAAAACGTCTATGAATGGACGAAAATCCATTGATAGTCTCCATCATCATGTCGGCCCACATATACCACGACTGAAGGTCTCTAGGTGTATGAGCTAATGGATATACACAAGCTGATCTCGAAACGCGACGGGCCATAGCGATTTACTATGACGGTCTTTACTCTCGTGTACTGTGGTCACAACACAGTCAGAGTAATTGTACTACCACCTCAAAACAATCAAATCCTTTTGTCCTGACATAAGTCCGTCGTTTTACAATGCAGATAAAAGTTCCTCATACTCTATTTTTATCTCTAGCGAACAATAGTTTTTTATTTTGTAGGAGACAATGGATTTTCAACGTGTCAGTTAAAACAAAAAATGTCACTTTATATTTTAAAAAAATACAATATTAAAAAGGGTTATTGTGCGAAAATACAACAGTTTTAGTACAAATTTCAGGTACCAACTTTCACAAATAAAGTTAAATAATTACCTTAGCGTGTGCCCATTGTTACGAAGATAAGAACTTTTACCACTTACTGCTTGCTGTGGTATTGTTACACAGTATATAATAGACAGATGATTACATGTTTTTACCATACACAACTGAAGTGTCCGATCAAAGCTTCCTTTTCTTTGCCTTTAACAAAAAACCACGACCATAACCTTTCGCTTCTGCCTTTTTTTTAGGGTCCCGGGGGAAAATCCTACATAGGACCATCAGGGCCGCTGTGAGGGCAGCGACCCCGGTGTGTCAGACTCTCACTGACTAAAAACTCCCGGGGTATCCCTCTAATCGCTCCACCCGAGCCTGGGAAACCAAATTCATCCAGAGGCCCGGAGAGCAAAATGCCTTGTCGAGGCTGCCTCGATATATCGAATAAAGAGCCCACCATTCCAACAAATGTCTCAGGCGGCGCGCTGGACTCTACTAGGATAATTCTTAGTAATTATATTAAATATTTTTTACTTTTCTATAAAATTAATGTCGACTAAAGCCGGTGCTAGTTACGAAAGGTTTAAGAAGCGATAACCATGCGCGTAAACACGGAAACGCCATTTTGAATATGCGAAGATTATATAAGCGAGGGATATTTCAGCATATATTAATTTCTATCTTCTTGCAATTAATAAATATGTAAATAACTATATTCCCTAACAAGTCGTAAAAAAAAACATTGATGAACAAATAAGAATTGATTGTGTAGAGTACATTTGATTTGTAAGTAGATTTAATTCCTTCCACGTAATTTTATGTAAACGGGTATTGACTTGTTTTCCTTCGCACTTTATCTTTGCTTAGGACAGGCAAAACACCTACTTAATAATTAATTGTTAGTCATTCATTCATGTGTGTGTTTGTAAATATTTTGACTCTAATACACTTTCTTTAAAGAAAATATTTATATATCACTGTTTTTACATATTTAGAATTAGTACTGAATGCTGAATATATATCTTGTCTATAAAATCAGCTGTATAATAGAAACTAAGCCGCGGTGGCGCCGGCAGAATAGAATAGCACCCCCCTCTTCTTGCTGAGGTGTCGTAAAAGGCGACTGAGGTATCCCTTTAACACCGCAATTCAACCAGGTTTTCAGAGAAGGAAAACTCGACCAAACCCGCATCCCGCTCCCTCCCGATCGTACTGGTTCTACATTCCATCGGGCCTGAGGGAGCTCGGACGAGAGAGTGCTTTTCTGGCAGCGCGTCCAGCTATGCACTTAAATATCTCCAGCGCAATTGACTGTTTCCGAAAACTGAACCTCGATTTCCTTAATCGGTGTTGAAACAGTCGCCGTGGCCGAATCCGGCTAGGACATCATTATCATAATAGAAACTAGAGTCTAGTGCTCCAATTTAAACCGCTGGGGATATATATTGATTGTTAGACTACAAGCGCTCGACTCTGTAGGCGTAGGGAAGTAGATGCCAGAAGTATGCGTGATACAGGATTGTGTAGGGTGGCAGGGTTTATCATAGCGTAGGTAGGTCACTAGTGAAAGAAAGTTAGTAAAATAATAATTTCTAATAATACATCTCTATTGGTTTTTATATAACGACATTATACTTTGATACCAGTGTCGCCTTTCGCAGCGGCTTATTCCTGCTAGCAGTGGGTTATTCCGATATTTTAAAAGTAATAAAGGACAATCTGATTACACCGTGAATTAAATAGTAATAAAACATAAATTGCAAATCGACCGATATCAACGGTTTGAGCACCCTTGCTCTAAGTATTCGCTGAGACTATCCAAGAAGGCAAAGTCGGTGATTTTTGAAATTACCAACAGGCTTGCACTTTTACCCCGATTTCACCTGACGATAGAGCGCGCTCATCCAACAAATACCTATTCACTACTTTGAAGGTTCCCATGTCGTAAGATGATGGAATAAAATACTCAGGATACGAATCCCATTCCTTGGCGGTTCGCAGCAAAAAAGGAGGCGAAACGCCGAGCAGATGGAATGTCAGCCACATACAAGTACCATAGATGGGCAAAATGTGATCAGATTAATGAAAATGATTAACGATTACATTTTACGTTTTTTACCATTAATATGACAGCATTTTGCTCATATATGTTTTAAACACTATAGAATCCCAGATTGTATACGTATTTATGATTTCTTAATGTTTTAAATGGATTTAATCATGATAACAGAGTAAGAAAATTAAAATTACGACTACATTTTGTAATCGTTCATCATTAATCAGATTACATTTTGCCCATCTCTGACAAGTGCAAACCCTCACGGCGCCTTATGAATTTATGGTAGAAGTGGGAAGGGGGAATTAAATTATACAGCTCAGCCGCATTCTCTCCAGAGTATAGTCTATCTCTATGCTCAACCGAAAGGCAGGTCACTTAACATAGGCGATCCAAATAGAGTAGCTTACTTACAGTGCTCGAGTTAAATGTAAGCAAAATCAGAGTAACGTCTATAAATGTCAACCCAAAACCTTCTTGTGCCTTCGTAAACCAGATCACATAGTTGTCTCAGGGAGGGGAGAAGGTGCAATCAGGGTAAACGGACTCAACAAAACTCTCGCTGCGATATAATTGTGTAAAACCAACATAAAATTAGAAATATATCATAAATTTTATAAATCTGTAAGCATTGCTCCGAGTAAATCTCAAGCGCACGTTTTATGTTCGAATAAAATTAATCCGCGTTCCTTTTTTAATCTCCGTTCTGTCTCTTTCTTACTCATGCAAACGTCTATCTTTGTTTCACTCGCACAGTAGACGCAGCGTAACGATGGCAGCTGATATTTTTTTTATTGTATTCTTTTTATTGACGTCCCTTGGAACTGTGTACGGCCAGTTGCTTTTTTAATCTATGGCGGGAATAGTTAATTGACAGTTTTATATCTTTTTTTATCTATTCTCTGTGGAATGCGATAGCGGGATCTTAGTTCCTTAATTGTTCTATTTGCAGAAATTATAAAATGATTTTATGACCACGGAATATGGTAGTATTTGGAAGACTTCATGCTCAGGTCTGCCGAAGCCAAAGGCGAGGCTACGCCGACTTCCTCGGGTCAACTTCATAACATATTTAAGATACTTTTTTTTTACAACTACAATAATTTAAATTATAATTTATTAGGTGATAATATATCGTCATGCTATAACACTCACGGGGATAGCAGAGATACATTTGTGGTTGTACCCACTTTACGCTAGTATGTCGTGCTCAGCGTGACCAATAGCGCAACTGATCGCCGTTCTCACAGCCCTAGTACACATGAGATTTCTATTAATTGTCATGCGGGTTTCCGCACGATATTTCCTTCACCAGTGAGCAAGTTGGGCTTAAATCCGTCATTTATGGAAAAAAAAAACATCCAGAAAGTATAGTTTGGTTGGAAACCATAGCACCTATCAAAAGCCAAAAATACATAGACGACACAAACATAGTCTCATTCATGTCGGCCCAAATAACGCAAGACTGAAGATACGTCAGTTACTAGAAGGACAAAAGTTGTTCAAAAAAAAAATGAAACCTGTATTCGACGAGTTCACACTGGGTCCGCAAATAGCAAATAATGTTAAAAAAGAGAACTGTGAAGCGATGGATAAGTAACACTTTGTGTGATTCGAAATCAATACTGTCTTTCGATGCCAACTGGTTATCTGACACCATGTAACGAGTGGGTTCTCCCAAAAAAAGCTTCTAAATCTTGAAAATTATTCGTTCATCGTAATCACTAACTATACCCAGTTCGATTTAGGACGTCCCCTATGACAGACGTCAGTATACAGCTCTAGGGAAAGAGTTCATCCATAGATGGGCAAAATGTAATCAGATTAATAAATAAAGACTACGATTACATTTTGCGTTTTTTATCATTATCATGATTGCATTTTACTCATCTACGTTTAAAATACTACGGAATCCTCAATTGCATGCACATTTATGACTCCTTAATGTTTTGAAGGGATTTAATCATGATTATAAAGCAACAAAATTAAAATTACGACTACGTTTTGTAATCGTTAATCATTAATCAGATTACATGGTATCATCACGTTAAAGATAGTCTATTATCACAACGAAAAAAATTGCAATTTAATAGCTTTTTTGTCCGAACTCGACAGTGTCCATATCATGCCTGACTCTAAGCATGGTGCTGTCCAAAACACGACCGTAATTATCAGTAGTAAAGAAAAACAATCGATATTCGCAGTGATGACGCCGGTCTACAGGAATATCTCTTCACACTCAGTTTAAAGGACCCAATATCGTAGGGCGGTGGGAACATGCTCGGCGGAAGACCATTCCACAGCTAAACGACTCGACAAAAATAAAAGTTAGAGGAGTTCTTAGTCCTTAATTTCCGATTCATAGAATCGGTACATACATTTTTTAAAGGTGAATTAAAGTTTATATTGTAAATACGTGATTTTTATTTTATTTAATTGAAAGATACAAAAAATTAGAAATATATAAAATAGCAAATTAAGGAGACTCATAAAAACCACGTAGCACGTTTCTATTTTATACTTACCGAGTTAAAACGATTATATCCGACTCTAGTCACGCCACCATGATTAAAATAAAAAATAGAGCATTGAAATTAATAGCTTTGCGAAAACAAATATTAATCAATTTTGTTATTTTAATTTTAGCATGTTTTGTTTGTGAATTAATTATTTAACATTTTTTTGTAATTCTGTTTGTTTTTAAAATGTTTTAGTACCTTCTTCGTTAAATATTTATTTTCACTATATACGTGAAACGTGTTAATTTACGTTTAAAAAACTGTCACAATGGACTTCGTAAAATGAACAAAGTATAAAGCTATGTAACTACATTATCTCGTATCATGAAGTTTTCTCACTTGTGGACCTATACTCATGCTTACCAGCTCAATTCTTTGACATCATCCAAAGGCATGTTGTTCATATTGACGATGATCCAGTAACTCGTGGCTTGGAAACGTTAAGTCTTCGCAAAGAAATCCATTACCTCTGCGTATTTTATCGTATTTACAATGAGGAGTGTTATGAAGTATTGCTTGATCTGATGCCTTTATTTCCATTCTAGGGGCGCACTTTGTGTGGTTGGCAAACAGCCCATCCCTACGCGTTAAAGGCTCATCAGCTTGCAACAACAGTGGGGTTCTCTAGAACCTTGTCATACACTTTATAGAAAGGTCTTTTAAGCGCAGTATATCCTCTAGATTACGACATGAGGTTCTTTAAAAAAAGTATTAAAGAACACTTTTTTGCGTCAGCAATGCAATGCTGATACTTCTTGTATTTAAGAAGTAAAGTATTCTAGTCCATTGGCGTCAGTGAGAGCTTTATATTAGATGAGCTGTTTGTCTGTTTGCCTTCCTTTTACGTTAAAAAACTTGAAATAATATAAAAACTGTTTTAAACGCAACTAGAGTAGCTGTTTTAGGTTTATAAACTTAGGATGACCTTCGGAAACCCTGCCATACCGCAATCGATACGCGTTGATAATGCTCCGGTATTGAGTTTTGAAGACTTACAAATGACGGCACACGTACTGTCTCTATTTCACACAATGACTTAGAACTTTTTTTAGGGTTCCGTAAAACAACTCTGAAACTACTTCGAAGTTGCCTTGAGTTTCTTCCGGCGTTTCTTTTCAAGGTAGTCACTTCCGAAACGCTAGTAGATCAGGTTAATTTTTCTGGCTGGCCCCCAAGTCGAGGATAGTACCCACAGGAGTGCCCTTACGTTGCCACTCGAGCCAGAAAGAAACCTTACACCTTGAGTGCACCCCTTCTTATGCCCAGTGAAATTATAAAGTTCTTTCCCAGTCAACAGTATAATATCCTGCAAAAAAGAAAAGAACTCTAAACTATGTTGAATATCCTGTCGTGTTGATGTAACTCTCTGTGGTGATTATAATTGGCTCCTGGATTCATATTTTTACGAGTCGATTCAAAAGCAATGCGAAATATAATATCCGAACTCTGTCCAGATTTTCTAGGGTCGGGTTTTCATAAAATCGATATTGATGGTCACCAGTGAAAGAAAACATAGAAAAGAGATCAGCTTGGCATCTAATAAAAATACAATGTAATCTAGTGTTATACAACTGGCGATCTGCTTGGGCACGACAAATAAGCGCAAAGTGGATACAGCCAAGTATATATCTTGGCTCACCCCTTAATGGATATAGCGTGACGATATATTATTATTATATTTTTATTATTAAAATAAGTACACAAATTTATATGCATTAATCGTAATTGGGCTCGATTGGAAACAATCGATGATCACTTGTCAAAACGTGTCGATGATTTCTTTGAACCGGAATCGGGTTCGAAATTCGAATCAAAACAATCGAATAATATTCCGATAGACACAGCATATACAAATCGATTCGATTGTGCTTACCACCTATATGACTCTATGGTACCACCTCACAGAAATTCTCCACAGCGTTTCTGTTAAAAATGTCCCCGTACGATTAGCCACGGTACGGAAATAAGGCAGCGTTATAAACCGTATTCTCCTCGCGTGAAATCGGGGTCAAATCGGCCGCACGCTCGCTTAAATTACCCATCATATTTTAACCCGCCTTACGGGTTAACTATATCTATAGAGTTGTTTGTACCCCATTATTAAATATATAACCCGCTACTGATTCACTAGAACACAATTTATTAAGGGTATTAGCTAGTGTCTAGCCAAAGCTTTGGCTGTGATTTGGGCCACATCTTCTTTATCATAAGTTGTGACGTAATTTTAATAAACTCTAGACGTTTATATATGTATATATATACATGTGTGTGTGTGTGTGTTTATACATAAACGTTAAATAAAAAAAACCATAACTAGCCAATCTAGACTGAATTTTAGCGGAAAAGTGGCCGATGTCTATGAGTAGAAACGAGAATTGTCTTTGGTTCGAATCCCAGCTAGTACCACAGGATTTTTCAAAATCAAGTACGTATTTAGGCATCACCTGCTCACAGGAGAGGGAAAACATCGTGAGGTAGTAACTCGCATGGTATCTAATAGAAATGTCATGTGTATTAATGCTGTTAAAACGGCAATTAGATACGCATTGGGTACTCTATATTCCTTTCGAAATAAGCAAAGATACCTACGACAGCATCCATTTTGTGCTTGTATGTCGTGCCCAACGTGACCAGTAGCGCAGCTGATTGCCGTTGTCAGGGTATTTAGCCTTTTTTATTAAATATCATGCATGATTCTTCTCGATATTTTCTTTCACCGGTGAGCATGTGACGTCTGCATAATCTATCGTACTCTATCTGGAAAAACACAGGTAAATTGAGGTTCAAATCTGCGACCATGTGTGTTTATGCGCACGAATGCGAGTTCTTTTGCTACTTAGCCGCCATGATCTAATATTTAATTAAGAAAAAGTTATTATATTTTCAATCCTACGATTGCTTTTTTTCCTTACTCTCATTTTCAACCAAAGGTCAACTCTAAAAATATTATTTAAGTAATTAATTTGGAAATTTTATATAAAGAAAATCTATTTCTATATCAATAAGCTTAAAGAAAAAATGATAATTTGTAATAATTCTTGGAAACCTAACAACAATACGGAAACTTAAGTGAAATTAGTATATTTTTAAATAAGGCTTCCAGAATATTTTAGATTTATATTTTTGTGATCTTTGTGTAATTTTGTAAGAGCAGCTTTTCTTTTAATATTATATAGCAGTTGCTCAGGCATTTTAATTATAATTACAGTTTTGTTTAGTTGGTTTTGGATACGGAGGCTTTCTAAAAACCCCGGTTTCACTAGTATTTATATTCAAATAGCCAGATATATTGCTAATATTATATGAAGAGAAAATTTGTAACGTTGTTTTATGGTTTTCGCAGGGAATCTTTACTTATAGAGTAGGTACTTGCTATTGACCGAAAATTATGAAATGTGGCAAGAACCGAGGTCTTAGGCTGAGATTAATTGAGGTTATTTCGAATTTACTTAGCAAAGTTCTCAAAAAATTAATTCGTTTTGACAAAAAACTGAATATATAATAAAAACTTGAGTATAGCCATGGTATTCGCAAAGCAAAGTCTATGTTGACAAAATCGGTGACTTACGAAAACCTTTGACATTCATGGAGTAATATAAATTGTAGTGTTTTAGTAAAGTCTAAGCAAACTTAAAGTTGTGTCTATAAATCTCAGCTTAACATCACAAGTACAGAAAAAGTCAGTAACTTTTTGCATATACTTTATTTTTAATGAGGACACTATTGCATAAATTCTAGACTACAAAAGATATAACAATACACTGCGACGTAGCCTTCAGCTTCTCTCAAGGTTACTTCTCAAGGCAGTCGCTTCTGAAACGCTAGTAGATCACCGTTAGGTTCATTTTTTTGGCTGGCCGCCCAATTCGTGTACCGCACTCACACGCCTTCCCACTCCACCCAGAAATCGCAGGCTGAGGGCCGTGAGTGCTCGCCCTACGTGCCAGGTAGAATCTATAAAATTAAAAACAACTGAACTCAGTTTTATGCGAGGATCATTATTTTGAGGTCATAACAAAATCTGAACAGTAGAAGTTAACCAAATTTACTGATAACTTTTTTCTGACATCCCGGCTAGGACTAAGAGGTTCTCTAACTCGTTCTTTTGCCGTTTCGTTGGGGTGTGGAATGGTCTTCCCGCGAGCGTGTTCCCACCGTCCTATGATATGGAATCCTTTAAGCGAAACGTGAAGAGATATTTGTGCGGGCCGGCATGATCGCTGCGACTACCGATGGGTTTTTCTTACCTTTCGATAGTCGTTGGCGTTTTTTTGGACTACACCATGCTTACCATCTGGTTTGGTGCAGTCACTGTGTCGTGTCAGCGTAAAAAAAATACTTTTTTCGTACGGAACCTTTGGTGCGCGAGTCTGACTCACACTTGGCCAGTTTTTTATACTATTTGGCAAAGTGACAACACTGCGCCTGATGTCAAACATAGTTTAATTCAAAACCGAACGCAATTATCATGGAACAGGAAACTTCGTCGGTATCGAAAGTCGACATTATGTGTGGTTTCTCAATATTTTCTGATTCTATGTCCCATTACTAGGGCTGCAACTAAAAGGTTATCAAAATTCTTGTGTCGAATAGGTAATACAATTAACATAATCTCATCGGCAGTACAAAATAAATTCACATTAAAAAAATTGTCACACAAAAATGATGCGTTAACCTGAATAACAGCTCTAATTATGTATGGGTGTAATAAATAATATTAAATTTATCATTTATGAATTCCGCTTCGGAAAGCGGCTACCGGCGGCGAGGCCTTTGACGAGCCGCCATCTTGCGGACCTATGTTTGTTTTGTTTCTTTTAGGGTACCGTAAATTTATATTTCATATCGAATTTATTAACGATAATTAATTACAATAAAGAGAGTTTTGATGAAGAGCAATCTCAGAATTATGCGGAATCAGGCAGAGTGCATGAAAGTATTAATGAATGTTAAGGAAACGAAAGAGGTTTGCAAGAATAAAGAGAATTGGCATGTCATTCTCTGTCTACCCTAATCAGGATTCGGCTTGATGATACATAGATAATTACAATATTTTTACTGGCTCCGCGAAGTGATTACACGGACATGATGGAGAGTACAGTGTAGTTTAGGAATGGTAGGGGACGGCCAAGGGACCAAAATCCGTTGACAGGCGCCATCGTTATGTTGCCCTACATATACCACGATGGAAAGTCCAGGAATAACTGGACATACACAAACTGATCCCGAATCGCGACAGCGTGGGGAGAGTGGTGTAGAGTGCCACCCCCTCTCGTCTCCTTGAATTGTCATTGGAGCGGTGTGCGGGAACACATCGCACACCGCTCACGCCTCGATCTGGGTGACGGGCCCGCCGTATGTCCTGTTATGGAGGAAGGCCTCTGGTGAAGGCCCTCCTCCGGCGTCCTGTCCGAGCTGGGCGGCGGATTGGGTTATCGGGGATGGCAATAGCCTCCCGATCCCGCTCCGCCGCCTCCTTCGCCTGCATAGTCTCCTCCGTGAAGGAGAGGACCGCCTGCCATGCCCTGTCACTACCGACCATCGCGCGAGAGTGTGCCGTTAGTGACACATACGTAAAAAAAACTCATATAATTTACTGTTTGATAGATTCTCGATTTTTTTTATTATTAAACCCAGTTTTTTTTTAATATTCTTTTTTTTTCTTTTTGTTCACAAAGTGGTCAGCACGGTGTTAATACTAATGTTATTGTATGTATGTTATAGCCAGAGATGGGCTAAATGTAATCTGATTAATGATTAACGATTACAAAATATAGTGTAAATTTTAATTTTCTGGCTCTCTTATCACGAATAAATCCATTTAAAACATTAAGAAATCTGTGTGAATAAATGTGTATACAATCTGGGATTTTGTAGTGTTTAAAATATAAATGAGCAAAATGCAGTCATATTAATGGTAAAAAACACAAAATGTAATCATTTTTCGTTAAATATGATTACTTTTTGCGCATCTATGGTACCTTATTAAGTTGAAAAGAGCACCTACCAAAGCTTCCTGCCGGCTCTTCTCGGTAGATTCCGCTTTCCGAGCCGGTGGTAGATTTATTTTAATTTTTGGCAATTCAAAAGACACGACAACGGTAGCTATCTTCCCTATGAAAATAATACAATATATACTATCATAATTTAATATTCAAATAAATTACGCAAATTCTGCCTATCTTGTCCAAATATCCTATGCACGTCACACAAACACATTTTGTTTAATCCATCGAGTGGAATATCAGCCTGTTCGATAACTTTTTATATAAATGTTAAACTATTTCTTTGGGATCCTTGTAGGAGGTGACCACACGCCACAAGTGGCCTGAGATACAGAACCACGTGATCGAGATCCCGCTTCGTGCTTGGCGGCTTTTTTGTATTAAAACTTAATGTATAGCTCATGTCCCTGTCATCTGTTATCGAAAACGTCAGTCGAAAAGAGGAAAAGCAATTTCGCCACAAGGTCTTGGTGATAACTGAACGCACTTTGTCATCCGATCGGTCCCGCTTGCCCAACCATAGTTATAATACAGTGGCGTGCTTCCTATAGAAGCACAAATACTGTAGTGACCTTTTTTTTACGATTACCATCTGTTGAGGCTCTCCTTTGATTTTTGGATCAAGAGCCGAATACAGAAGGCGGTATTACTTGGTACGTAAGACGGTTTTTCAACCCTCACTACCGATAGCTTAGATCTTAGGCCTCGCTCCAACGAATTAACGAGCCAGTGTAAAAAAATACATCAATGTATGTAGGCGGGAAATAGGCAAATGTTAAACGGCTTACTTAGTGTCAAGAACAATTTACTTAAACGCATTACTTAAAACAAACTTTATAGCGCGTTGAAGTCATTTATTAACTTTGTTATTGTAAAGGTAGCCGTTCGATTCTTACAATCACGGCTAGGGAGTTGCGGTAGGTGAGATGGGGATTGAAAGTTTGTTTGAAAATCGGTCCTTTTTGTGTTATAATAATTTTTGTATTTTATACTAAGCACTCTGAAAAACATTATATCATTATTTTTTTAGAAAAGTTATTCTACGTTTCTTTGTAAAGTATTCCTTTTCGGGCAACGCAGGGTCACCACAGCTAGTAATTAATTGGCGAAGGAAACGCGGCGACAACTCTTGTCTCTACCAATATGATGTTGCGCTCAGGGCGTATTGCGCGTCGGGCCGCGGATTGTATTCTCCCGTAGCCCGGCGCACCCTGCGATTGGAGGAAAACCCGAGTGGGTTTAATCATTAAAAGTCTGGAATACCGGGATGGCAACCCTCATGGTTGTAATAAATACTGTCTTTGGGTTTACGGCCGCACATGCGTTGTTTGAGCGACCGGCTAGCGCTCCTCGAGAAATCGACGCCATGGGGTAACGCGCTCCGTCGATAAACACCATGCGGTCTCAGAGAAGACATTTGTCCTCCCCCGAGATAGTGCCCAAAGGGCGCGGCATGATGAGGCAGTGGAGGATTGAATACAAGATCCACAGTCCCTATGTGCAAAAGTAAAAGTGTCTTGAGGTTTTTAGCCGGTACAAATCCGACAATCTCGCGTGCGGCCAGACCAGTCCGATATAGATTTTCCCTAAGTAAAAATAAAGACAGTTATAAATACAAAAGCTATATACGTACACCTGTTAATTGTACTAGAATTATATTATGTGCTTATATATTTTTATTAATTTTTACGTGTATGTGTCGTTATGGATGCGGTGCCGTAGTATATAAAGAGCCAATATCCATGCGTGGCAATACAAACTGATATAGTTTCTAATCTCATTATCTACTTCTGTATTTTTCCAGGTCAAGGACGGATTTAGGTACCACGTATTAACCGATTAATACTAGATTCCCGGAGCAGTCATTTTTACTGTTTTTAAAGTTTAGTTATATAAAAAAATATGTGTATATTTATAACGAACCAATTTTTATTAAATATAATTACTTTTATATATTATCTTATAGCTTTTATGAATAGTTGTACTTACCCTCCCCCCTCTATTCTCTATATACGTATGCGCTATACCTATATTCAGTCTTTCTACTGTTAAGGAAAATATTGCGAGGAACCCCGCACGGCAACTGTTAGAAATGTCATACTAGTGCTGTGAGAACGGCGATCAGCTGCGCTACTGGTCACGTTGGGCACGATACCTTGGAAGGGATATAGCGTGATGATATATTATTACTATATTTAAACAAATAATGATAATGCCCGTAGAACAAAATGAAACATCCCTAACGTATCGCGTCTCAGATAAATTTAGCAAATTAACATCGAATTCGCGACACAGCCCTCAAATAGTCCCCCTTCCACATCGCTGCAACAACGATTGGTATAAATAAGCACCCTAAACTCCGGTTACACGAGTGGCGGATCCCGGAATTGATTTATATTAGAAGCAATCTTATTTTTCGGCCCATTGGTGCAGGCAGTAACGTGGCTCCCCGCATAAAGTGTTTGTTCGCTCTCGACTGGATACTGTTTTGAGTATCGCGTTAGTAAGACATTTTTTTTGTCTTTTGTGACATAATATGCTAAAATTATAATGTATTTCGCTTTGGCCTGTCGCGTTTCAGGATCAGCTTGTGTATATCCAGTTACTCATATACCGGGAGACCTTCAGTCGTGGTATACGAGGGCCGACATGACGATGTAGGCTATCAATGGAGTATTTATTTATAAGTACACTTACATAGACTACATTAACACATAAAAACTATATAAAACATGAAGAGGATACATTATAAATGCGACTATATTTATAAGTGTAGACTACATGCACAGAAGAAAAGAAAAATAAAAATA
The DNA here is from genome assembly GCA_036320925.1 of Automeris io. Classification (NCBI taxonomy): domain Eukaryota; kingdom Metazoa; phylum Arthropoda; class Insecta; order Lepidoptera; family Saturniidae; genus Automeris; species Automeris io. Next base: position 7,981,173 of record JAUDJH010000023.1, on the reverse strand, counting down.
CGAGTAACACAAAAAGATATAAACTACTGTAATCAGAAATTTTTTATAACAGAAATAAAAATAAAACAATAATCTATGGAACAATCTTCTCAAATAAGAAAAGTGTATCATCCTTTGATGGTCGCTTTCGTTTTTGGACTACACTGTACTTACCATCAGGTACTCTGTAGTCACTATGTCGAGCCAAGGTAAAAAAAAAGTAATTTAATGTAGCTGTAATGTAGGCTAGAAAGCCTAGTGGATAAGTGCCAACGTCAATGTTCGTAGGTTTGAATCCCGATCATTACATCTGGCTCATTCCAGATTAACTAAGTATTTAACCCCCACATGCTCGCTGTGGAAGGGAAGTACCGTGAGGAAACCCGCACTGCATCAAATAGAAATGTCATGTGTACTAGTGCTGTGAGAACGGCGATCAGCTGCGCTACTGGTCACGTTGGGCACGACATATAAGCGCAAAGTACAGCCAATTTTCGGCAATTTTGGCATATAAACAGAGCAGTACTCTAGCGGCTATATAAAGTTATTTTAAGTTTGAGTAAATTGGTCAATATTATCTATAGCCCTGGGCGAGTCGAGCTTCGTACCCACAGGCCACACAAGGTATAACTCACTGGCTAGGAATATAGAGTGCTTATTCTATATGCCCGTTAATTTATCCACGACCGGTTGGCTGATGTGTTTGGGGTCGTGGCCGCTCAGGGTGGGGGCCCTGAGCGACTGGTTAGCGACCCTCGGGAAGTAGGCAGAGCATTGTGACGTGCTATCCCTAAATACAACGAGCAGTATCGGGGAAGGCAACAACTTCCCCCGAGATCGTGCCCACTGGGCGCGGCGCGACGTGGCTGCGGCGAATTGATTACAGAACCCGCAGTCCCCGCCAATGCGCAGAAGTAGTCACCTTGGGGTTTTTAGTCGGTATAAGTCCGACACACCTCGGCTGCGCAACCCCCCTGTGCAGCCGAGACGGTCTTATGAGGATTTTACCCAAGTAAAAAAAAAAATGCCCGTTAAAGTTGTAAACCTTTTTCAACCAATAGCAAATTGTCTTTCCTTCCATGATTTTCAAAATTTTAATTATTTCGATGCCAAATTGTTATTGCCCACAAATTACGGTCCGGCCACATGCCGCTTAATAATTTTTTAAGTTTAATGAATATTAAGAATACAGGTAAATGCGAAATATGTAACGTTAAGGAAGACACGGAACACGTATTGATGGAATGCACTCGGATTAAGTCGGAAAGGGAGACTCTTTTTCGAGTCCTTAATATAAATATGATGGATCTCGGTGCATTCTATCAATACTTAACCGAGCCCGGGAGTACCCAGGCACTATTAATTTACACATTTATAAAAAAAAAATTAGAATTAAGATCTTAAATTTGTATGTTTACGGAGCTGACATAACTGTGTAGTCAAAAGCCTTTTTTTTCAAGAATAAAAAAAAACTTTCCGATAAACAAAAATCTATAGCCAACGAACGATAAGTAGTAGGTTATTGAAACGACATTACATAATACATTCATTTAAATGTGTTTTAAATGCACAATGCCATAATGTGTACTTGTATTAAAAAAATAGGTCTCCCTTGGTCAGCGTTAGAATGGCTTACAATTGTCTCAATATGTTTTGTTCATACCTTAATCATATTTGACATTTTTGAATATTTTTACAAAGGTAGCCTGCGGGAGAAACCAATGTCTTTGTTTTCTTTGTGAGCAAAAAATTCCTGTTTAGTATTAAAAAGTTATCTCTACCGCACCCGCAGGACATCTAATTGAAATGTCATATGTACTAGTGCTGTGAGACCGGCGATCAGCTTCATCACTGGTCACAATGGACATGAAATTACAATGGTCACAAAGTTGTTACATCCACTTATGTATCTGCTCACCTCGAAAGGGGTATAGCGTGACGATATTTTTTTTTAAATCAATTTATAGGCGAAGGCTTGACTTTAATCACACCTGGTGGAAATGAATGATTGAATGAATGAAATATAACTTTATTCAAATAGGCCTACTTCCAAGCACTTTTGAATCGTCAAAAAAACTTAAAGTGAATGTACCACCGGTTCGGAAAGCAGAATCTACCGAGAAGAGCCGGCAAGAAACTCTGGTAGTTGCTCCTTTTAACATAATGAGGTACAATAACAGGTATAATATATACAGGATTGAATGCGCTCGGAAATGGAAGGTGAAGATGAGGCCAATGATAAACCGCGTCCGCCCAACAAATGCCTATTCACTATTCTCTTTAAGACTCCCAGGTCATAAGATCGAGGAAATATGGCCGCTGGGAGCATATTCCACTCCTTAGCCGTTCGCGTGATGAATGTAGAAGCGAATCTTCTCGTGCGGATAAAAGGAACATCCACCACATACGGATTGTATCCGACACGATGTCTAGTGGTTTTGTGGTGGATAGGGGCTGGTGGAATCAAAGAATGCAGTTCCTGAGAACACTCCACCGTGCAGCCGGGAAAAGACCGCAAAGCAGGACACTCTACATCTATGCTCGATGCTCTGCATTTTAATCTTAGCCAAATTTGATTCTGATTGACTATTTACTTCGGTCACGTAGCGAAACACCAAGAAAAGTCTACTCCATAGCTCGCTGAGTCCATACCTAGAGACCTTCAGTCATGATATATGTAGGCCGACGTAACCTGGGAAACTGTCAATAGATTTTCGGGACTGCATTATACTTTCCATCAGGTGCACTGTAGTCACTATTTCGAGCCAGTGTAAAAAAAGGCAAGCTGTGATAAAAGAAATGAGAAAACTCACCGAAAATTGGCTACACTAGATCTATATCGAAGTTATAAAAAGATAACACTCGAATGGAAGCCGTGTGAAAATCATCACCCGTCATTACCGGGCCTGTGAGACCCCCCCTGTGACGGAGGGTGACTCTACCGGAGGAGCGCGAAGGATCGCCTCCAGTTGATTGCATCCGCCATTGTTCCCCAGACAGGGTATTTGCATAATTTTAAAAGTGACATTTGTTTTTGTATCTTTGCTTTGTGAGACAAGGCATCGTTTGAAAGTTTTGTTGTCTTTTATTTTCGGAGTTTATTTCACGTCATTGCTTAGCATTATCTCTTATAATACTTAAGAATTATTATTTTTTAAATCTATATAATCAAACCCTCATTAAAAACTAAAACAGCAAAATGTTTAATAATAAAATAAAACACATTTTAATTTTACGCGTTTTGTAACCTATATAAATACTTTAATGGGCCTTATGTGCGAATTAACTTACTTTTAATGATATCTCAATGTTTTGACCTGGTTACACAAGGTATGGTGTTTCGCTATGATTGAAAAAAAAAAGACAAGTTAGTTTACGCATCAGGGCCATTAAAGTGTTTGTAAAAAATATAAAAAAAAATGTTATAAACTAAACACTGTTTATTTACCAAATACAGTCAAGCCTGGATAAGTGAGAACCGCATAAGTTAGGAAACTCTATAAGTGAGAGTAATAGCCAGGACTCGTCATTTTAAGCTCCCAAAACCTCTATTAGCGAGAAAAGGAAACCTCTGTAAGTGAGACTGCTAGTTGTCTATACCTCTATAAGCGACAGTTGAGCTTTATTTATTTATATTATTTAGAAGGAACAAATGACAAAACAAATTACCTACCTGATTACCTACCCTTATGGAGTACTTATATGTCTAAATCTAATGAACGTAACATATACACACTATTAAAAATACATATATGTGTGGTTTTGGGGATCTTTGGATCAGAATAAACACTGAATAAACTTTCAAAACTCCTTTATTGCATTTTTCTAATTAATTATTCGTCTTTACACATTTCTACGTCTTAATACTACATAGCGTTCGCATCGAATTAAAAAACGTTTATCCTTTCTTTCTTTTATTCATATACGTTCCATTCTCCGCATTTACTACTTCATACATAATAATATTTCACACAATAACATCCATCCTACATATGTATATGAACATAATACATTCGTACTTTCGGTGACTTGTTATTGCTGCGTACCTCTATAAGAGAGAAACGCTACCCATGTACCTGCGTTAGCGAGAAACTCGGGTTAGTGAGAAACCTCTATAAGCGAGAATGAGATTGTGGTCCCTTGAACTCTCTCTTATCCAGGTTTGACTATAATCATTCAATATTTAAAAAATAACGTTATAAATTAACTTTTTGTGTTATATATAAGAGGAAACTGTACATCCAAGTAAATGATATTAGCACTCACATGCTTATACCACGAGAATCTCCGATAGGGCACACAGAGTTCTATCTACGTGTTGAATTTACTGTATTTAATTTTTTTTTTATCCCGAGGGAAAATCCTGCATAGGACCATCAGGGACGCTGTGAGGGCAGTGACCCCGGTGTGTCAGACTCCTACTGACTAAAAACCCCCGGGGTATCCCTCTGATTGCTCCACCTGGGTCTGGGAAGCCAAATTCATCCAGACACCCAGGGAACAAGAAGCCGTGTTGAGGCTACCTCTCTGGAAGGGAAAGGAGTAAAGCCCGCTCCTCCAAAAACCTCTCTCCCAGGCGAGTAGACTCCCTCAAGTCTACTGCCCGAAACTGTATTTAAATTGTTGTAACGGGTACCGGCTACAACGTCTCTGAATAAAACGACAGTCCTATAAAATTGTATAAAAAATATTCCAGTGAAAACTGTTTTTTTTACTGGTTCATACTGGTACATTGCAACTAATGGTAAGTCCAGTGTACCCTAAAAATGGCAGCGCCTATCAAAGGACGAAATCCCATTCATAGTCTCCGTCGTCATGTCGGCCCACATATACCACGACTAAAGGTCTCTAGGTATATGAGCTACAGGATATACGCAAAGTTATTCCGAATTGTGACAGGCCGAAGAGAGTTACTACGGCGGTCTTTATACTTGTGTACTGTGATCATAACCCAGTTAGGGCGATGGTCTTACCACCTCAAATACTGGAAATTACTAAATCACAGAGGTTTTTAGGTCCCTTGGGGTATATGAGTATAATTTACTGATGCATAAATAGTACAAAGAAAGTATTTTAAAACTCAAACAAACTTCCTTATTGTTATCACAATTTCTTTATTGTCAAAAATATTCGAAAATTATTTAGCTTATTTTAAAAGTGAAACCTGTGGTTATTTTGTGTGGTTTTTTTAGGTGTGGCTGCTTTTAGGGCTTTTGTTATTAATCTTTTTATTTCTAAAGATTTTTACGTTAGCATTAAGCTATCTTTCCGTATTTAAACGTTTTTAAAATAACTTCTCAAAGTTAATGTTCGTAATATAGAGTAAAAATGGTATAAATGTTACTGATTATGCTACGAAAATACTTATCCCTTCGATTGTTTTTAATACTAAGTTTTACGGCTCTGGATATAGGCCCTTTTGAGCTCGTTGTCAATAATCTTGTATAATCAGCAGTCTATGATTAACGTCAGAATTAAAGACCCAAGTAACGCGCACTCCATCGCACGCCATCGGAAAAATCACCGATTCCCGCAGCACTTTGCCATCCGAGCATCTTGCTGCTCTCTGGACCCAGCATCAACCCAAAGAAGATGATCATGTCCAGAAGACCATAACAACGACCATTTAGCAACTCTTCGATGAACGAAACAGAGGATATGACTACTCGCGTTCAAAGTTTAAACGTTAATCGTTATCCCCTTAATTACGGGAGTGTGGCTTACTGAGAATTGACATTTACCGTGACAATTGTTACTATTTACAAATTCAATTCAAGAATGTCACGTTCATTAAAATTGAAATGTCAACTGTCATAATATTCAAATCGATGTCAGTTGGCTGTCGGAAATTGCCAATCAATATCCTCTTAGTGTTTATTTATTCATGAGGTGAAAATACTTACGTCCTAACCATAGATGGGCAAAATGTAATCAGATTAATAAAAATGATTACGATTACATTTTACGTTTTCCATTAATATGACTGCATTTAGCTCATCTATGTTTTAATCACTATAGAATCCCAGGTTGTATACACATTTATGATTTCTTAATGTTTTAAATGGATTTAATCATGATTACAGAGCAATAAAATAAAAATTACGACTACATTTTGTAATCGTTCATCATTAATCTGATTACATTTTGCCCATCTCTGGTTCTAGCGTATAACCACACCAAACTTAAATTCTTATATAATTAAAACTCTGGTCCATTTGAAATTTTTGCCGAATAGGGTTGTTATGACCGTTTTCGGCATAAAACCGAAGCACTCGGTTCGAATATAATAATTTTACTTTACAAGAAAAACAAAAATCAATTGTAAAACCCTCAAGTTAACCCTGCTATTGCCGGCGGGCGTCGCAGGCCCATTGCATAGATAAACACGCGTCAGGAGTGCTAACTTTCACACACTAACCCTCGTTCTCTGGCGCGCCGATATGTTTAGTAATTGTATGAGTAGGAGTGGAGTGGAGTGTAGTTTATACTAAGAATAATTGTTTTCTATCGTAACAGTACACAAGTTCACACACGGAATAACAATGCCGTCGATACAGCAGTATCTAAGTAGCGAGAACATAACTATAACTAAAAAGTTCTCTAACTCTCTTATCTATCTTTTTTTTTACACTGACTTGACATAGTGACTAGAGAGTACCTGATGGTAAGTACAGTGTAGTCCAAATACGAAAGCGACTATCAAAGGATGAAAATCCAATGATAGTCTCCGTCGTCATGTCGGCCCACATATACCACGATTGAAGGTCTCTAGGTATATGAGCTACTGAATATACACAAGCAGATCCCGAATCGCGACAAGCCGAAACTGGTCACTATGACGGGCTTTACACCCATGTACTGTGGTTGCGATCCAGACGGGCACCGACGCCCTTCCACCTCGCTGCTGCTCGTTTAGCACCACTCAGGAGTCACGTGTAGGGAAACTAGGGTTAGCCTACGGACGCGAGCAGCTTCGACTCCCTAAAACTGTCGTAATCGAACTTAAGATTACAGTATTATATCAATCAGGTGCGCTTTAGTCACATTGTCGAACGAGTATAATTGAAATAAATATCACAAATTGAAATTGAACCAGTGCAAAGCTCCCCGAGTCCGCGAGCATAAAATGCAACGGTGCCTGCCCGCGGGCGAGGAGTGTTTTCCTCCGGGACTACTAATTGCAAAGCAAACACTCTATAGTGACTGTTTTAGTGATTGTTTGTGTTTTTTGGCGAGTGCCTCGTCCCCACAGCTGGGCTGCGAGAGGCCCCGTTTGATTATTTTAGGGGTGGGCTGACGGTACAGATAAAACTATCTCACATATCACGCTAGATCTGGTAAGGTGTAAGTAGATGTAGCAATAAGCTCTTATTTTTCGCGAAAATCAGCGCTGCAGGCTTCCTCTGTGGCTTTAGGCTGAAGAAGGTCCCATTTTCGCCATGTTTATATGTTCTGTATTTTCTTTTGTTTTTGTGTGTTGTTTGTAATGCTACATTTAAATTTCCGTTTTTTTTTTCTTGTATATTTGTGGCGAAATAAATACTTTTTCATTTCATTTTTCATTTTCGGATTATATTTAAACTCTTGTCAAACTCAAATAATTATAAAGTGTTCTTCACAAAAATAGAAATAAAAGAAAGAAAAATATTTATTTAACACGTAACATAATATGCAGCATAGAGAGATTGGTTAATTAAGATAGAAATCAACAAAAGCAAATACCCCGTGCTGTGATGATGCACCAAACGGTAACCAGGTTAATAAATGCGATCAGCCCATTAGTCGATACGACTATCGGGACTATAATCGTTGAGTCCACACCCCCCATGCTGGTAATCTCGTGTGCACGGTCTAAATATTTTGAAGATTCCTTTTTCTGCGTTCACGATATTCTCATCATGTGGTATTATGATATCAACACCACAATCTCAAGTCTTTATTCTTTGCGCAAAAGACCCGTTAAAGTGTTATGAGGCCATGTATTTTTAAGTTAAGAGGTCTCGAAGCGAGATAACACGCGTGCGGGTGGAAACACAGCCATCACTTATCAACACGGCTGGCGTACCGGCCGGCACGTGCTGGGCACGCGACTTTGAGTTATCTGTTTGCCCAGCACTCAGCATGACTCTGCCCAATTATTTCATCATCTTATATACGGGTGAATGGGACCTAGAGAATGACAAGTGTTCCAATAATAGAGAAGCACAACAGCAAATATCACTGATAAGCTATGATGGATATAATATAAATAATAGTTATTAAATGCTAAATATTAATGTGAACACCATTAACAATTAACGTATATTTCGCAATAATTATATTTATTTTATTTTTATTTTTACAAAATTGGGTGCCCAACGTGGGTGTCATAGAGTAAAAAAAAACAAAAAGATCATGGTACCAAAATAGAACATATAAATGCCCCCACAATTATAGGATGCCACAGCATTCACAATAATTAATATATAATGCTAGTTTACAGTAGAGAATATTAGTAAAATACTAAAAAGAAAAAGGATTATACATACATACACATATAGACACAATATAAAAAAAGAAACTATAAATTGCCTAAAATAAAAACTTTTAACATAATTCTGTGACTGATTCTAACGAAAACACAAAAAAGAAATACAGTCACTATCCACACGCTGTTCTAAATTCCGAGAGAGAAACAGTTAAGTCCAAGTCACCAAATCGCGAGAGAGCGTTGTACTGCCTGCAGATCCTCGGCATGGTAGAACACTGTCCAAGATTTGTTTTAAAGAAGGGTATAGAAAAAAACTGGAACGCTGTTTTGCGCGGCAAACGAGATGGAGCATTACATAATATTTTATGTTAGCAAGCATAAAAAGTGACAGGAAGGATATGGGAGTGTGACAAATCTTAATGGCGGCGGCTTAAGTTAAAAATGTTGTGGAGAGTAGTGATGCCACGAATAGTGAATTGGCCGAATACCGAATACCGAATATTCGGCAACGCTGTCGGCCGAAGCGCCGAATATTCGGCCGCCGAATATTCGGCATGGAATACATGCTTGTCGGGGGCGCGTTAGCTGGATTAAAGCAAGTTGCAACCTGTTTTCCTCGTTGCGTTGGTGCGGCCAGCAAAGACAATACAATACCCAATACAAACGAAAAACAATACCCAAAGCTTTCGAAATTTGCTAAAGCTTATCTTTCTTCTCCTGGAAGTAGCGTGTTTAGTGAGAGGTTATTTTCTGAGGCTAGTAAAATTTACGATGAAAAGCGTAATCGTTTGCTACCAAAAAATGCTGATAAGCTTATTTTCATCCATCACAACTTACCACTGATCAATTTTAATTACTAAAGTGTTGTAATGTGTTAAATAAATAGATAATTTTGAGTAATATAACGTGCCTTTTGTACATGATTTGGTATTCGGTATTCGGCCGAATAGTAGGTATTATTCGGCCGAATACCGAATAGCAATAAAAGTGGCCGAATAGGCCGAATACCGAATAGTTGCCGAATATTCGTGGCATCACTAGTGGAGAGAAGGTGTTTGATATTAAGTATTAATATTCTGTAAATGAATAACAAATAATTATGAGGCCAAGGGTTGATGCAATGATTTGAACAGGAGTCCATCGATTCAGTACGAGGCCAAAGGAGAACCAAAATAAGATGAGAGAGATGTTGTATGGCTTGTGGTACCAGATAATGTTTCAGAGTTTATAATAATATAATACCTTATCCTTTTAATACAAGGTTAAAAGGAATACCTATATCATCGATCAGTGATAATAGATAATAGTGTATCATCACGCTATATCCTTTTCATGGTGAGCAGAGATACATTAGCGGTTGTGTCCACTTTGCGCTTAAATGTCGTGCCCAACGTGACCAGTAGCGCAGCTGATCGCCGTTCTCACAAAACAAGTTCACATGACATTTCTATCATATGCCTTCCTTTGCTTTACGGTGGTTACATTCACCGATGAGCATATGGTACTAGTACCTTAATCTGCACTTCATCTAGATAATAACACTGCAAGCATACATACAGTAAAAATTATATTATATAATTAACTAGCTGTCCCAGCAGACCGTGTTCTGCCCTATTTCTCTAAAACAAAGTCACATTGTTTTTTTTAATGTTAATAGCTTCCCCCGTCGGCTGTTTTTTAAAATTGTTTGAAGGAACCTGGCCTTAATGCTATATGTATAAAAATTGACAAATATTGACATTAATATTTATACGTCACTCAATAATTGTTTTGCCTTCCCGGAACCCGTCCACTAACATTTAAACTTTATGATATGGTGTTAAAGTTCAAAATGACTTATAACGAATTTTTTGTATGAGAATATAGAAAAGTGTTGTTTTTAGACTTTTCAGACAATTTATTTAATTTTTCTCTCCGTAATAACTTTCCGCAGATTTCAAGAAACACAACAAAAAAGATATCAGCCAAATCGGTTCAGCCGTTCTCGAGTTTCGCGCTTATCAAGACATTTAGCGATTCATTTTTATATATAAGAAGATATCCAAATGCATGATATGTCACCGATTTCGTCAATTTGGAATTGGTTCTGCGAATACTCGAGCTACATTCAAGTTTCTATTATATCTTCAGGTTTTTTGTTAAAGATGAACCTGGTTTTTTTTTTATTTATCTAGATAAACTCAGTTGTACGTGCTGAGATCCGAATCTACGACCAATTGTGTCGCTGCGAATGGGTGCCGGTCGCCTATTCTAGTAGACCGTTACAGCCAAAAATAATTAAATAAATTCAATGTGTAAATTAACACAAATAGTTAAATAGAATAACTCTTTTTTTTTGTATCCCGGCCGATTATTCTGCATAGGAGCATCAGGGTGCGGGCAGCGATCCCTGTGTGTCAAACTCCTACTGACTAAATACCCTCGGAATGTCCCTTTAATTGTCCCACCCGGGCCTGGGAAACCAAATTAATTCAGACGCCAAGGGAATGAAAAGCCTTGTTGAAGCTACCTCTCTGGGAGGCGTGGGAGGAAACAGCCCACTCTTCCAAAACCTCTCTCTCATCCGGGCAGCAGTCTCCCAAAACTACTGCCCGGCTAAAATAGAATAACTCAGATTATGTTAGACGAGGTCGTTATTTGAGGACATCTTTAATTATTGTTTGAAAGTATTTATATTTACTATTGTAGTAATTAAGGAATTATTGCTATTATCTTATAAATAAGTCTTATAACTATCTTCCAGGAAATAATTACATCCCTAATATAAATAACTTACGACATACATTAGATTAACCGTCCTTAGTGCCGTCCCACCCTTGCCGGCTCAAATAGCCCATAATTTATTAGATAAATTTCAATTTCCTGAGAACTCGGTTAGCAACCCCTAGACTTTGGCAACATTATCGATGTAATAAAATAACTCGTTGCATATTGCAGTAGCACAACCCTAACGGTATCTAAATAGGGCGGATTTTTGCCCTTGCATCCCTTAGCGGTAATCTGTTACAATTAGAGATGTTGGATGTATAAAATTTCGGACATTTTTTAAACTCTGACCTGGCACAACGAATGCACTGTGTCGGAAGACAGCTACCTACCGATGGTCGCCGCAATCATGCCAGCCTACACAAATATCACATCCCGGCTAGGACTAAGAAGTTCTCTAACTCCTACTTTTGCTGTGTCCTTGGGCTGTGGAATGGACTTCCGGCGAGCGTATGTGCCGTGTCAATTTAAATAATCAAGAATAAAAGAGGATAGAGAAGTCCCGCCCCCGATGAAAACCCCGTGGCGTCTCAGTCTGTTCGTAACTATACCCTATGTAACTAGGTGAAACGTCAATTCATAATAAGAAGTAAGTTAATTCGCGCCTAAGACACGTTAAAGTATTTATAAAAAGTACAGTACACGAAAGTTTAAAATTCGTTAATGTCATATAACAGTTAAAAAGCATTATCTTCTTTAACATCAATTTCCCAGTTTAAACTTAGGATACTATAACAAACTTAAGGCTTCTAGATAAAATTTGTTATAAACTCCATATATGTTTAATCCACTTATAGTATCCGAAATTATCTATAATGTTTATAGCGGATAAATAAACGAACGTAGAACATCCCTAGTCACACGTTGTCCCATCACGCCCCTGTGAGTAGGGTTGATACGGTACTATTTATGTGTTAACATGATTTATGAGCTGGCAACCCCCGATTCGATGGGAGTTGCTGGCGTAAGTACTTATAAATAATTTATTATTCTATATTGCTGTATTTACGTGTTCCTAGAGACTTACTTGTAATATTTGAGGGTTGTTGCTGGTCGCAATAGTTTTTCAGTGGTGTGTATGTGTCCAATCCACCGTTTAATAAAATACATATTTAATAGCGTTCGACAAAGTGTCGACTCCACACCCGATGGAAAGTTGAGTATAGTCCAAGAATCGCAGCAACAGCTAAGGGACGAGAATGCGTTGAAAATCGCCGATGCCATATCGGTACACATATAATATGGCAGGTGCATAGATGGGCAAAATGTAATCAGATTAATGAAAATGATTACTATTACATTTTACGTTTTTTACCACTAATATGACTGCATTTTGCTCATTTATGGTTTAAACACTACAAAATCCCAGATCGTAACACATTTATCATTTCTTAATGTATTAAATGGATTTAATCATGATTACAGAGCAAGAAAATTAAAATTACGACTACATTTTATAATCGTTCGTCATTAATCAGATTACATTTTGCCCATCTCTGGCTAGGTGAGCTGAAAACGCGTCAAGCCGAAGCGAGTCACTGTGACAGTCTTTGCATTTGTATACTGTAAGTTACAATTCGTTTGGGCTATCGCTTTGCCACCTTCGAGGTTCAGAACAGTGGGTTATTTCCACTCACCTGCCCAAAGATGGTACCCTAGTAAGTCTATTCGATCGTTGAGGTCTGTTAAGACAAGAATCCTCAGGTTTCGCTGGCAGGGAGTAGAGACTGAGGTTTTCTAGACCCTAGGAGTCTAGCATACCGGGGCCGTCACTCTCACGACTACCCCTACGGTGCAATGCAGGATTTTCTCCCGGGATACCAATGGAAACGGTCGCTTATATGCCTTATACGCTGCTTGGAGAGTTCCTGCAGAGTGATCTCTTTATACTTACTCCTCACCAGTAGCGTTCATTCCATAGATGCATGAAAGCATTGCATGCCCTGACGATAAATAAGTCTTATGACCGGTGGTCGTGGGTGTGGTTATAGTAAGATACGAATTTGGCGTTTTACAGTTTATTTGCACTTTAAGGCACACTGAACTGCGACGTACACGCACGTACTCCCGCCTTGGGTCTCGGTAGTCGAGTAACTTCTAAGCGTCCCGTGCGCGCGCGCATTCTCTTACCCCGCACGTCTCGTAACACCCTAACGACCCTTAGGGCGACAAGAGCGTATCGGGTTACGCCTACATGCTATAGTCTGTAATAAATTGTTTAAAGTTAAACAAAAAAGAAACCATTTATATTCATATCTATTCCATATACACACCACCTATCTTATTTATGAAAGCAATATAATATTTATTGTCATAATATAATATTTAAATTAACTATGCGAATTCTGCCTATCCTGTTCAAATATCTTATGCACATCACTGCTCCTCACAGAGATAAAGCCTGAATAAAGCTGATCGCTCGCCAGGTCGTAAGAAGAATCTGGATTATCAGGCCCGGCTGGCAGCGAGTTGAGCAATACCTCAGAGGTCTTTTGTCAGTTGGAGTCTGGCATACCGGAGTCACCTCCCGATGATACTGATGATACTATGAAAAATATTATGCCAGGTTACAAAAAAAAGTCGGGATTTGTTGATTTAAGCCTCAATACTAGATTTTTTGCTGGTATGTTACTTTTTTATATCAGCTAATGGTGAGACTGATTGGTTGATAGAACAATATTGGCGTGAGACAGTTTACGAAAGAAAATAATATGTGTTACTTTAATTCACCGCGCGTTTGGTACCAGATTATCTTTTGTATTTCTTAATTTCATAGTTTAATACTTAAGCAATGAATTAATTGTTTTAAAACAGAATCGAAAGTTTTTTTTCTATTTGGTTCGTAACTCAGACATTATACAAGAAAATACAAAACAAAAATAAAAAAAATAATACAATAAGTGTGTTCATAAAAAAAGAATACGGGAACCAAAGTTAATAACACTAATATCAATTAAATACATGAAAGAAAATATAGGAAGAAAGAAATGCGAAATACGTGTTACGTTTCTACGCACTTTTTGACTACGCAACGCGACACTACGCAAGATTTTGTTTTTAGAAAGAATGTCAAGGTTTTATGTCACCTAAATATCAACAAATACTGCAAAAGTAACATTCGGGCGATCTAAACCGGGGATAAGACGGAATGACTGTTTTATCTGCTCAATCTAAACCACACCTTTCAAAATTATCGGTGCGGCGTAACGAGATCTTTACACGAATGCGCCATTAGCAGTCATAGACAAGCGCGACCATAAACACGGACGTCGGTGTTGCAGACCTTCGTTAAAATTTCCCTATTTTCTTCAGTGAAATTTCGTTAGAACTGTGATTTGTACCTCGACGAAACGCGGAGCTAAAAAGAGATAAACTCTGAATTCCATTCCTTAGCGAAAGCAATATAGTAAAAAATAGGAGGCAAATCCCGACGTACAAATAATTTATCCTTCAAGCGTAACGTGAAGAGATATTTGTGCGGGCCGGCATGATCGCTGCGACTACCGATGGGTTTTTTCTTACCTTTCGATAGTCGTTGGCGTTTTTTTTGGACTGCACCATGCTTACCATCAGGTTTGGTGCAGTCACTGTGCCGTGTCATTGTAAAAAAAAAAAATTTGAATGTTTCAAAATGTCGTTAAAAAACAACTTAAATATATCCAATTTTTATCCAAAACTTTATTAAATTGACAATTAGTTAAAAAAAAGTATTGTCAAAAACTTCCTTAGGTTAGGTGGATTTTATATCCACACGGAACAAATGCAAGTGTGGACTTAATGTGTGCTCATATTTGTAAAACTCACTTACCACACAAGTGTAAATCCTAGAGAGAGGTAACAGGTTATTTAATTATGTTATAGTATACAGATACATATTTCATTAAGTAAATGTGTAACATTGTAATTTTCATCATGTTCAGCAATATTATATATGTGTACGGTACCATGTATATTATAAAAACTCCCTAAAAATATTCTCATAAAGTATCCATTTTCATTAAAACTCCAAAATTTATAGTAAAACACAACAAACAAAGTTGGTACCACTCAGACGCGGTAGCTGTATCGAGAATCATGAAGATAAAATCGAAATTCAAAAAAGCGCGCCATGTCACGAGGATTAGCGTCCCCATTGTGAACAATGACAATTGAAATATATCTATCCTTGTTTATTATACCCGTTCAGCTGTTGCGGGAACGTGATAGACGTAGTTCTATTTATTTTCACTTTTCTATAGATAATGTGACAGTTTTCGTATGAAATGTTTGTTTGGAATAGGGTTTGAATGGGGACGCTTCGGGCTAGTTTGAAACGGATTTAATTTTTTTTTCATCAAATGATTGTAAGGATAAAAGGCGAACACGGCTTGTGAGTTTAAATATTATTTTTAACAAATATATCTCGCTGAAACAATATTCCACGGTGTCGTGATAAATGGCCGTACAGTTTTCATTTCAAAATGGATTTATTCGGAATACGATTGCGCTAAGGGTTGCGTGTTTGGAAAGTATTATACAAGAATGGATATAAATGTCGACATTATTATATGTATTGAAATGGCTTAATCAAAATGTTTTAATGTTTTAATTACTTAACTTTACTACCGCAATCATGTAACTTAATATTTTTAGGGTCGCTCCTTCGATATCCGTCTGTCTGTCGAGACCATTTTTCACAAAAACGCGTGAAAGTGTCAAATTAGATATACCAAATTTTGAGTTTACAGTTCTGAAAATGGTTGGACGAGAAATATGAAGCATATTCCACTCCTTAGCCGTTCGCATGATGAATATAGAAGCGAATCTTTTCCTGCGGATATAAGGAACGTCCACCAGATACGAATGGTATCCGACACCTTGTCCAGTGGTTTTATGATAAATGGGGATGGTGGAATCAGATAATGTAGCTCCGGAGAACACTCTCCATTGTGCAAGTGGTAAACGACTGCAAGGCAGTTGACTTTACGTCGATGCTCGATGCTCTGCATTTCAGCCTCCGTCTAAGAGTCATCGCTAACTAGGGGTGCAAGGGACTTGTAACAATTTTGGAGTCGAAGCTGCTCGCGTCCGTAGGCTTTACCCTAGTTTCCCTACACGTGACTCCTGGGTGGTGCTAAACGAGCAGCAGCGAGGTGGTAGGGCGTCGGTGCCCGTCTGGATCGCGGCCCACAGTGCATGGGTGTAAAGCCCGTCATAGTGACCAGTTTCGGCTTGTCGCGTTTCGGGATTAGCTTGTACATATCCAGTAGCTCATATACCTAGAGACATTCAGTCGTGGTATATGTGGGCCGACATGACGATGTAGACTATCAATGGATTTTCATCCTTTGATAGTCGCTTTCGTTATTGGACTACACTGTACTTAACATCAGGTAGTCTGTAGTCACTATGTCGAGCCAGTGTAAAAAAAAATTAAATTTTTAGAAATTACATGAGTATCTTGAGGTGTATTCGATAAATTATCAATAACTAAATTTTGATTGATACTCTAATCATTCTTCTATGAAATTAATTTGAAAAAATATCAAACCTGTAAGTAACTCTTTCAGAATTATTTTTTTCTAGAAAAAGGGAGGTGTTACAACTCGCTCCGTGATTGGGGCAATAACAACAACAAAAAACGATAAATTCACACCTTTACTCATTTATTCTCTTCACCTTTTGCTTTATTTTCAATAAATAATTAGATCATTAACAATTACAAGTGGGTGTAATGAACTACTTTTGTAAAATGTTTATTCAATTAAATAATTAACTAAAATATACATTTTATGTAAGTAATTAACAAATTGAAGATTTAAGTTTTTAATTATTAATCATGTTTTGTACTTAAATACTACAATAGGTACTTATATATCAAGTAGGCACTTCAAAATCACAGTAAAGTAAATTATAAATCACCACCATAAAGTCTCATAATAACTTTGTTGAGCCAGTATGAAAATAATATAAATCAAGGCAATTAAATATATGACCACTTTTATCGCAAAATATATGTTTTCCCAAGGAAATCAAAACCTGTGGGGCACATCCCGTTTCGCCGGATGCCGAGGAAGATGGCTCGGCTTTGCCCTTAGCATCCGGCAGACGGGAGAAGGAACACCCCGGTGGTTTTAGTCGGGGCAGGTCAACACACCGGGGGAGCGGCCCTCACCGCTCCCCTGACGGTCCGTAGGGATTTCCACCGGGTGAACAAAAAAAAAAGGGGGCACATCCCGTTGAGCTAGAAAAATTATTAATAATAATATATCGTCACGCTTTATCCATTTTGGGGTGTTCAAAGAGCGCTTAGTGGCGATATCCACTTTGCGCTTATAAATTGTGCCCAACGTGATCATTAGCGCAACTGATTACGGTTCTCACAGCACTAGTAACACATGAAATTGGTATTAAATGCTCTCTAATTTAATAGAATGTGTGATTTTATTTTTCTTAAAGAATTTAGTTCGCTTCGCACAACCTAGATGGCGCTATCAGTCTTTTTAAACACGCAATCGTTTTGTTATCGAAATGTGATGTCCATAATTGGTTTTTGTTCTTGCAAGTTGCTAATTTTTCCGTAATATATTAAGGGGGTCGTCTAGTGTGAAGGTCGTTTTCCAATGGTTTTTGAGGATTTATTTTCACACCGTTTAAATAAAATAATTTATAAATCGTATATCATTTTATCATCAACATTTCAACATCTTTGTGAATTTTTTGAAGTCGTTATATCGAATATAGTCGGAGATACACCGCCCAACAGGAACACATATATAAAAAGTGGTGATGCACTGCTGCCATGATTTCAGCTGTTCTGCTTATGCGAGATCAAAAATCCAAACGTAATTTCAATCGTGAGACTTGAGATTCCAAGTTAAACTAAAATTAATTTTGAATTCCATAAAATGGCGTTTTTATACGCTTTAGAAAAAAAAAACGATTTCGTACTTTTTTCAGGGTCTTTATGGTTGATAAAATAAAACGAACGAAGCAATCTTAATTATTTTAGTTCATCCTGTAGTAATATATGTACTGAAGATGCTGTATGAATTTGAACAGAATTGATTGAATAGTTTTTGCGATATCATGGCAGCAGTTTGAGAAAATCGTGTTTCGAGAAAAACGCGTTTAAATTATAGTAAGGGGCCCGCGCCTACGTACACACGCTCTGGTTTACGGCTATAACTTTTCAGCGGCTTTGAATTTCAAAAAATTGTTTTGCTCAAGTATTGTATACATTTGTATTTTTTCATTTGATACACTAGACGACCCCCTTAAGTATATGTGTGCGAAAATAAACAAATGCCATGCGGGTTTCCTCAGGATAGTTTCCTTCACCAGCGGTTATGTGTTGCCTCAATCCGTGCTTAATATGAAAACTGTACGTGCCAGGATACAAACCTATCCCACCCGCGTTGCCGTGCATGGTTATCGGTCCCTTACCCACTCGTCCATCATAGCCACAAGTATAATGCAGTAGAAAAAACGACGACCATTACAACAGCAACGAAAAACTATTAAATGAGTAGTCACTGTGATTATGCCGGCCTGCACGACACGCTATCTCTTCACACTTCGCCTAGAAGATCCAATATCAGAGGACGTAATTGACGGCATAAGTGATAATTTCAAGGTTGAAACCCGTCGAAACTAATATTTTCAAGTTGTAATTAAAGATCATGTTATGCATTAATGTATGTAGGCAGAAAACCACCGCCACGCATTTTAAATATAAATTTGGCAGATGTCGTGAACAGAAGCTCCACTCCGACGCAGAATTGAGTTTCTTTCGGCGTTTGAATTTCTTCTCAAGGTACTCGCTTCTGAAACGCTAGTAGATCATCTTTAGGATTATACCTTGGCTGGCCACCCAAGTCGATCTCCGTACCCACAGGGGGTGCCCTTGCATTGCCATCTAACCTATAAATTCCCTGAAGGAGCACCTTCTATGCTCGCCCCCTAAGCCCGCGGTTGTGTTGTAAAAGTCTGTCCAGGCCATTCAACATTCATCCTTAAAAAAAAGTATACATGCTTAATTATAACATCGATATATAGATCGACAAATATGATGTTTACATCACTAAACCCGTATTTACTCGTCCAAAGACATGTATACAAGTAATTTGGTCGTGATAAATGACTTCCACTAAATCTTTATAATTTCTAAAGGATTACACTGGAGTAGGTACACGAGTTTGTTTGTTTTCTAAGACATATGTAGATATTTTTCTTTGAATAGAAACTAGACTAGGTTATTAATGACGCGGTATCTTAGCCACGTGCCCAAGAAAGTTTGCTTTTTAATTATAATGATGATATCCTAGCCGGTTTCGGCCACGGCGACTGTTTCAATGCCGATTAAGAAAATTGAGGGCCACATTTCGGAAACAGTCAATTGCGCAGGAGATATTTAAGTGCATAACTGGACGCGCAGCCAGAGAAGCACTCTCTCGTCCGAACTCCCTCGGGCCCGATGGAATGGAGAACCAGTACGATCGGGAGGGAGCAGGATGCAGGTTTGGTCGAGTTGTCCTTCACTGAACACCTGGTTGAATTGCGGTGTTAAAGAGATACCTTAGTCGCCTTTTACGACACCTCAGCAAGAAGAGGGGGGGTGCTATTCTATTCTGCCGGCAGCCACCACGGCTAATAATAATAATAATATTAATATATCGTCACGCTAAATCCCTTTCGAGGTACGCTGAAATACCTTAGTTGTTGTATTCACTAGGTGCTTATATGTCATGTGTAACATAACAGCGCAGCTGATCAGCGTTCTCAAAGCACTTGCACGTGACATTTCTCATGTTTTCTTTCATTAGTGAGCATGTGGTGCTGGTGGAAAAACCCAGAGGTATGTGCTCGGATACGAATCTATGACCAATCGCGTTACCGTTGTCGCGTTCTCTAGGTATATCAACAACTAGACGTACACAAGCTGTGACGGTCTTTGCACAAGTGAGCTGTACTCACGACTTAGTTCGGGCTAGTGATGAAAATGCCCGGGAATATTCCCAAGGAAGTTTTGGGCACTTTGGGAAAATTCCCGGGCATTTTCATCACTAGTTCGGGCAATCACCATAACACCTCAATTTTTACATTGACTAGGCTCTCAGGTTATAGATTGACCTCAATCATATCAGATAAACGGCGCAGATGAAGCCGCCAGTGGACAAATGCCTATTCATCTATGCCTATTTTCTTAAAGGCATACAGATTGTAAGATTGTGGAAAAACTTGCTCAAGGTGCATATTTAACTCCTTTTGTGTTCGAATTTTCGATTGCTTTATATATATACAGTGCAAACTCTATATAACGACCCTCAAGGGACTGTGCATATTTTGACGTTATAGAGAGTTGTCGTTAAATGGAGAGAAGAAAAATCTGTATTAGAAAAAGTTTTAAACTCTTACTTGCCATGCTTACAGTTTGAAAGTTTGTGAGCAACTAAGATTATGATAACGTATAGATAACCCATGACTCCTACTAATAACAGTCAACACGTGCAAACAATCCCTATTTGTAAACAAAAGAACGGATTTCTTAGAAAGTTCGGTATGTGTAATGCCGACAGTCGAGTTTATTACGGGCTAGGATAATAAAGCGACAAAAGAACGTACACGGCTGCGCAGTTTTTACTAATTTCGGCAACTTAAAAAGTCATCTTAGCTTAAAAAGTACTTTATACTATTAAATTTCTGTCGTTATTGAGAGTGGGTGTAATGCTATATAGAGTGTATCAATATATGGGAAACTAGCTAAACTAACCAAAGTCGAGTGATACCGACGCTTTAGGGAGTTTGTCGTTAAATCGAGTGACGTTATATAGAGTTTACACTGTATATATATATATATATATATATATTGTAATATGTGTGTAATTATTATACGACAATATTTTGCCGTACTATTATTATGAATTTTTATTTAATAATTCTAATAAACACATAAAAAAATAACTTGACCTTAAAGTTTCATAATTGACTACATACTTTAATGTCGACATTTTGAAGATGTTGCTTTATGAATGGTCAATAAAAGACTGCGTGTTTCGACAAGAAACGAGCGCTTTTGTTCATCCATAGACAAACGAGAGTGAGCACAGATGACCCTTTTATTTTCGGTTTTGGAATGTCTTTATCCATGCTTACACGGATTTAGTTACAGACGCAACAAGATTATAGAAAGTGATCATTTGTTACTAAACAAAGATATGGCAAGATGCAATGTTTAATAGCACTCGTAAAGGAAAAAAATTAACTGTCGGCAAATTACACGACCATTTTTGAGACAACAATAGGTCTCTGCGAAAGTTTCTACATAACAATCTTTTAAAAACAATTGCTGACTATCACTAAAAAGCAATTACGATTAGAATATTGTTAACAATGAAAATGAATTTGCAAATGCATTTCTGAAACGCAATAAACCGCAACACGTAATAACGAAATACAATGAACATATTTTGTGTACCTACAACTTAATCCAATAACGAAAACTCAACCAGTAATTATTATGTAGGTACTTAATGAGAATCCATTGCGTTACATTTATAACCCTATTCATCTCCAATGCTATTGGCCTATGATTATTCCATCTGATCATAATTTGTTCAAATGTAACCGTAGAAAATATTCGTACACTAGTTTACGCACTACATCCATCATCCGATTTCTATTCGGCTCCGATAATCTTCAATTTAGTACTGAGTATTATCTAGCTGTAGTATTATCTGAAGTAGCTACAATATTATTTTGTAAAAAGTCATGTACTTCATCCGAAACGAGGTTAAACTTTGTAGAATCTCCTATCATGTTGACGTAACATGTTGCGTTGACTGTAACGTGCTCCTAAAATCATATTTTCACGGATTCAGATCAATGTCAGTGTTAAATCCAATATCGATGCAGTGGGTGACTGCCCTTAGACCGGAACTCAAGCGACAAATCTGATATGATTGATAGAAAACGGTAAATAACATTAGCGACTTAGGTTGGTATCTATCGGTATCGTAACACAGAAGCCTGGCTGATTAGCATAATGTAATGAGATGAAAATTAACTCAAGCGAGCGTCTGCGCCGGACAAGCTATGCGAGAGATAGTGCGGGCCACAGCTTGAATTATCGATAGTAAAGCCGTTTTTCTTTTGCCCACACAAGGTGGACTTGTAACAGTCAATAATTTTTGAGAATTTAAAAGATATTGCATAACTTTAAATGGGTATAGAATCTGTCTCACCTAATAAAAAAAACAAATAGATATATTTTGAATAAATATCGCCATGTGATCAGTATTTGAACTTTTGTGGCTTCCATACATTTACTGTTACAGTACAATTTTTTAATTTTATACTTGCTCGACAAAGTGAGTCCATTGCACCTGAAGAGAAGTACAGTGTAGTCTAAAAACAGCAACGATCGCAAATGAGCGAAAATCCGTTGACAGTCACCATCGCTATATGATTCACATATACCACGATGGTAGGCATCTATATTTTTCATAATATATGTACTTATGTAATTATTTAATTTAACTTTTATTTTTATGGGGAATATGGAAATATAATGTCAATAAAATTATACGTAAAGAAAATAAAAATGCAGTATTTTCCACAAATTAAAAATCGAGCTAAAAAGCAGATAAATAATTAACCAGAAACAACAATAATCCATCAAAATTTTGTATATGAATAAAGGCAATAGTAATTTTAAATTGAAGATCTTTGTCTCGCTAATTTTTTGACATTTAGAGACATTTTTTGTTCCAATTTGGGAAAAATTTAATCTATTCTTTTCTATATAATAGCGCCTATGATTAATGTTAAATAAATAAATTATCTGCAAACAATGTTGTGTATTCCTGATTATCGTAATATGTATCGATAAACAACACTTACTCATCACTATTGCGTTGTATGAGTTGTATGATTTGGTTCCCCCCTCCCCCTTCTACCATCAATTGACTAGACGCCGTGCGGGTTTGCACCCTTATGTGGTTGATATTCCAACTGCTCGCACGAAGCGATTCGCCTCTTTCTTTTTGTTGCGAACCGCCAAGGAGTGGAATTCACTACCTGCGTCTGTGTTTCCATGATCTTATGACGTGGGAAACTTCAAACGTCGAGTGAATCGGTATTTGCTAGGCGAGCGCGCTCCATCGTCGGCCTCATCATCGCTTTCCATCAGGTGAGAATGAGGTCAAGCGCAAGTCTATCAGTAATTAAAAAAAAATGCTTTTGGTAGTTACTTTTATGCCTCGTCAAACTGCTTTCAAATATGAATGTATGATAGAAACAAAACTGCTATAAGGGTCTATGATGGTACGGCCGGAGAAAAGTCCAGTGAAATGGTTAATTAACTTCAAAAAGCATTAAAACGTAGCGTCGTATAATTTTATAGCTAAACCTCGCTCTAGACTTGAATAACAAGTTCCAATCCAATTATCATAATTTAATATTGATATTATATTAGCGAATATTAGCATATTAATAATGTTTTTATAATACACCATTTACTGCGTGTAATTTAATGTAACAATGCGTTCTGCCAGTTATGACGTACGGAGCTGAGACGTAGATACTAACGGTTGGTCTAGTACAATTTAAGCTGGGTAGTAGATTTGTGGGTATCTGCGTATCACTTGATAGAGAAGTCTGAAGAAGCGGGTGAAGAAGTCGGCTTATTACACTTACTTTTTCCTGAGATAAAGCCTAAGAGGCTCGTTTGCTGGATCGTTGGAAGAATATGGATTCCTAGGCCCGGCTAGCAGAGATTGGAGGAACACCGCGGAGGTTTTTAGTCGGTAGGAGTCTGACACAGGGACACCGTGTTACCAAATAGAAAGTCAACTAGTTTAAGGTCGCACAGCGTGCGATGGAACTAGCTATGTTGCCATCTCTCTGAAGGACAAAATTCGAGATGAGTTTTCCAATAAAGGACTAAAGAAATCGTACATTTAGACTTTAGTTAAAATTTCGATTCATTCAGAAGATTATTGAATACGTTTTTTTTTTTTGCGGAATCCGTAACTTTCGTTCAGTACTAGTATTTATTTTTGATTGTAAAAATTATTCTAATTAACTATGATGGTGAAATATTGCCCGATTTCGGCCTTGGCGACGTTCCCAAATAATGTTAAGTAGCATAAGACTGTAGCTCCAATCGGCGAAGATGAGCTCGCTTGCATAACCCCCTTAGCACGGAATGTTCTGTAACATGATGGCTATGTCAGAACACCGCCGATGTAGTTGTAAGAAGCCGCTACAGATGGATAGGTCTTAAGACGATCTCGCTTCACATCTAGATCAAGGCTTCATCTCGTCTAAATTAACAGTAAGGTATCTAAAGTCTTACAAGAAAATGATGAATAAGCCCGCCACTAAAATTCTGTCCCATTCCTCCAGGTGTGAACCCGAGAAAACAGCGCCGAGAGAGGACAACGTTCACCAGAGCGCAGTTGGACGTGCTGGAGGCCCTTTTCGGCAAGACGCGCTACCCAGACATTTTCATGAGAGAAGAGGTCGCCCTTAAAATCAACTTGCCGGAGTCGAGAGTTCAGGTTTGTCGACATTCAATACCTTTCCAATTCCTGACAGAAAAAAGGGATATTGACGCTAAGCGCTTGAATTTGTATATCTGTCATCACCATAGGGTGCCCATCTTTTAATTAAGTTGACCTTTAGGTCATTAGGCAAAACTTCCTGCGATCCTAATCTGTGTTCTTCAAAACAGAGAAGCTCAATTCGATCCACTTTTTGATGTGGTCTAACCACTTATTTCCTTCAAAGTGGTGGCAAGACAATTGCCCGAACCGGGTCATGACCACAGTACACAAGTGTAAAGGAGTGTATAGTGACTCGCTTTGGCCTTCCGCATCTCAGGATCAGTTTGTGTAAGTTCTGTAGTTCCTATACCTGGAGGTCTTCAATTATGGTATACATAGAACAACATGACCACGGAGACTGTCAATGGTTGTAGTTCGTTAGTGGTTGCTGTAGTTCTTGGATTACACTGCACTTTCCATCAGGTGCGCGGTAGTTACTTTTTGGAGTTACTATAAAAACAACTTGCATTCACTGCAAGCCTACCAGGACCCCTCTTTTATCCGATCTGTTACAAAATCAGATTTAAAATATAACAACCCTGTACAGATTAAAAGGCTTCTCCCCACATCCCTTTAAAATAAAAGCCAAATCGTCTATGACAATACGCGGAAAGAAATCGAATTTCAAATACCGAACACAGTTCTAGCAACGTACAGGCGAGTGGTTCCATTTTCGAATTTCAAAATTACACCGTACTAATTCGATTTGGCGCGCTAATGCCCAAACCGTGTCGGTATAAATTGAACGTTTGAAATGACAGTGCTGCCAACTTTTAAGTCGCCAAACTTCAAGGTTTCACCCTTAAATTAAGGAGTTTTAAATGTAAAAAGGGTTTCTTTTTGGGATAACATTTTTTAGGTGTTTAATAAACATAATTTACTTAAAATCACGAAGTCATAAATATCATGCATTATATTATCAATGTGCTCTTTAGAAAAATTCTGTCCTTACGTACATATTCTGTATATAATAAAATAAAAATAAAAGTACTAGTTAAGTAAAGTTGATAAATGAATCACTGCGCTGTGATGTTTAGTTTGATTACATTTTATACACCTATATCTACTCTTAAATAATATTGTAAATGCGAAGTCTGTATGTTTCATTGTTACGCTTTCACGCCTTAACTATGTAAACAATGGACTGTCGTAAAATTTTGCACACGCTTTGTCGGGGATACAGAACACAAAAGGCACTTTTCATCCCAAGAAAAAGTGCCGTTCCCAAGGGATAGAAAAACAATTTTAAGCAAACTTTGTATTCCACGCGGACGAAGCCTAGGAAATAGATAGCACAATAATAAATGTTATAAAAATAGATCTTTGATTACTCACCTTTCAATGATGATTTAAAATATTATTTAAAAAAGAACAATGACATATAAATATCTTTACCTTACCTTTTGTCATGTGTTAAGACATGGAAGTCTAAAGACCGTCACACTGACTCGCTTCAGCTTGTTGCATTTCGGAATAAACTTGTGTACGTCCAATAATTCATACTTAGAGACCTTCAGCCGTGGTATAATAAGTGCTGGCATGACGACTGCTACTATCAATTTAAATACATCCTATAGCGTCTGCTTACGTTCTAGGACTGCACAATACTTTCCATGAAGAGTGTTATAGTCACTTTATTGAGCCCGTATAAAAATAAATGTTCAATAAAGGCTTTAGACGATTTTAAAATATTTATAACGGTAAATTTTGACAGCGGTTGGCAGCACTGTTTAACGCATCGAAAACCAGTCGAGCATCGCACGTTGACGATGATGGATCTCTCTGATTTTATTTCAGCTATTTCTTAATGGCGCCTTGGGGGTCTATGGAAGGATTAGACGCGATATCTTGCGTCATTAAAGAATTATCATATCGTTGTGCTCGTTACGTGTTTTTAAGTTTAATCAGATGAATGATTTCTTAAGAAATAGATCGCTTGTTATAAAAACTAATAATCAATGAGTCATATTGGGTGTGGTTCATCAAAGCACTTAATTTGTGTAGGTATTTGTAACCTGTATTAACATATTCTGGCTTATAGCTGTAGTGGCCTAGTGGATAAGGGACCGTCATTCATGAGCGGTAACGTGAATGGTCATAGGTTCAAATCCCGGCACGCTTGATCTGGATTTTTTAAATTAAATACGGATTTAGGCAATATATGTTAAATAAAACATCGTGAGATAACACACATGGCATCTGAGAATGGCAGTCTGTTGTGATACTAGTTAACATATGTTAGGCACGATATAAGCGCTACCGGGCAGTAGACTTGAGGGAGTCTGCTGCCCGGATGAGAGGGAGGAGGTACACGGTGTCCGGCGCATCGCCTGGGAGAGAGGTTTTGGAGGGGTGGGCTTTACTCCTTTTCCTACCAGAGAGGTAGCGTCAACAAGGCTACTTGTTATCTGGGCGTCTGGATGAATTTGGCTTCCCAGGCCCGGGTGGAGCAATCAGCGGGACACCCCGGGGGTTTTTAGTCAGTAGGAGTCTGACACACCAGGGTCACTGCCCTCACAGCGTCCCTGATGGTCCTATGTAGGATTTTCCCCTGATTAAAAAAAAAACGATATAAGCCCAAAGTGAATACAACTGTTTTTTTTTTGTATCCCGGGGGAAAATCTTGCATAGGACCACCAGGGACGCTGTGAGGGCAGCGACCCCGGTGTGTCACTCTTACTGACTAAAAACCCCCGGGGTGTCCCTCTGATTGCTCCACTCGGGCCTGGGAAACCAAATTCGTCCAGACGCCCAGGGAACAAAAAGCTGAATTGAGGCTACCTCTCTGGGGGTGGGGTGGCAGTAGGCTGAATACAACTGCTATTGTATCTCAGCTCACCCTGAAAGGGATATACCGTGATATTATAATATTATTTAGAATATTACAGTTTATTGACATTAGCAAAAATTTATTACAAAAACGGGCAAGTATTTCCTGTAGACTTAAAAATAAAGAAAATATTTTTGGCTTCACCTTTTGCACGTGTATGTGATTTATTAATATTTCCTAATTGTATACCTGTGTATCACGTGGGGTTTGATTGTGAATAGATCATGGGCGTTGGGTGTCATTTCTCCCTCAAATTTCCCCTTCACTACCCATGCAAGAGGAAGGCAGGGTGACTGTGATCCCACACATTGCCTTGTACGACGGTTTTCTGGAGGAGACCCACTCCAAACGCCTCCATAATTTGAGGAGCCCTGCCCACAGATTAAGTTCCGGCCACATGCCGCTTAATAATTTTTTAAGTTTAATGACAATTAAGAATACAGCTTAAATTTGTATGTTTACGGGGCTGACATGACTGCGTACTTGTTTTTCTCAAGAATAAAAATAAAATTTGAGGAGCCCTGAGAAGGCCACCCACGTTTCTTTACCATGGCAGATCGCGCAGTTCGCACCCACACGTCCATTTATTCACGCGCTGTAGGAACGCCCAGGGATTTTAGTCCGTAGGAGTAAGGCACAACCACGACGGCACAATGGCGACCGGGAAGTACCTATAATAGATTTTCCCTTTGTAATAAAACGGTTGCGACTAGGTCAGTGTGTGCGATTGTCCGCAAATACTAATAATAATGATATATCTTCACGGTGTATTCCTTTCATTGTGAGCAGAGATGCATTAGTAGCTGTATTCACTTTAAAAGGAGAAATAAAAGGCATTTATTTGTCATATAAGATATAGCATAAGCAGTAGCGTTCATACCATAAATGCATGAAAGCATTGCATGCCCTAATTATAAATAAGTCTGGAATAAATTGCTTATAGTGAAACTAACAAGAAACCATTTATATTATTAATATCTATTTTATATTCACGACATTTATCTTTCCAATGAAAGCAATATAATATTTACTATCTTAATATAATATTAAAATTAATTACGCGAATTTTGCTTACCCTGTCCAAATACCCTATACACGTCACTGAGCATAAGGATAGGTGAATCAAGATAGAAAACAACAAACGCAAATACCCCGTGCTCTGATGATGCGCCGAAGGGAAGTCAGCGCTGCAAATGCTAGCTGAGCTACCCAGCGCTGATTTTCAAACTAACACCCGTTTGTTATTTAAACGCGCAGAAAACTAGGGATTAACAAAGTATAGATACACAGCTGTAGAGACTATTACAAGAGTCTAGTTCCAGTGAAGCCAAAATGCTGTGCTAGAAGGTGACGCATGCTCATCGGCGACTCCCCTAGGATGTAAGGACGTAGGTCAGGGCACAATGGGGCGGATATATTCAGCGGAATACAAGCCCCTAAATAAAAATAAATTAAAAAAAGTGTCCAATGCTTATATCAAGGATGTTACGGAGCTTCGACTCCGACTCCGAAAAGTCAGAACTTCCGATTGTTATTACACCATCGGTTCCGACTTCTGTTCCGAAACTTTTTAATCGGAGGTATTCATCGGAGGTCACCATCACTGTTGTAGTCAATTCATTTGATTTCATTTTATATGTTGTTGAAACATAATATCAATTAATCAAACAATCAATGCTACTTAATTTGAAGAAGAAATTTTTAAAAATTTAGACTATAATAAAATATGATTTAAATTATTAAATTTAAAACTAAATGTATATTAAAATTTACTACTAAAAGATATTTTTTATTTTACATTTACATTAAATGATATAGAAATTAACACAAACACGACACCGGAGCAAAATTAATTTAATTTGTTCACTGTTAATGGGACAATGTTAATAAGAAACAGCAATTTTTATTTTCATTGTCTGTGGATGTATAAATTTATGACTTTCTAATTAAAAAGGTTTACTAAATGATGTTTTTTTTTGTCCTTAAATAAAACTACTTTCTTTTTTAACTTGTGATTACTGACATTGCCTCCGACTCCGGTTCCGACTTCGGTTCCGACTCCGATAAATCAAATTTAAAAACTCCGACTCCGACTTCGGTTCCGATAAAACTGCCTCCGTTACATCCCTAGCTTATATGTCGTAATCAAAGCGACGAATAGCGCAGCTGATTCCCGTTATCACAGCACCAGCTCACATGACGTTTCTACTAGACGCCATGCGGGTTGCGACGTGAGATTTTCCTCAGTGCGCATGTGATGCCTGAATTCACACTAAATCTGGAAAAAACACGGAGGAACGTGCTAGGCTTCAAACTTACTGTTCAATGTTGGAGTTGCTTTGTGAATGAATAAACACTTTTAATATGCCACAACTTTTATTTTTAATTACCGAAACAGCCATTACAATCACACACCAATTAGTTTTTTTCTCTATGTTGCCAGCATCGAAATATAAAATTATTGTTGTTGGCAGTTGGCAACACTTACTTCCGTTCGTATTACAACGCATTCAGCCCGGTCCGTTATCAACTATCCATCCTCTGGGATGTGGCCGTTCAGAGTGAGGGCTCTGAGCGGCCCTCGAGAAGTTGCCAAAACATTGTGACGTGCTCTGCTTAATTACAACGAGCAGTATCGGGAAGGCATCACGCAAAATAGGCGCACTTAGACGTCGAGTTGCGGAGAACGAGCCCGTCTCAACCTTATCGGGAAGGCATCATCTTGGGACCCACAGTCCCTGCCATTGCGCAGAGCTAGTCATCTTGGGGGTTTTTAGTCGGTGTAAGTCCGAGTTATCTCGGTCGTGCAACTCCCCTGTACAGCTGAGACCGTCTTATGAGAATTTTCCCCAAGTAATAAAAGCTACCATAGCCCATAGCAAATATCATTTGTTGAACGTAGGGGAAGTAAAGCAGGAGTAAAAAGCATGTTGTTGATAGTAAATGTTGACCGATACCGCGAACCCCCGCACAACTAAATGCTACCGAGCCTACTAATTGGCGTGATGCTCTTTCGTTATAATTCTGTTTGATCCCACAGATGCATCATTAGTGACGCTAATTGACAACACAGTTGGCATTTAGCGTCACTGACAGCTGATTAAAACAATATCTTGCAATGGAATCTGTTATTTATCAGTTAATTAATACCAGACTATAGTTTGACCTGATTGAAACAGGATTAAAGTTAAAAATATTAATTTACATTAGGCTGAGGTTATAGCAGCTACTTTCACTTGGCTCACACTTTACTCTATTTTTCTATTTGCAATTTTTTATAACTTATAAGCGAACGCTTGACCTCAATCACACCTGGTGGAAGGTGAAGATGAGTCCGATGATGAACCGCGTCCGCCTAACAAATGCCTATTCACTCTTTTTTAATATTATATATATATCTTTTTATTTAATATAATAATATATCATTGCGCTTGTATATCGTGCCCAATGTGACCAGTAGCGCAGCTGATCGCCGTTCTCACAGCACTAGTACACGTGACATTCCTATTAGATGCCGTACGGGTTTCCTCACGGTATTTACCTTCGCCGGTGAGCATGTGGTAACTATATTCATGTTTAATCTGGAAAAATCCAGAGGCATGTGCTGGGATACAAGGTTACAACCATTCGGGTACCACAGCCAAATTAAATGACCTTTATTTTTTTACACTGACTCGACATAGTGACTACAGAGTACCTGATGGTAAGTACAGTGTAGTCCAAAAACGAAAGCGACTATCAAAGGATGAAAATCCATTGATAGTCTACATCGTTATGTCGGCCCTCGTATACCACGACTGAAGGTCTCTAGGTATATGAGCTACTGGATATACACAAGCTATTCCCGAAACGCGACAAGCCGAAACTGGTCACTATGACGGGCTTTACACCCATGTACTGTGGTTGCGATCCAGACGGGCACCGACGCCCTACCACCTCGCTGCTGCTCGTTTAGCACCACCCAGGAATCACGTGTAGGGAAACTAGGGTAAAGCCTACGGACGCGAGCAGCTTCGACTCCCAAAAAAATAAAAAAATGACCTTAAATAAAAAAATGTTAATTCAGAAAACAAGTAAGCGCATAACATAGTTTTCATTCAAACAGCTATCGTGCCGTGTGCATATCCGAGCCGGATTATTCCACCCCCGCCCTAGCCATTCGCTACCCATTGTGCTCCAGTATAATGAGTTAATAACTTTCGGAAAAGAACAGCGTACCGCCCCATGAATGGCCGATAGAATGAATGTACCGCGACTCCGTGACAGATGTGTCGAGGTGGGTTTGTGAGGATTGCTTGATACATTTCATACAACTTATTACAATAATAAATCGTCACGCTTGCGATACGGGGGTTAGCAGCTTAGTAGTGGATACTCTATTACCACTGGATAGTCTCTAGGTTGAGTGACAATTGAAGTAATAGGAGTTAGAAATGGAGATGGACTATCTAAATGATAAACTTTAAATTATATTGCGTGCGTGAATATAAAGGAAAAAAAATATATAAAAAAGGGTATGAAATGAAATGTATTTATTTCGCCATAACTTACAAAAAAAACAAGAATTTAAAAACAATAACACAAACAGTATACAGAAACAAAAGAAAATACAAAAACATAGAAACATGGTGAAAATGGGCCCTCCATCAGCTTAAAGCCACAGAGGCTGTCTGCAGCGCTGGTTTTCGTGAAGGGCCCCGGTCGTGTATAATGCCCTACTAATATTAATATTGAAGCCCTCTTGTCTACATATATGCCATGCTCAACAGTGGCCAAAGTTGTAACTAATAAAAAAAAACATATGTGTATACACTGTGGAGTACAATAAATAATTTGATTTGAGCCAGGCATAACGCTAATAGAAAAGTATAAATGGTTTGGAATTGACATGCCGTGTTAGCGTGATATTTTACAAGCTTTTTTTTTATACTGGCTCGACAAAGTAACTGCATTGCACCTGATGGAAAGTCAGTGTAGTCCAAGAAACACAGTTGATAGTCGCTATCGCTATAACGGCTCACATATACCAAGACGGACGGTCTCTAAATATATGAACAAGTAGATATACATAAATTGATTCCTAAATGCGACAAGCCAAAGCGAGTCACTGTGACGGTCTTTACGCTTGTGTACTGTGGTCACGACCCAGTTTGGATTATCACCCGACCACCATAAATCTTATGTTTCAATCCCATACGTTTTTGAGATACGTTTGTCGTGAATGTTAACAGCAGTGCCGTGCATAGAGTATTTGAACAGGGTAGGCAAATTTGCGTAATTAACTTGAATATTATATTATTATTATTATTTTTTAATCAAATATATTAATGAGGCTTTAGTGCACCCTTGATGACTATGCCAGCCTCGTGAGGTATGTCATATTATTTAAACTCACTTCTGGCGAAGTGACAACTGTATAAGTCTGTAAATTCTTCTAGCATTAACCGACGTCGGCTCTCCCAATATGATGTTAGTTTCTCCGACACTTCGCCAGTCCTGAGAGAGAAGTCTTCTCCTAAATTTTTCGTTGCCACTACATTCCCAAAGGAGATGATAAATGTCATCTACCACCTTGCAGCGGTCATAAAGTGGAGAAGCTTACTTTTTTATAAGAAAATAATAATTGTTTAAAGGGATATGTCCTGATCGAATCATAAATGCTGCTACTAAAAGACCTCTAGAAAGGCTGGCATAGTCAAACCAAGGAAATCGCCACAGACGAATATTATATTATGATAGTAACTATTATATTGCTTTCATAGGAAAGATAGACGGCATAAATATAGAATAGGTATGAATATAAATGGTTTCTTATTTTGTTCAACTTTAAGCAATTTATTCCAGACTTATCACAAGGGCATGCAATGCTTGCATGCATCTATAGAATGAACGCTACTGTTTAACAGTATAGATTTTTGTCTAGGCCCCTGGATGTCTTAACAGTGTCTGAAAACAAATCGCCAGCAATTGCCGTCTAAAATGAACCTAACCACAAAAACTCGAATAAATCACGCGTAATCCGCAAACAGCGCCGCCAGCGAGCTGTAATTGATATGTACACTCACTGGTGTTTGCCGGGGGAATTTGTACCGGGTCATTAGTGACGACTGCCGGCATGTGGCTCTTGGGGATGTTTACCTCCGTCTCGGAAGTCTAATGACTTAGGCCAGGGGTGTTCAAACAGTCGATTGTGAGACCTTTTTTATTCGAGCTCAGGAAATATACGTCGATATCGGTTGATTCACAGTGAAACACGAGTTATAAGTTCAAACGGGCTCATTCTCCGCAACTCCACGTCCAAGTATATTTTGCGTGAGACCGGATTGCGATGATTTCAATTCGGATAATTTCAATACAAGCTCTCATATTTTTATCCATACTTGTAACTAACTTACCTTCCTAGGCTGGAGAGTCCTAGTATCTTGCCATCTCATATCCACGGCTCCTGGAGTAGTGCAATGGTTGGTGTGTTAGTCTCCAACCACTTACGTAGTTGAGCCGTTGCCGTAATACTGTGGTGGAGATTGCAATGTACTATATTACTGTAAAACAAAGGGGACACCATCAGGAGTTATTTCTTCTTCCTCTTCCCCAATGTCAAGCTCATCGAGGCCCAACGACGTAGCTACGCTGCCTGTCTCTAATATGGAGCCTGAAACCATAAATTTTGTGGCATTTGGTTCCTAGGTTTCCTTGATAGTAGTTTCCTTGTGTAGTAGTGATCATTCCTTGGATTGGCTTTGATGTGGATGCCTGTCCTTGGTCCGTGTCTATGGGAGTCAATTCTCCTGTAGGTTGTTATTCCTTAGCCTCGGGTAATGTTTCAATGTGTTTCCCTTTTTGGTTCTGGAATTTTATGTATACTGTTCCCAATATGAACCCTAGCCGACATTCGTGGGCCAGTATTGTCTGTATCTGGTCTTCTGGTATACTAATCACCAAGAAGGTGTCGATTTCTTGTTTATTGGCGGCATGAAGGAGCCACTTTTCCACCTTTACCTAAGGGTTCCGGTAAGCCAGTGTTCTGCCGATATCGTCGGTTTTGTCTTAGACTCCCGGGATTAGTATTCCACAACGTACCTTTTTCAGGATGTATGATTGTTTCTTTACCATTGGGCGCTCTCCCGGTGGTAATGTGATATCTGTGGCTGCAGCGTTGAGCCAGTTTAATGTGTGATTATCAGAACACCACAGTTTTAGTGCTCCGTCAACATAGATGGGCTTTCCTGGGAACGCTAGCTCTTTTACCATTCCAAGGCGAGCTTCTGTCAAGACTTTCATTTGAAGAGCGTTCATTAAGAAGTTGCCTTGTTCTTTGGTAAGGTGTTCTGTGGAAGTTGGTGTAATGGCAATAACCAGCTCGGTCTTCGTCGCTTCGGCGTAGCTGATGAAGGCATGTCCGCCCACCTGCCCGGAACGTCGTTTCTTGTATTCCCCTGAAACAAGAGTTTCCCTTATTAATTTTTAATATCGAATATCCCTCTGCTAGCAGGGAATGGCAGCTCTAATAACCAACTATAATGCCATTATGTAAAAGCCAATATAAGCGTATTAGACATAGGTTTATTACCAGCTTTTTTAGAGCATTGACTATTTATTAGTAGCTTTGTGAAATCCTCATAGATCATCAGGATAGCTGTGAGGGCCATATACAAATTATCTCTGACACAGTTACACACATTATATAGCAAAACTTTCTATTGCTAAAAGGCTTTGTACAAGTTAATATTTATAATTATTTCTTAAGGCTGGGCTGAGGCAAAACGCTACGCAAACAACAGTCTCTTTTAGGTTACTTATAGCAACACGCAAATGGATATTTAAGTACTACCTTATTTATTAATAAGCTGTGTCTTGCCCCCAGGTTTGGTTCAAGAACCGCAGAGCAAAATGTAGGCAACAGCTTCAACAGCAGTCTAATACCCAACTGTCGAGCAAGACCTCATCTAGTTCGAAAACTTCGGTATCGTCCAGCAACTTAAAAGGGACCACGTCATCGTCTACCGCTAAGATACCCACATCTAAGACCCTGACCAGCACTTCGGGCCATAGCGCTAGTCAAAACTCGATAACTACGTCGTCACCAAACCTCCCAATCACATCGACCACTTCAGGGAGTCCCCCAATTAATGTCATTTGTAAAAAAGAGGGAACGAACTATGATGCATCTCCGCTGAACAAGAGCGGCGTCACCTCGCTCTCCCATTACGGCAACGACGCCAGAGTGAGCGGGAAAGAAGATAGCATCCATGGGTACGGAGTAACCCCAAAACAAGAATTATACAGCAGTCCGAAAAGGATTGACTATTCTAGCAAATTAGACTATTCCGAGAAGTCTTTCGCCAGTAATTTGGTGAAAGATCAATACAGTTCTCGATTGACGGGAAACCTGACTCCGCTAGGATCAAATTCATCAATAATGACGACTCCATCTCCCCCTGTTACTCCACAAACCATCAATGGACCAGGAAATCTCTACCACCATGACAATTACAACAGTTTCCACTGGCCTGGCAGTTCGGATTATATTAGAAGTTACTCTACGTCACACCACCACCAAGGATATGGGCAGAGTGCATATAACTCAGCATATTACCCTAGTCAGGTGAGAATCTTATTTTTTTACTAGTTCCTAACCAGAACTTCGATGTTAAGACTAATAAAATTCAAGATATATCACGGTAAGAAAGAAGCTTTTGACTTAGCATGAATCCCGAGTGTACTCTTCAAGGTCAGCTCTTTTATGTCCAATTCTATGTCATTTACCTGAGGGCTTTCTCTCAAGTATAGTGCAGTCCAGAAATGACGTTAGATAAATACTCCATTTACAATCGCCTTGTTGGAAGGCATCTAATTATACAGGTGAAACCTACCTATATACATCGTCGCGCTATATCCCTTACGAGGTGGGCAGTGATGCATTAGTAGCTGTACCCACTATACGCTCATATGTCGTGGACTCCGTGACCATCAGCGCGGCTGATTACCGTTCACAGAGCACTAATACACATGACATTTCTATTAGTTTTCTATCGCCAGTAAGCATATGGTGCTCAGGCCTATACTTAACCTGGAAAAATCCAGAGGTACGTACCGGTATTCGAACCTATGATCATTCACGTTGACTTACATGAACCGAACGACCTCTCCCTGCCAGCAGTGGTGTCGGCTATGCTGTCAGGGTATGACATGTGAATGGCCGTGGTCTCCTTCTATGAGGATGTCATGTCCCAGAAGGAGGCCACAGAGCGAAGCAGCAGAAGGCCGCTCGAAGAGGACACCGGGGTGCCGGCAACCACCCCGGCACATCAGTCCCAGCCGATCAGTCGATCTACGACCGGTTGGCTGATGTCTTTGGGGTCGTGGCTGCTCAGGGTGGGGGCCCTGAGCAATTGGTTAGCGACCCTCGAGAATGGGGCAGAGCATTGTGACTTGCTCTGCCTAAATACAAGCAGTTTCGGGGTAGGCATCATCTTCCCCCGAGTTGTGCCTAGTGGGCGCGGCGCGACGGAGCTATGGCGAATTGATTGCAAGACCCGCAGTCCCCGCCAATGTGCAGAAGTTTTTAGGGGTTTTTAGTCGGTACAAGTCCGACACACTTCGGTTATGCAACCCCCCTGTGTGGTTGAGACGGTCCTATGAAGATTTTCACCAAGTAAAAAAAACATGGATACCGGTTCCTTATCCACTAGGATACCACAGCTATAGTCTATCCAGTGACATTAAACAGACATAAGTAGGCTTAGGGTCAGTTGCATAAAGGAAGAAGCTAGCTCAGCCTTTCCCTCAGCTCTCGGCAGGTAGGAGGAGGAAAATTCCAGTGGTTTTAGTCAGTCAAAGTCCGACACACCGGCCTCACGACGGCCATAATAGTCCACGAGGTTTTTCTCCGGGTCAAAAAAGGGTCAGTCGCATAACGCTTTTATCAAAATGTTTAGGTTAGTGATGTCTAGGATTTGTTAAATTCAAATTGTCGAATCGCTTGTTTTTCCTGATTTTGTTAATTGAAATTGTCGATGTGTTCTTTTTGTAAATTTATTAAACCCATTGCTAAAACACATGGCATTTATAATTTTTATTGAAAAAGAGCTCCTTTCTGATTCCTTTACAAAAATATGCCTATGAAAATCATGATTATGATTATGATAAGAAAATGCATGTTCTTCTTCAGGACTTTATACATTTAATTGTAAATTTCATCAACTGGTGTTTGACATAAGAGCTGCACGCCATAGAAAACATTACAATAAACTCAAATGAATTGTCTAATAGAAGTCTTGAATTTATTTTGTTAACTAATTTAGTTCACTTCGTATAAATTAGATGACGCTACAAGTCTTTTTAAACACGCAAGCGTTTTATTATCGCAATGTGATAACCATCGTGATTTTTGTTTTCGCCAGTTCCTAATACTTCCGTAATATATTAAGCGTGTGTGCGAAATAAACATGAATTCACACGACTTTTTAACTCATGGAAATAATATTTTTTATATAATTATTAAAATAAAACATTTTTTACAGACCTCGTTAAAAGTTAAAGACCCGATTTCGAGCCAACAAAAAATAACCCCTAAATGTAAAATATTTAACGTTCCCGCCTTAATGTCGTTACGTAGTTCGTAAAGACTTAGTTGAGACTTTTAAAAGAGCCGGTTATAAATTACTGATAGCTAATGTTGTATAATGTATTGTGACATATAATAATTAACCACAAAGGGTTTAAACAAATTATGAAATAAAAAATACGATTATGCAACTGACCCTCAATATTTTTTAAAAGTACTACATCATTAAAAAATATCAGCTGAAAATGAAAAAAAAATAGCATAATATCGATTACTAAATATAACACTGTATACAGTATATTATAAAAAACCCTGTCCGACACGCCAACGCGTTAATCAGTATTGTGCAGTTCGCGCGTCGCGCGGTGCAGTTTAACGTGAAATTCGGAGCGCGATCGCGGAGCGTGGGAGCGCGCGGCCGTTCATGCGATCATCAAATTAAGACTGGCGCGGTGAGGGGCGAGCGCTGTATGCATCGCCACTGCCCGCGCGCATTTATTATTATCTGTGCGCGCTACAGTATCAATATTATATTCTATAGCATTTTTTTTTTCTAAGTGACGTTTGCTTGTGACCCGGGTAAGGGCCTCTAAAACTACACCGGACTAGAGTAGGCGAGCACTGAAGGTGCTCAGCCAGCGATTTATGGGTTGGGTGGCTACGCAAGGGCACCCCTGTGGGTACGAACCTCGACTTGGGCACCCAGCCAATTTGAGATTAAAACCTAAACCTAAGGTTATCTACTAGCGTTTCGGAAGCGACTACCTTGAGCAGAAACGCCAAAAGAAACTCAAGGCTCTCGGAGCCTCGGACTCGGAGAGATACTGCGTCTCGGGCCGAGGACGGCCCGGTTAACGACAGTCGAATGAACCATCCTTCTAGTGCGGCGCCGCCGGCGGCGCCGTTGTCGAGGAATATATCTGGTGCATGTGTTCTATAGCATGTAGACGTAACCCGATACGCAGTTGTCGCCCTAAGGGTCGTTAGGGTGTTACGAGACGTGCGGGGTACGGGACGAGCGCACGGGACGCTTGGAAGTTAGTCGACTACCGAGACCCAAGGCGGGAGTACGTGCGTGTACGTCGCAGTTCGGTGTGCCTTAAAGTGCAAATAAACTGTAAAACGCCAAATTCGTGTCTTCCTAAAACCACACCCACGACCACCGGTCATAACTCTATTTAGGTTACTCTTTTTAATTACAGAGCGAGAAAACCGTATAAAATTAATTAAATAAGGAAAACGTATATGGCAACACTGGCAGCATTAGCTTATGTATAAAGGAAAAAATAACGCTTTAGAGCAAACTAGTCATAGCGATGTTTATATTTACTTTCATTTGAAATAGTCGTGGGCATGGTTTGTTACAATCACACAAATCCCGCGATATCCTGCATCCGTAATCCCGGGACACACGGGACTGAGAAATGACGAGGGATCTCGGGATACCAGACTCTTAGTATTGCGAAGTTGCAAACTCTACTGTAAAAACAAAAATAGTAGTTGTTTGTATGACCGCTGATTTGGGACTGTGCCAAAGTTTGTAATAATAAATAATATATCGTCAAGCTATATCCTATACGAGATAAGCAGAGATATATTAATGGCTGATATCCACTTTGCTCTTATATTTTGTGATCATAAGCGCAGCTGATCGCTGATCTCACAGCTATAGTACACATGACATATCTATTAAATATCACGCGGGTTTCCTCACCAGTATTTTCTTCACCGTTGAGCATGTGATGCCTAAATCCGTTTGTAGGTAATCTTAAAATAATAATAAATAATAATAAAAACATTTATTTGGCACACAACATACAACACATCAGAATAGGTAAATAAAAACATAAAACAACAAAAGCATATACCCTGTGTTGTGATGATGCGCCAAAGGGAAGTCAGCTCAGTAAATGCTAAGTGACCAGCCGTGCCACTCAGCGCTGATTTTCAGCTGACACCCATTTATTGCGTCGACGCGCAGAAAACAGCAAGGAAAGGATCAATACAATACAGATACACAGCAATTAGAGACTAAAATTCAAAGTATCATAGATGGATATATATATCATAGATGAAAATACACATATATAAGTATACTAGCTGACTCGGCAAAGGTTGTTCTGCCATATAAATTATAGCAGACCAGCCACGCTTTGCTGTGACTGGTTTTTGAATAATTACTCAATCCAGTCAACGGATAGCGCCATCTTTTGGAATCGGTTGGAGCTAACTGTAAATGATGACTGCTAAATAATAAACAAATAATTTGCAATAAAATAATATTGCGACTATGAATTGAGATGAAAACTATCCTATCTTTTAAATTAGATCAAACTTCACGTGGTGTGTAAATTTCATTAAAATCGGTTTAGTAGTTTAGGAGTCCATCGCGGACAAACATCGTGACAGGAGATTTATATATATTAAGATAATCGACCCCTTCGTTCGGGAACTTAAGCGATTTTTGTTTCCAGATGGAATATTTCAACGGCGCTGCGGTGAACCAAAGCCACGGAGCGCATCACAGCCATAACCTAGCGTCAAACACCAACCAGCTATACAACCAGGTCTCCTTCGGCAACCCCTCGCCGACGTCTGCCTGGCCCGCGCACCACAACCTCCTTGCGTCTGGCACAGAGTCGCCGGAGAACCAGCAGAACTCCACTCACCTGAGCATGCTTCAGGCGAGCCAGATTTCCAATTTCTCCAACACGGGTAACAGTTACTTTGCGCCAGAGAAATATGGGATCAATATGGTTTAGAGTATCTTGTCCTTTATAAGAAACGGGTACGGCAGGTCAATTTGAAGTTAACCAATAAATGCCATTACAACTTCATCAGGTGAATGTAAGAGAATATTTCCATATATTCAGCTCGGCTATATAGCGTACGCGGACTTCGAAACACGAATCAATTCCCCTGTATTAGATTAAAAACGTTTTTAAATTGTATCCTGACCACGCTA
Source organism: Automeris io (assembly GCA_036320925.1). NCBI lineage: Eukaryota > Metazoa > Arthropoda > Insecta > Lepidoptera > Saturniidae > Automeris > Automeris io. Next base: position 7,940,010 of record JAUDJH010000023.1, on the reverse strand, counting down.
TTCAGTATCAGGTCAGTAAAAATATATTAGTGGCCGTAGCCATATTTTGTTTATAAATTTTAATTAAAATAAAAAATAAATTAAAATCCAAAAAAGAAAAAGAAAAACAAGTCCAAAAAAATTTTGAAAAAATTCAATATCCGTTCTAAAATAAATAAATATACGATTTTAAAGTTTAATTCCAATTAAATCTCAGACAAATTAATAGACACTACTTTGAATTTGCTTACTCTTTGCTCAAAAAATAAGTTCGTAATAAGCAGAGTACCATTATTGGCTATATAGCCTAAATATTCGCGAAGCCAAGTCCAATCCGAATAAATCAGTGACCTAACATATGCTTTGGCATTAATTAAATATTATCATTTTTAATGTTTCGGTAAAGGCTAAGCAAAGTCTAAGAAGCATATATAAATATATCTACCTTAATCGTCTATAAAACAAAATTTACAATAACACATTTTAAACTATCGCGTTTTATGCTCATTATAAAGTAGGTCATGAGGGGTGGGCAGGGAAACATTAGTGGCTGTATCCAGTTTGCGCTTATATCTCGTGTCCAACCTGACCAGTAGCGCAGCTTATCGCTACTCTCAAGCACTATTACACATTTCATGCCGATAACCTCACGATGTTATTTTTCACGGATTAACATGCCTAAATCTATACGAAATCTGGGAAAACCCAGAGATACATGCCGGAATTCCAACCTGCGATCTTTCGCGTTACTGCGCATTGAAACCGGTCCGTTATCCAATAGACCATCACAGCATAAAATATCCAAATAATACCAATGCAGCTGATCAGTCAAAATAAATATGAAATTTATCTTTAACCGTCCTCTACAGGGAGAAAACTTTTTATTTTCCCAGTAGTTCGTAACGCTTCCATTACAAATATCATTCGTATAAACATTTTTTGTCATCGAAAAAATGTAGGGAAACAACATTTGCGGAATTTCATTTCAGTGTTTCAATTCGAAATTCGTGTAAATATCGCACACATCCGTTTATTTCCGCTCGAAATAAGCCTTAGTGCTGTTACGCACTGGGCCCGATTTAAATCCGTGAAAATACGTTCTGAACTAGCCATACAAATAGCTGCAAGTTAGCTTACGCACTACACCTCATCGCTCATTTGTTGAACGCCCATTCGAACTGAAATATTGTCAGACTGAAATATCTACAGTTCTGTTTATATTATGAATACTCTTATAGGTTAAATTGAGTACGATTGAAACGATCCAATTAATATCATGGTTCTATTATTGATAACGCGAGTGATGATAAGATTATCCTAAATAAATGAACAGCAGTCTAATTACGAATGAGAAATGCTATTTGAATTCCTAGATTGTTATTTACAGTATCATAACAAAAACAATATATATTTCAACCGACCCCCAACAATAATGCTTGAAATAATAATTGAGTTTAGTTGAATCTTGAATTCTAAGAATAATATGACACTGTATGACAATATTAATTATTTCTCAATGTTTTAGGCGAACAGTAATTTATCTCTGAAATCAATCCGAGTCAGTGGGCACATACATAGCCAAAACCACTTTCTATGCACTCTTTATGAGTCCACAGCTAACACCAGTTAAATTAAAAAACACTAATTAGTAGCTCGCTGTCATTCGGACCTTCACTTCTTCCGCCTTTAACACCCTCACTCTTAACGCAATAGCGAGATACTGGAGGTATTTCAACCGTCCTTTGTTTCAACCGTACCGACTCTCCCCTACTGCATCTGAGCCCAGTCTGAACTACTTATAATTTCACATTATGTTGACGCTTTGAGTCGATTATAATGAGCTCCTAAATTAATATTTTCACGAATTCGGATCAAAGGCAGTACGAAATGCAATATACGAACTCTATCCGAATTTCAGGCTAGTATTTTTACGCATCCGAATCGGATCTAGTGCGTATTTACTCTTATTAGTGATGAATTATAGACATTTTAGCAGTGTTTTATAACAACTAGTGTACAAAAAAACTTCGTCAAAGTTCATATTTTAACGATTTCTTTTTATATGGATTTGCCTATGTAAAATCGAACGGAGACATATGTGTGTAATAATGTACTTGATTTTGTATAAATTTTTGCCTTTGAAATTCCGAATTGATTATCTGAAATGGAATTCTGTCGGAATGTGACCGATCTCATGAAAGATTTAAATCCTGGGTAAATCTAAAATTTTCTCCATATAGTACACTCATCCACGGCGCAATCAACTGCAAAGACCGTCTTGAGCCTCGCTCAGGCTTGGCGCATCACAGAGTAACCTTGTTCATATCCTAGATACTTTCAGTCGTGGTATATGTAGGCCGGCATGATCGTGGCGACTATCGTTACGCTGTTGATCGTAGTACTCGGTTTTTTAATTGCACTGTGCTACCCCTCTGATGCAGTGGCGTCACTATACCGTTAAAAAAAGATTATTGTACGAACATCATACCAATACCATAATATAAAAATTGCCAGTAGGACGATTTCTTTAACCTCATGAAAAATACCACCATCATCTACACAATGCCCTATTAGTTAGGGTTGTCACAAGTAAAACATATTAATTTAGTTATATATTCATTCGAAATCAACATCATCTCTTATAAACTAAAAATTAATAAAATTTTGAACGGTTAAAAAAAAATTGTAAAAAAATAAATTTGCCCCGTTTTAAACCAATAAAATCGTTTGCGTTTTCCCCAGAAGTTGACTCAAGATACTAACATTGCCACTGTATAATGCATGTATGATATTCTCCTGTCTCGCTCCTGAGACTCCATACGATGATACTGTCGTGAAGATTTCGTCGAACGACTATTATTTTTTAAACTGTTAATATAAAATTAACAACCGCCGTATATCCGCCCGCATTGTTAGCTAAATTTATTCTGAACTGTTAACCATATGCGTATGCTATCATAACTTAACCCTTTCGTTACTATCAGAGACTGTAGTCACCAGCTAAAAAACCGCCTATACAGGATAGATGGCTATACTTTATTATTTTATTCACCCGTATATTTTTTTCTTATAAAAACTAATGAAAATAATTTAGAGCTTTGGCTCTGCGCGCGTTTTATGTGCGCACTTGCACCGCGGAGCTCCGTTTCCTGCGAAACACTTTACAACGAGGCCTGCCCTAGCGAAAGGGTTAACACTGATCGAGCTGAATATATGGAATTATTTCTAAGAGTTCTCCTTCACTGGGATATTATTGAGACCTATCTGCGACCAACGCTGGTCGTCAATCGAGGACAAGCATACCTTTAATGTAAATATTTTGTACAGTGCGTTTTTATTTCAGTTGTCTAAAAATTGAATTAAAAACATAGTGCGTACAGCCTAACAGTGGACAGATACATACTTCCAAAACTCCTACACGGTAGCGCGCATAAGTCGCTATACAAGATTAGCGCCCAAATTTAACTGAACTTTGTAAAACAACAAAATTGCCTAACAACGGATATGCCAAACGTAGCTGAACGTTACGGGATCCAAAACTATCTCAGCATCACTAGCGTTCACTCTATAGATCCATGAAAGCACTGTATGCCTTAACAATAAATAAGTTTTGACTAAATTGCTTAAAGTGAAACATAAAAAGGAACTATCTATATTGACGTCACCTATATTTCCTATGAAAGCAATATAATATTTACTAACATAATGTAACATTCAAATTAATAACGCGAATTCTGCATACCCTGTTCAAATACCCTACGCACGTCACTGCTCAGCATCATACGTTACGAATGTAACTATACAATATTGAAAGCTTGTTTCTACTGTTTGTGGTTTGAAATAAATATACAATGCCAAAAGTCATACCAGTGTTTAGGTAATTTTGGTGTTTTACGAAATTCAGTTAATCTTGGGCGCTAGTCTTGTTTAGCGACTCATTCATTTACTTTTGAGGCCGACTGTACGTACCTACCCTTTGATTTTTAATAATGTTAACCAAGCAAATGTGACGTCTACTTATAGGTAAAGATATTTTTAATTTGTATCTGCTAAGTATGTAATAAGTTTATTAGTTAAGTTTCTATATACAATATTATTTTTTTGTGACGTATCTTCAAGTGTCTACATTTCATTGTTTATAGGCGGTAATCTAAATTAAGACTTATTTCACAAGCCTCACTGTCACATTTGCTTTGGCTTGCCTTTAATATTACCCAATAAATTTATATCATTATCCATTATGCTTCATGTTTACACATGAAATAAATATTAAAAATAGCCTTTATTACTTGCTCCTTAAATGTATGTAATTACTTTTTTAAAATTAATAATGTGAAAAGCGTGAGTAAGAAAGTACGACCAAAAGTGAGACCTTAGTGTCAAACCGACGGTCCCGTACAAAATCTACTTTATCTTGGCTTAGATTTTACTGATTATTACAAACTATATTATTCAATTAATTTCCAAGTATATGAAATCACTGTTATTGTCAACTTGTACTTTGCTCCGCGAATACTGAGGCTACACCCAAGTTCCTATTATATATTTAGCTTTTTGTTAAAGAAGAACCCGTTTTCTGAGAAAAATTTAGGCAAAGACAAAGTAGCATAAATATCAGCCTTATTGTATGTATAATTCAAAAAACTGAATGTAAACTTATAATTTTAAAATTGTTTTCTATACTCATGCTTTAAATTAAGATCAGCTTGTGTATATCCTGTTTGATACCTGGAGACCTTCCGTCGAGGTAATGTGGGTCATCATAATGATGGCGACTGTCATTGAATTATCGTCTCTTGGCGGTCGTTGTCATTCCTGCAATTCATTGTGCTTTTAATCAGGTGCAATGTAGTCAATTTTCCAATCTAGTATAAAAAACGATCATATTTCTATCCAAATTTCAAAATACTAGGTCATCGCAAAGTAGCCTGAACACTTTGGTCCCCTCCGAAAACGACATAATAATATATCTACAACATGAATGGAGGTGTAGGTTTTCATTAATGCAATGACTTAGAAATATATATTTTTTAAAGCTGCAATAGATTTCTTATCTGATACTTTGATATTAAATTCAAATTGATAATCCCGTGAGGTCCTAAGAAAAAGTCTTGGCAGACCGTAAGACAGACATCAAAACGATCTTTTAACGATTCCTTTTGAGGTACGGAACTCTAAAAAAGAGCAATTTGCTCATTTTTAGGGAAATGATAAATATAACATACAAATAGTATATATTTCAAGTTAGTCTTAATATTGTGCAATTCTGTAACCCAGTGGCGTGCATCGCGTACAGGCATAAAAACCATTGCTTAATATATATTAACCTTAAAATCAATTAATTATCAAAAAAGGTGTCTCAAAATCGTAATTAAACCAATTTCTACAATAACATATGTAAACATCCAAGTAGAACAAGATAATTGTTATTTATGCCTCTGTAGGTGCGCGGTATTTCAGTACCCTTATAAGTATTGACATTTTTAGACAACTGTGTAAAAACTTATTATATATATTATTATAGGCCTAGAATATTTTCGCCGTGATATATTTAAATACTTAGATTGGTATGAAGACGGCGATTATCAATAAATTATCTAACACAAGCTACTATTGTTTTTGAACTACAATATTCCTACTAACAGGGGTAATCATTTTCCATGGTACAGCCGCATGTGCAACGATCAAATTAAGACTGGCGCGGGGCGGACGAGTTCTGCCCGCACGCATTGTATAATGGGTTTATGTTACCTGAGCGCGCTACAATTACCTATTTTTCGGATTGTTTTAATATGTGTTTTTGAAAAGGTTAACTGAGGATTGACGTGCCTGTCTACTGATTGGGTAAGATATGTTGTATATGTATCGACGCTAAGAAATGAGTATGCTGCAACGAATAGAACAAAAAAACTTGCACCAAAGGCAAAAAACTGTCGTTATTATTATGTATAATAAAATCATAAAAATATATCGTCACGCTGTATCCTTTTCGAGGAGAGCAAAGACACATTACTGGCAGTATCCAATGTGCGCTTTTATGCCGCGTCTAACATGACCAGTAGCGATATTGATCGCCATCCTCAGGGCACTTGCCCATAATATCAAAATAAAAAAGGAACTTTAAATAACGAATAAACAAATAAAAACTCCAAATCATATCATTGTTTTATTTAACCTAATAATGCGACTTATTAAACAAATTATATCTGTTAGTAGCTTTTGGCAATATAAATCACTTTTTTGTAATATACTTCATATAAAATGAGCTGATAAAAAGAACATGTATTTTTTTTTACTTGGAGAATATCCTCATACTAAGAGATCTAGAACAACCAACATGGATTTTTTGACGATTATAATAAAAACAATCACCAGATGTCACTTGCAGCGTTCTTGTTTTTTACCGTCGTTATTATTATATATGCTACCAAAGTTACTTACGCAAAGTTACTAAGTAGAGGGACATTTGACTGGCTGCGTTTCTAAATAGGTAAATCTACAGAATCAGTCCTCATGCAATTAATGTGAATTGTGTCGCTACATCGCCGAATGGTCCCAGTGGTTTTGGCCTCTAAATTGTACGTAAATATTATAAAAATGTGTGACTATCGTAATCGTTTTTGGAGAATTTGTTTTTGAGAATCTGTTCTTTATTTCATATTGTACACGACTATATCATAATACATTTTTTTGTAATATTGCAACTCTCCACGGGGTAACCGGAAAAAAATTGTTCACAACTGCCATATACAAAGTGAAAACATTTATGTCAAATGAGTTAATAAATTTGTTACAACATATTTATCCGACCAATATCTTAATCACATTTGAAATAGCATAACCGGCCAACTTTCCTCGATTTTAAGCCATCACACTGACACTGGCGAAGCCACAAAGACCCAGTCCTTGGAATAAAGCCATAAAAAAAACATATTTATTTAGTTACAGTGCATGATATGCAGGTATATAGAAAAATTAGAAAAGAATGTTGCTAATGTTTGCTCTTGCATAATAAACTATAGTAGTAAAACACATTCTTTTAAGGGCTTTTGCCATTTCGGTTTGTCTGCCTCACTGTGCCCGATACGGTTAAACGCATTTCAGTTCTCAGAGAGTTGCTGATAAGTCGGCGCTTATATATCCACCAATAATTTCATGGCATTCTCTATCGAATCACATAGAACGCCGTGAAAGACACTTACTTCGAATAAACTGACCCTAAAATGGTTCATCAGCTCTCTGGTACTTTTAAGATACACATAAATTAAGAAAAAATGGCTCGTATATAATAATTATTTTCTATGCCTTAGTTCTTTTCCTAGAGGCCTAATTGAAATTAATCTACCAGAATATTAGAACCAGAGTACTAAAATCCATGTATTTTTTATGACATCACGCGACGTCGAGTGATGAGACACATGTAAAAGCGAGATCACGCGAAGTCGCGTGAGTCACGATGCCCCGTCAGTTCTGGTTGCCCCGTGTGTGAACAACCTAAACGTGAGGCCCTGTTGTTTGATTAGTAGTCATTAAATATTAATCGACTGGCTATACCATATTTACTTTGGGTTGTAAAATACCCATTGGTGAAACTATACTAAGCGAAACAAAAATCGTCCCTTTACCTATAGATGTTTATTAGCCTAACTACCCATCAAACAACGGGGTTTCGTAGATATAAATACGATTTTAAAACCGTCTGAAAATGTCTTAAATGCAATCTAATATAGCAACGACTGTCAATATATTCGAACCTGGCAGTCGTCGCTGTTATTCTAACTGTACTTACCATTCCTATGCTACTAAAATAATAAAACAATTGTAATAAGAACACAAAAAAAATGTAAATAAATATAAATTTTACATCGTGTTCTGTAAATGTTCGGCCTATGTATACACATCAACAGAATTTACAAAACATGTTTACGAGAAAATGTGTATTCGCTTTTACAAATACCCATGGTAAACACATATCAATCAATTATTTCCACAAACAACAAGTTCTCTTAAAATTGACTATTAACATATTTTATATGTGTATAAATATTATATTTCATTGAACGAGGAACGAAATCCAACGAAATTATTTGCAAAAAACTTCGAAGGCCTAAAATCTATCGAATTGTTTTGATGTTGACGCCATATTTGTATTTACTTTTTTTATTGTTTATTGAAATATAGATAATAAAATAATTGCTTTTCAACGCCCTTGTACCTATAAAAATATTCGAGTCATATCAATCTATAAATATTAAGAGCTATCTTAGTAATTAATTTGTATGCGTTAAAATAGTTTCTATTGTAAATAATTGCGATTAAGTAATTTTAGTTTTGTATATGTGTGTGCGCAGAATGTATATGTGAATTTAATATTAATAGCTACTAAGAATAATTTTATTTCTTTTTCTATGAGTGATATCATGTAAAAATATTATAAAAAAAAGTTTATCAACTTTTCATACAGTCATTTGTTGTATTTTTGGTTAATAGACAAGCCAAAAATATTGTTTCATTCTTCCCTATCAGGGAAAGGCAAGGGTTTATCAACCGTACAGCCAGAAATTAAATTTCAAAATATTAAATAGACTTGATTAAAAGCGATATATACTCACTCCGATTGAAATTACAAAATGAAATTCTAAATCGGACATCAGATTTTTCCTTAATAATATCTATTTTAAATCAAACTGCTTTGTACATCATCTGATTAATACAATCGAATATCTGTAGATAAATCGATGTCTGACATTGAAAATGTCGCAAATGAGTACAAAATATGAAATTGTCAACATATTTAGTCTGCATCACACGACAGCAATTTCTTTTTTTTATACTGAGTACAAATACATTTAATATTTGAAATAGATGCATTTGTTAATAAAGGAGACAAACGTATGAAAGTCCGTTTGTATAGGCAAGGTAAGGCCCAAGTTACAAGGCGAATTTTCACCGCGCAATAAACTACCACAGTCTGTACGACTAGGAATTGTATGAAAGTGCAATCTCTACGCGATAAAAATCGCGCGGGAAATAACCGCTCGGCTTGCCTGGTAATCTAGAAACATTATCCGCGCTGATTTTTAATACCAGCGCGCGCGGGTTTTTCATTTCTTGGGTAACAGAATTTGAATCCTGCGCCTAAGCGGACATAAAGACAAACAGTAATTTAAATTGTTTATAGCGTATTGTAAAGAGGAAACTGTGTACATTGTATATTTAATAAAATTAGAACAATTGTTTATTTACTTCCTAAAGAGATTATATTATTACTTTAATTTGTACGAGTTTAATTTTTATTAGTAGTAGGTATAATAATTTAATACAAGATGTGTATTGAAATTGTAATTTATATTAAATTTAAGATTGAACATAGCTAAGTTATATTTAAGCATATATTAAGATATTGGATAACAGCTCAATTTCAGAAACTCTGCTTAAATTTTAAAACATTTTTAAGTACTAATGAATCTACAATTGCCTAGAAAATGCTTCATTAGGGTTTAAAAGAGTTTTAAAGTTTTAGAAGCGTTTCTGAAACTAGGCGAAAGAGTCAGTGTATTTTTTTGTAACTTAAGTTGTACTTATTATTAGCTATTGAAATATTAAATCCGAATATATGCATATAAAATATATTTGGCTGTTTTATTTTTGGTCTCAATTTATTCATTTTTTATTTTCCCTTGCAGCATATTTTATACCACCAAATATATTTTTTTTTAAGTTTTCATAACCGATTGCAATATATGTATATTTATAGGGCAGCCACTGCCCAATATATAGAGAAACAACAATGATAACTTTTTTATTTTTTTGTATCCCGGGGTAAGATCCTGCATAGGACCATCGGGGTCGCTGTGAGGGCAACAACCCCGGTGTGTCACTCTTACTGACTAAAAACCCCCGGGGTATCCCTCTGATTGCTCCACCTGGGCCTGGGAAGCCAAATTCATCCAGACGCCCAGAGAACAAGAAGCCTTGTTGAGGCTACCTCTCTGGGAGGGGAAGGAGTAAAGCCCACCTCTCCAAAACCTCTCTCCCAGTTGATGCGCCGGACTCAAGTCTATTGCCCGAATAGAGAAACAACAATGATAACTCATGACAACAAACGTCTAAATGCATCTACCGGTGGCGGCTACCGCAGTTTGCACCAAAAGCAAACAAATAATAGAAAATAATATTTTGCACCAAAAACCAAAAAATTAATGATAAAAAGAAGAATGAAACAGAATATACGCACAAGCAAAACGCTGCTTTGAGTCAATGACTGATTGCAAACGGAAACAAATACACAAAAATATAGAACAACGTGGAGACCCATCGATCTGTACCGAGTTATTGCGTAGCAATCGCTTGTTTCAATTACATTGCCGTTTCTGTAATGAAGTTATATCTAGAAATGCTACAGGGTTAAAGAAAAAACGATAGAACAAAATGAGCCTTAATATGTTGATTCACTTTGATCCGCCCTTTTGTACTAGTTTATCTCTGTATATATTTATTTATTAAATGCTTTCTGTAGCCACAATAACTGACGAATTAAATACTTAGGGCGTATAAATAGGAACGAAAGAAGCATCATAGACATTTGAATGAAACAATGAAAGAATTCAAATACACATAATATATTAAACCACAGTACACAAGTATAAAGACCATCATAGCAACTCGCTTCGGCCTGTCGCGCTCGGGAGTCGTTTATTTAATCCAGGTGTTCATATACCTAGAGCTTCCGTCGTGATATATCTGGGCAGATATAGCGCTCGCCTTAAGTCGAGGAAGTTGGTGTGGCTGTACCCTTAACTCAGGCCCTTAAGAGTTCGACACACGGGAGCTGCTACCCTCACGGCAACCCTGACGGTTAATAAGGTTACATCGGGTCAAAAAAATGGTCACTAATAATGGATTTTCGTCCTTTGGCGGTAGTTGATTTTCCAGGACTAGACAGTGCTTTCCGTCAGTTGCAATGCAGTTACTTTGCCGAGCCGTTTAAAAAAAATCACGTTTTACTACCGTGCGCAGCGTGAAACAACGTACGACGTCCGTACGACGGGCTTCAGTCGATGACCCGGTGTTGAGTTACGGCGGTGAGCAATGTCCATCGCGTAATGAATTTAGCGGTTTTTTATTTTGTACCACTTGGTGAGTAGTTATACCATAGTCCACGATCGACTGCGACTGTCAAAAGGCTATTGTTTGATGACAGTGGTCGTCATCATGCCGGAACTAGTACCTACACCATAACTAGTGTCCCTGACGCGACTCTCACAAAAGCATAAGAAAGCATTATTTTGTTATACTTTATTTCAATATATATATTGGTTTAAAATATAGTCTAATTAAGATTCTGAGACCCCTCATTTGGTAGGTAAATAATAGATTTTAAAACAATGTATTTATTTATACCAAATTTACCCAAATATGACTGACCCTTTTCGAAATGAAGTCAATAGAATTTTTGTTGGATTTTTAAATGAAATTTAATGGAATACGCACTTATATGTAAATCAAAGTATATGCAAGAATAAAATACTAAAAATATTCACAACCTTTTATTAATTTATATAGGATATCATTACATTATAGCAGAAGCGTTCATTCCATAGTTGCATGAAAGCATTGCATGCCCTTACGATAAATAAGTCTGGAATAAATTGCTTAAAGTTAAACAAAAAAGGGAACTATTTATATTCGTATCTATTCTATATTTACGCCATCTATCGTTCCGATTAAAGCAATATAATAGTTACTACCATAATTAAATATTCAGGTTAATAACGCGAGTTCTGCCTACCCTTTCCAAGTACCCTATGCACGTCACTGCATTATAGTAGATATGTCGCATGTTTTTCGTTAAAACACTATAAGCACATTTGAAGTGAAGAACAAATGTCTTTACGATAAATTGAATATATTCATATCATAATATAGTTATAATACTCGAGTCACATTGTTTATATAACGCTTGTTTACGATACGGTGCGCAAGTCGGATTTGGGTCCCGTGAGAAACACTAACGAATCATGCTGGCCGCCGAACGTGTTAAATATGATGTGACTGTGGTGACCAGCATCCATGCGCGGCAATGAGAATGGTCGTAGATTCGAGTCTCGGCACACACCTCTGAATTTTTCCAGATTATGTCCAGAAGTAGACACTAGATATTCAACGGTGAAGTCAAATAACATGAGAGAACCCGTCTGGCATCTAATAGAAATGTCATCTTTACTTGTGCTATGAGAACGGTGATCAACTGCGCTACTGGACATTATACGCAAAGTGGATACAAACATGAATGTATCTCTGCTCACCCCGAAAAGGATACCTATAGCGTGCGAATACAATATTACTATTAAGTACGAGCAGATGATACAAGTCCACTACATTTAATATTTCAACCATACAAGGGGTAAAAAGAAACAGACAACAAAAAAGGCAGTAAAATTCACCAAACTCTGTGAGATTTCTACAAAATTAGTTGTTTAGACGACCGCTTGGCTGCAGCGATATATCGAGAGACCGCAACGGAAAGGACATAACACACGAAATTGACATTATTTGCCACAGCCCAAATTTTTTACATTTTTATTTTACTGTCATAATTTTAGTTGTATTCTACACAAAAAAACAGGCAATGAAGAAAGAGAAAACAATAACCCCCAATTTTAGAAACAGTTTAAAGACAATTTTGACACTAATAAAACCTTAGGTTTTTTTTTATAATGATCCTTATTGTTATTGATTGTACCTACCTATTTATCTTTAACAGTTCTAGTATTAGAACCGCGACGTCAGCGCAATCATTCCATAGCACAATGACTCGGCTGATAAAAGAGTTAGATAATTTCTTACTCCTAGCCGGGATGAGACTTACCGTATAGCATATTAAGTTATTATAGTTCGTTATTTAAGTGCCTACATTATGTCACGAATAAAAATGCCGTTGAAATCTGTTATAACGACGTTGACTTTCGGAACTACTCATATTTAGTCGTAAAAACCGGTGATGTTTTCGAGATACGATTAGTCATATAGCATTCAGCCGGGACCTTTATCCTGGGTCAATATAACCGGTATGTTGTTCTAAATGATGTTGCCATAAATGGTTTTGATTCTACTATAATTTATTTAATTTCTCTGTATGTGATCTATGTGGACAGTTTTTTTTTTAGTTCCTTAATACCGTTCACGATTATAAAACGTAGAACAATAGTTTTTTTATAAATGCTAAGGTCGTAGAACTACAAATACCAGTTTATTTTATAGCAAAAAAAAAACGCATTTCAATGAAGTTAAAAAATAATTTTGTTTAAAAGTTACAGTTATGACTTTCTGGATTTCTGGTATCGATGTTTTATAGATACCTGTAGTTATATAACGCAAACTTTACTTGTACCGTGGAAGATTCACTGAATGTATTTTTTTTACTGCGACAACACCGGTCGACTAACCTACCGCGGGCGACCAATCAGAATTCACCTTTAAGCTTTCTCATTAAAATTCGAAATTCGAAAGCACACTACCAACATACAACGTTTGAATTAAGAACGCCCAACTTTAGGCGTAGGCTACATTCGCAGCTGTATATAGGGAGGGGGTCTGTCTCTTTCGCTCGCTTTGGCGGTGTGTGTAGCGCCGTCTCGCTCGCGCGGGGAGTTAAGCCGCTTATCTTCTGCCCGCACGCCGCGCCCCACTCCCCGGCTGTTGCGCGTAAAAGCGATATTCTGCAATTTTGTTGATTTTCATTCAACATTTTTTAACATGCACGAACTTATACCATTGCATTACAGATGTAAACTAAATCTAAAAATTATGTTAATAGTTGTTAACGTTCTCAAAAGTTACATTCTCTAGTCCCACCTAAAGCCGTTTCGGATAAAATCCGTACCAATTTGGTGTATATTTTTTATATCCGCACAAAAATATTCGCTTCTAGATTCATCATACGAACGGCTAAGGAGTGGAATATGCTTCCAGCGGCCATGTTTTCGCGATCTTATGCCCTGAGAGTCTTTAAGAGAAGAGTGAATAGGCATTTGTTAGGCGGGTGCGGTTCATCATCAGACTTATCTTCACCTTCCACCAGGTGTGATTAAAGTTAAGGTTTCGCGTGTGAATATAGAAAAAAAGTTATTACACAAACTAAGATCACTAGATGTAGTACTAAGCGCGCAGAACAGTTTCAATTAATTGAACGTATTAGTACGCCACACGCTTGTCATGAACGACAGTTGTCACTCAGAAAGGTTGCCGTGTTGTGCTCTTTAATTTTTTTATCAATGCGTGGTTTGTTGTCAAATTGTGTAGAAATTTTCGGAGAAATTTCAGAAGCAATGGAAAAATGTTCTTTCACTCATAACCAGTGCAATATATTTGCATTTCTATGAAAAAATATCATTATAATTTTCAAATATATAAAATTATAACAGTTGTGGGGGGTCGTTCCGTTGTGATGTGACAAAACAAACACGGGAGAAACCAACCAAAATTATAATAGGATAAACTAGATGCTGATTACAACACACTCTTATATCCAGGCTAATACAGAATACGGATTGGAAGGCGTTTCAACGGAAACTCCGAACCAGTACTGACTCGTATATATTCTCAAACAGCAGCAGATAGAAGACCAACAATTGGAATGCTACTCAGCGTGCGTTGAGTCCTTACTATAGTATCAAAAATTCTATCTTCTACTCCGTACAAACTATGTCAGGTCTACGCATCAAGTGTACACAACGATTGCGTTATCAATTCGACCGCTCACGCCATCTATTAGCGTAGCGCTGCACTGCTCCTATATAATTATTTACATTCTCTGTGTTACAAAAATAATTTTTAACTGCTAATGTTGCTAGTATTTTACAGTATAAAACTCCCCAATGTCAGGGACTTATTTGACCTGTGTTAATATGAAATTATTTATTTTTAGTGTCTTTTGCAGTCATCAAGTACAATATAGCTTTTAATAATCATCACGTTGATAAAAAAGAATACCTATTATTGGAGTAAACTTTTTGATAGGCGCTAATTGCTATTAGCTCGCACAAAAATCAAGGTTATGATAACCGCATAGAGTAGAAAATTCAGATTTTTTTAAAACCCCGATTTATTAAATAATACATAAAATAGTTACATGGTTATTCGGAATAACACTATTTCTACACTGTGGCATCTATGTAATTCTTTGGTGGTGCCTGGATAGTAGTTGTACCCAGAGATGGGCAAAATTTAATCTGATTAATGATAAACGATTACAAAATGAAGTCGTCATTATAATTTTGTTGCTTTGTAATCATGTTTAAATCCTTTGAAAACGTGAAGAGATCAGAAATGTGTATATAAAAGCTAATTGCAGTCATATTAATGATGAAAAACGCAAAATGTAATCGTAATCGTTTTTAATCTGATTACATTTTGCTCATCTATGGATGGTTGTACCTCATTCTGAGTAATGATTCAATATTATCTATGGAAAATTATTAAAATCATCATGTGCCACAGAGCGGTTTACAATTCTTTCGCGTATATTAATTACATAAAAGGTTTTTTAATTCAAGATAAGTCGAGTGCAAAAATAGTATGTTTGACAGAAGTTAAGCATTATTCCGTATTTGGATATATAATCAATTTTAAGGGTATGTGGGGGTGAATGTGGCAACTCTATTTTTGGTGAGCGGCTGTGACGTCATCTATCACAGTGCATCTAGTGGTCCATGACTAGTGACGAAAATGCCCGGGAATTTTCCCAAAGTGCCCAAAATATCTTTGGGAATATTCCCGGGAATTTACGAAATGTTCTCGGAAGTTTTGGGCACTTTGGGAAATTTTCCGGGCATTTTCATCACTAGCCATGACACGTGCAAATTTTGGCTCGGCAATTTTATGGTTGACGTATGAGCGGACTCCATCTTGTGATCTTAGTACACAAACTATTACTTGCGATGAATGCGTACAAGAGCAGATATATAGCGGCTGCCCTGTTTCAAAATGTAGTACTTACGTGATAAATTAAGATTTTACATAAGTCATATATTTCACTTTAAGGGCGGCTTGCACTAACAAATTAAGTCTAGTTTAGACTTACATAAAATGCTATTTAGCGCTTAACTGTACTTATAGTCTTGCACTGAATAAAAACTCAGTTGTAACAACTCTTAAACTCAAATCGTCATTAAGATGGAATTAATGTACTTCGATAAATTAGCGTCTATAAAAGCTTAAACTAGACTTAATTTGTTAGTGCAAGCCATCCTAATAAACGCGTATAAACTTTGAACTTAAAGGAGTCTACTTCTCGGAAAATAGGAAGTCGGTGCGCTGTGTTCGGTGCACTGCCTGAGTTAGGTTCCGGAGGTTCCTGTAGACCCACCCCCTCCCCGTCGGAAGTATCTGGATTCCCAGGCTCGGCGAAGGCGAAGAGAGAGCAGTGCTGGCACCCTGGTGGTTTTAGTCGGGGCAGGTCCGACACACTGGGGGGAGTGGCCCTCACCACTCCCCCTGACGATTGCAGGGATTACCACCGGGTTAACAAAAAAAAAGGACCCACCCCCTCCCAGTGAGACAGCCTAAGCGAGGCTGTTCGCTCCCTGGGCTTCTGGACGAATTCAGATTCCCAGGCCTGAATAGAGTATTTGCAAGGACACCCCGAGCATTTTTAATCAGTAGAAGTCTGACACACCGGAATCGCTGCTCTAACAGCGGTCCTGATGATTCAATGCAGGGTTTCCACCAGATTAAAGAAAATATATTACAAGATTATGCATTTTTATATTACTATAGCATGCACGCCACCGCTACTGGCTAACTAAATTAATAGTGCAATAATTCCGACTTTATGAATGCCGACTGCACGCTTGGCTGTACCAGCTCCTCTTTAAGACATTTATTGCACACCTTTACCTAATAGTTTTGTTAACGCCACAGATAACAAAATATTATTGCTTTGTCGGGCTCTTGTTGCGTTTGCTTGCCACCCAGTCCGAGAGGGGGGTAGTTTGCCTAACTACTGTGAAACCGTTCGTCTTGCTATCAATACGTATGCGTCGACGGTGCACCTTAATCATTTATATTTTGGTTTCATTCAAATACTGTGGAAGTGATATCACATATCGTCAGGACTGCTGAACAGCCTAACAGGTGGGTGGCAACAGTTATATCGCATGAGCCAAGACCTAGAAAAATTACAGTCCACTTTTAAATTCCACGGAACCCTGCAAACTCACGGCGGTTCCAAGTTTAAATATTATATCAGCCTGCTATAACAAGAGTGACGCAAGTGTTGACGTCAAAATGACACTAGGTTTAAATAAATAACGTTAATAATTTATTTTGATGAAGAAATTCATATAAAAATTTTAAACAAATTATATTTAGTCCTCTGGATTTTTCCGGATTACGTACGGATTTAGACTCTATATGCTCACAGGTGAAAGAAAGCCCGCATGGCATGTAAGGGAACTAAGAACAGCGATCAGCTGTGCTACTGGTCATATTGGGCACAACGTATAGGTGCAAAAAGGATACAGCCACTATTGTATCGCTGGTCATATTGGGCACAACGTATAGGTGCAAAAAGGATACAGCCACTATTGTATCGCTGGTCATATTGGGCACAACGTATAGATGCAAAAAGGATACAGCCACTATTGTATCGCTGGTCAACTCGTAAGGGATATACATTGACGATATTTTTTATACGCCAAGTTAAATATACAATTAAAAAGTTAAATGAGATATCGTATCGCCCCAAAAAAGCTAATAAATGTGATCAAGGAGCGTGAACAAGTGCGAACTCGTATCACACAGGCCTAGTTTAATAAACCTGGCAGCATGTGGCCACTTCCATTGCCTGTCGAGAGTTATTCAAACAAATGTTATACGCTGTGGACTCTCGGCTTTAATCTGTGCTTTGGCGGGAATGTTTTTTGTTTTATTTATCCTTATTATGGAAATGGCGAAAAGGCAAAGATTTTTACAACATACAGCCAAGTTTGTAGTTTTCTCATTATCGTAATCAAGGCTGTAGCTATTTTTATTAATAACTAGCTGTCCCGGTAAACATTGTTCTGCCCTATTTTTCTAAAACAAAGTATAAGCGACACCGAAAGACTTTTCTGTCAAAAGTTATTGGCCTGTCGTAGTCTAATAGAAATAAAATAACATTAAAAAACTTTAGTAATATCTAAGGTGATGATATTTTTACTGTAATGCCTCATTGTACACGTATGTTTGTTTTGATTACTTGACGCATAAATTATTATTTACATTAATGAAATGCAACTTCTATTCATCTTGAAGTTATTGACGTCTAACGTTGGACAGCTGCGGACAGAATGGTTTGCATGGGAAAAGAAAATTGTTGTTTTTACTATTTTCCTAGTATTTTTAACGTTTTTTCTCTGCATAAAAACCTTTCTCAGATTTTATGAAACACAACAAAAAAGAAATCAGCCAAATTGATTCAGCCATTTTAAACTTAGCAACATATTTACCGATTCATTTTTACTTACATATATAGATTTATAATTTTGACTGTACTGAGTGTCACTTTATATATAAAAATATATAATTTAATGAATCAAAGGGCAGTTTAACGTTTTAAGTTTGCAATAAGCACCATTAGAAGCGAATATGAAGTTGGTATTAAGTTACAAAACAGGGTTGATATAATCACGCCATTATGAAACGGTGAACTCAGGAGCGTCAGATGTATTAGCGAAATGAATATTAAATCCGCACCGCAGACAATAGCCCTGGAGCGCCGAGCGCGGACTCCGTCTCTCAGGGACGAAGGACGAGGGACCCTAGGGCTGTCTAATGAAACAATTCATTGTAGCGGACCCGGCTAACTTCGCCCAGATGTAATTTATACTTAATCATGGCGTATTATCAAACAAATTTTCAACCTTTTACCCAATAGCTTGCATCCCATAAAAAGCATTATCCTGTTATATTTGGATATTTAATATATTGACTTAAAATCTGGTGTTTGCCAAAATAGCAGTATGAGAGTCCAAATTGGACTACATTTTAAGTATATACATATACTCCAAGTATAACGAGATAATGCTTTCTATGCTTTATATGGAATGCACACCAATGGTTTCATCCTTCTTAGGGCTGGAATATCAAAAATGCAACTAGCATCGTAAAAAGAACGCAGTGTAAAATTTTCACGTTTCTAGCTTCAGTTTTTTAGCTCTGCGATGAAAAATACCATTTGAGACAACTATTTATATTTATTTATTCTCTTTTTACTTTTAATTAGCTCAAAGAGAAAAAGAAACCCTTACAGTATCAAATCGATGTGTGTCCGTTTGTTATAGCTTATTTTTATAAACTCGTGGAGATATCACGTTATGATTAATATGAAATACTTAATTCTGCAGCCGCTTCTATTTTTTGGAGAAATCAAATTTCGAAATCTACTACCAAAAGATACGAGCGTTGTTTTAATAAAAGTTGAGTTCCTTGTGATAGAATCAATACCTACAGGGTAGTTTCTGTTAACTTATAGTCATGAAAGGAAAAAAGCAACATTGTAGAACAAGTGCAAGATAAAATCCGAAAACTATAACGTAGTAAGGTTTTTTTTTTTAAAATTATATTTACAAACAATCAACAAGTTTGTACGAAACCCTTAGAATGTGAACCCACCTCGCACTTGACCAATTTTTTTATATAAAGATTGGTCGTAAATAAAAAACGTAAAAAAAGACAAACTTAGATTCGAACAATAAAAAAACATTGAAGATATATAAAAGAATTTGTTTTCGCCATTTCGCCATGTTTATCTAGTTTTATCTTTGTTACTTTCTTCTCTCTGTATGTTGTTTTTGTATTATTATTGTTTTATTGAGACAAAATAAATGTTTTTCATTACATTTTATTTAAATAAAATAATGCTACATGCAAGTAACTGTTGGGCCAACCCTGCAGCATTCGGTAACACAATCCGCGAACACGTCAACTCTATTATTTATGGATTCTTAAACATGTAAGCACTATCGAATAGAGTGGGCCGGGGCGGCCTCCGCCTAAACACGGGGACATTTGGCGCGAGGAAGTATTTCTTACGGACCGCTGCGCGCTGAGAGGGTCCAGGATTTTCAGAACAGTTTTGCTATGCGTCGAGGGGACAATGTTAGGTCTTCTACAAGCTATTTCTAAACACGTTTAAACTCTAAAACTCAGGTTCATAGATACTTCGACTTTGCTTACATATTACTCAAAAATTATAAATTTTATTACTGGACATACACAAGCTGATCCCGAAACGCGACAGGCCAAACCGAGTACCTATGACGGACTTTAGACTTGTTTACTTTGGACATGACCTAGTTCGGGCAATCACCCTACCACCAAAAATGTTAAATTTTTGTTGTCAAAAGCTACCATTGTTATATTTTTATATAACATATCGACCACTGGCTACCTATAAATAAATATTATAAAATTAGAATCGACTGCTGAATTTTCTCCTTGATTATCCCCCTCATCAATAAAATATATAAATAAATATGTAAGTCGTGTTTATAGTGTACGAAAATAATTTATTTCTATTTTCTAACCAATTCTAATGCAAGAAAAGGTATGATTTATGGCGAACGCAATAAGAAATTGAATTTTTCAATTGAAAAGGAGGCTCCGCGAATTGGGCGAAGCGTTAGAATTCAATTTAGCGCTATTCGGTCGAGACTTGCCTCAAAAAAGTGAATTTATTACATTACACGCTCTCGAATTTGCCTAGTCGAGTTATTTTACATTTTCTTTGATCTTATTTCCCTCTTTCTCTGATTACTTCTTATGTCATCGTAATTTAGCCATTCGTATCTAATTCCCTTTTCGTATTTCAAGGGCATGATATTGTAGATACACAAAAAGAATAGTTTTCTTGTATTTTATTTATTACCTTTAAGAAATGCTTTCTATTGTTGTGGTATACAATGGTCAAGCCACTCCGGCGCAATTTTGCGTTTCTTACTGTATTTCTTCTCAAGGTAGTCGCTTCCAAAACGCTAGTATACCCCCGTTAGGTTCTTTCCCTGGCTGGCAGCCGAAGTCGAGATCCGTACCAGCAAGGATGCACTTACTTTGCAAACCAACTCATAAACCGCTATCTGAGCATCATAAGTGCTCGAACACACGCTCCCGGTGTTGCAAGTTTATTTATTTAATTAATTTTACTTTTAATTTATGTAACGGATAACGTAAATAGAATATAATATCGATACCAACTAACGCCTTCACGGGTCGGACAGGATTTTTATAACATATTATATTACACGCCAGGCAGTAGACTTGAGGGAGTCTGCTATCGGGATAAGAGGGAGGCGGTGTGCAGTGTCCGGCGCGCCGCCTGTGAGATAGGTGTTGGAAGGGTGGGCTCTTTACCCCAACCCCTCTCAGAGAGGCAGCTTCAACAGGGCATTTCGCTCTCCGGGCGTCTGGATGAATTTGGTTCCCCAGGCTCGGGTGGAGCAATCAGAGGGACACCCCGGGGGTTTTTAGTCAGTAGGAGTCTGACACACCGGGGTTGCTGCCCTCACAGCGGCCCTGATGATCCTATGCAGGTTTTCCCCCGAGACACAAAAAAAAACATATTGTATTACACAGCATTGCCTTCAAAATAAAAATTGTTTGTTGTGCTTATATGTATTATGTACAGGCAGGCAATGGATGTAGAATGACGTTTACAAACGTTTCATTATTTTTTAGTGTCAAATAAACAATTGTCAGTGTAACCTTTACAACGGATGGATGAATGAGAGATACATTCAATAAATTTTGGAGTGTGTGATGATGCGAAAAGGAAATGGAAGGCCTTTCCTGGCCAATAGCACAATGTCTTGCCGAAAAAAACATCCAAACATAAAAGAAATCAATAAAATCAAATAGAAGTTAAATTGGTAATGATTTGCTTACACCAATAATTTCGATCACAGATGAAAAGGGTCGCAAATTGAAAAGCCGGGTTCCGTGTAATGGAGTGTAGGCTCGCGGGGCCAGATCAAAGTACTTTTAAATCTAATTTTACGAATCTAAATCGAATTACCAAACAAGCTTTCCCGATATCGCTTACACGAGAATGTCTTACTTCTATAAAATTCAATTTCTGTATTTATAAATCGTCTTTAGCTTGTTTTGCTTAACTTTTCTGGGACGAGCTGATTAATTTATTTTCTTCTTTTTTTTCATTTTTATTTGATTATAGAATTGTTCAATTTTTGTTATTTATGTATAATTTTATTTCATAACTAGCTGTGCCCGCGACTTCGTTCACGTGGAAATACTATTTTTGTTATGGCAGTAATTATTTCAAGCTGAAATAATTGTACAAATTAAATAATATAGATGCCGTCGATTGCTTCTTATATAAATTCAATAACACAGCTATGGGTTACAATTTTATAAAAAAATATAATATTATAAGTATTTACCGGTAGGAACTATAGTCTTAGTCCGGTCCGGTAGTAAATTTAATTTGCCTCCGTCATAGTAGCCTTATGCATGCAAAGTCTCAGCCCGATCGGTTTAAAATTGACAAAATTAAAAAAAAAATCATCCCCTATTTTATCCCTTTGGGGGTAGAATTGATCAAAATCCTTTCTTAGCGGATGCCTACGTCATAACATCTACCTGCATGCCAAATTTCAGCCCGATCCGCCCAGTGGTTTGGGCTGTGCGTTGATAGATCACTATGTCAGTCAGTCAGTCACCTTTTGAGTTATATATATTTAGGGCGGCTTGCACTAACAAATTCAATCTAGTTTAGAGTTATATAAAATGCTATTTAGCGCTGATCTGAACTTATTGTTTTGCACTAAATCAAAATCTAGTTGTAACAACACTTAAACTGAAATCATCATTAAGATGGAATCAAACCAAGATATTAGATAGATAGATGTTGTAAAGTAATTCGTCATAATAATTGTATATTTTTTATTGGATATTGTTAATGAGTGTACAGTAGGGTAGAGCGGGGCTTAAAGGTCCGCGGGTATAAAGGTCCACCATAAGTATCTAAAAAACTAGTGGTATATCGTTCGTTCTAACTAAGTACGCAGAATGAAGGGAACACGAGAGGCCTAACGAGGCATCGCCAGCAGTCGAGCAACGTCTATAGCCGGAGATATCCGACTACGTCTAAAAATTTCAATGTAAGTAAATTTTTTCATCATTATTCTTTTTAGTTTTGAGCAGTTGTTTTTCGTTTATCGCACCTAAACATAGTTTATAAGTGTACTTGATTTATTTGTTTTTCACGATTTGTTATTAGTTTTGGGCTAGGTTTAGAGGCAATTTCGTTATAACCTCTAAAAATATTTACACGTTGTTGGGGCAAAAAGTGGACCCTTTTAGCCCCTTATTAATATGTTGGTTAATAAAGACTTTTTTGTTACAGTATGCGCAATTATAAAAGAAAATGCGATCGTGGTACCAAATTTGTTGAGTTGATGCAACGTACAGCAGATTTAGTTATCAATGAAAATCAATCATTGGGCAGGTATATCGTGACTTGAATTAAGTAAAACTTCATTGTCAAGATTTATTAAACGAATGAAGAATGACCCTGATAATTTGAGATTTGGCTATAGTTTTATACTAAATTAGCTGACGTAGTGGACTGATTTAAATTTACAGCTTCTTCCAGCTTCTTCCAGCTTACAGCTTCTTCTACAGCTTCTGGAATGCGGATGAAACTCGTGTATCCACCGTCACCAAACCATCAAAACTAGTTGCTGCTAAAGGAAAGCGATATGTTGGATCAATGAAATCCGGAGAACAAATATTTTTCTTTAGAATAGAGACTTTTTCAATAATATGAAACTGGAATTATAATAAAGTTTTTTTTTTGTTTAAAAATTGTAATACTTTTGACATGTTGTATTCGGAATAAATATAAACGACTGAATTTTATTGAACCAAACATTGTTTTATTGCATAAAATCATTTTTAAATAAAAATTAAATATTGGACCTTTTTGCCCCATAGTAGGGGTAAAAAGGGACAGACGACTAGGTCAAGAAAATTTGTAGAAACACAAATTTCTATTATAATAATTCAATTAAAAATTGAGTCAAACATAGTCAGATAACTGTTTGTTTGAATAGTGTTATATATTTTGATATAGTAAGGTCGGTTTCAACAGTGTAATTAAAAATAGTCAAATTGGACCTTTAAGCCCCGCCCTACCCTACTGCGACAGCTCCGCAAGTGGCACGGGCTGCTTAAAGAGTTTCACTTACAGCGACCACCAGCTCGCCAACTCCTCCCCTGCTTCTCCTCCAGGATACAGGTGTCTTTGAGGATCTTCCTAGCACACTTGTGGATTTTGGAATTGGATTATTTATGTAATATATGTAGGGTAGTCTTAAGTCATTGTATCGACATAGTCACATAAGCTCTGTCTCTCTGCGATTACATGCGATTAAATACGTTTGAGTTTCATTGTGCTCCCGAAATCTTACAGTGTTCTGGACATTTATCTCAATTTATAAATATTTGTATGTTTTATGTCATTACTCGGCGGATCGGTCGAGCGAGAGCAAAACTCAATTGACAACCCGTACGGTGTTGCCAGGGCAGAATCGAAGTTGTCCGCAGACTTATTACAAATAAATGAGACGTAAATGGCTTTTTTATTTTATTTATTTATATCAGTCATACTATATATATTCTATTAGATAATAGAAATGTCATGTATAAGGCTGAGATTGATAGATACTGGTTCGACTTTCCTCACCAAAGTTATCAAAAAATAGATTCGTTTTAAACCAAAAACTGAGTACCTATGTAATAAGAACTTGAGTAGTATTCACAGAGCCAAGACCATATTGACAAATCCGGTGACTTACCAAATCCGTTGAGAAATGTAAATTGGAATGTTTTAGTCAAGTCCAAGCAAAATTAGAGTTGCGTCTATAAATTTCAGCCTAAGCGCCCTGAGAACGGCGATCGGCTGCCCTACTGGTCATGTTGGGCACGATATATAGGAGCAAAGTGGATACTGCAACTACAGTATCTCTGCTTACCCCGAAAGGGATATAGTGTGACCATTTATTATTATTGGATAACTTCATAAAATAACGTATATTTTCCAGCGGTCAAAAGACGGCTTATGGAAGTTATTGGTAGATTACATATAAATACAAGGAAAAGCGGAAGAAGAAAAAAGACTCATTGAAAAATTAAGTAGCTGTACATTATTAAAAAAAAAATGTGCAGTAAGTTCATGAAAAATGTAAACTTTAATTCTAATTAAGCAATTTCGATTAGAGTCTCAGAAGCGGTCATTTTACCTCTCGGGTAGGTTTCATGTTAAATAGTAGAATAACATGAAATATCACAATATTATTTGACATTTTACACTTGAATTATGTCCAGAAGTAATTAGTGTAAACACTCTGACAGTAGTTAGGTCAAAAAAACCTTCCTCACGGATGTTTTAACAGCGGAGTTAACGATTAGCTGGCGATCCTCTCGACTCATTCGATTTTCTACCGACGCCATTTAAAGCCACGTGCGCCTCACAATTAAGGCGCCCAACAGCCAGTAGCTTACATACAGCGTGATTTTTTCTGCAAACTTCGTTTATTAGATCTTTTTTTTTTATTTGCTAATGTAGGTAAACAAAACTTTATGCGCTTTCATTTTAATGCGTTTGGGTTTACTACGCTTTGCAATTGCCGTTGTTAATTGCGTTCATTTGTCGACGATTTGTAAAGCGTAAGACCTTTTCAGGAAAAACGAATAGTCAATCCGTCACGGTGACCAATTGCTATATGCAAAATAATTGCTATGAGTTTTCCGCCAATGCATCTTCGTGTACACCTGCGGAGTGAGAACGAAGCTGTGAAAAGAGAAACTGCTAAACAGTACGTTTCAGAATAGCATCGAGTCTACACTGAATTTCACAAGTTCCATTGAATATGACATCACTCTCAAACTAATTGTTAGAGTCCGACCGAAACTGGTTTTCCGGCCGAAACCGAAACCGAAACCGAATATTCGGCCCTGGCTTCAGTTTCGGCCGAAACCGAAACCGAAACTCACGTGGTCAAGTATAAAAGTCAACGTGGTCAAGTAAAAAAATGAAACAAAAACTTACATGAATCAGTTCCATCAAAACATAACCTCTAAAGAATGTTTACGTCGGGTGATAACGCACTGACTAAGTTGTGTTGCTATAGAGCAATGCGAATTAGATCCGTCAACTGTCGTCTAAACGACGCAGTTACACTCCGACGCAGCCTTGAGTTTCTTTAGGCGTTTCTTCTCAAGGTAGTCGCTTCCAAAACGCTAATAGATCACCGTTAGGTTTCATATTTTTGGCTGGCGGTCCAAGTCGAGGGTCGTACCCACAGAGGGGTGCCCTTGCATTGCCCCCCAACCCATAAATTGCCGGCTGAGCACCCTCAGTGTTCGCCCACCCGCCCGGTTAAGTTGTGAAGACCTTTCCCGGTCAACAAACACGCGTAAATTCGAAAAAAAAAAGCAATGCGAACGGCGCACGAATCCCGAACAGGGCCGCCAGCGTCCGCCAAAGCGTTGCCGCGAGAAACGAAGTTAGGCAAGCATGTACGACAACTACCGAAATCAGTTTCGGTTTCGGAAAACGTTTCGGCCAATATTGGCCGAAACCGAAACTGCCGCCGAAACTTGATTTTTGGCCGAAACTCGGCCGAAACCGAAACCGAAACCGAACTTTCGGTCGGACACTACTAATTGTACGATGTATTTATATGTATTATGTGCAGGTAGGCGGTGCATATATGTATAATGACGTTTGTAAACGTTTCAATTTCCAGTGTCAAATAAACAATCGCAAGTGAACCATCTATTTTATTAAAGTTATAAATCAACCGAAAGTCCACCTTAAGCACTCCAACATATGGTCCAAATTCGAGCCGGATATCAGCGCCAGTTAGAGGGCTTGCTAATCACTTAAGAAAGTGTCAATAATTAACAATCAAGTGTTTTACCGGTTTACAAGTTATTAGAAGTTGTTACAAAATCAAAATGTCTATTGAAGTGAAGAAAAGGTTAAAAATTATAGAAAACATTGCACAAAAACTACAGAAGGCTCAAATTAATTTGAAAAAGTGTCCTAAGACGAGATTAACAAGGAATTATGTCGAAGCGCGTTTAACATGTGTTGAAGATTATTGGGATGAATATAAACAAGCTCATGCAAAGTTAATATGCAATATACCTAAAGAAAAGGCAGATCAAGTACCCTATATTATTAAAGAAGAATTTTACGATCATGAAGAATTATTTCTCGGTTTAAAAAGTGAATTAAAGGATATCTTAGATTCTCAACAAACTAAAAATTAGCAGTTCGTTGCCAATAGCCAGTGACTCTGAACACGGGGAAATAGAGTTACCCAAAATACGGTTGCCTATTTTTAGTGGTCTATATGAAGATTGGTCGTCATTCCATGACTTATTTAATTCACTTGTACATACAAACAAGAACTTGAGTAAGGTGCAAAAATTGCATTATTTAAAAGCAAGCCTTATTGGAGATGCTGCGTCAGCCTTAAAGCGTATTAATGTGACTGAATTCAACTACGAAAAGGCATGGGATGTTTAAAAAAAAATCTTATGGAAACAAACGAATAGCTATTAAAGCCATCATGAAAAAGTTGTTTTCACAAAAGAAAATGACTGCAAATAGTTCAAATCAAATAAAGAACTATGACTGGTGGTCGTGGGTGTCGTTTTAGTAAGACACGAATTTGGCGTTTTACCGTTTATTTGCACTTTAAGGCACACCGAACTGCGACGTACACGCACGTACTCCCGCCTTGGGTCTCGGTAGTCGAGTAACTTCTAAGCGTCCCGTGCGCACGCGCATCCTCTTACCCCGCACGTCTCGTAACACCCTAACGACCCTTAGGGCGACAACTGCGTATCGGGTTACGTCTACATGCTATAGAACTTATTAAGTATTACATCTGAATGTTTACATGATTTCGAGAACATAGGAGTGAAAACTGAAAATTGGGATCTATTAATAATATATATAATAGTACAAAGACTACACCCTGAAAGACATGAAAACTGGGAAGACTACGTCACCAATAAGTGCCAAAATCCAGACAGTATACCGTCACTTGATATGATGCAAACATTCCTGGAAGATCGTTTTCGTACATTGGACTTGACAGACTCATCATATCATAGAACACATTTAGCGCGCCTTGAGGAAAAGTCTTTTCATATAGCAAATAGCGTTGGAGCCATAAAACATGTAAAATATGCAATGAAGACCACACTCTTAGCCATTGTAAGGAGTTTAGAAAATATTCACCAGCACAACGAAGAGATTATATAAAAGCAAACAATTCTTGTTTCAATTGCCTTGCATCTGGACACTCTGCAAAGCAATGTCGTATTTCAGCATGCTGTCGAATATGTAAAAAGTATCATTATTCACTCCTTCACGAATATAAGGACACTAACACCTGTAGATGTTATGCATCAGGTAGTTCTCAAAGCCATCAAACAACACAACCGGAAATGTCACTACCTTCCAACGTTGAAGAGCTTGAAGAAGACGAAACAGTAACGATGGCATCTTACATGACAATTAAACAAAATACAGCTTTATTGCCATCAGCAATCGTGCAAGTTAGAAGTGAAAACAATGACACAATAACACTACGAGCT
This sequence comes from Automeris io, assembly GCA_036320925.1. Lineage (NCBI taxonomy): Eukaryota > Metazoa > Arthropoda > Insecta > Lepidoptera > Saturniidae > Automeris > Automeris io. Next base: position 7,911,354 of record JAUDJH010000023.1, on the reverse strand, counting down.
CTAATTGATCAAGGCTCACAAGCGAGCTTTATCAGTGAACGAGCAGCTCAACTACTCAAGGCCAAGCGGTATCCAGTAAAGGGTACAGTTGTCGGTGTGGGATCAACAAAAGAAGATATTAAACAAGTAGTTAAGATTAACATCGAGTCAAAATGTGAAGTTTTCAATCTGGACTTTAGAGCATATATCATGTCAAAGCAACTAACTACTAAAATACCATCCCATGTAATCAATTCAATCGACTGGCCTCACCTAAAAGGATTGAATTTGGCTGATCCTAACTATTTCAAACCAGGTTTGGTTGATTTACTCCTAGGTGTAGATGTATATGCTCAAATAATTCAAAACAACCTAATCAAAGGTCCACCAGGGTCTCCATGTACTCATAAAACGAATCTTGGATGGATTTTGTTTGGTGGAATTGAAAACAGGTCACGAAAATCAAACTCCATTCAAATAATGCATCAAAACATCATAGCAGAGGAATCGATTAGCAAACAAAGAGATAAGCAACCTAAACGGCTAAAGAGACCATGAGAATTTAATGATGGTGAAATTGTGTCGCTAAAGGATGAAAATTAGAGTCCGACCGAAACTGGTTTTCCGGCCGAAACCGAAACCGAATATTCGGCCCTGGCTTCAGTTTCGGCCGAAACCGAAACCGAAACTCACGTGGTCAAGTATAAAAGTTAACGTGGTCAAGTAAAAAAATGAAACAAAAACTTACATGAATCAGTTCCATCAAAACATAACCTCTAAAGAATGCTTACGTGGGGTGATAACGCACTGACTAAGTTGTGTTGCTATAGAGCAATGCGAATTAGATCCGTCAACTGTCGTCTAAACGACGCAGTTACACTTCGAGGCAGCTTTGTGTTTCCTTAGGCGTTTCTTCTCAAGGTAGTCGCTTCCAAAACGCTAATAGATCACCGTTAGGTTTCATATTTTTGGCTGGCGGTCCAAGTCGAGGTTCGTACCCATAGGGGTGCCCTTGCATTGCCCCCCAACCCATAAATTGCCGGCTGAGCACCCTCAGTGTTCGCCCACCCGCCCGGTTAAGTTGTTAAGACCTTTCCCGGTCAACAAACACGCGTAAATTCGAAAAAAAAAAGCAATGCGAACGGCGCACGAATCCCGAACAATGCCGCCAGCGTCCGCCAAAGCGTTGCCGCGAGAAACGAAGTTAGGCAAGCATGTACGACAACTACCGAAATCAGTTTCGGTTTCGGTAAACGTTTCGGCCAATATTGGCCGAAACCGAAACTGCCGCCGAAACTTGATTTTTGGCCGAAACTCGGCTGAAACCGAAACCGAAACCGAACTTTCGGTCGGACACTAATGAAAATACACCACCCGGCAAATGGGCCCTAGCACGTATCGTAGGAAAACATCCAGGTCGAGATAAGATGACGCGAGTAAGCGAGTAAGATATACTGTTCGTTACAAACTGTGGTAAATCAACTCGAGGATCAGTGTCAACCCTATGTCCTTTTCCAATTTTAAGAGATTAACCGTTTTTTTTTTATGTTTTATTGTATTCATTTGATTAAGATGTTGCCTCTGCGTTCTATTTGTTGTGTCGCTTTAAAACTGTTTCTACACTTATAAGTTGAAGGTAGTGTTAATTAAGAAGTAGAAAATTATATTTTATGTTCTGTTGCTAAATTTTGAAAAGGTCTTGTAGACCTTTTGGTCGGCGGCATGTATGATGTATTTATATGTATTATGTGCAGGTAGGCGGTGCATATATAATGACGTTTGTAAACGTTTCAATTTCCAGTGTCAAATAAACAATCGCAACTGAACCACGTATTTTATTGAAGTTATAAATCAACCGAAAGTCCACCTTAAGCACTCCAACACTAATAACATAGCCGTAGGTAGTTTATCTGCCTGTTAGCGCTATGATAATAACCATAGATAATTAAAATGTAATCAGATTACGATTACATTATCGAATCTTTGCAGATTAATTATTAAATGTAATTTTAAATTCGTTAATTTGTAATCATGAGCAAAACCTTTCTGAACATTATCGAATTATAAATTTGTATGCAATTAGGGATATATTAGTTTTTAAAACATAGATAGGCCAAACACAATCGTATTAATGATTAAAATTAATAATAGCAATACTCCACAAGTACTTGTGACTTAAAAAGCAGAAGCTGATGACTTGGAGTGAAGTGTTATTTAGGCAGGTTCAAAACTCTCAGTTTTTAGCTGCCATCTTCCCTTTGCTTTCTAAATGACTATAAAATTGAACATCACTGGTGTTAAAAGTGCCAAAAGTTCCAATATCTTACGATGCATAAAAAGGAGAGGCTTGGAACTCAGTTGCTACGACAAATAGGGTTTTATTTCACGAAAAATTAGTTTGTGTGAGTCATAAATATACATGTACATTTTTTAGGCCTGTATATTGTTATTTAGTACTCATAATACAAGTGTAAGCTTACTTTGAGACTCGATCAATGTGTGTTCACAAATATTGTAGGTTATCCCGAGGCTTTAACGAACTGGAGAGTGCCATTGATGTGATTGCAGACAGTCTGCCGGTCTTTAAAAGGAAAATCATCGGGTGATTGAGGGACACGCTGTAGGTGTTGGTGTGATTATTCTTTTCTATTTTTCTTTTTTTTTGCCATTGTTTTCATTTTTGTTGATTTATTCTTCTTTGTTAATGTGTTTCTTTCGTAAGTTGTATTGCTTATGTTTTTTATGCACGATGTGGGGACCTTAAACGGCGCAACACATTAACGTACTATTTTTTTCGATTTTTTTATTGTTTTGTAGTGTGTTGGCCACTGGCCACCCCTAATATTCTAGACTATTCAGAAGGAAGACGTGAATAAAACGATTTCTTTTTTGCTAGTAATCCAAGAGTATTACGGGCTTAATATGGGTTAATATCATTAGTTTGAAAAAAAAATTGCTAAATACAAGCATCCTGTATAAGAAATGTCGATAGAATACGACACTGTAATTGGAGCACTCAATTTGCAAGCACTTTTCGCCCGGAGTGTGGCGCGCGCGTGCCGCCGTGCAGCCATTCAATTGTCTATGCTATCTGCTCTGTAATCGATTGTTTTGTCTATGGTATCCCATTATTGTTGGGAAAAATAATGAAGATGATAAAAGCTTAAATTTTATATATATGTATATATGAAACGGAGAGGGTTATTTGCCTACAGGCTATGCTAAGTGTGGGACTTGATGTATTATTCAATATAATTTATTAAAGTACTTTGCTTAGGGTTGTAATGGCCTCGATAAGGAGCCGGCATCAATGTGCGGTAAAGCGAATGGTTGTAGATTCGAATCCCGTTTTGTGTTTCGGAGTTTTTTCAGTTTAAATACTGATTTATGCACTAAATACTCACTAGTGAAGGAAAATATGGGGAGGAATTTCGTTTTGCTTCTTCTAGAGGTGTCAAGTCATTAGTGCTGCGAGAATGGCGACCAGCAGCGCTACTGGTCACGTTGGTCAATTTATCAGTTCAAAGAGTTTATTCTCATTAAGATACAAAATCACTTACATGAGAACATTTTGTTTAAAAACTATCTGGAACAGTACAATACTAAGAGCTCACTTGGCAAATACAGAACCATATTTGTTAGTATTTATCTTTAATATATTGTAGTAATTTAGTTCTGTATATGCCAAGCGAGCCAGCGTTTCTAATGCAGGAGGGTAACGCGTTGTAGAGTTGTGCTCCCTCAAAAGTGATATTCCGTTTTTCATAATTGGTCCGTGGTTTAGGAAACACAAGCAAACTTGCTCGGCGAGTACTGCGCGCTGTATATTAATAATTTTTTACAAGCGTGATGCAGATTTAGCCACAATCGTATGCCTGCTGACTCCGAAAAGTATGTAATGTGAAGATATGACAGCCTGATTATGCAGCGGGTGACGTTGAGGGAGTCCCCGTCCAGTGGAGAGAGGAAGGGTCGGCGTGTGTGTGCCCACACGCCGTTCCCATAAAGAGGTAGGGAGGGGTTGAAATCCCCCTCCAAGAGAGGAGGCCTGCCCATAGACCAACACTCGCCGAGCCCTTGGAAGTATCCGGATTCCTTGGCTCGGCGAAGGCGAGGAGAGGCAGTGCTGGCACCCCGGTGGTTTTAGTCGGGGCAAGTCCGACACACCAGGGGGAGTGGCCCTCACCACTTCCCCTGACGATCCTTAGGGATTTCCACCGGGTTAACAAAAAAAAAAGGCTGATAGCGCACTTTGTAGTGCCCTACTTACGATGCTAAGGTCCTGGGTTCGAGTTCCCTGTGTGTCCCAAGTGTCATGGTTGTATATATGTATATCTTTAATAAGTATGTCTTTGTCTAGTACCCTGAGTACAAGCACTAGCTTTGGGACTAGGTCAGTGTGTGTTATTGTTAATACATACATAGATATATTATATTAATATAATGTAAATTTTTTACTTTATTATTCTACACTTATTATGAAGGCGTACGAAGGTTGCGTATTTTATATAATTTGTATAAATAGACAACTACCTACCTATTCTCCGAAGTGAAGAAAAAATCCGTACACAATCGTCTCATACAAAACGCGTTTATAAACTGCGCGATCCGTTGACGCGAAACCTTTGCTGAAAAGACTTCTTTTGTTAAAAAAATATTTAAAAAATTCCGCCGCGGGATGATGAGGGCACGCTTCATTTCCCATAAACGTTTTCGCTTGCGAGAACCGAGTTCTTTTAGAGATACGCAAACACTAAAATTAAACCTTTATTGCAATAATTTCCGTAACTGAGGATTGAGCGTTGTTTGAAAAAAAAAACGCACAAAAGAGAAGCAACTACAATTTCGTATAGTAGTAGATATGTCAACGAATTTGATTTTTTTCTTTGGGGTAATTCCTTCTTACATCAATCGTCCCGGACGCATGTGACGATATTGTAACCAGGGTGTGTCGGACTGGCACCGACTAAAACCCTAAGGCGACACCTTTTTTTAATGACCCGGGATTTTTTTTTTACACTGGCTCGACATAGTGACTACAGAGTACCTGATGGTAAGTACAGTGTAGTCCAAAAACGAAAGCGACTATCAAAGGATGAAAATCCGTTGATAGTCTACATCGTCATGTCGGCCCTCGTATACCACGACTGAATGTATCTAGGTATATGAGCTACTGGATATGCACAAGCTAATCCCGAAACGCGACAAGCCGAAACTGGTCACTATGACGGGCTTTACACCCATGTACTGTGGTCGCGATCCAGGCGGGCACCGACGCCCTGCCACCTCGCTGCTGCTCGTTTAGCACCACCCAGGAGTCACGTGTAGGGAAACTAGGGTAAAGCCTACGGACGCGAGCAGCTTCGGGATCATGCATGATCCCGGTGTGTCAGACTCTTACTGACTTAAAACCTCCGGAGGTCTTTCCAATAACTCCACCTAGGCCTAGGGACCCAGATTCTTCCAGACCCGGGGAACGAACAGCCTTTTTAGGCTTCATCTCTAGGAGAGATGAGTGTAAAGACCCCACTCCTCCTAACTTTTCTTACGGGCAGCGTACCGGACACTGCACGCCGCCTCCCCCTCATCCGGGCACTAGACTCCCTTAAGTCTACTGCCCGGCACTAAGCTGACACCATCAGAAGATGAACTGGTATTCTATAGTTCTACAGAACCTAGCATCTATGTGGGTAATATTTGCGCAAAAGATTCACAATTTTGCATTTTTTTATATTCTGATACAACCAGCTGCTTCGAGAATAGCGTTTAATTGATCCATCCCCAACCCTTGAGGTAAAAAATGGATTAATACTATCATTGTAAAACATTCCCAAAAGATGACTGGACAAAGCGAGTCACTATGACGGAAGTGATAGTATTAGAGCTTGTTCCGTGTAGTAAAATACTTTTTAGGTTGTTAATATTTTCTTAAGATGTTTTTTTTTCTTTTTCCTGGCACGTACCTCTGGGTTTTCCGGATTTATGCACTAAATACTCAGCTATGTCAATTAGTCAGAAAATTTCACTACAAAAACATTTTTTCCTAGCGGACCCGCCGAACTTTGTACCGCCATAAATATTATGTTAAGTTTTACTTAAACCTACTCCCTACTCCCACTATCCTTATCTCCCTCTAACCCTCCTACCTCCGGCTCTCTATAGCCCTTATCGCACATAGACTATATTTTGTAATATGTGAAAAATAAAAATGGTTAATGTGGGCTATTGTTTAGAGACAAATACATAACATCGCGGACTTGGTTATAGATCTTTTGAAGGTGTACAATTCCTTAGTAGATTAATCTGATCTATCGCGTAAGGTTTAGCCAGCGTTAGCTATTTAAGCGCATAAAAATATGGTTACAAGTCTTTAAATTTTTCGGCTTCTCTGTACTATAAATATATTTTTATTATACATATATACATACACATTTTTACACACACACTAAGTCACATACACAAAGTACACAACCAAACTACACATTTCACATATAAATTTTACTAGCTTAATAACTTTTAATAACTTTTTTATTTCATAATAATTATTTGAATCGCATTTAATGCTCTCATATAACATTGTTACACAAATCATCTTGGTTAATCCGATTTTTTATAACTTTTCGTGTATTAAATTATAAAATTATATACTGTAGATTTGTGAATAAATAAATATAAACCTTCCTCATAACTCACTGTATACACTGCTGAAAACTATATTAAAATCCGTTGAATAGTTTAAAAAATATAAGCGAACATACAGCGAAAGCGACTTCATTTTATACTATGTAAAGATTGTATTCGATATCTCCCTTCTCATTAGTCTATGACACTAATAAATCAGAACATATCCTATCCTACTAAATTCTTTCTATAAACGAATTACATCCGCTCTATTATACAAATACAGTAATATACTGTTCCGCCTTATTAATCCTCAAAAATCACTATAACTAATTCAATTATAACAATTCCTATACCGTATAAATAATCCAGCTAAAAAATGGTCTTCCGATCCGCCAGGAAATGCCAGCCAGGGCCGTTAAAAATGTATTTAAAAAATATATAACGCCCATAATTCACAATTAAAACCTTCGGCTACTGGTCATGGCCGAAAGTATAGATAATAAATTTCTTTCGTAAAAAGGTTCGGATGAAAAGAGCCAGGATACAAAGGACAACGCGCGGGCGCGGTTGAAAAAAAAAACATTTTATGGACACACCGCTGCCAACGCTTTGCAAGTTTAAAATAAATTTAGATCAGGGATACTCACAGTTTCCAAAACATGTACACAAGGTTTTTATTTATTTATTAGGCGCATAGTACATGGGATAAAAATAAAAACAGGAAATTTTTGAGATGGTAGGGCGATTGCTCGAACTGCATCGTGACCACAGCACACAAATGCACAGGCCGTCAAAGTGACTCGTTTCGGCTTGTTGCATGTTGGAATCCGTTTGTGTATATCCAGTTATTTATATACCTAGAGACCAGTGACGTGCATAGCGTATTTCGACAAGGTAGGCAGAATTTGTGTTATTAATTTAAATATTAGGTCCTTACATATGAAATTGGCGTTTTTCGTACTGGCCACTTTAATCATAAATTTCTCCTCTTTGGTAAGGAATTCCAAGTTCAAATTTGTACAGCTATAGACTCATGTATTTGTGCTTCGATGATCGTCATTCATTTGTTTTTTTCTTCTGTTTTTTTCTGTTTGCGTCATTCATTTTACAAAATGGAAAACTTAAAATATCGCATTATTTACGAGTACGAGTTCCGCCGTGGCACTAGTGCTGCGGAAACAACTCGAAGGGTGAATGATGTGTATGGCGGTCGTGTTGCAAAAGAAATCACAGATCGTTTTTGGTTCCAACGTTTTCGTTCTGGAAATTTCGACCTGCAGAACAAGCCCCGTGGACGGCCTGAGACTCAAGTTGATAATGAAGAGTTGAAGGCTATTGTGGAAGCGGATCCATCGCAAACCACGTCCGAGTTAGCTGCAGGCTGCGATGTTAGTGATAAAACTGTTTTAATTCACTTGAAGCAAATTGGGAAGATTAAAAAGCTTGAAAGGTGGGTACCTCACGAATTGACTGAAGCAAACCGGCAAACGCGCGTCGACTGCTGCGTTACATTACTAAACCGGCACAATAATGAAGGTATTTTAAACCGAATCATTACCTGTGATGAAAAATGGGTTCTTTACGATAATCGGAAGCGCTCAGCGCAATGGTTGGATCCTGGCCAGCCAGCCAAATCCTGCTCCAAGCGAAAATTAACCCCAAAAAAGTTACTTGTAAGCGTTTGGTGGACTAGTGCCGGTATTGTTCATTACAGTTTTCTCAAATCTGGCCAGACTATTACGGCTGATGTCTATTGTCAGCAATTGCAAACCATGATGGAAAAGCTAGCGGCTAAACAACCTAGGCTGGTCAATCGCTCCACGCCACTGCTGCTTCACGACAACGCTAGACCACACACTGCGCAACAGACGGCTACTAAATTAGAAGAGCTTCAATTGGAAAGTCTAAGATATCCTCCGTACTCCCCGGACCTTGCTCCAACAGATTACCATTTTTTTCGAAATTTGGATAACTTCTTGCAAGGGAAAAAATTCAACTCCGATGGGGCAGTCCAAATCGCCTTCAAAGATTTTATTGATTCCCGTCCGACTGGTTTTTTTAGTAAAGGGATCAATGAACTACCTATGAGATGGCAAAAGTGCATAGAAAATAATGGTTCATACTTTGATTAATTAAATATATTATATTAAAAAATATTCGACTTTTTGTTCCTCCCATACAAAACGCCAATTTCATATGTAAGGACCTAATATTATATTATTATCGGAAATATTATATTGCGCTTATGGGAAAGGTAAATGGTGTGAAAATACCATAGATATGAACATAAAGGTTTCCTTGTTTATTTAACTTTAAGCAATTTATTGCAGACTTATTTATCATATGGGCATGCAATGCTTTCATGCATCTATGGAATAACCGCTACTGCTAGAGAACTTCCGTCGTGGTGTATGTGAATTGATATAGCAATGGCAAATGTCAACTGATTTTCATCACTTTGAGGTCCTTCTTATACTACCTACTTCGTTCTTTTAACCAGTTGCAATGTAATCTCTTTGTTATTCCTGTATAAAATATATACAACATACAGATATAAACATGAAGCAATCTGTAACGCCTGTCGCGTCAACCCGTTTAATATCCTCCAACTGCTAACCAAGAAGACTTGCCTGGATTCTTTTTGCGTTTTGTGCTGCGAGATCTTTAGGTCTCTAAAGGGCTTCAACAGTATTTAAAAGTAATGACATTTTGTTATATGTTAAAATCACGCTTCCCCTTTGACCTGGTATCCATTTGCGAGGTCAGTGTGTAACCCTATAACTTATAACTAATAAACATACTAAAAAAAAAACATATATACAAGCAAAGTTCTGAAACTAGTCTATCTTTCAAACATATCTGCCCGTAGGAATTTCCAAAAGAAATACAATTACAGAATACATAGAAGGTTTGATAACAAAAGGATAATTTAGTACAAAACTCGTCCCTTCCGGCAGTGGTGAGAACCATGCCTTGGAAAGAGAAAAGTCTAAAAATAGACGGAGAGTATTTAAGTCACCTTAGGTTCACAGATAACCTAGTCGTCTTTGTTAAAAGCACTACTGAATTGGAGAAAATGGTCAACGAATTAGTGACAGAAAGCAAAAAGGTAGGTCTTGAACTAAACGTAACCAAAAGCAAAGAGAATAGTACATTAGTTGGAAATATAAACATAAAGTATGTAAGCAGTAGAGTCCGACCGAAACCGAAACCGAAACTCACGTGGTCAAGTATAAAAGTCAACGTGCTCAAGTAAAAAAATGAAACAAAAACTTACATGAATCAGTTCCATCAAAACATAACCTCTAAAGAATGCTTACGTCGGGTGATAACGCACTGACTAAGTTGTGTTGGTATAGAGCAATGCGAATTAGATCCGTCAACTGTCGTCTAAACGACGCAGTTACACTCCGACGCAGCCTTGTGTTTCTTTAGGTGTTTCTTCTCAAGGTAGTCACTTCCAAAACGCTAATGGATCACCGTTAGGTTTCATATTTTTGGCTGGCGGTCCAAGTCGAGGTTCGTACCCATAGGGGTGCCCTTGCATTGCCCCCCAACCCATAAATTGCCGGCTGAGCACCCTCAGTGTTCGCCCACCCGCCCGGTTAAGTTGTGAAGACCTTTCCCGGTCAACAAACACGCGTAAATTCGAAAAAAAAAGCAATGCGAACAGCGCACGAATCCCGAACAATGCCGCCAGCGTCCGCCAAAGCGTTGCCGCGAGAAACGAAGTTAGGCAAGCATGTACGACAACAACCGAAATCAGTTTCGGTTTCGGCAAACGTTTCGGCCAATATTGTCCGAAACCGAAACTGCCGCCGAAACTTGATTTTTGGCCGAAACTCGGCCGAAACCGAAACCGAAACCGAAACCGAACTTTCGGTTGGACACTAGTAAGCAGCCATATATATCTCGAGCAGCGAGGTGGTAGGGCGCCGATGCCCATCTGGATCGCGACCACAGTACATCGGTGTATAGCCCGTCATAGTGACCAGTTTCGGCTTGTCGCGTTTCGGGATCAGCTTCTGTATATCCAGTAGCTCATATACCTAGAGACCTTCAGTCGTGGTATATGTGGGCCGACATGATGATGTAGACTATCAATGGATTTTCATCCTTTGATAGTCGCTTTCGTTTTTGGACTACACTGTACTTACCATCAAGTACTCTGTAGTCACTATGTCGAGCCAGTGTATGAAAAAAAAACCCTTGATATAACCAAAGTTTTTTAAACAAGGCCTGGTACCGTGGCCCTCTCTCCAAACTTCGAGCGTACGGTTTTCCCGACAACCTGTGTAGGTACGTAGGTCTCTGGTTTTCTGCAAGAGCGTAGAGCTCGTGTCCTCGTTGATAGTCACAGGTCCTAGTACGTGTCAGTTAATGTCGGAGTTCCAAAAGGCTCTGTACTTTCGCCTGCCCTATTTCTTCTACATATTAAGGTCAACGTTTTCGAGGTCGATCACCCACAAGATGGACAAACTTAAGTCCTAAAATTCGATGTTTCCTTATAGAATGCTCACGCAGTGTCTCTAGTGTACAGAGATAGGGATGTCTCGCAAAAGTCTCAACCAACCAAGTAGACAACCCACAACCACGACCATTCTGCTAAGAGTCTACGACGAAGAAGAAATGAAGAGAAGATAGATTTGGTGGTATTTGTTGGACAAGCATGTTCTTCATTGCCCTCATCCTCACTTTCTACCAAGTATGATTGAAATCGAGAGTTTGCTTGTAGATAATTATTTAAAAAAAAACGTTTGTGCCAATACACACCGGAACGATGTGTATTCAATTCATCTGCACTATTTTATTTACGTATGCCTGTACCGTTCCCATAAAGGGGATTTGGAGACAACTCGGCTCTTTGAATATTTGAGTCGGGCGATAGATGATGCTCAAGAGCGGTATCCGGCTGCGGAATTGGTGGTTTTGGGGGACTTCAACGCTCACCACGAATTGTGGCTAGGTTCCCCAAGGACTGATCATGCAGGTAGATCTGCTCACGCATTCGCATTACAGCATGACTTCGCCCAACTGGTAATCCATCCCACCCGGATTCCTGACGTGACGGGTCATGAGCCCTCTTTGCTGGATCTTCTGCTGACGAGCCATCCTACCGGATACTCTGTGTCCGTTCGTACCCCGCTTGGTAACTCTGACCATTGCGTTATTAGCACTTTAGTGCATTGTGATGCTTTTCCACCCCCTGTCGGAGTTACGCGCAAGGTCTGGCACTACTCGTCAGCAGATTGGGATGGTTTGAGGGAGTATTTTGCTTCTGTTCCCTGGATCCACCGCTGCTTTAATGAGAGTGATCCCTCTGCGATAGCCGGGGCGATTGCCGATGAAATCAAATTAGGTATGGAGTATTATATTCCATCTTCTGTGTTCGTCGGTAATCGTTCAGGACGCTCCTGGTTCAATCGCGAATGCTCTGAGGCTGTCGCTCAGAGGCAGGTTGCATATCGTGCTTGGATCAGAGGCCGCGCAAATTTGGATCCTAGTGTGCACTCTCTTAAAGTAGCCTACAATAAAGCCACTAAGGCTTGCAAGAGGGCTTTTGTTGCTGCGGATGCAGAGCGCATTGCGCGGATTGGCCGGAAATTAATAGGGCACCCAACCAATGGTCGGGCCTATTGGGGACTGGCCAAGGCCGTGCAAGCGAACTTCTGTCGCCCTTCTTTCCCACCGCTGAGATGTTCGGACGGATCACTGGCTTACGAGCCGCAGGAGAAAGCTAATTTGTTTGCTCACATCTTCGCGGCTAATTCCAATCTCGATGACCGTAATTTTCATCCACCCACCATTATTAATAGCGGCGTCACGATGCCTGATATTACTTTTAGGCAACGTTGTGTGCTGCGTGAGTTGCGGTCACTCGATGTGCGGAAGGCCAGTGGTCCCGATGGTATCCCAGCGATTGTGCTTAGGAATTGTGCCGCCGAGTTGACTTCTCCACTCACTCACTTATACCGCCTGTCCTATTCCTGTGGAATCGTGCCTCGGGCTTGGAGGGAGGCTAATGTGCAGCCGATCCCCAAAAAGGGGGACCACTCAGACCCTTTCAATTATCGACCCATTGCTGTAACCTCAGTGTTGTGCAAAGTTATGGAGCGTATAATAAATTCTCATCTTATCCGCTACCTAGAAGATCACTCACTATTAAGTGATCGACAATACGGTTTTAGACCGAATCGGTCGACGGGTGATCTTTTAGCGTACGTATTGCACCGCTGGGGTGAGGCAATGGATAAGCACGGTGAGTCTTTGGCTATTAGTCTAGACATAGCCAAGGCTTTTGATAGGGTCTGGCACCGTGGTCTTCTCTCCAAGCTTCGAGCGTACGGTCTTCCCGACAATCTGTGTTCTTGGATCTCTGGCTTTCTGCACGAGCGTAGAATTCGTGTCCTCGTTGATGGGCACAGTTCGCAGTTCGTGTCAGTTAATGCCGGAGTTCCACAGGGCTCTGTACTTTCTCCCACCCTGTTTCTTCTGCATATCAATGATATGCTGTCTTTGGGCAGTATACATTGTTATGCAGATGATAGCACGGTTCATGGGGGTTATTGCAGTAAGCCCACTTGTTGTCGGGAGGACTCCAACAGGAAACGGGAAGATTTGGTTGTTGGACTCAATCAATCCTTGAGCCTCATTTCTTCTTGGGGCGACAAGAATTTGGTTGAGTTCAATGCCATGAAAACACAGGTGTGTGTATTTTCCAGCAAAAAAGCCCCTTTTTCCCCTCTCCCTTCTCTTCAGAATGTGTCGCTTGCAATGCGCGACAGCCTAATATCTTAGGTATGAATATTCGCTGTGATCTTAATCCTAGGGATCATTTAGGATCTGTTATCGCCACAACATCGCGTAGGCTTGGTGTCCTGAACAGAGTGCGTCGGTTTTTTACGCCTGATCAACTGTTACTTTTGTATAAGGCTCAGGTCAGGCCTTGCATGGAATATTGTTCGCATCTTTGGGACGGTTCTGCTCAGTACTTACTTGACGCCCTGGATAGGTTGCAGCGGAGGGCTGTCCGCATTGTGAATGATCCTGACGTGACTAAGCATCTTGAACCGCTCCAGTTGCGCAGAGATATTGCCTCACTGAGCGTTTTCTACCGTCTGTATCATGGCGAGTGTTCTGAAGAGTTGTTTAACCTTGTTCCACCCTCTCCTTTCCTGAATAGAACCACGCGCGCGGGTTTGCGGAGTCACAGTTTTACGGTTTCTCATATCCCGGCTAGGACTAAGAAGTTCTCTAACTCCTTCTTTTGCCGTGTCGTTGGGGTGTGTAATGGTCTTCCAGCGAGCGTGTTCCCACCATCCTATGATATGGGATCCTTTAAGCGTAACGTGAAGAGATATTTGTGCAGGCCGGCATGATCGCTGCGACTACCGTTGGGTTTTTCTTGCCTATCGATAGTCGTTTGCGTTTTTTTGACTGCACCATGCTTACCATCAGGTATGGTGCAGTCACTGTGTCGAGTCAGAATAAAAAAAAAAAAAAAAAAAAAAAAACTATAAAAATTACACAAAATTCAGTCAGAAATGATCTCTACATGTTCAAATAACTCGAGAGATACACCTGTGTACACAATTTATAGATACAACTAATGAAAAAAACTATCATTCATAGAGAACGGAACCACGAGTTACGGACAAAGGACATTGGCAGGGCATAGACAAACTTCCCACGTTTTTTTCATCCCTAATGGCCACGGTAGCTGAATTTATTGCCATCTAGGTGCGAACAGGCTGGTAATAGAAGTTTTATAAAGAAAAAAACGTATTATTATCTCAAAATAAATATACCTATTATCTATGAAATATAGATAAAGGCAGTAAGGTAAGAAACACTTGCCTGGATTGAAATATTATTGGATCTGAGGAGGGGTGGTGTTCCTATGCAAGCCGGGCTCATACCCTGAAGATATCACCTAGTGTACCCACTGAATAATATATCTAAAAATGTGGCCAACTTTCTCCATAACAATTTGGCTGAAAATTTGTATAAGCCTTTGTTTTTATGTTTTAAAAGTTTACAAAGCAAAAGTCTCATAAGATATAGTTGTTCTTTCATATCATGATTATTTTAAATTTACGGGTTTGAAATCTTAAGATTACTATTCAAGTAAGTATTATATTGTTGGATGCACCTTGTATCCTATTAAAAACAAGTCTACATTATCAAAATTTACTCAAAAACTGCAGTAACAACTCAACAGTAGATTCATTTTACAAAATGTCGTCTGGTGACTAAATATTACAAGTTTATTCTATGTTGTTGATACAGTATTAATATAAAAGTTAATTAAAATCGTTGTTGGTAAAAAAAACTCTTAAATAAAAAATCGCGTATGAGCCTATTTTTTGGAAAAAGTTTTATTGTCACACTTGCCTTAGTAAATATTAACAAGATTTTTACTACACAGGATAGTTAATAAGAATTCGTTTTTTTAAGATTTATAAATGTAAAACACGCGTGAAAATTTTCTAAGCAGGTAGCATCAAGTAACAATGACTGATGGAATATTAAAAAGCTGCGCTCCATCACATCATATCTCACGCAGTGTTCTGTAAAAAATATAATTGATTAAAAAAATGATAAATAAAAAAATGATCCACAATCCCCAGAGGATTACGCGACAAATGCATTTTGGACGCGGCCACACCGAAGATGCATCGAAATTCGAACAAATTGAAAAAAGAACGCGTTCAAAATATTTATAATCGCCCCGTCTATTATTAGAGTTCCGTCGTAGATAGGAAACTTATAATGAAAAAAAAAACTATTATAATAAATAACTATACCTTTTTTTATTAATTTATAGACGATCGTTTGACCTCAATCACGCCTGGTGGAAGATGCAGATAAGTCCGATGATGAACCGCGCCCGCCTAACAAATGCCTATTCACTCTTCTCTTAAAGACTCCCAGGTCATAAGACCGCGGAAATACAGCCGCTAGAAGCGTATTCCACCCCTTAGCCGTTCGCATGATGAATGTAGAAGCGAATCTTTTCGTGTGGATATAAGGAACATCCACCATATACGGATGGTATCCGACACGATGCCTAGTGGTTTTGTGATGGAAATGGGCTGGTGGAATCAAAGAATGCAGTTCCTGAGAACACTCTCCACTGTGCAACCGGTAAAAGACCGCGAGGCAGGCAACTCTACGTCGATGCTCGATGTTCTGCATTTTAACCTTAGTCAAAGTATCGACGCCAATAAGTCTACGAGCTCTACGATCAATCTTATATTATTGTAGGTAACTACACGAAATATTTTTATATTTATTACGTCTTAGAAATACATTTATAAATTGTGTTCCTTTGTAAACAATTTCTAAGCGTAATTGCATTTAAGAATAGCCAGTCTTCCACAGTGATCTGTTATCGTGTGTAAACAACGGCCGTGTACAAGCTTACTGGCAAGAAATGAACTCTGATATCTGATAATGGGTCTTAAATATTTTATCTGTGGTCTTATATTTCTGTTCTTGTATATGTGTATTTTCATATTATTATCTATGATACTTTAAAATTAGTGTATCTGTACTCCATTGATCCCTTCCTTGCTGTTTTCTGCGCGTCTATGCAATAAATGGGTGTCAGCTGAAAATCAGCGCTGGGTGGCTCGGCTGGTCACTTAGCATTTGCTGAGCTGACTTCCCTTTGGCGCATCATCACAACATAGGATGTTTACTGTTTTTGTTTTCTGTCTTTAATAACCTATTTTGCTGTGTTGTTTGTTGTGTTATGTGCCAAATAAATGTTTTATTATTATTATTATATCTGGCGTCCAGATAGGCTGCAGGTAGAACGGTGCCTTTAAAGTTATGCAGTATGTAGCATGCCACCGACAAGTTTACAGTGAACTTCATCAAGTCCAACCCTGTATGGTATTAATTTCGAACAATATAATCACCCCCATACTATGAATCATCACGCTGATTCCGTATTGGTGTAAGCAGAGAGTAGAACGCCTCCTCTCCTTATTTATTCAAACAAAATTCGCTTCCTCAACATTAATTAATCTCTTCACACACTTTCGGCAAATGAAGCATTTTTGGCATCATCCTCTATAAAATAAAATATCAAACTATGTCTGGGTCGGCCTCGGCTCTTATTTCAGCTCACATTCATATTCTACAATCTTTTTCGTTTTCTGTTACCAATGTCTCTCTACGTGTTCAAACCAGCAAAGCAATAAATAATGAATTGAATATTTTATTTAGGTATCCTTTTTTAAGAGTGACCTAGGCAAATGGGGCTTAGAATTCGAAATCGGGCTGACGGACACAGGTTTCATCAAGGCAGACATAAAGTTCATCAAAAAGGCAGTGTATAGAACCTTACTTCCCACTAGAATCTTTTCGATCTTATTGGGCTTTACATATCGACAATAGAATAACAAAGTTCCTTGTGTTGCAGATATTCAAAGACGGCGGTAAACATTTACCATGAAATTGGACGATAGCCTGTCTTCCGACAAAGGTTTTAAAAATAGAAATTTCATAAAAATATCTGAACACAAATAGATTAATCTGAAGGCGTAACACGCGCTGTGAATTTGCACCGAACGAATTTTTAAATTTCGCTAAATGAGATATTTCAGCCATGACAAAAAAACGTGAAATCAGTTTCCCAATGCGAGCTAAGTGACTCTTTGTTGGCGAATAAATGGCATTGGTAGTCGATGTAATTTCGCAATGCGTGCGTAGCTTAATTTTGGCTAAATTATAATTTAAAAAATCTAAAGAGATGCTATTTTTTCGTTTAATAAACTATTAGGTCCTTACATATGAAATTGGCGTTTTGTATGGGAGGAACAAAAAGTCGAATATTTTTTAATATAATATATTTAATTAATCAAAGTATGAACCATTATTTTCTATGCACTTTTGCCATCTCATAGGTAGTTCATTGATCCCTTTACTAAAAAAACCAGTCGGACGGGAATCAATAAAATCTTTGAAGGCGATTTGGACTGCCCCATCGGAGTTGAATTTTTTCCCTTGCAAGAAGTTATCCAAATTTCGAAAAAAATGGTAATCTGTTGGAGCAAGGTCCGGGGAGTACGGAGGATGTCTTAGACTTTCCAATTGAAGCTCTTCTAATTTAGTAGCCGTCTGTTGCGCAGTGTGTGGTCTAGCGTTGTCGTGAAGCAGCAGTGGCGTGGAGCGATTGACCAGCCTAGGTTGTTTAGCCGCTAGCTTTTCCATCATGGTTTGCAATTGCTGACAATAGACATCAGCCGTAATAGTCTGGCCAGATTTGAGAAAACTGTAATGAACAATACCGGCACTAGTCCACCAAACGCTTACAAGTAACTTTTTTGGGGTTAATTTTCGCTTGGGGCAGGATTTGGCTGGCTGGCCAGGATCCAACCATTGCGCTGAGCGCTTCCGATTATCGTAAAGAACCCATTTTTCATCACAGGTAATGATTCGGTTTAAAATACCTTCATTATTGTGCCGGTTTAGTAATGTAACGCAGCAGTCGACGCGCGTTTGCCGGTTTGCTTCAGTCAATTCGTGAGGTACCCACCTTTCAAGCTTTTTAATCTTCCCAATTCGCTTCAAGTGAATTAAAACAGTTTTATCACTAACATCGCAGCCTGCAGCTAACTCGGACGTGGTTTGCGAAGGATCCGCTTCCACAATAGCCTTCAACTCTTCATTATCAACTTGAGTCTCAGGCCGTCCACGGGGCTTGTTCTGCAGGTCGAAATTTCCAGAACGAAAACGTTGGAACCAAAAACGAACTGTGTTTTCTTTTGCAACACGACCGTCATACACATCATTCACCCTTCGAGTTGTTTCCGCAGCACTAGTGCCACGGCGGAACTCGTACTCGTAAATAATGCGATATTTTAAGTTTTCCATTTTGTAAAATGAGTGACGCAAACAGAAAAAAACAGAAGAAAAACAAATGAATGACGATCATCGAAGCACAAATACATGAGTCTATAGCTGTACAAATTTGAATTTGAAATTCCTTACCAAAGAGGAGAAATTTGTGATTAAAGTGGCCAGTACGAAAAACGCCAATTTCATATGTAAGGACCTAATATTTACTAAACAGAACACTGTACTATAAAACCGAGTCACGCATGGCATATATTTTAAAAATCGAATCTCATTGTACACGAACAGTGATTGGATCGTTCCTGTGACATTGACATCGAGCCAGTGCTGCCACCTGTCGCGACGCGCCGTGTGAATCCCGCGCATCGTGAATTGGCAAGAAAATTGTCAATACAATTAACGATTTCTTTGTTACTTCTTGATACAGGTGATCATTTGCCCGAGCAGTAAATTTGAGGGACTCTACTGCCTGAATAAGGCAGAGGAAGTGCGTTGAGTCAACCGCATCGCCTGTGGTAGGTTGTATACACTCACATCTCCCAGAGAAGGAGTCTTAGAAAGTCACTCCCTCGCCGGTTCGTTGGTGGAATATTGAATCCTAAGGTCGACTAACAATAAGATGAGGGTCACCCGGAGGCTTTTAGGCTTGACGGTTTGTTTTTTTTTTCGAATTTACGCGTGTTTGGTGATCGGCAAAGGTCTTCACAACTTAACCGGGCGAGGTGACGGTTTGATGCAGGATTGTCCTTGGAATACTATAAAAAAAGTAGACAATGCCTACATGGAGCATTAATTAAAGAAGCCAAAGTCCCTTTAGAAGTAGCCACTTTGGGTTTTTAACCGCTACAAGCCGGGACACTTCGACACCCATATCTGCAGCTGGGATAGTCCTATAAGGATTTCCCCCAAAACATCGGTAAAATACCCATATTTTTGATGACATATCAAATAAATAGCTCTGCTATGTCAGTTAATATGCATCTGCTTATTATTTTCTTAAAGTGAAATGTATCAATCAACAATTTGAACTGCAACTCATAAAATCATCTGAGAGAACTTTTATCAGTTTAATTACATGATATGGGTCGTCTATTGTATTGTCTATGTGCCAATAATAACCCGAAAAATTCAATATAATAAAAATATTTCTACCGCTCACAAAAAGTATATAATACTATTCTTAATATTGATATATTATCACGCTGTAGCCCTTTCGGAAAGAGCAGAGATACATCAGTGGCTGTAGCCACTTTGCGCTCATAGGAATGTCGTGCCCACCGTGATGAGCAAATCGGCTTTCTCAGAGTAGCTAACACATGACATTTATATTATATTGCACACGATATTTTCCTTTACCTGTGAGCATATGGGGCCTAAGGCCATACTTAATCTGGAAAACCCAGAGGTACGTACAGTGATTCGAAACTATGCCCACTCGCATTTCGTCGCATGTCTACAGGCTCCTAAAAACGTGAAATATAACCTTAAATTAGATATATTCACATTAAAGTTTCGTATTACTTATATTTTTTTAACGAGAACTCTTGCTCTCGTAATATGATGCTAGTTTTTTAATAAGGCCCGCGTTTAAAAGGATTATTTCGTGGCGGCCATGACATTGGAGAGCATCGGAATAAAAAAACCATAATAATTGTTTATGGATTAGCTGCCAGTGTCAAAGTGTTAAATATCGAACACTGTCTAATTTGACAAGTGGATATGCCTGAAAAACTTTATTCGCTGCACTATGGTCACCAAATATTTTGAAATAAAGAGTAATTTAAATTATACCTATTTTATAATTTGCATTATTAAGATACTTTTCTAGAATAAATATGACAGCATTTTATCCAACCTGACCAGATATAGCAAGATTACAGAATCTTGTAACTTCAGTAGGACAAAACTCTTAAATAAACCTGTCGATTTGTTTACCGCTACTGTTACCATTGTTATGAAGACATACTACTTTAAGTATGTACCAATCAGCGCCTAGTTTTTTTACCAAGATAACCAATCCAACCCATACAATTCTACCAAAATTATAATTTCGAAAGTGTGAACATTTGTAGGTTCCGTTTTCACGTCAATAAGGTTTAACCGATTTTGATTAATTTTAGCATATAAGTACATTGCACATCGGAGACGAAAATAGACTACCTTTCATTCGGTGAGAATAGGGAGGGAGGGGGTGTAAGCTTAGCTAAAAGTTAACAAATCTGTCGCGAGCACTGCCTTACTATGTTAAATAGAATCTTAAAAAAAGACCGTACTGCAACAAGAAATTCGCAAAATAATTACAACTCTACGTAACGAAACAATTGCGAGCTCTAATTTGATTCTAGCGCCATCTAGTTTATCTCGAATATATTAAACAAACTGAACTTAGTGATTTTAATTGAGTGATTTTTTTTGATTTTGTGAGTTTGATTTTTTTTTTTTTTTTTTTTTTAATATGGACACAACATTCATTGACTGTTACAGCCGGGGCACATGATGACTTGCGGCGGCATTGTGAAGCCAGCGCTCTGTCGCTCTGTCGTTTTATAGACAAGTATCCATAGTGTTCACACGGTGCTGACGTGCGTTTAGTGAGACAAGGCGGGCGAACATGATTGCGTTGCGATGCCGGTGCAGTACAGTTTATTCGATACATTTTTATGCGTCGTGTCTGCCAATACGATAAATCCTTGCGATTCGACGCCGCAACGTATCGTTTACTCAGGCTCTTAAGAAACACAAAGTTCTCTGATTGAGCTAGTTATTTGATATTATTAGATAGATTGGAAAATAGGAACAAAATAAACCGTTTCTATACACCCAATATTGAAACCGTTTATAAGCCGATGTAGACTCGTCGACCGGGGGATTCTTGTTTGAGGCTCTGTGCGGGGCGGAGCTCTTGTTAGTTTACGTGAGGACTATATTATTGTGTCGAATCTCTGATAGTTGTTGCTTTGGTTATCGAAGTAAATGTTAAATCGTGTTTAGTTTTAATCAGCACGTATATTTGTTTATTTTTAGTAAAATGGCTATTGATCCTGACATTTATTTAATTTTTTGAGTAAAATAACTTCTGATCCTAACATCAGCAGCGGGATAAGTAACTTATAGCCCACAGAAAGGAGGAACAAGTCGTGTCTCAAGGGTGAAGCAAACATTTGGTTAAATAAGTGGGATTGTACACTGTACCCACATTGGAAGTTTATTTTCGTGTACTTAGTCTTCTGGCCATTACTAGAAGTATTCTCCATCTTGAAGGCGGCCGTGGATCGTTGGGTTGGAGACGGTATTTCAATAAATTATGGTCGGTGGTTTGTTAATCACTTCTAATGTTGCAGGAATAACTCAGAACAATGGTGGAAGAGCCAATGATTGGCTAGATTTTATTGGACTTGCTTTAACATCCACCGGGCAATAAATAAAATGCAAGCGTGCCGACATATTTGGAAGCTGAAAGTTCCTTTTTGGTTTGTTTACTTTTTGTGTGGGGTATCCGTAATAAGGTTGCAATTAATTATTCCTGGTAAGGTAGTTTTGTGTTACAGTGGTGTTACGTTGCATTTATTTGTTTTGTGTCACAAAACAAGTAGAAAATGGATCGAACCAGGCCTCGTGAGCGGCGTTATACAGTTCACGCAGTTCATCTAAAAACACTACCTCTTCGCTGGAAGACATTACACTAGACCTTGTCTTCTTGGTTGTTCCTAACAAGCGTATGAATGCTCCTGTCATAATTGGTACCAACGTATTGGATGAGGAGGGCGTGACTTATGTACGAACAAAACACTTGCAGTGAGTCACACGAGCTCTGAAACTAACTGTTTCTTGCGTGACCAATAACCACCAACAACGTACTTGTAATATCTCTTTAAAAAGTCTACTCTAGGCTGTCCTCAATAAGATTTTGGACGAGTTCTCTAAACAAATGATTTCAGGTACAGCTACTTCCTCTGCCACATTGGGCATCATGTGGATTTGCCTGAAGGACTATACTCCAGTCCATTACAGGCCGTGCAAGATGTCACAAGGAGAAAAATTAAAATTAAACTTTGCAGAAATTCATTACTGCAGGCTCTGGTAAACATCGATGACATAAATTAAACAAATGTTCCATTTATGCACAGAAATAGAGTACCTGAGGTGATATCTAACTAGGAAGTACGACATGCTTTTGGTAAGATTCAGGTTCTTACAGGTTCCACAGCACCACAGAAGGTCAAACAGGTTAGGTAATTTATTGGATTGACGGGATATTTTCTAAAATACATCCCAGATCACTCCATCAGGACTGTATGCATTGTGCGTTTGACTTATATAGACATGCAGTTTTCAGTGGACTACGAGACATGAGACTGTCCTTAAAGAAATTATTAAAATTTTAAGGAGGGTATATGTGAATGTGCTTATCAATAGTAGTACATAGAATATTTTAATGTATTTTTGTCATATATCTTGTCAGCCCAAACCCAGGTACAGTACTCTCAAGAGTATTGATGATAATAAAATAGTGTTGAAGTCTGTTTAAGCAAACATAGTTGTATAGTCTATTTAACGACTACTGTGTTCTTAATCAAATCACTGTAAAGAATGAATTTTATTACGTCATTGTCTTTGTATTGCTGGGCAATTCTAAACCACCACTGTCTTCTTTTGTTGCATGGAACGCTATCCACATTTAGAGCTGGAGCGTGTTGCCACGAGCAGCAAAGAGCCATCGTGACCAGCGCTGAGTCATGTGGACGTCACGACGTGTGGTGACCGTTGCTGCAGTGACCGCGCGGGTTCTGTTGCTGTTCTGCGCGATTGCGCTGCGCACCGCCGATGCGCGCCTGGGCGTGTCGTGCGCCGTAGCGACAGCTATGGTGTGTGCTGCTGTACACCGCTGCGAGCAGTCTACAGTCATCGCGAGCTGTACTGTGTCGCATACGCGACATGGCATGCCGCTACTGTTGCTGACCCTGCAGTGCCGCTTCTGGTACTCCACACCACCGCGGTACATACCGCGATGCTGTTCTGCCGTACGGAGATGCCA
This sequence comes from Automeris io, assembly GCA_036320925.1. NCBI lineage: Eukaryota > Metazoa > Arthropoda > Insecta > Lepidoptera > Saturniidae > Automeris > Automeris io. Next base: position 7,887,848 of record JAUDJH010000023.1, on the reverse strand, counting down.
CGGTGGAGGCACATGCAGTCTTTGAGTGTCTGTGAGCTGCGGGCTTACGTGTGAGCTACTGACATCGTGCCGACAACATTAACATCACAGGGACATGATTGAGTCATGTTGGCGGTAAAACTAGTACACTAAATTCCTGTCGAGGTTGTTTCCGAATAAAAATCAGGTTGACTTTGCGTTGAAAAGATTGATCGTCAAAGGCAAGATTACGGGAAAGAAATGATTAGATTGTCGCAGACAAAAGTAGTTGAATAACATCTAAAAATAAACTAAATTGTCCTGTCTTGATAAAAGCATAGTATGGAATACTAAAAAGTTTTCTTATTTAATTTAATTCCATATTTCACTACGAATGTGGCAGTATATGATGGTAGCACTAGTCATTTTTCTTTCACAAAAACTATTTTTAAGTGTAGGTCAGAATGACCGAGCGGTAATAAAGTGTTAAGTTTCTTCAATTCTGCTAAATACGAGTAGACTGCTTTGAAATCATTTCGACAGACGTACTCTAGATTGATTACTTTGTGAGAATAAATTAAATTGTGACTTGAGGACTAGTATTACTTACTTCTTAAGAGAAGTTCGCTTATGTTTTTAATTAGCTTGATTATAATGTTTCATATGGTGACAACTATTGAGCCAGATAAAAGCATTACCCCACGTTGCATTGGAGATATAAGCGTGTGAGTAATTTGAGTTGTGGCTTCCTTCTGGCAATAACGTGAAACATACTGGACTATTAAGTCAAATGCAGGAGTTGCACTGCGAGATTCAAGCGCTAGAACCCTACCAGTAACGAAATATTTGTTTGGAAATTTGCTGTTTGTGTCCTCTCGGTTCACAGGAGAGCTGAATCAATGAGTACGTGGTGCCTACTCGTCACTCTACTACTCGTCTCTATTGGCGTCAGGGTGCTGCTGAGCGGCCGTTGCGAGAGCTGTCGCTGTTGGGCGCTAGTGGCGCTAGTGACTTTAGTGCGTTGCGGACGGCGGCACTGTGAATGGCGCTCCGGGGTGGCAAATGATGCCTGGAGGCACGTGCTGCGCGGTCTTTGACAGCAAGTATTTGACAACCCTCATGTTAGCTCTACAAGCGTTGCTTACGTTATTGTTGACTGCTATCCTTACATATTAGGTATCAGCAAATTAACTTTGAGCTTCACACTTTCTTTTACGCATACATAAGCAAACGTTACATCTTGCATTTCTTAGGGCTTACTGAAACTTTAGAGTAGGGAGTTAGTGGATAGCTTCCAACGGTTCTGTATGTAATGTCGGAGTTGGGATGATGCGTTGATTTTGTTTTGATTAATTTTGTGATACATGAATTGCTACGTAATTCGGAAGCCGTGTATGAATTTTGTGATACCAGAATTATTATGTAAATCGGAAGCCGTGTATTAATTTTGTGGTACCTGACTTACTATGCAATTCGAAAGACGTGTATTGATTTTGTGATACCTGAGTTACTACGTAACGCATAAGACACGTGTGCACTACAATTACCTAGGTCGATATGTGACTCGGATGTCATGTACTTACTCGTATTAATTAACCTTGTTCAATATTTAGCTAAGACTGTAACTCGATAGATTTGAACTACAGACCATACGTGGTCTTGGCGTTCGTTGAACTACAGACCATACGTGGTCTTGGCGTTCGTTGAACTACAGACCATACGTGGTCTTGGCGTTCGTTGAACTACAGACCATACGTGGTCTTGGCGTTCGTTGAACTACAGACCATACGTGGTCTTGGCGTTCGTTGAACTACAGACCATACGTGGTCTTGGCGTTCGTTGAACTACAGACCATACGTGGTCTTGGCGTTCGTTGAACTACAGACCATACGTGGTCTTGGCGTTCGTTGAACTACAGACCATACGTGGTCTTGGCGTTCGTTGAACTACAGACCTCTAACGTAGTCTTGGCGTTCCATTATCTAAACTACAGGCTTATTTAGCCTTGGCGTTCACTATCAAGACTTCAGGCCTAAAGCCTTGGCGTTATATTATCGTACTTCGGTCTAATTGCCCTGGCGTTCGATGAACTACATGACCTTACATGGTCTTGGTGTTCATTAAACTTCAGGCGTATCTGCCTTGGCGTGCTTGCCTTGGCGTTTTACTTTCACACACAGATGGTGACCAAGAACTTGGAGCTACCGGCGTTACTGGTCAGGCAGCAGGCAAGCAGCAAGGACTCCAGGCATAGGAGTCGGACTGTCGATGCTCCTACTGGATGCAGACATGGGCATCGGTGAAGACTACGTTGGACCAAGCGGCTTCAGCGTCAGAGCTCGTGTCGGGGACGACACTTAGTCAGGAGAGGCCGTATTAGATAGATTGGAAAATAGGAACAAAATAAACCGTTTCTATACACCCAATATTGAAACCGTTTATAAGCCGATGTAGACTCGTCGACCGGGGGATTCTTGTTTGAGGCTCTGTGCGGGGCGGAGCTCTTGTTAGTTTACGTGAGGACTATATTATTGTGTCGAATCTCTGATAGTTGTTGCTTTGGTTATCGAAGTAAATGTTAAATCGTGTTTAGTTTTAATCAGCACGTATATTTGTTTATTTTTAGTAAAATGGCTATTGATCCTGACATTTATTTAATTTTTTGAGTAAAATAACTTCTGATCCTAACAATATTGTTAGGATCAGAAGTTATTTTACTCAAAAAAATAAATGTCAGGATCAAAAGCAATTTTACTAAAAATAAACAAATAACAAATATACGTGGAGACTTAAACTTAATACGATTTAACATTTACTGAGATAACCAAAACAACAACTATCAGAGATTCGACACAATAATACAATCCTCACGTAAACTAACAAGAGCTCCGCTCCGCACAGAGCCTCAAACAAGAATCCCCCCGGCCGACGAGTCTACATCGCCTTATAAACGGTTTCTATATTGGGTGTATAGAAACGGTTTATTTTGTTCCTATTTTTCAATCTATCTAATACGGCCTCTCCTGACTAAGTGTCGTCCCCGACACGAGCTCTGACGCTGAAGCCGCTTGGTCCAAAACGTAGTCTTCACCGATATCCACGTCTGCATCCAGTAGGGGGCATCGACAGTCCGATTCGAATGCCTGGAGTCCTTGCTGCTTGCCTGCTGCCTGACCAGCAACGCCGGTAGCTCCAAGTTCTTAATCACCATCTGTGTATGAAAGTAAAACGCCAAGGCAGATACGCCTGAAGTTTAATGAACACCAAGACCATGTTAGGTCATGTAATTCATCGAACGCCAGGGCAATTAGACCGAAGTACGATAATATAACGCGAAGGCTTTGCGCCTGTGGTTCAGATAACGTGACGCCAAGGCTTTAGGCCTGAAGTCTTGATAGTGAACGCCAAGGCTATAGATAAAGCCTGTAGTTTAGATAATGGAACGCCAAGACCACGTTAGGTCTGTAGTTCAACGAACGCCAAGACCACGTAAGGTCTGTAGTTTAAATCTATAGAGTTACAGTCTTAGCTAAATATTGAACAAGGTTAATACGAGTAAGTACACGACATCCGAGTCACATATTGACCTAGGTATGAAAATTGTAGTGCACACAAGTCTTACGCGTTACGTAGGAACTCAGGGATCTAATTTGTAGTACATAAGTGTCTTCAGAGTTACGTAGATAACTCTGATATCACAAAATAAATACAAGTCTTCCTAATTGCATAGTAATTCAGGTATCACAAAATTATATACACAGCTTCCGAATTACATAATAGTTCAGGTATCGCAATATTAATACACGGCTTCCGAATTACGTAGCAATTCAAGTATCACAAAATTTATCAGAACAAAATCAACGCATCATCCCAACTCCGACATCACATACAAAACTGTTGGAAGCTATCCACTAACTAACTACCTACTCTAAGGTTTCACTAAGTTCTAAGGAATGTAAGATGTAACGTTTGCTTTTGTATGCGTAGTATGAAGTGTGAAGCTCTAAGTTAATTTGCTGAAACCTAATATGTAAGGATAGCAGTCAACAATAACGTAAGCAACGCTTGTAGAGCTGACATAAGGGTTGTCAAATACTTGCTGTCAAAGACCGCGCAGCACGTGCCTCCAGGCATCATTTGCCACCCCGGACTGCATTCACAGTGCCGCCGTCCGCAACGCTCTGGCGTTACTACCGCTGGACGGTGACAGCTCGCAACGGCCGCTCAGCAGCACGCTGGCCGCCTAGTAGGCGCCACGTACTCTTCCATTCAGCTCTCCTGTGAACCGAGAGGACACAAACAAAATTTCCAAGCAAATGTTTCGTTACTGGTAGGGTTCTAAGTGCTTGGATCTCGCAGTGCAACTCCTGCATTTGACTATTAGTCCAGTATGCTTCATGTTAATGCCAGAAGAAAGCCACAACTCGAATTATTCACACGCTTATATCTCCAATGCAACGTGGGGTAATGCTTTTACTTGGCTCAATAGTCGTCACCATATGAAACATTAGAATCAAGCTAATTAAAAACATAAGCGGACTTCTTGAGAAGTCTATAATACTAGTCCTCAAGTCACAATTGTACACATACACGCGTCACAAGTACGTCTGTCGAAAGGATTTCCAACCAGTCAAATCAGATTTAGCAGAATCTAAACAAATTTAACGAACACTTTATTACCGCTCGGTCATTCTGACCTACACTTAAGAATAGTTTTTGTGAAAGTAAAATGACTTAGTGCTACCATCATATACTGCCACATTCGTAGTGAAATATGGAGTTAAAATAAATAAGAAAACTTTCTAGTATTCCATACTATGCCTTTCAAAACAGAATTTAAATAAAAGTTGTGTGTAGGTTAGATTGACGCATAGTCAACATAATTTTTGCTCGGAAACAATCTCGACACGAATTTAGTGTATTAGTTTTACCGCCAACATGACTCAATCATGTCCCTGTGATGTTAATGTAGTCAGCACGATGTCAGTAGCTCACACGTAAGCCCGCAGGTCACAGACACTCAAAGGCTGCACGTGCCTCCACCGTGGCGTCTCCGTACGGCAGAACAGCATCGCGGTATGTACCGCGGTGGTGTGGAATACCAGAAGCGGCACTGCAGGGTCAGCAACAGTAGCGGCATGCCATGTCGCGTATGCGACACAGCACGGCTCGCGACGACTGTAGACTGCTCGCAGCGGTGTACAGCAGCACACACCATAGCTGTCGCTACGGTGCACGACACACGCCCAGGCGCGCATCGGTGGTGTGCAGCGCCGTCGCGCAGAGTAGGAACCGCGCGGTGACGGCAGCGACGGTCACCAAATGCCACGTCGTGCATATGACTCGGCACTGACTGATGACTCTGCTGCTCATGGCAACACGCTCCAGCTCCAAATGTGGATAGCGTTCAATGCAACAAAAGAACACAGTAGTGGTTTAGAATTGCCCAGCAATACAAAGATAATGACGTAATAAAATTCATTCTTTACAGTGATTTGATTACGAACACAGTAGTCGTTAAATAGCCTATTTATCTTGTCATGAATGACCCGTGTCGTTAGATTCACGTACTTAAAATGAAATCGCCTAATGATTTCATTTTCTAACAAGTCCGACATCGGTAACAACATGACTCTAAAGTTACGTCTACTCTATTTTATTATCATTAATACTCTTAAGAGTACTGTACCTGGGTTTGGGCTGACACGAAATATTCCAGCATGACAAAAATACAAGTAAAATACTCGATGTACTACTATTGATAAGCACATTCACACATACCCTCATTAAAATTTTAATAATTTTATTGAAGCATAGTCTCATGTTTCGTAGTCCACTGAAAACTGCACATTTTTGCAAATCAAAACGCTCCACGTATGTAGTCCTGATGGAGTAATCTGGGATGTATTTTAAAAAATATCCCGTCAATCCAAATAACTGCCTAACCTGTTTGACCTTCTGTGGTGCTGTGGAACCTGTAAAAACCTGAATCTTATCAAAAGAAAGTCTTACTTCCTAGTTAGACATCACCTTCCTCAGGTTTTCTATTTCCGTGCATAAATGGAACATTTGTTTAATTTTAAAGAAAACCCAGCCTTCCTTTAGCGTTTGAGGACTTTCCGTAGGGTTTATAATTCTTCCTCAATGAAAAAATACAGGATTAAACAGTCGTTGATGTATACCAGAGCCTTCAGTAATGACTTTCTGCAATGAGTAATTTTTGTTTTTCGCCTTGCGACAGCTTGCACGGCCTGTAATGAACTGTAGTATCGTCCTTCAGGCAAATTCACACATGATGCCCAATGTGGCAGAGGAAGTAGCTGTACCTGAAATCGTATGTTTAGAGAACTCGTCCAAAATCTTATTGAGGACAGCTTAGAGTGGACCTTTTTAGATGTTACAAGTACGTTGTAGGTGGTTAATGGTCACACAAGAAACAGTAAGTTTCGGAGCTCGTATGACTCACTGCAAGTAGTTTGTTCGTACGTAAGTCACGCCCTCTTCATCCAATGCGTCGGTACCAATTATGACAGGAGCATTCATACGCTTGTTAGGAACAACCAAGAAGTCAAAGTCTAGTGTAATGTCTTCCAGCGAAGAGGTAGTGTTTTTAGATGAACTGCGTGAACTGTATGACGCCACTCACGAGGCCTGGTTCAACACAAAACAAATAAATGCAACGTAACACCACTGTAACACAAAACTACCTTACCAGGAATAATTAATTGCAACCTTATACTTCACAGATACCTACACAAACAGTAAACAAACCAAAAAGGAATATTTAACTTTTAAATATGTCGGCACGCTTGCATTTTATTTATTGCCCGGTGGATGTTAAAGCAAGTCCAATAAAATCTAGCCAATCATTGACTGTTCCACCATTGTTATGAGTGATTCCTGCAACATTAGAAGTGATTAACAAACCACTGACCATAATTTATTGAAATACCGTCTCCAACCCAACAATCCACGGCCGCCTTAAAGATGGAGAATACTTCTGATAATGGCCAGAAGATTTTGAGTATATCAAAATGAACGTCCAATGTGGGTACAGTGTAGAATCCACTTATTTATCCAAATGTTTGCTTCACCCTTGAGACACGACTTGTTCCTCCTTTCTGTGGGCTATAAGTTACTTATCCCGCTGCTGATGTTAGGATCAGAAGTTATTTTACTCAAAAAAATAAATGTCAGGATCAAAAGCAATTTTACTAAAAATAAACAAATAACAAATATACGTGGAGACTTAAACTTAATACGATTTAACATTTACTGAGATAACCAAAACAACAACTATCAGAGATTCGACACAATAATACAATCCTCACGTAAACTAACAAGAGCTCCGCTCCGCACAGAGCCTCAAACAAGAATCCCCCCGGCCGACGAGTCTACATCGCCTTATAAACGGTTTCTATATTGGGTGTATAGAAACGGTTTATTTTGTTCCTATTTTTCAATCTATCTAATAATATATTATAACAGAATCATCGCTTTACTTGATTATATGACATGAGCAATATATTGTACTCCATCGCATTGCAACGCAAAACATCGTTTATAATCAAAGTGCTGACTGTTGTGCATTTAATAATCTATTAGTTACACGTAGTCTATTTCATTTATTTTTAATTATACTTTTGCCCTTTTTTTTAGATATACATATATGTTTACTATAGTATCTATCACTATTACATTTTGTAGTCGATTTATTTATTGTATGTAATAGTTTATTTTAGTATCACTTGTATTTATTATTTATGCTATATGTATTTTGTTGTTTATCGATAATTCTTATAAGATATAACACGACCGGGGCCCTTCACGAAAATCAGCGCTGCAGACTTCCTCTGTGGCTTTAAGCTGATGAAGGGCCCATTTTCGCCATGTTTACATGTTCTGTATTTTCTTTTGTTTTTGTGTGTTGTTTGTAATGCTACATTTAAATTTCTGTTTTTTTTTTGTATATTTATGGCGAAATAAATACCTTTTCATTTCATTTCATTTCATTTTATTATAATATCTGTGGTTTTGTGTCTTCGCGGGCTTTTGCTACATGATCTTGTCTTCATGTTTTGCAAGAACATGGCCACCCTAGTAAAATGGAAGTGAGAAAAAACGATCAATTGGACGAATGTCTCGCATTTCTGTCTGGTGCGTGACAGGCGATATGAAATTATGTCGTCGGCCGATGCGGCGGTGAGGGATTAATGTTTGATTGTATTTCGGACAAAAATAACAGCCACATCTACAGACAGACACACAGAACAGGTTCCATAGATTAGCTTCAATTGTTTAAAAAAGCCGGTAAAAATACATTTTTTTTATAACTAGCCGGTTCGAGGAAATTCGTACCGTCTAATTGTCAATGAACCAGACCCAAATCGTAAAATTTTTCGAGGCGGGATAAAAACTACTATCTTTCGACACCCTTCGTCAGTTTTTTTTTTGTACTTTTGCTTCTCAATTATACGGACCTACACAAGGAAAAAAAATACGAAACAATTTTTACAGATTTTATGCTCTACAGCTTTGTAAAAATGTAAAAGAAATATATTTTATATTATAGGAATCGATGTGTTCACGAAAAACGACTTTTGACCTTGCACAACTTAAGATATGGTACGATATCTAATCAGACTTTTGAGTTAACTTTTATAACATCGAAACAAAAGTTTGCACCTACAAATTTGTTCTATTTTTTACGGAAAAGTTACTTTTTAAGATAGATTATTCAGTTGGTATGCTAGGTAATGTGTTTGTATACCACTCCTATAATTTAACGCCTGAGGCACGAGCCCTGACTTGCTTAGCCCCAAATCCCCCCAAGGATACGGGCCTGGAGATCCATATTCCCACGATCCACCAAGCGAATAGGTTTTCTCAGGCTTTATCTCTAATAGAATTAAGTGTAAAAAGATCACTCCTCAGGATCTCATAATACGCATAAGATGGAGTGCAGGACACTTAAGCACCGTCTTCTCCTCACACGGACAGCAGCTACCACAAATCTACCGTAAGTATCTACGATCCCTCTAGTTAGTACCTCAGTCTGTATCAACCCCTCGACGAGTCGTAACTGAGCTACTATCAATACCTAAATTACTCCTAAAAGATAAAACTATTTTAATCTCGGTCACGCCCCTGTTATAATTTGTACCATGCTTAGTAGATATTGCAAACTAGTCGATGATGCAACATTTTATGGCTTCTGTTTTAGGTGTGGCTATAAATAATCAAAATATTTGGTTAATAAATGCGATAATTTATATAGTTAAGTCGACAAATTTTATTGTTCAACAATAGTTTAATGTCACACAATAAATGGAATTAGCACGCGAGGTGATCCCTATTGTTCACATTAGAAATAATTAAATATTCGATTTGAGATAAATTTTATTAAAGAACTAATTTTATAATGTCAAAAATGACACAAATCTGTTGTTTTGATTTCCCATGATATACTAGAGTCGTGACATTGTGTGATCTTTTGAATATTTTTTTTTTTTTTTGCAAGATAAAATGTTTTCTGCAACTGGTAATAAAGAAAAAAAATCTAATGACGTTTCACCTAAATCTTATGTTACAATAATAGAGGAGTACAACGGCAAATGTCACTGATAAGCTTGGCTGGATTTATATCCAGCAAAAATAAAATATAATAAATTTAAATAATATATAAAAAATAAATATTAATAATAGTTATTAAATGCTAAATATTAATGTGAACACCGTTAACAATTAACGTATACTTTACAATAAATATATTTTATGTTGGCAAGCATAAAGAAAGTGACAGGAAGGATATGGCGGGTTTGGACAAGTTTTAATGGCGGCGGCTTGAGTAGTTGAGTGGCGAAAAGGAAGGCGTGTGATATTGTGTTGGAGTTCTGTAAATGAATAACAAATAATTATGTGGTCGGAGTTTGATGCAATGGTCCTCACAGGTGTCCATCGATCCAGTACGAAGCCTAGAACCCAAATAAAAGAGATGTCGAATGGCGAGTTTACCAACTAGCAGATAAGTTTTAGAGTTTATAATAATATAATGTTTTATCCTTTTAAAACGTATTAAAAATCAAAGCGCAGGAGTGTCACTATAAAAATTGTTAACCCTTAAATGCATGACTTTTATTTACACTTTAAAATATATATATCTTGCAGATACACTAGAACGCAGGGAAAAATAGAAAAGGTAGATAGTACATATGTATATACTAGCTGATCCGGCAAACGTTGTTTTGCTATGTAAGGTTTTGTAATATCTTCTAAGATGTTCATTGAAATTAAGTGATGTCAAAGACAATTTTGTTCACAATTAAATATTCTTAATTAACAACACATTTATTTGGATAAAGATTAATATTATTACGTTGATACAACTCTTAACAAATAATGCATTAATTTCGACCAAATTTGTTTACCATAAAAACGGTTCTAGTGACTTAATCTTAAAAGATAAACATATACTGTCGCGGACATTTTTTAGATCATTTCAAGAGGAATAATTCTTTCTTACATATATTTTTGGTATCTTGAACCGTTTTTGCAGCACACGCAATGGAAGCCCTCAAGGATGAAAAATTTTGCCCGTTTTTTTCACATTTTCCATTATTTCTTCGCTTCTAATAATTGCATCGTGATGTTATATAGCCTAAAGCCTTCCTCGATAAATGGTCTATTCAACTTAAAAAGAATTTTTCATTTCGAACCAGTAGTTCCTGAGATTAGCGCGTTCAAACAAACAAACAAACAAACAAACTCTTCAGCTTTATAATATTAGTATAGATATTAAAATTTTTATACTAATTTATTAAAAAAACCCTATGTTGCAGATATACAATACTATGCATTTACTGTACACTATTGTATTTAAGTGGTATGTTGCAATTTTTAATCATTATACATTTAAGGGTTAAGTTACAATAATAAATAGTTAATACTTTGTAACCAGAAGAGTTAGACAAGTAACATTCGACGAGATATTTCGTAAGTTCTTTTACACTTACTTAAAATTCTCATAGGACCGTCCCGGCCGCACTTGGGATTGGCCGCCGTGGTGTACCGCACTTCTACCAGCTAAAAACCTCAGAGTGACTTCTTCTGCAAATTAGCGGGGACTACAGGTCTATCAAATGCGATGTAATCACTTTATCAAGCTAGTATAAAATGTTGCTTCAACTTTTTTTGGCGAGTTTTGTACTGAATAATTTCTATGTATTTCTTAATTCTGTGAATAAATTTGGTCTAACTAGGTCTAAGTTTAGTCTTGTGCTGTCAATGTTAGTGCTTTAAATTTTATATTATGTTACTTTTGTTTTTATGTTGCTCATATACCTAGAGACCTTCATTCGCCACGAATGGCCGACATGACGATGTAGACTATCAATGGATTTTCATCCTTTGACAGTCGCTTTCGTTTTTGGACTACACTGTACTTACCATCAGATACTCTGTAGTCACTATGTCGAGCCAGTGTAAAAAAAAACTTTGTTAGCCGGTAGACCCCACCAGCAGAATAGAATAGTGGAGTAAGAAGCTCTCTAACTCTTACTTTTGCCGAGTCATTAGGCTGTGGAATGCTCTTCCTTCAAGCGTGTTCCTATGATATAGGGCCCTTTAAGCAAAGCGTGAAGAGATATTTGTGCAAGCCGGCATGATCGCAGCGACTAATCGATAGGTTTTTTACTGTTGATAGTTGTGGTTTTTGAACTGCACCATGGTTACTTTCGGACGTGGTGTGGTCACTATGCCGTGTCAGGATATAAAAAAGATGCTAGCATCTAAGCTGCTGCATGCACCATGTCTGCATATAGTGCACATCCAACCCGCATTGGACAAGCTTCGTTCAATGTCCAAACTCCTACCCATGGATTCCACAAATATGCTGGAAAAATGAAGGATGGTCTTTTTTTGCCTTGCAGTTAGACGAAACTAGTTATATATTAATAATAATATTGGGAAGATGACTAATGAAGATCTAAAATTATTCTTATCACCATATCAAAGTCCCGGTAGGCTATCCCGCGGCTAGAAACGCCGAGTCACGCACAAAAACATTTTACAATTGTTACGTATCAAACATGCTCCCAAATTCCACTGTTGATCAAGATACAAAATGCCATGTCCACAAACAAAGCCATTATTGAAAAAAGATGGCCGATGCTTCCATTCGGCTTTCGAAAAAAACATTCACCATAGACATGGCGGCGGCGTTCAAATTTGAAATAAGAATTGGGGCATAGTTTAGGGTTGGCATTTGCGTACCGACGTTAAAAACCGAGAAGGCAAAGACACTGGATCGACTTTTTTTTGTATTTTTTTGTTTTGTAAAATTAGCGTCGATTTATCTAAGCCCCACAGATCTATAACTAGGGCTATTTTAAGCCTTATGTAATAAACTATCGTTTTTGAAATGCATTTTTTGTTGTAAATAGCCAAACTTAAAATAGGACTATAGTTTCTAAAAGTTAATAATGAATAATTTAAAAACAGGCGTTTATAAATTCAATAATAAAAAAGTTTTTTTTTTTTACAAAAATAATTATTGGCCTGTTTGCCTTTCTTTCACAAATTAAAAATATCCGTTTAGTAATTGTTTGTACATTCGTTTTCGGTTAGCAAAAGCCTTTTCCAATCCTTTCTATTCTTATTTCTCATTGGTTCAGTTCTCAAACCCGGAGTGACTAATTGAACGGACGAACTAATTGAGGAACCACGTGAGTAATTTTCATGAAAAATGTGTATATTTGTCTATCATTATGCCTATTGTTTACTAGGATGGCAAGAAAAAATAAAACGTCCGCTCTCCTTACCTTTGTATCTGTAGGTACCTCTTTCGATCCATTAAAATTTATTAACACTTTCATACACTTCCGTCGAATTTAATATATTACAATTATTGTACAATTTGCTAGTTTTTTTTTTTAAATATTAATCCACTTTGTAATCAATAAGCAAAGGATGCAAAACCAAACTAACTAAAACTTGAGTTTCCGTATGTTTTCTCTAAAAACGAAATTTTAGTTTAAAGCTTATATAGTATAAATAACATAAAAATGTACATGATGTAAACAGTAACTAAGGATAATAACCATACATAGATTACTTTCAACGAGCTTAAAATTAAATTGACTTTATTTAATAACAATTAGCCCATTTTATAAATGTGTGAATACAGAGAATTGTAATCATAGTTTAAATACTTAAATTGTTTAAAAACAACGGCAAATAGACTAGCTCAAACGAAAATGAATTTTCGACAGCCCTGACCATAGACAAGCACGTAACATGACATAAAAAGCGCGCGTAAAATATTTTGGTGTTTGACAACTGTCATGGTAGATTTGATCGATATCAATTTATTTATTTAAATGCTTATTCACAATTCGATACAGACCCGTTTCATGTAGATACCTGTATATTAAGCCAGCCTAACGCAACTCGAGCCGAACTATTTTCCCCAAAATATTTTTTTAAATCTTGATCAATAAACAAATTGACATCGCACCTGATGTAAGTGGTTAACACCGTCTATGAACAATTTCAACACAAGGACCGTTGTTATTGCACCGCCGACCGAGAAAGACATTGTTCACAGCCCTCTTGAAGAACCCCAGCTTAGCTCTGGGGAAAAACTGTACCCGACAATCCATCCCACAACATTAAAGTGCGCGACCAAAACATTCTAAACAACCGCTGCGTTATTGTAGTTTTGTAAAGTCCGTGCTATTCTGTGCTGTCGCGTTCATTCCATAAAAGCATAAAAAGCATTACCTTGTTATACTTTGACATTTAATTAATCAATATATATACATTGATTAGAAATTTGGTGATTACTGAATTTAGAGATTCTAAATCGAAATTGGGCCAAATTTACGTCAATATATTTTAAAAAACGACTACTTTGAAAAGAAACGCCGAAAAAAGTGGAGTCTACTTGAATTGTCATGATCTTTTATTACATTTATTATTTTATTTATTACACACTTTCGAGATTTATCACTTACACAGACATATCAATATGCTACAATATTTACTTGTTATATTAGACACTCTTATCCTATATTATTCTTCTATTAGTACTATATATTTATATATATATATATATATATATATATTTTTTGTTAATGTTCCGTTGTAGTCGCCTCCGCGGCGTAGGCCTCCCCCATTAAGTTCCACTGGTCTCTATTTCTGGCTATTCTCATCCATAACGATCCTGCTTTTTGTACAAATATGTCTGCCCATCTTTTTTTTGGACTTCCTCTGCTTCTGGTTCCGTCTCTAGGTATCCACTCTGATACTTTCTTTGTCCATCCGCTGTTTTGCATCCTACACACATGTCCTGCCCAGTTCCACTTCAAAAATCTAATTACTTTGATGACATTTTTTAATTTTGTTTTTCCTCTTATTATATAATTTCTAACCTTTTCTTTTTGTCCTATTCCTAGCATACTTCTTTCCATTTTCCTTTGACAAATTGCTAGTTTATTTTTGTCTTCGTTTTTCAGAGACCAAGTTTGACAGCCGTATGTTAAATGTATAAAAAAAATGTAGTAGAAATAAAGGCTTATTTTATATATTAGACACTGTATGACTATTATTCTACTATTTTGTAATAATAAAACGTTTCGTTTTGGAAATGAAAGGGAAAACCAGACTATAAAGTACTATCATATACCTATTGTAGGCACGCAAAATGTGTTCATTGTGTTTTATTTTAATATTTATGTTTATTACATTTCAAAAATGCATTTTTAAATTGTGTTACTATGTAAACAATTTCTAAACGTAGTTGTCTTTTAGGATAGCCAGTCTTTCACAGTGACCTGTTGGGGCTGCTTAGTTTCCCGACAATACAAACATTAGGCTTCTCGATGTGGCTTCTAAGGCCGTCGTACGACAGAGCGTCTGGGACAGTATGTAGCCATCGATGAATATACACTGATCTTCATCAAATTCAAACCCGCACGTCAGCACTCCTAAACTACTAATAGAACAGTTCTATTAAATTTTGCTTTGCTGTTAAGTTACTGAACAATTACGTCGCAAACATGATTTTAAGCGACGGAGCTAAAAACCTAATATGTAGTAATGTAAAATTATTTTTTAATAGATATATTAAAATTATTCAACTTTATAATCAAGTTTATAATATGGATGCTAAAGTCCAACTGTCATGCACAAACTGGAACATACGAATTCTGTTCAAAAAGCATTACAAATTTTGAATTTCCTCGGATTACGTATATTCGATTTTCAATTTTTTGTGGTGTTATGTTGGTAATCATGCTCCTTACTTATAAAAGTTCGGCCATTTTGAATGTTAAGTTAATTTGTACAGCTATTTTACTTGCATTTGTTTTGGCTCATCTTAGATTATTGCGTATACCAAAAAAATGGATCAAAGAATCAATTCTATACAGATATATTTAGTAGAAATTAGTATCAAGAACGTAAAAATCGAACCACTCTCATATTATATTTCCTCTGAGGTTTTGTCCTCGCTATAGTTTCATTATTTCATACCTATAGTATAGATAGGGCTGCGGTGACGTGTCGTCTATCGAGTATCGACAGATATCGATATGACGGTGTAGGTTTGCCCCGCACTAGAAAGGCTTCACCATTCGTGACATATCGTGGCTTCGTCTACTATTGATTCGTACGTACCTCGATTCTCGACCTGTTCTCAAATATCAATTTTTCTTTGCAGTGAACGTTTCAAAACAAAAATAACTATCACTATATATTATGAGGTAGTAGGGTGTTTGCACAAACTGGGTCGTGACCACAGAATGCAAGTGGAAAGACCGTGATAGTGACTCGCTTTGGATTGCGTGCGTCAGTCCTACTTGTTCGGTCGTGGTATATACGGCCCAACATGACGATGAAGACTCATTGGTTTTTATCCTTTCATAGTCGCTATCGTTTTTGGACTACATTGTACTTACCGTCAGTTGCACTGTAGCCGATTTGTAGAGCTAATACATTAAAAAAATAATCAAAGTTCGTCGCTGCGGCAAACGCAATAATTACAACAATTGAAAAACGGATTTGCACTAATAGACAAAGTGATTAGTAAGAAAAGTTTTAATATATAAGTTAAGGTTTTATGCAAATTGTTCGAAATATGACGGTAATTGTTGAAAATATCGAAATGCAAGCCGTCTAGGGGCTTTCTTCGAAAACGCTACCTAGTGCCTTTAAGATAAAAAAAAAAAATGTATGGTGGAATTATTTATTACTCTTTTATAGATCTACAGAAAAATCCCCGAAGGTGTATATCTATCTTTCAAGGATAGCTTACTACACCCGTTTTAACTTCTTAAAAATGCTTTCTTTCAATGCTGCCATTGGACAGCTATTTAGACAGACCTTTTTTTTGTTAACCCGCTGGAAATCCTCATGGACTGTCAGGGCAGAGGTGAGGGCCGCGGCTCGGTGTGACGAACTCTTATCCAGTAGCGCTCATTCCATAGATGCATGCAAGCATTGCATGTCCTTATCTATACTAATATTATAAAGCTGAAGAGTTTGTTTGTTTGTTTGTTTGAACGCGCTAATCTCAGGAACTACTGGTTCGAATTGAAAAATTATTTTTGTGTTAAATAGACTATTTATCGAGGAAGGCTTTAGGCTATATAACATCACGATGCAACTATTAGGAGCGAAGAAATAATGGAAAATGTGAAAAAAACGGAGAAAATTATTCATCCTTCAAGGCTTCCATTGCGTGCGCTGCAAAAACTGTTCAAGATACCAAAAATATATGTATGAAAGAATTATTCCTCTTGAAATGATCTAAAAAAATATCCCTGACAGTATATGTCTATCTTTTAAGATTACCTTACTAGAACCGTTTTTATGGTAAACAAATTTGGTCGAAATTAATGCATTATTTGTTAAGAGTTGTATCAACGTAATAATATTAATCTTTATCCAAATAAATGTGTTGTTGATTAAGAGTATTTAATTGTGAACAAAATTGTCTTTGACATCACTTAATTTCAATGAACATCATAGAAGATATTACAATAACTTATATAGCAAAACAACGTTTGCCGAATCAGCTAGTGATAAATAAGTCTAGAATAAATTGTTTATAGTTTAACAAAAAAGGAACCGCTTATATTCATATCTATTCTGTATTCACGCCATCTGTTTTTCCTATGAAAGCAATATAATATTTACTATTATAATATAATATTCAAATTAATTACGCGAATTGTGCCTGCCCTGTACAAATATCTTATGCACGGTACTGCTCTTATCGACTAAAACCACCGCTTGCGCTGGGCCTTGGGACCAATATACTTCCTACAGCCCGGCGAGCGATTGGCCTTAGGTAGGACTCCACTCTGGGCGGGTGCACGGGATGACTACCTCCTCAATTCCTCTCATATGGGCAATGTGTAAGTGCACTCACGCTTCCCGCTACTCTGTTTAGATGGATATAGCATTAATTCCTATCAACTGAAATACGTTAATTGCGCTAATCATTTAATTCTCTTTATGATAATTCTGTATAACGTATAATTTAAATGAATATCTTAGGAATTATCGCAAAAAAGGAACTAAGGCCGTATAAATAAATTCACGATGACAATACTATCTATAAATAAAAATTAATTTATAAACAATAGAAAGGGCGAGAAAGCAAACACGTTAATACAACATTGATGGCTACACAAAGCTGCCAGGTCAGCTAATGCAAAAATATAAAAGTACCACATCATTCACGCATCTAGCTTCAAACTAAGCTAGCACTTGTAGTATGGATACTAGTCAAACATATTATATACATATCAATGCGTAGCGACAAACTAATATGCTCATTTACCAAGATCTTTAGCGTTGTAGGTTTCACTACAAATGGCTCTTTCTGGCTGATAGTAATAATATGATTAATATATTATGTAGGCAGATACGACTTCTTTACGATTTTCCTATAGTATAGATAATTTACATTAAATTAATGATAAATTACTTTACATTCATTATGATTCTATTTAATTATTTTTCAACATTTATTAATTACATTTATTAATTTATGCAATTTTTTTATAAAATAAAAAAATATTGACATCTGTTGAATTCTACACAAAGCAAATCCACGGGGTTAATTAAAATATGAACTATATCGAAAGAGAAATAGCAGTGAAATAAGTATTGAGTATTGTTCACTAGATGGCACTGTTCTATAATGTCCAAAATGCTTACTTTTCTTTATAAAGTCAAATAAAAATAATGTATTCATATTAAATCATCGATATACTAAGTTTTTATAATCCATAATGATGTTATTTAAATATTAGATATATTCTGGTTTTTCTCATGAATTGCGTTGGCAGTTTTCCTTAGCTAAATAAAATTGTAATTGTTAAAACTTGACAACACCAACATTCTCAGCAAAGATTCTCAACATGGCGCGCGCGTGTGTTGCTTCTAAAATTTGTATTGTTTTCCTATTTTCTACCTTTTTATTGTCTTTTATATCTCAGACCGAGAGTGCTAATTTAAATTTAGATGATCATAACTGGATGGAGATACTTGAAGGAGAATGGATGGTGCAATTGTAAGTAATTTGCGATTGCCGGATAGCGGCTTAACAAAACGTGTCAACATTTTGTCTTCGATTTTTTTTAACAAAAGGTGTGTTACGTATGTTTTATGACTAATAATTATAAAACCGCTTAGTGTACAAATTAATAGGTATTACAAACTTTTTTAGATTAGATTTATAACATTAATTTGTAAAGTTCTTTAGCCTCTTCAAGGTTTTTAGAGCCTAAAAGAACCGTTTTCGAAACCATGACGCACCACCCATTGTGTTAATTATACGTATATATATCTTCTCAAATTCTGTTAGAATATCTATTACTAGCTGTGGTGACCCGGCATAGCCCGGATTGAAATAATTAACCCCTAGAAGATTTATATTCCATAAACGTCGAAACACGTATATTTTAATTCATACCCAAAAAACTGAATATCATTATTCATATTGCTTACTTCAAAATTGACGGAATTTTTACATAAACTTTCTACCCTTTTATTTCACCCACTTAGCAGTAAATTGTAAGAATGAAAAATCTGCCCTTACTGGGTGCCTACATCATAGGTAGATCTGAATGTCCAAATTCAATGTTTCTATATTTAGTAGTTTAGGGTCTATGATGACTCTAGACTCTCAGTAGTCGGGATAAGTGTTTTTGATATAGATGTACAGTTAAAATCATCTGTTAAAATAGTATAAACTTATTTCTACCTAATGTTTTGCACTAATCAAAAGATAGTCATTTTAACACTCTTTACAAGGAATTATGAGCAATCATAGAATCATATATGATTGGGGATGTTTAGTCATATTTAGGGTATGTTCATGCAGATAGATATTTTTGTCAGTGTTGAAAATAACACCGTTCATCTAAGTTTATGACATTATATGAAATTCTACGATCATTCATGGAGCTTCAAGAAAATAACTAATACTTTTAGCCCACCTCGATAAATGGGAATTTGATAGTGATCTGCCAGTTTGACAGATTTTAAACGTCATTAGTCTGGGAACAGTTTTATTTTTTTTGCATTTATGGATGTTCTTTACCTAATTATATAAAAATATGCTATATGAATTAACGGAGTCTGATAACAGGACTAAAATCCACAACTGGAATAAATTACCAACATTAAATGTCAAACTATTCATGGAAGGCATATTTTCAGCAATTATGACATATTCAACAATTTGATGATAGAATAAGTGTTGTTTTTAAAAATACCAAAAACACTTTTATTCTCATTTGTTAATTGTCTGTCAGTATGTATCACAGATAAACAACTATTTAAAGTATAAACAAAAACTGTTGTTACAGTTGACTTAAAACAAATGTTATTGCATTCCAGTACCTTATCTGACCTTATTGTTACTTGTTGCATATGTACATAAATAAACTTGTGGGTGTCAGCATCGGTGCTCTCACTTTACAATCACTGCACACTACGCTCTCCAAGGCAACAAAGTTAATTAAAATACTTACCTGGCATAGAGGAAACCATGATCAAATAGGCGGTTCCCCCAGGGCAAGGCTGTAACATTGCACTGCAATAGAGTTAACCCTTGTGATTATTCCTAATGCAGATAACTTGGGCGCATAATATATGTACATAAGTGCTGCTGGTAGTGGTGAAAACCATGATTGGCAGTGAATATAGACATAAGACATAGACAACATACACACATAGACATAGAACATAGCAAGAAGTGTCATCCTTCTGTGAGGTTGTGATGAAACAGAAGAAGGCCAAAAGGGTCAGAGAGAGAAAATCTTTTCTGGCCAGTATCTTTATTTCATTATATTGTTACAATGGTACTTGTGTGAACCTTGATCCCTAAACTTCTAGTCTTTTAGGTATCACATAGGCTTTGGTTTTTTAAATACATAGATTTCTTGAGGTGCTGATTAGAATAGACGATCAAAGAGTGAACGTCAACGGCCCCGCCCGGTTAAGTGAAGACCTTTCCCGGTCAACAACACGCGTAAATTCGAAAAAAAAAAAAACATCAAAAATGCCGCCGTACACTATTTATTTTGATAAATGAGATATGTGTGATCTGAACAATAATTAGACAGCTGTTTATCTGTGAAAGTCCAGCTCTGAAAGATCGATAAGCGTTTCTGGAACATACAGGCAAATACATAACGTCCATAGATCTCTCTAGATCTTTCTCAAAAACGCGGGACGCCTGCCGCAGTGATATGAATACCGGCCACACTCGATCCTAGAACAGTTTCCGTTTTGAAGCGATATAGGGGTCCAATACCACATCAGCAAACATATGAGTATTACAATTTGATAGTATTTCTATGAACGAATATTTTAACTGACTTACGACTGGACTATGGGAACTCTCTGGGATAGGACTTTTGTCTATTGAACTTTTATTTTACGGCTGAAATTCGAGAACTTTTAGTAACTGGATTTCAGGAACTTTTTGCGATTGAGCAATGGGATCATTCGACAACTGCGCTTCGAGACGTTTCTGTGGCGTGCTTATATAGGGTGAATTTATAGACGGAGATATTTCAGGACACAATAATATGTACCTACTTGCAACTAATAAAAATGTAAATGAACTATATTCCTTAACAAATCATTATGAAAATTTATTAACAAATAAGAATTGATCCGTAAATAGTGGGGATACCGTGGCGCGTGTGGTGCACGATTCATTGGTAAGTAGATAAATCTCTTACTAAAGGCATCTGGTACAAAACTATTCAGTGTAGTCTGCCCCGGTATCCGTGGTTCGAACAATCCTATATTAGCAGGAGAGACGCTGTGACATTGTTTAGACTCCATTCCGGGCATATTCCATCGAACAAATTCAAATATTTAATAGGAATCTCCGACTCCCCAAACTGTACGACATGTGGTGTAGAAGAAGATGTTTACCATTTCCTGATGGAGTGTGTCCGGAACGAAGCACAACGTCGGGATATACTGGTTGTCAATTATCTTGTGGGCACTTGCAACTGCATTTTGTCCTCTCCGCTTTCCGAGCAGGCCAAAATGTTAATTGCACTTTACCTGAAGGTGGCTCAAAGTGTTTCGCCTGTACGGGGATGACGTGCTCACTCTGTGACAAAACCCCTTTAAATTAATAAAGAAATAATAAAAAAAAAAGTAGATAAAGTTCCATTTACGTAATTTTAGGTGAATAGGTATTGACTCGCTTTCCCTTCGCCTTGTATTTTGGCTTAGGACAGGCAAAATACCTAGTAAATAATGAGTTTTTATTAATCCACTCATATGTGTAATTGTCTCTTAATATGTTGATCATAATTTGCTTCGTTTTATTGGAAATATTAAGATATCACTATTTTTACATATTTAGAATTAGAATCGAATGCTGAATATCTCCCTCGTCTATAAAATCAACCTGTAGATTACACCCTCCCGATGAATAAATCGATTGTTCGTCAACTGCGCCGTCCCTACCCCGGAATTGGAACAATATTGACAGAAAAGTCAACTCAAAGATAATTATTTTTTTCTAAAAATAGGAATTTTTTCTAAAGTATTTATGATATTTTTATTAAATCTAATTTATGCAACTAGTGATCAATTAGCTTATTAACCCTTTCGCTTCGAGAGACTTCGTTGCAAAGGGTTTCGCAAACGGAACTCCGTGCTAAAAGTGCGCACATCAAACGCGAGCAGTTGCGCAGCATTCCGGGCCAAAGTTTTGTCTCAAAACGATTTTCATTCTGAAGAAAAATATTACGGGTCAATAAAATATAATCACCAATCGTATATAGGTGGCGTCTTTTTAGCTGGGGACTATAGTCACGGATAGTAGCGAAAGTGCTAACTATAATTACACCCAACCCTCCCAGAAATGAAGCCTAAACAGCCTGTTAGTTCCCCAGGTGTCTGGAAGAATCTTGATCCCCAGGCTTGGCTGGAGTTATTGAAAAAGACACCCCCAGGGATTTTTTGTCAGTATGAGTCTAACACACCGGGGTCGCTGCTCTCACAGCAGTGATGGTCTTATGTAAGATTTTTCACTGGGTCACCAAAAAAAAGGTTAACTAAAACTACTTAACACGTCAAACGCCATGGGGGTCACCGGTGACCTCACCCTTCCTCTATCATAGCGCCATGGGGTCACCGGTGACCTCAACGTATAGTCATATTCAAACTACTTTTTCTCGCCGCCGGCCATACTGACTGTTACTTTATTCGTACTCCGTGACCGGCACGGCGCTGTAGAACTATACTGCGCAGTGGGACAAACATACCTTGTAAGGAATTGAAAAGATTGAAAGAAAATTTGTGCGCCACCTCAGCTATGTATTTGTAACTATGTAACCCGTATACAGAATTGAATAAAACTTATTTTCTATACGTATCGTAATTCGTAACATAATAAACAAATTACGACCAAAACTATTTTTACGATTTTAAATTTTTTCTATCGGCGTTTAACGTGTTAAGATTAAGTATTCACATAGTTAGGCAATGATAAAACCATTTTTGAGATTTTAGCTTCATATGGTTTTCTGGGGCATGCTTAATATAATCTATAAAAATATAACCAAGTCTAAAGAAAAACAAATTTTCAGGTTCTAAAGTCTTCAGTTTATTTATTTTAATATAACTTTCATATAATATTTCCTAATAAGGCTACATCAATTGCTTGTTTATTATTTGACTCACAAATGAGGTAACTGAAGCGATAAAGATTACATCAGCTCCAGTCTTCCTAAAACTTAATGGTAATTTGAATTCAACCATTAGTCAAATAAAATGTATGCAATATGCAAATTTACATTGAGTTGGGTTTGATCTAAGGTTACTCTCAGTTAGGTTCCTTATTCTCACCAGCTTTTTTCATTACACTGCTGGTTGTTCTTGTCTAGGAGACGAGGGGGTTGGCACTCTACACCATTCTCCCCGAAATGTGTTAGGTGTACGCGGGGGGCGGCGACTATTTAACAGCCCCCGCCTAGTAGGTACGGCCGGACGTCGCCGGATGCCGAGAAAAATGGCTCGGCTTTGCCCTTAGCATCCGGCAGACGGGATAAGTAACACCCCGGTGGTTTTAGTCGGGGCAGGTCCGAGACACCGGGGGAGCGGCCCTCACCGCTCCCCTGACGGTTCGTAGGGATTTCCACCGGGTTAACAAAAAAAAAAGGTTGTTCTTGGCTTTACTGACTTTGGCATGTCATCGTTCCACCTTGCTGGTTGCATCCAGTACTATGTTTGCCAATGAACCTGTTCTGCATTCAAGAATGCACTTGATCTAGCCATCATCGGTTCTTCAATGTGCTTTCGTTGAAACTGTAGCTATTTGTAATAGCCTGTCAAATGGAGCTCATTGTAATTTACGGTAGCTCACTCGAGGTAACATGTGGCAGTTCAAGGTAACCTTTGAAAGCTCGAGGTAGCATGTGACAGCTGGAAGAAACTTGTGATAATTTCAGGTAGTTAGGTTAGATAGATAGTTTTGTAACTTAATTATACAAAAATGTTTTTTAAAATCCTAGGTTGAAAGAAAACAAGTTTGCAACAAAAATTAATATCGAAATGCGCATTATATTTGTTTTTGCGGAAATTAATAACATATAAGTTATCATTGAAAGGAAAATGATATAGTATGTACTAAAGTTTTTATTATTTTTTTTTTTTTTTAAGTAAGTACTAGAATATGGTAAAAATGTAATTGAGCACTGATAAACCATGCCCCTATAGTAAGGAATGTCAAGGCCATGATGTCATTGGAAATGGATGTCAGAAATTGAATCATTACATTATCAGTAATGAGTAAAAACTTCGTTTCTTTGTAACAAACAAACAACTACCTCACCTAACTATAATACTGTGTTTCGTTTACAAATAGGTACTGATAAAGATTATTGTCATACTGTTACTATTAATAGGTGTCTAGAGACACCTATTAATGTTTTTACACTAGTGTATAAATACATTGATCTTTCACTCCGACGCAGCCTTGAGTTTTTTCGGCGTTTCTTCACAAAGTAGTCGCTTCCGAAACGCTGGTAGATCACCGTTAGGTTATTTTCCTAGCTGGCCGCCCCAGTCGAGGTCCTTACCCACAAGGATACTCTTGCGTTGCCATCCACCCATAAATCGCTGGCTGTGCACCCTAAATGCTCGCCCACTCAAGCCCGGGGTAGTAAAGGCCTTGAGACTACAGTACAGAAGTATAAAGAGCGTCATTATGACTCGCTTCGGCTTGTCGCGTTTCGGAATCAGCTTGCGTGCTTCCAATAACTCATATACCTAGAGATCCCCAATCGTGGTGGATATGTGGACGGATTCGTGTCGGCATATCGTCATCATCGACGAAGACTGTCATACATAGTCGTCCTTTGATAATCACTGTCATTTTTGGACAAACTGTATTTACGATCAGATGCAATGTAGACACTTTGTCAAGCCAATGTAAAAGAAATTAAGTCTAGTCGGTTCCGACCATTTGTATTTAATACTAGCTGTCCCGGCAGACCTTGTTCTGCCTTATTTCTCTAAAACAAAGTCACATTGTTTTTTTTTTAATGTTAATAGCTTCCCCGTCAGATTTTTTTGAAAATTGTTTGAAGCAACCTGGCCTTAATGCTATATGTATAAAAATTGACAAATATTGACATTAATATTTATACGTCACTCAATTGTTTTGCCTTCCCGGAACCCGTCCACTGACATTTAAGCTTTATGGTATGGTATTAAAGTTCAAAATGACTTATAACGAATTTTTTGTATGAGAATACAGAAAAGTGGTGCTTTTAGACTTTTCAGACAATTTTTTTAATTTTTCTCTCCGTAATAACCTTCCCCAGACTTCAACAAACACAACAAAAAAGAAATCAGCCAAATCGGTTCAGCCGTTCTCGAGTTTCGCGCTTATCAAGACATTTTGCGATTCATTTTTATGTTATAGATAACTAATGTTTAGAATCTTAACTCCCTAAGATATTTAGCAAAGAAAGCCCTTTGCAATAGTAAGAGATAAACCTTTTCTAAACTTAACCAAAAGTTACAAATGTATTAAGCACTTTTTAGATTTCTGTACCTCAATAAGAAAAACAGAATTTCTGTAGGATCACTTTGTTGTCCGCCTCGCTCTCTGTCTGTCAAGACCGTTTTTCTTAGGAACGCAAGAAAAATAATAAGGTAAAATACTTATTTTACCTTATTATTAGTAGCCAAGTAAAATTGGTCCAGAAACAGTGTTATATTACAAATAGAGGGAAAAGTCCGAAAACTGTAAAGGCATAACATTGCATTGCATTGCAAGGCATTCATAACTGGGCCAGTGCTAAATGACCGAGTACAGTCATTTAAATACACCAAAAAAAGATAAACGATCCTGAAGTAAACGTTCCTTGGTGATGCAGCCACGCCCCCTGGTGCCCGGCGTGCAACGCTCTCGCGTCCGCCTGGAAGGAGATGTCGACGCGGGCTGCGCAGAAAAAGCTCAAGTTGCTGACTGGCGCTGTTGACGTCACCCAGTCGCCAGGCCTGAGCGGCAGGTTCGTGGTCACCGCGCTGCCGACCATTTTCCAGTGAGTACACGATTCCATTGTCTTTATTTTTTGGTAATTCGGTGGAAGCTCCTGCATAGAACTCCAAGGCAGCCGCGATATTGGCGTCCCAGTTATGCCGTAATCTCAGTAATCAAAAACGCCCAGAGTGTCTCTGCAAGGCGAGCTTAGGAATTCATACTCCTCCTACGACCCGAAAAGTGAAAAAATCTTACGCACAAACTCTTTGAGGGATGGGGGATGTAGAGGGCCACTCTTGTCAGGTTATCTTTACCAGACGGTTCATAGGAAATATACGCATCCTGCTCATTCGAACAACAGCCTCCTAATATTCTACCTGGAAAAAAACAGCGTTTGCCCACTCGATTCGAGCGTAGTATCGCGCAACGCTCCCAAAACGATGCTACGGGCATCAAAGCCGTTATAAACTGTTATGAACAATGAAACGCGTTTCAAACGGTCTGGTGAGCAAAGTAAAGTATATACAGGGTTATAGGAAACTAACGCACGGCCTCTTAAGGGTGGCTTTGATTTATCAAGACTGACAACTTTTGTTGTACGACTTTTGCCAAAACCTAATACATCGTTAGATTTTTATTTTTTTAGTTTTAGTGTGAATATCTAGTCATCTTTAGCTCTATATTCCAACTTTCATTCGATCTGGCGTAGGTATCCAATCAGCTGGTGCTATGCAGTCGTGCGCAAAGTTACGTTGCTACGCAGCGTTAAGGATCGTGTAGCAGAAAGTTTATTAACCCTATACCTTGTTTATTTTACAAAGTCGCTTATAACAATTATTTGAACGTAAATTTCCATATTTAGTTAAATAGTGAAAATAAATGTTTATTGATTGACGTACTAATACACTATTAAAACAAACTAGAATCAAAATAAAACATTAAATAATTGTTTCACAAACAAAACCAACCTATTATTTGTCTGCCATAGGGAACATCGTAAAATGAACAAGGTAAAGGCCTCTACGTAAGTTAATGTTTCAAAGGTTGTACAATCTGTACATATTTATACACTGAATCCACAATCCCTTCATACTTATCCAGGCTTAGGACTGGCTACACTAAAAATAAAAAAGTAAATAGAAAAACACGAACATTGATACGTAATCAAGCAATTCATCGCACCAAAAGAGGCACGCGGTCTGTTTGAAGATAGATAATTGCAAACTATTTTTTAATGTAGGCGTATTTAAAAAGTGGAATCACTCTATTTACAATAATTAAACTATTTACAAAAATACTCACAAATCTATTTACTCGGTGTCAACACATTCGGAAATAGTCTCGCGGACTCACGGCAAGCTTCAGACAGATTGTCACCGCACCGAGCATAAACACGCACCATTTCGGTATATTCAATGTTAGTGTATCGATTTGACATTGTGATTTATGAAACGAACGCGTCACTGGGACAACTAACACATGCTGGACGCACACGCAAGCAAATTTGCGACTGACATGACCCGTGTTACACAGTAGTCAAGCACATGTCGCCACGCCCGCTCACCGCGCCGCAGACCCCTTTCTTCGTTAGTAGCGACACAAGACGCCGCGCACTACATAAGTCTGTCTTCGGTCGCCTTTGTCGGCGTGGCGCGATCGTCGCCTTACGAAGAGTTAAAAAGTTCAGAACTGCAAATCTGATTTTTATTTTTTTTGTATGGGAAAAAAAGTAATTGAATTAGAAAAAGT
This sequence comes from Automeris io, assembly GCA_036320925.1. Classification (NCBI taxonomy): domain Eukaryota; kingdom Metazoa; phylum Arthropoda; class Insecta; order Lepidoptera; family Saturniidae; genus Automeris; species Automeris io. The sequence goes on along the minus strand of JAUDJH010000023.1, from coordinate 7,860,103 downwards.
CGTACAACAAAAGTTGTCAGTCTTGATAAATCAAAGCCACCCTTAAGAGGCCGTGCGTTAGTTACCTATAACCCTGTATAGGGCCGTGCGGTTTCTGGTATGTTAATAAAAAAAATATATATTTATTAGATAATCAATTACAAAGCAGCACATTTAAATCAGCTGACACCCAAACTAGGACAACCTGTATCTTGGATGTCAGCATATTTCACACAATTTGTTACATACAATTTATTACCGCTGCGTAGCTCCAATCTTAACTCAAAACAATACGACAATAATATTACACACTAAACAATAGACTATACAACCAAAGTAAATAATAATTTCAAAAGAATGTTAATGTTAAAGCCCAAACACATCTATTTTCGCAACAGTTCCTCAGTATCATTACATTTTAGATTCGACAACCAGTCGAGTAATAACACGATCATGGTAATGGAACGGTGTAGTGGGTAGACTCAGTAAAAAGGGATGTCTTTGTTAAACAGTGTGAAGAACGGCGAGTTCCGCCAGTACAAGGGCCCTCGTGACGCAGACGCCATGCTCTCGTACGTTGAACAGGAGAAGTGGACCCAGACCGAGCCCATTCCCGGGTGGAAGGCGCCTAACTCGCTCCAGATGACCCTGGTCGCTGAGTTCTTTAAGTTTAGCCAAGGACTAAGGGTGAGTGTACACGGAATTTGTTAATTCTTTTCACTTTATAGACCATACGCTTCCAGGACTACAATTGTTTATTGCTGACAGAAATAGACTCTACTTTCGTTTTGCTTATACTTTACTCAAACACAAATATTATTTAATGAGTATCAAAGAAATGAAAAAATAAAAAGTCCCGACTGATTTCTGCCTAGACGACGCTTCCCCATCGGCGAAGGGGAACTCGCTGATGAATATATTCGGAAACAGTCTATTGCGCAGGATATATGTGGTGCATAAACGCTAGCGCTTGCACAAACCACTCCCTGTATCTAATGGAACGGGGAACTATCACAACTAGAGAGAAGCAGGATGCATTGTCTGGGAACTGATAACTGACCCCTATCAACACCCTAGGCTTTTCACAATGCCTTGCTGTCTTCCCAGAATCCTCGGGTTGACTAGGCTGCCATTAGTATGTATTAAAAAGGTATACAATTATAAACACTAAAACTTATCTGGTACCACACGCTAATAAAAACTTCTCCCCACAAAATTTTTACTTAAAGCCGAGGCCATTAAAAGTGTCACACACTGCCATATCTATCCTGTCACTTTTAATGCTTGCCAGCATAAAATATATTTGTTGCGAAATATACGTTAATTGTTAATGGTGTTCACATTAATATTTAGCATTTAATAATTATTATTTATATTATATCCAGCCTAGCTCATCTATACTAATATTATAAAGCTGAAGAGTTTGTTTGTTTGTTTGAACGCGCTAATCTCAGGAACTACTGGTTCGAATTGAAAAAATATTTTTGTGTTGAATAGACCATCTATCGAGGAAGGCTTTAGGCTATATAACATCACGTTGAAACTATTAGGAGCGAAGAAATAATGAAAAATGTGATAAAAACGGGGAAAATTATTCATCCTTGAGGGCTTCCATTGCGTGCGCTGCGAAAACGGTTCAAGATACTAAAAATATATCTATGAAAGAATTATTCCTCTTGAAATAATCTAAAAAAATGTCCGGGACAATATATGTCTATCTATTAAGATTAACTTACTAGAACCGTTTTTATGGTAATCAAATTTGATCGAAATTAATGCATTATTTGTTAAGAGTTGTATCAACGTAATAATATTAATCTTTATCCAAATAAATGTGTTGTTGATTAAGAGTATTTAATTGTGAACAAAATTGTCTTTGACATCACTTAATTTCAATGAACATCTTCGAAGATATTACAATTTTAAAATAAATAACTAACTAAAATGCCCAAAATAACTATTCCACGCGGACGAAGTCGCGGACACAGCTAGTCAGTAATATTTGCTGTTGTGCTTCTCTATTATCGTAACACATGATAGATGATGATTAAGTAGGACTTTTGCACTAAGCAGTAAGTCACCGCCACAACTTGCACGATAAAACATTGTGCAAGCCCTCTCAATCAGGTTTCGCTCTCGAGCCAACGTGGTGACCAGGGTGTGACCGTTCACCACTGCTGAGAGTTCATGGAAAGCCATGAGTTCAATTTATTTCTGTCACCTCTAAATAAAAGCCGGCTAACAGAAAAATGACGCTGAGTTCCCGTTACACTTAATATCCAAATATATAATTAGCAACTGATTTTCTCAACTTGGACTTGGCTCTGTGAATACTTAGAGTACTCAATTGTTAAGATACTCAAGTTCCTGTTATATATTCAGTTTTTAGTCAAAGACGAACATATTTCCTTAAAAAAGTGTAAGCAAAGTTTAAGCAACGTTTTCAAATCTCAGCCTTTGTATATGGTATGTAGATAATAACACAAAATGTGAACCAATTTAAAAATCGCCTCTGGCAATTGTTATCTCATTCACACAAACAAATATAATCACATAATTTAAAAATTGTGATACAATAGGGTACAGGCAATTATCGCTTGTTTCAACTGTCTGATACTGGAACGAGTACTATTTATTGTGTCTATTTTTCCACAGGGCGTACACACCATGCTAATGGAGACTTATGGGCTGCCGACGTGGGGCTCCTATCTAATCTTCGCCCTCGTAACCATATTCGTTGGAGCTATACTTGGCTTGGTGAGATTTTTTTTATCTACCTATTTATTTGCAAAAATACGCAGCAATAAAAAGATAATCTAAAAATACGAAAATAAAATTGAACTTTTTGTCTGAGTGCTTGTTAAACCCTAATGAAGGACTTGTTCTAATGTCTCCTTATTGTGCGTAATCGAAATAATGAATATTTGCAGTAATAGTGCAGACTTTTCACATAACAAAATTTTTGTCGTAGTTTATAATTATTGTTATTTAATAATATAATTAATTTTATAAAAGGGTGTCCTTAGACTGGGATCAGAAACCACAAACAGACGATTGAAATAAACAAATTTAATTTACTTGCGAGTAATCGAAGGCATGAATTAAATTCCTAACCGATCGTATTGTACCTTAAGCAGCTTCAAGTAGAAGTCAAATGGCTTGTTTCCAACTATACTGGTGTGTGGAGAGAGCCTTTTGGTTGCTCACTAGCTGTACAAGCTAATAAAAGTAAACGCAACGATTGCGTGTTTCGTTTAACTAGTCGCGCCATCTATTGGCGTAGATCTATACTGCTCACGTATACTGTATCAAACTATTACAATATTGTTATTTTGAACAAACTTATTGAAGATTCTACAGCCTTTTTAACTCATTGTTGGCCTCTAACTAATAATATAATTAATTTTATTGTTTTGTATAACATTTATGGAGACTTTTAGATAGCTATATAATTCAAGTTTGTTGTTGTTCACTAATAAGATAATCTTTTGAACACTTTGTGTGTAAACGGGGTCTATTTGTGTCCGAGCAAAATCAATTTCTGTATATACCTGCTAAATAGGGGAGCGATTGTGCTCGCCCACCAAGTCCTGTGAAGTTGTGAAGGTCTGATCCGGCCATCAACGTATTGTCCTGTAAAAAAAAAGGGGAGCTCCGGGCGCACATTAGTCCCTTAAAGAAGGACTTTTTTCTATTGACATTTCAAAATGAGTGTTTTGAATTGTAGCATGAATTTTATCAGAATTTATTGAGTGCATTAAAGAGCTGAAAAGATAGCAGGACGCGAATGACCTCCGTTTACAGACGAAGTGTTAATTCTATCTCTAATTATTGGCCATCATAACTAATTAACGGAGGCGAAATTTTAGAGTGACTAGCATCGACGTAAATTTACCTGCGTCTCAATCGTTTGCCGGTTACACTCTGGAGGGTGGGCTCAAAAGCTGCATTCTCTGATTCCATTGTCTTATTTTCATCGCAAAACCGCTAAATGCCGTAATAGATGCCACCCTTATGTGATGGACGTTATATAACTATATACGCACTGAAAGATTCACTTCTTCAGTCTTAATGCGAACAGCAAGAGAGTGGAGCTTCCTTCGTCTATTTTTCCACGTTCTTACCATTTCGAAGCCTTTAAAAAGAAATTGTGACTAGGCATTCGTTAAGCGGATGCGGTCCATCATGGTCCTAATCCTCACCTTCCATCAAGTGATTGAGGTCCAGCATATGCCTGTAAAATCTTATTCTGATACGTTATTGTTGTGTACAAATAATATATTGTATACTGTTTTTTTTTTTTACAACCCAATGAAGCTAGCCAGATATCTTTTTTTACCCGGTCTTGACATACAGACCACACTTCGCCTGATGGTAAGTGCAGTACAAAAAATCACTATAACCGTCAGAAGCAAAGAAAAACAATCGATAGTCGCAATAATAATGCCAACCTGCACAAATATCTCATCACGGTTCGTTTAAAGGACTCAATATTTAGGACGATGGAAACACGCTCGCCGGAAGACCATTCCACAGCCCGACAACTCTGCAAAAGTAAGAGTTAGAGAACCTCTTAGTCCTAGCCGGGATATAAGTAGCGTAAACCTGTGACTCCGCAAATCCGCGCGCGTGGTTCTCTTATGGAAGGGAGAGGGTAGAACAAGTAAAATAACTCTTCAGAGCTCTCGCCGTAACAGACGGTAGAAAACGCTTATTGAAGCAATATCTGCACAACTGGAGCTATTCTAGGTGCTTAATAACGTCTAGATAATTCACAATGCGGACAGCCTTCCGCTGCAACCTATCCAGGGCGCCTGTAAGTACTGAGCAGAACCATCCCAAAGATGCGAACAATATTCCATGCAAGGCAACTTGTACAATAGGTTTAGTTGATCCAGAATGAATAACCCCTCGGTCGATCCACGACCGGTTGGCTGATGTCTTTGGGGTCGTGACTGCTCAGAGTGGGGGCCCTGAGCAACTGGTTTAGCGGCCCTCGAGAAGTTGCCAGGGCATTGTGGCGTGCTCTGCCTAAATACAACGAGCAGTATCGGGGAGGGTATCATCTTCCCCCGAGTTTGTGCCCGTCGGGCGCTGCGCGACGTGGCTGTGGCGAATTGATGACAGGACCCACAGTCCCCGCCAATGCGCAGAAGTAGTCACCTTGGGGTTTTTAGTCGGTATAAGTCCGACCCACCTCGGCTGCGCAACCCCCCTGTGCGGCTGAGACGGTCCTATGAGGATTTACCCCAAGTAAAAAAAAAAAAAAAGAATCAATAACCCTCGCACTTTGTTCAGGATACCAAATCTATTTGATATTGCAGAGGTGACACTCCGTATGTGATCCTAAATGTGAGATCTTTTTGTAATTCACCGTTGTGCTTAGATATTGGTGTGCGTGATAGACCTGCTGTACCCACCCCGGCGACCCGGCAAAGTGTTGTTATCACAAGCGGAGCTGGACGAGCTCGCTCGCGGCGACCAGGACGCTAAGGAGAAGTCTGATGATGACCAGGTATTGTTCACGTAATCAACGTAGTTTGAATCTTGATTAATATTTATTTCTATTATTCTTGTTGGGCGTTCGTACCAATCAAACACTTTTAAACTAATCAAAGTTATTTTTAATCAGACATCACATTTTTAAATTATGTAATAGGCAGGCAGGGTTACTACTATAGCGCTATCATGCCGTCATGACTGTTAGTGAAGTGTCGTGTAATTTTAGACTTGTACATGTTTCCAGGAATTGCTGAATGACGATATCGTAGATGACGCGGATAATGCCGGCAGCGATGCTGAGAAGAACTCGCCCAGCGATGTGAGTACATTCGGTTTTCACGTGTTTATATTGACCGTTCGGATCTCGTCGTGGTCACCAATTGTGGTGGCTAGAATATAGTCGTAGGATCGAATCTGAACACGTGACTCTTGAGTGTTTCTAAATTAAATACGGAGTTGGGTAATATGTGAGCACCAGTGGATGAAAACAATGTAAGTAATACCCGAATGACATCAAATAAAACTGTCATGGACTGTGGAAACGGAGATCAGCTGTAGTAGTGTACTGGTCACGTTGGGCACACCATACAAGCGTTAATTACGCCGAGTTTTTGTACATCCAGTTGTTCATATATCTAGAGTCCTATACGTGGGCTGACGTGACGACGGAGACTGTCAATAAATTATCAATCCTTGGCGGTCGCTGCCGTTCATAGACTACACTATGTTACCACCAGGTGTGGTGTACACTGTCGCAGCAGTGTAAAAAAAAGTGGAGACAGGTACTAATTTATCTTTAACTCTCAACGCAAGGAATATAGCGTGATGTGTTATTATTTCAGACATCGGAAGAAGAAAAAGAGGCTGCAGGGGACACAGCGGCAGCGGCCGCAGACGGCAAGGATGACAAGCCGAGCGAGGTCCGCAAACGCAGGCCCAGGAAGGCTGACTGAACGCACCCACCACTCACAAGACACGCCGCACCCTCCAACCACGACTGACGATCCCGCGACGCACTTGCGTGCTCACGCGAACTCATTACGAACTCACACCGGTATTCGTTTACAAGGTCTGATATAATAAACGAACGTAATGCAACTAGGCTGTTCAAAATTTGTAGCTGTGTGTAATTTTTGTAGTTTATGAATGTATATTGAAATCCACGCAATCTAATAGTAAATATATTTGTGAATTCGCGCATATTGATTTCAAACCTACGCAATGTGATCACGAATCAACGTAATCTGATTACGAACCTACTCAATCTGACTACGAACCTATGCAATTTGATTACGAACCTACGCATTCTGATTACGAATTCGCACTGGTATACCATACAAGGTGTGATATAATTAACAAGCAAAGTGCTAAAATGTATTCAGCTAATGATTTTGAACAAACTAATTACATTATGGCTTAGTTTATTATATGAATCTTGTAAAACTTGTTTCGGCTCTTCAAATTGTTTTGTCACGCCAGTGATGCAGGCTGAAAAGTTTCAAATTTAATGTAATGGTTAATTATTTATTTTGATATTTCGGCATGCATGACAGGCTTGACGGTTGTTTTTTTTTTTGAGTAAAATGTAACCATTGTGGTAATTTTAGATGTTTGGCATTCAATAATTATATATTTTACCATGTCTAATTATTATATATAACATATAGAGATAGAAGAAATTGTCGTTTGCCAACTTCTCATGAATATGGTTGATGGGGATTTTATTCCATTCTTATTACAAAATCAAGTTTTTCTTAGGCCTGATTTGAACCATTACTCTGTGTTTACAAAATTCTACAATAAGTTTTTTTAATTTATAGTTTTATATTTACAGAAGTTGTTTGTTTATATATTATATAAAAATAAGTCCGGTTTTCCTTCCTGACGCTATAACTCCAGAACGCACGAACCGATTTCCACGGTTTTGCATTCGTTGGAAAGGTCTCGGGCTCCGTGAGGCTTATAGCAAACAATTATTAATTTTTAAATTAAATTAAAATTAATTTCAACAGAAAAGCAGGAAAACGGGGAAAATCATTTTCACATGCAGCGCCATCTCTGATACATAGCATGTATTACAAACCAATATAGTTTTGCATAGTGGTGGAGCAGATCGCACCAGTATTTTAAGTAGATGGCGCCGATGCGTTATACATTGTTTGACAGTTACTCATTGTACTCTGCTCAGTTAATTTCATGTGACATTTATTATGCGCACGTTCCTTCAAACGCTAACTAAAAACCACAACGAAGCCATCCGGTGGCGAAACGAAGTTCGCCGGGTTTGCTAGTTTTTAATAAATTATCTTTTCTAAACACAATTTCTTTCAATTTTCTAAAATTTATGTTTTGAACAATTGATAAGAAGAAATTGTATTTGTTTTATAGGAGAGAGATCTTTAAGTATCTATATCGTTTTATTATAAGAGATAAATTGTGGACCCTCTTTTACAACAAATATTTTGAAGTTAAGAAATCTCGTTTTTGTATCACCAATAATGATTAATTATCTCACGGCTTAAACTGGTATTTTTAATAAGCTTCGTTTTATAATAATCGCAAAGGAGTTTATGGATTAATAAAATATAATAAAGTATGTATTGAATGCCGAACAATAATATTTAGATCTTTAGATTTAGATCCTTTGTGTTGATAATTATTACATTAATATATCATTAAATTATTTAACGTAGTTATTGTATCATAGCTTAGCGGTAACTCCGTACTAATTATATTAACAAACGTATGTACTATAGTTAAACACTAATCTATGTATCGATTAGATATGTATCTTTTAGAAAAAAAAAGTTACTAAGTTTTTCATAATTTTGTTACTCCATGAAGGGTTGTTTTGAAAAAGTGGTACAAATAAAAAATACTTTGGCAAAAAGGTCAAAATACATCACAGAAGGGCTGGTCTGCAATTGCAAGTGTCATCGACTTAGTAAAAAAAACTAATGGCTGACCGAAATTTCGGGTTTAATCACTTTCAGCAAAGCTTTCGACTTCGGCCAAAATGGGACAAAGTTTGCCCCAAGCCGTAGGTTTCTAGGACGCGTCGAACTAAGACTCATTGTGACAGATTACTTATGAGTTAAATAACTATTGTAATTGTCATTATTTTAAAAGTACTTTATACAGTCCACATATACTTTTAATTTATTTTTGACCTCTTCAAGGACGATTTTTATCGAAGTTATCGTTATAATGTTTTCCCAACACCATCAATAGAATAGAATATTCCGCCCTCAGTGCGATTGTATTTAACGAATTTGTTGATAGATTGTGAAGTGAAATATTCTCCGATAAAATATTACCTAATTTCTCTTGATATAGTTTTAAAAATAAAAAATCAAAGGCAAATCAAACATATGTATGTGCCAATGTCCCTGAAGAGGTTAAAATCAAAATATTAACTTGTAGCAATATTGAACTACATTTTGTAGGGTTTTTTAAATCTTTAGCTTCAGCCAAAAATTGAGTTTTAATCGGAGACAACTATAAACCGAATTTTACCAAAAGTTTTTTTTTTATGTAGGATTAAATCAATAATATATTAAAACGTAAAAACCTATACGTGGACGGGGTATTATGTAATTCAGTTATTCCAACAATTTGTCTGGCAGTGTAACATATAAATATTACACTGCCATACAAATTGTTGGAGTTGTCAGGTACACTGACGGAGTTATACCACCACGTTTTACACGGGTGCGAAGACCGACGTAGTGACTCACTTCGGCCGGTTGCGTTTCGTGTTCAGTTTGTGCACGTTCAGTGGTTCATATACCTAGAGATCTTTTGTCATAGTATATGTCATCCGGCGTGGCGACGGCAGGCTATCAATAGATTTTTTTGAGGTGAAAGGGATCTTGCCCGAACTGGATCATGACCACAATACATAAGTGTAAAGATCATCATAGTGACTCGCTTTAGCTTGTCCCGTTTCGCGATCGACTCGTGTACGTCCAGTAATGCGTATACCTAGAGACCTTCAGTCGCTGTTTATGTCGGCCGATATGACAACGGAGACACGTGTCAATGGATTTTCGTCCTTTGACAATCACTGTCATTTTCGGGCTAGACTGCACTTACCATTAAGTGTAGTTGCCCTCTTGCCAAGCAAATTAGAAATTGAATATTCAGTTTAGTTCACGCCGGGCCGAATATCTGCGTTTTTCCGCGTGAGGCGGGACTGTCTTATCTCGTTACGCTTCGTGGGGCGGGGCGACACTGTTGCGAATTCGAACGCAATAGTCAAGTGTGACCCACCGGTGGGTCGCGCCGCCCCACGGAGCAGACAAGTGTGACTCACGGATGGGTCACGCCGGCGTGAACGTGTTAAATTGGAATGTATGTAATATTTATCAATATTTCGTTAAGCTCAATGAAAAGTGCATTTCTTTTCTCTATTTTAAATAATACGTAAATAATATCAACTAATTGAGATTATTTTTATGATAATATCGAGGGATAATTTTATTTGCTTTGAATGACTTTTCTGCCGATATTGAGTTACTCGGCATCAGTGAACTGGATAAATATGTCGCTTACTAGAACTCGATGTCATTGTGACGGCCTCATAGCTTATTTAGTATAGTGTACGCGCAAGCTCTAGTCACGTTCTGAGGTATGTGATGGGGGCAGAGGGTGCGGAGGAGGTAGACAATTGTCAAGCTAACGCAATCCACCGTCGGCCGCCGCGATTGTTACGATTCAGTTGTGTGCGCCAATTTGTTTCAAACACGCGCACACACGGGCATATATTTATTATTTACATATGTAATGTTTGCAGCGGTTGACTGTAGATGGCGTTAGTTTGACATGTGTCTACCTCCTCCTCCCTGCCCCATCTTCACATACCTCCGGAGGTGACTAGCGCTTGTGCGTACACTATAGCATTGCCGCGCATCCTATAGAAGCATAAAAATAAATGTATCTTGTTATTTTTGGTCATTTGATCCAATTTGAATCCTGAGCTTCCTGTTTTGGTAATTACCAGATTTTGAGTCAATATCATTGCGCCGAATCCCTATTGGGTTGGCAGAGAGATCGCAACGCCACTTGACTCTATTCTCGCAAATCTCTTTCGGTTCCCTAAGATTCATTAGTCTCTTCATGCACTCTCGCCGTGTTCGCATACTTTTGACATTACCCTGCATCAAAACTCCTTATTTGGTCTGTGTGAGTAAATCTCGGTCGGACTCGGCCTTTACTTCCACCCACATTCATATTGTATATCTTTAAGTCAATATATTTATTAAATGTCTAAGTATAAATTGATAATTATTTATATGCTTCTGTGGGTTGATAGTGATTCTGATTGCAAGATTGAAAGTGTTGGATTCGAATCCCGCTAACAGTAATATTTTCTGTGTTAAGTATATTTGTTGGTTCGTTGGTCATGATGGATATGATTGTGTGTTTTAGTATATATAAAACTTTGTCTAATACCTGTATGTAGCATTGGATGAAATGAATGTTTATAGATATGTCGATAAATATCAAAAGTCGTAAGTGCATACTAAGGAAATAATTGAAATTTAAATAAAGGACCTCGATTTTTTTTTTCAATTTAATGTACTCTGTATGAAAAGAAAATAGTACAAATGTTATTAATTTAGCTGCAAAATTTGTTATTCTTCTGATACACTGGAGTGTAACTTACTGAGGTTTGATATTTATCGACATAGATATTATTATTACGTATCTCAATATATATTGTTAATATTACATCAATGTACTTATTCTGCCTGATACGTATATTCGAACTAGTTGCTCTGTTAACCTGTAGATATTTTAAAGCTCCAGTACAAATATTAATGAAACGACATGACAATGTACCTAGATGGAAAAGTAGAAACAGTTTTTGACCAAAAAATTACAAAAAGGGATTAAGGCGCTCATAGGCATAGGTCGCAAACCCACGGTTGCGCACGTTGGATTAGTTCCGATTGGTTCACGAATCTAAATTTACGAAAATCATTAAATCGCACTTTAGGTTTGGGTGTGTTGTTTTTATTCGCTTGAAAATGTCGTCCGATATTTGAACACGACATCAATACAATGTGTGAATCACCCTTAAAACAAGAAGATGAACTAAATAATGAGATAACTGACAGTTTACAACAAACGTACCATAATTCGGCTTATCCTTATTAATGTCATATCCTCAATTGGAAATTCTTATACCTTAAAAATAGTCAAAAATCTAATTTAGATCAATTGTACTCTCAAATATAAAAAAAATGCATTAGTTGTATGAAGAAAACGATAAAATTGATGGATGATTCAAATTCCATTCAGAATAGACAAAAAAAAATGGTCTTCAGAATGCTATGGTAATTTTATAAATCGTTTTTGAATTATATATCCGTGTGTACGAGGTTATTCTATTATAGATTAAGTCTGAAATAAAGGAACAAAATTTCGTGTGCCGCGTTGTGTTGATGTCTTTATGTTTCTTTGAAATTGCTTTTTATGTTGTATTGTTACATTACATGCCTAATACTCTTTGTAATTATTTTTCATGAAAATTTGATTTTTTATCATAAAATCAGTAGCGCACTAAAATAACTCTAGTGTAATTATATATTTACATTAATCTAGAACTTATTTTACACGTTGTTTTAAAGTATTATTTTTTATCTATTTCTTTTTCCAAAAAAAAATGATAGTTTTGTTAATGATTCGCTCAGTTTGGAATCATATAAAATTAATGTATCTGTGGTAGTCTAGTCGATAATGAAGCGGTTTCCATGCGCGACAACGCGGATGTACGTATGGATTTGGATTTGTCCACATTACGTACGGATTTAGGCACCACATAGTCACCGGTAAAGCAAAACATCGTGAGGACACCCGCATGGCGTCTAATAGAAATGTCACGTGTGCAATTGCCGTGAGAACGGCGATCAGCCGCGCTACTGGTCACGTTAGACACTACATATAAGCGCAAAGTGGTTACAACCACTAATATATCTCTGCTCACCCCGAAAGGGATATATATTATTATTATAAAAAAGTATTTAAAGACTATGAATTGAACTTCGTGAATTGTTACTCTCCTTTTGTTCGTCGTTTTGAACAGCACCTACTTACCATAAGTGTGGTGTGGTCACTGTGTCGAGTTAGAGTGAAAAAATCACCGATTGCTTCTACTTAGACTTAGCTCTGCGGATACTTAAGTTCCTGCTTAAAACTAAAGTTCAGTTGGGTAAACTTTTGAAAGACGCATCTAGGCATCTTATAAAATAAACTCTGATTAATAGTATTTTAAAACACATCGTTAAAATGTCGATTGACAGAATAACTTACTTCATAAACATTTGAAATGTGTATTTATTTACTTATGCAATAAAAACATAATTTGAGATTCTTTCTCTTTTGTTAAAATAACGTAATGCTCGTTTGTTTTACAGAAATAAGAAAAAATTCCAAGAGTTTAAGGTGGATATTGTGTTTTTGTACTATCCATGTGGAATTAAATATCGGTGAAATACATTCCTTGATTTTAATGTAACAGTCTAATATTGCGACTGAATTGTAAAGTTTGATATTTAATAATAATATTATCGTATTTAAGCTTTTTTACTTTATTTTATATTGCATTGAAGGATATAGTTGTGAATCAATTTAAAGGTTTAAAATCACGAATTTGTGAGCATACTTATTGCGCACCTGTGTGTTTGATTGTCGTTGTTGAGTTAAAAAAAACTCAATTTTATATGTGTAATATTTATTGGACAAGTTGAAAAAAAAGTTAAAAATGTTGCGTTATTAAGTAGTGACTTGCTGAATAAAGTTTACTTGTAAAAGGGTTGTTTTATTTAAAAATAAACCTTATCCTTAATAAACTTGTATGCCCATTCTCAATACATTATACATATTTAAACTATTTTTGATCTAATATATGATGAAAAAAATTTAAGAAAATGGCCAAGCTTTGCTGATTAAGTTACAAATCGTACTTTCGATGCACTGGAGTGTGACATACTGGAATTTGATTTTTATTGGCATGTTACCAATCAGAGATGGGCAAAATGTAATCTGATTAATGATTACAAAATGTAGTCGCAATTTTAATTTTCTTGTTCTGTAATCTTGATAAATCCATTTAAAACATTAAGAAATCATAAATGTGTATGCAATCTGGGATTCTGTAGTGTTTAAAACATACATGAGTAAAATGTAAAATACATGGTAAAACATGTAATCGGAAACATTTTTATTAATCTGATTACACTTTGCGCATCTATGGTTACAATGCTCTCAAATGATTTGAATAGTTCGTAGGTAAACCTAAGGCAATTTTCATCAAGGTAAGTCGATACCGGTATGAATAGTGAAATTACGGGTCAATACAGTTCAGTAAGCAATCTTCTATACATATTCAATTGTTTTGTGTACTAATTAGTACAGTGAGAAAGGCGATCAGCTGCTCTACTGGTCACGTTGGGCATGGCATATATGCGCAAAGTGGCTACAACCACTATCTCGGCTCACCCCGAAATGAATATATGGCGATATAACGGACTCTATGCTTTTTTGTTACCAGGTGGAAATCCCTTCGGACTGTCAGGGGAGTGGTGAGGGCCTCTCTTCGCCTTCGCCGGGCCTGGGTATCCGTATACTTCCTACGGACCCACGGCTTGACAGGCCTATGGGAGAAGGACAATTGTTACCTCCTCATTACCTCTCTATGAGGCGTCATGTGGGCACACACACAACCTTTGTCCTCTCTGCCGGTCAGCGGAAGCCCTCAACATCCACCGCCCGGCACCGGAGTCTGTGCTACCCAATAATTACGTCGACGCAGTGTCGCTTCCTTTTTACATGTTATTAATGTATCCAGAAACTATTATGTGCAAATAATTTCTTATTTTCGAATACTGACATATTTTTCTTATCCTGACTTGGCATAGTTACCACACCACGCCCAATGGTAAGCAGGCATGGCGCACTCCAAAAAAGACTACAATTATCAACAGTAAAGAAAAACAATCGATAGACGCGGTGACCATGCCGGCCTGCACATTCACGCTTGGCTTAACCCTTAAATGCATGACTTTTATTTATACTTTAAAATCACACATATATATATCTTGCAGATAAGTACACTACAATGTAGGGAAAAATAGAAAAGAATATATACATATATAATATTTTTTATACTAATTTATTAAAAGCTTTATGTTGGAGATATATAAAACTATGCATTTACTGTACACTATTGTATTTAAGTGGTATGTTGCAGTTTTGCATCATTATGCATGTAATGGTTAAAGAACCCAACATCATAGGACGGTGGGAACACGCCGGAAGACCGTTCCACAATTCAATGACTCGGCTGCAGTAAGAGTTAGAGAACATCTTAGCCCTAGCCGCGATGTTAGTTATCGCATAGCTTTAACTGCGCAAACCCACATGCGTGGTGTTACTATGGAAGGGAGAGGGTTGTACAAGGTCAAATAACTCTTCAGAACACTCGCCATCATACAGACGGTAGAAAACAGTGAGGCAACTAGAGCGGTTCAAGATAAAAGCAAAATTAAAAAGGCATAAAAGGAAATAGTAAACGGTGGTCAAGGCTTAGTTTTTTTTAAATGAAAACAACGAATATAGGTATAAAAACATTTACTTGTGATGTGGAAAAAATTATAAACAAAGCAAAGAACGAGCCCTGTTACATTTGTAACTAGAAAATACACAAAAATCATATAAAAAGCAATTACAGTACATTCTGTTCATTCACGGTCCGGTCAAGTCTGAAATATATTTTTCAATGCTCCGAGTAAACGGAGCCGATCACCATTCATTTCACAGACAAAACGGATTCTTTGGCGAAATGAAAATTTTTATTATTCCAAACATAACTGCACACATTTCCCTAACGTAAAAGTTATATAATTTCGTCTAAATATATCGATAAACACATATTTGCTGGACAGCACTAATGATATTGGAAGAAATTGTATACATATTTCATCGACTTTCACAAATGAATTAATAATCACTAAATTATGTTACATAATTATATATTTATTCCACATTGTTCGATGGGTATTATACTTTTATTCGTTAATATCGACACATAAATCTTAAAACAAACCCATTTTTTACTCGATTCATGGTATCTACTCAAACAATAATATCGATGAATCTATTGTCTACCTGAAATGTTGATATCAGAACAAAATTTACACCTACAATTATATAAAATATTGTAAAGTATATAATATAAGTTTTACCTTTCGATTTTTATATCGACTATGGATTTTGAGCAAAAACTGGGTTGGTTTTAGGAAGTTATTTGAAACATACAGTTCTTTGGGATAACTTAAAATATATTTATCGAATTGTCAATATTACTAGTTTTTTTTTAATTGATAAATAATACATAAATTACATTTGAAGTAAATTACAGTCAAATGTACCGAACATTTGCGACTAAAATATCTGACACATTTTCTAGGACAAATTTAAGAGCATTTGGTAATGAGACCATATTTAAATCCAATACGGTTTTATTTAAAGGAATATACTTTAATAATGGGTTAATAAGAATTTGGATAATCAAAATATAATTTCCCTTTAATTATCGACATATATTTATGATTTTTTTTTCAGATAACTTCGTGTATAGATATTTTTAAGACAATATTCATTTTAACTATATATAACTTAATAAAGGACATTTTCAGTTTTTTTTTTCTCGAGTACTTATGACAAACTGAGAAAGCCGAAATCATTTTATCACTTATATCGAATAAACAAGAGATATACATTTAAATAATTTCAGATATTTGCTAGTTATGTATATAAAAGCACAGATGGGCAAAATATAATCAAATTAATGAAATACAATTACGATTACATTTTGCGTTATTGATAGGATTATTACATTTTGCCCAGCTATGTTTTAAACACTGACGAATCCTCAATTGGATACCAATTAACACTTTGCCGTCCGGAGACACCACAGCGGTGACGTGCGGAAACTTTCGGTCAACGAACAGTTCATGAAAGTAAAACAGGGTTGAGAACTTTTGAGAACTGACGATGAGATTAGATAAACTTAACAATTTATAATCTCCCGCTAATGTCGAGAACGGCCGGCGACAAGTCAAGTGATGCGAATCAAAGCGCCAAGTGCGTCAAGCGAATAAATATTTACAAATCGTGCGGACAGCAAAGTGCTAATGAGTCATTAATGTTTAGAAGGGGTCTAATCATGATTACAGATTAACAAAATTAAAATTATGTAATCATAATTTTGCCCATCTCTGTATTATAAAACTTTTTATTATCATAAATTAACCTAGGAATCTCATTGCAACTAAACAAAACTATTTTTACTCGCTTAATACATACATCATATTGTGTCGATTACGCGTTTATGATTATAACTACGATCGTACAAAAAAAAGGACTAGATTGTTAAAAATGTCAATTACAATATCTCTTAGTGTTTATTAGTATACTTACAAAATGAGATTTCTTTATAAATACGCGACAATCGTCCGCGTCGACATCGAGAATGTAAGTTCTTTAATCGATAACTGACGACATCGTAAATTCATTGCATCATTTGATTAGCGTTAATAATTTATTGTATTATTTACTTAACCCTAAAACCATTACATTATGTCGACTTTATATAGAGTATACAAGGTGTACAAATCAACAGGCTATAGAGAAATAACAAAAAAAATTTTTATATTTTCAGTTATTTTGATTTCTGGCTCAAGTAAGCTTTTTTTAAATTTATATGTTTTTAAGTATTGGGCGATTTAAGATATTTTCAAAATTACATGTGCATTTTCTTCGTTGATCGTTAATTTTTTCACACAGTATAGCAGAGGCCACCAGAATTAGAGTTGCTCTGGTCCGTTAATTATGCATTAAAATTGCAAAACCTATTATATTGGGTGCTAAAGGTTCAATATCAATCACGTTGATATTTTTTTTGTAAAGAACATCTTACTGAGGCAAATTGTAATTCATATAAAGTTTACCTGACCCAACTGATCTGGTCACCTTACATTTAAAAACGCTTTAAAAAAATGAAAGTAAAGATAGTACGTTAAACACACGGGGTAACATAAATATTACATAGTATTAAGTTAAATGTGACGATTATTTGGGATATTTAAACTTCATCGACGTTTTACTCTTCGATATTTCTTTATAACTATATACAAAACTTATTATCAAACTCTAGCGCTCATGTCGAAATGAAAAATAATTACATTATAACTATTTTACGTTATACCTATCGATAATAAGTATAATTAACGACATAATAATATTCGATAAAATCGTGCAAGTATTAGTCAAAAGTGCTATGGATTATCCTGGACTAAGTGAAATTAATTACGTCCTACTTTATGGGTTTTCTTTATAATCATAGATCAAAATAAGGTTTAATTTAAAAATAATATTTTTCACAACTGGGTTATTGCTTTTTACTGTTGTGAAAACCGTGAAACATTCCATGGCCGAAATTAATAACCTAGACCCTATCTCATCTGGCAGTAGACTTGAGCTATCCAGATGAGATGGAGGAGGTGTGGAGCATACCACCAACGTGGTGAGTAGAGGGTTGATCATTTATATCGCTCCCTCCAAGAGATGACCTTTATAGGTCTTTACGAAGCCGGGCCGAAGGACAAATGTGGACCGCCAGACCCGGTTAGCAGCGATGAGGAGACGACACCCTGGCGGTGTTTAGCCAGTAGGCGTGTGGCGCACCGGGGCTGTGGCCCTCACGGCAGCCCCGACGCTCCTATGCAGGATTTTACCCCGGGTAACCAAATAAAACCCCCATCTTAGATTTGTTACTATAGCAACTGTATAGTATATGTCTTTTCGCATTCACTGGTGTGAAAAAGAGAGGTATATCGATTTACGAATGAAATATAGAGAGGTTATTAATTTGGGCAGTTAATTTATATTTTCTAGAAAATCGTGTAATTGCATTAAATCCAATAATGGTGTTACAACACTAAATCAGGACTTTTTTTATGACTTTCGAGAATAAATATCTACAAGGCCCGACTGGGACTCGAGCCTGCGCGGCATTAAGCTGACGGAGGACCCATTTCGCCGTGTTTTTTTTAGTTTATATTAAGGTGAAAAAATGTTTTAATTTCATTTAAGGCAATTAAAAGTTCAGTCACAATAAATTTATTAACAGATACCACTACTTTTTCATATGATGTAAACTGTTAACTAAATTGGATATACTTTAGAACAATCTAAAAAAAATTGTATTGTGAA
The DNA here is from genome assembly GCA_036320925.1 of Automeris io. Classification (NCBI taxonomy): domain Eukaryota; kingdom Metazoa; phylum Arthropoda; class Insecta; order Lepidoptera; family Saturniidae; genus Automeris; species Automeris io. The sequence goes on along the minus strand of JAUDJH010000023.1, from coordinate 7,841,341 downwards.
TTAAACAGTCTATTATTCCTAAAGTCCGACCAACAACTATCGTCCCTTTAATAGAATAAGAAAATCTAAAACTCAATGTTTTAGCTGTTTGAGATAAATAATCTTTGATAAAATGTTTAAATCAATTTATTCTTAAGTAAATATTTCAAATTGTGTTAATACGAAATTGTTTATTCATTTTGCTAATATCAATGCTAAAGCCGAAATGTAACCTGTAACAGTAAATCTGAATCTGTAATTACAAAATCTATTTTTAATGTGACTTAGTCTTGATTTATTTTAATATAAATAGTTAAAAAATACGAAAAAAAAATCCATTGTACATCTTACATTTTCAAATGAAACTAAATAGTATACAATTTAATAAATATTACACGCAAATACAAGTCGATTAGAGAAATTTTAAAATGGCGCACGAGTTATACATTGCTCATTTAAAAGCATAAATAAATACAATTTTGGTTATTTATATTTGGTCGATTCAGTACATCGATAACACAAAATTTTATATAAAACTGCCTAAATATATTTGATAATAACTGCGGTAGTTATTACCTCTAGTCGATAGTTAAAATTAAAATCTGGATCACAAGCATTCCGGTTTTAAAAAAATATATAAAAAGGAAAAAATAAACACATGTCAAACACATTTCGATCACAGCTAAATGAAGTAGATATATTTCGTTCACTGGTTAATATCGATAAAATTTTGAGCTATCGATATATGAATCATCTAATTCTAAACTATTTATAATCTATTACATTTCTCGTCAAATGATTGTATCTAATTGACCTACAACAAGCCACATCGGATCTATACAACTAAAGCTTAGTACACACGTACACATGCAAATAATTGTTACTCATCTGACCAATTTCTATATTCTCAATTAAAAGAGATTCATAAAGAAACATATTCTTGTGTGGTTATAATTATAGTCACTTTTTACAATTCAACGTTCACTTTGCGCAGTCAATAAATTCATCAACTGACTGACCAATCCTACAAGAAAATCAAAATAAATTGTTTAACTGTCAGAATATAGAGTTTAAAAGCAGACAATGACGCAAAAACGGTGAAAAGTGCATATTCCGTCACATTCGGTCATTTGGGTCGTTTATTCACAATGACAATTTAGCATATTTAAAAAAAAAGATAAATAGTTGTATTCCTAAGCAAAAAAGATAAGAGTTGTATTCCATCGAGTTTGACGTTTGACCACCATAATAATTCTGTTATTAAAGAATTAGTCAGTCAAAGAAATTTACATTAATAATTCCACACATTTTTCTATTACAGAAAAGGAGAATTGTGTATTCTGTGTGATAGAATTGGTCACATAGGGAACTTTTACAATGACAATTTCATAGTTTTTTATGCATTGCATAAAACCGTGTGTACTAAGCCTCATAAATTTCAATATTTCACTCTTATTATTAAATAATGGAAGGTACTTTATATAGTACGTTATACACAAACATATCGCATATTCTTCAATAAATAAATTTTAAAATATTGCAAATAATTTAATTTATTATTTTCATCATTCAACTTTATTATATTCTCGTAGGAACCAAACGTAGTTGATAAAATATTATACCTTAAAAATATTATACGCATAATTTTATACCAATATGATACAGGCAGTACACGTAAGTTATTAAAAATAAAATAATTCTTTTAATTATTGCTTTTGTCAAATACAACATATCCTGACGTAGTATCCTGGAGCTTAAATTATCGACTTAAATTATTGCAATTATATTGATAATACTGCACACACGGGCTATATTTTTTAGGGATCTACATGTCAATAAAATGCTCAGAAAATTAAAATACCGACAACTTTACAATACTTTAGTTTAAAAACTATTCACTGATAACTCGTTACGTGATATTAATCTTTAAAACATCTTTTTTATTATTTAAACCGTCAACTAGTAAACAATACGCAAAAACTTGGATTTATTCAGGTTGGAGAAATAATTTAACATATCTAAACTGAAGCTACATTATTCCGAGGGGCTCTGTAATCATACTATATTCTGCGGTATATATACCGTTGAGGACCGCAACAAATCGAGACACATCGCGAGCACAACATTATCTAAAATAAATACAAATTTATAACACTGATCACTTATCTAAGACCTTTCAATCGCGGTACATGTGGGCCGACATGATAACGGAGACTGTCAATGGATTTTCGTCCTTTGACAGTCGCGGTGGTTTTTAGACTACATTGGACTTACCATCTGATGCACTGTAGGCACTCTTAAACCGCCAAGAGTCCACGGATGAGAAGGAGATAAAATTTAGAAAACACCCAAATACTCGCTATTAACGCTGATGAGAAATTTCGGTAAAAAAAATTGTATATCTCGAATATTGCATGTCAAATTCCTTAGAATAAAAAGCAGCATTATTTATAATATTTATAGATAAACTGGCCACATGGATCGTGAATTAAATAAATATTGCAGATTATCCATAAACTAAATTCATGCTATAGTTTGACCATAACCGTTGTGCCCCGCTGCAGCCAGTGGCGCGAGGCGAGGGAGAGGATATGAAGCAGGCTTCATTTCACTGCACCATATTATACGTACGTCGTGGTCACCTCCCATTCGCCTCGTAATAGACACGAGCTCAGTTATGGTCACACTATAAAATCGACTAGAGTGGTCGATCTATTGAATGAAATATCGATAGTTCGTGTTACTGCCTGTATGCGGACTAGTGATGAAAATGCCCGGGAATTTTCCCAAAGTCCCCAGCACTTCCGCGAACATTTCGTAAATTCCCGGGAATATTCCCCATACAAGTTTTGGGCACTTTGGGAAAATTCCCGGGCATTTTCATCACTAATGCGGACAGAGTATCGTGCGATAGCGAATAAATAATCGTTAGCCTCGTATTCAGTTCGAAGCGTCACTACGACAACTCAACAGAAGCAAGCGTAGAAACGGGACATGTCGAGAGTCCATGTTGCATTCACTCGACTTCTGTAAAACATGTTTCTATTATCGATACTTCAACTTTCATATAATGCATGTCGACGATAAATTGTAAGTAAATATTGTAAGGAAGCAGTAGAAGAGATGTTTGTTACCATCATGGATCCATGGGGTGCGGCGGCGAAGCGCCACAACTGCTGTCCTCGGACTGCAGCCCTTCGCCCATATCGGTGCCGACCTGCGCCAGCTGACCAAACATTCACAATAACCATTTAGTATAGTTATCTACCTCTGATTTTTTTAAATAATATATTTTATTACTAGCTGTCCCGGCAGACCTTGTTCTGCCCTATTTCTCTAAAACAAAGTCACATTGTTTTTTTTTAATGTTAATAGCTTCCCCTGTCGGCTGTTTTTTGAAAATGGTTTGAAGGAACTTGGCCTTAATGCTATATGTATAAAAATTGACAAATATTGACATTAATATTTATACGTCACTCAATTGTTTTGCCTTCCCGGAACCCGTCCACTAACATTTAAACTTTATGGTGTGGTATTAAAGTTCAAAATGACTTATAACGAATTTTTTGTATGAGAATACAGAAAAGTGTTATATTTAGACAGTTGCAGGGAATTTTTAAAATTTTTCTCTCCGTAATAACCTTCCTCAGACTTCATCAAACACAACAAAAAAAAAAAAATCAGCCAAATCGGTTCAGCCGTTCTCGAGTTTCGCGCTTATCAAGACATTTTGCGATTCATTTTTATATTATAGATTAATACATTTAACACTTTTTGACATAATCAACGTTGTAGATAACAGACAGACGAAACTATTTTTGTCGACCGAAACTGTTTATGTCCGAAAATAGATTTATGGATCAAAACAATAATTTTAGACGAAAGTACTTATGTCAACCTAAACTGTATTTTGGTTGAAAGTACATTTGTCAATCAAAAGTTTTTGTTTTGGCCGAAAGAACTTTTTTCAACCGCTACTCTATTTTGGGTAAAAATACATTTGTCAGTCAAAATAATTTTTTTGGGCGACCCTACTTTTATGACCGATTTTTTTTTTCGGCAACAGCTACTTTTTTTGTCATGCAACTGGCTAAAAGCTGTAACTCCGCTTCCCTTCGTAATGAGAACAGCGAATAAATGAGGCGTCTAATTTTAAAACCCGCTAAAACGATTTTTCGTACAAAATTACTTAATAGTCCTGATAGTAATTTGAAATGTTTTTATCAAAGCAAATATTATATATGAATTTTTTCTTTTTTGCTTTTTTACTCTAGAATAATAATTTAAATACCTTATAAGAATGTGATTGTAAATCAAAGATTAATTATAAGTTTTTATAAATAATTGGGATTTGAAAATAATATGTTAATAGCGGGTTTTGAAACTAGACGCCTCATATGTTATACGTTCCTCACATCTCCTTATCTATTTTCTTATGATTAAGCAGCTTTTAAAAGAGGAGTGAATAGGAATTTGACGGTTGGGAGAGCGCGGTCCATCACCAGCCTCATTTACACCTTTGACCACTCGTGATTGAGGTCGAGAGAATTTAAATCATAAATATAGGCTATAACAGTAAAATATACCTTAAGTACGTCATGCAGAGAGCTCATGCTGCCCAGACTGAGCGGCGTTATGGATCTTTCCAGAAGCAACGACCCGCTGCCCTGAGACCCGCCGCCTATAGACCTGCAACCATCGGATATTGTTAGTGTACACGATGAGCGGTATCACTATATTTGTCAAATTATAGCCCACGTGACGAGATTCACCTTTGGCAACTGGCTTATCTATACTAATATTATAAAGCTGAAGAGTTTGTTTGCTTGAACGCGCTAATATCAGGAACTACTGGTTCGAATTGAAAAATTCTTTTTGTGTTAAATAGACCATTTATCGAGGAAGGCTTTAGGCTATATAACATCACGATGCAATTATTAGGAGCGAAGAAACAATGGAAATTGTGAAAAAAAACGGGGAAAATTATTCATCCTTGAGGGCTTCCATTGCGTGCGCTGCAAAAACGGTTCAAGATACCAAAAATATATGTAAGAAAGAATTATTCCTCTTGAAATGATCTAAAAAAATGTCCGCGACATTATATGTCTATCTTTTAAGATTAACTCACTAGAACCGTTTTTATGGTAAACAAATTTGGTCGCAATTAATGCATTATTTGTTAAGAGTTGTATCAACGTAATAATATTAATCTTTATCCAAATAAATGTGTTGTTGATTAAGAGTATTTAATTGTGAACAAAATTGTCTTCGACATCACTTAATTTCATTGAACATCTTAGAAGATATTACAATAACTTATATAGCAAAACAACGTTCGCCGGATCAGCTAGTTTGTTATACGTCATCGCGATCCTTTTAACGGTTTATAGGAAAAATCATTTGCTATTAATTGACTACAAACTATTATCCGCGAAAGTGAAGTTTTGTGGTTCCTTTTTAATTCTAATTCGGCACAGTGAACATATCGTTTTTATTCTACAGTCAAAACTTTAAAGACGACATCGTATACAACAACATACCGGTTATTAGGAAAAAATTAGATTTACATTTTAATATATAAAAACATGTAGATCTACGGAGGCTAGGCCTGAGGCTCAAGCCACTGGCAGTCAGGAGTTCGGAATAAGGAACCTTCCCACATTGCGCACCGCATTGAGTAATACTGCCTTCTGTATCCGGCCCGCGATCCAACAACCAAGCGAGAGCCACTTCCGATGGTAATCGAAGCTCTTTACGATCTGCCATTTAATCGATAATCGTTAAATCGACATTCTGGTAATGTCGTGTCTAGTTGAAGCTGTCAGAAAGGCAGTAAGAGCGTACCTCTCCATGGGCCGGTGGTGCGAGAGCGCCGGCGAGGGCGGAGCATCCGGCGCGGCTGGGGGCAGCTCCCGGGGGCGCTGCGTCGACCGCCAGGACCCTACATCAAATTATACATTAATCAGGCACAAGTTGGTCGTGTGTGGAGTATTGCTGCCACCTTTGGGTCAGCTCCGCCAAACACTTTTTTTTTTTTTACACTGGCTCGACATAGTGACTACAGAGTACCTGATGGTAAGTACAGTGTAGTCCAAAAACGAAAGCGACTATCAAAGGATGAAAATCCATTGATAGTCTACATAGTTATGTCGGCCCACATATACCACTACTGAAGGTCTCTAGGTATATGAGCTACTGGATATAAACAAGCTGATCCCGAAACGCGACAAGCCGAAACTGGTCACTATGACGGGCATTACACCCGTGCACTGTGGTCGCGATCCAGACGGGCACCGACGCCCTACCGCCTCGCTGCTGCTCGTTTAGCACCACCCAGGAGTCACGTGTAGGGAAACTAGGGTAAAGCCTACGGACGCGAGCAACTTGGACTCCCAAAAAGCAGCATTTGGCTCAGTCGATCGTTGAGCTCTGCGACATGTTATAAATGAGGCTCTTACGTCGCGTAAGTTACTCAGCTTGGATCACCAGTATAATTTAGTTCCACCTCCCCCTTCTACCATAAACTGACTAGACACCATGCGAATTCACACCCTTATGTGGCTGACATTCCAGCTGCTCCGACGAGACGAATAACCTCCTCTTTTTTGCTGCGAACCGCTAAGAAGTGGAATTCGCTTCCTGCGTCTGTTTTTCAACATCTGACGTCACGGTGAATCAGTACTTGCCGGGTGAGTGCACTTCGTTACCAATCTCATTATCACTTTCTATCAGGTGAGTTTGAGACCAAGCGTGCATGCCTGTCTGTAATAATAAAAAAATCGCACGCGGCTCCGTAGGAATGGTGTTGCAGCGGCTCGCTGCTGCGTTACTAAGTGCACTGCGTGTGTCCATTATCAATAACTCAATGACAGAATAATATAAATATTTACAATAAAAATGTTTGTGAGGAACTGGTGTCTGCTGAAGGTTTTATACCTGTGGTACAGATCACCAGGTCCTCACACTAGGCTTGTCGAATAAATATCGATACATCGATAAAAAATATCCAGTATCGAAAATTGTATCGAAAACGATATTTTTATGATAGTGAAGTCGCTGAAATCTGAAACTGTAGAAGATAGGACCGAAAGAAAAAAAAACTATATTGTCTATAACTTTTGAGTATTATGTTTTTTTACGTTGCATGCATTGACATCTGAATTTGTTGCATGTATATTAATTGCCGTCATTTATTTATTTATTATTTATTTTTGTTTGCTATCTTAAATAGGTCTTAAAGTTAGAAGATAGCCTTTTAGTTCTTGATATTTTTGTAATTTTGTCTAATAAAAATGAATACTGGTAAAATACTTTCGTATGTATTGAGATTTAATCGATATATTGATATTTTTCCTTCGATATATCGACGCCGATATTGATATTTTAATAAATATCGATATAGCGATTTTTTTTTATTTTCGAGATCCCTACCTAACGCCCGCTCCTTCATTATCACTAATATACAAACAACCTAATTTAATTTTATAGTGTTTGTGTGTGCGTGTGTGTACGTGCTTGAGCATAGTGTTTCTGTTGTGCAATAGAGTCCATTCGATGCGCTTTACCACCGGTCATATCGAATATCAGCGAAGTGACTACACAATAACATAGTAAAAACTGAAATAAATATAAACAGGGAAAATACTTGCCATTATAGGAGCCTGTCCCGTGCGATATCGTCAGGGGCGACGTTCGCTTGCTGCTGTCTCGACTGCTGAACATCTGGCGACAAAATTATTACAAACCATTATTCAGGTTACTTTACAGTTGCCGACTGCATTAACGGCGTATCATAGGAACGAGACAATATATCCGCTGTAAGGTAGCTGTGGAAAATATACAAACTAACTCATCTAGCAAACATTGTACCGCTTAACTCTCAGTGAACTGACCCTCTACTCACCATCTCATCGCTCACCCCTTTTTGTAACCCAGGGGATATCCCTACGGACCCCAGCGGGCGGTGAGGGCCGGCCCCCGGTGTGTCTGACTTGCACGGACGAAAATCCCCAGGGTCTTCCTCCTACCCGTCTGCTGGGGCTGGGGGCAAGGCCGGGCCAGCTTCCCAAGCACCCATCGACTCATCTCTCACCCTCCCTCGCACTCAGTTTTCTCATCTCCCCTTACCCTGTTGTTTATATCTCTATCTTCTTAATTAACATCTTTATCTCCTAGCTTATTCTCTTTTTAAAATATTGATAAACTAAAGCAGCGTGGAGATATTTCGCATCAAGTCCCGTCATCACATGCGAGACTGGACAATTTGTGTAGCTAATTTTCTTTTAGAAGTTACAATAGGTATCCAATCATAGAAGATAGATGTCATTGCAAACTTTTCTGTAGAGCTATAAAAGAGGAGTATTCCACCATACATTTTTTTGTTATATCTCAAAGAGAATTAGGCAGCGGTTTTGATTAAAACTCGCAAGCAGTTGCAACCAATTTACACAAAACCTTAACAAATTTTATACACCTAAATTTTCGTCATGAATCACTTGATTTAATGGTGAAAACAACATGAGAATCCGTTTAGAAGTTTTTTAGATTATCGCCAACAGAGAGTCAGAAAAACAAAACGTAACACCTTTTCAAAATAAGCCAATGCGAGTATTCCAGACGAGGTGGAAGTCAGTAGCGTGCATTCCATTGAAGCATAAAAAGCATTTTGCTTCAATGCAAAACAATACATGTTATACTTTTTTTATTATTATTCTGACTTGGCACAGTGACTACACCACACCTGATGGTAAGCATGGAGCAGTCCAAAAAGGACAATCAACAGAAAAAATCCCTATCGATAGTCGCAGCGTTCATGCCGGCCCGCACAAATATCTCTTCACGCTCTATTTAAAAGACCCCATAGTATAGAACGGTGGGAATACTTGGACATTTAAAACATATATTGATTTAAAATTAGGTCCAATTTGGATTATGCCACTTCTATTCTGGTGATGACCAATTTTACGTCAATATATTTTTATTTTATTTTATTCATTCACAAATCTACAGTATATAATTTTATAATTTAAAACAGGGAACCGTACAAAAAATCGGATTAACCAAGATGATTTGTGTAACAAGGTCATATGAAAGTATTAAATGCGATTCAAATAATTGTTATGAAATAAAAAGTTATTAAAAGTTATTAACCTAGTAAAATGTATATGTGAAATGTGTAGTTTGGTTGTGTACTTTGTGTATGTGACTTAGTGTGTGTGTATAAATGTGTATGTTAACTGTCCCTGTCTGAAAACGGCCCGACAGCCTCGACTACTTTCTTCCTGAAGGAAATATTCAGTAAATGTCCAAGTATAGCAAGGTAATGCTTCTAGAAGGTTCTCGGCGCTGGTGGGCGTGTACCTGGGGATGATCGTCCGCGGTCTCGACGGTGGTGGGCAGGTCGAGGAGCCGCTGCGACCGGATGCCGTCGCCGGGGCCCATGTGCGACAGGTGCGCGAAGTTACTCGGCGCCGAGATCAGCTTCGAGCGACGCTCCGATCTGCAATAAACACAACCACCGATATATATAGTACTTGCAGTAACAGTGCCGGTTGAGTGCAAAGCTGAGGATTTGACTATTCCTGTCACCCACTTAACAAATATATTAATTAATTTAATTCGTCTAAAACAACAATTTCAAATAAACAACATGCAGAAAGGAAGAAAATACAAAAGACAAAAACATATAAACATGGCGAAAGAAAGAAGGTTGCGGCCCTATCAACATTATGTTTTTGAAGCAAGGACATCTTTTGTATATCTTAATATATATAAATCTCCTGTCACGATGTTTGTCCGCGATGGACTCCTAAACTACTAAACCGATTTTAATGAAATTTACACACCACATGAATTTTGATCTAATTTAAAAGATAGGATAGTTTTCATCTCAATTCATAGTCGCAATATTATTATTTTTGCAAATTATTTGTTTATTATTTAGCAGTCATAATTTACAGTTAGCTCCAACCGATTCTAAAAGATGGCGCTATCCGTTGACTGGATTGAGTAATTATTCAAAAACCAGTCACAGCAAAGCGTGGCTGGTCTGCTATAATTTATATGGCAGAACAACGTTTGCCGAGTCAGCTAGTTATTTATATATCGTTCGCTATATCCCATCTGGAATATAGCGACTCATCATACATTGTGGGAGTCGAAGCTGCTCGCGTCCGTAGGCTTTACCCTAGCTTCCCTACACGTGACTCCTGGGTGGTGCTAAACGAGCTGCAGCGAGGTGGTAGGGCACCGGTGCCCGCCTGGATCGCGACCACAGTACATGAGTGTAAAGCCCGTCATAGTGACCAGTTTCGGCTTGTCCCGTTTCGGTATCAGCTTGTTCAGCATCCAGTAACTCATATATCTAGAGACCTTCAGTCGTGGTATACGAGGGCCGACATGACGATGTAGACTATCAATGGATTTTCATCCTTTGATAGTCGCTTTCGTTTTTGGACTACACTGTACTTACCATCAGGTACTCTGTAGTCATTACATCGAGCCAGTGTAAAAAAAAAAATCTCGATTGATCAGAGATATATTAGTGCCTACTTTGCATTTGTATATCGTGCCCAACGTGACCATTAATGCAACTAACTACCGTTATCAGGGTACTAGTATACAAGAATTTTTTGTCAGATCTAATGAGTTTTCTCAAGAAGTTTTCCTTCACCGGTGCCTAAATCTATACGTAAACTAGAAAAACCTAAAGGTACATGCCGGGATTCGAACATAGGAGGATTCGCGTTGTAACGCACGGAAACCGGTCCACTATCCTGTGAGCCAGCAGAGCCGGTAACATGTAAGGAACGAGGATACGTACAGTCGGTTGTGCGCCTCGATGGGTTGGCAGCTGTGGTCCCGGACGTACAGTCTGCGCTTTTTGCTGCCCCAGGACGACACCAGCTCGGCGCTCAGAGGACCACCTGGACATAACATGGCGTGACGCGGTCATCCCGCTGACGTTTTATCGACATTCGCGTATCTCGAACGTCTTGCTACCGTCAACGCTGCGTATACGCGACGTCAATAATTTCCTTATATGCCGCGGTGGCTGCCGGCAGAGTAGAATAGCACCCGCCCCCTTCTTGCTGAGGTGTCGTAAACGGCGACTAAGGTATCTCTTTAACACCGCAATTCAACCAGGTGTTCAGAGAAGGAAAACTCAACCAAACCTGCATCCTGCTCCCTCCCGATCGTACTGGTTCTCCTTTCCATCGGGCCTGAGGGAGCTCGGACGAGAGAGTGCTTCTCTGGCAGCGCGTCCAGTTATGCACTTAAATATCTCCTGCGCAATTGACTGTTTCCGTAAACTGGACCTCGATTTTCTTAATCGGTATTGAAACAGTCGCCGTGGCCGAATTCGGCTAGGACATCATCAATTTCCTTATAAATACAATATTACAATTAGAAAAGTGCAGTGTCTTATATTTTTTGAAGCGGTGGCGTACATTCCACAGAAGTTTAAAAATACATTATCTTGTTCTTCTACATTTGGCTCCTTTAGAAGAATGGTAAGAAATTTTTCTTTGTCGTATTTTTTTTCTTTATATAATTAGTTAGTGTTTTCTTATTATTTTGTGTCCCGTAGCTTGATTATAGTTTTTATTTTTTTGGGAAAATTTGCTGGTCTATATATATTTTTATTTATTATTACGTATTTCCCTAAAAATAAAAAAAATATCATTTTTATAATTACTTTTATGGGATGCACGCCACTGCTGTTCAAATGTATAACGATATTTGGGTGTGTGTGTGTCATATTGTACTTACTGGAGTGTAGCGGTCGCAGGTACACGAGGTAAGGTGCCGAGTCGGGTGAAAAGGGAAACCCGCTAGGCAAGGTGCCCACGCATATTATATATCCCTCCTCATCCAAAGGACGCGCGTTCGCTGAAACACGCACACACTCTATATCAGCTGACCCGACGGACTTCTAGAAACTAACCCCACTCCTTTAATCACCCTATCTTCCCCTCCCTGCCCATCAGTAATGAACATTCTATCCTCTACTCAAAATATAAATAAACCAAAGCAACGCAGGCATGTAAACACACTTCAATTTATTTTTGTGCGATTTTAAAATTCGCTATAACTCCTAAGTGTATGGACCGCTGCAAATGTAGATATTTTCTTTTTCATTTTTTCGTTTTTAAGTTGATACTACGAATAAATAAATGGATTCAATAAATGGGTGTCAGCTGAAAATCAGCGCTGGGTGGCTCGGCTGGTCACTTAGCATTTGCTGAGCTGACTTCCCTTTGGCACATCATCACAAAATAGGGTGTTTACTGTTTTTGTTTTCTGTCTTTAATAACCTATTTTGCTGTGTGGTTTGTTGTGTTGTGTGCCCAATAAACGTTTTATTATTATTATTATAATGTAGACAAAAACGCTGTCATAGCCAAATGTTGTGCCAGAAGCACAATGCAGCAAATACTTGTGTCCGGTAAATGTAAATAAATGTTTTTTTTTTACACTGGCTCGACATAGTGACCACAGAGTACCTGATGGTAAGTACAGTGTAGTCCAAAAACGAAAGCGACTATCAAAGGATGAAAATCCATTGATAGTCAACATCGTCATGTCGGCCCACATATACCACGACTGAAGGTCTCTAGGTATATGAGCTACTGGATATACACAAGCTGATCCCGAAACGCGACAAGCCGAAACTGGTCACTATGACGGGCTTTACACCCGTGCACTGTGGTCGCGATCCAGACGGGCACCGACGCCCTACCACCTCGCAAAAATAAATGCAAATGTTGGCGTAGATAAATGTTTTTTTTTTAAGCGGACTAACTACTTAGTGCCAAGAACCCATTTACAGCTCAACCGGGCTTAGGGGGCGAGCACAGAAGGTGCTCAGGCAGCGAGTTTATGGGTTGGGTGGCAATGCAAGGGCACCCCCGTGGGTATGAACCTCGACTTGGACCGCCAGCCAAATAAAAATACTAACCTTACGGGTGATCTACCAGCGTTTCGGAAGTGACTACCTTGAAAAGTAACGCCGAAAGAAACTCAAGGCGGCGACGGAGTGGAAGGTAAATGTTTTGTACCAGTGGCTTTTGTACTGGCTAATTCACGAAACACGTGTACCGGATACACTATAAGATATTGATTTAAATACATTTAATTTCAATAGAGGTATGGTACATGGAGACACTGCTGCTGATTTTTTTCTTTAACAATATCTTTAAGCACAATAGAATTGTGTAACGCGGGGGGTATACTTATATCGTTCGCGCATTACGGTATATACCTCTTTCCCCTCACCTCTCGGTGGCCCGCGCCACAGATCGGCGCGCAAGCATCGTAGCCCGTCCGCCGTTCGTGTTGCGCGCGTCCTTTTCTTTGTTTGTCTTATAGTTATTTTATTACGTGAACGCTCGGACTGTGTTTGCAAATAAACAATCGAAAACAGAAGAACCCCGTTTCAATTAATCTCCGTTAGAATTGTCTTTAATATAAAAATGATTATAATACTCACGAATGTTAATGGTCTGCACCCACTCGCCGGTTTCAATGTCGTAAATGTCTATGTGCGTTGCGGTGAATATCATGAGGTGGGTCTCGTTTACCGCTGTAATAACAATAAAAACGTTAATCGGATCATCGCTGTACGACACTGACCAACAGAGATCATTTGTTAATACATTAATTAAACAATAATAATAGTCTATCGTCACGCTATATCCCTTTCGGGATGAACAGAGATATATTGAAGATACACATATTGTTCGAGTAAAGAACATTAATCAGCTGCTGTGAATAAACTATGGCGTGAATGCATGTCGATTCGATAGATGGCGTTGTGCAAAATTGCATCGCGTTATAGTTTCGGTCACAGCGGCTGCATATTAGGCAAAAGTGCCATATTGTAGAACATGACAGAGAAACAAAAGGGAGATTAAGTATTGGTTTTACGTGCTATATATGTTCAATGATTAAACACTTTAATCTTCCCGCTCATGACCCAGAAAAGGAAAATCTGTACATATATCGTGTGATTATTGTTGAATTGATAGTGTATATTTTAATTTGGGCGATTGTTCAAGAGATGGCGCTGGTAGTGAATTGACACGTGATATCCTTTGGTTAACATACAATAATATATATTCTACCGAAATATTAATAATTGAAAGGTAGCGACAAAGCAACTGTTTGTTTTATTAAATCACATCCCGAGTCGACAGTGATGACATCTTTATTTAGCTTTTGTTCAGTTATGATGGCCTAGTGGATAAGAGATCTGTGTCCACACGCGGCAACACGAATGACCATAGCTTCAAATCCCGGAACGTTCCTCTGGATTTTTCCAAATTAAGTACGCGCTTAAATATCATATGCTCACCGGTGCAGGAAACAATCATGAGAAAACCGGCATGGCACATAGTAGAATGTCATTTGTACTAGTGTATTGAGACCGGCGACCAGCTGCGCCGTCGGTCACGTCGGGCGCGGCGACACTCACTGTGGTAGGTGGGCTGCGCGGTGTACATGAGCTCGGTGTCGCGCGCGCGGTGCCCGGCGCGGTCCACGTACAGCGCCAGCGAGTTGAACACCAGCAGCGCGTCCGCCGAGTTCGGCACCGGCGCGTACGCCAGCGGCTTGGCGCCCGAGTGCGCCAGGAACACGTTCACTTGGTTCTCAGGGTGCACCAGGGCTGCACAGACGCAATCACCTTCATCATCACCACATTCACTGTCTCCTAACGAGGATCATTGAGTCCGGTCATCGGTGCTCCTTATTTAGCTGATATATATTGTTCATACACACATACAGTCAAGTATCAATGTGAGTCGAACTTTTTTTTTGTAACCCGGGCGAAATTCAGCTTGTGTATATCCAGTAGCTCATATACCTAGAGACCTTCAGTCGTGGTATATGTGGGCCGACATGACGATGTAGACTATCAATGGATTTTTATCATTTGATGTCGCTTTCGTTTTTGGACTACACTGTACTTACCATCAGGTACTCTGTAGTCACTATGTCGAGCCAGTGTAAAAAATAAATAAATAAATTCCAAATGGACCTTCAGAGGGCAGTGAGGGCCGCCCCCCGGTGTGTCGGACTTGCACCGACTAAAAACCCCCGGGGTGTTCCTTCTCCCGCCTGCCGAGTGCCAAGAACAAGGCTGAGCCATCTTCCTCGGCACCCGGCGAGGACAATGTGAGTCACAAAAACTACACTACAAATGTCACAGTTGAAATATAATCAAGCACAAGCAGAGTAGAGAATGTAAAAATAATGGCTGAGACGTATGGTGAGATTTAATGTGATAGCGAGGCTGTCGTCTGGTTGCTCGGGCGGCGGAGCGCTCAAGTCGTGTGCGCTCGCACATCGCCCCGCGCGCGCCGGTACACAGCGGCTCTCAACCCTAGAGCCCGCTATGTGTGATTCCAAAACTCGACGCGTATAAAATAAATATTATAATTAATTTATTACAATATGATATGATTTTTCCAAGAGGAAAATGATATAATAGGTTAAGGAAAAAGTTTCTTCGTAATTTATATGAAAATTTAAGCCGTTCTTTGTTTTTTTTTTAAGTTTATTTACATTTAATAAAAGAATCCATGTGCCATTTTGTTTGTTGAGTTTCTGCTACCTTGTAGATAGAGGCATGATCCCGTTGTGGTAGAAACTTAGGGATTTCTAATTAAAAAAAACGCAACAAGTACTTTTGGCAGTCCTTTAAAAAAAACGGTTCATTGTTAGCAAATAAGCAATCAGGTGAGCGCAGTCTGCAACTTCGTCAAACTTGTTCCTATCAGGTGAAATGTCTACAATGGCGCAGTGACCGTTGCATTAGACGTTGCAGAACGCGCTAAATAGCGAGAGAACAGTGAGTACTGACAGGCGGCAGGCTGGTCGCGGTGCGGGCGGCGCGCGTCCGGCAGCTCGTGGCGCGCGAACCCGCCGCGGTACCCGAGCACGAGCGCGCCGGCGCGCAGCTGCAGCGCGTGCACCGCGGCGGGCGCGCGCAGCTCGGCGACGCGGCACCAGCGCGCGGCGGTGCGCGTTATCTCGAACACGTGCACGACGTGCGCGTTCTGCCGCTTCCACAGCACCGCGAAGCCGCGCGCCGCGCCGCCCACCGGGCCCGTGCACAGCGCCAGGGCGCCCTTCGTCTCGGACACCTGGACCGAACGCTCACATACTTTTAATCGATACACATTTTTATAACCCTAATTTAAAGGACTTCATAAAATCAACGATAACACAAAATCCACTATCTATACTCACCATCAGGAGCACTGTAGTCACTTTGTCGAGCCAGTGTAAAAAAGAAACAATCTGACTTTATAATTTTTGAAGTCCGTATCGTGTAATATATTGCGCAACTTGGCATTCACTTCATATATGGCAAAGTATAATTTGTAAATTAAGGATAATTACTTATTTTTTTAAAAATCTTGACTCTTCCATGATTGCCAGTGCCATGTCGTCCGTCACCGGTTAGTTGCCCTCGTTGTTTTCGGACAACGTTACAAGTACTAGGTGCGGAGTGTAAACAAATCCAAATTATTCGATAAAATTTAAGCCACAACGCACCCTTTATGCAAAATAACAAAGCCTATAGCCTATGAAGTTCTAATATATGTGGAATATGTTATGAAATCTCCCAATTATTTGTATATTTTTAGAAATCTATAGTTCGAAGCTGGTATTACTATGAAACTGTGCAATAGACGAATGACGTTTAGTGATAAGTTAGTTTGAAGGTGCTTGTAGAAAACATGTATTATAAGGAGAGTGATGTGTTACTTTGGTTTCCGTATTTAAAATTAAAATAAAATAGTTTTGAAGAAAAATATCTCTTTTCTCGATCCCACATATATTTAATGATAGTATTTTGAAGCTCACAAAAAGGGGTGTTATTCGAGAGGGTTGTGGTTATTTAGGTAATAGCAGGTTTTTCTTTTGCAAATTAGATAAGTTTTTTCTTTTGTTATTATCCCTGTCCGTGTGTTGTTCGTATTTTCATTTTTCTTTCCTTAAGTGCAAGGACTATAGTCTACACTTTTAGTGTGTTGATGTAGACTATGTAAGTGTTCTTATAAATAAATAAAATAAATAAAAAAACAGCACTTACCTTAATTGAGTCAACATCGGAACAGTCGAGCGCCCGCACCGGCAGGATGCGAACAGTGCGCGTCCGGCCCGCTATACACACGAGTACCTTTTGAAAACAATAATCGATGTATTAATTTGATCATTATCATTCTATTCGTACATGAACTTACATTTTTTTCGATACACAAGACGCCTTGCGTGACGTATATGACTGCACGGTGAACCATAGATGGGCAAAATGTAATCAGATTAATGAAAATGATTAACGATTACATTTTACGTTTTTTACCATTAATATAACTGCATTTTGCTCATTTATGTTTTAAACACTACAAAATCCCAGACTGTATACACATTTATCATTTCTTAATGTTTTAAATGGATTTAATCATGATTACTGAGCAAGAAAATTAAAATTACGACTACATTTTGTAATCGTTTATCATTAATTAAGGTCAAAGGTTATCAAGTACCACCGGCTGAACTTGAAGGCGTTTTAAAAGAACATCCAGGTGTACACGATGCGGCAGTTGTCGGCATACCGGACCCAAAAGCCGGAGAAATACCAAAAGCTTTCGTCGTTTTGAAACAAGACACGAATGTGTCAGACAAAGAAATAATGAAATTTGTTAGCGACAGAGTTGCTCCATACAAAATGATAAAGGATGTATCATTCATAGATAAAATACCGAGAAATAGATCGGGAAAAAATTTAAGAAAAATGTTAAGAAAGAATTAATATTTATTTATTTATTTTATTTATTTATAAGTACACTTACACAGTCTACATTAACACATAAAACTATATAAGACATGAACAGGATACATTATAAATGCGACTATTAATCAGATTACATTTTGCCCATCTCTATGATGAACACACTGTTTCAATATAAAGCTTGTCACACTAATCAGCTAGACACTATCGTGTTTTTTGAACGGTCCGCGCACGTCAGTTCTCACAGAGGCCTGCCGCTATGGTATACCTAATATATATAGTGATGACAGTGACGTGCATAAGATATTTGCACAGGTGCAAGCCGTGGTGGCTGCCGGCAGAATAGAATAGCACCCCCCTCTTCTTGCTGAGGTGTCGTAAAAGGCGACTAAGGTATCTCTTGAACACCGCAATTCAACCAGGTGTTTAGAGAAGGAAAACTCGACCAAACCTACATCCCGCTCCCTCCCGATCGACCTGGTTCTCCTTTCCATCGGGCCTGAGGGAGCTCGGACGAGAGAGTGCTTTTCTGGCTGCGCGTCCAGTTATGCACTTAAATATCTCCTGCGCAATTGACTGTTTCCGAAAACTGGACCTCGAATTTCTTAACCGGTGTTGAAACAGTCGCCGTGGCCGAAACCGGCCAGGACATCATCATCATCATCATTTGCACAGGGTAGGCAAAATTCGCGTAATTAATTTGATTATTACATTATGATAGTAAACATCATATTCCTTTCATAGGGAAGATAGATGCCGTTAAAAGAGAATAGATATGAATATAAATGGTTCCTTTTTATGTTTAACTTTAAGCTATTTACTCCAGACTTATTTATCACGAGGGCATGCAATGCTTGCATGCGTCTATGGAATGAACGCTACTGAGTGATGATGACTGTTATAATGGTGCAATGTTACTCATTATTGCATCGAAGTAATCGTCTCAGCGCAATCTGCAACGTTGTCAGCAACTTCGTGTATCTCCTCGAATATTCAACTATCGCGCAGTTTGAAATAACCTGCCAACTGTTCTCGCTTATATATTTGTTTTTTTTTATAACTTATAGGCGAACGCTTGACCTCAATCACACCTGGTGGAAGGTGAAGATGAGTCCGACGATGAACCGCGTCCGCCCAACAAATGCCTATTCACTCTTCTTTTAAAGACTCCCAGGTCATAAGATCGCGGAAATATGGCCGCTGGTAGCATATTCCATTTATTTTGATTTATTTTGTAATCCTCTACTCTTGGACTATGATGATAAATAAATACGTGGTTATTCTGAATCTATTTTTGCGTCACAATTTGAGATTAACAACAACCATTAACATATAATTAATTTAACATTTTTTTTTTGAAGCGTACTATATACTGATTGCCGGAAAAGGCATTTATAGTTCAACCGAGCTTAGGGGGCGAGCACAGAAGCTGTTCAGCCGGCGAGTTTATGGGTTGCGTGGCAATACAAGGGCACCCCGTGGGTACGAACCTCGACTTGGACCGCCAGCCAAATAAAGTACTAACCGTACGGGTGATCTACCAGCGTTTTGAAAGTGACTACCTTGAGAAGAAACGCCGAAAGAAACTCAAGGCTGCGACGGAGTGGATTAATTTAACAACTGACTAGAGTTATATAGATACTGGATCACGTCAGGCGTGACTAATGTGTGGGACGAGACTCCAGCTGTATTGTCACCAACTGTGAAGGCAGGCGGTACGGGGCTCGCCGTCTGCTGGGAAAGATTAACCACTGCTTGTGGTGGAGGCCTGAACCGCTTGTGGGAGGCTTGTCTCTACCGCTAGGGGAGATTAGTGATTCAGTCCTCACTTCAAATCCTATATCATATATTCAAATCCTTAGTCCTCACTTCAAATCCCATTTATTATTTATTTATCGCGCATTATATACAATGTACTCGTGCTATGAACTGTAAATATACTTACGTTGCCTTAAGTGTATAAAACTTCCATTAATCTCAGTCTGCATAATATATGTGACTCACAAGTTTATACAACTTTACTGGTAACTAACGCCAAACCTCTTAAAGGTAACTTAGGTACATCAAGACTAACAACTTTTGTTCTATGACTTTTGCCAAAACTTAAAATAAGATATATATTTTTTTAATTTTAGTTTAGATTTCTATCAATCGTTAGCTCTATGTTTAAAGTTCAGTCAGTTGATACTACGAAATCGTCTGCCCCAGCTGCATCGCCCCGCCTTTCAGAGTATTGAGAAGATCAGAACTGCAAATTTGCTTTATTTATTTTTTTGTATGAGGAATAAAACATTGAATTATAAAAAGTCGTAACAAAAGTTGTCAGTCTTGATATACCAAAGTAACCCTTAAGAGGTTTTGCGTTAGTTACCTGTATCCCTGTATAGAACGATTGGTAAGCGATTTCTATTTGTACCATATTGGAAGTGTACGGTACTTCGATAGCTCCGCAAGTGGCACGGGCTGCCTAAAGAGTTTCACTTACAGCGATCACCAGCTCGCCAACTCCTCAGGGGCCCCTGCTTCTCCTCCAGGATACTGGTGTCTTTGTGGATCTTTCAAGCACACTTGTACACTTTGGAATCGGATAATTTCTTGAATTTTATGTATATTTGTATGTTTATGTTATTACTCGGCGGATCGGTTCGAGCGAGAGCAAAACTCAATTGACAACCCGTACGGTGTTGCCAGAGCATAATCGAAGCTGTCCGCACATTTATTAGAATACGGAACAGGAAGATTGGCTGAAAGTATGGTCGCGATGGGAACGTTGCAGTTTGCAGCTGAGCGGGCGCGCGGTACCTGCTCCTCGGGCACGTAGTGCAGCGCGTGCAGGGGCGCGTGCGCGCGGCGCGTCGACAGCTCGGCGCGCTCCAGGTCGAGCAGCGTGAGGCCGCAGTCGCCGCCGACGCAGAGCCGCGAGCGCTCCACCACGCAGGCGCACGTCGCGCCGCGCATCGGCACCACGCAGCCCTCCGCGAGCGAGTGCGCGCTGTACACCTGCACGCGCACGCACACACGTCACGAGCACAATGTTAACAATAGAATTCTATATAGCAACTTACTGCGATGCCTGTACTGTCAATCTATACTAATATTATAAAGCTGAAGAGTTTGTTTGTTTGTTTGTTTGTTTGAACGCGCTAATCTCAGCAACTACTGGTTCGAATTGAAAAAATTCTTTTTGAGTTGAATTAACCATTTATCGAGAAAGGCTTTAGGCTATATAACATCACGATGCAATTATTAGGAGCAAAGAAATAATGAAAAATGTGAAAAAAACGGGGAAAATTATTCATCCTTGAGGGCTTCCATTGCGTGCGCGGCAAAAACGGTTCAAGATACCAAAAACATATGTAAGAAAGAATTATTCCTCTTGAAATGATCTAAAAAAAATGTCCGCGACAGTATATGTCTATCTTTTAAGATTAAGTCACTAGAACCGTTTTTATGGTAAACACATTTGGTCGAAATTAATGCATTATTTGTTAAGAGTTGTATCAACGTAATAATATTAATCTTTATCCAAATAAATGTGTTGTTGATTAAGAGTATTTAATTGTGAACAAAATTGTCTTTGACATCACTTAATTTCAATGAACATCTTAGAAGATATTACAAAACCCTTTATAGCAAAACAACGTTTGCCGGATCAGCTAGTATAACTATAAACTTAGGAAATATAAAGAAATCACTCAGCAAAAGTAAAGCCACATACTTTCATATAACATAACAATAATAACAACAATCTAGAAACAAACAAAATCAAAATTTACAGAAATATATATCAGTTGTCTCCATGATCATGCCAGTCTGCTCAAATATCTCTCTTCGCACTTTTTTTGGAGAATCTAATATTATATGAAGGGATATGTTAAGGCGAGAGAATTTTTTTTTGACAAATTAATCGTCTGTTGGCCAGGAAAAGCCGTTAGAACTTCACCGGGCGAAAAGTAGGAAATTATTTTACAATGCGATGATATATTAGATGTAAAAAACAAAAGTTGTAATATTGATTGATTGTAGGAACAAAGCGGACATGGGCAAAATGGAATCAGATTAATGATTAAAGATTACAAAATGTAATCATATTTTTAATTTCCTTAATCTATAATCATCATTAAATCCCTTCAAAACATAAATGAGACATAAATTTGTATACAATTGAGGGTTCGTTAATATTTAAAACATAGATGGGCAAAATTTAGTAATATTAATGATGCAAAATGTAATCGCAATCGTTTTTCATTAATCTGATTACATTTCGCCCATTTATGGACGAAAGTGAAAATAACGGATGAGGCATTTCATCATCCTTAAAAAAAATAATGGAACAAACAATACGAACATATTTGTCTGGCAGGTTGTTTCGTTTCAATATCCTGTGCAGTTCGCTAAGCGCCACGACCCATTTGGTCTTCTCCGACTCTGATTCCGCGAGCATCAGCGTGTGAGATCGCTTCCCGCCCTCTATCTGTGACGTTGATATCTGAAAATTGATTTTTTGAAGTGTAACTTCTATAGAATCGTTGTGATTTCAAACCGGCTGCAACGGAAAAACGATATACAAATACAAAATATCAAAATACTTTCACTTTTAAACAATTAAACTTTGTAATTATCCTCCCTTGTTATATATATTCAACTCATTCTTTTGTCGATTTACTGAAGTTTCACTTCTATCGTGTGTAAATCGCACACACACCTTTTTTGTTATACTGGCTTCATAATGTGTCTACAACGCATCTGATGGAAAGTAAAGTGTAGTCCTAAAATTAGAGCGAACGTCAATGGCCGAATTCATTGCCAGTAGCTATGGCTATGTCGGCCCACACATATTACATTAAGTCTCTAGATAACTGTTGAATATAAACGAACTAGCCAACCTTGCAATATTCGTACCACCTAACATTCCATAAATGTCTTGTTACCACTTAAGTTAAATCTACCCCATTGTCTCTCCACTCTTCTATTTCTCTTCCAGGACGGGCTTGTAGAGAGTAACGGGACCACATAAGGATTTTTAGCGGGTAGAAGTCAGACACACTGAAATGCTCCTGGAGGTCCTATGCAGGATTTCCTCTTGATTACCAAAAATAGGGTTCAGGCAGTTCAGGATTAGGTTTCTTTTATGATTATCAAGCAAAAGCACTTTACTTCAATGACACGTTAATACAGGGCCATTAATAGTACAAATTACTATTAACTTATAAAGATTCCCAAATCACAGCAAAGCAGGAGAACATGCTCAAAGTTCTTCTGCCATGGTATACTCATATTTAGGCCCGGCAACAAGACAACTGTCAATGAACTAGTGTCCCTAGACAGAGGGTACAGGTATAGCGTTGAAGTCAGGGAGCATGTCTCCACCAGGATGTTGAGGATGGTTACATTGCTAGCAAGCATGTAGAGCAAATAAAACTTTCGGAGTGAGCATAGATTTACTCATATTAGTGGCTGAATCCACTTTACGATTATATGTCGTACTCAACGTAACCAGTGGCGCCGCTGGTCGCCGTTCCCACAACTCTAGATCACATGACATTTCTATTAGTTGCCATGCGGGTTTCCTCGCGATGATTTCATTCACCGGTGAGCATGTGATGCCTAAATCCATAATAAACCTAAATCTAAAAAACACATTACTACATGCCGGGATACGAACCAACAACCGTACGCGTTGCCCCGTATGGATACAGGTCCGTTATCCACTAGGCACCATTGTCACTATTGAAAAAAAGCGGATACAAACTTACCCTAAAAATGCAAGGTATGTCCCGTTTGCTGGCGTGTATGACGTCAGAGTCCTTCACCGACGTCACGCTGAAGTCCGGATCCCTCATGTCTAAAACTTGGCTGACGCACACCGACGGAAGAGCGTTCCTAAAACAACACTAATGTAATAATTTCTATCCCATTTTTTTATTTGAAAGGAAGGTAATCAGGTGAACAGCAGTTACTATCACCTATAGACAACTGCAACTCAAGAAGTGTCATCATTGCATTGCCGAACTAAAAGAGCGTTATTCACTCCTTTTTGAAGGACCTCCTGTCGTAATCCAGAGAAAACAAAACGTCTAGAAGCTCATTCCACAACTTTAAAATGTGTAACAAGAATGCTCTAGAGAATCGCGCTGTTGTTGCAAGCTGATGAGGCTTTAAAGTATGGAGATGAGCCGATAGCCTACCGCACGTCTACGCACGGGACATATAGTTCCCCATTTGTATTACAATCCCCTGAAAAATCGACGGTACCCTTAGTAGGTGAGTTCTTGAGCTGAGACTATGGATCAGCTATATTTTATGGGATGCTCCATAACCAGGTGAAGCAACGACTTGCGAAAGGTGGTCGGCAATACACAAATTAGCAGATCCAAAGACCAGGCTCAATGGCACTGATCAGGAAGTGGGTTGTCTCCTACAGTAAAAGTGTTCTGATGATAACAGTATTCGCTTCCTGTGTCTATTTTTCCAGCATCTTACGACATGGGTATCTTCAATCCACGAGTGAATCGGTATTTATTGGTTATTATCAGTTTCCATCAGGTGAGATTGAAATCAAGCGCAAGCCTGTCTGTAATAAAAAAAGGTAATTGTGAACTCACCTATCTTGAGAAATGTCATAGAGAAAGAGCTTGAAGTCACATACAACGACAAACTGTCGCATCCAGCCCTTCTTAACGCCGCCCGGCTTAGGAACCTAACAACAAAACATATTGTTGACATATTTCCAAATTTCTTCAAAGAATTACGCCCAAGAATTATTAACACGTTCCCGGCGTCTCTTTTTCACATTCATACTGTTACGGAATAAGGATGTCGTATATAGCGACCTCTATAGTTATGTAGATGAACCACCGTGCGTAATGCCATCTTGTGGCAAATAGCATAACTACATCTACTATTGGCGTCTACGTTGGAGTATACAAAGCGATTCCTAGAAGTGTCGCTGCAACCAAACGCGAACGTTGGGAGACACAAAATAACTGGAGAATCTTCTATACAATTGGTGGGACCTGCGTTTCCACTATAAATACGCTGCAGGTGTAAATGCGGGGTTAATTGTCGACAAAAAGCGAAATTAAGTGATCCAAGTGAAACTAAAATGACGAGAAGTTTTTAGAGCACACATTTAGTAGATTGTTTTGTGAACTAATTAGTGTTTTCAATTGTATATGTATAAATCAAGTTTAATAATGCCGGTGCAGTTTCATTGAAGACCCCCGAGCTCACAACAAATCTAGAGAAATATGAGATAAAGCTGTTATAATATGGCGGTCAGCGTACAAGTGGCCAGTACCTTGACGTATCCCTCGTAGGCGGTGCCCTGGCCGCGCGCCGGGTCGATGCCGAGCGGGCGGCGCGAGCGCTCCGGCGGCAGCGGGCAGCGCGGCGCGACGCGCGAGCAGCAGCGCGTGTGCACCGCCAGCCCGCACGTCTCGCACACGACGCCCTGCCGCGTCAGGCCGATCTGCCCCCACACACACAAACACACATACATATACATGCAGAGATGGGCAAATTGTAATCTGATTAATGATGAACGATTACAAAATTTAGTAGTAATTTTAATTTTCTAGCTCTGTAATCTATACTAATATTATAAAGCTGAAGAGTTTGTTTGTTTTTTTGTTTGAACGCGCTAATCTCAGGAACTACTGGTTCGAATTGAAAAATTCTTTTTGAGTTGAATAGACCATTTATCGAGGAAGGCTTTAGGCTATATCACGATGTAATTATTAGGAGCGAAGAAATAATGGAAAATGTGAAAAAAACGGGCAAAATTATTCATCCTTGAGGGCTTCCATTGCGTGCGCTGCAAAAACGGTTCAAGATACCAAAAATATATGTAAAAAAGAATTATTTATATCTTGAAATGATCTAAAAAAATGTCCGCGACAGTATATGTCTATCTTTTAAGATTAAGTCACTAGAACCGTTTTTATAGTGATAAAGTTCGAAAGGTCGAAATTAATACATTATTTGTTAAGAGTTGTATCAACGTAATAATATTAATCTTTATCTAAATAAATGTGTTGTTGATTAAGAGTATTAATTGTTAACAAAATTGTCTTTGACAACACTTAATTTTAATGAACATCTAGAAGATATTACAAAACCTTATATAGCAAAACAACGTTTGTCGGATCAGCTAGTCATGATTAAATGCATTTAAAACATTAAGAAATAATAAATGTGTACACAATCTGGGATTCTGTAGTGTTTAAAACATAGATGAGCAAAATGCATTCATATTAATGGTAAAAAATGTAAAAAGTAATCGTAATCATTTTTATTAATCTGATTACATTTTGTCCATCTATGATTACATGTCATTGAGGCAACCATTTTTTTATAACCCGGAGGAAAATCCTACATAAGATCATCAGGGTTGCTGTGAGGGCAGCGATCCCGGTGTGTCAGACTCCTACTGACAAAAACCCCCAGGGTATGTCCTTTCAACCATTCCACCCAGGACTGGGAATGTAGATTTCCATCTTCACAGAATTCCGAATCTTTAAAAAAACTGCAATTTTATTATACCGCTTCTTTTCAGATGTTACTTGAGAATTAAACCTGATAAAAATTAAAAAATACACAAACATATCTGTACACACCAAAAGCACAAAAAATTCACATATGAACGAATTCCAGAACCTTACTCTCTTTTCGCTGTCCCTTTCACCTGAGATGCGACATGCGTTACAGTAACTTCACACTACACGAGCGCAAACTTTTCGCGTTTTAGGACCTATGAATATATATATGAGGCGTCTAGTTTCAAAACCCGCTTATAAATTTTTTTTTCAATCTATACTAATATTATAAAGATGAAGAGTTTGTTTGTTTGTTTGTTTAAACGCGCTAATCTCAGGAACTACTGGTTCGAATTGAAAAATTCTTTTTGTGTTGAATAGACTATTTATCGAGGAAGGCTTTAGGCTATATAACATCACGATGCAACTATTAGGAGCGATGAAATAATGGAAAATGTGAAAAAAACGGGGGAAACTATTCATCCTTGGGTGCTTCCATTGCGTGCGCTGCGAAAACGGTTCAAGATATCAAAAATATATGTATGACAGAGTTATTCCTCTTAAAATGATCTAAAAAAATGTCCGAGACAGTATATGTCTATCTTTTAAGATTAAGTCACTAGAACCGTTTTTATGGTAATCAAATTTGGTCGAAATTAATGCATTATTTGTTAAGAGCTATATCAACGTAATAATATTAATCTTTATCCAAATAAATGTGTTGTTGATTAAGAGTATTTAATTGTGAACAAAATTGTCTTTGACATCACTTAATTTCAATGAACATCTTAGAAGATATTACAATAACTTATATAGCAAAACAACGTTTGCCGGATCAGCTAGTTCCATATATTTATAAAAACTTATAATTTATTAATCTTTTTTTTTTGTTATCCCGGTGGAAATCCCTACGGACCGTCAGGGGAAGTGGTGAGGGCCGCTCCCCCGGTGTGTCGGACCCCGCCCCGACTAAAACCACCGGGGTGCCAGCACTGCCCTCTCTTCGCCTTCGCCGAGCCTGGGAATCCGGATACTTTCGACGGCTCGGTGGAACTTATAATTAATCTTTGATTTACAATCACATTCTTATAAGGTAAAAAAGCAAAAAAGAAAAAAATCATATATAATATTTGCTTTGATAAAAACATTTCAAATTACAATAAGACCTACTAAGTAATTTTATACGAAAAATCTTTTTAGCGGGTTTTGAAACTAGGCGTTTCATATATGTTTCCTTTTCTTCAAGGATTACAGCACAACGGTATTACTTCCAGCGTTGTCTTACTCTCCATTGGGCATGATATCAGCTTGTTTGCTAACTTTTAACATTAAAAAAATATGTTAATACGTATGACACAATAAACTGGTGTCAGCTGAAAATCAGCGCTGGGTGGCTCGGCTGGTCACTCAGCATTTACTGAGCTGACTTCCCTTTGGCGCATCATCACAACACAGGGTATATGCTTTTGTTGTTTTCTGTTTTTTTTTACCTATTCTGAAGTGTTGTATGTTTTGTGCCAAATAAATGTTTTTATTATTTTTTTAAAATGCACAGTTCATCACCGGCCCCATAGTCAACCGGAATTAAACTCACCATGAGCGAGGTGCAGTGATTGCACTTGGTGGGGCTGCTGAACGTCCTCACCAGGAATTGGTGCACTTTCTGCTTGCCCGGTACCGATGGGCCCAGCGATGCCTCCTGGGAAATAAATAAATAACACTACAGACCCAACATTTTCACTTGACCCACTCCTGATCAGGCGATCGCTATTATGTCTACAGTCTGGAGTCCGTTAATCGAGTGAGAATGTTTTTTTTTATTTTAATAATATATCCTAGGGTTACCAGTAGCCGGATATATTTATTAAATATTTGGAATTCAAAATTAAATTAACATATACTTAAATATATAAAAATACAAACACAAATCATGTGCTACTCGTAAAAGTAAACAAATCTGCTCTAAAAAAAATTATAAAACCTATTGTGTTTTATACGTTTACTGAGCATAAAAATAAGAATAACAGATACTACATACAAAATATAAAGAAAGAAAAAATAAATATAACATTTTCGCCATAGTAAAACTATAAACATTTTGCCAGAAAAGAGGTCGTCTTTCAGCTTTATGCCACAGAACAATCCCATTTGTAAATACCAACAAACTGTTGCAGATAGGCGGTAGTCATATTAAAATAGCTTACAGTTGACATTTCGCTTGGGGAACTTTTGCTGGAAGCCGGCGACGAAGCCCTGGGCCCTTCCAACTCGTCCTGTGACTCGATCGAACCGCTGAGAGGACCAGATTGCTGAGATCCGTACATAAGCTGAGGAGAAAATAAATATTACACTTGGTTTTTATTATCTTTACTTTTTTTTTGTAAGCCCTGCAATATATTTTTAACAATAATTTATAAAAAAAAAAAATACAAAAACATATTTTACAAGAAAACAAAAAAAAAACAAAATAAAAATACCTTTAAGTTACAGCAATGCTGGGCATTCCTGTAACGATAATGCGGCGACATCTGTGCGAAAAAAATGAAAAAGGAAACGAAATAAGCAAAACAAAAAATTAAAAAGCAAACACAAAAATTGATGGGGTTATAATTTGTGTGAAGTGAATATTTTAATCAGTTATTTACAACTCCACCTCCACCATTATTAGTCACGAAATGATGTGATAAAGGTTCAACAGAGATGACAACAATTTAAATATTTATTTATCTATTTAAATATTCAGCAAACATATTGAATCTCTATTCTAATCACATTGGAACACAACTCAATAGATAACTTTAAGGACCTGCACCAATATGAAATTAAGAAATATCACGTTTGTCGCGTCGCTCAAATATGAGGATGTTTTTCGATAATACACTCGTAAACTCATTAGAGGTGAAGAAAATTTCTTTGCGATAAATCGAAGATAATATGTCGAATTACATTGTTTACATGTCGTTTGCTTACGTTAAGGCGTACCGTGAAAAACACAAACGAATCGTACTAGGCGATGAACATGTACAGGCGTCAACAAGGCTCTTTGAAATTTTTCGATTCGGTTATTTTCGTCAGTACCCTATTTACTGTCATCGACAAGTTTTAAAATACATATTTTGTTGACTGTATTTTGGTATCATCCCAATTTTTGACCACCGACTAGTATAATTCATTATTCGGTTTGGACATATGCGGAAACTACTGGAGTCGATGAATTCGGTAACATACCTAATAAAAATCAATCATTATGTGATTGACAACCATAGATGGGCAAAATGTAATGAGATTAATAAAAATGATTACGATTTCATTTTGCGTTTTTTACCATTAATATGACTGCATTTTGTTCATCTATGTTTCAAACACTACGGAATCCCAGATTGCATACACATTTATGAGTTCTTAATGTTTTAAATGGATTTAATTATGATTACAGAGCAAGACAATTAAAATTACGACGATTTGTAATCATTAACCAGATTACATTTTGCCCATCTCTGTTGATAACTATAAATATTAAAGACAACAATGGAGTGAATGGAATGTTTAAACTATTTTATGAACATGATTATTTTCATTTATTCTAAAATGTTATTACAAAGCATATTATATGCTGAATATATGTGTGTTGCATAAGAAAATAAAAGTACCTTTTGCTCATTCATAGCGGCCACATTATCATAATGCCTCTCCGTCGGTGTTTCTTTGAGAAATTGGTCTAAGTAGCTCATCTGAGATGGCGGTCTGTCCAGAACTGAAAAACATTATTAATAAAATCAATAAAAAAATTTTTTTTAAATATTTTTCAATAGTGTTTCATATCTCACATACTAAGTACAGAAAATGAAAAATTGTAAAATAAGAAATAATAAGTAAAGCGTAGAGATGAGAAATGAAACACTAATTTTCAAACGAGACAAATAAATTTGATTATCTGAGAAAACACAGAATGATAAAAATTTTATATGTATAAAGGCATTTATATAGTAAAATTAAAACCAATCCCAACCGAAACCAACATTCACAAAAGGACACTTTAAATATTACAATAATTTAACTTACTAGTACAACCGAATACAAAAATACAATTCAGTGGAGAAAAATAATTAGATTTTAGCATAATAATTAAAAAAAAGCGAAATATCAAACACACATTTATTTTCGAGTAGTAAATTCGAAATAGTTTCATATACTTCTAGTGCTAAAATATCAACACATTTAGAAACTTGTGTGGCGTTTAGTCTTTAATGTGTATACTTGAATAGTATAAATTAATTTTGCACCCGATTGTACTTAAACACATTTTAGTCAACTAAAACGGGGACTAATCATGCACATAGACATCGGACGTTTACATAGTCTATACGTAATAAGCACCCCAGCCGATTGAACAACACAAACCCAGGAATAAAGCAATTACTTAGAAATACGTTGTTCCGTATTCTAATTAATGTGCGGACAACTTCGATTATGCTCTGGCAACACCGTACGGGTTGTCAATTGAGTTTTGCTCTCGCTCGAACCGATCCGCCGAGTAACGACATAAAACATACAAATATTTCTAAATACAACAAATTATCCGATTCCAAAGTGTATAAGTGTGCTTGGAAGATCCTCAAAGACACCAGTATCCTGGAGGAGAAGCAGGGGCCCCTGAGGAGTTGGCACACTGGTGATCGCGGTAAGTGAAACTCTTTAGGCAGCCCGTGCCACTTGCGGAGCTATCGAAGTACCGTACATAATTTTGTTCCTCCGAGCCGGATCTTTCACAATTTTGTTCCTCCGAGCCGGATCTTTCATAATTTTGTTCCTACGATACGAATCTTTCGAAATTACCACATATTTCGTGCTAATTACTACAATCCAGAACATTCATAACGTATTCAAAATTTAATTCCATAACGTGCAAGGTATTTGAAATTATAATCCGTCCAAATCTACTACTACAACAAAGAAACGACTTGCTGTACTACCGGCGGTCATCTTTATTCGGTCGGTTATAAACGTAATACTGCACTAGCTATAACCCGTCCAGTTTCACTACGTGAAAGAAGGAACCTGGCTAACCTACAAAGCGTAGTCACCTTCATTCGGTCGGCTTATACATTTAATTATTTTCATTTATCCTACAAAAGTTCGAATGTTCTAATTTAATTTCATTATTACTACTTACAAATCTTAACAACAATTTACAACAAAACTACAAACAAATAATACATTTTGGAATCAATCATTCATATAACTACATCCGTAAACTACATTATTATCCTACAAACGTTATACCTACATATCTATATCTACGATATATTATTTAATTACTTTGTGTTGCTTGGAACCTTTTCATTACGACTACCCAGATCTACCTTCAACTAACAATAAATTCTACTTTTCTATTAATAACGTGATAGAAACTTATACTTTTTCATTCAACTGCCAAATATCAACTTATTTGATTTAAAATGACAGAAATCAAGCAATTAACTTTCGAACGTAATGTCATTTATAGTGATTTAGAGGAAATGTTACAATTTCTACAGGACGAGTGCATGGATACTGACCAATTTATGCGTCGTGCACAAAACTTAACACATTTAAAAAATAATTTTACGCGTGTTCAGTCCAAATTAGAAAAAATATATTTTAAAAATGATTCTTTTAATTCAGAACTGGAACTTGAACACAGAAATAAATTTAAAGATCTATACTACAAAGCCAAATTGTCCGCTGATAAGTTGAAACTACAACAAAAATTAAAACAACAATCTACGCCTACTAGTAATCAAACGGTAAATTCTTCCAAAAATTGTTGCAACATGCGTCCGAAATTGAATCTGCCACCTCTCCCACTCCTTCGGTCTTACGGTCACACAACTAAGTGTGAACAAAAGGAACTTGAGACTAGCGTGATACTAAAAGGCTCTTCCGCGACGTCGCTAACGGGATTCGAACGCAGTACCTTCGCCTGCGCGAGTACCGTCAATCCGTCCGCTAAACCTAGCGCGCCTGCTTCAGCTCGGCCCGGCCGTTCGTATTCACCGCGCCGCTCGATGCCCGCGCTCAGTGCTACTATAGCGCATAGTTCACCGGCCACACCACAATCACCGTACCTTAACAAAGTTGCTACTCAACTCAAGCTTTTCTGTTCTTACTGTAAATCTAATACGCATTCGTTAAATAATTGTTCAGTATTTCTAAGCTTATCTATTTTACAACGTAAAGATTTTATTTCAACTAAAAATATTTGTCCGAATTGTTTAATTCATGGACATACGGTGCTGCAGTGTTATTCACGCTTAAACTGTGAGATATGTCAACAAAAACATCATACATCTCTACACAGTAATACAGAAACGTCGGCAAATTCGGGTAACAAACAACAAGCCACTTCGAACATCGCAGTGTCAGCAGCAGAGAGCTGCGCCTCAGCCGCACGCGCTGATGGTGACCATGAACTGCGCTGCGACACAGAATACTCCGTACTCCTTGCGACCACACTTGACGACATCCTTCTCCGCGGCAACACTTCTATGACGGCACAAACTGTTCGAGCGCTTATCGACCCCGGTTCTCAAACTTCTTTAATCACGGAAGCTTGTGCTCAGCGGTTTGGACAAAAATGTCATAGCGCCTGGTCAAATATTTCTATTATAGGCGTAGGAGAAGGAGAAGCTGGACACCCCCACGGTGTCATTTCTTCTGATGTCACACCTTATGACCGATTAAAGCAATCCATTGCTATAAACGCCTTAGCAATTTCCAAAATTACTAATTGCACACCACAGGTTCACAATGTTAACAATGTAACTTTATCACTCCTTCGTAACCTACCACTAGCCAATCTGGTTTTTACTTCCGCGCGCCCGGTCGAGCAGTTAAAAGCAGAGTACAGTGACGAGATTCTTCTCGATGACAACATCAGAGGTCCTCACTGTACTCCAGTTGCGATAAAAACAACATTTGGGTATGGTCTTACGGGTAAAATATCAAACAATCATTCTACAACACTTAACATTTGTGTAATTTCTTTGCAAAACGCCAATATTCAACACTCTGTTCCAGCAACTACAAGACTTTCGCCCGACGAGGCCTTGTGTGAAACGCTTTTCATTAACACATATCACACAAGAGACTCCTCCGGCAGATATACAGTTTCATTTCCGTTCAAACCTAACGTACCACCGCTCGGCGAATCGCGAGGTACTGCATTACTTCATTTCAAGAAACTACAAAAACGTTTTTTCCGTAACTCTTGCTTACAACAAGATTACAACCGGTGCTTACAAGAATACATAGTTCTTGGACACATACTACTTATTCCACTTTCTTCAGAAACCTTATCTGTATCTGAAAGGTACTATCTTCCTCATCACTACGTGGTGAAAACACAGAGTGCAACTACGAAAACTCGAGTTGCATTCGATGATTCCTGTCCTACTACTAACGGACGATCATCAAACAACATTATTCTGACAGGTCCTAAACTACAAGAGGATATTGTCATGGTCCTTCAAAAAATTAATTTACAAAAACGAAAACATTTCATCGATGATGCCGGTGTCGTCAGGGTCGGCGGCCGCATCTATGATCCAAAATTAAATTACGAAACAAAACATCAATTACTTTTGCCTAAGTCAAACATTCTAATTAACTTAATTATCGGTCATTTTCATAATCTGAATTTACACACTGGTTCTTTTCAAATTAAAATTATTCGACTTCGTAATTTCAAAAGTTTTAAATCTTACGTATGCATGTCCACCAAGGCAAAACACCTTGAGTTCGTTTCAGACTTAATTACGTTAACTTTAATTTCAGCTCTTCGCCGCTTCACGACAAGACGCGGTCCTTATTTCAGCATTTACTCTGATAACGGACGTAATTTTGTAGGGTGTAATTCGTATTTAAGAGAGATGTACGCTTTCTTGAATAACAATAAATCAGATATCGAACGACACTCCGTTGATTTAAAAATTAATTGGCATTTTCAACCTGCCTACGCTAGTCACTTCGGTGGTATATGGGAGGCCGGAGTGAAAAGTTTTAAGCAACATTTATTCCGCGTTGTAGGTTTTCGAATCATATCTCACGACGAATTTAACACCTTACTATGTCAGATCGACACATTCCTTAACTTCCGACTGTTGTGTATGCTTAGCAAGGATCCATCAGATCCTTTGCCTGCAACTTCAGCGCACTTCTCGGTGGGCGGTCCATTCACCTCGTTGCCCGAGTATGACTGGTCCAACTCGCAAACCAACATCTTGCTGAGATGGGAAATGCTCCAACAAATGCTACAACATCATTGCATACGATGGAGTCGCGAATACCTCCAACAACTCCAGCAGCTAGGTAAATGGTACCACAACAAAACGCCTGCTATTACCGAAGGTGCTATAGAATTACTACATAACAATGCATTGCCACCGATGCAGTGGCAACTAGCTGGTGTACACCAGGTACATCCTGGCCACGACGGCGTTTTCAGCGTTGTAACACTGCGCGTGGGTAATTCTTACACCAAACGGCCTGTCGTTAAGGTATTTCCACTTCCTATCGACAATTAAACAATATTTCCACCATCACTACGTGTTGGTATAACTTTAGTTTTAAGTTCATATTAATATTATTTTTATTGTACACATATACTACTAACATAACTACTACTAATATATAACTACTACTATACTATAACTACTACTATACTATATAACTACTTTCCACTCGCACTATACGTAGGTAATCATTTACAATTACAAACCACATTCTTTTCCGAAGCATGAGTACTGTCTCTGCTTCAATCTTTTCCAAGTTAGGACATTGTCGTAACTTATCCATTCAGACTAGGATACTCGTCCTGGTCTCATTAAAATCCTACGTATTTTAAGGTCGGCGGCATGTTCCGTATTCTAATTAATGTGCGGACAACTTCGATTATGCTCTGGCAACACCGTACGGGTTGTCAATTGAGTTTTGCTCTCGCTCGAACCGATCCGCCGAGTAACGACATAAAACATACAAATATTTCTAAATACAACAAATTATCCGATTCCAAAGTGTATAAGTGTGCTTGGAAGATCCTCAAAGACACCAGTATCCTGGAGGAGAAGCAGGGGCCCCTGAGGAGTTGGCACACTGGTGATCGCGGTAAGTGAAACTCTTTAGGCAGCCCGTGCCACTTGCGGAGCTATCGAAGTACCGTACATACGTTTATGTTAAAGTTCCACGTTCTTTTGTTTATCTAAACCGTAAATTTGTTTTTAAGACAAATGCATTTATATCTATTTACAAAACTTGCCTTGATTTAAATTTTATGTGTATATTATAACGCTGTAACAAAATTTAATGTTGCCGATAATGAACCAGAGAGGAAAGTCTTCACTTAACAGGAAAGAAATTATATTATAAATTGTAATGAACCTAAATAATTACGCAATTTAAAAATATTTTAATCCGAAGTCTGTGTTGCTTGTTCCTCGACTTAAGTACCAAGGATTTACATAAAGATAAAAGTAATTTACAATAAAAAAAAACAGATTAGTCAAAGAGCCTAAATGCGTATACAAACAAGTGTTAAAGGAAAAAAACCAATCGCTAGCGCGTTATGCGGTGTTGTGAATGGACGCCGTTATTATATATAAATCCATTATCGATTGTAACCAAATCGATTATTTTTTCGTTGTGTGACGTCCATACCACCGTAACAAGCTAAAGCAGAAGCGAAGCGATTTATAATAGTAAGATGAATGTTTTATATATATTTTTTAATACGTGACAATCACTGTTTTGGAGTTACTTTTACACTAAAATAAAATTAAAATCAGATTTTGAGCAGTATATATATATATATATATTGTGATTTTTTTTCTACTAATCAGGCATGTTTTAAATATATATATATTTGGGTTCATTACACAAATCGTTTTCAAATATTTTTAGTTAAATTATTTGTTTTGTAGATGAAACCGAAATTATATTCTAAAATATATATAAATATGTAATCATAATTATAATATCAATATTCAATTTTAAATATAAAAAGGACATTAAAACGTTAAAAGTAAAAAGAATACATAAAAAAGCACTCAAATAAAAAAAGTTTTTTATAATTATCGATCAGAAGATAAACACAATCGATAAAGAATTATTAATCTATTGCAGGTTATATTCATAATATTACAATAACTATAATTGAATCATAAAGTATCTTACAACTGTACAACTATTTAATTTAGGAAAGGGTAGTCCAAAACAGTGAAATGAAATTGTAGCAAAACAAAAAATGATTTCAAACAATTTCTCTTTGACACTTGCTCGTATTTACAATGGAATGACTGTAGAAAAACGATGAAACTATTCGATAGAATAAAGACTACGAACGCAGCACAAAGACGAAATAGAAAAAACTTACACCTCTGTAATTTGTAACATAATCTGTTGTTACCTTATCACAATAATTTATTGAAAAAAGTGGGCGCGGTTTAAATAAAAAATACTTTAATACAAAGAAGATTCATAAGTAAACTAGAATCTTGTGGCAGAAAAAAGATGAGAGAGCTGCTTCATCACTATTATTATTTTTCTTAATTTTCTTTAAAATAAATGCGGCAAAAAAATTACCGACATGATAAATGTATAGATTTAACTTACGAATCACAAAAATATCACTTACGATAAAATTAAATAAAACAACAAATACAATAGGAAGCCTACAAAAAAAAAATCGAATGCTTTGACATACAATTTATTAACATACTTTTATCAGCTTGTAAATGTTTCTTTATACGATTTTTTTTTACACTTTACTCAAAAATTCTATCAAAACTCGGCATGTCCTCGACTACAAATTATTATATTGATGTCTTAAAAAGTTCAAAACTTTAATAGCAAGACAATTGAAAATTAATATATCGATACTCTGAGCACACTAATTCTACAATTGACCCCTGCGTGACCATGTTATTAGTAAAGGTGGGGGGGGCAAAAACAACAGATAATGTTACTCGGGACAAATTGAACACACAATCACATACGATGAGTCTACTTTTAAATCTGTAACAAAGGAATTTGAACAAACCGTTTTCTTCTTTGCCGCTCCAGTATGTGGGCGACTTCGATGATCCCGGCCTGGCAGCTTGCGTGTACAACTTACGATTTTAATCATATTACACCAAACTAATATAACGTGACCGAGTTTCAATAAAAATAAAACTGTTCACTTTTAATATAACCTTAACGAGAATTGAGCTAAAGTTTTGTAGAGAAAATTGAGTAAATTTTTGATAAAAAAAAATTTTAGCGCGTGATAATTATATCCTTTTTTTACTTTTATAATGCGTAAAAATATATTTATCAATAAAACAAAGAAAAACGTATAAAGTATAGGGAATTTCTGGATTGTTTTATCAACTTCTATCTATCTTTCAGTTAATAACAACCATATGCAACGCGACAGCGAAAACCATATAATTTTCAGTAAATGTGAAAATAGCTGATTACTGAATTTACTCGATTATTATAACTGTGATACAAAAGATCATAATAATTATTTTAAATTACGTTTTGGTACCTGGGTATGCTAGTATCAAGGTTCCTGGCACAAAAAAAATTATAACGTAATAATAAAAAAAAAAAAACAAAACTGTATAAAACAGAACTTTATAATAATTTGGTGAACAAGGAATAGTGCACAAAGATTCCCACTTTGACACAAATAAAATTCCAAACGCAATATTATGCATCATTTAGGAATCATTCGGTATGACATCGAAAATTTATTGACATAAATCAATTTTTTTCAAGAAAATTATTTTCTAATTTCATTATTATATGAGCTTTACAAAGACTCATTTTAACAAGTATAAATATATTAATAGCACGAAAAATTAAATTATCTTTCGAGACTATTGTTTTTATTTAATTTTTCACATATATATTTAATATTTTTTTAAAAAAGGTAAATTTAGATTTAATAATATTATTCAAAATCATCAACGGAAACATCGTGATAATTTCATCATCAGCATTTAAGTAAGCAACATTAACACAATATCGATGAATCAAGTTTAAAAAAAAAACATTTAGTCAATAACACATTACATAGCCGTGTATTTGGCATTAAAAATTAAAATATATTTAATGAAAGAGAATAATTAAGAACTTTTAAAATAGGTAATAAACAGCAATAAATTTTCGATCCATGCCGTGATTTTAAACATTTCATTGATCTAAAATATAATACAAACATAAAATATGTTAAATGCAGAATAAATGTGCGAAAACTATAATTAAAACATTAATATAATGCAAAAAAAATAATAATACAAGAGTTTCATTACTTGTATATCAGATTAAGACTTATTAGGACTGTTCAGGGTACGAGTATTTGCAAAAGGTATTAGTAAAAAATATCTAGATTTCACAGTTTGAAGTAAGAAAATTAAAAGATGAGATTATTCCGCTATATCCTTTTCGGAGTAAATAGATATATATTAAAAACTGTATCCTATAAGAGAAAAAGCTAAAACATAAAACTAAAAAAATAATAATAAAAGAAATTAATAGAACTTTTTTTCATCATTAGATTTCATAGTTTTACATAAATTTTCTCTAGACAGAGATAATATCAGCATATGATAATTAACTGATTATATAACTAAATAAAAAATTAAGTCTTCCGAGATTACAAACGGAAAATTATTTACAATTACCCCACCCCAAAAGTCTTAAATCTGATAATACAAAAGTAAACACACTGAGATTCTAAAGCTGATCTAAAAGAATTTAAATACGCAACGGGGTGTTCAAAACATAAAATTTCTAACACTCAGCTGCTTTACTAAACTAATGAAATAAATAAAAATGAAATAATTATAAACCTGCATTGTACTATAACATTGTCAATTATATTTTTTATTTTATTTAAATTTGAAACAGATTCTGCTGAGACATATTTTATCTATAAAAAAATTGAGTTACATGATAACATTCAAAAGAACAGAACAATAAATACGGCATAGCTATATGTCGAGATACATAAAAACTTTAGTAATAAATGAGTAATATCAGTAATTTCATTTTAACTATTAATTAATGTAATTAATTAATTACATGTGTATTTAATTGATGATGAGATTTATAAACTCATCATCCATTAAAGGGAAAATATAAAAAAATCTTATTACCAACCAAAAAAATAGAAAATTAATAAAAATACACTTCAGGCAATTATCCCACCATAAAAATTAAAAAATTGGTATAAGCTGGGATAGTAAAACAGCACACACACTTATATCGTAAGAAAAAAATTACATCATTACGATATTCAAATTAAAAATGACTAGTTCACATGGTCGAGGTTACAAATAACACATTCCTTCCAACACATTAAAATCTTTGGTAAAAAAAACAATACGACTAGAGCTAAGTTTTTTCGAGACTAGAAAGTTTTTACTTTGGTGAAATTAAAGAATTAATAGGAAACAAATAGAGAAATAGAGCTGCATTTACGGAAGCTAATAGCAGTACGTTGCTTACACTTCAGTGGTTCAATAGAATGGATTCGATAGTTTGAGATAATGTGTACTTTTTATAAAACACACCCTATTTGTATCTAAAAAAATATGTTTGAGAACTTTGTATTCATTTTACAGTAATTTTCAATAATTATTATCGGAGAATAGGGACTTTTTTTACTCATAGCCAGTCAAATACATGTAACAATCGATTTGATTATTCGTATAGGTGTTAAAGAATCGAAACCCAAAACTCGATACTGATACTAATTTCTATCATATAATGGAGATCGATTCAACCTTTGGAATTAAACAAATCAAATGCCATGCCTATATAAATGAATTCATGCGTTGTAATAACAAATTTAAGCTTGTATTCAAATGCTAGGCTTACCCAAGTGGCTACTATTATATGTAAAACAAATTATTGAGCAATGAGCTTTCGTGATAAATTTGCTATATAAGCACGTATATAGTTTTTTCTTTCTTAAAAAAGTTGGAAAACTGCTTGTAGTATTAAAGTGTAAATTAACATACAAATAGACTTTTGTAAACATGAAACTAATAGAACTGTAAAAATACAAAGTAGA
Source organism: Automeris io (assembly GCA_036320925.1). NCBI lineage: Eukaryota > Metazoa > Arthropoda > Insecta > Lepidoptera > Saturniidae > Automeris > Automeris io. Next base: position 7,800,921 of record JAUDJH010000023.1, on the reverse strand, counting down.
AGATACTCAAAAACCTTTTCTCGTATAAATCAGAGCTACCCAAAGTAACCGATCATAGACATTATTATCTTTATAGATTATGTATACATATAGCAATATACTAATTGTATATCTCATGGTATACAAGAATAGCAACACCCCATATACATGACGTCACGCAAATAAGAAAAGGCGCGTACGGCCTCAACCATGTCCGAACTGCCATTACAAAATAAAATGTCATAGCACAACGCAGGCGGAACGCACAAAACACAGATTAAAATAATAACAATAATAATATTAAAAAAACGTGTTAAACACGTTTAATAAATGCCACAGATAATACATAATCGTTAAATCAGACGACCGTAGACGATTAAGTTGTAATCACAAATTTTTAAAAAGAATTTCGTTTATCGACAATTTAAGATCACAGTCCAATATTTAATGTCACACAGAATATAAATTAGTGTCCATAGATAACAGCGGTGACATTACAGAATGATAGGAATCCCCGGTGTGGGTATTATTTTCGTTTTTTTCGGCGCGGACGACGTTGGACTTTGTGCCGGGAGCCCAAGAATCCGTTTCGACATAAGGTGTATAGAGATGTTCGCGTGACGTGTCGTCACATGCCGATAACGTAACGATTCGCATTTGTGTATTGGATGGGATTGTGCGGTAACATGGAACGAAAACAAAAAGAAATGGTGCACTAAATAAACGTTAATTAAATACTAATTATAATAATAAAACATGTGTAAATTATAGTTACAATATAAAATAATTACATATTATTTAGTCAATTTAAATTTTAAACAAACCACTGGGTAGAACCTACGACAGCAAATATAATAATTTTTTAACATTTTTTTTAATTCTATTTTCATTTTAGCAAGTTTTGATTGATTTGTGTCATTAAAATGCTGATAATAGAAATCTACCTATACGTTTAGTATGTGACATCGTTTTTTTATAGATTCAAGGGGTACAAACTTTTTAATGTCATATAGAAAGTAATATGAAATATGTATGCATGAAAAAAAAAGCATTAATTTATTACATAGAATTATTTATTCATTCGTGAATAGACGATATTGGTAAATGATAAACTTGTACTTTTTTAAGGTTTTTTTTCGCATATTTGTAGCCCTTTTTGGGACTGCACTAAGCCACATCAGATGCAGTGTAAACACTATGACTAGTCAAAGAAATGTCAGGTTTCTGTTGTATCTTTTTTTTCAACAAACAACACTATTATTAAAAAAATAATTTTGTGTTATTATTATATTATATTATTAAAAGTATTAGCAATTTTTTTATTCGTTTTCCAAGAATGCAATGAATATTGATGAACGATCTATATCGGTATTATTAGGTAAACCAAAAATTCGATAAGTACATTTATGTCGATAGTGTCTACAACTCTAAGCCGCCAGTTTTGATTGATCCATATTTTACTATATACACGCCAATAAAACTTGTTTCACAGAGCAAAGGCTATTACAGTAGATTCTACCCAGGATATGTATACAGAGTTCCGAGACGACAACATTGTGAATATACTCACAGGAGTTGCTGGGCTGGTGCGGCTGATCCAGCCTAGCCTGCATGTCGCGGATGTGCTGCTCCTTGCGCTTCATATCGTGCGCCAACGAGTCCAAACGCTGTCTCGTCTCCAATAACTCTCTGGAAGTCATTATCGACAGATTATTGGAGGGAATTGTATTAGCCATAACATGTCTGCCGTAAGATTGAACCCACATATTTAAAGGGTTAACGCCTAGTTTTAAAACCGCTCTTTAAATTTACAAACTCAAGTGTGTATGTGTGAGCGGCAGGGTATGTGTGGAAACGTAATAAAAGTATTCATTTCCGAAATACCCAACAAATGTATGAGACATAATATATGCGCGCGAGCTCAGATGATTAGCAGGCTGAAGAGACGATTGGCTGGTCTTATTTGCCGAACAACCAATAACCATAGATGGGTAAAATGTAATCGGATTAATAAAAATGATTAACGATTACATTTTACGTTTTTTTACCATTAATATGTCTGCATTTTGCTCATTTATGTTTTAAACAATATAAAACCCCAGATTGTATACACATTTATGATTTCTTAATATTTTAAATGCATTTAATCATGATTACAGAGCAAGAAAATTAAAATTACGACTACATTTTGTAATCGTTAATCATTAATCAGATTACATTTTGCCAATCTCTGGGTGAGAGCTCAGATGATTGGCAGGCTGAAGAGACGATTGGCTGGTCTCATTTGCCGAACAACCAATAACCGCTGTGGTAGACGTGTTTTTGAGTAAAGACCGCATCTTGGTATGCTTAGTATGCGACACCATCTGGCTAGGTGGAGCGATGGTTTGCCCAGTGGCAGGCAATTGACGGATGAGAAAAGCCAAAGACCAGGCGCTGTGGTGTACCTTAGGTGAGACCTATGTTTAACAATGGGCAGATATAGGACGATGAGTGGGCGAAATACCTTTGGCTAGCGAGCAGTTCCGCTCTCGTCCTGCTGAGCTCCTCGCCCACGGCCTGCTTAGCCTGTATTTCGGAGTGCAGCGACGACTGCAGCGTCAGGATCTCCATCTTGTCGAGCTTCTGGGAGCGCCGGTTGCGCCAGCCGCCTGTGCCGCCGGACACGGCCGCCGACGCGACCACCGCAGCAGGGGGCGCGCCGATCGACGCTCGGGACCCGCTCGCTGTTTGCATAAATAACAGGTTTTCTATATTTTGGCCGCAACATTTGCAGCCTTTTCATAAGCGCTCGGTCACTAGATGGTCACCATACCGTGTCAAATATAAAGGTCCTCTTTAGTACACGTTTAGGTTATGGGACTGTCACCGTACCGTGTAAAGTAATAAAGTATAAGGGTCTTTTCACGGGCGCACGTTAACGAGATTACCATCGTGCCTTATAAAGTAGAAATGTATGAACAATTACGACAGCTTTCACATGATAGGGTGACCGTATTGTAATCATACAAACAGTTTCAAGGGAAACCTATCAGCAAAAAATTACAACCTCCAAAAGTTGCAAAGTAAAGAAGAGAGTTTCTCTCAGCTTCGGGTGGTTGAAGAAGATAATTCGATAGATAAATCTCTTCAAAACTTACTCTCATACATGTTACAACTCACCGTGTTTGAGGTACTCCAATTCTTCGGTCATTTTAGTGGCGAGAGCTTGAAGGTACCCGCGAGCTTCCTTTTCGTCGGTCACCCATCGAATAATATCCGCAAGCTGACAAAAAAGTACATTCGTATCATAGATGGGCAAAATATAATCAGATTAATAAAAATGATTAACGATTACATTTTACGTTTTTTTACATTGTAATGTAATTGTATACACATTTATCATTTCTTAATGTGTTAAATGGATTTAATCATGATTACACAGCAAGAAAATTAAAATTACGACTACATTTTGTAATCGCTCATCATTAATCAGATTACATTTTGCCCATCTCTGATTCGTATCAAATTCGTTACAATACTTATACAAATTGAAATTGGACCATACACCACACACATTAAGAGCGAAAACTATCTTACATATATTTAATTATTTATGCGCTTATACACAATATTAATTTAATTGGAGTGTTTAGAATTCCTGCTCAGTTACGTTACTCTCCTGCGTAAGAAAAAAGTACACCAGTATACCTGTGTTTCCCAATGCTGCATTGTGTCTCTCTTTGCTCTTAAATCCTCCAATTCCATCTCCATCTGTCTCCTCTCCGACTGCCACCGCCTGCCGTTCTCTGCCATCTTTTGCATACAAACAAGTACATATTTTTTTTAATATCACCAAAATATACCAAATGTTTTATGCTGGTAGGACGATTGCCCAAACTGGGTCATGACAACAACACACGAGTGTAAATACCGTCATAGTGATTCGATTTATCCTGTAGCGTTTCGGGATCAGCTTGTGTATATCCAGTAGCTCATATACCTAGAGACCTTCAGTCGTTGTATATGTGGGCCGACATGACAATGTAGACTATCAATGGATTTTCATCCTTTGATAGGCGCTTCCGTTGTTGGACTGCACTCTACTTACCATCAGATGCACTGTAATCACTTTGTCGAGACAGTATAAAAATGCTTTCACTAGTCTAAAAGAATCAGCAGTTAAATAAAAGAGTCTTACAGCGTCAAGGTCCTTGGCGAGCTTCCTGTTCTCATTGATCAGCATCTGTTTATCTTCTGTATCGTTTATCTGCTCGATGCGCCGACTCTCCAACTTCTCTTTGGTAGTTTGCAGCTGAAATATAATTTCAATTAGATACGTCCACACGTTGCTGAGAAAAAGGTTCGTGACAAGCAGACGGATAAAAAAGTGATGATAAGGGTACCGTTTTTCCTTTTGTGAGGTACGGGACCCTAAAAACTTTGACTGATTTATTTTCTGATTTAATCCTTTTAATCTATGCTCATAACAGCAGCCTGTGATCTTTTAAGAAAGAATTAAATCAATTGTTACTGTTCGCGAGATCAAATACACCTTTGGAACTTTCTAACGCGGCATTACTGTACTGGGAATAACGAGGTGCCACGGGGATTGGTTATTATAGAGTTAGCGAGGGATGTAGGAGACAGTGCAGTAGACTTGAGGGAGTTTGCTGCTCGGATGAGAGGGAGCCAACGCGCAGCATCTGGCGCACCGCCTGAGAGGGTTCCGCACGGACGGGTCGTTTACAACTACCCCCTCCCAGCGAGGAAACCTTAACAAGGCTGTGCGCGCCCTGGGCGTCTGGACGAATTCAGATTCCAAGGCCCGGGTGCAGTGATTAGAGACACACCCCGGGGGTTTTATTCAGTAGGTGTCTGAAACAGCAGGATTGCTGCCCTCACAGCGTTCTGATGGTCCTATGCAGGAGATATTGCTCCGGGTTAGATAAAGGGCTGTAGGAGACAGGGTACCTCCCGCGTGAGCATGTTGCGGAGCGCGTCGCCCTCCTGCAGCTGCTCGTTGAGGGCGGCCAGCTCCGCGTTGAAGCGCGCCTGCTGCTGGGAGAGCGACTCCTTGTATTGCAACTGAAACGGTAAAGAATGTTGCTTCAACACATTGTCGCGCTTCACCGCTAAACCGTTTGACTGCGGATCATATACTTGCGGATGCGTTTTAATGTTAGTTTTTGTTTTTGGGAGTCGAAGCTGCTCGCGTCCGTAGGCTTTACCCTAGTTTCCCTACACGTGACTCCTGAGTGGTGCTAAACGAGCAGCAGCGAGGTGGTAGGGCGTCGGTGCCCGTCTGGATCGCGACCACAGTACATGGGTGTTAAGCCCGTCATAGTGACCAGTTTCGGCTTGTCGCGTTTCGGGATCAGCTTGTGCATATCCAGTAGCTCATATACCTAGAGACCTTCAGTCGTGGTATATGTGGGCCGACATGACGATGTAGACTATCAATGGATTTTCATCCTTTGATAGTCGCTTTCGTTTTTGGAGTACACTGTACTTACCATCAGGTACTCTGTAGTCACTATGTCGAGGCAGTGTAAAAATATATATATATATACACAAAATTAATAAACATACATAAATAATTAGAACACAAATGTAATTAGTCTATTTCCAGCTTGCCCCCTTCAAGCAGCGGCGTAGTGTTTCCGTCCCAACGGTGTAACCACGGTGTGCTTAGTCTGCACTAGATAAGGCGCGACCAAAGGGGATGGATCACTCTATAACACTCGGAGCTTTTTGTGTATAAATTTGTTTTAACTTAACTTCCAACGAATGTACATTATAAAACAAATCTTTTAAAAAGTCAGACTGTTTTCTCCATGATTTGATTAAATAGGGATTTATGAAATTTATTATGAAGACTGTAAAATAAAATAGCAAATTCTTTGAAAAAAACCTTTAACAAAAAGCAAGAGAAGTGCTATCGCACTTCTACGCACTCAAACGGATAAAACAAGATAATCTGTATCAGCGCTGCTCATCGGTTTGAAAGTGACAGTCATCATTAATATCAATACTGACAATGTGAAAAAACTCTTACAATTAACTCTCTAAATATATAGCGGAAAAACTACGCAAATTGATTTACGTTAATAACTTTTATTTTACCTTTGGTTAGCTGAGGAAAAGATATATTGTCTCCCAATTATCAAGGCGACATTCGACAGATAGTTTCCTTTTTATACTCCTACTCAGTTTTTTGTATTTCCATCAGGTGCTGTGCAGTCACTGTGCAAAAAATATCTCAGCTCACATCGATATGTATACCAGCCTGATATGTTTCAATTACCTCTAAAGTATCGACTTCAGCCTGCAGTCTGGCGACATCCGCAGCCGCCGCCGAGACGGGCGCAGCCCCACCTTCGGCCCTGGCGCTCCGCCCTGACTCCTCGCGTAGCTTGCGCTCCTGTGTACGCACGAACAAGGATATATAGCAGAGGCGCTCAAACGGTCATACGCAAGGTAAGTGTCTATTAAATGAAAATATGATGGCTGATATCGCTCGATTCAAAATTTTCATTTGATAGCCCTTAACCGAGGTTGTACGATCCCTGGATGTGATTGAGGTAAAGAGGTCCTTTGCCAGAGGCCCTCTTCCATAATGGATTAACGCCTGCCGACATTTGAAGGAATGCGTTACCTGATATCCAGGCGTGAGCGGTGTGCAATATGTACCCGCACACCGCTCCCTCATAGAGACCAAGGAAGGATTACACTTTACACCACCCCTCCCCACACAATGCAGACAAGGCCAGAAAAAGGCCGGAAGTCACCGGTAACCGATGAACCGAGATTCGCTTCTACATTCATCATGCGAACAGTTAAGGAGTGGAATATGCTCCCAGCGGCTATATTTCCGCGATAATATGACCTGGGAGTCTTTAAAAGAAGAGTGAATAGGCATTTGTTAGGCGGACGCGGTTCATCATCGGACTCATCTTCACCTTCCACCAGGTATGATTGAGGTCAAGCGTTCGCCTATAAGTTATAAAAAAAAATGTTGGCAAGCCTTAACCTTTGGTTTCAGCAGACGAGAGGTGCACCCCGGTTGGTTTAGCCGACACACCGGGGCAATGACCCTCACTACTGCTCTGACAGTCCATGAGAATTTCCACCGAGTAACCAAAAAAATGTCTGTTTGTAAAAAAAAGTAATATTATCCAAATTATTTTCGCAATTTGTTTCATAATTCTCACCTTAGTAGCCTCTGAAATCGCTGTATCCAGCCTCGCTTCTAGTTCTCTTCTACCCTTATCCGCTCTCCTGATGTCTTGCCGGAGGACGTCTATCTTCTGCATTGCCACTTCCAACTCTTCTTCTTTATCGCGGACCTGGATTTATCATTTAAACTGTGTTATTACGAAACGACCAGTACCGTAAAAGGACTTCTCGGGATCCATGTTCATTTTGCTCGAGGCAGAAACCATTAAAATTAAATCATGAATCACCCAAAGCATTACTGATTTTGACACTGATATAATGCCAAAAAAAGAATTTATTATTGTTTTAATTTTTTTTTATTGTATTCGTAGGCTATTGTAACCACTAATGGGGGAATCTCCAATTTAGCGTGTAGTTTTTATATTTCCTTTTTATTCATTAGTCTTCAATACTTAATACAAAGTCCGTTGTTTTTATTTTGTAATCATTAAAAATCAGTGTCGTACATCCCATATAAGATATTTTTTTAATATTTGAATATTTAAAAAATATATTGACTTAAAATATTGTGATACCAAAACTGCAGTTTGAGAATCTAAAACGGGCCAAATTTTGAAACAATATATGTGTTAAATAGTCTTTTTTTTTATTTATGGCCTTTTATTCAAGCGAATATATCAGCCCCATTGTGCCCTGACCTACGTCCTTACATCCTGGGGGAGTCGCGGATGAGCAAGCGTCACCATCTGGCACGCCATTCTGACTTCACTGGACAAAGGATTCGCCAGACTGCCGCGCCGTGGAGCATGCTCCAATACTTTGTCTGTTAATTTTCAACTTGCTCATCAGCGACTCCCTTTGTCTCTCGTTCCGGGAACAATCCGTCAGCGTTAAATTTTTCTATTGTAACAAGATAAGCCTATGGGTATCGCATCTTCACCTGCCGCGACAACTTCTGTTTCTGCTGCCTCAGCTCGGAGAGTCGCTCCGTGACCTCGTTGTACTCGGCCATCGCGAGCTTGCGCTGCGATATGGCATCCTTTAGTTCCTTGTCCTGTTGACATTTTTCACAGACTAACTTACAGGTTTTGACTAAACGAAAAGTTTAACCCTTTATCTTGATAGTGTATCTGTGGAGATACATCAGAATTTACAAAACCTATTGCCACTTAATATTGTTACGAGAGCGGGGTATTAAAATGCCGGTTGTGACGGACAATCAATTTATTGGTCGCAAGGGAACACACGAAAACAGAACACAGCCGCAGAAATGTCGTGATCGCAGCTGTCGAACAATCGCGATGTCGAATCGTCGAAAGTACTAGAAACACGTCGATAAACGCTCTCGAAGATCCGTCGTCAAAAGTCCAGTCGCAGAAAGTTCTCGAAGTCCATTATCAAAAATCCAGTCAAAATAATCGCACGTAGAATCACTACACAGTCGCAGTATGATCGCAAAAGTCCTTGAAGATCGCTTGTGATATCATAGCACTGTGTCGCTGTCCAAATTAGAACTGTCCTGTGATCGCATCGAGCGCGTATTTATATCGGAACAGCCGCTTTCCTGCATTTTCGAGTAATAACTAGAATTTTATAGAGATTTTTGAACCTTATGTATTTACTCGTAAATTCGAGAATGGGTTCATCGACATTTTGCGAATTGGAATTCCACGAATAGCGGCCGTCTCACCGATATACGCGTCACGAACTCGGGCGGCAAAGATGAAACAGATGCGACCCTTCCGGTGTGTTCGACGGTAAACAACTTTCTCTGATCTGGTTGAAAGTTATTTCATTCGAAGCAGTACCTCAAGACTGTCTATGCGTTTTAAGATTATAGTCGTGCGATGCCTGGAAGCCTAAAAATCTAGGACTAAAGTTTGGCCCTAGTTCCGTCGTAACAATATTTTTATATGAACATTTAGGTAATTTCTCAGTTTTTGAACGCACGGTTAGTTTCTATTAGACATCCTCGGAACATAAGGGTTAAACGAAGGGTATGATTATTATTTTGATATTAAAGAAAGAACATTCTGCCAAGTTAAGGGTTAAACTGTGCCAACTCAGTTATCATAAAGGATTGTATTGTTGATATAAAAGAGTCTACAGTAAGGTCAACCGAGTCAAGTGTGAGTGGTTTGAAGACGGCACTCAGCTGTACTACTGGTCACATTGGGCACGACATACTTGTATAAGCGCAAAGTGGATACATCAACTATGGTATATCTGCTTACCCCTAAAGAGATACGGCGTGAAAATATATTGTTACTATAAAAGTTAACGTAGAGGAAAAACAAAGGAATCTTCACTAATCACCTACTGTAGTCACGTGATTTGGCGCTTACGTATGTTTAGAATGAAACAAACATCAAAGTGAAAATTCTACATAAAACCGAATTTTGAAAATCAAAAAGTATGTTTATATTTAATTTTATTTTATTTAATAAATTATCTATATATGAAAGTTACTACAATTAACGTGAAAAGGGTTTAAATTACCTGCAATTTCAATTTCTCGCATGCATCATTCTTGTCCTTTGCTAATTCCTCTTTCTCCATCGACAGAGCTTGCACCAAGATTTCCAGCTCGCGAACTCTCACGGCCATCTCTTGTGGAGTCGAAGGTATCTCCTTAAAGGTAAACTGTTTTTAGACTTTTGGATATGATTATATGGTTCGGAATTGAAGGTCGAATTCTATGGAACTAGTGATAATGTTCAGTGTGAACACGTTGCTAGGCCAGAACGCACTATCTTGCCGAGTTTCTCTTTTCACGGCATGGATCTAAACTTAGCCAGTGTGCACGCAGGTGCGTTGGCGGCAAAACTATATAGCAATTGTTTACACATAACAATTGGTCACCGTAAGAGATTGGCTTATTGCGTTACTGCTAAAAAGGTCTTACACTTAAAAAATTGTTGACAAAGGAACGCAATTACAAAGGCAATTCTAAAGGGTAGTTAACCCAAACACATTAAAAAACACAATATAATCATAATATTCGAGGTAAATTGTTTGTACTCCTGCAAATCGCTTGTTTACGCGGATATTGGTCCCGTGAAAAACACAAACGAATCCCGCTGGGCAATGAACGTATTAACTTATACCAATTGGTATAAGAAAAGGTCACTGGGGTTAAGGTTAAAAACTCGATACCTGTGGAGCAGCCAGTCCACTGTTTAGTTGCTCATAGCACCTGACCTGAGCTTCGAGATCTGCATTCCTCTTCGATACCGTCGCCAATTCCTCCCTCAACTCCTCCAATTCTTCTGCAAATACCACAGATTTTATTGCAAAACTTACTTTATTCTTAGTAAGAGTAATATTTTAGGCAAGTCACAGTGTGTGATTGCCCGTAAAATTTTCTCTTTTGTTGGGGACACCTTTGAGCGTTCAGTCGACAGTTTATCGATAGACCAAGAAGTGCTATAAAGTGGATGGGAAGTAGACATACCATTGCCTGCATCAGTAGCATCGCCAGCCCTCAGCTCGGCTATCGTCTGTGCCAGCAAGGCGTTCTCATGTTCCAAGGCCTTCAACGCGGCTCTGTCGCTGGCGTTTGACGGCGCCTGGAATGTTGTAATGCATTTTATTTAGAACTACATGCGCTCGCGGCTTTGCTGTCGTCAAATTGAAATTTATTTGGGGCCAAAATAAAATACAATACCACAATACTTTTTTATCTCAGTTGTAAAATCTTATTTTTGTGGGTTACAGACGTTTACGCTTTTCAACATCGATGTGCTAACATAAAAGAGTTTCTTACTTGACTTGTCGCGTTTTTGGCCGGACTGAGAGGGCTGGCCGGCGCGCCCAGATCCGATAGCCTCGAGCCGGCGGTGAAAGTGAATCCGATGAACGGCAAGTGGAGACCCGAGAAGGCCGATGACGCCGATGGAGGCGGCACCGCTTCTGACAACCTTTAAATTAACGTGCAAAAAACCCTTTAACCTTTATATTATATTTTTGTATTCTTCATATTTGGTTTATCACTTTAAAAGTATTCTAAGTATTTATTATATTGAACGGTTTTAATATTATGTTAGCCCAGCGGAGTCCGCGTAATTAATTCCTTTGAGTGTCACAGCGTTATTGACAGGTTTTTAATTAACGGTCTGACAGCGCAGTTTATAGTGGCCTTACTTACAATGCTAAGATCCTGGGTACAAGTCCCGGTAGTGGCAAACTTTTATGTGATGAGCTGATTCGTTTTTAGTGAGTCATGGTTTCGTATATTTATTTAAATATGTCTATCTTTGTCTAGTACCCATAGTACAAACGCAAATTTAGTTTGGGTCTAGGTCAATGTGTGTAATTATTCGTAAATATTATATTATTATTACAAACTTAACTTAACTTAGCATTAGGCGAGGGATCGTGTACCTCCAACATAAGCATAAACGGTCAAAGATTACGGCCCCAAGCAGAAACCTACGCACTATTCGCGCAGTATCAAGAACGACTGCTTTTTGCATACACGCCACGAGCTCGTTGTCGCTAAACCGCCCAAGGTGGATTCGGAGGCTAACCAGAACCAAGCCATTGGTGGTAATTACAATGGGGATGATCTCAGTGGACAGCACCCTCCACATGTGCGGTTACCTCATGAGTCAGATCGAGGCACTTCCTCTGTTTCTGGCTTTCGGCTTTTACAAGGTTCTCGTCATATGGAATGGTGATATATTATATTATTGGTATTTCATTTTTATTGTTTATTGATAATTCTTATAAGATGTAACACGACCGGGGCCCTTTACGAAAATCAGCGCTGCAGACTTCCTCTGTGGCTTCAAGCTGATAGAGGGCCCATTTTCGCCGGTGTATCAGCACGATATCAGGTTTATTGGCCACAGCAACCCTATCGATGATAAAAAAAACCGGTACCAATATTGTGTGACAGCGAGGCTTTCAAGAATTATAATTGTGATGGAATATCTTTGTTCTATATGCAGAATAGTAAGTACTCTCAAATCGCATTAGAAACGAATAAATACATACAACGAATGATTTGACATATAACGTCATCAACAGCATGCACAAAGGGCATGCTGCATTGGCTTGGACACGTGGAGATGATGAATGATGTAAGAATGATAAAAATATACACGATTAATGTAACTGGAAGAAACGAAGATAACCAGTACTTAGTATGATCGGACCAAATAATAAAGCAAGGTCAAAAATATTTCAAATAGGAAGATCGCATGACGGGTTTCATGGGAGAGAATTAAATGAACATATAAGACGAAAATGGATTAGCAGGGTCACAAAAAGTAGCGTTCCATTCTTTCTGACTATTCTAGTTAACAATAGGCGTGATGAAAAACAAGAAAATGTATGTGAACAATGGTTTGCAATAAATCGCATGCTTGAGTGTACTGAATTAAAGGGTATCGGTATGCAAGGAGTTAACAAAAACAGTACCAAAAAAAGATAAATAACTTTATTTTTCCACATTTATGTCAATTTATATTAATCAAAATTAAAAAAAATTACACATTATAAATAGTTTAACGGGTCTTGTGCGTGAATGTATAAGTTTCTTCGCGCATAAGACCTGTCAAAGTATTTATAATCACAGATGGGCATAATGTAATCAAATTAATGAAAAACGATTACGATTACATTTTTCATCATTAAAACGATTACATTTTGTCTATTTATGTTTCAAAGACTAAGGGGTTCTCAATTGCATACACATTGAATACTCCTTAATGTTTTGAAGCGATTTAATCATGATTACAGAGCATCAAAATCAAAATGACGACTACGTTTTGAAATCGTTAATCATTAATCACATTACATTTTGCCCATATCTGTTTATAATAATTTTAAATGTGCTAAGGAATTTGCACATTTATTGTATTATTGGGTTTCCTTTTTTAGATCGTCCAATAGTTTTGTTCCCATAACTGTATGATATAACAGCATGCATTTAAAAGAATATCGATTAACAACAACATCAAAACTAGACGGAATTATGTCTCTTATAGGTCTGACTAAATTGGCCTTGTGCTGAACGAAGAAGACTTTGGGTAAGACGGCTCGAAGGACCAGAATGGTCTGACCTGTGACATATCTTACCATATCCCACCGTCAGTGGCCGGCGAGACGACCGCACCGACCGTCCGACGGTTTAGTAATGGCGACCGGTCCACTCTGGATGAGGGCGATGCGAGACAGAGAAGCCAGGCGTGAGAGAGAGGACGCATATATCCAAAAGTGGTGGAAGTGGTACGAGTGGGATTACAATAGTCTGATCTAGTGATGCGACTCGAGTGAAATTGGAAAGAATTGTGATCGAGTAAAAACTATTGACTTAATTTCACTCGTAATCACTCACGCGGCCAAACTAATACACCACACCGTTGTTGTACTCGCAAAAACAACAATCTTTTTTATGATTGACAGGCGAACGCTTGTCCTCAATCATACCTGGTGAAAGGAACAAATGCCTATTCACTCTACTCTTAAAGAATCCCCAGTCATAAGATCGTGGAAACATGCTCGCTGGAAGCATATTCCACTCTTTAGCTGTTCACATGATGAATGTAGAAGCGAATCTCTCCGTGCGGATATAAGGATTGTCCAACACATACGGATGGTATTTGACACGGTAAATAAGGTTCTTGTTAAAACATTTTTTTTTGTGTATTCGGGTATATTTTCTAGACATTCACATAAAAAATGTATTGAATTTTTTTTCTAAGTCAGTTTTTTTTATCTCCAAAAGTTGCAATATTCACTTGTCAAATTTACTAAGATTTTTTAATTAAGATTTTTTTTATATATCATTTTCAAACTCTGGCGAGGTTTTGCAATACATTATATTAATTAAGTTTTAAATTGATTAAAGCCTAATTCATTAATACAAGAATTACGTCGAGTGAATTGATATAATAGATCGAATAGGCAAGTGTCTCGAATGTCACCCGAAATAAAATTGTTAAGTGACTATAATACCCTCCATGGATGCAATCGACCTCGCTACGCATCACTAAATTCTGATCATTTTTGAGGATCAACACCACTCAGGCTTTTTTTTCTTTATAAACCCATGTAAAAATAGCCTTATTCGTCTCTACCAAATTAACCGAAATTAATCAATTATTTTCATTGAGCCAGTATACGCACTACCTAAAAATAAAACATACGACACTCCGCTTACGATGTTTCTATCATCCCGACTCGACACAGTGACCAGATCACGTCTGATGGTAAGCATGGCGCTGTCCAAATACGACTGGCAACTATCAACAGTAAGGAAATATAAACGATAGTTTTTTTTTATTCTTGAAAAAAAAGGCTATTGACTACACAGTTATGTCTGCCCCGTAAACATACAAATTTAAGATCTTAATTCTAGTTTTAAAAAAATATATATATAAATGTGTAAATTAATAGTGCCTGGGTACTCCTGGGCTCGGTTAAATATTGATGGTATGCGCCGAGATCCAACAATCGATAGTTGCAAACTTGCACAAGTATCTTCATGTTTTCCTTCAGTGTACATTTTTGTAAGGTGATAAGACTAGACCACGTGTCAGAATTAAAGTCTACTATCAACTCCAAGGATATCGATACTTGAGATTAATTTAAATTAAAAAAAAAAACTTGTTAGTCTTACCTGATGTCATTATCGTCTACATCGAAATTGGACGTATCAGTTGGACTCGAGACGTCGGGAACAAACGGAGCCTGTATTTCTCGAAGGTTCTCCCAGTCGACGCCGGCGAACCAGGGATGATTCTAAAATTACAAAAGACAGAGGTAGATCCGTGTGTGTATTATATTGTTCATGACCATTACCCAGACAAGCTGATACAGGTAAAAATGGGATTGCATTGGGGAATGGGATTGGGGGAGTGTTCTGAAGAGATATTTAATATTTTTCTACCCTCTCTTTGAGAAGTAGATTTCATAGTGTCTGCTGCCCGGATGCATGGGAGGCGGTGGAGAGGTTTTGGAGGGGTTGGCTCTTTGCTCTCACCCCTCCCAGAAAGGTAGCCTCAACGAGGCTTTTCACTCCCCTGGCGTTTGGATGAATTTATTTTCCCAGGCCCGGGTGGAGTAGGATAGTACAATTAACGAATCGGAGAATCGAAACTTGTATAAAAAATTACCTTAAAGTCTTCTAGTCCATTCCTGCCAAGTCTAATATCCGATGAGCAAATTAATTTTCTTATGAGATCCTTCGCTTCCTCCGATACCTGGAACCATATAACTGTACAATTAAAAGAAAGAAAAAGCATTTATGTATTACGCTCAATAAGTAAATGCGCTGGCTCAGATTGTCGTCAATGTACAGTTGCGCTGAGCAGTTGCAGTGAGCAGAGATGTGAGGTGCTGATTCTAAGCAGAAGTTCTAAATATGTGTAGCAATACTCATTATCAACCTCAATAATGCTAATTGTAAACGTGTGTGGCTGATTGTGAGGAGTTGTCAAGTACGTGTCCTCCGGCACTGCTTAAGATTAGCTCTGCAAAGATGAACAGAGGCAGTGACTACGGGCATATTTGTATACCGAGAGCAGAGATTTGCATTTATTTTGTCTGTATCTGTATATTAGTGATAATAATGTATATGAAAATGTATTTATTTCGCCACAAACCAACAAAAAACCAGAAATTTACAACACTAACAACACGTAGAAACAAAAGAAATGATATGTGTATGTAATATACTTATATATTTATGTTCTTGTATATGTGTATTTTCATCTATGATATATATCCATCTATGATACTTTGAATTTTAGTCTCTAATTGCTGTATCTGTACTATATTGATCCCTTCCTAGCTCTTTTCTGCGCGTCGACGCAATAAATGGATGTCAGCTGAAAATAAGCGCTGGGTGGCTCGGCTGGTCACTGAGCATTTGCTGAGCTGACTTCCCTTTGGCGCATCATCACAACACAGCATAGCTTTTGTTGTTTTCTGTTTTTATTTACCTATTCTGATGTGTTGTATGTTGTGTTGTGTGCCAAATAAATGTTTTTATTATTATTATTAGATACTATCAGAAGAACTACTGCGTATGACTACAAGTGCTGACTACAAGCATGACTGTTATGAGTAGAAACATTGAGTACAGGCAGAAGTGCTGACTAAGTGTAAATTCGAATCGAGTAATATCACCTGCACAGCTTGCTCGTCCGGGGGCGGGCAGTGGAAGGAGCGGGCGTGGTTCATGATCTTGCCATACGTCTCGACTAGAGATTCCGCGTAGAAGGGCGTCTCACCGAATAGCATCTCGTACATGCACACACCTGGAATTCATAAGGTGCGTGTTAACTATAGAATTATGGCTGTCGACTGCGTTAACGGCGCGCCAGAAGAATGCGATACTATACTATTTATAAATAATATTACATTTTGTTTTGTAGGCTCTACAATGTAGTGTACCATAGTCGATTCCAATGGTTTTCTTTAACTATGCGAATTGATTTTTTCACCATTGTTAAGTCAAAGGAGTTATGCAGAGATGGGCAAAATGTAATCTGAATAATGATCTAACGATTACAAAATGTAGTCGTAATTTTAATTTTCTTGCTCTGTTATCATGATTAAATCCATTTAAAACATTAAGAAGTCATAAATGTGTATGCAATCTGGGATTCCGTAGTATTTAAAACATAGATAAGCACAATGCAGTCATATTAATGATCAAAAACGCAAAATGTAATCGTAATAGTTTTTATTAATCTGATTACATTCTGCCTATCTATGGAGTTATGTATAGAGCTTAAAGTTTTATCGTTTTGTGGAACTAATTTTTTTTTGTACAAACTAGGCAAAGTGACTGTACTGTACTGCAATGCCAAAAACATAAGGTGGAAGCAGGACTGTCCGAACCGGGTTGTGACTGTAATGCACAAGTATAAAGACCGCCGTAGCGACTCGCTTTGGTCTGCCGCGTTACTGGATCAGCTTGTGTATGATGTTCACATACCAAGGGACATCCAATCGTGGTATTTGTGGGCAGACTTCGCCGAAGTCGTTGCCGTTTTTGGTCTACAATGAACTTTCAATTAGGTGCAATTTGACTTTGACGAGCCAAGTATAAAAAATAGAGACATGATCACGACCCGCTTCGGGCAATCGCCCTATCACCTCAAAAACCTTCTACCTTCAGTAGTTCAGGCTCGGTGATTATAAGTCAGTCAGGACAAGTTTTTTTTTGTATAAAAGATAGAAGAAGATAGTAGTCAGTTATAAATAGTAAAAACTCACCAAGGGACCACCAGTCGCATTCTGGTCCATATCTCCCCTGACCATCCTCCATCGCCTGTTTTATTAAAATAAATAATAATATATTGCAACGATATATCTGAATATTTCCAGATTAAGTATGAACAATTATAAAACTCGTTTCGGAAGAGTGGTGAGGCTACCCTGTATGGGGGTGCTAATGGGGTTATGGATCGATCATAAAGCAGTGTTAAAATATTTTATTTTAACACTAAACATACTACATCGGGTCAAATGACCCATTTTGAACTTTTGCATTGAAAATACAAGTATCGTCTTATTGTTTTTGCACGTTTGACTTCATGACTTTTTCTAACTAATTAACCTAAAGTTAATTTAGTATTATTTTTGTTTTATTTATTTTGAGTCATACTTGAACTTGGCGCCGATTTTCGAGAAGCCCGTGAACAACCAAAAGAAAACGTTGCCTTAGTCTCCTACAGATGCATATCAACGTAAGAAGTGTCAAATAGGATAGTGTAAAGAAAATAAAACCCACAAACTTTGCTCTAAATGTAAAAAATATGTTTGCGGAAAATTTACAATGGACACACTTACAGTGAGTCCATAAAGTATTCGTACACCTTGTAATTTCTTAGAAATCTCGCTAGTTCAGCGCTATTTTATGTATGGAACCAAAAAAAAAAATTACCTATTATAGTATGGCACAGGTCATTCATTGCGTAGAAAAAATAAAAATAATAGACATAACATACAGTAGAAAAAAATTGCAGAACGAAAATAAATCAATTTTGAGGGCCAAACAAGTATTCGTACACCTATCGATTCAACCAAAGCTAGCGTATTTTGGAGCAAATTTGGTTCAATTCTTGAAGGGAAGGGAGGGGTTTGACACTAGAGCGTCGTATAATACTGATCACAAGTGACTACAAGTGACTCCGAGAGCGCATTGAACTGCGTAGCCGACAGAACCATAATCATGGGTCGCAAAGGCAAAGAAACTTCGCTGGAGGAGCGAAAGCTCACCATCCGCCTTCATATTCAGTGTAAGTCACAGCAGGAGATCGCAAGGCTTATTGGAAGACCGCGTTCAACTGTTCAAAGTGTGATTGACCGTCTCTGTAAAACAAAATCCCTACAGAACAAAACGAGATGTCGACGCCCGTTATCCCTCAGCGAGCAGGACAAGCGCGCTATAGTGCGCGAGATAAAAAAAAAACCCTTGTACGAGTACCTCCAAAGTTGCTGCAGAGCTAGAGCGACGCGGTACCAAGATGTGCAATGAGACAGACCGTAAACAGCTATGGGAATCGGGGTACAATGGACGGATTGCGCGTAAAAAGTGTTGGGTAAGTGAAGCGAACAGGAAGAAACGCCTAGCTTTTGCGAGGGACCATCAGTCCGACGCGTCTGAACAGTGGGAGCGGGGTATCTTCTCAGATGAGAGTAAGTTTAATATTTTCGGGTCTAACGGTAGGCAGAAAGTGTGGCGGCAGAAAGATGCCGAACTCGAACCCCGTAATCTAGCGCCAATTGTTAAGTACGGTGGCGGTTTAGTGTGTGTATGGAGACGTATGAGCGCCGCTGGTGTGGGCAACCTATACTTTATTGATGTTACAATGGATCATATGATGTTTTAGACATATTGAAAATGCACATGCATGCCAGCGCTGCTAAGTTGGGATTGGAAAACGAATTTGTCTTTCAACAAGATAATGACAAAGCATACAGCTAGAAATACGAGGATGTGGCTTTTGCACAACTGCCTCAAATAGCTTCATACACCTTCTCCAATCTCCGAACATGAGCCCCATAGAGAATTTGTGGAGATATCTCGAAAGGGAGATAAGAAAAGGGGTAATCTCCAACAAGAGCGACTTGAAAACTGTATTAAAAGAGGAATGGGATAAAATTTACTGCTCATTCACGGCTAAGTATGTGAAATCTCTCCCTAGGTGGATGGAAGCAGTCATCAAAGCCATAGGATACCCGACCAAATATTGAATTGTTAATATACACTTCGAAAGTAACAATCTGTTACAAAAACTATAACTGTACGAATACTTGTTTGGACCTCAAAATTAGTTTCTTTTCGTTCTGAATTTTTTTCTACCGGATGTTATATATTTTGTTGTTGTGTTTTTTTCGCAATAAATGGCCTATTACTTACCGTAGTAGGTAGTATTTTTTATTTGGACACAGCATGTAAAATAGCATTGTTCTAGCGAGTTTCTTACGAAATTGCAAAGTGTACGAATACTTTATGGACTGACTGTATATGTAAAAAATGCGATGAGCAATAATTAAAAATTAATATTTTTACTTTTATAATAGAAATTGTCAATATACAGTTTTTTTAATATAATACATTTTATTATTATGTTTATTTCCTTCCTAACATCCATATAATTACATTCAAGCAGGAAATAGGTATCTAAAAAGTGCTGGTATGATTAGTGTTAAGTTTTATAGTTTATCTTTGTTATATTATTATTATTTTTAATGTAAATATTGTAAATTATTTCAATTCATTTTATGCTACAAATAATTATGTGTTGTTTATAATTTTACTAATTAATAGAAATGTATATATTTTTATTTTTTTTAAAAGGGGGATATCAGTTGATGACGTTGCCATGGGAACAGGTAGTGATGATTGATAACGAAGTAAATGATTAAATATAAACAGTATTTTATTATAAATTCCTAACTTTACAAGGCACCACATGCTCACCGTTGAATAGAAACATCGAGAGGAAATCCGCATGGTGTCTAATAGAAATGTCATGTGTAAGTGCGCCACTGGTCACGCTGGGCACGATATATAAGCGCAAAGTGGATACAGCCACTAATGCATCTCTGCTTACCGAGAAAAGGATATAGTGCGACGATATATTATATTGCCACGATTATATATCCCTTTTGAAGTTTAGCAGACATATATTAAGAACTGTAAATTCATTAATTCACGGATTAATGTATTATTTAAAAAAAAAAAACAACTTACCCTCAAAATTTCAGGCGATATATAATCTGGAGTACCGACAGCTACATTGCTTTGTACCTGGAATCGTCAAAAACAAACAGTCAATTTGAAATATAACCATTTCTTATCACTGAGAGGCTCGCGCTTGACCTCAATCTCACGTAATAGAAAGTTACGATGATGCCGATAATGAAGCGCACTCACCAAATAAATACCGATTCCCTCGTCGTTTGAGGACTTCCATGTCGTAAGATGCTCAAAAACCAGACACAAGAAGCGAATTCAACTCTTTTTTTTTTTTTTCGGCGTGTCCTACGTTGGTGGCCTGGGAAAGACCTTCACAACAAAACCGGGCTTGGTGGGCGAACGCAGAGGGCGCTCAGCCAGCGAAATTTATGGGTTGGGCGGCTACGCAAGGGCACCCCTGTGGGTACGGACCTCGACTTGGGCGGCCGGCCAGTTGAAAAACGAACCTAACGGTGATCTATCAGCGTTTCGGAAGCGACTACCTTGAGAAGAAACGCCGAAAGAAACTCAAGGCTGCGTCGGAGTGAAGTTCAACTCCTTGGCGATTCCAAGCAAAGGAAGAGTACCTTTGAAGGACCTTCCCAATACAATACACAAACAATGTACGTTCGATTCGAGTCGAAACGTTTTTGATTGTTCTAATGATGACGAAGTTCGTTTGACAAACAAAATAACAGAGTTTAGCGATCACCTATTACATTAGAATGTTCGAGAAATACCCCTTTCGGGTCGGACTGGGTTTTCATAACACACAGTGCAACAAGCGTTTTTGTGATGTGGACATCATCTTCATTTGGCTCCTTTAAGGGATTAGTGTGACAAAAAAATCTCAGATTAAGCTCATTATTATTTTTTATTTATTTATTCACTATTTTTTAATTATTGTTTACTATTTTTATTCAATCCAGTCCATTAGCTTGATTTTATATTTACTGTAATATTTTTGTGAATACTTTGCTGGCTTGTGTATTATTTTTCTTTTGCTGTATATATCTCTCATTATTTAAAAAAAAAATGAAAATCACCTTTCCATCGTCTCCGAGTCGCAAGCAGGAACCGAAGTCTGCCAACCGTATGTGCCCGCTAGCATCCAAAAGCACGTTGTCTGGTTTTATGTCCCTGAGAAGATGAATTAGGCTTTGTTGCAGATCTTTACAAAGTCTAAGATTTACAACCGCTACTTTGAATTTGCTTACACTTTACTCAAATATTACAAATCATTTAATTGACATTAGAGTACAGGGTAATGACTAAATCGCAATATCAAGTAGGAATTGGATGAGCAAGGCACTACACAGAGAAAAATGAGACGAGTTGGAGGAGGCTCTCATCCAAGAGAGATCTATAAAATAAAAGAGAGAAAAAAATGGGATAAAGGGGCTTGTGGCAGTGTCCAACGCCAACAAGGCGACAGACCTTGTGGATAAAGGATCGGTTTCCTTGCGCAGCAACGCGGATGCTCGTAGGTTCATATCGTACCTATGAGTTATTCCAAATTATAGTACCGATCTAGGCCCCACATGCTCACTGATGAAAGAAAACATCGTCAGAAAACTCCCATGGCATGTAATAAAAATGTCATGTGTAACAGTGCTGTGAGAACGGCGATCAACCGCGCTACTGATCACGTTGGACTCTACATATAAACGCAAAGTGGCTGCAACCTCTATTATATCTCTACTCACCTCTAAAGGGATATAACGTAACGATATAATGATAATTAATATTATCTTAGAGCACCTGGCAGCCACTACTGGTTCACTGTTGCTGAGGAGCAAACGCCAAAATCTGATTTGTTCCCCTCGATGGCTTCCCGTCCCTTGACAGTCATTGTTGGTCTGGGACTAGACTGTACTTTTCATCAAGCGAGGTAAAGGTATTACCTGTAGGTACCTGTGAGATATATTAACTCTCTGAAATCTTAGCTTTCTGGTCGACACTGCCCAGCAGCGGCTGTTGGAAGAATCGCACGTAGAGGTATGAGGCCGGTTATAAAACCTCTCTGAGATAAGTAAAATCCCTCACCGGTGTACGTATCTGAGCTCGTGAACGCTCTGTATGGCCAGCACCATCTCCGCTATGTAGAACTTGGCCATCTCCTCCGGCAGACGGTCCTCGTACTTGGACAGCAGCGTCAGGAGATCACCGCCGCAGTAGTAGTCCATCACGAGATACTGCAACGATAATCATTTCCGCTCATATTAACTAGTCGCTTGTAGCAAATTGAGATCTCGCGGCTTCGTTAAATTAAAGCGACATGGGAAAAGGAATTTTCGCAGTCGTGTCCATAAACTTTAGCAGTTTCATAGCAAAGCTTTACTACTACTACGCGAGTTACTAAGCGATATTATCAAATTTTACAGGATTAATTTTAATTTAATTCTAATATTTTCGGAATCAGCGTTTTTCACCGATTTCAAAATTATATATATATATATTACTATATCACCAAAAAATGTCGCTTAAACCAAATAACCTTTCACACCTCGATATAATGAAATCAGTCAAGATCAAATTCTGCGATTTCAATATATTGAAGAAATTAAATAGAGTTCCTTATAGCAAAGAAATCGATCGAGTTTTTTTATGTATGTCTGTAAGCATTACGGCATTACGCAAAAACTACTACTACAGTCTAGACTTTCGGAATGTTAACACAGTCAAAATCTGTTACAAGGACATCGAAGGGACTACTCATATTTAGTCGTAACAACTCGTGATGTTTTCGAGATACAAAGTCCTATTTTATTTCCAGGACCTTTCTTCGGGGTCAATATAACCGTTATTTTGTCCTAAACGATGTCGCCATAAACGAGTTTGACTGTATATTCTTTGACACTTAAACATATGATATATTTAATCACGATTATATAGAACCGGAGATATTTACCAAATTGTGTTCATCTTGGAAGGCATAATGCAAGTTCGTAATCCATCTCCTGTCTCCAAACACGAGGACATCGCGTTCCTCTTGAAAGCAGGCCGTCTCCGCCCTCTGGAAACAATATTTATATTATAAAACAATCTATATTAGAAAAACATTTTTATATGAAAACGGTCATACCAGGGAGTGGCACAACTGACACCTAGCATTTGCTTTTTTTGTATCCTGGGGGAAAATCCTGCACAGGACCATCAGGGACGCTGTGAGGGCAGCGACCCCGGTGTGTCTTACCGACTAAAAATTCCGGGGTGTCCCTCTGATTGCTCCACCCGGGTTCTGAGAAGCCAAATTCATCCAGACGCCCAGGGAACAAGAAGACTTGTTGAAGCTACCTCTCTGACCTAGCATTTGCTGAGCTAACTTCCCTTTGGCACAGTGGCGTGCATAGGGTATTTAGACATGGTAGGCAGATTCACATAATGAATTTGAATATCATACAATAATAATTTCATAGGGAATATAGATGGCGCGAAAATAGAATAGACATATATATAAAGGGTTCCTTTCTTTTGTTTAAATTAAAGGAATTTATTCCAGACTTATTTATAGTAAGGACATGCAATGCTTTCATGCATTTATGGAATGTACACTACTGCTTTGGCACATCATCACAGCACAGGGTATTCGCTTTTGCTGTTTCCTATCTTGATTATCTCTTTCTTCTTGTGTAGTATTTTGTGAGCCATTTTTTTTATACTGGTGCCACAGGCTGCTTACATTGCACCTTATAGAAAGCACAGAGTAGTCCAAGAATGAAAACGACCGCCTAGGGACGAAAATCCGTTGACAGTCGCCATCGTCACGTCGGCTCACGTATGCAGCGATGGAAGGTCTCTAGGTATAAAGCGACAGCTCGAAGCGAGTCACTATGACAATCTTTACACTTGTGTACTGTACTCACGACCCAATTCAGGCAATTGATCTACCACCTCAATTAAAATATATATATATATATATATTTTCTTTTAGCTAATTAAAATTTCCGTCGGTAAAAGTGAGATTTAAAAGCAAAGCTAAGTCTGAAAATTTAAACTGTCAATTAGTACTTTCTTTTATAATAAACTAGCTGTCCCGGCAGACCTTGTTCTGCTCTATTTCTCTAAAACAAAGTCACATCGTTTTTTAATAATGTTAATAGCTATTGGCCTGTGGGCTGTTTTTTGAAAACTGTTTAAGGAACCTGGCCTTAATGCTATATGTATAAAAATTGACAAACATTGACATTAATATTTATACGTCACTCAATAATTGTTTTGCCTTCCCGAAACCCGTCCACTGATATTTAAACTTTATGCTATGGTGTTAAAGTTCAAATTGACTTATAACAAATCTTTTGTATCAGAATATAGAAAAGTGTTGTTTTTAGACTTTTTCAGATAATGTTTTAAAATCTTCTCTCTGTTATAACCTTCCCCAGACTTCAACAAACACAACAAAAAAGAAATCAGTCAAATCGGTTCAGCCGTTCTCGAGTTTCGCGGTTATCAAGATACTATAGCTGATCCGGCAAACGTTGTTTTGCTATGTAAGGTTTTGTAATATCTTCTAAGATATTCATTGAAATTAAGTGATGTCAAAGACAATTTTGTTCACAATTAAATACTCTTAATCAACAACACATTTATTTGGATAAAGATTAATATTATTACGTTGATACAACTCTTAACAAATAATGCATTAATTTCGAGCAAATTTGTTTACCATAAAAACGGTTCTAGTGACTTAATCTTAAAAGATAGATATATACTGTCACGGACATTTTTTTAGATCATTTCAAGAGGAATAATTCTTTCATACATATATTTTTGGTATCTCGAACCGTTTTTGCAGCGCACGCAATGGAAGCCCTCAAGGATGAATAATTTTGCCCGTTTTTTTCACATTTTCCATTATTTCTTCGCTCCTAATAATTGCATCGTGATGTTATATAGCCTAAAGCCTTCCTCGATAAATGGTCTATTCAACTCAAAAATATTTTTTCAATTCGAACCAGTAGTTCCTGAGATTAGCGCGTTCAAACAAACAAACAAACAAACAAACTCTTCAGCTTTATAATATTAGTATAGATATCAACCTAGAGCATTCTTTGTAAATAGTTACATGTAATACGTACTACAAACGTAATATAAGTATAATGTGAATCTGCCAAGTGATATGTAAAAAATATATCGTCCCGCTATATCCATTTCGGGGTGAGCAGAGATACATTAGCGACTGTTTCTTATATGATCTTTCTTATATGCGCTTATATGTTGTGTGCGACAAGACCAGTAGCGCAACTGATTGCCGTTCTCACGGCACTAGAACACATGACATTTCTATTAGGCATCATCCGGGTTTCCTCACTATGTAATCCTTCAGTGATGAACTTGTATTGCCTAAATCCGTACTAAATATAAAAAAAATCCAGATATACATGGCGGGAATCGACCTTACGACCACTGAGATCTGAACCGTATTGACCCTGTTACGTCTATCATATCTTAACTTATACTCTTAGAATTCTACCTTAAGCATCTCCCATTTATTGAGGATCTTCATGGCATAGATTCTTTCCCCGGTGCTCGTTGAGACGGTTCCGCTAGTTGCTGCATTCAGGTTAGCCCCAGCATCGGCTCCCTAGAATATATATAAATCGAATGTGCTAGAAGTTTACCAAACGTATCAATACAGCTCTCTTTATTAACAAGCTGAAGAAACAATTGGCTGGCCACTTAAGTTAGAGATGGGATAATGACTGGGACCAGTTAGTTCCTCTTTATTTTCGTCTACAAACAGAATGCCCATCTCTCTAATGATAAATAAGTACCGCCACTCAGTGCCGTGTGTCCCATAAAAGTATTATCTTGTTTTACTCGAGCATTTAAATTGACTTAAAATCTGGTATTTACCATAATAGCCGTCTCAGAGTCCAAATTGGTCCATTTAATTGGATATTTGCATTAAATGTGAAAGAATAACACGGTAATGTTTTTTTATGCTTCTATGGGCTGCAGGGAAGATTGGAAGGGAATGAAGGGGTTGAACATGAGAATGGAAAAAAGAGAGTAGGTTTAGCAAAAAGATAATACACCTATCCCCCGATTTACACGGTACTTGATTTACACGTTTTCGCTTTTACACGGTTTTCCAAATAAGTTTTTTTTTGTTTTTATCGCACTCTACTAAATGCTACAGTGTTTGAACACGTGCGCTGTGTACACATCTCACGGGGAATCCCGAGCTTATGTGCTGACTTGCTGCACATGATGAAGGATAATAAAACACCTTTGGTTTTATTTTTTGTTCTTCTGTTTAATGTATTGTAATTAAATAAAAAAACAGTGTTTCCGTAATATATTACATATTTTAACCTGTCAATGCATTTTATTTTTATTTCTGTGTACACCTAAAAATATTGAAAAAAAATCACAACTGTTAAATAGCAAAATTATGCATTTTCTGCAAGCTTTTCGATTTACACGGTTTTGACTTGAAAATTTTTAATTTTCGATTTACACGTTTTTCTCAGGAACGTATCTACCGTGTAAATCGGGGGATAGGTGTATACCATTCATTGACAGTTAGACGGTACGCGAAGTACGCCGGTTCTTCTAGTCATTGATACTGTGTGGTTGATAATAAATAATTTCTTCTATATATGGTTTTATGGTGTGATGGTTATGGAGAATGTAACAAAGTTTGTTTTGTCTGTGATATACCTGAACAAGTGATGCTCGGACGACGCAAACTTCCCCAAACGCGCCCCGCCCTATGACCTTCACGAGCTCGAAGTCGTACCGTGTCAGGCGCAGCCTCTTCAACGCACTCACCACTGGTTTCACTGGTAATGTAAATAGAATTTGCCTTAAAAATGTAGTTTAGGTTTAGTATGAGACCGACTGTTTAGTATTTAAGTTGGTATCTCTACGAAGCAGCGCCAGAAGGCACAGTAGCAAGTCAAACTACGACTGGTTTCTTTATAAAGCACAACGAAACTACAATACTGCCTGATAGTTCGTGCTGTTTTATCGACATACCCCCTTTAGATTTATTACTGAAAAATTGTTTTTTTTTTCTTTTATTTACAAGACCTAAATTAATCGATAATGAAATAAATATAATAATACGCTTATGTAAGTCAATTTGTGGATTTACTTTAAAATGACAAATCAATTTGACCACGGCATCGGTGCATTTTGGACAACTTCGCTTCTATAAATCTGAGCGTTAAAAGTCTCTTCCTCATTATTCCTTAACTGTTGAGGATCATAACCTCAATAACTTTAAGAAACTAGCTGCTTTCATCGGTTCCATTCAACCACCTTGCGGAGCACAGTGCTAAAAGTTAGCTCCAGTTGATCGGAGACCTGGTGTGATCACCGCTTATAGCTTCGGCCTCTAGGTCTTTTCCCCCTATATTCCCGGTTATTATCAGCCGGTTCAGGTTATCGATCCTTAAACTTTGCAACGAGACCAAAGTACTGAACTACAGGTTTTAAACGGACTGGAGACAGACGCTGTACGTTCTCTTTTCTCCAATCCTTCAGGGCTGTCATCAGGGGGACATTTGTGCTGTGGGCTGTCTCGGGAATGCCCAACACGCGGCTCCGGCAGCAGTGTATTCCACTTCTTCGCTGTACAACATCACTCACCAGTGGCGTGCATTCCATAAAAGCATTACCTTGTTATACATGGTCATTGAATACAGTCAAACCTGGATAAGTGAGAGTTCAAGGGAGCACAATCTCACTCTCGCTTGTAGAGGTTTCTCACTAACCCGAGTTTCTCGCTAACGCAGGTACATGGGTAGCGTTTCTCTCTTATAGAGGTACGCAGCAATAACAAATCACAGCAAGTACGCATGTATTATGTACATATATATTTTAAATAGTGTGTATATGTTACGTTCATTAGATTTCGACATATAAGTACTTTATAAAGGTAGGTATCAAGATGCTTATGAAAACAAAACAAAAATTCAAGCACTTAAAAAATTTGGTGATTTCGTTTGGGATTCTGTTTTTGTATTTTGAATATTTTTCTCTGACTCATAAATTTTGGTGAATTTTCCACGATAGTTAAAAATGAGTCATAAATTGCATTGTTAAATTTGTAATTTGTTTTGTAATTTGTTCCTCCTAAATAATATAAATAAATAAAGCTCGACTGTCGCTTATAGAGGTATAGACAACTAGCAGTCTCACTTACGGAGGTCCGTGAGGGAAAAACGACTCTCTCTTACAGAGGTTTCTGTTTCTCGCTAATAGAGGTTTTGGGAACTTAAAATGACGAGTCCTGGCTATTACTCTCACTTATAGAGTTTCCTCACTTATCCAGGTTTGACTGTATATTGAATTAAAACCTGGTAACAACCAGATTAGGTGCCTCAGAATGCACGGCACAGTTACTCGCTCAACATTCGAACCAGTGGTAGCACTCACCGTACTGTATGAAGTCCGCGACGGCCTTCTCTCTCCTCAGGGAGCTGTTGCAACACTCGTCGTAGAGGACCAGCAGGACGTCCAGGAGGGTCTCGACGCTGAGGGCGGCGTTGCGAGGTCCCTGCAGCCGGCGCGACATGAACATCGTCTCGATTTGTTTCAGCCGCTTGATCCCAAGTACTGTAGAACAAATAAAAAATCTATACTAATATTATAAAGTTGAAGAGTTTGTTTGTTTGTTAGTTTGAACGCGCTAATCTCAGGAACTACTGGATCGAATTGAAAAATTCTTTTTGTGTTGAATATACCATTTATCGAGGAAGGCTTTAGGCTATATAACATCACGATGCAACTATTAGGAGCGAAGAAATAATGGAAAATGTGAAAAAAAAACGGGGAAAATTATTCATCCTTGAGGACTTCCATTGCGTGCGCTGCGAAAACGGTTCAAGATACGAAAAATATATGTATGAAAGAATTATTCCTCTTGAAATGATCTAAAAGAATGTACGTGACAGTATATGTCTATCTTTTAAGATTAAGTCACTAGAACCGTTTTTACAGTAATAAAATTTGGTCGAAATTAATGCATTATTTGTTAAGAATTGTATCAACGTAATAATATTAATCTTTATCCAAATAAATATGTTGTTGATTAAGAGCATTTAATTGTGAACAAAATTGTCTTTGACATCACTTAATTTCAATGAACATCTTAGAAGATATTACAAAACTTTCTATAGCAAAACAACGTTTGCCGGATAAGCTAGTGTACCTATAAGCCCCGTATTCTCTGGGACATTTCTGTCGCGTACTTTGGAGTTGTGATATGGATTGCCGGGTACTGTTGGTCCCAGAACTGTTACACGAGGTTCTTCAATTGGTAACGCAATAACAGCGCTCTTTATGTTGCAATTGTCTATGGGCGATTTTAATCACCATCATATAGGCCGTTAGCCTCTTTGTCGACGAAAATTTAATAAAGGAAAGTGACATAGTCTCCCTCTGGAGCGATTGATTATTACAAGACCCAAAGTCCCATCTTAACACATTCGTTGGCACGTCACGCTTTTCTTGTTAAAGTTAATATGATTTTAAGTTGGATTTTTAAAAGGAATTTCATGGAATAAACACTTAAATGTAAATATAGGATATAGTAAAACATTAAAATTCTAAAAACGTTCGGTTTATACAATATCTTTTATTGATATCATGTCGCATGTATTTGTTAAAAAACTCTAAACACAATTGAGGTGAGGAATAAAATTCGTTGCGATAAATCGAAGATAATAATGTCATATTATAATCATAATATTTGAGTTATATTGGTAACATATCGCTGTTTACGTTACGGGTTACCGAGAATCGGATTTGGGCCCCGTGAGAAACACAAACGAATCGCGTTGGGCAACGAACGTCTTAAGCCAGGTACTCATTAGCAACCTGTAGCCATAATCGATGCATATTACTGTAACCAGATTTTTTTTTTTTTATTCTGACCACCACGGTTTTCGATTCATCGCCCTACCGCCACAGAGGAGACACCTCGACAATGTATGGAATTGACTGTTAAAAATTTACACAAGTATAACATTTTAAAACATCGTGTTCATAATCAAATTGTGTCATAGTATGAAACCCAAGGTTGACATCGGCACGAGACGGCTCGGGAGAAGGGAGCAGTCCGCGTAGGATCACCAGCGCGACGGGCTTCCCTCCTGAAAAAGGCAGGGCGGCGAACGCCGTCCAGCGGAGAGTGGGGGGCGGCGTGTGTGTCTACACGTCGCCACATAGGGAAGTAGTGAGGGGGTAGTTTTACGACCCCCTCCCAGAGAAGAGGCCTTTCTAAGGCCAATCGCTTACTCGGCCCTCGGAAATAACTGCATTCCCAGGCCCGGCGAAGGCGAAGATTAAGCTGTGCTGGAACCCCGGCGGTTTTAGTCGGTGCAAGTCCGACACACCGGGGGAGTGGCTCCTCACCACTCCCCTGACGGTCCGAGAGGGTTTCCACCGGGTTGACAAGAAAAAAGGGTTGACATCAGCAGTATTTATTAAAATGAAATTATATTAAATAAAATACACCAAAAAGAAATACTGCGGTCTTAGTCAATGTATGTTTACACTAGCTGATCCGGCAAACGTTGTTTTGCTATATAAGGTTTTGTAATATCTTCTAAGATGTTCATTGAAATTAAGTGATGTCAAAGACAATTTTGTTCACAATTAAATACTCTTAATCAACAACACATTTATTTGGATAAAGATTAATATTATTACGTTGATACAACTCTCAACAAATAATGCATTAATTTCGACCAAATTTGTTTAGCATAAAAACGGTTCTAGTGACTTAATCTTAAAAGATAGATATATACTGTCAGGGACATTTTTTTAGATCATTTCAAGAGGAATAATTCTTTCTTACATATATTTTTGGTATCTTGAACCGTTTTTGCTGCGCACGCAATGAAAGCCCTCAAGGATGAATAACTTTTCCCGTTTTTTTTACATTTTCCATTATTTCATCGCTCCTAATAATTGCATCGTGATGTTATATAGCCTAAAGACTTCCTCGATAAATGGTCTATTCAACTCAAAAATAATTTTTCAATTCGAACCAGTAGTTCCTGAGATTAGCGCGTTCAAACAAACAAACAAACAAATTCTTCAGCTTTATAATATTAGTATAGATTAATGTATTCTGTTCTCAAAAAAACTCGTACGACAATAATTTGTCCTAAAATTAAATGATAAAAACATCAACGTATCGTTTTAATTGACCGAGTGGCGTTCATTTACACCGGCAATGTAACCGCACGAATATAATAAACAGGAAAAGACAATACGTCTAAATTAAAAAGGATACCGCGTTATAGAGCATGTAGGAACAATGCGGTTAGATCACCATACACGCTCGTTGCAATCAGTGAATCAGCATGCTAATTATCTATACCTTCCTACTAATTGATTATTTTGCCTCAACTACTGATACACCTTTTTTTGGTAACCCGGGGGAAATCCCTAACGGACCTTCAGGGGGGTAATGAGTGCCACTCCCCGGTGTGTCGGACTTGCACCGACTAAAACCACCGGGGTGTTCCTTCTCCCGCCTGCCGAGTGCCAAGGGCAAGGCTGAGCCATCTTCCTCGGCACCCGGCGACGTCTAGCCTTCTGCAGGCCCCGCCTTCTGGGTGGGGAACTACTGATACACCCGAGGGACATTTCTCGTAAATTAATAACGTTAAAAACTCAGTTCCGATTTGCTCGCAATCTCGCATATATGGTAAAAGTCCGTATTATGAGACACATTTTCAGGTTGGTCGTACATTACCGCTATTATATAATCTGTTTAAGTCAAAAATACTATTTAAATCGTATCATACAATTGTCTTATGATTATTTAATTAATATAGCTAGTTTTTATTGAATGTTAATTTGTAAAAATAATATTAATAGCCTTTTATGAGAGGAACCTCTATGTCCCTATTTATGAGACACTTAAAAAGTAGATGTCCCCAATGTCTCATGATGTATGTCCCTATTTTTGAGACAGTTTAGAAATCAATAAGACTGATTTTAAAATAACTATTTATTAATTTTAAATCACAATACTTATAAAATAGATAATAAACTTGAATCTGAAATAACAAATAATTAGTCTTTACTAAATTAAATGAGAAATAAATGAAAATTATAAAAATATTTATGGTAAAAGTCCGTATTATGGGACACATTTTCAGGTTGGTCGTACATTACCGCTATTATATAATCTGTTTAAGTCAAAAATACTATTTAAATCGTATCATACAATTGTCTTATGATTATTTAATTAATATAGCTAGTTTTTATTGAATGTTAATTTGTAAAAATAAAATTAATAGCCTATTATGAGAGGAACCTCTATGTCCCTATTTATGAGACACTTAAAAAGTAGATGGCCCCAATGTCTCATGATGTATGTCCCTATTTTTGAGACAGTTTAGAAATCAATAAGACTGATTTTAAAATAACTATTTATTAATTTTAAATCACAATACTTATAAAATAGATAATAAACTTGAATCTGAAATAACAAATAATTAGTCTTTACTAAATTAAATGAGAAATAAATGAAAATTATAAAAATATTTAATTCACTTTTATTCTTTAATTTTATTCTGCAGTTCTTTTACTTTGCCCATCAGTTTTTTCTTTTCTTCTTGTAACTTTTTTTTATTACTTATAGGCGAACGCTTGACCTCAATCACACCTGGTGGAAGGTGAAGATGAGTCCGACGATGAAACGTGTTCGCCCAGCAATTGCCTATTCACTCTTCTCTTAAAGACTCCCAGGTCATAACATCGCGAAAATACTGCCTCTGGAAGCGTATTCCATTCTTTAGCCGTTCGCATGATGAATGTAGAAGCGAATCTTTTCGTGCTGATATAAGGAACATCCACCACATACGGATGTTATCCCACAAGATGTCTAGTGGTTTCGCGGTGGAATGGTGATCCTTTTTATGCCAACACGCTCTCTGCTTCAGGACAGAGGAGTAAACATCTTTCATCACAGTTAAAAAAAATTGTAGGAGAAATATTACATACATTTTTACTTTCAAAATATGCTCCAGACTTTTTAAACCACTCTTGCAATTCTACACAAGTGACAGCTGCTCTTGTAACACTCAAATGTTGGGGTTTCCTTATAGCTAATTCTGAATGACGTTTTCTAAACCTTTCATACCAGTGGCGACTAGGACGACTCTGTAAACGGAGTTTTTACAGCTAATTTTTGGACATATTTTTGAACACAATCCAATAACTCAGTTTTTGTTACAGGTGCTCCTATTGCAGCCCTGTCTAGCACCCATTTGACAATATCATCTTCTTCCTGAGACGATAAGACTGTTTCTGGTTTAGATTTTTTTTTATCTCATGTAGCCCAATACTTTTTTCTGCCTAGAGTAGCCACAGATACTTCGAAGGCAACAGCTACTCTCCGTAATGATGACCCGGTATCTTTTATTGCTTTTAAAGCATTTTCTACATCTATTGGGTCATATTTAAGTCTTTTATCAAGCACTTTTGAACACAACACTTTCTTTTTTGCTGATTGAGACGGCTGTTGTCCCCATTACTCCGATTTTCAATAATTTGTTCTTTGTTGTTCACTGTTGACACGTAACTTAAAATATCGAGAGATATGTCGATGGGGGGAGTCGAAGCTGCTCGCGTCCGTAGGCTTTACCCTAGTTTCCCTACAGGTGACTCCTGGGTGGTGCTAAACGAGCAGCAGCGAGGTGGTAGGGCTTCGGTGCCCGCCTGGATCGCGACCACATTACATGGGTGTAAAGCCCGTCATAGTGACCAGTTTCGGCTTGTCGCGTTTCGGGATCAGCTTGTGTATATCCAGTAGCTCATATACCTAGAGACCTTCAGTCGTGGTATATATGGGCCGACATGACGTTGGAGACTATCAATGGATTTTCATCCTTTGATAGTCGCTTTCGTTTTTGGATTACACTGTACTTACCATCAGGTACTCTGTAGTCACTATGTCGAGCCAGAGTAAAAAAAAAAAAAATCACTAATTAATAAAAGTATAAAAAAACATATTTTAAATATTTCAATAATATCAAATAAAAAATTAAGAAAAAAAAACTTGCAAAATTAATGTTTTGATTTTAGGTTAAGTTTTGAAATTAACGTAATTAAATTGAAAATACTCTCAGAAATAACTATTTGAAGTTATGCTGATAAATAATTTGTTATATTTAATCATTTTACTTTTTAAATACTAAAAATTATTGATATTTTAATTAAAAACGCATAACAGTACACTGTCTCATTAATTGGGACAATCATAAGACTTGATGTCCGTATTGAGTGATACGCGGTGTAAAGTGTTCCATATACCGGTACGTCTACGTTAACAAGTGTCGGTATTGTGAGACACTCAAAAATAAAATAATATTGCTATAAATTAACATAAATGCAAATAACATACAATATCTATAATTTATAAGCTTTTAGATTACACTTACATTATATATATAAATATAATAAAATATATAATTTCATCCAAGTAAAAAACTGTACAGTAGTTATCGTTCAACTCTTTTAAGCCACGGTTTTGAATACCAACAACAAACCTCATGCTTTTATAATTTTTTTTCAAAACATACAAGTAATAATTAACAATTAGACTTGTTAATTTCATTCAAAAATGATAAAATTATGTGTTTATTATATTTTTTAAAAGTATAATTTGGTATTCTTTTTATAAATGATTATATTCACATTGTGTACCATAAATAGGGACAGTGTCCCATAATATGGACTTCTACCATAATTCACTTTTATTCTTTAATTTTCTTCTGCAGTTCTTTTACTTTGTCCATCAGTTTTTTCTTTTCTTCTTGTAACTTTTTTTTTATTAATTATAGGCGAACGCTTGACCTCAATCACACCTGGTGGAAGGTGAAGATGAGTCCGACGATGAAACGTGTTCACTTATTACCTATTCACTCTTCTCTTAAAGACTCCCAGGTCATAACATCGCGAAAATACTGCCTCTGGAAGCGTATTCCATTCTTTAGCCGTTCGCATGATGAATGTAGAAGCGAATCTTTTCGTGCTGATATAAGGAACATCCACCACATACGGATGATATCCCACACGATGTCTAGTGGTTTCGCGGTGGAATGGTGATCCTTTTTATGCCAACACGCTCTCTGCTTCAGGACAGAGGAGTAAACATCTTTCATCACAGTTAAAAAAAATTGTAGGAGAAATATTACATACATTTTTACTTTCGAAATATACTCCAGACTTTTTAAACCACTCTTGCAATTCTACACAAGTGACAGCTGCTCTTGTAACACTCAAATGTTGGGGTTTCCTTATAGCTAATTCTGAATGACGTTTTCTAAACCCTTCATACCAGTGGCGACTAGGACGACTCTGTAAACGGAGTTTTTACAGCTAATTTTTTGACATATTTTTGAACACAATCCAATAACTCAGTTTTTGTTACAGGTGCTCCTATTGCAGCCCTGTCTAGCACCCATTTGACAATATCATCTTCTTCCTGAGACGATAAGACTGTTTCTGGTTTAGATTTTTTTTATCTCATCTAGCCCAATACTTTTTTTCTGCCTAGAGTAGCCACAGATACTTCGAAGGCAACAGCTACTCTCCGTAATGATGACCCGGTATCTTTTATTGCTTTTAAAGCATTTTCTACATATATTGGGTCATATTTAAGTCTTTTATCAAGCACTTTTGAACACAACACTTTCTTTTTTGCTGATTGAGACGGCTGTTGTCCCCATTACTCCGATTTTCAATAATTTGTTTTTTGTTGTTCACTGTTGACACGTAACCTAAAATATCGAGAGATATGTCGATGGGGGGAGTCGAAGCTGCTCGCGTCCGTAGGCTTTACCCTAGTTTCCCTACACGTGACTCCTGGGTGGTGCTAAACGAGCAGCAGCGAGGTGGTAGGGCGTCGGTGCCCGCCTGGATCGCGACCACATTACATGGGTGTAAAGCCCGTCATAATGACCAGTTTCGGCTTGTCGCGTTTCGGGATCAGCTTGTGTATATCCAGTAGCTCATATACCTAGAGACCTTCAGTCGTGGTATATATGGGCTGACATGACGTTGGAGACTATCAATGGATTTTCATCCTTTGATAGTCGCTTTCGTTTTTGGATTACACTGTGCTTACCATCAGGTACTCTGTAGTCACTATGTCGAGCCAGAGTAAAAAAAAAATTTCACTAATTAATAAAAGTATAAAAAAACATATTTTAAATATTTCAATAATATCAAATAAAAAATTAAGAAAAAAAAACTTGCAAAATTAATGTTTTGATTTTAGGTTCAGTTTTGAAATTAACGTAATTAAATTGAAAATACTTACTCAGAAATAACTATTTGAAGTTATGCTGATAAATAATTTGTTATATTTAATCATTTTACTTTTTTAATACTAAAAATTATTGATATTTTAATTAAAAACGCATAACAGTACACTGTCTCATTAATGGGGGCAATCATAAGACTTGATGTCCGTATTGAGTGATACGCGGTGTAAAGTGTTCCATATACCGGTACGTCTACGTTAACAAGTGTCGGTATTGTGAGACACTCAAAAATAAAATAATATTGCTATAAATTAACATAAATGCAAATAACATACAATATCTATAATTAATAAGCTTTTAGATTACACTTACATTATGTATATAAATATAATAAAATATATAATTTCATACAAGTAAAAAACTGTACAGTAGTTATCGTTCAACTCTTTTAAGCCACGGTTTTGAATACCAACAACAAACCTCATGCTTTTATAATTTTTTTTCAAAACATACAAGTAATAATTAACAATTAGACTTGTTAATTTCATTCAAAAATGATAAAATTATGTGTTTATTATATTTTTTAAAAGTATAATTTGGTATTCTTTTTATAAATGATTATATTCACATTGTGTATCATAAATAGGGACAGTGTCCCATAATATGGACTTCTACCATATCCACGGTAAAAAAAAGAAACTTTATTAAGAAAAAATTAACATTTTTTTTTGAACGGAATATCTACTGATTGCCTGGAAAGGCCTATACAGCTCAACCGGGCTTAGGGGGGCGAGCACAGGTGCTCAGCCAGCGAGTTTATGGGTTGAGTGGCAATGCAAGGGCACCCCGTGGGTACGAATCTCGACTTGGACCGCCAGCACAAACATACGAAACCTACAGATGATCTACTAGCGTTTCGGAAGCGACTATCTTGAGAAGAAACGCCGAAAGAAAGTCAAGGCTGCGTCGTAGTGCAGAAAAAGAAACACCACACAGCATACACATTTATATTAATCAATGAAAGAGTAATACATAACATGACATCATGTATCCTGCGTGCTGCCACCAAACTCAAAGAGCACTCGGCTCAGCGTATGCTGGGCGTCGCTGTACGCGCCATCCAGCGATTATTCTCAGCCGACGCTCAATGGCACTGATTGCGCGGACGCCGCTGTGTAAATACAATATTGGAGCCGCTCAATATAATAGGGGCGAGGATTTTTAATCAGATCGGCATCATTACGGTAGCTATCGACAAAGTATATCGTGTACCTGCCCGGTTAAGTTGTGAAGACCTTTACCGGTCAAAATATATATATATATATATCCTGTATTCGGTTTACATTATGCTCAACTTCAGGTATCGCGTAGCCACTATGCCAAACTAGAATTTCAGAAAAACAATGATAAAAATAACGTCACGCTCTATACCTTTCTGGGTCAGCAGAGGTAGCGACTATATCGAGGGGTGAAAGGCTATTTGATTTAAGCGACATTTTTTGGTGATATAGTAATATATCCGGAATCAGCGTTTTTTACTGATTTCAAAAATATATATGTTACTTTAGTACCAAAAAATGTCGCTTAAACAAAATAGCCGTTCAGCCCTCGATATATTTGTAGACTACGCACATTGGCCTACTCTCAAAGCAAACTTGCACTTCTATTATCGTACTAAACAAAGACATACATACTTTAAATGACTCGCGACAAAGTAATCTATTCATAATAGAAAAGTTTACCACTACCGGATTTCGAACCCAAAACCTTCAGCGCTGCAAGCAGTGTCACTGCCATTGTGCTATCAGACCATCTATAATCACTTCATGCTTGTATGTCGCGCCCAACGTTACCACCAGAAACGCAACTGAGAACGCAGTTCAGGGCACTTACATATGACATTTCTATTAGATGCCATGTGTGGTTCCTCAAGATGTTTTCCTCCACCGGTATATGGTGCCTAAATCTGGAAAAACCCAGAGATATGTGCCAGGGTATGAACCTCCGGTCGTTCACGTTGCTTTGCCGCGTACCAATACCGGTACCTTATCTATTAGGCTACCACAACTTTAGCCACAAAATGATGATTATAATAGCCAGAATTATAAATGATTGTCAAACCTGGTACGTTGACGCTCGGGCCCGTGGCCCGGTCAGGGGATGACTCCTCTTCGTCTGACATTTTCCCGTTCACAATGTCCACCATTAATAATTATTCATTCACTATTCATTTTAGCACTCACTACACTTGATCCTGTGAGATTCATAAAATATTGACTTCACAATATTAGGACGAGAAGAGTATCATTTTCGTCTTGCGTTCATGCTTCATGATAGGCAACTGCATCTGGGAAAGAAATTGAAATATCATGTCTTTAAGCTTTAACTCTTTCCTAGTACATGGCATTGTAAAGGCACATGTCTGATTCTGGCAGACATTGCCTGGCATTTATATGTAAGTGTTTGATTTTGGCAACACTGTCGCAACCTTGATACACAATCTGACAGTGCCTCACAGTCACCTTTTTTTTCGACAACAGAGCATGTAAAGGTTTTCACAATTTCACGAGGCGAAGAGGGTGAGCGCTGAAGGTACTTAGCCAGTGAATTTATGGGCTGGGTAGCAACACATGCGCACTCCTATGAGTATGGACTTGGGCGGCCAGCCAAGGAAAGAAATCTAAGGTCATCTACCAGTGTTTTGGAAGCAACTGTCTTGAGAAGAAATACTGACAGAAACTCAAGGTTGCGTCGGAGTAAAATACAGTTACCTACATGGAACACCTTTATATTTAAATGCATACAGAGCGGTACATGGCAACCTGGCAGCTACTGGTGGGACACCGTGACCACATCAGAACTGCCCAGAATATGACACATGTCTTTTTTTTTTTGTTAACCCTGTGGAAATCCCTACGGACCGTCAGGGGAAGTGGTGAGGTCCACTTCCCCCGGTGTGTCGGACCTGCCCCGACTAAAACCACCGGGGTTTCAACACTGCCCTCTCTTCGCCTTCGCCGAGCCTGGGAATCCGAATACTTCCTACGGCTCGGCGGGTGTTGGCCTTTGGGCAGGCCTCCTCTCGTGGAGGGGGATTTAAGCCCCTCGCCTCCTCTCTGTGGGACATATGACACATGTCTTAAAAAATAATTAAATGTATATAATCAATGAATTTAAAAGACTACATCTTTCAATTAAGTGAATGTTTGTAGCATATTTATTTAAACTAGTCTAATGACCTCAAATGGCCGTGTATGTGGTTCCCAACATGACCAATAGAGCAACTGATTCCTGCTTTCAGGGCACTTATACATAATCAACCTTGCTTTTTAATTCATAATTTTATAGATCAATGGATTTATATTAACAAGAGATTAAACTAAAATCAATTAATACATAAAATACATAAATAGCTTAAACTTGGCCTATAGGTAAAAATATTATTTATTCTATACTAAGGAAATAGTTACACATAATTATAATATTTACATCATTTATAGTATCCAATAAAATAATATACACAGTGGGAAATCACAAAAAAAAAAATTAGGACAAGCAGGAAAATAGCAAATAAAATATATAAAACCAATTAAAATGTGATTATATTACAAATAAACCCTATAAAATATGACTTTTTTATATAAATAACCTAAAACAATTTTAAATCTGTGTTAAGCACTGCACTTTTGAAGCAACAGGATTTTAACAGTAAAGAATAATTTTCCAGAAGATGTAAACTCAGCTCAAAATGTGAACCAAGTTAATAATCTCCTGGACATATACTATCTCAACTGCAAAAACAACTCTTTTAAAAAAAAAAGTGAACTAGCATTCATCTTTTGTTTTAACTGCTTGCCTGATAATAAAGAAATAAATAACACATTTATTTAAATTATTATAACTCTGAAATCTATTCTATTTTAATCAATTATTTTTAGGTGCTTTATTTACTGATAAAAATATATATTTAAAAAATAAAGTCAAAATAAGAAATAGTATACAATGCAAACTCTAGTTAGCAATAAGATAAACCAATTTAAAAAATTACTGATTGTGAGTCCATTTAACACATTTATAAAACTTTTAAAGAGTATGGCATTGGGTAATATTCCTTTTTTAGTAAACTTAATAGAAAATCTTAGATATAAGACTTCTCCGTCTGTACGATAACAAATCATGAAAGTATTATGCATAATAATGCTTTTTAAAGAAAAAAAAAACTGTCATCAAATATTAAACAGCAAGGTGACTGCCCAAACTGGGTCGAGATCACAGTACACAAGTGCGAAGACCAACACAGTGATCTGTTTCAGCCTGTCCTATTCCACGATTAGCTTATGTACCTCTAGTTATTCATACCTGAAGAGCTGTCATTTTATGTGTAGGTTGGCTTACATTGACTGTTAATTGATTGTCATCCCTTTGCAGGCTCTGCCATTCTTGGCCAACACTGAACTTACCATCAGGTGCTCTGTAGTCACTTTGTTGAGCCAATGTAAAAATAACCATGCTGTAGATATAATTTTTAAAAATCTTTAACCTAATTGAAAAAAAAATGATAAAAGCACACACAGCTACAGCAAAGTTCAGGTAACCTTATTATCTCTTTACTAAGCACTGAACTCATTTTTAAACAGAATCTTTACCACATGGATATTTAAGATATCTATGTTTATCTATAGACATTTTGTGTGGACATCCTTAGACCACACACACATCCAGCTATAAAACAATTTGATATGAATAATGAAATAGCAGTTATGTTAGTTCTGTTAAAACTTCTCAAAACGTAGGAATGATATCTGTATTTTACAAGTTGTTTAACTTGCCAAAGTGCTAAGGAGCTAAGAAAATAGCATATTTCATATTTTATGTATAAATTATAGCATCTATTACACTATATTGTTTGTATTTATAGTGATGTAGATTCTCTCTAACTCTCTCTTAAGGGAGATTGATGAGACAAACATTGTTGGTTTAAGCTTTTTATTATTGTATTTATTATTGTAGGTGTTCTATTATTGTTTTCTGTTCCTAAGCTTGATTTTTATTTTGTTTAGTATTTTTTAAGAAGCTTTGCTGGCTTTTGTATCTTTTTTTTGTTATATTTTATATGTTGCTGTATGGTTCTCAAATTTTTAAAAAATCCTGTTGGATATTTCAAATTAGATTTACAGATATCACCTATGTATTTATACAGTCATCTACAACTATTCACAATAAGGAATGCATTGTTACTACATTTCCTTCTAAGAAGATTATAATAATACTATCAATTTTTACTTTTTTATGACACTATTTATACGGGAACAATCCCTTTATCCAATCCCTACTATTTTTTGTCGTTTGATGTTTATTTCCTTTGGAAGATCTGTACTAAACTTATGGTGATTTATAATCTACTATAATGTATGTAACTATGAAAAAAATACGTACATAAAGTATTTAAAAGGCAATGAAACACCGACGAAGTAGAGTAAGCCGGAATTAAATTTATTAAATGGTAGATGACAATAGCAGAATCAATAACAATAATTATAATACAGATATATGTGAATTGTATGACTGCAGTGATTCTATAGCACCTAATGCTTTCTATTTCGTTTTAATACAAGGTTGCGTTTGTCACTCGATACCGAGACACTTTCGCAACCCTTTCGATTGAACTTTTAGGTACATTTGTACAAAAAAACGAAAAATCCCGTGACTTAAACATAGTACAGATCTTATTTCCCCATCGTAACTATAAATAAATAATTAGGTATACTTGCGCACGCCAAGAATTAAGTATTCTTGTTGCTCTTTTGTGTTGAACTCATTTTTTAAATTATCAGAACTGAACACAATATCACTGAGATCTTAACCTATATTTTGTCTATCGATTGTTATGCAAAAACACTAGATGACTCATCGTTCACACATTTAATTCACGTCCAATATATATTTACTGATATTCACCTGATTATTTAATTTTGTTTACTTGATTATAATAATGCCTATTGTATCATTTTATTAAATAATTTTTCCGATTCTTTTGTAGCAGACATTTTACTGGTGATCGGAGTTGTCAATTATCTCTGTCTTTCCCAAAAGTTGCTTTAATTTTTTTTTCGTAATGAAATTTTATGGAAAAAA
This sequence comes from Automeris io, assembly GCA_036320925.1. Lineage (NCBI taxonomy): Eukaryota > Metazoa > Arthropoda > Insecta > Lepidoptera > Saturniidae > Automeris > Automeris io. The sequence goes on along the minus strand of JAUDJH010000023.1, from coordinate 7,758,204 downwards.
AAACCTTCTTACGCAACGATATTTCAAATAAAATATTAAAATAAATAATAAATTTATTTTAATTAAAAAAAGTACTTACTTTATATGAATTTGTACTTCCTTCATATGCTATTTTTTTATCATTGTAGATATCATTTTTATCTTTTGGCCTAAAGTTTACTTACTGTGTATTAATTTCAAGTCGGTGTCTTATTTGGTTTAGAATTTTCAGAAACGCCTAAAAACATATCACGGAGTGATAAATTATAACAACAAAGTAGCTTTATATTTAAATAAATTAAGTTCTATGGCGTGAAGTAATTTAAAATCCATTTTTGCTTCAAGGTATGCAGATCGAACTAGCGATGGAATTCATACGCATGTTATGGCTAATGAACTGAATGCGTGCATTTCTCAAAGTATTACTAATTAAAAATTGATGTTACAAATAAATAAAGCTTTGTACATTAAATTACACAAAACATGTATATACAAATACAGGAAATAAACAGTATCAAGATAATTAACCTGATACTGTTCTCACTATCAATAATCACCCCAGCATACTCTTCTAAATAATTTTTACTCTCAATCTAGGGTAAATTATTTAATATTGACAACTTTGCAAGTTCTCCAAAGTGTTACCGAAATTTGCTTTAAATAGTACAATTGTAAGGAAGTATCTTGTATTTTGTTGTATTTATAGTCTCATATAATATTACCTAAGATATTAATTTTCTGTTAAAAAAAAAATTATACAATATTTTAATTTTCTTATTATACTTTTTTGTTGATAATCTGAAGAAATAAAGTAATGATTATCTTTTTAGCTTTTTTTAGGAATAAGTTGTTTATTGCAGTTTACTGGTCTTTAAAAATATGAAAAACTAAGTTTTAAAAAAGATCACAATTTTTAAAGCGGTACTATAAACCTGGATTACTGTTAAAAATTCTCTTATAATGGCTACTGTATGCTAAATTCAGAAGTCGTTAAACTTCTGGTTAGTTCAGCTGGCTACGTCCCTAACGGATACGGATAACCAAATGTAGGTTAATGCAAATACGTATTAAATTAATTTAGCATATTTTTATTTCTTTTTGATGTATTCCGCATTAGCAGTAAATATTAATGAATTTATTTATTTTAAAAACAACAACATATGCGTATAATGAACAGGTATAATAAATTCCAATACAATAAATTTGTCAGTTGATACAGCGTCATTTGTCTGTAATGGAGTCGATGTTCATTAAAATAATTTCTAATTGATAAAATAATCTAAATATCGTTAAAATATCACTTATAATTGTGTTATTGTGTATTATTTAATTGCAGTGAATAATTATCATTAATACATGGATACTAAAGGAAAGTACAACTTATCGAACAACCTCGTTTCGTCAATGGTATGTATGACATCAAAATATTTTGGAAAGTTTACTAAATAATTTAAAATTGTTATAGGGTAATGTTTATTTTACATAATTTTGACTAGTTGTAACATGAATTGACTCAAAAACCTTCTCAAATCATTTTCTAGATCTGTAATAGCGCAGGAATTAAAAAGCTTTGTCGAGCGCGTAATTGAGTAGCTGCACGGAAAGGTCATGCATTCATTTTTGTCTTTTTGTTTCCAGAGTCGTGCTTTTGGAGTTATAAAATATTGTGTAGTGCATGTGCAAGGCAAATAATAGATCGCAAAAACAGATAGACTTAATGGTTTTGCGAGGGCAGCTCTGTGAACCTCACATAGATGACGGTATGGCTTCAGACCAGCCCGTGAAGAAGAAACAGAGAATAGACGCTCCAGATATAGACGATAGTTGTGATAGGTCTGCGGAAGACATCCTCACTGACATTTTCGATACAGAAACTCCAGCAGGTGAAACATCTCAAGAATTCCCCCAGAGAAACGAAGAGTCACCTGACAGTGGTACCGTCAGTGAAGATGCTGTCGACTGCTCTAATATATTACGACTTCCAAGTGATCCAAGTTCAGAAATAATACCTTCCTGTTCCAACACAACTCAATGGCATTCAGAAGATGATAAATTGCTATCGGAATTAAAGATACTGCAGGATTCTCTTGTTGGACAATGTTTGTGCCTTCTTAATGAAAATGTAGTGATGCAGCTTTTTGACAGACAATTAAACATTGCTTCGTGGCCTATGAGGTGTTCTTTAACCTACCTTTCAACAATGCAGCTCATGTTTGACGTGTATTTGAAACAAAACAGCACTGGCACAATCTGTTCAAGACTCATGCAAGCATGTGATATATTTGTAAGGAACAGACATGACTGGATCACAGAAATTGTAGAGCTTGCTGACCATAAAAGTAAATTCATTACATTTGTTGCAACTAGGGTTTTGGCAAGCTTTTTAATAGTCTCGAAGGATACCGTTGACGAAAACTGGCTGCATCAAATAGTAGAAAACATATACTTATTTGATAGGATTAACAGGATAACTGTGCAGAAGATTAATTTTAGTTTGGACATCATTAAAAGAATAGTTGAATGGAAAGACATTGAGCAACATCCCTTAGAAGATAGCAATTATATGAACACACCTGGGAGCTCGCATGTCAGGGAAGATAATCCTTTTAGTAGTAATACAAGCAGTAGTGATGCTCCGTCCAGTTCTCACAGCAATTTGCACAATGAGTTTTCAAATTTACAGACTCACAGCTCTCCCTCAACATCTTCTGACAGGACTGAAGTGAAACCTGCCTTTAAACTACATGAGCCGGTATTAAAGCTTAACAACGATGAGAGAGGTAGACATGACATGGAACAGACTCCAGATCCACCTCCTTCTAGGATAGAACGAGTAAATGAGCATGGATGTGTAACAGTAGTTTTGACAGATTCTGAATCATTTGACACTTCTCATATTAAATGTTTAACAATAAAAACATTAGAGCACCACTGGCCAGTTTTAGTGAAGAACATGAAATTACTTTTACTCAGGTATCTGAATTTAGCCAACTCAGAAAACTGTATACTGACATTTTTCTCTTTATGGGAGAACATAATTAGTGTGAAAGCAAATTTGTCAATAATCGATACTAAACCATTTTACGCAGACCTGCAGAGCTTTGTTGATTTGCTCAGAAACACAATGCTGCCTAGTTTGATTTATACACATTTGCTGAGTTTATTCAACGAAGTACTGTGTTATGGATCTACGTTAGCTTTACAAGATATTCTGCCTGAGGAAATATGTTGTCTAGCTCACTCTATCGTAAGGTTCGTGAAGGATTTCCGATTATTAACAGATATAAGGGTACGTAACAGTAGAAATGGTTTTGGTTTCCTAGCTCACGAATGTCGGGTTATCAGGGACTATTCTTTGGGGCCTGAGGTGACACCTTTATCATCAACTATCCAACTAGTTGATCAGAGCTATGGTGATGATGATGATGAGACTAATACACGTACAGAAGTAGACAAAACTATGCTCCAGCGGATGTCTTTGTTGGTGTTAAAATCTATTGCTGTTACAGTAAAAGAGATGAGATGTGATTCCTCTGACAGTTCCATAGATTCTTCAGATTATAACGCAATACAAGATATGCAGATTGTAGAAAGATCAATAAGGGATGTCCTTAAAAAACTTGATGTGTTTATAAGAAATAATTTAGAATTTCATCCTGAGACAGCTTTCACGAAAATGCTAATACATTTATTTAGTGAACAGGATGATTACCTAATTGAATCTATGGTTTGTACGTTAGATATAACAGTTGGAATTGTGTACAGGAATTCTATGTATCCAGACTTAATACCAATGCTGAACCCAATTTCTTCCTTCATTGAATTTCTAAAGGTAGTTTCACACGACAGTGATGTCCTACTCGACTATCTGGTAAGCAATGAGACATGTTTCCTGCTCTACTTGTTGAGATTCTTGAAGTATGTGCGAAGGAATTGGCCCAAGTTTCTGGAAACGTGTCAGCAAATGGACACCCGAGGCACCAGAGGTTTGGATGATACTATGAGGGTGTTGATTAGGCTGAGGCTTCAGATCAGCCGATTAGTGTCCAAGTCTCTATTCCCGTACAACATAAGTCCGGTTTTGAGGCTGCTAGAGATCTGTGAGAGTCTGTATGAAGGTAATGAGTTCAGTTGATTTGATAATAAAATTATTTATGTATATAGTGACCTGTGGCGTGTTATGATTATACAAAAGGGAAGTTGGTACAGTCAAACATGTAGTCTGTTGGCCTAAAACGTAAAACACTAGGGTTTTTTATTTATTGCAGTATATTTATATCTCAAATAGGAATGTGAAAAAAAAGTTACACAGTTTACCTAAAAGTGATGTATTCGGGCAATTTAAAGAATATTTGATTAAAAAATGAATTAATGCTAAATGCTCTTATTGTGGACATTTGACACTATAATATATCATAGTTTTGCTATAAACGCATCAAGCAAGAAAGTATTCTTCATATATTAATGTATGAGAATATGCCCACTTGACCGTTCCGTTACCGACCAAGACCGTAACGTTTGAAGTGTGAAGCGTATGCCGAGGCCGATATATTCTAAGCTCAGCACGCTTCACGCGAACAGCTAAAGAGTGGAATATGCTTTCATATTCTTAAATCTCGAGAGCCTTTAAGAGAACAGTGAATAGGCCTTTGTTGAGTCGACGCGGTCGATTGTCGTCCTCATCCTACCCCTTTCGCCATCTGCGATTGATTGATTGATCGTTTTTAGACCGCACCAAGCATGGTGGGATCTCTGTGCCGTAAAAAAAATAAGCGTCGGCTGGGAAATTGTAAGCAAAAATGTGTCATCACTATTCATAGTTAAAAAGCTGTAACGATGAAACTGTCACTTTACTGCATTGAATTAAAAATATAAGTGTAGATAATCGATAAGAATACCATTGTAACAAATCCATTCTATTGAATATTAGTTTCCAGTCTGCAACAATTTAAAAAAAAGTCATATTTCACTGTCTCGACTTTCCTTTTGAACATTCATCCCACGCTACTGACAGTATTGTAGTAAAGATTGGAAAAAAATGCAGTTTTTGAACTCAATTCAAAAGCGCAGTTGCTCCATTGTTGTAATTGTGTGGTCTTGTCATGCTATCGACTGATTAGGGTGTGTCCACATTCGGCTTTTGAAGTTCGAGGGCCCTTTGAACATTTGATAAACGATAACGCTAATAGAAAAGTGCAAAATGTATGCAGTTGACAACGTGGAGACGTGACATTTCGAAAGCTACAAACAAGTCTATACATTTTGCACTTTCTACTAGCGATATGGAATATTAATGTTTGTGTACCCCTGAACCGTTAATTGACAACATTCAAAATAATGAAACCCCTAAAACTAAAAATAACTTTTTTTTTATTTGAGTATTCTGAGTAAAAGGAGAATTTACTGTTTTATCTTGAAAAAAAAAAACTCTTAAAAGCGAACAATGACTTCATACCTACGGTGGTACCTCTGTCTTGATAAAATAAAATCTACTAATCTCATATTTGTGTGATTAAACTTGAATGTATAATATGTACCTTTTGCTAAACCAAACAGACAACTGGAATAAACCTCTTTTTCGTGGCTCAGGGCAAAGTAAAACTTAGGAAAAACTACCATTCCGTACAAGCAGAGATGGGCAAAATGTAATCTGATTAACGATTACAAAATGTAATTTCAATTTTCTTGCTCTGTAGTCATGATTAAATAACTGCAAAACATTAAAGAACCATGAATGTGTATTCAATTGAGGATTCCGTAGTGTTTAAAACATAGATGAGCAAAATGCAGTCATATTAATAATTAAAAACGCAAAATGTAATCATATTCGTTTTTCATTAATCTGATTACATTTTGCCCATCTATGCGTACAAGTGACGTCATTTGGCGCTTGCGTCTTTTTAGAATGCAACAAACTTTTATGTAAAATCGATCAAATTTCGAAAAATATTCAGTTATGGGCGACCTGATGAAATGTTGTCAATACAAACTATCCCAAACGGCGGTGTCTATGATCTCCATGAGGACGTACCCTAATGGTTTGTGTAATAATGAAGGCCCACGTCGGTTTCTGGCATTCGCGACTCCGCTGCTGCGACCACGCAGCGGTTGACAAGTCGATATGTACCCCCAGTTTTTACATAACGCTCTATTACCATAGATGGGCAAAATGTAATCAGATTAATAAAAATGATTAACGATTACGTTTTACGTTTTTTCCATTAATATGACTGCATTTTGGTCGTGTATGTTTTAAACACTACAAAATCCCAGATTGTATACACATTTATCATTTCTTAATATTTTAAATGGCTTTAATCATGATAACAGAGCAAGAAAATTAAAATTACGACTACATTTTGTAATCGTTAATCATTAATCAGATTACATTTTGCTCATCTCTGTCTATTACATAGGACGACACCACACACAGATGTGCCCTTACGTTGCCACTAGTGATGAAAATGCCCGGGAATTTTCCCTAAGTGCCCAAAACTTCCTTGGGAATATTCCCGGGAATTTACGATATGCTCTCAGAAGTTTTGGGCACTTTGGGAAAATTCCCGGGCATTTTCATCACTAGTTGCCACCCAACCCATAAATTTCACGGCTGAGCACCTCAGTGTTCGTCCTCTCGCCCGGTTTAGTTGTGGAGTCTATCCCGGCCATCAACATATTGGCCTATCCCTGCCCGGTTAGTTTGCGAAGACCTTTCCCGGTCGACAAAACACGTCAATTCGAAAAAAAAAAAAAAAAATATTGGCCTATTATAAAAAAAAAGACGCTCTATCCAGGTGACTATGCGACGCCATAGTCGCGAGCTTGACACGCTGCATTTTTTTTTTACACTTGCTCGACATAGTGACTACAGAGTACCTGATGGTAAGTACAGTGTAGTCCAAAAACCAAAGCGACTATCAAAGGATGAAAATCCATTGATAGTCTACATCGTCATATCGGCCCACGTATACCACGACTGAAGGTCTCTAGGTATATGAGCTACTGGATATGCACAAGCTGATCCCGAAACGCGGCAAGCCGAAACTGGTCACTATGACGGGCTTTACACCCATGCACTGTGGTCGCGATCCAGACGGGCACCAGCGCCCTACCACCTCGCTGCTGCTCGTTTAGCGCACCACCCAGGAGTCACGTGTAGGGAAACTAGGGTAAAGCCTACGGACGCGAGCAGCTTCGATTCCCAAATATATGAATGCATACAGAGCGGTACAATGCGATCTGACAGCCGCTATTGAGTCGCAACTGCAGATTCGCGACTGTGAGAATCTGACATACGCCTTTAAACATACAATCATAAAAATTGCCACAATAATTACACCACTCTATATCTTTCGCAAAAAACATAAAAAAAAGACTGCAGATTTAAAACATTCCATAATAACATTAAAGTTATGTGTATTTAATAAATAATTGATTTTAATTTATAATTATTGTAATTAATGAAATAAGGGTTTATTTGATTATTTGTGCATTTTAAAGTCTTCCTTGAGTACTGTGTGTTCTGTCATCAATGGCTTTTGTAAAATAGTTTCAAACTATTTAAAGTTGTTACATTTGTTACGTATTTATAATTTTCGTAAATTCACTGCTTTGTAATAATGTCTGTGAAATAAGAAACCCCCATTTACAAATATAATGTATTTAGAATTGTCTGAATTTGACCGCTTTCATGGTTTATAAGCTACGACCTCCCCTCAAGCAAGTGCAAAACAAAGTATTGTGTTTCCAAGTCAAAAATATAGCACGTTAACTAAAAAAACTTTTCAAAAGATTAAGAATTAAAGAGAAAACAAATTAATCTCTTTTTGTAAATTAAGATTCCGGGACGCTTTTTAAGCGTTTGCAAAAACTGTTTTAAAGTTGCACCAAACAGGCTGATAACCCATGTGATGGTAAGTGGTTCCTGCTACCTATGCTACTGTAACACAAGGAGTGTTTTTTTTTCATTCTAACACGCCGTAGTGTCCATACCACAAATTACGGTACTTATCCATACGTACATATGCAATCCAAAATCCGGCTGCGAACTATCAACAATGAAAAAGAACTATCTACAGTAGGAACGATCATACCGGCCTGCCAGGTATTTCTTCTTTCTTCGTTTAAAGGATTTCATATCACAACGATGGGAACACATTTGCCCGAAGTTTATTCCACAGTTCAACGTTTTGGCAAAAGTAATTTAATAAACTTCTTTGTTATTGCATTGCTCACCTTGAAGAATAACATATTATCCTGAAACTTTAGTTTTTTAAGCTTTTTATAGCTTAATAGGAATGGATGTCTAAATGTAGTAATATTTGATACATCGATTATAATGTGCCTTACGTTTTATAAAATATTAAAGGTGCTCAATAAAATAAAGCCTAGAAAGTTTTTTTTTTTAATTCAAGTCTTTGCAGGCAAAACATCGTAAGCGACATATAAATATTATCGTTTCAGTTTAATGAGCTGTCTCTAGTACACGCATTATGTTTCACAAAACATGTCTTACTCCTTTTCTTTCTACTGTATTTATGATAACTCTTCTCTTTTATACCAGTTGTAAATGTTGGTGCTTGCGATATTTTATCTGAAAAATTCGATCCTATTTATATAACTAAAAAAAAAAATCAGCTGTAAGTTATATAATATGTGTATTAAGCATAATATTTCTTTTTTTTTTAATTTAAGCTTAGATTTAATGTATTTTAATTTATAACTATTTTCAATTTCGGTGTAATATATTAGCATTTAATGTATGCATATACGATGCGGGTTTTTCATGTTTAATAGTCTAAATTATATTCCACGCCACAATTGTGTAAATAAATTGCCATCACTTACCATTATAAGTAACAGTAATCAGTATTAATACAATATCCTAATTTATATCGATTATATTTAAAAGAATGCTGCTTGAGAATATTGTAACTCATTAAATAATAATCGCCGGCTATAGTGTAGCTCATCCCTATTTTTATCTGTAAAAATATATAAATATACATAAAAAACAACTTTTAGTTACATAAAAATTCGGAAAAAATCTTTAACAGTAACATATTGAAAAATAAGCGCGAGTTTTATATCTTTTTACTCAAAATATATTAAATAATTCTTATAGATATCTGAATCTTAAAATAAAACAGACATCCCCAGAATACCATCAATTAAAAATAGCATTTAGATATATTTGGCAGTGGGGTTTACCAGATAAGTAAATATTATAAAAATAACTGTCATCGTATGGTATATATCTATTTATTAAATTAATAAATTATTACACATTTTTGTTAATAGAGAACCCTGTTTTTCCCAGCTCAGTGTGTTTCTCGTCTAAGGTTTTAAACATACTAAGTGCCACAAGCCGTCTCTGAAAGTTTTATAATTCTACCCTTCAGTTTTTCTCTTGTTAACAACGTTATATGGTACAATATTTTCAAGCAGCATTAAAATCATGTTTACTACGGGATCTATTTAGTATATGTGATAGCTTTAAGTTAGAACAAGAACAGACTGTTATGTAGATATAATAAGGTGTCCAATTTGTTATTAGGATTTATATAGTTAATGTTTTAACGTTTACATAATATTATGTGAAATTATTCATGGATGTAATCACCGAATCTCATTGTAGTGCAAAGTTAAATGTTTTTTTTTTCTGCTGAATTGTAAATCCAGTGGATATTGTCAATGTACCAATCCAATCAGAGTCAATAATCGGTTTATCTGTGGAAGTTTATTTCACTTGGAAAATAATAAAACATAATATCTATCCTTAATTTAAACTGCAATACTGTTAATTGTGTATTTTGTGGCACGCGCTTTAATACATAGAATTACCTATATAATAAATATATATTTCGTAAATTGATTGCCAATTGTTTTTCTAAGTATAAAACTACTATAAAACAAATTGGCGCAGCCAAGACACGTCATAATTTAAGGCGCGCTTAATGGCTTCCCGTTTTGTTACAAAACTAGTATTAACAAGCAACGGTTTAAACAGTGTCAAAAGTCAGTAATTACAAAGACCAGCTTATATCTTGTATAAAAAGTTAGTACCATATTAAATAATGGTTTACTTTTTCTATTAGCTACACTATTTAAACCTTTACTGGATTTAAAACTTGATTTGTAATAAAGCCGTATATTATTTTTAATCTTTTTTCCTTTTATCAATATTATAAATACTGAATTAATTTAAAAGTACCATAATGCTAATAGTTCATGTGGTATCAAAGTTGTCCGTTTCCTTTATATAAACAATTGGTAAAAATCTACGCACCTATTTCATAAAATTATTAAAATGCAGTGCTTAGTTTATCTACTCTGGTACTGATTTTTTTGAAAAAATATTTGCATATGGCATGGATTTAATTATTTTTTCTCGGAGTAGTACGCAAAAGCAGTAGATTTTACGTGAGAATTCATTTATTTCTAAAATAGCAGTGATATTAAAAAAAAAATCAAATAAATTGTTAAATATTGTCTTTAGATTCGTCATTTGCTCCTAAAGAGCACAAGAGCATGACAACTCTCAGTCGTCAAATGTACTCAAGAGGTTAATTTTTATAAATCGAAACCTCTATCGATGTTTGAAAAAACCCACCTTTCTAGGATTAACATTTTATCCCCTTTCTTTTTGAAAACGAAAATGAGTCTTCAATGATTTTATGAAATAGGCACTTTAAAGCAGTTCACAATCCGTAAATGAATTTTGTACTGTTAGGTAGTTAATAAGTATTTGTTATTGCTACGTAAAAATAAATTAACGATATTAAAATGAAATATTTTTGTACATTATAACAAGATGTAGTTTTATTTTGACGTAAATTTGTTCTGAATTTAAAAGCTTTTTTATCCTGATGGTGGTAATCATGGTTTTGTCCAAAAAAATGGACTACCAACAGTAAAAAAACTATGAATTGTCGCAGCGATCATGCCCGTTTACATAATTACCCTTCACGCTTTGTTTAAAGGACTTTATCATAGGACGGTGGGAACATGCTTGCCAGAAGACCATTCCAAAGCCCAATGACTCGACAAAAGTAAGACCAATTAAAAAAATCTTGGTTTCGCTCACCTTTCCCCATCTTCATCTTGTGTGACTGAAAATTAACCTATGAAAACTAAATTTCTTGGCTGATTTTTTTAAACTTTGGCTAAGTCTGGCGGCCCACTTTATAAGTGGTTACTATTGCTTATGGATAACTGCATCACAAGAAGCGCTGTTGCGTTGTCGACCATGAAGAACCCTAGTTTTAGTTGAATTCGAGTAATTTTTCACTAATTCGGTCAAGTGCAATACAGTTCAGAAATCGATTGTGACATTTCAGAAACGGTCAATGACCATCGATGATTGCGGTGATTATAATATAAACCTGTTTCGAAATATTTTTATTCTAAAGAGTTCTTTTTTAAATACTGGCTCGACAAAGTGACTACACCGCACCTGATGGAAAGTTCAATGTAATCCGTGAATGGTAGCGACTGCCAAAAGATAAATTCATAACCAGTAGCTGTCGTCATACAGGCTTAGATATATCAGGACCACCACTTACATATATCATTTAGTAGGTACTCTAGGTGCTGAGTCGGTCTGCCGCCATTGGAATTTGGCACCCAGGGCTTGAGAACCAGCTTGCACCCTCTAGATCCGGGCCTGTCCATTTACATCATAAAACACTCAGATCGATCCAATATCTCTGCGTAGTTATAGTGGCTCTAAAATCTACATTTACGGGCTTAGAAAAAGAGTTTTAAGTACAGTTTAACACGTTCACGCCGGCGCTGTATTTCATGCTCCTCGCCCCGTGGCGGCTTCGTATAAAGCTTTTTGCTCTATCATTTAATGTTTGCGTTAAACTTTCATTATTTTACTTATCATCTATGTGGAAATTATTTTTACTTACTTAAATATCTAAATATTTGGTGTTACGTACTGATTAATAGCACAGTCTAGTGCGGGCCACCGATGGACCGCGCCACCCGAAGAGACAGTCTAGTGCGGGCCACCGGTGACCCGCGCCGCCCGACGAGACAGTTTGGTGCGGGCCCCCGGTGGCCCACGCCGGCGTGAACGTGTTAAACAGTGACCAATGTCTGTTATTTGATATAGTACTAAGAAAGGTGTCATGTGCGCTAGTGCTGTGAGAACGGCGATCAGCTGCGCTATTGGTCACGTTGGACACAACTTAACCGGAAAGTGGATACAAGCACAAATGTATGTCTGCTCACCCCGTATAGGGTATAGCGCTTCATATAACACTTTTATAAAGTAATTGCACCACTGTTTAAAACAAATTATAACTCATTATGTAATAGGGTCGTTTTAGGCACAAATTAAATAAAATTATCTGTTTATTCATCACCAATTTGTAATTCTAAGAAAACATTACAATATATAAACAACACAATATATATATAGGGTAGCTTACCCCAACTGGTTAAATCTAGTTTAAACTTATTTAAAATGCTATTTAGCATTAATCTGTACCTCTTACACGGAAATATCCAGTTTTAACAACTGTTACATTTAAATCATCATTGAGGTGAAGTTAAACCGCTTCAATTAGAGATAAACAAGCTTAAAGTAGATTTAATTTGTTGTTACAAGCCGCTCATAGAATTGTACATGTAATCCCGTTTGCCTTTTTGTGTTATTTGGACGTATGAGCTACAAAATCATTACATGGATATGAAAACTATATTCTTCAGTTTTTTTTAGAATTCGTTACAGTACCTGTCATTATTTTAGGGACCATATTCGTTTAATAGAAAGCTGATTGTATTACAGTGAGCTATGGAAAAGACTATAGTTGGTGTTTCTCTACCTGATCACATCAGAAATGAAGTAATCCGTAAATAATCGAAAGTCACCGGCACAGCCCAGCAGATTCGCAAACAGCCACGTCTGTGGGAGGGTAGATCGCAGATGCGGCAGAAAAATCATCTCGTAGAAGTCATGCATTGTGGGATGTCCACCTACAAGGTGACAAACGACTTAATCCAGATTGCAGGATGACGCTGGATGCAATCCACTTCCAACCAGTCGTTCTGTTTTAATTAGTTGCATCGCTGCTAATATCACTTCTAGTAATATAGACCACTAATGGTGGGTCCGCAAAAAATGTTTCGTATATTCCAAAACATCTGCATTTTTTCTTTCTATTAACATTTTCCGGAAAGCAAAACATGTTTATGGCGGGAGAGAAAGAGAACAATGATCACGGATACACGAGAAAGAAAGAGAGAAACAGATGTTATGCGAAATACGAAATATTTACTGGAGCCGTGGTGGCTGCCGGCAGAATAGAATAGCACCCCCCTCTTCTTGCTGAGGTGAAGTAAAAGGCGACTAAGGTATCCCTTTAACACCGCAATTCAACCAGATGTTCAGAGAAGGAAAACTCGACCAAATCTGCATCCTGCTCCCTCCCGATCGTACTGGTTCTCCATTCCATCGGGCCAGAGGGAGCTCGGACGAGAGTGCTTTTCTGGCTGCGCGTCCAGCTATGCACTTAAATATCTCCTGCGCAATTGGCTGTTCCCGTAAACTGGACCTCGATTTCCTTAATCGGTGTTGAAACAGTCGCCGTGGCCGAATCCGGCTAGGACATCATCATCATTTACTGGAGATAACCCATTAAACTCTCTACCGGATTTGTTTGTTGTGACTCCCTACAGTGATTCAAGAGAAAGGTCTTCGGGTTTTTGAGAGATGCACAGACTTATTATCTTGACTTTCATTAACATTAATACAATATAAAATAAGCCAATCTAATGTATGCTGTGGATGCCTTAATAAGACAGTATACTGCTAATTGTTATTGTGTAGGCATTTGTTGTTTGAATGGAATAGTGTATCGGGCCACTGGCAACCTTATTATCCAAAAATAATTAATAAATAAACTCATTTTATACCGCTTGTCATGTTTTAATAGCGTTTACCCAGATATTTTTAACTATTTTATAAGGCCTAATGTATAAAAATTAATCTGCGTAAATTGGATGACTATAAACAGGATGAGATCACGAATACGGCCCTATAGTCTTCGAATAGAGCCTCTTTGGCCTGAAATACTTTTTGGTATCATATTTCAATAGATACTGTAACTTTTCTTTACATTGATGATCATGAGTGGTCTACGAATCATAAATACATTGAGCACCGTAAATAAAACGTCATAAAAATGTAATCAAATTAAGGATTACAGAATTTAATCGATATTTTTTTATTCTATTTATTTAGGGGACTTTTACTAATGCACGTATGTCAACCCCATTGTACCTTTATACAAAAATACCCAATATATAACATTGTGTCACTGATCTGAACAGGCCCGACGCCTCAACAGATAACAGTAATGTTAAGACTTTGTTAAATATCCTCACGTCGGGTTGTTCAGAGCAAAGGCACTCACAAACGCCTTTCTCACAAATTCAGATCGGACATATTCCATTAATTTTAATTTTGTTAATTTGTAACAATGAATAATACCCTTTTTTATAAATTTGTATGCATGAGGGCATCGGGATCGTTCAATACACTTTACTCGGGGTTGAACTCGATACAACATTTGCGTAATCGCTTAACGAATTCGAAGCCTGTATCTTGAAGAAGCTAACATAGGGACTCTATATAAACGTCTGGAGTTTATTAAACTTCGTCACAACATCTGACGGACTCTAGTTATTAGGTATATTATTATTTTTGAAAATCCTTGGCTGTAAACGTTTAGATGACAGTCGAAAAGTGGGCTAATGAAGCTTATTAGAAGAGGCTTATTTCCAGCAGTGGGCTAAGGCGGGCTGAAGATTTTGATAAATCTGCTTAAATTAACGCGACCAAAATTATTATACTTAGTACAGCAGCGAGAACAAAAATGTCTACTATATACTACCATATGTTAGAGCTGTTTCTTTGGTTTATAATAACTAGAAGAGACGCATCAGCCGACTCGTAACCACGGCCTGCGTCAGCGCTAGACCTGGAACCAAAATAAAGTTTTCCGCGCATAAGACCCGTTAAAATTAAATACATATGCTATTTACAGTGCTCAATATATATTCATTTGCACACAATTTTTTATAATATTCTAGAACTATGTGATACAAAATATAATTAAACACACACTCTATAATATTATCAACGATAGATTATAACTAAAACTTTGTGGTGACTCTTGTCTTGAAATTTCACCAAATAAGTACTGTCCTTTGCAATGATAATGAAATAAAAAAAAATCGGTTATAGCCTCTCACATCCCACTTCTGATCGTGTAATACATTAAGGGCGTCTTGCACTAATTAATTAATCTAGTTTAAGCTTGTATAAAACGCTTATTAATTGATTTGGTTTGATTCCAATTTAATGATGATTTCAGTTTAAGAGTTGTTATTACTAAATTTTGATTTAGTGCAAGACAATAAGTACAGATCAGCGCTAAATAGCATTTTATATAACTCTAAACTAGATTTAATTTGTTAGTGCAAGCCGCCCTAAATGAATTTAAGCATCAAATGAGACTTTAAACGCTTAGATCATATCATCAATACATGCTTTGAACATACTATTTCTAATCCATTCTATAGATCAATATAAAAAAGACCTTTCAACGTTAGAGGACAAACGTATTTAGTGAATTTTCAATCTCTATACACAATAAATACATTAATGTCACATATAATTGAAAATACGACGAAACACAATGAAATTTTGACAAATATCTATCCCCAACTTTGTCGTCATTGTTAAAGTTACAATTCGGATCCTGGCTATTGCAGCTCGACAGCAGCGAATACCAGAGGCCGAATCACAGCTTAAACGTTAATTAATAATAAAATACATCATTATTACACACACACACACACATACACACACAAACATCTACAATAATTCCACGAAAATTTTATAAAACAATGTAATTCGATATCCATTAATATTCATATAAGTATACGAAGAAACATTTATTGATTAAATTTTTGTTATAAATATTAACCCTATTGGCAGATAGTACGAACAATAGATTGAAAATTATGAACTCACCTAGGAACTGTTTTTTAAGAATGTCGAATTAACTACAATGAAGCGATCATTCTTGCATAGCGTACAATGCGTTCCAACTAAGATTAGGATTACATCTGTAGCAACTTCGCTTGCTATAAAAGATTAATAATCTGTGTGCAAAAACAAATTGTGCTTTTTGTATTTGATTAACTAAGTGCGGCTTACACTAACAAATTAAGTCTAGTTTAAGCTTTTATAGACGCTAAAAAATCAAAGTACATTAATTCCATTTTAATGATGATTTGAGTTTAAGAGTTGTTACAACTGGGTTTTTATTCAGTGCAAAACTATAAGTACAGTTAAGCGATAAATAGCATTTTATGAAAGTCTAAGCTAGACTTAATTTGCTAGTGCAAGCCGCCCTTAAACGTAATTAACGATTTAAATCAATTCAAACAAATTTCGCTTTATTTTTATGCAAGATATTATTTATTTAACTAAAGTCAATAATCGATTTAGCTATATTTGAAACTAAAATGTGTTGATATTTTCCATTGACAAACAATTTGTTTTTTGTATGCGAGACTATACACGGGCAAAATTTGATCAGATTAATAAAAATGATTAACGATTACATTTTAGATTTTTACCATTAATATGTCTGTATTTTGCTCATCTATGTTTTAAACACTACATAATCCCAGATTACATACACATTTATGATTACTTAGGGCGGCTTGCACTAGAGCAAATTAAGTCTAGTTTAGACTTTCATAAAATGCAATTTAGCACTTAACTGTACTTATAGTTTTGCACTGAATAAAAACCCAGTTGTAACAACTCTTAAACTCAAATCATCATTAAGATGGAATTAATGTACTTGGATTAATTAGCGTCTATAAAAACTTAAACTAGACTTAATTTGTTAGTGCAAGCCGCCCTTAATGTTTTAAATGGATTTAATCATGATTACACAGCAAGAAAAATTAAAATTACGACTACATTTTGTAATCGTTCATCATTAATCAGATTACATCTAGCCCATATCTCTGCGAAACTATGTTTTGTACTGGTATTTTAGTACTCGCAGGTACAAGAAACACCAGCAGTCACGCACTAATGAAGACAGAGCCTCTACAGCTGATCTTTTAGACTATACCTGGACTTTGCTTAGATTTTGCTTCAGAAATAAGTTCATCTTTGACAAAACACTGAATATACAGTTGATTATATACTAAGAATTCACAGAACCACGTCCAAGTTTACGAAATCGGTGACTTACTATGTACTTTGATATTAGTTAAATATTATCATTTGTAATGTTTCAGCAAAATCTAAGTAAAGCCTAAGTAGTGTTTATAAATGTCAGCCTGACTATCTTATACTTAGCTGGAACGCACAATACCTTTTGGACTCGACAGCAAATAAATCAGAATGACTAGGTTTTGATGTCTTAATATATTACTTGTATATTTATGAATATCATAATCGTTCAGCGTACAAAATAAAATAATTGTCTAACTTATGCCTAAATTGGTAAACAAAATAACATGTACGCGATATATGTTACCCGGATATAGTGTCGAGTGTTATAGCAAATATATGGCTGTACAGGCAGTAGACTTGAGGAAGTCTGCTGTCCGGATAAGAGGGAGGCGGTGTGCAGTGTCCGGGGCCCCGCCTGTGAGATAGGTATTGGAAGGGTGGGCTTTTTACCCCTACCCCTCCCACAGAGGCAGCCGCGACAAGGCATTTCGCTCTCCGGGCGTCTGCTTGAATTTGGTTTCCCAAGCTCGGGAGGAGCGATTAGAGGGACACCCCGGGGGTTTTTAGTCAGTAGGAGTCTGACACACCGGGGTTGCTGCCCTCACAGCGGCCCTGATGGACCTATGCAGGATTTTCCCACGAACCGCAAAAATAAAAAATTTGGCTGTAGCCACTTTACATGTTGGAGCTTGGAACGCGAGTGCACGTGCCTCTATTTCGTCTATCAGAGGATTACTGATTTGTAATTATAGTCTTCAGGATGTATTGATCTTGTTGTATTAACTAATATTTTGAGTTTGTACAGAGAAAGGATGCCCGGATGGCATTGTTGCGGAGAGTCGGTCGGTACTAACGCCGGGCTTAAAAAGGACTCGTATCCCGAGCTGTAAAGCTTTGTTTCACACTAGCCCTATAAATTGACTACAGTGCCCCTGATGGTAAGTAAAGTTTTTTAAAATTACTCGACACAGTGACTGCACCATACCTGATGGTAAGCATGGTGCAGCCCAAAAAACGCCAACGACTATCGATAGGCAAGAAAAAACCCATCGATAGTCGCAGCGATAATGCCGGCCTGCACAAATATCTCTTCACGCTACGCTTAAAGGATCCCACATCATAGGATGGTGGGAACACGCTCGCCGGAAGACCATTCCACAGCCCAACGACACGGCAAAAGAAGGAGTTAGAGAACTTCTTAGTCCTAGCCGAGATGTGAGATACCGTATAGCTGCGACACCGCAAGCCTGCGCGCATGGTTCTATTCAGGAAGGGAGAGGGTATAACACATTCAGCGCCACGCGTATTTCTAAGACAATCCTGTTCTGGCCACGCGCGCCGCTTCTACGCGCTGGTGCTGCAGGGCCGGTGTTTCCTATTGCAGTAGAAGATTGTTTACGTTTGAAAAGTGATACCTATAGTCAGTGGCGTTCATTCCATAAATGGATGCAAGCATTGCATGCCCTTATGTTAAATAAGTCTGGAATAAATCGCTTAAAGTTAAACAAAAAAAGGAACCAGTTATATCCATATCTATTCCATATTCACGCCACCTATCTTTCTTATGAAAACAATATAATATTTCCTGTTATAATATAATATTCTGATGGATCTCGGAGCATTCCATCAATACTTAACCGAGCCCGGGAGTGCCCAGGCACTGTTAATTTACAAATTTGTTTAAAAAATATTAGAAATTAGAACTTAAATTTGTATGTTTACGGGGCTGACATGACTGCGTAGTCAAAAGCCTTTTTTTCTTAAGAACAAAAAATAATATTCAAATTAATTGCGCGAATTCTGCCTACCCTGTACAAATATCTTATGCACGCCACTGCCTATAGGCATTCATTCAACACGTTACGCGCCAAATCAGTTCATTACAGATCTTGCGCGTTGTTCATTCGGTTATGGGTGAAGCGGCCTAAACGGCAGGTCTAGTGTCAGCCATCGCTGGCTGACGTGGCGCTCAACGTGATAATTCAAAAACGAAAGCGAATAATTAAGGACGAAAATCTATTGAGTATCCGTCGTCATGTCTCCCCATATATATCACGACTGAAGGTCTCTAGGTACATGAGTTTCAGGACATGCACATATTGATCCCGAAAAGCGATAGGTCAAAGCGAGCCAGTATGACTGTCTTTAAACTCTTGTACTGTATTCATAGCCCAGTGCGGGCTATAGTCTTACCACCACAAAATAAAAACTTAATATAAATTTTAAAAATCTATTCACACAGATTTGTGTCTGTTGCGGGAACGAACTTCTTTAACTCATTTCCTCTTGGTCACACTCACTTTAGTAGGGTGGGCATCTCGATGATGAGACCCCAGTCGTGCCCTCGATGCCGGTAGGTGGAAGATGGAACACCCCGGGGGTTTAAGTCGGTGCAAGTCCGACACACCGGGGGGCGCCCCTCACCGCCCCCAAGGTCAGTTAGGGATATACCCCGGGTTACAAAAAAAAAAGTAGGGTGGGCATCTAAGAGGTAGCCTCAACAAGGCTATTCGCTCCGCGGGCGTCTGCATGAATTTGGTTTCCCAGGCTCGGGTGGAACGATTAGAGGGAGACCCAGGGGCTTTACTCAGTAGGAGTCTGACACACCAGGGTCCCCGTCCTCACAGCGGCCCTGATGTTCTTATGCAGTATTTTGCCCCGGGATACCAAAAAAAGTAAGGTAGGATAATAAGATTAAACAAAACTATTTATTACGTGCGAAATTTTGACAATAACATATTGCAAACCGTCGTATTTGTTAAATTTATTTGAAACAATTCATCACAGTGAACATTAGCACTTCGTATAATACGAATTCATTATATTTGATCAAAATTTGCTCACAAATTGACCATTTTTCTTTATTTTAAGCATTATTACTGTCGTTACTGACAGGTAATTAAACAAAGGGTTAGGAAGTGACTTGCAATTTTATCAGTTGTATAATGGATTTTTATAAAGAGCTACTTCATCTATTTCCACCAAAACCACGAGACTCCGATTCGGATGCTATACGTGATGGACATTCCTTATATCCGCACGAAAAGATTCGCTTCTACATTCATCATGGGAACAGCCAAACAGTGGAATATGCTTCCAGCGACTATATTTTCACGTTCTTATGACTTGGGAGTCTTTAAAAGAAAATTGAATAAGTATTTGTTGAGTGAACGCGATCCATCGTCGAACTCATCTTTACTTTCCATCAGGCGAGGACTAAATCGTCCGCTTGTAAAACATGTCTATTATATTGAAGTTTGCATTTTAAAAAGCTAAAATGAAGAAAATTATATTTCGATTTTTCTCCCTTCCGCTACTATTGGTGACTATAATCAACGGATGAAAAACATCGACTGTACACGGTGGGTGACTTCATTTTATTCACCCGTATTATTTTTCTTCTGAAAACGAAGGAAAATAGTTTTGAGGCCAAACTTTGGCCCTGAATGCTGCCCGACTGCGCTTGCGTTTGATATGCGCACTTTCACCACGGAGCTCCGTTTTCTACTAAACACTTCGCAACGAGGCCTGCCGCACGGTAGTTCAAAACAAGCGTTTCCCTGGCCAAAAATCGAAAAATGAAGGTTGAAAAATCGATGTTTTTGAAATAGATTCTTGTAGAGGAGGGTTTCGCGGATTCCGAATTCCGGAGCATGCTGTAGCGAAATGGTTAAATCGAACATACTTAAACATTACAATTCTAATTTAATGATTTAATCGATTAAGAAAGATAGTTGATTTAACCACAGGCGGGTATATTCACAGATAAATAATATTTAATACATATTGGAAAAAAAAAACAACTTAACTAATTTTGTATGGATAACAAATACCGCAACATAATCTTATAAAAACATGAACAAAACATAACTTAATTCAGGTATCATAGTCTTCGTCTATTTGCAGATCACAAGAGTTCAAATGATCTATATTAACGGGATACGTTTGGGGAATTGCTCTGACTTCTACTCTCTTCAACTCTTTACTTTTCGAGTTTTGCCTATGAACATGTCTGACCTTCTCGTTCTTTTGCACGCCCATAATTTTAGCAGCTGTCGTGTGAAGCACCTTTATTTCTGGATTCGTTATATTCTTTGTGAAATCTATATTCAGGATCGGGGTAATTGGTGCGGTTGGGGTGACCGGCGTTCGCGGCGTTATTGGTCGTATATCAAATGGTTTTGGCACTGGGATTGTTATTCTATGGAGGGGTTCCACAGGAGTTAAATTGGCATAACTCGTCGACGGTTGAGGACTAGCATACGAAGGGTTTACTTTTATCACACTCTTTTGCGGAACCTCGTCCATTAAGGTATCGTGGTAGAAATTCGCCGTCCGCAGCGGCTTTTCCTCTGCCGCCCTTTTGGATAGATCAATTGCGGTTTCGCTTGTGATTGTCGCGGACGTAACTGTTTCTGTTTTTGGGATTTTGTAAGTGATGTCTGTCTCAACTGACCGGAGCCTGCTGAGGCGTTGGCTGGTTGATGGCATGGGCAGAGCTTGCTGGACTCGGAGTTCACTACTGCTAGAGCTACTCGAGTCTTCTCTTGCTAATTTACGTGGTGGCACTGGTACCTCTGAAAATCTAAAAGGATACATATGTATTATTCAAGTTTTGTTATAACTGGTGATAATTTCGAAATCGGGAGTATGTTTTACAAGCAAGTAAAATTAAAAATTCCGTTTAAAGTGATAAATATTGTTCGACCAAAGATTCTAGACCTTGGCCATCTTTGGGCATAAAAACCATAGTGCTTTTACAACACACGATACATATGTCCGGGTACTCGGATACTCTTTGAGGTCATCATGTATGAAGCCGGGTTCATACACACTGAAGAGACCGGTTATCAAAATATTTATCCAACTAGACTTTATCATAATCACTGCCTTCTTTTTTTGGCACGTTACTGTAAATTGCTACTTTTTCATGAAAGCCAAACAAAGTAGATAATTCTTCTTCCTTTCTCAACGCAGAAGAAGCGAAGTATGGCTCTCCATGCACCCTCGCTGCCAATCATGATTGGAATAAGTATTGGCAGCGAGAGGTCTCCACAAATCTCCCAATTTTTTTTTACCCATTTCTCTAATATCGATAACTATAGTCAGCAGCTAAAAAACATCGCCTATACACTATGGGTGACTATATTTTATTCACCCGTATTATTTTTCCTTTGAAAATCAGAGATGGGCATAATGTAATCTGATTAATGATTAACGATTACAAAATGTAGTCGTAATTTTAATTTTATTACTCTGTAATTATTATTAAATCAAATTAAAACATTAAGAAGTCATAAATGTGTATGCAATCTGGGATTATGTAGTGTTTAAAACGTAGATGAGCAAAACGCAGTCATATTAATGGCAAAAAACGTAAAATTTAATCGTAATCATTTTTTTTTTTCTGATTACATTTTACCCATCTATGTTGAAAACTAATGAAAATCGTTTTGAGCCAAAACCTTGGGCCTGAATAGTGAAGGCTGCGCACGTTTGATGTGCGCATTTTCAACACGGAGCTGTTTTCGGCGAAACACTTTGCAGCGAGGCCAGCCGTAGCGAAAGGGTAAAAGTGCCAACGATTGTCATATCACAGGATAGTAAAAAAAAATCCGTGCGTTTGAACTAGTACAATATAAAAATCTTGCCTAGAATGCACTTGTATCAAATCGGAAAAGGACTTTTTTGAGTCATTAACATAATTATGATGAATCTGGGTGAATTCCATCAATACTTAACCGATCCTGGGATTGCCTAAATAAATCTTAGAAATATGAAACTGACTTTGTATGTGGATTACGGGGCCGATATGATTATACAGTCAAAGGTATTTTGTAGATAAAAAAAAACTAGTACAGTGAATATAAATAATAATCGACTGAGGCTACAAAAGATTTAAAATAAACCAGGATAAAAATAAAATATTAAATAAATGTTTCACAAACAAAACGAACCTTTGTTTGTAATGGGGAACTTCATAATATGAACAAGGTAAAATGCAAAAAAATATACCGCGTAACAGATAAGCCTCAAACATGAATGTGTAAAACACTGATTTTTGTCGATCTTATCAGTACAGCTGAACTGAGCACCATCAATGACGAAGTTAACGGGTAATATCAGCTAAGATAAAACTTGTTTAAAATAACATAGGTAGGACGATGACCATGAATTGTCGATAAAAGGCCCCGCCCGGTTAAGTTGTGAAGACCTTTCCCGGTCAACAAACACTCGTAAATTCGAAAAAAAAAATGTCGATAAAAGATATCACAGCACTAATTTTTCTACAATGGTATCATTTACGTGTTAACTGCCTCAATAACCTCACACACATTACCACAGATTGAGTTAGATTAGTCACATATCTCATCGGGCTGTAGACTTGAGGGAGCCTGCTGCCAGTTTGAGAAGATGGCGCGAATGTATCCTACGCACAGCCTGACTGCTCCTTGAGGGATGGGCTCTTTACATCTATCCCTCCCAAAGTTGGAGCTTGAGAAAAGTTACACTCATCTAATCGTAGGAGGAATACAGATCTTCAGGCCCCGCTTGCAGAATGTTGAGGGTCACCCCGAGAGTTTTTCGTTAGTAGGATACCAATGACGCTGCCCTGAGGGTTAATCTCCTAAAACCAAAAAAAATAGGAACATACCTTGAAGAGGTTGGTGAACTTTCAGCACTCATTATTTCTTTCTCCTCTGCTACCGAAACGTCCGGGATATTCTTTACCTGGAATTCGTGACTGAGTTAATGCATCGATCTCTACCGATTTTATTAGGACTTCTAATCTCGGTCAAATTTCGAGACCCGACACCAAAAGTTCGACACGAGGCGTGGTCTCGGAACTGACAGGAAATTTAGGACTTTCGAGATTTTTGGAAATAAGCTATTATCTTGTAAGGCCTGTGAGTGTATATTTCCAGATTTATTTCAAGAAACCTTAATTTTTTAATTAATTAGAAAAAAACGAGGCCTCAGACATTTCAAGACTCTCACAGTTAAAGTCTTACACATTATCATTTTTTTAAATCACCAACGTATTAAAATGGCAGCTATCAAGACTTATTTAGTTTATAATTTATAAAATCTTTGTATTTTCCGTCTTTATCACGGTGAGTATTCTGAAGAGTTATTTAACCTTGTTGCATTCCCTCCTTTCCATAATAGAACCACGCGCGCGGGTTTACGGAATCACCTCTATACGGTAATTCACATCCCGGCTAGGACTGAGATGTTCCATAACTCTTAATTTTGCTGTGTGGTTAGGCTCTGGAATGGTCTTTCGGTGAACGCGTTCCCATCGTCCTATGATATAGGGTCCATGCTTACTTTTAAGCGTACTGTGAAAAATGTGCCGAGTCAGTGTAAAAAAAACTTCGACGATGTGTAGATGTGCCCCGGTAAACAAAATATTACAATCTTTCATAACACACTCACCAAATCCCGTAGAAAGTCGAACCTGGACTCCGCCAGTATGCACTGCTTGACGTGTGAAGGGCTCAAGGTCTTCGCATTTCTGTTGACGGTGACCTGCATTGCTTTTTTTAACAGCGACTCCACGAACAGCTCCAAGGTGCGGGGTGTTATTGGACAAGATTTAGTTAAGAATTTCATTATGGGAATATTTTTACTGACTCAACAAAGTGATTCATTTCTGATTAAATGTATGGTGTGGTCCAAGTTCGGCAGCGACCGCGAAGCGACAAGAATTCATCGACAGCCCCTGTCGTCATGCTGACCCACATTTAACACAATTGAAGATCTCTTATAAAGTGTAAAGAAAATCCTATATTATAAGACATATGATCCTAGTGAGTGTAGAATACAGATACAAATGTACTTACCATCAGGTACTCTGTAGTCACTATGTCGAGCCAGTGTAAAAAAAAACAAATGCCTCTATTTTGTGTTTTAATAAATGTCAAGTAACATCAACATTATGATAGCGAACGCCACAATGAGTGTCGTGCTGATTACACATAGACGTTATTTTATTGTACCAAGTATCCCAGATGTCACCAGCAGACTGTATAAGAAGTTATACCCCTTTCTGTTTAATAATAAAATTAGCATATTCCAATTTTTCTACGAAAACTTATGGCACAAAAATGACCTCTATTTCATTTGAGAGTTTTTTTTATAACATGGACAATTAAATTGAACAGCTGTTTATTACATACTTTATCAACCAATTTATTAATAAGTAGCACACTGTAAAATTTACACATCATTACACTGAGAGTATGTTATTAAGTTATAATGTCTAAGCAAATAATGAGATAAACTGGATCAATGTGTATAGTTTTCCACAAATACATCAATAATATTAAATCCATATTTTATTACTTATCTGTGATCTATTTACAGTGATATTAAAAATAGCGATTTTACTGAAAGCATGATAGCAGACCTTAAATGCAACAATTTAAGTTATCCCAATGTGGGGGTGATATTCAATAGTTTTCAAGATATTACAATATTAAGATTTTTTCAAAATCTTTAAATTAATTTGATTGTATTGAAATATAATTGAATGTCAGATATTATAATCTACGGATATGACCCTGAACAATCTATATGAACAGAGTAAATTTAATTTCCAATTAAAATTTATGCAACAGATATTGTTGATTAAAAAAAATACTATGACACAAAAAAAAATCTGCTAAGGACTGGAAAAACATGCAAATCTAATGAGCTATCCAGGAAGGTATCAATGTCACAGTAAAGATGTGTTAATGTATAGAAACATGAATAAATGTGGACATAGTTGGGAATAACACTCAAATTAGGTTATCATACAGTATATATTTTCCGGTATATTGATGAATTTTCAAAGCATTGATTAAACAGCTAACTTATATATATGTTAACTAATCAAATAACGTTTTTGTAGATTTGTTTAAGCCATCTGTTCCAACCATTCCTGCCCCTTATAACTTTATTAGCACAAGGACAGAATTATTAACTATATTTTTTTGTTAACGAGGTGAAAAGTCACATTCTTACCAAACAACACCACTGGGGTATTCTTCCTAACTGTCTGCCGGGCCAAGGGTACAGCCTTGCCAACTTCCTAAACATCTGGCAATGTTTGGCCTTCTGCAGGCCTCATCCCTGCATTGCCAAAGGTGGTGTAAAGAGCCACCCTTAGCTCTTCTCTTGTGTTATATTTATATCTTTGTGTAGCACACATAACACAAGCCAAAGAATGGCAAAATGTAAACAGAATAAAGATTATGAAATATAATTATAATTGTTCATCATCTATAGCACAAGATTAGTTTGGGGCTAGGACAATATATAATTTTGACCATAAATGTAATATTTATTGCTATTATTATTATTATAATATACAAGTTGGAGATAATTGCTCAATCTATATTAATATTAAGACTATCAAAACTGTTTTAGGCCAAATGGCATATATTGTAGATAATGAGCAAGAAGAAATGTCATGATAGAAGTAAATTTACAACCACAATATTGCGTTTGTCCAACACAGTTACTTAAATATATTTCATGAATTATATTTGTACAAATGTTTGCAACAAAATGTAAGTGTTAAAACAGAAATATTGACATAGTGTTCAAAAAAGATATATTTATTCTAAGAGTAGTTAACATAAACCTGTTTTCCAATGACACAGTTGGAAAAATAACTGTAAGCATAGCATGTCAGTAATAAGATATTGTAAAAAAAACTGGGCCTTTTTACAAATAAACAACAAAATACACAAGCCCAAAGACTTTCATACTGACCCGCTTCAGCTTATTGGGTTTGGAGGTTAGCTTGTGTATGTGTAGTTGTTCATATACCTAGAAAAATTTAGTTGTAGTTAACATCCTTGGTCAATGGATTTTTAAACCTTGGTGATCACAGTCCTTTTTGGATTACGGAGCACTTTACATGAAGTGAGATGTAGTAACTATATAAAGCGTGTATAAAAAAAAAAACACCCTGCCTGCCAATTTGCACCCATGGAATACCTTTTTTGCATGGAAACAAGATAATACACTCATATGATATAGCCTCTATATACCCTGGTAGCTCATAAAAAAAATCTAAGATTCTTTTAAATCAGTCAAATAGTTTTGAAGATTTTCGATGTCTAAACAAACATTATCTCTTTATATTATTAGTATAGATGGAATAGGCCAGGTGTGCTCACAGCTTTAGTCATATAGGACTCCTATTTCATGTGAGAATGGAAGAGTGAGATGGAGAGAATAAAGTCTATATTCACTTTAAAGGTTTGTTTTAAACATTGATGAAAAAGATTTACAAAATGAAATGAAAAGTTTCAAAGATATATTCTACATCCAATTTTTTACATCATAATAATGTTAATGTAAGAAATCCAACAAACCTTGAATACTTATTAGAAAATTAAATTGTTTTATTTATTTCTGATAATTAAAACACCACCAAATGTTAATACCACTACTATTTATGGAGACAATAGTCTTCCAAATATGGGAATAGCCCTAAAAGCTGGTATTTTGCTGTTTATATGAGTGGGTACAAACATTTTTTTGATAAACTTATCATATAAATATAACATTAAACATGCAAAAAGAATATACCTAAGCAATACATATGGTTGATGTTTATTTTTATGATAACGTAATTAAGAATAAAATAAATATAATATGAAATGCTCTGAAAACGAGTTGATTACATAAACAAATGACAAAAAATTTATTTCCTTAAACAAAGCGTAATTTGAACGTATATCTCTACTACATGAGTGCAATTTACAATAAAAAAATACAACGTACTAAGATCACCAACAACTTATTGATTTTCCTATAAACGAAAACCGTTTGCAAGAAATGGGTGGAACAAAATTAACGACATTTTAAAAGGATATAAATTATGATTGGAACAGCTTGGGCCACTTTCCCCACTTCTTCATCTGTCTGCATAATCTTCTTGATTCGCCCCTACAAACAATGTAATGATATCACCAATCTGAATAAAATATTGATGAAAACAATACATATTTTTCAGTTTTCAAAGGGTTTATGTGCACTTAAGTACTTACGGCTGGAAACCTTGCATTATATTTTCTCTTTTTCGACGGCATTGTGGCAATCCATTCACTTTAACACCAATAAAATTATAAAATTTGTTCACTTTTTCACCAGAACACAGGACTTCTCGCGCATTTTTGAGGTTATAAAGGAGAGACACTTAAACTTACTTCATTTATATACTAAACTGACAGTTCGTTTAGTTCTTCTTGAAAAAAATTTTTTTTTATAATTCTTTATAAACTAAAAAAAGGAATATAAAACAAGTTTTCTAAATCAGTTAATTATCATTATTATGAAAAATACATCACATCAACCGAATTTAACTTTAAAAGAGTTTTACTTGGATTAGTAAATTATAAATTTTTGTGCTCAAGCAGAATGGTTAATTATCAAGTTTAAAGAAATAAAAAAAAGCAGAAAATGATTAAAGAATGTTGTTACTTCAGTAATACCTACCTAAAAATTTTACCCCTAAATTCAGGGGTTTTATATAGCTAATATTATTTATTGGAATGTCTCAAGGATTTATAAATCTGCTAATTTAAAACAATATGAAGAAAAAATGAATACGCTTTTCTATGATAACAAAAACATTTTAGAGACAACAACATTTTGCCCATCTATGTATACAATTAAAAAAGGTATTTTGTTAAAAAAACATGTCTTGCTTTTAATTAATTAATTAGATCCTACACAGTAAGACACTGTACACTACTTATAAAAACTATTTTATTCACACAATAATTCTAAATAATGATCTTTCGTAAATTAAACAAATACTTTCATACGTATACACTCACACATGACATTTCTAATAGATGGCATGCGGGCTTTCTCGCGACATTTTTCTTCACTGGTGTGAATGTATTGCCTAAATCTATACTTAATCTGAAAGAACCTAGATGTACGTGCTGGAATTCAAATCTACGACCATTCGCATTAACGGACGCTAATAGATACCGGTCTCTTAGCCACCAGACCCCACACATACACAGAGTTTTAAAAAAATGTGGAATGGACTTCGTATTTGTCATTTCTTGAATTGTAGGTTTAATTAACTTCATTGCTTATTAAATATTTTTATCGTTTATAGGGGGTTTTTAAATAACTTGTAGGGAGCTATTTTGTTCAGGATTGGCAGTACTCCTTAGCTCAACGTCAATTGATATGTCATTTTACGAGTAAAATGGCGTCGTTAACAAGGTGCGATGGTGTGCTTGCAATAAAACTAATTAATGTATTTATTATTAGTAATCGAACTTTCAGTATAATCATATATACAATTACTTAGAGTACTATTTCCACATTGTTTACAACAGTCTACTTTGAGCACTTTTCACAAAAAATATGTTACAAAATAATTTGGAAACAAGTCGTTTACACATTCTTTTTCTCGTCTTTTGTGTAGCTTACTGCCGGCTCCCACACAGCAAGTATGGGACAGAGATGATGAGATAAAAGGTAAAAGAGTCGGAAGTGCGTTGGTCGTCTCACAAACAAGTGTACCTCCTTATGGTCAGCGAAAGGGATGGATTCCCCGGGCAGAAGAAGATTATGGAGGTATTTATTATGTTTGAAATCAACTATATTCTACGCGTATGCTATTCTAGAATTTCTATAATAGTAAATTTCAGGTAGAAAAGCTTAGAAAAACAATGGGCTTTTTTCAAAACATGTTTTAGTTCAGTAAAAAACTCTCCAATGGGTTTTAGTTTCATATCTATATATAATACATTTTTTGATGGCAGAATAATTAATATCTTGCTGAATTAATGCAACAGTTAAAATTCGGATCTGGTTCTTTTTATAAATTATCTTTAAAAAATCTTGTTAATTATCATTTTACAAGCTATAACACCTGTTCTATTTACTCAGTTTATTTTAGGAGGGCGCTTTTCTAAACTGAAATTTAGAAATTTTGTAGATATACTGTTGTGGCCTAGTGAATAGGTAGTTGTGACCTAGTGGATAACAGCTTGCTGTAACACAATCTCTGTCTTTTTACTGTGAAAATTGTCTGCATGAGCATAGAATGGCAGATTTCACTTAGCATGACTGAGGTAGAGATATATGCAGCTATGCAACATATCATAGATTAATCTCACAACATAGCTTAGAGTGGTAAGATATTACTCTCTTCTATTGATTTGCATTGGTTATGTGCTCTTTTCTGAAATCTGTATTCTTGGAATTTGGTAATTTTTATTATTTTTCTAAGCTTTTTGATACAGGTTCTACAAAGTGCCTAAAGTTTACCTGAAGGAATGCACAGTGTGGCCCAAGAGCCGTAATCTGATTTTTTTTGAGGTTGAACAAAAATTACTATCTGCCGCCTACTCCCCTTCAATTCTTATACCATTGGTACTCAATTATATGAATTAAAAATATGTTTACAGCACAATATTTTTAGGTATTGTGTGATCAATAACTGTATGAAAATGTAAACGTCATATATCACATAAGAAGCAAATTATTCATGGAAAAAGATGTTTCACCTTGCATAACTTTAAACGTTTTAACAATTTCTAATGAGACTTGAGTTAACTTTTGAAGTATCATAACCAAAGGCTTGTACATTTCTAATAATATTTTATGGATTGATTGGCCCATTTTTTTTATATATATTCTGTCAGTTTACTGAGTGATTTGCTTCTCTGCTGCTTCTACAATTTGGCGCCCAGAGCACAAGCCTTAGCTAAACCAAAATTGGCAACTTTAGTCCAAGAAATTAAATGATTGCCAAGGGATGACAATAAATTTATATTCTCTGCTGAAATGCCAGCCCTCATATATCATAGTAAAAGGCCTCTTGGTATAACTAAAAACTGAATTGTTTATAATTGTTTAAATGGGTTTTGAAAAAAGATGTGTTGACTATGACTATTTCTAACTAGTTGTTTTATCAGTTAAAAGAAAAACTTCCTTTACAAGTGATTCTCACGGAAGTTGTAACTGCTACCTCTGAACCTGTCAGAACATGCTTTGTTTACTTCACATTATGTCTTAATTTTTGATATTGCATGGGTCAGAAGATATTTTAGTACAGCTGTGAGAATGGTCACTCTGTTATATTAAATGTAAAAAAAAAAACAGTTGTGAAATAAAGATTTGGTAAACATTTAGCAATTAAGGTTAAATTTAATTGTATTCAATTTTGATTTTTTAATATTTTAATACAACTCCTCTTAAATACATTTTACTGTGAACTGTTAAATACATTTTACTGTGAAATGCATAAAGTGGGCAGGTGGATAGTCTGAAGATCACTAGTTTGGGAGTATTTTTGGCATTATAGTTGAAATAAAACTTGACATTAGTAATTAAGTAGTTATAAGTCCTAAATAAACTATATATTTTACAGATGGTGGAGCATTCCCAGAAATCCATGTGGCACAGTATCCCCTCGGTATGGGCATGCGAGGAAAAGAGAGCACATCAAATGCACTAGCAGTGCAGTTGGATGAATCTGGTAGAGTTAAATACTCAGCTATAGCTCGACAGGGACACAGTGCAGACAAGGTAGTTATATTTATTGATTATAAGTTT
The DNA here is from genome assembly GCA_036320925.1 of Automeris io. Classification (NCBI taxonomy): domain Eukaryota; kingdom Metazoa; phylum Arthropoda; class Insecta; order Lepidoptera; family Saturniidae; genus Automeris; species Automeris io. The sequence goes on along the minus strand of JAUDJH010000023.1, from coordinate 7,726,358 downwards.
CTTGTATATTTATAATATACAGTGCAAACTCTATATAACGACCCTCAAGGGACTGTGCATATATTGACGTTATAGAGAGTTGTCGTTAAATGGAGAGAAGAAAAATCTGTATTAGAAAAAGAAAAAGTTTTAAACTCTTACTTGCCATGTTTAACGTTTGAAAGTTTGTGAGCAACTAGGAATAGGATAAGGTATAGATAATCCATGACTCCTACTAACAACAGTCAACACGTGCAAGCAATCCCAATTTGTAAACAAAAGAACGGATTTCTTAGAAAGTTCAGTATATGTAATGCCGACAGTCGAGTTTATTACGGGCTAGGATAATAAACTGACAAAAGTGCATACATAGCTGGGCAGTTTTTACTAATTTTGGCAACTTTAAAAGTCATCTTAGCTTAAAAAGTACTTTATATTATTAAATTTTTGTCTTTATTGAGAGTGGGTGTAATGCTATATAGAGTGTATCAATGTATGGGAAACAAGCTAAACCAACCAAAGCCGAGTGATATCGACGCTTTAGGGAGTTTGTCATTAAATCAAGTTACGTTATATGGAGTTTACACTGTATATATAAGCACAAAGTGGATACAGCCACAAATACATCTTTGCTCACCCTGAAAGACATATAGTGTGACGATTTATTATTATTATGTTATATAATTAATGCAATATAAAGAATACACACATAAACAAAACAAATAAATAGCCTTTAGGTTTTTATTATATATAATAATATGAGGTGATGTTGTGATTGCCCAAAACTGAACTGGACACATTTATATAGAGATAGTATACCCTAATCATAGAATAGTTTTACCATGTGTTACTATCCTCCAGATCATCTACTCTAAACTTACGGATCTGCTGCCGGCTGAAGTCCTTGCCGAAGATGATCCAACATTACAAAAACCTGATGAAGAGGACATCCAGGATATTACAGAAAAGACAAAACTGGCTCTTGAAAAGCTGACAAATGCAAAGATATCAGCTGCCATGCCCGTCAAAGCTGCTCCGAAGGCTGTAAGTTGCTCTTTAATGCTATAATTTTATTAGACAATTTTAGATTGTCCTTTCATTAGCAGATTTGTGTAAAATTTTGTGTCAATAGTAAAAGTTTCGAAATAGATTCATAGACAAGACTAAAGGGACATTTTGGTGCAGTTATAATAAAACTGCATGTGCGAAAGATATGAAATTAATAACAGGCATGTCCTGTTATAATTTATCCCATATCTAATAGGGTGGAAACTGCACTTTGGTTTAGAAAGACCAAGTACCAAGCTTAGCTGAGGTGTGCGGCCCTCGCAAAAGGCATAGCCTGGCAGTGTCTTTGAAGGATTAGTATGATTTTTTCATCAGCTGATAAACTACATTGTGTCCTAATAAATAAAAAAAATGAAATACCAATCGCTTTGATAGAATCTAATGTTTCCAGGCTCCAGCACAGTACATCAGGTATACGCCAGCGCAGCAAGGTGCAGCGTTCAATTCCGGAGCCAAACAGAGGGTTATTAGGTTTGTCTGCATCCTTATACTAACTTTTGCCCGTGACTTCGTTTTCGATAGTAACAATGAGACCTTTTTTGCCCACATACGCCCAATGCCTTATTAAATACCCTGCTTCAATTTTATTACAAATTTATAAATAAAAGATAGTAGGATATTTGCCTAGAGGACCCTTACGCTGAGATTTATAAATACTTTCACTTTACTTATATATCTTTATGATTTATTAAGGAAGATAGTTATTTACTTTTTATTACTCTGCAAGAAAGTACAAATTATAGTCTGAAATCTCCTTTGTCCATAAAATCGCCTGTATACATGTTAAAAAATTTAATTGTTTTCAATTAAAATTTTATCCAGAATGGTGGAAGCCCAAGTGGACCCGATGGAACCGCCCCGATTCCAGATAAACAAGAAGATTCCTCGTGCAGCACCTTCTCCGCCGGCCCCCGTGCTGCATTCACCGCCGCGCCGTGTCTCCGTCAAACAGCAGCGTGACTGGAAAGTGCCACCGTGCGTCTCGCATTGGAAGAATGCTAAAGGTAATCCTTATTTTCTCTCATTATGTTCTAATGGGATGGTGTCTTACTAGATTCACAATCACAGTACAGCATGACCTTTTTTTTGGTGATCCGGGTCAAATGCTGCATGTCATAATCTGTGTCATAGACTTGTATTTTAGCATATGATTGTCTATGACATCCCTCATCCTTTCCTGTCTTAAAATTAAGAACATGGCCTCTCTGTTAATAACACTTATAAAATAAATAAAAAGTGATTAAAGACATTGGGACTATTATTAAAACACTGCATAGGACCATCAGGCCGCCGTGAGTCGTGAGGGCAGCGAAGCCGGTGTGTTAGACTTCTACTGACTAAAAACCCCGGGATGTCCTTCCAACTTTGGGCAGTGCACTTGAGGGAGCACCCTTCCATTGTTCCAGGCGTGAGCAGTGTGCGATGTGTGGCTATTTACACCACTCCTGCCCCATATTTATGCATTTAGGAGTGGCTTTCTTTCAAGTCAAACGTGACCGGGGGCTAAGCTCCTTGCCCCGGCAGACGGGTAGGAGGAACACCCCAGTGGTTTTAGTCGGTTAGAGTCCGGCACACATAGGGGCGGCCCTAACCGCACCGTGACTGTCCATGAAGATATCCTCTGGGCTACCAAAAAGGGATGTCCTTCCAATCACTCTATTCGGGCCTGGGAAACAGAATTCTTTCAGTCGCCCGGGAAGGGAACAGCCTGTTACTGCCATTAGATTTAGGGATGTAACGGAGGCAGTTTTATCAGAACCGAAGTCGGAGTCGGAGTTTTTAAATTTGATTTATCGGAGTCGGAACCGAAGTCGGAGGCAATGTCAGTCACAAGTGACGGCAGAATAAAATAGTTTTACTAAGGGACAAATAAAAACATTATTCAGTGAATCTTTTTAATTAGAAAGTGATAAATTTACAAATACACAGACAATAAAAAATCAAATTTGCTCTAGTGTTGTTTTTGTGTTAATCTATATTTTACTTAATTTAATGTAAATGTAAAATAAAAAAACCTTTTAGTAATAAATTTACATGTACATTTTGTTTTAAATTTAATAATTTTAATCATATTTTTTATCTATTTTTTTTTAAATGTCTTTTACAAATTAAGTAGCACTGATTGTTTGATTATATGTTTCAACAACATATAAAATGAAATCAAATGAATTGACTACAACAATGGTGGTGACCTCCGATGAATACCTCCGATTAAAAAGTTTCGGAACCGAAGTCGGAACCGGAGGTGTAATAACAATCGGAAGTTCCGACTTATCGGAGTCGGAGTCCAAGCTCCGTAACATCCCTGATTAGATTATAAAAAAATCATTATCTTATTATTCTTGGATATTCAATACATACATTGAATGAATGCCTAGTAATTAACAGAATAGGAGTCATGGAATCCAAATTCGACCAAATTTTATTTATTTATTTATTTACTTATTTACTTTTACAGGGTTGCCAGTGGCCCGGTACAATGACTAATTCACACAATACATACATAAAGTTACAATAAAAACCAACATATAAAAAAAAAAAATCAACATATGTAATAAATGTCAAAATATAGAAGGTAGGAGAACAAGAAGACGTTGTTTAACTCTTATATTTGCCGAGACGTTGATCTATGGAATGGTCTTCCGGCGAGTGTGATCCCGCCGTGCTGTGATATTGGCTCCTTTAATTGAAGCGCGAGGAGATATCTATGCAGGTCGGCATGATAACTGCGACCATTGATGGGTTTTCTCTACTGTTGGTAGTCATCGTTTTTTGGACTGTAGCGTATTTGCCTTCAGGCACAATATGGTCACTATGCCAGGATAAAAAAATAATCCTTTAATATGGTATACACGCCACTGCTTACTAGTGATGCCGCGAATAGTGAATTGGCCGAATACCGAATACCGAATATTCGGCAACGCTGTCGGCCGAAGCGCCGAATATTCGGCCGCCGAATATTCGGCATGGAATACATGCTTGTCGGGGGCGCGTTAGCTGGATTAAGGCAAGTTGCAACCTGTTTTCCTCGTTGCGTTGGAGCGGCCAGCAAAGACAATACAATACCCAATACAAACGAAAAATAATACTCAAACCTTTCGAAATTTGCTAAAGTTTATCTTTCTTCTCCTGGAAGTGGCGTGTTTAGTGAGAGGTTATTTTCTGAGGCTAGTAACATTTACGATGAAAAGCGTAATCGTTTGCTACCAAAAAATGCTGAAAAGCTTATTTTTATTCATCACATCTTACCACTGATCAATTTTAATTACTAAAGTGTTGTTATTTGGAAATAAATAGATAACTTTGAGTAATATAACGTGCCTTTTTTACATGAATTGGTATTCGGTATTCGGCCGAATAGTAGGTACTATTCGGCCGAATACCGAATAGCATAAAAAGTGGCCGAATAGGCCGAATACCGAATAGTTGCCGAATATTCGTGGCATCTCTACTGCTTACCCCCTATTTCACCCGCTCCCTCCTCATCTGCTCCTATGAGGCATAAACGGACTTTCATAGTCACTTCTCGTGCACAGGTTACACCATACCGCTGGACAAGAGACTGGCAGCGGACGGCAGAGGCCTGCAGCAAGTGCACATTAACGAGAACTTCTCCAAACTGGGAGAGGCGCTGTACATAGCTGACAGGAAGGCGCGAGAGGCGGTGGAGGCTCGCGCGCAGCTTGAGAGGCGTCTCGCGCAGAGAGAGAAGGAGAAGAAAGAGGAACATCTCAGGATGCTGGCTCAGAGAGCTAGAGACCATAGGGCTGGTGAGCATTTTTCTTTTATCACATCAACTGTTATTCACGCGATATTGAGTGATAGCCATTGCACAGTAATCAAATTTATAAAAGGATTGTTATAAAAGTCGCAATGAAATCGCACGTAGTGTTTATATTTTCCACAAGGGAAAGTTTCTTAAATAAGTGTGTCAACTACGTAGTAATGTTACACGTTTAAAATCAATACATATAATAAATTCGTTCCATCTGTCATCTGTATAATATTATTTATAAAATATATATATATATATATATATATATGAGAGCTGTATATACCGCCTTGCAGAAAAAAATATCTTGCGCGATGTAGGTTAGTAAAAATGTATCAAAGTCACTGATCAATATACACATATTTTTACGCGTTTGTGCCCGCTATTCTCTGAAATCCCCGGCTCGATTTAGATGCGATTTTTATTAATATATTCTAGAAAGGTTTATTTAACATTTATTTCATTCGGTTCATAAATAAAAAAGTTATGACAGTTTAAAAAAACTAGTTATTGGAAAAAAATGTATTAAATAATTTTCAGGTGTTTTGGCTAAATTACAAATAATATTATATTTTTAATAAAGTTCTAATAGACTGCTGTCTGAAATTTTCTTATAATCTTTTTCACGCTATATCCCTTGCGGGGTAATCAGAGATACATTAGCTCAACGTGATCAGTAGCGCAGCATGGCATTCCTATTAGATGCCTTTTGTTTTTAAATTACAGGATCTAAACAGAATCGAAACTTCAATAGACATATCAACTGAATACGATAGTTTTCATGATAAACTTAGAGAACCACTTTGTCGGCATACTAAATTGTGAATTATCGACATGGAAAAAATATCGCGTTCATACTCTGTATAAAAAGCTGCCCTATTTGCATGTATGAGAGGCCATTTCAAATTCGATTTTCTGTTACATTAAATAATATGATCCGATAATGATCGGCTTTGCGTCAAAGGTTTATACAATATATGGTATTTTCAAATCGTTATTTTACTAGGTTTATAAGTTATAGGCCTTTGTCTAAGTGCTAAACCCCCCAGCTTGACTTAGAAACCTCACTTCGCTCGGTCATTCGCGCAGGTATAAGAGCACCGGATGAAGAGCCTGAACCGTTGGAGCCTGATGAGAGCGGCCTCACCGTAGCGGAGAGAGACAAGCTTAGAACCGAGAGGCACAAGGAGAGGCAACGCGAGAGGAATCTCGCTCGAGCGGCCCCGGACAAAAGGTAACTTAATAATTATATTATTTGAACTGCCCTTCTTGACAAAGTAACATTTATTAAACTATAACGCTAGTACATGTTGATACATGTATGGAAGTGACATAAATTCGTTTGTCATCACTTCAAGAGAGACGCCATATAAGATACTAGCAAATCCAGCGAACTTCGTTTCGCCACCAGATGGCTTCGTTTTGGTTTTTAGTTAGCGTTTGAAAGAACGTGCGCATAATAAATGTCACATGAAATTAACTGAGCAGAGTACAATGAGTAGCTGTCAAACAATGTATAACGCATCGGCGCCATCTACTTAAAATACAGGTGCGATCTGCTCCACCACCATGCAATACCATATTGGTTTGTAATACATGCTATGTATCAGAGATGGCGCTGTATGTGAAAATAGATTTTCCCCGTTTTCCTGCTTTTCTGTTGAATTTTTTCCCGAGTTTTGTTTGCTATAAACCTCACGGATCCCGAGATCTTTCCGACGAATGCAAAACCGTGGAAATTGGTTCGTACGTTCTGGTGTTATAGCGTCAGGAAGGAAAACCGGACTTATTTTTATATAATAGATTAACAGGGAAATATAACTGCTCAAGCTATGCAATACTTTTCAAGTCAATAGTTGTCCACGCGCGTGTTGTGTGAATGATGTGCAGCTGGTTCGTTGGAACTCAAAAACGAATATTGGTTATCACTCACTTATTAACAGAATATTGCATGTTTTGAATAAATTGCCTCAGGGCATTGTTAACGCGCCACCAACGAATAGTTTCAACGTTAGATTGGATAGATGGCGCTCATCTCAGTCAGTCTTTTTAAGTTGAACATACCAGCTAAGACATAAGCATATCAGCTAATAGCTGGTCGCCTATTATTAGATAATAATAATTTTTTTTATTATCACCTCATCCTGTTATATTGTTTTCATACATTTTGCACTTTTCATTGCCTTTATCATTTGTAGAGTTACCTTGTTTGGTCTATCATGACCAATAGGACTGTCTATCTATTTTTTTTGACCCGGTGGAAATTTTGTCCCATGAGGCCACTGGCCATGATGTGACAGACTCTTGCTGACTAACCCACCGCGGTATTCTTCCTAGTCGTCTGCGAGGGCCAAGGGTACGGCCACACCAACTTTCTGGCCTCCCGGAGACTATCCATTTATCATCACGCCGATTCCCTATTGGGGTAGGCAGAGAGAATGGGACCACTTCTCTTCATTTTTGCAAATCTCTTTCGCTATCTTTACACACTTTAATCATATTATTCATGTACTCCGAATCTTTTTTTTTTTATTCTGACTCGACACAGTGACTGCACCATACCTGATGGTAAGCATGGTGCAGCCAAAAAAACGCCAACGACTATCGAAAGGTAAGAAAAACCCAACGGTAGTCGCAGCGATCATGCCGGCCTGCACAAATATCTCTTCACGTTACGCTTAAAGGATCCCATATCATAGGATGGTGGAAAACACGCTCGCAGGAAGACCATTCCACACCCCAACGACACGGCAAAAGAAGTTAGAGAACTTCTCCCGCCATGAGGAATGTTTTTATTTAGTAATTGTAGTTTAATAAAATCCCTCATTCCAGGTCGAAGCTGGCGAAGGACCGGGAGCGGGACATATCGGAGCAGATCGCACTGGGCATGCCGGCCAAGTCCGCGCAGGGTGCCGAGGCGATGTTCGATCAGAGACTCTTCAATAACTCCAAGGGAATGGACAGCGGTTAGATTCTTTTTATCCTGACTTGGTACAGTGACCACACCAGACCTGATGCTAAGTATTGTGCCGTCCAAAATAACGACAATGATTATCAACAGTAAATAAAAACCTACCGGTAGTGGCAGCGGTCATGCTTGGCCATTGTCATTATATAGCAGTGATTCCCAAAGTGGTCTACATCGACCCCTAGGGGTCTATGACAACCTGCAAGGGGTCTACGTCAGCGAATAAATTTGGGCTCCATGAAATGAAAATGGGGGTCCACGATAGTGGATCTTAACACATACACTGATAGTACCTATTTACTTACATCATACTATCTTATAATATCAAAACATATACATTATTTATAAAAGTACCTATGAAGTAAAAAAAATATTATATATGTGTTAGCGCCAGTGAATAGTCGCTCAGACTATCTCTAGCGCCATGGCATAGAAACGAAAAAAGAAGCGGTAGGAGTGGAATATGCTACCAGAGGCCATATTTCCGCGATCTTATGACCTGGGAGTCTTTAAGAGAAGAGTGATATAGAGAGATAGGCATTTGTTAGGCGGACGCGGTTCATCATCGGACTCATCTTCACCTTTCCACCAGGTGGGGTTGAAGTCAAGCGTTCGCCTATATGTTATAAAAAAAAAACATGAAGGATAGGGAGTAAATGGGAAGACGGGGAGGGGAAATGGCTGCTTTAAATTGACACGTCACACGGCACGGGAATACACTTTGCGCCAAATAGCTTTAAGTTTTTAACACTGAACTTCACTACAGTTAGAAATTTACAGGAAATCAATATCAGGTAAGTAGGGGGTCTACCCAACACGGATAAACATGGCAAGGGGTCTACGACACAAAAAAGTTTGGGGGAACTGTTCTATAGGCTTTGGACTCGATTGACTGTAGAGCTCATAGTCTTGTTAGCAAGAAGGACTCTTAGAGTCTCCTAGCGGAGAATAAAATGTAGAGCATCGATGTAGAGTAGCCTGCTTTGCAGTATTTTATCAGTTGCACAGTGGATAGTGTTCTCAGAAACTACATTTTCCGATTTCACCTTTTTTTTTGTTAACGCGATGGAATTCCCTTTGGACCGTCAGGGAAATGGTGAGGGTCACTCCCCCGGTGTGTCGGACTTGCACCGACTAAAACCACCGGGGTGCCAGTACTGCCTACTTTCCCCTTCGCCGGACCTGGGTATCCAGATACTTCCGATTTCACTTGTCTGATTTCATCATAAAATCACTAGTCAACGTGTCGGATACCATCCGTGTGTGGTGGATGTTCCTTATATCCGCACGAAAAGTTCGCTTCTACATTCATCATGCGAACGGCTAAGGAGTGGAATATGCATCCAGTGAGCATATTTCCATGATCTTATAACTTGGTAGTCTTTAAGAGAAGATTAAATACATTACCGACCCGTCGATTCAATTACCGCGGCCCTTGCGACCGCCGATCCTATCAACAACCAGGTACACACAAGCACTCGTCACATTCCGAGACACCGGCGGCGCCGACGACGACGATTAAGGATAGGTCCGTCAACTGTTGTTTAAATAACGCAGTTTCACTTCGACGCAGCCTTGAGTTTCTTTCGGCGTTTCTTCTCAAGGCAGTCGCTTCCGAAGCGCTGGTAGATCACCGTTAGGTTCGTTTTTCAACTGGCCGGCCGCCCAAGTCGAGGTCCGTACCCACAGGGGTGCCCTTGCGTAGCCGCCCAACCTATAAATTTCGCTGGCTGAGCGCCCTCTGCGTTCGCCCACCAAGCCCGGTTTTGTTGTGAAGGTCTTTCCCAGGCCACCAACGTAGGACACGCAGAAAAAAAAACATTACCGATTAGTATCCAAGTAATCAGTACTAGCTTGAACCTGTTTTAGGCCGTTTAACGCGGTTGCTAATATCGGAATGCCACCTTTACCCTTTAATTGAAGTTATTTAGAGTGTGAAACGATATATGCAGGTTACGGGGACGATGAGGCGTACAATGTATACGACAAACCGTGGCGTAACCAGGACAACATCGGCGCTCACATCTACAGGCCGAGTCGGAATGCGGACAAGGACAACTACGGGGACATCGACGCAATCGCCAATACTCGCAGGTCAGTTAAATGTAACGCGATATCGCGTGATAAATGAGTGTCACGATAAAAGCCGGCACTCGATATCGCGTGGTCACGACTACGTCCAGCCGGGCACACCACTCGATATCATGTCATCCCGCTGCCATAACAGTTGAATAGATCACTCGATATGGCGTGATTCAGATGCGGTAACAGTTGGACTTGTCAGTGGATTTTGTGTGGTCTCGAGGTTGTAATATTTAGGACGGTCACTCGACTTCGTGTGATCTCACAGGTGTATTACTCGGACCGTCACTCGACATCGCGTGATTTATGAATATAATTTTGTATCTATTTAGTTTTGCTGTCCGTGACTTTACTGGCACGCCTGGCCTTATGAAATTAATCTAAAAAAGAACCACACCACAACCCAACGAACATCTTTTTTGTTTTAAACATAAGAGAAATCAATGTAGCTAGCAAAAGATTCTTCTGAGATTTCGGCAAAGCCTGAACGTTAACTAGACATCTCTAATGGCTGCAGTAATTTATATAACTGTTTTTTTTTTTTAATTTAAAAAGCGTTTATTCCTCAGATTCGTCGCGGACAAGGAGTTCGCCGGCACGAGCAGCTCGAACACGCGCTCGGGACCCGTTCAGTTTGAAAAGGACGCCCCGAACAGAGACGAACCCGTTAGTATTCTCTTCAAACTCACGTGCATATAGTTTGACCGCACATAATCTTAATATATATAAATCTCCTGTCACGATGTTTGTCCGCGATGGACTCCTAAACTACTAAACCGATTTTAATGAAATTTACACACCGCGTGAAGTTTGATCTAATTTAAAAGATAGGATAGTTTTCATCTCGATTCATAGTCGCAATATTATTTTATTGCAAATTATTTGTTTATTATTTAGCAGTCATGATTTACAGTTAGCTCCAACCGATTCTAAAAGATGGCGCTATGCGTTGACTGGATTGAGTAATTATTCAAAAACCAGTCACAGCAAAGCGTGGCTGGTCTGCTATAATTTATATGGCAGAACAACGTTTGCCGAGTCAGCTAGTAGTATTATAAAATTCAGATGTAAGAAATATCGGCACCAGGCACCACATGATTACCGTTGAAGGAAAATATTGTAAGGAAACCCTTATGGCATCTAATAGATGTGTCATGTGTACTGGTGCTTTGAGAACGGTGATCAGCTGCGCTGCTGGTCACATTTGGCACGACATATAAGTGCAAATTGGTTACAGCCATTAATGACACTCCGACGCAGCCTTGAGTTTCTTTCGGCGTTTCTTCTCAAGGTAGTCGCTACCGAAACGCTAGTAGATCACCCGTAGGGTTAGTATTTTTATTTGGCTGGCGGTCCAACTTGAGGTTCGTACCCACAGGGGTGCCCTTGCATTGCCACCCAACCCATAAACTCGCTGGCTGAGCACCTTCTGAGCTCGCCCCCTGAGCCCGGTTGAGTTGTAAATGCCTTTCCAGGCAATCAGTAGTTAGTCCGCTTCAAAGAAAAAAAAAACAGCCATTAATGCATCTCTGCTTACCTCTTAAAGGATGAAATGAAACGAAAAAGTGTTTATTTCGCAACAAATATACAAAAAAACCAGAAATTTAAATGTAGCAATACAAACAACACACAAAAACAAAAGAAAATACAGAACATGAACATGGCGAAAATGGGCCCTTCATCAGCCTAACTCCACAGAGGAAGTCTGCAGCGCTGATTTTCGTGAAGGGCCCCGGTCGTGTTACATCTTATAAGAATTATCGATAGACAATAAAATACATATAGCTTAAATAATAAATACAAGTGATACTAAAATAAACTATTACATACAATAAATAAATCGACTACAAAATGTATTAGTGATAGATGCTATAGTAAAAATATATGTACCTAAAAAAAGAACAAAAGTATAAGTAAAAATAAATGAAATAGACTACGTATAACTAATAGATTATTAAATAAATATCATTTTAATCCTATTTTTGAAAGCCAATTTAGATTTGGATATTCTAAACGGTGGCGGCAAATTGTTCCAACACTTCGTAGCCTGATAGCGAAAACTAAAACGGAATGTTGTCAAGCGGCGTCGCGGTGTTACTAACAAGAATTCGGAACCTCTCTATACCTCTTCACATTGGGCACGACATACAGGTGCAAAGTGGATACAGCCACTAATGTATCTCTCTACTCACCCCGTAATTGATATAGCGTGACGATATAATATTTGTATATTTATGTAGAGCCGAGGCGGGCAGCCTGATGCGGACTTCGACCCGTTCGGTCTGGACCGGTTCCTGAGCGAGGCGAAGCGCGCAGACAAGCCGGGCCGCAAGCGCGACCACCACGACCGGCACGACCAGCACGGCAAGAAGAGGCGGGACTAACTAACGTCCCTCCCCCCCAGGACCGCCCTCAATCCATTGGTAAGTGCAGTCTGACCCGGTTAAACCTTACGATGTAGTTCCAATCAGAGATGGGCAAAATGTAATCTGATTAATGATTACAAAATTTATTCGTCATTTTAATTTTGTTAAACATTACAAAACATTAAAAAGTCATAAATATGTATGCAATTGAGGATTCCGTAGTGTTTAGAATATAGATATTGAAAATGCAGTTATATTAATGACTAGCTGATCCGGCAAACGTTGTTTTGCTATATAAGGTTTTGTAATATCTTCTAAGATGTTCATTGAAATTAAGTGATGTTAAAGACAATTTTGTTCACAATTAAATACTCTTAATCAACAACACATTTATTTGGATAAATATTAATATTATTACGTTGATACAACTCTTAACAAATAATGCATTAATTTCGACCAAATTTGTTTACCATAAAAACGGTTCTAGTGACTTAATCTTAAAAGATAGACATATACTGTCGGAGATATTTTTTTAGATCATTTCAAGAGGAATAATTCTTCTATACATATATATTTGGTATCTTGAACCGTTTTCGAAGCGCACGCAATGGAAGCACTCAAGGATAAATAATTTTCCCCGTTTTTTTCACATTTTCCATTATTTCTTCGCTCCTAATAGTTGCATCGTGATGTTATATAGCCTAAAGCCTTCCTCGATAAATGGTCTATTCAACTCAAAAAGAATTTTTCAATTCGAACCAGTAGTTCCTGAGATTAGCGCGTTCAAACAAACAAACAAACTCTTCAGCTTTATAATATTAGTATAGATGAAAAACGTAACATGCAATAGTTTTTCATTAATCTGATTATATTTAGCCCATCTATGGTTCCAACAATTTACATTGGTACCACAATAGAAAGTTCCAATGATGTGCAATGCTACCACGATAGAAAATTATGATAATGTGTACAGTGACGTGGATAGGGTATTTAGACGGTGTAGGCAGATTCACATAATTAATGTGAATATTATATAATGGTAATAAATATTATACACTCTCATAGGGAAGATAGATGGTGTGAAAATAGAATAGATATGAATAAAAATGGGTTCCTTTTTTAAACAAAAAAAGCAATTTGTTCCAGGTTTATTTATCGTTAGGGCATGCAATGCTTTTATGCATCTATGCAATGAACGCTACTGAATGTGTAGTGGTGTGGTAATAGAATATGCTGACGGTGTCCAGCGGTGGTACTAAGATGGAGAGTTCCAACCGTATACAACTATTTTTTGACGAGATGCCGTGAGGGTTTGCACCCTTTTGTGGTTGACATTCCTGCTGCTCACACGAAGCGATTCGCCGCCTCCGTTTTGCTGCGTACCGCGAAGGAGTGGAACTCGCTTCCTGCGTCTGTGTTTCCGGCATCTTATGACATGGGAATCTTCAAACGTCGAGTGAATCGGTATTTGCTGGGTGAGCGCGCTCCATCGTCGGCCTCATCATCACTTTCCAGCAGGTGAGATTGAGGTCAAGCGCAAGCCTGTATGTAATAAAAAAACTATGATACTATGATTAAATGTTACAACCATATACAGTGGCATCATAATCAGTTCAAAGAGTTTATTCTTATTAATATACAAATCACTTATATAAGGATGTTTTGTTTGAATTCCTTACTGGAACAGTCGAGTAGTAATCAGGAAGTTTCAACAAAGCACTGCGGTACCACTGTAAAAAGTTACAATGATGTACTGTGGACTATGATAGAAAATTCATTTTTTTTTATTACCAACATGTTTGTGTTGATGAAGTCGATGATGGATCGCGCTCACCCAACAAATACCAATTTACTCTTCGTTTAAAGATTCCTATGTAGGAAAAACAGACGCAGGAAGTGAATTCTACTCCTCGACGGTTCACAACAAAACAGAGGAGGCGATTCGTCTCGTGCGAGCAGCTGGACTGCCGAGCACATAACGATGCACACCCGCCCGAAACGCAATCGTTGTATGCTAGAAGGGGTAGGGGGGGAATAATTTTTACGTCTCAGCCGCACACTCTCCAGAGTATATTATGAATGGATATTAATAATAATATATCGTCTCGCTATATCAATTACGGGATGAGCAGAGATACATTAGTGGCTGTATCCACTTTGCGTTTAAACGTCGTGTCCAATGTGACCAATATCGTAGTTGATATTAATAATTTTATTCAATTAGACTTTATTATGTTCGTTTGTTTGTTACAGTTGTGCATTGGTGCCTTATTCCACGACATCAAGCTGAACAAACTGCGCGTCAACATTTCTGTACAAATTTTGTATAATTATACTTATAATTCTAGCTTTAGGGAGTCTTTTATTTCTATAAGCATACGTTCTAAAGAATAATTCCATTTAGCTATCACAGCAATGTAATTACCGCAAATGTGCAGTGTATGTTAAAAGGGGATGCCGGTATATCACGATGCCGATCCGATATTCCTAAGTTTGATTTTTTAAGATAGTTTTACTGTCGTATTTCCTGACAGCAATGGTGTGCATCCCATATAAACCATAAAAAGCATTATTTTTTTATACTTGGACATTTAATAAATATATTGACTTAAAATGTGGTGTTTACCAAATATCAGCCTGAGAGTCCAAATTGAACTAAATTTTAAATATATATACGTGCTAAATGTATATAAATGTAAATATATATAACGAGATATGCTCTTTATGCTATATATGGAATGCTCGCCACTGCTGTCTAGTTATGTAACTACTTAATACTATATTGATTATTACATTACATGTCATAAAAATATTTTAGAATTATTAAAGAAACACAATCTCGTATAGACAAAATGCAAATTATCACGTATTATGTTCATCCGGACCTCAGTCGATATTCTGTAATACTAATAATATTTTGATGTATTTGTACAATGTCTAAAGACGCGCGTCTTTATGCGTCATGTGAAGTCGTTCGACAATGGCAACTGTGCAACGCTGTCTGTCAGACAGTCTATGAACACATTTGCATAATTTGATGGAATAATCTGCTAACATAAGCTGACCATTATCACCGGAAGCGGCTGAATCGGCGCACAATAATTTTTGTTCCCAGCTTATCAGCAATCGTTAAAACGTTTGTACGGTATTGTTAAAATACGAGGAATATACTATAATTTAAATAACACTGCAATATTATTTCTAATGAGAAGAAACATTAAAAGTCTTCCTTGCGTATGCTGGTGTCGGCAATGTTTAGGTGCGGATTTAGAACAATTGTTCGTGAATAGAAAACATAAAAGATAAATAAAAACTGTTTATTAATTAATAGTTACAGCTATTACAAATAAAACAGCAAGAAATGTGATATCACATAGAATAATACTTGTAACAAGCAAAAAGAGTTCCCAGCTACGAACCAATGTTGCCAACGGGAAAAAATATATGTTCAGAAACTGAACAACGATGATGTAAATGGGTTAAGCTAAACACCGTGCGGTTGCCAGAATCCGTTGCGTGCCTTAACCGAGCCAATCCCCCTTTGAGAATCACTGCTCGTTTGGGTTTTAATAGATAATTCGGGGGTTTTGTGCTTATTTGTTCAATTCACCAATGGTTTTGGTAGTAGGCAACATTTCTTCTCTATTTTAAATACAAATCTTTATATCAAAGACTTTTATACTTTTCAATATGCCTATTAGGGATGGTGATTCTTAAAAAAGATCGATTTTTAAATCGGCTCGAATAGCAATCATATAATCGTTTTTCCTACAATAGTTTTTCTGATTTGGTTTATACTAATCTTTATTAAAATGTGTATATTTAATAGCAAACTATTTTTACTTTCAGATTGTCGTATATTTCACTGTATTTGCTCAAAATGTTTAGCTAGTTTGATACTCGGAATAAATAGTAATATATGCTTAACAATGGCAGTAGTGAAAGATTGCTATAAATAAGAGAACATAAGATAAAAATTGATTTCTTTAAAACGATTTTTATTTCGAGTTTGTGATCTATTTTATATACGATAGATTTCAAAAATTACCTTTTATTTTTGCAAGCAAAGAATCAGGTGTAAAAGAAGACAAGTGAAAAACTGATATTAATTTTCACGTGTTTGCGTACATTGAAGTAACTGAATATTTCCATGGTTTTTTATCATAACAAAAATCGAATATCGTTGTTTAACGTAAATTATCGATTTAAAATGTCGAATTTTGAACAGAAAAATCGATTGTTCTTTCTTAGATCGCCATCCCTATTATTTTAAAACATTATATTTATGTATGGACCTAAATTAAGGCATATTTTTCTATTTTTATATATAAAAATTGGTCCTTTGTACAAATAAGTACTTGAGCGACGAATCATTACAATCGTATTGTAAATTTATTTTTTTATGAAATAAATACGTTAAGTATTATCCATTGTTTTCTTTATCATTAGTTTTTATGCCTGACTTTGTTTGGTCATGCTTTCAAGGCAGGCAGTATGACTCCAGCACTTTAAGGTGGATTGTTTGCCTTTCGTTCTTAAAAAAAGTACGTACGTTCCACTACGACGTAGCCTTGAATTTCTTTTGACGTTTCTTCTTGAGGTAGTCGCTCCAGAAACATTGGAATTTGTCCGTTAGGTTCCATCTCTGGCTGGCCGTCGAAGTCGAAGGTCGCACCCACAGTGGGTGTCTTTACGTTGCCACTCAACTCATAACTCATTGGCTGAGCTCCTTGAGTGTAAAAAAAAAAAACACGCCATGTATTGAAATTAATCCAAAGTGAGAACTTAACACAATATTTTGTTTTTCTCTAATGTTTAGTTTTCCTACATCACACTCGTGACCGAGTTTTTAGGTAATCCTAAACCTTGTCGAATGCCCAGGAAGCTGACCCGGCTTTGCCCTTAGCATTCGGCAGATAGAAGCACTCCGAGGGTTTTAGTCGGTGCAAGTCCGGCCCTCATCGCCTCCTGAGGTCTATTAGGGATTTCCCCCGGGTAACAAAAAAAAAGTAATCCTAATCGGTCTAGTTATTTTCGAGTTACACGGGACACGACGATTAATTTTTATACAGGGATACAGGTAACTAACGCAAAACCTCTTAAGGCTGACTTTGGCATATCAAGACTGACAACTTTTGTTTCACGACTTTTCTAATTCAATCTTTTTTTCCCGTACAAAAAATTAATCAAATTTGCAGTTCTGACCTTCTTAACGCGGCGCGGCGCGATGCAACTGGAGCAGACGATTTCGTAGCATCTGCTGATTAAACTTAAAACATAGAGCTAACGATTGATAGACAACCCCACTAAAACTAAAAAAATATATATCTTAGGATGTGTTAAGTTTTGACAAAAGTCATAAAACAAAAGTTGTTAGTCTTGATGTACCAAACTCAGCCTTAAGAGGTTTTGCGTTAGTTACCAGTAACGTTGTATACAAATAGAAGGTTATTTCTGTTGGATTAAAAAACCATATCAGTTACAATATTTTATTGAAGTAACAATACTTTGTAATATACACATAGATATACTGCAAAATACACGAAATCGACGCGATGGTACGCTGTACGTCGCCGATACAACTTAAAATTATGCTGGAAAAAGCACATCAAACAGTGCACCATTCAATATAAGACACTTTGCGAGAATATACAAAAATATGCAACTACGTATATATTTAAAAAAAAATGCGATACATTGATGCTTTTCGTGACGTAACAGGTATCGGGTATTCATCAAAATAAAAACATTGAAACCTTCTCATTTCACTGAATTTGCAAAACACTCTTATAACCGTATAAATAACCTTTAAATATCATTAAATTATATCACTTTTAAAGTACCGCCATGTTTGAATATTATTGTAAATTTAAATTAACATTAACGAGAAACGTGAGTAATTTCTCGCATAAATAAAACAATGATTCATATACAAGTGATGACGCTTGATATCTATAAGTGTTTAATTAGACACAATTGTTTTTGTAATAATCAACTATGAAATAACTTCGACAATATAACTTTGTATAAAGGGGAGCTGGTTGTTACTTGAAATAGCTATAAAATCAGTTTTATTTGTTTAACACGAAATCTAATCACACATAAGTGTCTGCTATGGATTTTACCGTAGACTTCAGCACGTATTAGTAAGTTAGTTCCAATTTCCCCGGGTAATTTGTACTTTCCAGTCTGGGAAAGTTCCCCATTGTCTGCGAGACTTTGTACGCGGTACAGAAGTACTTTGTGCGATTCAATCGAAACGTTCCCATTGCAGAGGCTTTTACGCTCAGTGGATGTATGGCATGGGGACTTATGTTGCCTGGAGGTGTATGTCTTGGGGACTAAAGTGCCCCGGGGAACAAATTTCTCTACTGACATAAAAAAGTCCGATTCCTGTCAAATCGTCACGGATAGCATTACAATGTGCGAACAAAGGTGCATCTACTTCAGCTTGAGGATTGTGTTTTTAAGTTTGTCAACGTTAGCGCCGGAGAACTCCTCGATTTTCTTCGTGCTCTTGACGAAAACGAACGTCGGCATCGAGTTTATGTTGTACTCGGTCGCAATGTCCTCGCATTCGTCCACGTCCACCTGGAAACAAACAAAAAAACAGTCAAACAATAATACGAATATATCAGTCACGCTATACCTCTTACGGGGTGAACACAAATACATTAGTGGCTATAATCCCTTGGCACTTATATGAGGAGTCTAATTTCAAAACCCACTATAACATATTTTTTCAAATCCCATAAATTTATAAAAAACTCATTATTAATTTTGACTTAACAATCACATTCTTATAAGGTATTTAAATTATTATTCTAGAGTGGAAAAGCAAAAAAGAAAAAAATCATATATAATATTTGGTTTGATAAAAACATTTCAAATTACTATTAGGACTATTAAGTAATTTTGTACGAAAAATCGTTTTAGCGGGTTTTGAAACTATACGCCGCATATGTCGTGACTGGTGATGAAAATGCCCAAAACTTCTTTGGGAATATTCCCGGGAATTTACGAAATGTTCTCGGAAGTTTTGGGCACTTTGGGAAAATTCATTTTTACTACATTTTACTTTTACTACACTTTACATTTTCACTTCGGGCATTTTTATCACTAGTCGTGACCAGTAGCGTAGCTGGTTGGTGTTCCCAAGGCAACTTACATATATTTACAGCGGACATAAATATTGCCTTAAGCCCGGTTGAGCTGAAAATGCCTTTCCCGGCAATCAGTAGTTAGTCCGCTTCAAATAAATAAATAAATTTTGCCTAGAGTTATACCAAAAATTACAGCGAAAGGTGAATTGACAACCTACGTCAAGTATTTCCTTTCCCCAGACACTTTGCTGATAACAGCGCGCATAATCGAATATATTTGATAGTGATAGTTGGCTAAATAAATACCTAAACTAAATATTTAACATGGCTTTAATTTTATCTTTCTAAGCGCCGCGTAATGCTTATCAATTCTGTTTATAGACTGTACGTTTGGTAATATGTTATAAATGTGTGGAGACCGTGTTTTTAAAGCTAAAATATATAAGTAATTAAACGCTGTAAATCATTAATATAAATAAAATCTATTTTAATTATACTGACTCGACAAAATTGGTGTCAAAAAAAATGTTTGAACAGTACTGGTGATCAGTAAAGTGAATTTCTTCAGAATTCTTTGAGTGCATTAGATGGGTGAAGAAACGGCAGGACACGAAAGACTCCCGTTTACATACGGGAGGTGCGGGAAAAATACTTTTACAGATTTTTTTTGTTACACTGGCTCGATATAGTGACTACAGAGTACCTGATGGTAAGTACAGCGTAGTCCAAAAACGAAAGCAACTATCAAAGGATGAAAATCCATTGATAGTCTACTTCGTCGTGTCGGCCCACATATACCACGACTGAAGGTCTCTAGGTATATGAGTTACTGGATATACACAAGCTGATCCCGAAACGCGACAAGCCGAAACTGGTCACTATGACGGGCTTTACACCCATGTACTGTGGTCGCGATCCAGACGGGTACCGGCGTCCTACCACCTCGCTGCTACTCGTTTAGCACCACCCAGGAGACACGTGTAGGGAAACTAGGGTAAAGCCTACGGACGCGAGCAGCTTCGACTCCCAAAAATGAATTATTAACAATCATAATATTATTTATTTTTAGTCAGTCTTCGGCCTGATACAGACCTACAATCGGATACTTGTTAAAATAATGTATCAATCAGAATCAGATCAGTCTTAGGTTTGACGTTTGCTAGAAACCTTGGGTTTAGGCTAAAAGTTTGGTCTATTTAAAAGTTTTACCTAATGCAGTATTTTGGCCGTAACCTTCAGCTTTGAATGAAACCTTCGGTCCGACACTATTGATTAATAAATAGAGTAGAGGGCCGCGCAATGCCACGGGTGACCTAGTTCAGAACATGTACCGTTAACTTGGGAGTTTATCAACACATAAAATCATTCGAGGGGAAATATTAACTTGGCTATCAAACATCGGCGTCATCATGCGGGCCCACATAAACGACAGAAAGCAAGTCATTTTTATCACTCTCTTTGCAGTTGTAGAATGGGCTTCTCTTTCCCTGTAGCCATAGAGACGGGCAAACTGTAATCTGATTAATGATTAACGATTACAAAATGTAGTCGTAATTTTAATTTTCTTGCTCTGTAATCCTGATTAAATCCATTTAAAACATTAAGGGCGGCTTGCACTAACAAATTAATTCTAGTTTAATCTTGTATAAAACGCTATTAATTGAAGCGGATTAATTCAGTCTTAATGATGGTTTGAGCTTAAGAGTTGTTACAACTGGATTTCGATCCTATGCAAGAAAATAAGTACATTTCAGCGCTAGATAGCATTATATGTAAGTCTAAGCTAGATTTAATTCGCTAGTGCAAGCCGCCCTAAGAAATCATAAATGTGTATGTAATCTGTAATTTTGTAGTGTTTCAAACATAAATGAGCAAAATGCAGTCATATTAATGGTAAAAAACGTAAAATGCAATCGTTAATAATTTTCATTAATCTGATTACATTTTGCCCATCCTATGCCTATAGCTATGTCGGATTCTTTAGACGGCAGTGGACAACGTCTTTCTTGGGCGGCAACGCAACAACGCCCTTTGTGTTGCCGGTGTTTTTGGGCAACAATAACCACTTAACATCAGGTGGTCCGTCAGCCTGTTTGCCAATGAAAGTTAAAAAAGAAGTATAACTGAATAGAATCGAAGAACATATTTTGTCACATAGCTTACAATACAAAAGAACACACTTATGATGTCCTAGCCGGATTCGGCCACGGCGGCTATTTCAACGCCGATTAAGAAAATCGAGGTCAAGTTTTCGGAAACAGTCAATTGCGCAGGAGATATTTAAGTGCATAACTGGACGCGCGGCCAGAAAAGCACTCTATCGTCTGAGCTCCCTCAGGCCCGATGAAAAGGAGAACCAGTACGATCGGGAGGGAGCGGGATGCAGGTTTGGTCGAGTTTTCCTTCTCTGAACACCTGGTTGAATTGCGGTGTTAAAGAGATACCTTAGTCGCCTTTTACGACACCGCGGCAAGAAGAGGGGCTTGCTATTCTATTCTGCCGGCAGCCACCACAGCTGAACACACAAATAAAAAGATCACACTAATTGAGGCATGAAACACGAATAATACGATATTTTATTGCCGCAAAATTTTTAGAATTGTACTTTTACTTATTAAATATTAATAACATAATGTAGGTAGCTATGTCCTTTTTTTAACAGGCGGATGCTTGAACTTAATCACACCTGACGGAAGGTGAAGACCCGGGCAGTAGACTTGAGGGAGTCTGCTGCCCGGATGAGAGGGAGGCGGTGCATGGTATTCGGCGCGCCGCCAGAGAGAGAGGTTTTGGAGGGGTGGGCTTTTACTCCTACCTCTCTCAGAGAGGTAACCTCAACAAGGCCTTTTGTACCCTGGGCGTCTGGACAAATTTGGTTTACCAACCCCGGGTGGAGCAATCAGAGGGACACCCCGGGGGATTTTAGTCAGTAGGAGTCTGCACACCGGGGTCGCTGCCCTCACAGCGTCCCTGATGGTCCTATGCAGGATTTTCCCCCGGGATACAAAAAAAAAAGAAAAAGGTGAAGATGACTCCGACGGTGGACCGCATCCGCCCAGCAAATGCCTATT
This sequence comes from Automeris io, assembly GCA_036320925.1. Taxonomy (NCBI): domain Eukaryota; kingdom Metazoa; phylum Arthropoda; class Insecta; order Lepidoptera; family Saturniidae; genus Automeris; species Automeris io. The sequence goes on along the minus strand of JAUDJH010000023.1, from coordinate 7,703,949 downwards.
CACTCTTCTCTGAAAGGCTCCTAAGTAATAAGATCGTGAAAATATGCTCTCTGGTACCATATTCCACTAATAGCTAATATTTTCGTGCGGATATAAGGAACGCCCACTACATACAGACGGTAATGAACAATTAAGCATACTTATAACGTAAGGTTATTATTATTTATTGTGGTATCTGCACATAACATGCGTTATTACCAATTATTTTGTTATTTTACTCAATATTCAATTAATCATTTTTGCACACAATAGTTTCATAAATAACATTATGATTCATAACTATATATATAGTGCAAACTCTATATAACGACCCTCAAGGGATTGTGCATATTTTGACGTTATAGAGAGTTGTCGTTAAATGGAGAGAAGAAAAATCTGTAGTAGAAAAAGAAAAAGTTTTAAACTCTTACTTGCCATGTTTAAAGTTTGAAATTTTGTGAGTAACTAAGAATATGATAACGTATAGATAATCCTGACTCTTACTAACAACAGTCAGCACGTGCAAGCAATCCCAATTTGTAAACAAAAGAACGGATTTCTTAGAAAGTTCGGTATGTGTAATGCGGACAGTCGAGTTTATTACGGCTTAGGATAGTTAACCGACAAAAGAACGTACACGGGTGCGCAGGTTTTACTAATTTCGGCAACTTAAAAAGTCATCTTAGCTTAAAAAGTACTTTATATTATTAAATTGCTGTCGTTATTGAGAGTCGGTGTAATGCTATATAGAGTGTATCATTGTATGGGAAACAAGCTAAACCAACCAAAGCCGAGTGATATCGACGCTTTAGGGAGTTTGTCGTTAAATCGAGTGACGTTATATGGAGTTTACACTGTATATATGTGTATTCTGTTGTGAGATTTATTACCACGTATATTATTATTATTAGCTCGTTTCGTCTCATTGCGGGGTAAAGTCCACCCTTCCACTAACCACCATGTTAGTAGAATCCATGGGAAGTGGTTTGGACATTAAGGCCAGCACGCTGGTCCAATATTAGTCGGCGGGTGTGTACTATGTGCTTGGAAGGTGCATACAGCAGCTTACTGCCGAAACCAATAACTTATCTATCTCTAATTCGTAGATTGATAGCTATATCTCTCCCATTCAATTCTGTGGATGCGAAAAGAGATGCAATATAGTTGCTATAGTAAATCTAAGATAGAGGATAAGATAGGTTATTAATTTCGGCCTTTAGACGCTAGCAATCTGCGTGCAATTATTTAGTGACTCCTACGCAGTTACGACCCTCAGTATGATAAAGAGTGAGGCACTATTCTATTCTCCTGATAAACCTTACGGCTGACTTTCAATTATTTAATACAAAACTAATTATTTTGAACGATCCATAATATTATTACGAAATCCAACATTACTCATTACTTTTCTACGTGTATTTGTTATGTATTATATTCATCAGTAGCGTTCATTCCATAGATTGATGCAAGCATTGCATGCCTTTACGATAAATAAGTCTGGAATAAATTGCTTAAAGATAAACAGAAAAGGGTACCATTTATATTCAAATCTATTCTATATTCATGCCATCTATCTTTTCTATAAAGGTAATATAATATTTACTATTATAATATCGTATTCAAATTAATCACGCGAATTCTGACTACCCTATGCACGTCACTGATATTCATATCAAAAGCAGAGCGAAATGCAAAACCCTGAAGATCCTGGGTTCAAATCCCGGTAGCTGTGAAGTTTTTTATGATGTACTGGTCAGTCTCTCGCGAGTCTTGGACGTGTACCTATTTAAGTATGTATATCTTTGTCTAGTGCCCATAAGGCAGGCGCAAGCTTACTTTGAAATTCATTATTATACTCGAACTCGGTCAGTTTTTTACTCTCCTATTTTCATGCGTTGCGTAATTGTCAGTGACGTGCATAAGATATTTGGACAGGGTAGGCAGAATTCGCGTAATTAATTTAAATATTATATTATGATAGTAAATATTATATTGCTTTCATAGGAAAGACAAATAGCGGGAATATAAAATATAAACGGATCCTTTTTTGTTTAACTTTAAGCAATTTATTCCAGACTTATTTATCGCCAGGGCATGCAATGCTTTCGAGCATCTATGGAATGAACGCTACTGGTAACTGTATTATTTCAATATTTACCTTAAGCACGACGATAGAGTCTGCCATCTCCGCGGCCATCTCGTCGAGTTTGGGCCCGATCATCTTGCAGGGGCCGCACCACGTCGCCATAAAGTCGATCACGACGAGCTTCTCCCCGGCCTCGACCAGCCTGTTCTTCAGGTCATCGGAGTCCTTGATGTGGATCGACATTGTTTACTGTTGGACAAGCAGATTAATATTAACCATTGCGGTGCCTGCTCCCGACGCAAGATCACTCTGGCATCCGCCATAGTAAAGTTCACTTGACTTATCGTGACTTGGCATTTATTACCACACACACTTTCGAGTATACATCACACATACAGATACATTTAGGTCAATACACTAAAATCAGTTTAAAATTAAATGCAAACAGACTAAGGTTCACTAAGGTAAAGTCCGCAACCGGGCACTTCACATGAGCTAGTCTCCTGCCCCTGATGAAGCGTAGATGGTGCGTATTTGTTTTTCACGTGGTCTGATAGATGGATCTTGAAGTGTGGGCTCTTCAATCCCATCCCTCCCGGAGCTAGAGCCTGAGAAATTCTATCCGCCCGTCGGGTTTTTGGGGGAATATGGATCCTCAGGCCCAGCTAGTAGCGAGTAAAGGGACAACCCGGGGAGTTTTTAGTCAGTAGGAGTCTATCACACTGGGGCCCCCGCCCTCATGGCTGCACTGACGGTCCTAAGCAAGATTTTTCTCCGGATTACCAAAAATAGTCATCATCAACCCATTTTAGATTGCATTGTATTAAAAAAAGGTGTAGGATATTTGTCCAGAGAGTCGTTAGGGGCAACTACAATAAAAAATCACTTTTCTAAAACATTTTTTATCTATATTGATTAATTGTATTAAGGTAGTATGTGGATGATACAGCAGCAGAAAAACAACTGGTTTGAGGAATATTCTTATGATGTATCAATACTGGACGTCGCGGAACCTTGATACTTCTGAGATACAGCTTTAAATAATAGTTCATACTACAATAAACATACTGGTTACATACGAAGTTATAAGACATAAGGAAAGAATGAGCATAATATCGACGAAAACCAGTTTAGGTTGCCACGAGTATGTTATTTTTGCGTTTTGTATTCAATTCCGAACGCACTTCTTGTTCTTTTTTATAAAACAATTAGAGTATTATTATAAAAGCTGTTTGAATATAAGTAATTATTTTTATATAATCAAGTAATATTTTTTTTTTAATCGGACGAAAACAAAAATTTGCCACGCACAACCGTAAAACACACAATCTTTACCGGTAGTGGGAAGGTGCTCAGATGGTCGATTGCGAGAGTTTTTGTGAGTTCATCTCGAAAGATATTGGGCGATATTGGACAATCCACAATGTTTTATATATATATTTATCCTAACTCGACACAAAGACCACGCGCCTGATGATAAGTATGGTGTAGTCCAAAAAACGACAACTATCAACAGTAAAGAAAAACCCATCGGTGGTCGCAGCGATCATGCCGGTCAGCACAAATATCTCTGCACGCTACACTTAAAGGACGCCATATAATAGAACGGTGGGAACACATTTCCCGGAAGACCATTCCACAATCCATTGACACGGTAAAAATAAAAATTTGAGAACTTTTCAGTCCTAGCCAGGATGTAAGTTACCGTATAACTGTGACTCCGCAAACCCGCGTGCGTGATTCTATTAAAGAAGGAAAGGGTGAAACAATTTTAAACAACTCATCAGAACTCCCGCCATGATACAGACGGTAGAAGACGCCTAGGCTGAGATTTATATAGACGCAACTTTAAGATTGGTTAGATTTTTTTTTAAATTAATTTATAGTCGAACGCTTGACCTCAATCACACCTGGTGGAAGGTGAAGATGAGTCCGATGGTGAATCACGTCCGCCCAACAAATGCCTATTCACTCTTCTCTTAAAGATTCCCAGGTCATAAGACCGCGGAAATATGGCCACTGAAAGCTTATTCTACTCCTTCGCCGTTCGCATAATGAATGTAGAAGCGAATTTTTCGTGCGGATATAAGGAACGTCCACCACGACGTATCCGACACGACATCTAGTGGTTTTGTGATGGAACTTAACAAACATTACAATTTATATTTCTCAATGAATGTCAAAGAATTTGGTAAGTCACCGATTTCAATATGGACTTGGCTCTGCGAATAGCCATAGCACTATACTCAAGTTCCTATTATATATTCAGTTTTTTGTCAAAGACGAAATTATTTTTTTAGAACTTTGCTAAGCAAAGTCGAAATAGCGTCTATATATCTCAGCCTTAGAGTATAACAATATCTCTGCACAACTGGAGCGGTTCAAGATGCTTAATCCGTTAAGAAAATTCACAATGCGGACAGTGTTTACTTTAATTTTATTGTTAAAATAGAAAGTGACATGATGACAACCCTAGTTACTCCTGAATTTTTAGCCGCCAACCTTGACCGCCATACTTCCAAACCGGTCAAGAAAACCAAACGTGGCCAAGTTTCTCCGCAGTTATTACAACACAAGTACCTTTTGTATCGATTTGTAACCATAGTAATAATTATAAATCATTACTCATATTATAAATTCCAAAGTGTGTCTGATTTTATTCGTCATTTACATGTTTAACGGATGATCCAATTATGATGGATAGCATAGAAATTGAATATCCCTTGAAGACAGATAGATAGACATTCTTTTTGTTGCGAAAATAAAACTTGAAGGGGTTGAAATAAGGGATGCAATTTACTATAGGTAAATAATTATTTTTTTATTTTTCAAGTTAGGGACAAATTATGTTTTTTTTTTATATATCTGATTTTATAATATAATGCAAAGCCTAGAGTAGAGAGGAGGGGATAGGGAAGAGGCTTAGGAAAATGGGAGCGGAGGGAGGGATTAGTGTGAGAGGAGTAGCTTTAGGTAAAAGTTAACATGACATACTTTAACTGTTAGGCGGTACGAAGTTCGCCAGATCATTTAGTTTTCTCACAGCACCAGTACACATGACATTTCTATTGGATGCCATGCGAGTTACCTCACGATGTTTTCCTTCTTCATAAATTAAACAATATAATTTGTAATATTTTCGTGAAGTAAAACTAGCTTCTATAAATTTCAGCTTCAGAAATGAAAATAAGAGATCATGACGTGCCAACTACACATGGTTGGAATTTCATATTGTTCTAAGAACATAGTTTTGGCTAAACATTTGGTGCGTTTATTCTTGACAAGGGATCGAGGATGGTGGCATTAATGATGAAGGCCTGTGCCCAGCAGTGGGCTGTATCGAGCTGATGATGATGATAATGTTGCTATGTATTTTCTAATTGCAAAGTATAGTCCATAAATTCTAGTATGCTTAGAGAAATAGGTTTATGTGCGTTTAAAAATTCTAGATATAAATGCTATTTAACCAAAATGATATATTTAATTTTGTCGATTTAAACAAATAAACGGAAAAGGTAGGGCGATTGAACGACGGTATCGTGACCATATTTTTTAAACACATATTTTTTTAAACTTTTATCGGCAATGTTTATGATAAATATAACTCTCAGATATATTTTGGTAATGTTATCGCGACACTAATAAGCTCCTATCGGGTTGAACAGGGTTTTTAATATATACTGCATACGTGTTGTCATGATTTAATAAGTTAATAGCATACAATTGTTAAATTAGTTGAAAGTGCAGTGACCCCGGATTACGAGGGACACCCTATGATATCTGTCAACACCATAGATGGGCAAAATGTAATCAGATTAATGAAATGATTAACGATTACATTTTACGTTTTTACCATTAATATGACTGCATTTTGCTCATTTATGTTTTAAACACTACAAAATCCCAGATTGTATACACATTTATGATTTCTTAATGTTTTAAATGGACTTAATCATATTTACAGAGCAAGAAAATTAAAATTACGACTACATTTTGTAATCGTTCATCTATACTAATATTATAAAGCTGAAGAGTTTGTTTGTTTGTTTGAACGCGCTAATCTCAGGAACTACTGGTTCGAATTGAAAAATTCTTTTTGAGTGGAATAGACCATTTATCGGGGAAGGCTTTAGGCTATATAACATCACGATGCAATTATTAGGAGCGAAGAAATAATGGAAAATGTGAAAAAAATGGGCAAAATTATTCATCCTTGATGCTTCATGCTTGATGCTTTTGCTTGATGCTTGAGGCTTCCATTGCGTGCGCTGCGAAAACGGTTCAAGATACCAAAAATATATGTATGAAAGAATTATTCCTCTTGAAATGATCTAAAAAAATGTCCGCGACAGTATATGTCTATCTTTTAAGATTAAGTCACTAGAACCATTTTTATGGTAAACAAATTTGGTCGAAATTAATGCATTATTTGTTAAGAGTTGTATCAACGTAATAATATTAATCTTTATCCAAATAAATGTGTTGTTGATTAAGAGTATTTAAATGTGAACAAAATTGTCTTTGACATCACTTAATTTCAATGAACATCTTAGATGATATTACAAAACCTTACATAGCAAAACAACGTTTGCCGGATCAGCTATAGTGTCTTGATAACCGTGAAACTCGAGAACGGCTGAACCGATTTGACTGATTTCTTTTTTGTTATGTTTGTTGAAGTCTGGGGAAGGTTATAACAGAGAGGAGATTTTAAAAAAATATCTGAAAAAGTCTAAAAACAACACTTTTCTATATTCTCATACAAAAGATTTGTTATAAGTCAATTTGAACTTTAACACCATAGCATAAAGTTTAAATGTTAGTGGACGGGTTCCGGGAAGGCAAAACAATTATTGAGTGACGTATAAATATTAATGTCAATATTTGTCAATTTTTATACATATAGCATTAAGGCCAGGTTCCTTCAAACAATTTTCAAAAAACAGCCGACAGGCCAATAGCTATTAACATTAAAAAAAAACAATGTGACTTTGTTTTAGAGAAATAGGGCAGAACAAGGTCTGCCGGGACAGCTAGTCAGTAATAAGATTACATTTTGCCCATCTCTGGTCAACATTACAAGTAAAAATTTACAAGTCACAGGAGATACGGATGTGAATGTAAAAAGGGATTTCTGTTTAACATGATTATTTCATAAGGAGTTGTGAATGTTGGCTAATAATATGTTGAGGTATGCAATAAACTGCATTTTTTTACATTGTGAAAGTGAGTACACGACACCTGGTTGTAACTGCAGTATGGTTCAAAAACTTCAGGGACTACCAAAGGACAAAAATCCATTGCAAGTCTCCGTCGTCATGTCGGCCCAAATGATGATGATGATGATGTCCTGGCCGGTTTCGGCCACGGCGACTGTTTCAACACCGATTAAGAAATTCGAGGTCCAGTTTTCGGAAACAGCCAATTGCGCAGGAGATATTTAAGTGCATAACTGGACACGCATCCAGAAAAGCACTCTCTCGTCCGAGCTCCCTCAGGCCCGATGGAAAGGAGAACCAGTACGATCGGGAGAGAGCGGGATGCAGGTTTGGTCGAGTTTTCCTTCTCTGAACACCTGGTTGAATTGCGTTGTTAAAGAGATACCTTAGTCGCCTCTTACGACACCTCAGCAAGAAGAGGGGGGTGCTATTCTATTCTGCCGGCAGCCACCACGGCTTAAATATAAAAATAAATACGGCCCAAATATACCGCGACTGAAGGTCTCTAGACATATGAGTTACTTGACGTGCATTAATTGATCCCCAAACGCGACAATTCGAGTCGAGTCAATATAACGATTTTTATATTTGTGTACTGTGGTCACGACCCAGTTTGGACAATGGCCCTACCACCTCAATTGAATTGTTATCATTATTATATATTATATAGCCGATGGTGGGCAGGAGAGTTCTCGAGTAGATACCAGATACTGACAAGCATACTGTGAGATGTCCATCTCCATGGTGGGCATACGAGCTAATCCAGATCGCAGGGCGACGCTGGACGCAGACCGCTATCGAAAACATTAGTTAGGCGAGGCCAATTTCCAATAGTGTACGTCCTGTGACTGTAGACTGACGTTATACTCAAAAGCTGGAGTTTTAACAGTTCGTCAGCTTTACATGAAGCGACATAAATCATCCGGTATTGACTCTACTAAACTTTTAAATAGAAGGAAAGATATAGCTATTAACCCCGTTCGTATTAGAACCACATTTGTCTCAAAGCAATATAACTGCCAATCCGCCCATATATACCATCAATTAAATAAACAAATCGACATTTACAGTAAAAATATTCACGACTGCAAGCAGGTACTTTCTCAATATCTGAAATCTCTGTCATACGATAATACAGAATCCCTTGTAAATTAATAATCGATATAATACACATGCACTTACATACATACACTCTCTCACACCCACAGACACTCTCTCTCGCACACACACATACTAATAAACTTATACTGTGAAAATCCATATAAAAACACAAGACACTCTTGAATAACCCGAATGGAAGTGCGAGTCTCACCAGTGACAAGAATTACTTAATTGGTGAGACTTATCACCCTGGTGTATAGTCATAAGTTTTGTGTTGAAAAAAAGATTATTATTATATATATACTTTTTTTTATATCCCGGGGGATATCCTTCATGGACCTCAGGAGGCGGTGAGAGCTGCCCCCCGGTGTGTTGGACTTGCACCGACTAAAGCCCCGGAGGTGTTCCTTCTTCCCGTCTGACCGGGGCCAGAGGTACAATGTTATCCTCTTTTCCGACCCTCGGCAACGTCTGGCCTTTTGTAAGGCCGCATCTCTGCACTGCGAGGAGCGGTGTAAGGAGCCACTCCTCACACACCTCAATATCTTGGGAGCGGTGTGCGGAAACACGTCACACACCGCTCTAGCCTGGATAAGTTGGGCGGTTGGCCTCAAGCGCACCGCCCAGGCAATATATACTTTGTCTAGTACTTATAACACAACGATATGCCTAATTTGGGACTAGGCTAATATGTGTAATTGTTCGTAAATATTATTATTTAACACATGTCGCATACGTCATTATTCTACGGTGACACTGGCAATATTTTCTATACAAACGACCGCAGTAATCGATACGAACAGCCTTGTAATGTACACTAGTAACCTAGATGCCGTGGTTCGGTTGGATACGGTAAGTATTTGCGCAAATAGATTAAGGCGCGCTTCCGATCCTGGCAACCGCTGCCGACGTGCAACTGTCAGAAACCGAAGTGTGTCTTAAGTAGGGATGTAACGGAGGCAGGGAACCGAAGTCGGAGTCGGAGTTTTTAAATTTGATTTATCGGAGTCGGAACCGAAGTCGGAATCGGAGTCGGAGGCAATGTCAGTCACAAGTGACGGCAGAATGAAATAGTTTTATTAAGGGACAAATAAAAACATTATTCAGTGAACCTTTTTAATTAGAAAGTGATAAATTTACACATACACAGACAATGAAAATAAAAATTGCTGTGTTTCTTATTAACATTTTTGCATTAAGAATGCACAAATTAAATCAAATTTGCTCCAGTGTTGTTTTTGTGTTAATTTCTATTTAATTTAATTCAAAGTAAATGCAAAATAAAAAAAAATCTTTTAGTAATAAATTAAAATGTACATTTAATTCTAAATTTAATCATTTTAATCATATTTTTTAATCTAAATTAAAAAAAAATGAGATCTTTAAATTAAGTAGCACTGATTGTTTGATTACATATAAAATTAAATCAAATAAATTGACTACAATAGTGGTGGTGACCTCCGATGAATACCTCCGATTAAAAAGTTTCGGAACCGAACGTGTAATATCAATCGGAAGTTCCGACTTATCGGAGTCGGAGTCGAAGCTCCGTAACATCCCTGGTCTTAAGGTACACTTTGTAATATGTCAAGCTTCCAAGTGAATTTTGTGCTGCAGAAAAATTGTCTTAAAAAACATTTTCAAAACTGATTAATGCAAGTGCAAACCAGGCAAGTGTAACAATCCTTCCTACTAATATTATAAATGCGAAAGTTTGTGAGTATGTTTGTCACTCATTCACGATAAAACTACTGGACGGATTAGCATGAAACTTTTACAGCAATATAGATTATATATCTGAATAACATATAGGCTACAATTTGTAATGATTTTATGTAATTTTGGTTGTAATATAACGATACATGTCAATTAAGTCGGAAAAATCTAGCCACTGAGCTATCTTGGCGTACACTGCCTAAACCATTAGAGTTACACAAAGATGATGTACCGTAGGATTGTTTGTCTTGAATAGTTCTAAATAAAAGTCCGCGACAGCATATATCTACCTTTTATGTGGAAGCCACTATGATCAAAATTGTGAATCATAAATTTAATTAAATTACATACTATTTTACAATGCGAAGCCGCGTGTAAAATATATTATAATACAGAAGATATTCACTAGAAATAATTTATATGGCAGAACAACGTTTGCCGGATCAGCTAGTTTCAAATAAATCTACTCATGTATGCCTTTTATTCCAGAAAGCTATACCAGAAAATGTAGGAACTTTTATATTACTGACTGTATCGACGACACGGAACAACCTTTTAATATATTAATCACTAGAAATTTTGCAAAATTAATCCACTGGTTAGTTGTTACTGCACATTTTTGAGAATTTCATGATAATGAAGACTAGTTTTTTTACGATACAAGGTGAGTCTAATAAAATAATGATAATATTATACTTTAAGCGTAATATGTATTGAGATTTCAACCCGCATATTGAAAAAATAAATTGTAGGTATTTGTTATACTTGCCTTAGGCAAGCGTGAAACTCTTCTACCTATTACCTATTTAACCATGTTCCACCATAGCAGACCCACGCGCTCGGGTCTACGGAGTCACAGCTTTTCAGTAACTCACATCCCGGCTAGGACTAAGAAGTTCTTTAACTCTTACTGCAGGCGAGTTTTTGGGCTGTGGAATGGTCTTCCGGCGAGCGTCTTCCCATCGACCTATGATATTAGGTCTTTAAAGTGAAGCGTGAAAAGATATTCGTGCAGGCTGGCATGATCGCTGCGGCTATCGATGGTTTTTTGGACTATTTTTTGGACTACATCATGCTTACCATCAGGTATGGTGTCGTCACTGTCCTGTGACAGGATTAAAAAAATTGTAAGCGAAAGATGTTTGTAACAATAGAGAAATTGCGTTCCATTCTCTCTGCCCACCCCAATAGTGATTTGGCGTAATAATAGATAGTTATTTGAGACACTGGTTATTGAGCTCTCATATAACAGTACCTACGCAATTTTAGTAGCTTTTATCTTTTATGGCTGGGCTGCCTGTGGTAGCAACCGATACCGCTGTATGCCATACTTCTTATCAACAGAAAATAACACGGTGACCTCATCCGCACGAGGTAAGGGCTTTTTTTTTGTTAATCCGGTGGAAACCCCTTCGGACCGTCAGGGGAGTGGTGAGGAGCCACTCCCCCGGTGTGTCGGACTTGTACCGACTAAAACTACCGGGGTGCCAGCACTCCCTGCTCTTCGCCTTCGCCGGGCCTGGGAATCCAGAAACTTCCGAGGGCCCGGCGAACGCTTGGCCTTAGGCAGACCTGCGAGGCATTGGCTGCGCATTCAACGTAATAAACCACTACAAGTCCCGCTAGTGACGTGCATATGGTATTTAGACAAGGTAAGCATAAATCGCGTAATTAATATGAATATTATATTGTTATAGTAAATACTATATTGCGCCCATGGGAAAGATAAATTGGCGTCAAAATAGAATAGATATGAATGTAAATGTTTCCTTTTTTTGTTTAACTTTAAGCAATTTATTCCAGACTTATTTATCGTAAGGGCATGCAATGCTTTCATGCATCTATGGAATGACCGCTACTGAGTCCCGTTGTTTTGCGTGGACACAGATAGCATTACACAGAAGACGGGTTTTAACTTAAGCAAAGATTAATCCTTTTTTTATTGTTACTATAAAAATTGACTAGCGTTTGATATAGTACTACGATTTTTATATAAGACACTAATAACAATATATTATCACGAGATATTCCTTTCGGGGTGAGCAGAGACAAATTAGTGGCAGTATCAACTTTGCGCTTATATGTCGAGCCTAGTGATGAAAATGCCCGGGAATTTTCCCAAAGTGCCCAGCACTTCCGCGAACATTTCGTAAATTCCCGGGAATATTCCCCATACAAGTTTTGGGCACTTTGGGAAAATTCCCGGGCATTTTTATCACTAGTCGTGCCTGAAGTGACCAGTGGCGCAACAGATCGCGTTTTTAAGGCACTTACGATGACATTCCTATTACATTTTTTTTTTGTGAAAACTTTCCTGGCTTACGTATCATTTTAAGTGTTTTTTTTTTATGGTTTGTATATCGCTGTATGTTTCCCTTTAAAAATAAATAAAATAAATGGCATGCGGGTTTCCTCACGATGTTTTTCTTCACCGGTGAGCATGTGGTGCCCGTACTTAATCTGGACAACCCTAGAGGTACGAGCCGGCAATCGAACCCAATACTATCTGTTTTTTTTTTATTACATACAGGCTTGCGCTTGACCTCAATCTCACCTGCTGGCAAGTGATGATGAGGCCGACGATGGAGCGCGCTCACCCAGCAAATACCGATTCACTCGACGTTTGAAGATTCCCATGTCATAAGACGCCGGAAACACTGACGCAGGAAGCGAGTTCCACTCCTTCGCGGTACGCAGCAAAAAGGAGGAGGCAAATCGCTTAGTGCGAGCAGCAGGAATGTCAACCACAAAAGGGTACAAACCAGCACGGCGTCTCGTCAATTTATGGTAGGTAGGCTGTTTCCTTATCCACTTGGCCACCATATTCTATGTAAGAAATGAGCGACCCTCGAGAAGTAGGCAGAGCATTGTGACGTGCTCTGCCTAAATACAATGAGCAGTGTCGGGGAAGATATCTTCCTCCGAGTTTGTGCCCAGCGGGCGCGGCGCGACGGGGCTGCGGCGAATTGATTACAAGTCCCGCGGTCCCCGTCAATGCGCAGAAGTCACGTTGGGGTTTTTAGTCGGTACAAATCCGACACACCTCGGTTTCGCGCAACCCCCAGTGCGACCGAGCCGGTCCCATGAGGATTTTCCCCAAGTAAAAAAAAAAGTAAGAAATAAGCGAATATTTGTAAGAATAGACGTTTGTCACTCTTTAAAACTTTGCTTAATTTAAAACCTGTATTGTAATAACGCCGACTAGGTTATTTATTCTTTATTCTGACACGGTACAATGACTAAAACCAGCAATTGAGAGACACGTAACTGCTGACAGTCGTCGGAACCATACAAATCTCTTCAGGATTCGTTTAAAGTTCTCATCACAGGATGACGAGAATTCGCTCATCAGTAGACAGTTCACTGAAAATGCAAATAAATGGAGAACTTATTAGTTCTAGTCGTAATAGAACTGTGGCTAAAGGGGACGGGGTACGGTTATGTAATTCTTCAGAAAACTCACCATGACACTAACAGTAGAAACTGCCATTGAGGTCATACATAGATGGGCAAAATGTAATCAGATTATTAAAAATGATTACGATTATATTTTACGTTTTTTACCATTAATATGACTGCATTTTGCTCATCTATTTTTTAAACACTACAGAAGCCTAGATTGCATACAGATTTATGATTTCTTAATGTTTTAAATGGATTTAATCATGATTACAAAGCAAGAAAATTAATATTACGATTGTAATCGTTAATCATTAATCTGATTACATTTTGCCCATCTCTGAGTTCATGTTTCGTTTGTTATTTTGTTGAGACGATAGGAAGGTTATCTAAAAAATACGATATCTACCGGGTGATATTCAACTAGGTCCGAAGATAATTGAATAAGTAAACGTCATACAAAAAATAGCAATGCTATTTGATTTTAATTGTTTTTATAGCAACCATCAAGATTAATAATGAGATATGGAAGTACATTATAGCATTAAGGATGAAAAACATCGTTGGAAATTCAATGTCATTTAACAAGAATGGCATGAGTAGTGCTATGAGAATGTTTGGTGAAGCCACGATCAGTTAGATTGACATACAAGCTAATAAGACACAATATTTATCTACATATCCTGAAATTAATATTATAAGAATCGCTCACCTTTTTAACACTTATAAATATAATATCACAGGTATTCTGCACAAGGCAGTAAATTGAACGTCAAGCGAGCGTCAGGCAAAACGACAATCCACGACAAACGTTCAAGGATCACTGAAGCCTAATATATATTTTCGTTCAATTTGTATATTTTCTCGTATACTCCCGCGTGACGCAATAATTACTATGTTGTCGTCTTAGTCACACGTACAGTCACCGAAAAGGAAGAATGAGATGGCTAATAAACATCGAGCATTATTTTATTCGATCTTTTTTATTCTATGAGCGTGGGTGATGTCATGGCATTTGTGAATGATAACCTTGGAAATTGGCTTTTTTTTTTTGCGAGCGTTTTATTGAAACCGATGCATAATCCCTTTGAGATACAAATAACAATACAGTGTAAGGTGGGTTTATTCATCTTTTATAGGTCTATAAAAAAAAAACCAGGATAGTATAAATCTTTTAAGGATGGCTTAAAAAAATTGTTACATATAATGAGTCAATTGGAAAGCTATTTAGACGGATACATTATTACTTCTTATCAATTTTAATGTTTGTTACCTTGAGTATTTCATGCAAATTATAATCCCTTACTCATTATAATTTAAATGAATATCATAGAAGCTATTGCAAAATTAAAATTAATGAGCGCAAAAATAAAGACCAAGGTTTCACATCACTGCGCTGCTTTAGTTTGTTAATATTTTGAAAAGAGGATAGATTAAGAACAGAGGGGTAAAGGAAGGGAGATGGGCAGCAGGGTTAACTAAAAGTTAATATAACATTCATTGACTGTTAGGCGGTACGAAATTCGCTGGGTCAGATAATAATTATCTATATCATAGGTCCCCAAACTTTCTTGTCTCGTAGATTCCTTGGTGTGATTTTTGCTTTTGGGTATACTTTCTGTTGAGCTAATAATGTATTTTCCAAATTCATCACCTTTTTTAAATTTGTTTTGGACTGATTTTTGACTATACCCAAGTGTACAGTGGAAAAACAATAAAAAATACAAATTAAGTTTTATACATTTATCAATAAAATTAAAATTTATTATGTATCTATTCTTTATTTGCCTTTCAATGGGAGGGATGAACCTGATACTTTGATAATAAATGTTTCAGTTAGGTTGATATTATATACTAAAAAATTGTAAAAATCGGTCTATTTGTAACTTTTTCAGGTAAAAACTAATCAATGACCATCTATGTAGGAAGATTATTCCATAAATGGAATGTCAAGCCATGACCTACTTAATTTAGATCCATTTCATGGACCCCGTTTGCATTTCATCGACCTCCAATTTTATTCGCTCACGTGAGCCCCTGAGGGTCGATATAGATCAATTTGGGAATCAATGATCCGTATGTAAACATTTGATACAATGTCTTTCACAATTATATTTAGTACAGAGATATGATATTAACTTCATTCCGAGCGTTATCGAAGACATTACTCAAACAAGACGCTAAAATGTCAATTGTTATCAGTCTTGCCAAATTACGAGGAATTTCTGGCATTATTGTTTCTTTAATACTCATATAGCATATTTAAATGTTTACATGCTAGAGATATGGGATTTCAGAAATTTTTATATTAAAAGTGGCTCGACAAAATAACTACAGCACCAGTAATAGAATGTACAGAGTAGACCAACAGCAGCAGCAACTACCAAGGGACGAGAATCTATTGACAGTCATCGAAGCCACTTGGGTCCTTTATACTACAGCAGGTCAGATATATAAATAACTGAACGTACTATAGGTACTTGTCATTGTATGTGACAACCTTATACAAATTTCTGCTATGGTCTTTGAATTTGTGTACTGCGATTACAACCTATTTCGATCCTACTTCCTCTAAATAAATGTATTTAAATAATCATAATTATTACAATGAATATTGAATTAGTTTCGAAAATCGAAAACAGGAAAGAATACAATTAAGGAAGTTTTAATATAGAAAATATTTTTATTTGAGTATTCATAATAAATACTTGTTTTATTACTTGCAAATGACTAGCACAATGTAAGTAAATAAGTGTGGTCCTCAGGTGAGCGTGGTTTTACCGTCCCATGATATTAGGTTATCTTTGAAGCAAAGCATGAAGAGATATTTGTGCAAGTACGGCATCGTCATTGCATTGCGACTATGGATTCGTTTTGCGTTACTATCAACAGTAGCTGTAGTATTTTTTTGGACTGTACTATGCTTACCATAAGGCAAGGTGTGGTCGGTATACTGTGTCAGAATAAAAAGATAACTTATTTGTCAAGGGTGAAGAACTAAAAAGAAAGATATGCGTTTCTGTGGATTTTCAATTATCACCTAGCAACACTGTAATTAAAAGCGATTATACAGTTATCTTGGGGCTGCATTCAATCATGTGGACATGTTAAGTTAGATAAGTAATGTTCTCATTGCAATTAATATTTTAAAACATGACTAAACATTTGGCAACTCACTGGAATGATTTAGAAATTCATGGAGTCATTTTAATATCAATTATTTTGAACACAGCTGCAAATGTTTTTATGATGAACAGATTTTTGTGTGTCATGGATGTATAGGAGAGTGCAAGGCAATTTTTGGGAGTGACATATATAGTCCATTGAAAGGCTATTTGGTTTAAGCGACATTTTTTTGGTGATATAGTAATATATATATATATCATTATATATATATAATAATATATATATAATCAGCGTTTTTTACCAATTCCATATATATATATATATATTACTATACGACCAAAAATGTCGCTTAAACCAAATACCCTTTCTTCACCCGATGATATTATTATTTTGATTAATTTACTTTCTGAACCAAACGTGGTCTGTGGCCTTGGGTTTAGTCACCTTTTGACCTTTGGTGAGGTACTTTTAACCAATATTTTAAAAATAATAGAATAATCACAATCAGATCTATTAGTCTGAGTTTGACACTTGCTAAAAACCTTAGACTTCAGCTAAAATTCTTGTCCATTTAAAACCATGAAAACTTTAAAGCTAGCATTTGGATCTTATTGACACAAAAGATATTAACAGGGAAGTGTAAATTACTCCAATCTATGCATTATTTTTAAAGTTAACATTTGGCCCCATGCTCGTTGTGTGAATGTTGTGCAGCTGGTTTGTTGGAACTCGAAAAAGGATATTGGTTACCACTCACTTAACAGCAGAATATTGCATGATGGAAATAAATTGCCTCAGGATATTGTTGATGCACATCATGAATCAATCAATCAATCAATGAATAGTTAAAATTAGACTGGATAGATGGCTCATCATATTTTAATGTATGGTTAAAGCAGTGCAATACAATATGTGATAGTTAAACACACCATTTGAGACATAGGCACATCAGCTAATAGTTGCTTGCCTATTATTTCTAAAACACTGTTTAATACTATTTTGAATAAATAATATTTGTGTACAATTAAATAAATAGTACTTGCATAAATAAAGTTTTTTTGATGAAAAAAAATCTAATTTATTTATTCATATATTCAGAATAAATTTTTGTTTTTATATAATAAATAATATATGAATATGGAACTAGAGCTGCAGCTTCATATCCAAGGAGCCGCATGTGGCTCGCGAAAGTAAGTGGCTGACTACTGTCTTATTCTTCTCATTACATCTATGTCATTGCCTTATATTTTAATATTTATTTACAGATTGGTATAAATCTGTGTATATTTTTCTATTTTTTACAAAGATTGAAAAAAATTCAAATTATTCGTTAAGATAAAAAGCACCAGAACGATGCACTATTGAGAATCCTACTATCTCATATATATTTTCGTAATGTTTAAAAGGGTCTTTTTATGTAATCGGACTACACATTAACTAAGATTAATTAAGCCAATCCCAATCTCCTCGTCGTATATCAAATATTTTATTTTAGAAATCTACAATTCTGTTTTTATTAAATAAGATTAAATCAACAACGTAAAATAATCTTATGTAACGACAAAAACTGCTCAAAATTGGTTAAATAATTAATCAAAATCAATTACGCGTTAAAATAACGTTTGACTTCTAAATTGTAGTAAGAAACTATGCATTCGTCGAATTGGAATGATTCATACAAAAAAAAAATCAATTGATACAAGCAACAAACCCATACGTCTAACAAAGTCAAACATTATTGATTGCATGTAAAACAATAGATACAATGTTTAACCAGTGATAGAAAATACACAATAAAAACAGATAATTATATTACTTACCAACAGGCAAATTGAGAAAAACAATAAATATATCGAAGCGACAGAACACGCGGTGACAAGTGACAACCAATTAGCAAACCAAAAAAATTAGAGTCTATAACCGGTATTCTTAATCGCATACAAAATTTACCGACAAAAATATTTTAAAATCATCTCTTAAACAGCATAAAACATTATATACACTTTTAAAATTCCATGTACCTTTTTAATCGTAAATAATAAAATTGACTAATGTTGTATTCAAATATTTAAATATACCTAAATCAAAGGAGTAAATCCTTCAAAAAGGTAATAAAAAAAATCAAAATGTAATGTAGACTGACCGTATAACATCGCTAATCGAGTCTAAAAAATCTTTCTTCGTACACAGGGATATTATAAATAGACATAATAATAAGTATGAAATCTTACCGTACTTATTTGGTCATAACATTACAGGTTCAGAACCCCCTAAAAACTACACTAAAAAGTTCTCGCAATTTTTTGGACAAAGATTTGCTGTTCATTATATACTAAGTAAGGTAAGGTACCGACCGGATCAGTACAGTTTAGCAAAATTAGATAAGCCGAGGCAAGCGGAATATTATTACTACCTTTTGTTTCGGATTAAACATGATATGACGGTGTTTTGTGTACCTACAATTTAAAAGATAGATAATTGAAATTATTTAGAGTGCGCAAAAAGTTGACTTGCCTATTGCGTTCACAGGATTACAGCGTCTTGTTGAAGTTAACTTTAGCAAATCTGCTTAGATTATTCAAATCTGTTACTAAATCTAAATGCACAATTTACGTAAGCGGCAAAAATTGCAGAAGTTACTCTTTCGGACTATTTCTGGGTGTATACATAGAAGACTTACAACATAGTTTACAAGATGGAAAATTTAGACAATTTTGCTTGAAGCACCTGTTTATATAAACATCGCTTTCAAAACAAACTTCTGCGAATTTTATTGCTAGTCTAATTTGCGCTTATCACTTACAACCAGAGATGGGCAAAATGTAATCAGATTAATGATTAACGATTACGATTACATTTTGTAATCATTAATCATGATTAATGATTAACGGAATTAATCAAAAGAAGTAATCATTTTTCGGTGATTAAGGATTATTAATCTTTAATCGGATTACAATTAATCATGATTACTTTTATGATTACTTTTCTGTTTGATACGTAAAATGTGCTGCCGACAGCAGAGCGGCGCTCGCCTTTTTTTATTTATAGTATACGACTACTAGTATCTAAACTGGCGAACTGAGTACCAGCACATAGTTAGGTGTTAGGGCGATTACCCGAACTGGGTCGTGACCGCACTACAATAATGCAAACACCGGCATAGTGACTCGCTCCGACCTGACTACTTTCAGGATCAGTTCGTGCTCGGTGGACATTAAGTAAATCCAACGAAATCTAGTTAATCATTGATGCTTTTACCATTGTTCTGAGTGATTCCTGGACTATTAGAACTGATTATCAAACTACCGCCCATATTTTACTGAAATACCGTCTCCAACTCGATAATCCACGCCCGCCTTCGGGATGGAGATAGAGAGAGCAAGATAGCGCAAAATTTTAATTGATCAGAATAAGACATTATTTTCTCAAATTTACACAAGCTTCTATAGCGCAGAGCGCAACATCACCTTTCTTGGTCATCCGTCTCTCTCTACTGACTCGGTTTTGTCTTTGATGTAAACCGAGCTGCCGCGCCGCACACGTTCGTATCGTATTTTGAATTTTAACTCATAATTAAAGTTGAGATATAGATCTAATTTTTTTTCCGGATAACTGTCTTTCTACCAAATAACTTTGATTCTTACAATAAATCAGCGGGACACATACATAGTTCTTTTTCTCAGTTGCCTCATTTTTTTTTCGCGTTTGACTTCCATATTCTTAAAGACTAAGGAATATAGTACTCAGAAAAAAAGAAGCAAATCGACATACGGGCACGCGCCATTTTTATCTCACTAAAAACGCTTTTTGGTTTATATATATGTATATATATATATTGTTTAATGAGTAATAAAAGTAAAAAATAGTAATTTCATTTTTCTGTTTTAAAAATTTAACTTTAACTTAAAGGATTGCACACAAAGTCTTTGGCCATTATCAGAAGTATTCTCCATCTCCAAGGCGGGCGTGGATTATCGGGTAGTAGTCGGTATTTCAGTAAAATATGGGCGGTACTTTGATAATCACTTCTAATAGTGCAGGTATCACTCAGAACAATAGTAAAAACATTTATGATCAGCTAGATTTTGTTGGATTTACTTAATGGCCACCGAGCACGAACTGATCCTGAAAGTAGTCAGGTCGAAGCAAGTCACTATACCAGTTTTTTCACTTTTGTACTATGGTCACGACCCAATTCCGGCAATTACCCTAGCAACTCAAACGGCTGAAAGCACAAAAATGGTCCTGAACGTAATCAGGTCGAAGCGAGTTACTATGAGTTGGTAGGTTTATTGGCCGAACAATGTCGTGACTCGTGACCAAAGTACACAACTGCAAAGACCCTTATAATGATTATGATTCGCTCAACGAGACGGATATTCGGGGGCGGACTTGCACCGGCTAAAACCACCGGGTGCCAGCACTGCCTAATCATCGCGTTCGCCGCCCTGGGAATCCAGATACTTCCTAGGGGCCCGGCGAGCGATTGGTCTTAGACAGGCCTCCTCCCTGGGAGAGGGTCGTAAAACTACTCAAACAATACCTCCCATTGGGGCGGCGTGTGAGCACACACACGACGACACCACCCCACCCTCCACTGAACGCCACCCTCCACTCTCCGCTGGACGCCACCCCCCCTCTCTGCTAGACGCCATCCCCCACTTTCTGCTGGACGACACCCCAACTCTCCGCTGGACGCCACCCCCCCACTCTTTGCTGGACGCCACTCCCCCCTCTCCGCTGGATCCCCCAATCTCCGTTGGACGCCGCCCCCCACTCTCAGCTAGACGCCACCCCCACTCTCCACTGGACGCCACCCGCCACTCTCCGCTGGAAGCCACCCCCCACTCTCCCCTGGACACCCCCACTCTCCGCTGGACGCCACCCCCACTCTCTGCTGGTCGCCACCCCCCCTTTCTCCCCTGGACGCCACCCCTCACTCTTTGCTGGACACCACCCCACTATTAGACGGAAGTTTGGGGTAATATTTAATTCGAAATAAAATAACTTGAAAAATTAAATAAACGAGTATTTAAATCGGTCTCTCTCTCAGCCAGAACTCAAAAGCAATCATTAAAATAATCATGATTAATTGAATGATTACTGTAATCAAGATTAATGATTATTCATGTAATCATGATTAAAAGTAATCAGATTACAAGTAATCATGATTACATTCATCATGATTACTTGTAATCTGATTATTAATCTGATTAAAAGTAATAATGATTACGCCCATCTATGCTTACAACTCCTAAGCTTAATGGTAGTACTTTTATGTCGGCAGTACTGACTATTCAGCTTATCAAAGTATATATAGACTTGTAGAGATAGTTGTTAAAGACGTTTGAATAAATCAAGTAATTCAAGTCCACAATACTGCTGTAGTCGATTTTAGTGGTCCACTGGAGTAGTGTTGCAAAGGTGTAGTGAATTTGCCTTTTGCGAAAAAGTTAATTTAAAGTGGTTATTTTGTAATCAGTGCCACGATTGGACAAAACTTTGGAATTTTACAATAAACAATTATAGTTATTAAGAATCTAAATAATTGTAAAATAATGATGAAAACGCTATACAATATGTTTATGAGTAAAAGTTCAAAACAAAGGCCAGTTGTGACTTATTTAAATATACTACATTATAAAAAGATTAGGTGAAAAGTAATGTAGTTTGTACAGCTGCACACAAATAATTTGTAGGATTTATGGCTTTGACTCTCAAGAGAATAGGTAAAGAAAACAGGAGTAAGCTTTTTAAATATTTCAAATAAATTCATTATAAAAAAGTAGGTAAATTAAAAATACTTTTGTAAAGGTTTTGTTATTTAATACGTAGTTTTAAAAAACATATTTCCCTATAAGACAACATATATAAGAATCTTACATATTGTTTTTATAAGGCAATATCTAATTTTGTTATTTCTTTTTTCGTAAATGTGTTCTTTTTTAATACTGAACTATTTTCGGTGTAGTTATGTATTGTAGCATATTTGTTTTATTAAATTAATATATTTTCAAAGTAATGTGTGGGTGATATTTATTTTGGTACGGGATGTTGAACAGTATTATTCGAGATCTCACCCGGTTTAGCTGTGAGTCTCTCCCGACCGTCAACAATTGTCCTGCTGAAAAAAAAAAATACTCGGGCATTTTAAACGTTGGAATTGGTAGCCCCATTTGCGATATTAACATCACTAATGACATTGATGATACAAAAATTCAAATGTTATACTGTCAAAAGTCATTTTTAAATTTCATTTGCTATTCGCGGTTGCTATCAAAACGTTACTTTCAAAAAAACATTTTTACGAGAACTAGAAAATTAATAAAATGTCTCTAAATTTAACTGAGATTGGATCTCATAAAGTGAAAAATGTTACAAATGGTGAAGTAAGTTGGAAATGACTTTTATTTTGCCTGTCATAAATTTTATTTTATCTATTTGATTTTATCAACACTTGAGAATATTAGAAAGTGCTTCATCATTTTTTACGTAAACTTTAATAGGTATATTGCTTAGAAGCATACGTCTTTCCATCTGAATTAAACATAATGTATTTTTTTTAAGATAGTATTTTATTATCAAAATTTTGTGTCAACTAGAAATGCGCTAAATTGTTTTTAAATCCTAGTATAGTATTACTAGCTGATCCAGTTTACCGTCGCATGGAAGCGATTTCTCAACTATTTTAAAATACAAATTCATTATACACAAACTATCCGGAATACATTTGATAATTGATTAATTCAAAAACAAAGATCTGTTGTGTAGCTTAAATGATATGACCAAATATACAGATAAAAGTTACTTTGTGTCATTAAATATCAGAATCATGTATATCCATGTTAAGTGTAGAAAATGCAACTAACTACTTAAATAAATTATGTTTAGGCTGTTATATTATATTTCAGCCTGTTTTAACCCTTTTCTTGGTAACATATCTGTGGAGATACATCAGAATTTAAAAAATCCAGTGGCAAAATATTTTAGTAAACTTAATATTCTTATATGAATGTTTAGGTATTACAATTTCTTATTTTCTGAATGCATATTTAGTATTTTCTTGACATCCTTGGAACATAAGGATTAAACGGTATGAATATTATTTTGATATTGAAAGAAAGAACATTCTGCCAAGTTAAGGGTTAAAGTTAGGGTGCATAACATGGAGAGAAAATATGTCTTTTAGTAATTAAGCAGGTTAAGATTAAGTAATTTAGTTACAAAATCAATATTGCCTTGGCCATACTAGGGTCTGAGTTACCAGAATTGTATATTTAAATATATAATTTTATTGTATAAAGAAGATGAACTAATTATTCAGCTAGAACTGTTATATAATTTAAAGAATGAAGAAGATTAAATATGATTTAATGTAATTACAGACTGTAGAATTGAAAACTTTATGGGAAGACCAGAATACAGCAATTATATTCTTCCGTAGATGGGGATGCATGCTGTGTAGACTGTGGGCTAAAGAGGTATTATTCAAATTATAATTATTTTATTAATTTTTAATGTGTGTCTGGGTCTCTGGCTACAATATTTATTATTAAGTCATGACTAGCTACATTTTTTTTACACTGGCTATACAAAGTGACTACAGTATCTGATGCTAAGTACAGTGTAGCCCAAAATCGAAAGTGACCATCAAAGGATGAAATCTGTTGATAGTCTCAGTTGTCCCATGTATACCACAATTGAAGATTTCTAGGTATATGAGTAACTGGATTTACACAAGCTGATCCCGAAATGTGACAGGCCAAAGCGAGTCATTATGATGGTCTTTACACTTATGTACTGTGGTCATGATCCAGTTCCAGCAATCACCCTACCACCATAACTTGGATTATATAATCCAGTATAATGTAACTGTAATACAAGAAGCGTTGTCATTGAGTTACTACCCAAACCATTATTCCATTGCATTTCTTTGTGTCATAAGCTGATCTCAAAAGCTGACAGGATGAAGTCAGGTAACTTTAGCAGCCTTCTACACCCGTGTATTGTCGTCAGAATATAATATAACTACACATTGCTGCTGGTTTAATCTAATTGCTACCAAATCATACAAAGGATACCAAAAGGTTAAACCTTGAGACACAAGCGGTGTTACTATCAACCACACCAATAAAAAACCAATCAATATATCCAAGTTACTTACATTTGAATAATAAATGCTTTTTTTTTCCTTTATATAGCTTTAGCAATTAATACACCATTTAATATGTAGATTGACGTTGTATTGACCCATAACTTGTACAAAATTCATATCAAATCAAAGTTAACCTGCTGCGTTATTTCTCAACCGGTCAAGAAAAAAGTATTTGTTTATTAACATCTAGATAATCTTATGATATTGAAAATATTCTTATTTCTTGGTTGTACTAGTTTCTGCCTGTATGTTGGCAATGATGAAATAATCCCCAATTAATCACAACCCATGTATTGATTTGGAAAACATATATTAGCATAGGCAAAGGTGAATCCCACCACCAGTCTGAGGTCCTATTAAAAATAATAATTTGTTAAATATTTTTATTCATGAAATTGTAATCTCTAATCTAGTTTATTTTAGATACTGTGGAATTAAAAAATAACATTATACATCATCATCTAGAAGATCACTCTCTAATTAATGATCAACAATATAGTTTTCGACCAAATCGAACCACAAGTGATCTTCTAGTGCACATGATACATCGTCAGGGTAAGCCCATAAACACACACACACACGATCAATCTTTGGCAGTTAGTCTTGACATTACTAAAGTTTTTGACAGGGTGTGGAACCGTGATCTTTTACGGTACGGTCTCCCTGACAAAGTAAAAGATAATTTAAATTTAGATTTACTTGGTATCAATTTTCTCCACTATTACAGTTGAGCGAGATTGCTCCAGTGTTGAAAAATAATAATATCAAACTGATCGGAGTTGGGGTTGAAGAAGCGGGCTGGAAAGATTTCGTTGATGGCAAATACTTTGATGGTGGTGAGTTCTTTAATACTATTGTTTTTTACTTAACTCATTTTGTATATATGTAAATCTCATATCTCCTTGACATCAAAAAGTCGAAAGAGGAACAAACAATTTATGCATGCTTACATTATATTTTAGCTCTATTTAAAGTTACATGGAAATATGGAGAGAACATAGTATAATTATTACTAATTAAGCTGCAAAATTAGTTATACCTTGAATTTACTGGGGTATGATTTACTGCAATTTGATTTTTCTTATCAATAAATTTATTATTGTAAATAATGATCACCACTAATTTTATTAATCTTACAATTACTACATTGCACATGATTTTTTTATTGCGAAACAAATCCAACGCGGCGTCTGAGATCGGCTATTTAAAACAACGCGTCGCCACACGTTTATATTTGTTACATATGATGTAATGTAAATCGAGTCTCTGTTTTTTTTGACGGGATTACCTTGGCGTCTGGGATAGGCTTTCACAAATAAACCAGGCTAGGTGGGCGAGCACGGAATGTGCTCACACAGCAAATTTTATGGGGTGGGCGGTACGGTGGTACTGACTAGTGATGCCACGAATAGTGAATTGGCCGAATCTATACTAATATTATAAAGCTGAAGAGTTTGTTTGTTTGTTTGTTTGTTTGTTTGTTTGTTTGTTTGTTTGAACGCGCTAATCTCAGGAACTACTGGTTCGAATTGAAAAATTCTTTTTGAGTTGAATAGACCATTTATCGAGGAAGGCTATAGGCTATATAACATCGCGATGCAATTATTAGAAGCGAAGAAATAATGGAAAATGTGAAAAAAAACGGGCAAAATTATTCATCCTTGAGGGCTTCCATTGCGTGGGCTGCAAAAACGGTTCAAGATACCAACAATATATGTAAGAAAGAATTATTCCTCTTGAGATGATCTAAAAAATTGTCCGCAACAGTATATGTTTATCTTTTAAGATTAAGTCACTAGAACCTTTTTTATGGTAAACAAATTTGGTCGAAATTAATGCATTATTTGTTAAGAGTTGTATCAACGTAATAATATTAATCTTTATATAA
This sequence comes from Automeris io, assembly GCA_036320925.1. Classification (NCBI taxonomy): domain Eukaryota; kingdom Metazoa; phylum Arthropoda; class Insecta; order Lepidoptera; family Saturniidae; genus Automeris; species Automeris io. Next base: position 7,677,280 of record JAUDJH010000023.1, on the reverse strand, counting down.
ATAAATGTGTTGTTGATTAAGAATATTTAATTGTGAACAAAATTGTCCTTGACATCACTTAATTTCAATGAACATCTTAGAAGATATTACAAAACCTTACATAGCAAAACAACGTTTGCCGGATCAGCTAGTACCGAATATTCGGCAACGCTGTCGGCCGAAGCGCCGAATATTCGGCCGCCGAATATTCCTGGAAGTAGCGTTTTTAGTAATAATAATAATCTTTATTTCAACACAAAACTTATGCATATACACAGGGTGATAAGTCTCACCAATTAAGTAAATCTTGTCTCTGGTGAGACTCGCACTTCCGTTCGGATTATTCAAGGGTGTTTTGTGTTTTTATATGGATATTCACGGTATAAGTTTATTAGTATGTGTGTGAGCGAGAGAGAGAGTGTGTGTGTGAGAGGTTATTTTCTGAGGCTGGTAACATTTACGATGAAAAGCGTAATCGTTTGCTATCAAAAAATGCTGAAAAGCTTGTTTTTATCCATCACAACTAACCACTGATCAATTTTAATTACTAAAGTGTTGTAATTTGGAAATAAATACATAACTTTGAGTAATATAACGTGTCTTTTTTACATGATTTGGTATTCGGTATTCGGCCGAATAATACGTACTATTCGGCCGAATACCGAATAGTTGCCGAATATTCGTGGCTCTCTAGTACTGACCTCGACTTGGGCGGCCGGCCAGTGATATGAACCTAATGGTGATCTACCAGCGTTTCGGAAGCGACTACCTCGAGAAGAAACTCAAGGCTGTGTTGGAGAATCGAGCACCGTAATATATACGGTATATAAATCACAAGGAGAAAAATACTGTTTGCGCGATTTCATTTTTCGGCAGTGCTATCTATTGCAACTACTTACTACAATGAATCGTTATAATCATTGCATTTCGGTCAAATTGATTGTATTAAAACACACTCTATTAGTTTAATACAGAACCACATTCCAGCATTTGTAAGAGGATAATATATTTTTTGTTTTCATTATGACCTGGTCAATAGATGTCGATGTATTCAATATTATTATTACTTTCAATCATAAAGGAAGAATAGCCATAATAAACTATAACACTTACATACACATTTTGTGTATAATAATAATGTACTGTACATATGTATATGTTTGTTGTCCCTATAGGATCAAAATTTTCAAAGATCCTTTATTTAAAATGCCAGATTTGTGGGAAAGGGGGCTTAACTTGAATATAAATTATTTAGCTGATGCTTTACTAAAGGGAATGCAACTGATTGTATTGAATAAGTTAAAAATGACATGACGATTTCAAATTATGATTTGTAATAAAAACAAATTTAATCTCTAATTGCAAGGTAAGTTTCACAAAATGTTGTGTGGTTTAAAAATGTACTATAACACAGCTTACAAACAATTGGAATCACCTAAACTTGTACTCATAGGGGGCGTTTTATTGTTGCATTTTAGATCGTCTACCACGTCTTGCAGAAAATACGGCGAATTACCCTGTATAACAAACAGAAAAAACCATTTCCTCCAATTAAAAAACTGATAAATAAATAACAATAATATATCCTCATGCTATAACCCTTTCGGGATGGCCAGAGATGCATCAGTGGCTGTATACTTTGCGCTCATATGTCGTGCTCAATATGACCAGCAGCGCAGCTGATCACCGTTCTTAGGGACTGACACATGACGTTTCTCTAGATGCCATGCCAGTTATCTGAAATGTTTTCCTTCACTGGTGAATATGTGAAGCCGTAATCCATACCTATTCTGGAAATACCCAGAGGTTCGTGACAGGATGCGAATCTACAAGCACACGCGTTGCCGCGTTTGGACATCAGACACTTATCCACTAAGGTTGAGATTTATAGACGCTATTTCGACTTTGCTTAGCAAAGTTCCTAAAAAATAAATTCGTATTGATAAAGAACTAAATATATAATAAGAACTTAAGTATAGCCATAGTATTCGCAGAGCTAAGTCAATGTTAACAGAATCGGTGACTTGCCAAATCCTTTTATATTCATTGAGAAATATAAATTGTAATGTTTTAGTAAAGTCTAAGCAAACTTATAGTTGTGTCTATAAACTTCAATCTAAGACACCACAGCCATCGATACATTTTTTGTAATAATACGAATAAGAGAATTTATTACTAATTTGAGGCAAAATATGTATGGATTTAAAAGAATACCTTTACACCTATATGATTTGAATAATTTCAGATTTATACTACGTGGATAATATATCAACGTATCAGAAATTGGGCTTCAAGCGGTTTAATGTGATTACGATTTTGACCTCACTTCTTTGGAAGCAATCTCGAGACGCTATCTCAAAAGGGCGGAACATGGGTGAGTTTTTACTTTGTTATGATGCGATTCCGATTCTGGCAGTTACTGTTTAGCAACGGCGGCTTGGCAGCTCCTGCTGGGCGATTTAGTGACCGCTAGAATCTGCATCCTACCTTAAGAATATAAAGCGCAACACACAGAGAGCGTACGCACGTGGGACGCGGGTCGAGACGGAAGTTTGACGGATCTAATCCTTGTCTATTATTACACATTGAAAGCTTGTGTGGATATAATGTAAGCTTTCAAAATATTACGTTGATACGTTATTTCAACGATTTACTAGCAATATCAGTAAACATTTATTAGGAAAACTAAACCTCTGCAGCTATACCTCAATAAGTATAATCGTAACGCTGTTTGCATTGTTTCATAGACGCAATGGTTTTTGATGACAGTTATACCTATAACAGGTAAACCGGACCGTGCTTATTGTAAACTAGCAGCCCATCCCGGCTTCACACGGGCATAATAATATAATAAAAGAACTCCCTTGACTCCCCTCCCGTAGCTCTTCAACGCATAGCTAACCGAGCGGAGTTTTTTCTATTATTTAAACTCGTGACATCTTTTAAATGGAATATCCGAATCGAATCATTTAAAAGGTGATATGATGAAGGTATTGAAGTAGTCTTAAATAATGATTAATTTATTTTGATAAGGATCAATACCTAGGTACGAATAAAGAGCCATTTCTATCTATGGTATTTTAATAAAAAAAATTAATAAAAGGAGGCTTATTGTGACGTAACTATAAAAGATAGAGACTTGCTGTCCGGACATTTTTTATAGACAGTAATGTGTCCTAAAAAATTGTTATACATCATTTTGTTCTATCATTAATAGTTTTCGCAGCGCACGCGATTGAAGGAAGTTTTTTGTTTATTTTTTTACACCTTGGGTTAGATTATTCAAGTTTTAGTAAGCATCCCCAATTTTTTTGAAAATGAAACATAGCCTGTGTCACTCGGGAATAGTGTAGCTTGCCAACGGTGAAAGAATTATTGAAATCAGTCTAGTAGTTTCGGAGCCTATTCATTTCAAACAAGCAAAGAAATCTTTCCTCTTTATAATAGTAGTATAGATTGTCCGGTTTACTTGACAGGGTCGTCTGGTCAGGTAAGTGTAACTTAACTTGTAAAGTGGCTTTAATATACAATACTGTAAACAGGTATAGAAACCGATACGATTGGAGACGGACTTCAAAATGGGGGAGCATTGTTAATGAGGAAATGCGGAAAGGTTTTATGCCACTTCGTGCAAATAGGACCGGCCGATCGCTTATCGAATACAGAAGTTTTGGAGGTTTTATTGTGTTTTTAATTATTTTTTTTCGTAACCATAGGCCTGAACGGCGACTCGAAGGGAAACTGGGGTCAGACCGGCGGTGCGCTTTTGGTGGAAAAGGGTGGGAAATTGCTGCATCGTTTTGTCCAGACTGGACCTGGGGACCATATACCAAATTTGGATATACTGAAGGTCTGATTTCGACCTTTTTTGGTTTTCGCTTTTAGGTCTTTTTTTCTGGTTATGCAAAACGATAATAACATTTTAAAGAAGTCGCGAAGGAGTAAAAGTCGCTTCCAGCGTCGATGTTTCCAACATCTTATGACATGGGAATCTTCAAACGTCGAGTGAATCGGTATTTGCTGGGTGAGCGCGCTCCATTGTCGGCCTCATCATCACTTACTAGCAGGTGAGATTGAGGTTTTTTTTTCTTTATTTTTAAGGGACTTTTGTTCTTTTGAACATGTCAGCCCCATCATACCTTAACCTAAAAATACAAAAAAAATGTTAAAACTAACAAAAAAAGAATTATAAACTATTTATACATGTTCCACAACATTCCAGCGGCACCAGAGGCTGGTTCCGATAGAATGGTGTGAAACATGCCTACATTATATAAATTAAGGTTTAAACTATTTATAAAGACAGATCTTTCCTTCTTATACTTGTTACATTCCATCAGGAAGTGGAGAGTGTGGTCAAGCGCAAGCCTGTAAGTAATAAAAAAATCACAAGCAAACTTTTGCTTACTGTTTTTTCTTCCTTCAACATTTTTGTTGTTCTGTAATGTAAAGATTGTCCAGTGACAGTATAATTCGTAATATCAACATCTCCTTGCTGGAATGCACGATTCTATTTAAAAATAACGTGAGAATAGATTTTTTTTTTATCCCGGGGGGAAAATCCTGCATAGGACCATCAGGGACGCTGTGAGGGCAGCGACCCCGGTGTGTCAGACATCTACTGACTAAAAACCCCCGGGGTGTCCCTCTGATTGCTCCACCTGGGCCTGGGAAGCCAAATTCATCCAGACGCCAAGAGAACAAGAAGCCTTGTTGAGGCTACCTCTCTGGGAGGGGAAGGACTAAAGCCCACCCCTCCAAAAACCTCTCTCCCAAGCGATGCGCCGGACACCGTGCACCGCTTCCCTCTCATCCGGCCATCCAGCAGACTTCCTCAAGTCTACTGCCCGGCTGAGTAAAATAGCTAATGTATTGTTTTACAACCTTGAACGTGTTCGTTAGGTAATTTTGGAATTTCCATTTAATTAGTCATGGGTAATTAATGTTTTACTATTGTTTTATTTCTGAGAAAATATTGTAACAATTAATTTGCTATGATATCTTTACCTTGAATATTTTTGTAGTCGCATCCATGTAAAATAATAGGCAATTATCTAAAAAAAAATACATATTAAATATTAATATACACGAATAAGGAAAAAACGTTATCAAAATTTCCCTTTACATCATTTTTTTTTTTAATTAGAGCCATGAGGAATAATGATTAATTTTTTTAATACAATATTTTTGGTGTTTTCATACATATGTTTTGGACATTACATCAACAGAAGTGCCTAGACCCAGTCAAGTTTGTATAAAAAAACAGTTACTTTTAAAAAATGTGTGTGACTAAGTTTTTTAAGATTCACATATTTTGTTTAAAGCAAAACAATAAAAATAATAATATATCGTAACGCTATATGCCTTTCAGAGTGAGCAAAAATACAATAGTGGCTGTATTTAATTCGCGCTTATATGTCTTGCCCCTACGTGATCTTGAGTCATAGATGGGCAAAACGTAATCAGATTAATGAAAATTATTAACGATTACATTTTACGTTTTTTACCATTAATATGACTGGATTTTGCTCATTTATGTTTTAAACTACAAAATCCCAGATTGTATACACATTTATGATTTCTTAATGTTTTAAATGGATTTAATCATGATTACAGAGCAAGAAAATTAAAATTACGACTACATTTCGTAATCGTTGATCATTAATCAGATTACATTTTGCCGGTCTCTGCCTTGAGTGCAACAGATCGCCTTTCTTAGGGCACTTACATTTGACGTTTCTATTATATGCCATGCATAGGAAACCCTCATGATGTTTTCCATTACCGGTGAGCATGTGGCGGCTATATTCATACTTTATATCGAAAAACCTGGAGGTACGGTTATATAAACGCCGGGTGCTGAGGAAGCTGGCACAGCCTTGCCCTTCGGACCCGGCAGACGGGAGAAGGAACACCCCGAGGGTTTTAATCAGTGCGAGTCTTACACACCGGGGGGCGGCCCTCATCGCCCCTGACGGCTCAATCTGGTTTCCCTCGGATTACAAAAAAAGGTACTATTATATAAATAGATTTCGTATTTTCCAGCAATTCGGATTGGAGAACGAGTACATGCCAAAGACAATGGAAAACAAAACTCCTGAGGATAGACAGTGCACTGTACGTATATATTTTTAAGGTCTTTTGTATTTCTTTTGTAAAAAGAACCTGGACTGCCCGTTATTTTAAAATAATACTGGCACAATAAATTATGAGTATGGATGCTAGGCAATGTTCGTTTGGAACGAGTTTGTAAATGAATAAGATTTTTTCAACATGTGTTTTTCCGCTTATTAAATATTTGTAAAGTTATTTATTTATTTATTTTAAAGGGAAACATACAGCAATATAAAAATGATAACAAAATACACAAAAAAATGTTACATAAGCCAGCAAAGTTTCCACAAAAATAGAAATCAAGCTAATGAATAACAATAAAAGAAAATCAATCAAATATACATACATATATATGTTACATATAAATAGTACATATATAAAAAACTACAATATAGAACAAATTTGAACTTAGGCTAATATTTTCTCTCTCACCATTCGTTTAAAGGGCCCAAAGGCACAGGACAGTATATCTATATCACAAAAACGTTTATTATATAGATCACAGGCACGAAAAACAAAAGTATTATTAACATAATAAATTCTATTTGGCTATCTTCGCCTTTATATTCCACACGCAACTGTAAACCATAATATCTTTTTTTTGATCCTGACTCGGTCACAGTGACTACACTAGGTCTGATGGTAAGTATGGTGCAGTCCAAAATAAGACAATGACTATCAATAGTAAAGAAAAACCTATCGGTAGTCGCTGCGATCATGCCGGCCTGTATGAATATCACTTCACGCTTTGTTTAAAGGGCCCTTAATTGTAGTACTGTGGAAACTCGTTCGTAGGAAGACCATTCCACAGCCCAACAACTCGGCTGCAGTAAGAGTTAGAGAACTCCTTTAGTCCTGGCCGGGATGTGAGCTACCGTATAGCTGCGACTGCGCAAACCCGTGCGCGTGGCTCTCTTGAGGAAGGGAGAGGGTGGAACAAGGTTAAATAACTCTTCAGAAAACTCGCCATGATACAGATTCCTTCTTTTTTGTGATATAGAATAAGTCTTTCAAAATAAAAATAAAAGTTTACGTCGAAGCACTATAATCTATTATATAAAAATAAGTCCGGTTTTTCTTCCTGACGCTATAACTCCAGAACGCACGAACCGATTTCCACGGTTTTGCATTCGTTGGAAAGGACTCCGTGAGGTTTATAGCAAACAAAATTCAGGAAAAATGTTAACAGAAATTCATTAAAACGGGAAAATCATTTTTCACATACAGCGCCATCTCTGATACATAGCATGTACTATAAACCAATATGGTTTTGCATGGTGGTGGAGCAGATCGCACCAGTATTTTAAGTAGATGGCGCCGATGCGTTATACATTGCTTGACAGCTACTCATTGTACTCTGCTCAGTTAATTTCATGTGACATTTATTATGCGCACGTTCTTTCAAACGCTAACTAAAATCCAAAACGAAGCCATCTGGTGGCGAAACGAAGTTCGCCGGGTTTGCTAGTTTGGTATAAATATTTCAATGCATTATATATTGTAATATGTTCCGTATAGAGACTCTTGACTGTTTAAAATAAAATAAAAAAAATATATATATTTATTTTTGGCATAATAAGGCGTAGACAAAATGCATAAAACAAAAGGAAAAACGGAATAAAATCATGTATTTATTGTCTTATGTTGTTCCGAGGGGTAAATCAACCGGGCAGTAGACTTCAAGGAATCTGCTACCCGCAGGATAGGGAGGGACTGGCCGCCAGTTAGAAAGGTTTGGAGGTGGGCTTTATACACCCATCACTACCAAGAGTGGAAGCATGAATAAGGCTATTCGCTCCCCGGGTGACTGGACCAATTTGGTTTTCCAGGCCTGGGTGGAGTGTTTAGAGGGACTCCCTGGTGGTTTTTACTAAGTAGGAGTCTGATACACCGGGATCGCTGCCCTCACAGCGGCCCTGATGGTCCTATCTAGGATTTTCGCACGGGTTACGAAAAAAAATGGATCTTAGATACCACTCAATTCGTACACTTTTTTTTATTTTATTTTTAACACCGGGAGATATTAGTTTATAAATTAAATGTAAAAATTAACCAACAAACTGATCGAAATGATGCTTACCTGTGGAACGTGATGAATAATAATCATTCAGTTAACTGCAAATATTTCTTAAGGCGTATTTATTTTTAAACATTTCCATAATTATTAAACATATTAAATTAAAGCAGATGTGATTCTTATTTTTATTTATGTTTTGTGGACTAAAACAAACTATATTATAACGAATAGAAAAAAGAAAAACAAATGATAAATGGCAACATTTTTCTAGGCGGTCGTAACCTTTTACCTTTCTTTCACAATTATTGTTACATTAATTCAATAAAAAATATTTACAGGACATTTTTTTTGAGATTTTGTGTTCAACTTTGTAATAATGGAAATATCATTTATCGCATAGAAAGCGAAATAATCATAAAAGATAAGTTTTGACCTTGCATAAATTAAAACGTAATAACGATATGTTATGAATCTTTTAGTTTAACTTTTAAAACGTCAAAATCAAATACTTGTACTTTTCAGCCATGTTATGTTGGTCCACTTTTTTAGATATATCATTCAATGGGCACACTGGGTAATGTGCTCATCTGGCGTCCGGGCTTGGGAGCCTCTGCTTACCCCCCAAAGAATCCGAGCCTGAATGTAGTTAGAACGTAAACTAATCTTGGTATCCCATATGTTTGTATTTTCCAGACAGAAGCAAAGTCCTAAACCATGGCGTAGGGCGTTTGGTAATAGGACCTTAGCCCCAATTCACACTATATGGACGGAGAGGCGATGCAAGCAGAGCCGGGTGTAATATGGTTATTCTGAATGCTATATATATTTATATTTAAGCCTAGTCTTATAATTTCATACTTCAAGACGCTGAAATACTTATGCCAAAAAATTAAAGTAACATGAAAAAAGCAAAAATTAAAAAGTTTTATAAAAACGCTTATAAATGACGTTAATACTCGTGCTACCGAAAAAAAACAAAAAAAAAAATTGACTGTGATTAGGCATTAAAAATGATAACCGATTTACGTTATAAACATTATTAGAAAAAAAAGGAGAGAAAGTATTATTAATATTTTTAATAAAATGATTTCTTTATTAATATTTAATAGTAACTAGTATATTTCAAAACTATGAAACTGACAAAAAATCTTTAATAAATACTATATTACTACTTAATAGATATATTTGCCAAAAAATGTAAAATAATAAAAAAATAAAATATTGTAACGTGTAATGGCGGTATATTTAAGGAAGCCAGTAGTATTATTTTACCGACAGCTGATGCTTCGTCGACATACCACAAGTGTCCGACCAAAAACTTCGGTTTCGGCTTTAAAAAAATATATTCGGTAATTTTTTTAAATGTACCGAATTATTAGCTAAAGCATAAAGGTTCTAGCAAACTTCAAGCTAATACTGATCAATTGGGTTCTCATCGGTAAATTACTTTTAGTAAGTCCGATTACAGGTTGAAATGAGGCCGAAGCCACAACCTTTGGCCAACACTAAAGCCGAAGAGTTTAAAACCTTTGATAATTCTGTTCAGTATTGACTAAAACCAAATAATATAAATGATTTTAAAAACTTTTAAATGTAAGGTTTGTATTGATGAACATAAACAATATGTAGAGATTATAAAAAGGTCCTCACAGCTTTTCAAAAGAAGGCCAAAGCTGAGCCGGAGCCGAAACTTCGGGTCTAACACTACATACCATCTTAAATGTAATTTGAACTATTGAGTGATGATGTATTTCTTTTGTAGTAGATTCAATTTTTTATACCAAATAATTGTATATTAAAAATAATAAAAACTGTATTAATGCTTGCATTAAGGCTGATAAAGTATTTTAAGTATGTATTATACAATGAAATGTATATTCATTTTACATTCGTATATTACATACAAACTACCACTTGATTTTTCTATTGTGGAAAAAAAAGGTTGTATTCAGGGAAATATATCAGAAATTGCTTGGCTCATCTCCAGATAAAATAGTTATATCTATTTTTATAGTATGGAAATATTTTTGTTACAACATTTTAATTAGTGTATTCTAGGCAGAGATGGGCAAAATGTAATCTGATCAATGATTACAAAATGAAGTCATAATTTGAATTTTGATGCTCTGTAATCATGATTCAATCCCTTCAAAACATTAAAGAGTCATAAATGTGTATGCAATCGAGGATTTCGTTGTATTTAAAACATAAACGAGCAAAGTGCAGTCATGTTAATGTTGAAAAACGCAAAATGTAATCATAATCGTTTTTCATTAATCTGATTACATTTTCCCCATTTGTGATTGTAGGATATAAAATTATATTGGTATTGACATATCGGAATGAGAGGCTGTAAAGTGTTTTGTAAACATGTTTGATGGTATTATAATTTTGTAACCAAAGAAGTATTATTATTAACAAGTATTTATGTATTATTACTTTTTCTCTATTGATTTTTTGTAAAAATCGTTTTTTTTTTTGCTTTTTCGAATAAAAAGGTTTTGGAATTTATTCTTTTATTTTACTAGTTTTATTGTTTATCGTTATTACATTAATTTTGAGAGTCGATACTGCTAGAGTTCATAGGATTTTATTTCCAATGCCAGATGGTAATACACAAGGTACAGTGGTAATTTGTTTTTTATTTATTTATTTACTTTTACAGGGTTGCCAGTGGCCCGGTACAATAACTAATTCACACAATACATACATAAAGTTACAATAAAAAATGTACAGTTCCTATTAAGGCATTCACAACATACGTCAGAGTGGCCTGTTTAATTATACTGTATCATATTACATTATACTAAATCATACTATACTATATTATACTATGTTTTATATTTTTTGTTTAAATTACTCGATAATATGCTTCATTGATCGAAAATGTAATAATGTCCAAAATCAACAATAACAGCTTTAGCGCTTAAGATTAAGCGGGAAATAGGTTTGTTGTTTATGGTCAAGAAATCAGGTACATACATGCAACTTTTGAGCGAGTTGAGTGCAGAGTTTAGGAATCTGTTAGTGCTGTTACTTAGTATACAAAAATATCGATATCAGACCATAATAATTTAGACCAAACCTAGAAGTATATGTACATTATTACTACTAAGCATTCAATATTCGACCAGTAATAAAAATAAGCGTACAAATTTCATCAGTTCCAAGTACAAATTCTAGTATTAATCTTGATTTTAACTAGAAATTGTCGTCACTTACTCTTACTTTACTCTTCAATGTTTTATTTTTTTTTGTTTGAAGGCTAAAAGCACACATTTAAATTAGTAGTAAAAAGTATTTGCTGTAACTAAATCATATAGATCCGATTCAGTATTTTTAAAAACTAATTAGTGGCAAGGAATTTAAATTTAGCGTAATTTATCGATAAGCATGTGACAACTATAAGGTACAACTCCACGGACCTGAAGGTGAGTGATTTGGATTACGGGGGATGATACGTCTGCCCTTTACCTCAGCCCCCGACTGCATTCAACTCGCACGATGACTATAGGTATGTTTACAAAGTCACGGAATAGTAAATACGGATAAGAAAACCGCGTGGATAGTTATCTAGTTTATTGATTCGTTAACCTATGACCATTGCCAAGGCTCATGCAGAGATAGTTTATCATAATATGTGTTTACAAGTGATGTTTTTATTCAAACTATGATTTATTTTAGTGATAGACGCAATATTAGCGGGTGTAATTCTTTCGGAATATATTTGCAAAAAAATAAAACAGTATAACAGTGTATGTATCTAAATTTTAGAATGGAGTTTTATAGGTGAGTTGGAATGCAATTAGTGTCAGACCGAAGGTTTCGGCTTCGGATACCTTCGGCTAAAAATACATTCGGTAAAACTTATAAACGGACCCTAATTTTAGCTAAAACCTAAGATTTATAGCAAGCGTCGAACTAAGACTGATTGGTTTGATTGTGATTGTAACATAACTCTTAATAGGTATCCGATTATATATCGATTCAGCCGAAGTCGATTAATTGGCGATTGCCACAATTTTAAAGCCGAAAGATTTAAATCCTAAATAATTCTGTTTAATACTGACTAAAGCGGAATAATATAATGATTTTTATAATTTTGAAATGTAAGATTTATGTCGATGTGCATAAACAACGTCTAGAGATTATTAAAGTGATTTCTCAACTTGTGTAAAGGTGATTTGTCACTAAATGAAATATAATTTGGAAAAGTGTTCGTAATTGTGTTATATTTATATAGTTTTTTAAAAACGGGTCTTACAAAGCTGTGGTACGTGCGCGCTGCTGAAGCGGTATCGCGCCATCGTTACATATACAAATATCCATTGTGTGCAAATTTCAAATCTATAGGACTTATAGTTTACGAGATTTCGTAATGACCGAGGCAGTCAGTCAGACTATCCTGCTTATAAATATATATTTTAGATTACACATCGCTGAAATAGATTCAAATAATGGCACTAAACAAATACGTTTCTGAAACTTAACTATACACGTTGTAGTTCTTTTATTATATGCATTTATTTATTGAATTCGTTTTTATTAATGACTTTATTTTTAATACCCCTAAATATGTTATTAAAGGCTAAATTTAAATAATAAAAATCGACTTTGGCAATTTTTTTTATTGATATTTGCTACTTTTGTAATGAGATGTGATCTTTACTTAGTAAAATAAATAAATATTATTTTCAGGCAAATCATTCAAGCAGTTATACTATCAGTAGTCACAAGTATTGCAATCGGAAAACACAATTGTAATGCCTGTATTGATGGTGCGTGCTACAGCAGAGCTCCAGTTATCGACAAACATCGACTATCGGGACAATTAGCAATCGATAGAAATAGTAACATCGTCTATTTTCATTACGAAGATGACCAATCTGTCGACTACAGTGTTGCTTTCGATTTAGACGATATACGACTTAAAATTATTCCTAATATTGGGTTTTCGTTTGCTCGAACTGTAGACCAAAGTACTGGCGAAGTCTACATAGGTGGTGCTCATGGAATTTTTAAATATAGCCCTATGTCAAACAAAACAGTGAATTTTGGTTTATTCGACGAAACTATATGGCATTTACAGTATCAAAATAATATATACTATACAATTTTTATGAGAAAGGGCCTTTTTAGGCACCAAAATAGTAAATCGAGTAATATTAAAGCACTATCGAATTATAGTATAGACGATTTTGTCGTTAGTAAGAATAGTGACGTGTATTTTTTGAGCGATTCTAAAGTTTATCGATTAAAAAGCGGTACATCGCACGCCAGTCTACTTTTTGATGATGCGTATTCACTATCGATAAGCGGTGATGATGGGATATATTTTGTGCAACCAGCAAGTAGAGGCTTATATAAATTAAGCAACAAAACTGATCAATTAGTTGAAATAGGGGCATTTGATAGCGGTACTCCGTTGAAGTTCGTGTTTGATGCCAACAACAACATAATTTATTACGATAAAGATACAGAAAAATTGTACTATTTAATACCAAACTTTAGTCGATGTAGAGTGACCAAAACGTGGGCTAAAAACTCAAAAAAGGGAAGCGTTAGTCATAGCAAAACTGTTACATTGAATGTACAAAAGGTAACTTAATTTTTTAATAATTCAGTGTTAATATGAATCGATGGTAATCATAGTTTTAAGGTTATTTATTAAAATATATTGATTATTAAATTTTGTACATCTCTATTATCATAGAATTAATTATACTATGAATATAAAATAATAGTGTTATAATCAAATGTTTTTTTTAATGAAATAGAAGGTTTAAGTGAATTATAATAAAAGTATACAGATAAAATAAAAGGTTTTTTATTTCATACTAGCTGATCCGGCAAACGCTGTTTTGCTATATAAGGTTTTGTAATATTTTCTAAGATGTTCATTGAAATTAAGTGATGTCAAAGACAATTTTGTTCACAATTAAATACTCTTAATCAACAACATATTTATTTGGATAAATATTAATATTATTACGTTGATACAACTCTTAACAAATAATGCATTACTTTCGACCAAATTTGTTTACCATAAAAACGGTTCTAGTGACTTAATCTTAAAAGATAGACATATACAGACATTCAATTCGAACCAGTAGTTCCTGAGATTAGCGCGTTCAAACAAAAACAAACAAACAAACAAACTCTTCAGCTTTATAATATTAGTATAGATTTAACAATAATTTAACAGTGCAAAGTTGAAATTTTGATAACAAACAAGTACGTACGAAACAAGTTTATAGTCCACCTAAACCAAAATGGCTACTGTTTTTTTTAATTACTCCTATGGCAAAAGCTGTCGCCTTGTTTTGCAATGACTACGTATTTACTCATATATGTTGTTATTTATATTGATACAGTTTACACCCACATACACATTTTTGTAGCATTCTAGTTTATTCACTCGCTCATTTATTCTTTCATTAGCTTTTCAGTCACATATTTCTTTGCTATAGGTGAACTGATTTATACTTGTTCTGTCATACATTTAATTTACAAACATTGGCTGCTGTTTTTTTATTTCATGGCTTTGTTCCAACGTCTGGTCCTTTGTGATTTCGCTAATGTCAGTGTGATGAATTGGCTGCTGTTGTATATAACCGAAAATGACATAAGTAGAAACGAGGGTTGACGATGCTTGCGTTTGTAGGTTTTACTATTGATACCCTGTAGTATATATCCCTTACGGGGTGAGCAGAAATACATTAGTGGCTGTATCCACTTTGCGTTTAAACGTTGTGCCCAACGTAACCAGTAACGCAGATGATCGCCGTTTTATCAGATGTCTTACAGGCTTCCTCGCGATATTTCTCGTCACCGGGGAGCATCCTAATCCTGTGTTTTTGCATCATATGAAGATAAAATACAACAGAAAAAGATGCGTTTGAATGAGCTTACAGAAATTGAAAATATATTACTTGATGCCGACCTGTGTGTTTTTTGATGATGAGAAAATCCTGCCTAATATCGGCCTTGACGTTTCTAAATCATGTCAAGCAGATACAGGTTGCAGCCCCAATCGGCGAAAGTGAGCTCACTGCTGACACGCGTAACCCCCTTTACCACCATAATACTACTACCAGAATGCCCTGTCACATGATGGACATGTCATGACACCGCCGACGTAGTTGCAAGAAGCGGCTTAAGGTGGACGGGCCACAAGACGATCTCGTTTCCCATACAGCTCAAGCCTTTTATTTTGTAACCCGGGAAGCCCGGTGTGTCGGACTTGCACCGACTAAAACCCTCGGGGTGTTCCTTCTCTCCGTCTAGCCGGGACTGGAGGTACAGCAGCGTCCACTTCTCCGGCCTGCGACGACGTCTGGCCTATTCGGTTGGTCTCACCTCTGTGTTTACGAGGGGCTAAGTAAAGGGCCACCCATCGCTGTCCTCATAAGTAGTCTTGGAGCGATGTGCGGGAACACGTCACACACCGCTCTCGCCTGGATAAGTTAGGCGACGCGCTCCCTCAAGCGCGCATACAGCTCAAACCTACGACTCATTTTAAACTCGGCCACTAAGCACTGCACAAGATGCGCTATATGCGCGTTTTTTACACTAGCTTTCTTTTTTTTGGTGATCTGGGGGTAAATTCTGCATAGGAACATCAATCAGGGCCGCCGTGAGGGCAGCGACCCAGATGTATCAGACTCTTACTGACTAAAAACCTCCAGGAGTCTTTCCAATCACTTCACCCGGGTTTGGGAATCCAGATTTTTCCAGACGCTCAGGGAGCTAACAGCCATTTTGGTTTCATATCAGTGATTTCTCCCTGCGCGTAAAGATCCCACCTCTTCAAATCTACCTCATGGGCGGCACGCCGAACACTGCGCGTTGAACCCCACACTGATACATGTTCCACTCCCGACAATGTGGGCTTCGGATATACTAGACTAGCTGTGGCAACGCGGCATTGCCCGGGTAAAAATTAGTGATGCCACGAATAGTGAATTGGCCGAATACCGAATACCGAATATTCGGCAACGCTGTCGGCCGAAGCGCCGAATATTCGGCATGGGAAACATGCTTATCGGGGGCGCGTTAGCTGGATTAAGGTAAGTTGCAACCTGTTTTCCTCGTTGCGTTGGCGCGGCCAGCAAAGACAATACAATACCCAATACAAACGAAAAACAATACCTAAAGCCTTCGAAATTTGCTAAAGTTTATCTTTCTTCTCCTGGAAGTAGCGTTCTTAGTGAGAGGTTATTTTTTGAGACTGGTAACATTTACGATGAAAAACGTAATCATTTGCTACCAAAAAATACTGAAAAGCTTGTTTTTATCCATCACAACTTACCACTGATCAATTTTAATTACTAAAGTGTTATAATTTGGAAATAAATAAATAATTTTGAGTAATATAACGTGTCTTTTTTACATGATTTGGTATTCGGTATTCGGCCGAATAGTACGTATTATTCGGCCGAATACCGAATAGCAAAAAAAGTGGCCGAATAGGCCGAATACCGAATAGTTGCCGAATATTCGTGGCATCTCTAGTAAAACTAATTAATACCCTTCGGGATAGATTTTCCGAAACCATTGACACACGAATTTTTTTGTTTCTAACTCTAGATCTAAAAATCAGTTTTCATAGTTCTTACCTCAAAATTGACGGACAAAAAACTTTGAACTCTTTTTGCATCCTCTTCATTGTGGAATATTTAAAAAAATCGTCTTTAGTGGGTGTCTACGTCAAAAGAAGCCGATGTAAAAAATTTGTTTCTAGCTTCATTACTTTAAGCTGTATAATGGTATGTCAGTCAGAACAATTCATTTTATATATGTATATACATTATGTCCTTCTGTGAATGTTAATACGATATAAAAGATCGAAATGGCGTTTTGTTCATTCTGCCCTTCCCAATAGGAAATCGTTTTGATGTTAGACTGTCTATAGCTTATATGACGGTACATTATCAATAAGCGTCTATTTACGTACCTTCGCACGAATTATTCGAGGCCCAGGTTTATAATTTGGACCACACTTCGCTCGGGGTCAGATATTGACATTCCACACCCGTTGGGGTCATCGAATGCGCGTGACTTGACTTCTTGGGTTAATGACTAATAGAAAAACACATCGTTGTTACATAAATATACGGGTTTTAGTGACTGCAATTACTTATGCTAACTAGCTTGTGCCCGTGACTTCGTCTAAGTGACAATGCCGCAATACTACTTATAAATTAGAAAATATGTGTATTTTTGTTCGTTTTCATGTCAAAACAGCTGAATCGATTTTTTTAAAACAAGAATAGTATGTGATAAATGCTACATTATAAGAGATACGGTATTATGTTCTTTTTGCTTGATAAAATGTTTATTAAGCGTAACCTTTGTATGAATTTGAATAAAATTGAACAATATCTTTTTTTACAGAAATCAACTCAGTTTTATGCGAGTATCATTTTATACATGGCTTGAAACATGTCTGATTAACGGAAGTTAGTTATAAGTTAAACTTATTTAATACATTTTCTATGCAAATCTTTACGTGTGGGTACTGTTACTTTTCGCTGAATACTATTATGGTGGTCAATTTATGAAAATATAATTATCATAAATTAAATTATGAAACGAATTCTGTATTCTTACTAAATTTCGTCAGCTCATGATAAAGAATGACATATTTAAAGTTCGTTGATACGGATGAACTTTTGTTTAGAAGTGTCATGTGTAAGTACCTTCAGAATGGCGATCCAGATGTGCTATTGGTCACGATTGACGTGACATATAAGCGCAAAATAAATAGAAAGAAAGAAAAGAAAGAAAACGTTTATTTAGACAAAAGAAACAACACAAACATATTTATATAAAAAACAACAATGAAAAAATAATACATAATATGACATCATGTATCCTGTGTGCTGACCAATCTCAAAGCATTCGGCTCAGCGTGTGCTGGGCGACGCTATACGAGTATGGTAGTTGCCTTCTGCGAAGCAGTTATGAAGCAGAAGGAAGCCGCCGAAAGGGTCAGAGAGCGAACATCTTCTCTGGCCATTCGGCGGCCAAGGCACCGGCGCCGGAGGGACGCGTTTCCTCAGAGCGAGCGCGACATCCACCGGTAATAATAGCCGGGCAATAGACTTCAGGGAGTTTGCTGCCCGGATGAGAGGGCGGCGGTGCGCAGTGTCTAGCGCGCCGCCTATGAAAGAGGTATTGGAGGCGTGGGCTCTTTATACCCATCCCTCCCAGAGAGGAAGCCTGAATATGGCTGTTCGCTCCCCGGGCGACTGGACGAATTTGGTTTCCTAGGCCTGGGTGGAGTGGTTAGAGGGACACCCCGGTGGTTTTTAGTCTGTAGGAGTCTGACACACCGGGGTCGCTGCCTTCACAGTGACCCTGATGGTCCAATGTAGGATTTTCCCCCGGGTTTACCAAAAAAAAAACGCTATACGAGTACGCGGCGTCCAGAGCTGATTACAACATACAATAAACAAAATAAAACAACAAATAAATACAACAACTGATGTACCTCTGCTCACTCCGAAAGGGATATATCGTGATTATATATTATGAACTTTTATGTTTTATTTTTTTATCTTTTGTCGACAAATCGTTTGATGGTCCACTTGATGGTAAGTGGTAAGTATGGTCGCATATGAACAATTGGAACATAAGTAGCGTTATCTGGCAAGAAAGACATTGTTCACTGCCTTACCCCCCCCAAAAAAAACCCATGTAATAGCTATATGTTAGATTAATTCTTTATCAATTTTTCTGGAAAAACTAAAAAATATACATTAAAAGATCCTTAGTGTGTTCACAACTTTGTGACTGTCTTATGATACAAAATTCAGGCCAAATAGTACAATAAATTTGTTTGGATAGAAGCCAGATCATTTATATATTTTACGTTATGCGCTTCTGTTCCATAAAATATATTTTAACTTATTACGAATTTCTGTCTTCACCTGAGTTTATAAACATCGAGTTTTTTTTTTTACACTGGCTCGATATAGTGACTACTGAGTACCTGATGGTAAGTACAGTGTAGTCCAAAAACGAAAGCGACTATCAAAGGATGAAAATCCATTGATAGTCTACATCGTCATGTCGGCCCACATATACCACGACTGAAGGTCTCTAGGTATATGAGCTATTGGATATACACAAGCTGATCTCGAAACGCGACAAGCCGAAACTGGTCACTATGACGGGCTTTACACCAATGTACTGTGGTCGCGATCCAGACGGGCACCGACGCCCTACCGCCTCGCTGCTGCTCGTTTAGCACCACCCAGGAGTCACGTGTAGGGAAACTAGGGTAAAGCCTACGGACGCGAGCAGCTTCGACTCCCAAAAGTATCTGTCTTTGGGGCCGTAAACTTTGGTCGTTTGTGCGTATGCTGAAGGTATACCATCCCTCGACTAATGCTAGAATTAAGCGGGTAGGTGAGGATTTTGTTATAATAATAAGTTAATAAGTCTAATATCGTGCTGATAGACCGAACCTAGTTAATAATAAAGTTTACAAAAATAAAACGTAATACGAACTTGATAACGCCATCTTTCGATATTTATTAATTATTGTAAAAACGTATCTTCAATTAATATACATATCTCTGTATACGTTTGTGTCCGCTAACCTCAGAAACGGTTTAATCAATTTAGATGAGGTTAACACTAATGTATTGTCTAAAGGCGGTGCACGGTGTCCGGCGCGCCTGAGAGAGAGGTTTTGGAGAGGTGGATTTTTATTCGCACCCCTCCCCCAGAGGGATAGCTTCAACAAGGCCTTTAGTTCCCTGGGCGTCTGGACGAATATGGCTTCCCAGGCCCGGGTGGAGCAATCAGAGGGACACCCCGGGGGTATTTAGTCAGTAAGAGTCTGACACACCGGGGTCGCTGCCCTCACAGCGTCCCTGATGGTCCTATGGATTTTCCCCCGGGAATACAATATATATATATATATTGTGTAAAACTTTACTTAAGATTTAGTGTTAATTATATTTCAATCGGTACATAAATTAAAAAAAATATGTTTGTTTAAAAAAAACTGGTCAATCATTTATTTAAAAAAGGTACGAAATATCTGTTCAGCTGATTTCACTGAAATACATACAGTACTTTATTAATAATATAAGTACTACTGATCGCTATGTGTACATAGACAATATATCAGAAAAACTTTTATCAGGAGCCTTTCTTGATGCCATAGACTTAAAACAATGTTATTAAAACATTTATCGGTGTGTTTTAATAAATCAAAATTGTGTGCTAATATCAGAAACCGTTTAACCTTACAACTTGAGAGGCTGCTTTTTATCTCGAAATATCTTCGACTTTTATTTTACAAAACTGTAGGAACCCACAAACGCCATCTATTTTCGAGTATTGTAAGTTATTAGTACTAATTGAGTTTTATATTAAAATAGCAAACCCGGCGAACTTCGTTTCGCCACCAGATGGCTTTGTTTTGGTTTTTAGTTAACGTTTGAAAGAACGTGCGCATAATAAAAGTCACATGAAATTAACTGAGGAGAGTACAATGAGTAGCTGTCAAACAATGTATAACACATCGGCGCCATCTACTTAAAATACTGGTGCGATTTGCTCCACCACCATGCAAAACCATATTGGTTTGTAGTACATGCTCTGTATCAGAGATGGCGCTGTATGTGAAAAATGATTTGCCCCGTTTTCCTGCTTTTCTGTTAAATTTTCCTGAATTTTGTTGCTATAAACCTCACGGAGCCCGAGACCTTTCCAGCAAATGCAAAACCGTGGAAATCGGCTCCTGCGTTCTGGAGTTATAGCGTCAGGAAGGAAAACCGGACTTATTTTTATATAATAGACAGTTCTAATTTATATATGATCAATCGATGTCATTTATATAATTTATACAAAGATTTTAGCTTGAAATAATTATTATCATAACAAAAGTATGATTTCAACGTGAACGAAGTCGCGGGCATAGCTAGTAGTGTAATATATTTAATAAAATATGGAAAGAGTCTAAGACATTTACTGAAATAGACGAATAAATGTATCATGTAGGTATATTAACGCTAGATAGAACAAAGGTAAACAAAAGAAACGATAAAATGGCACTTGATAGTTGTTTCTCGTCATGTTTTCCTACTGTTTTATTATTCTTGTTTTTATTGTTTATTGGATCCGCCCTGCCAAACTACTGTCTACCCTTTTTAACCAAAATAAGCCCAAACGGAAATCAATTTGCTCGGGCCCATAGACAAAGCGACGTACGTTTATTGATAACGCTAGTAGAACAGTGCAAATTAATGGAAGTCTATACATTTTAGAAATACTTTGGTCACGAAGGCTGTCATAAAAGATAATTACATTCATTTACAATTGGTTCGGAAAGCAGAATCTATCGAGAAAATCCAGCAAAAAACTCTGAAAGTCGTTCTTAAAAAAAAAAAAGTTAGATACACATTCAATGAAATTTAAACAAACCAACTGGCTGAAACGTTTGAACCCATACTAATAAGTATTCTGACAAGGATTTTAAAGATATGTGATGCTGCGCGCGGTGTTGCGAGCTATCCCATTTCTTGGTGTAATTTCACAACTCTCTTCTTCCAAATACGTTTTCTGATTGTTTTTTTGTGCAGGTCATGTTGCATCGTGCCAGGTTGTAGATGGCGCTCGCAACACATATCGGAAAGCAATCATTTTAAGCGGAATTCTGATTAGATATAATGTAGTTACAAAACACCAGATTTTAAGTCAATATATTTATTAACTGTTCGAGTATAAGATAATGCTTTTTATGCGTTTATGGGATGCGCGCCACTGGTTTCAAGCCATTCGTTTTGCTAGAAAACACATTACCAAAGGTATACATGGCTATTTGTTCATTACATCTGTTCCCTTTTAAAATAATTGACTGACAATACGACATTTTTTTTAAACGCCATTAATTAACAATGTAAATTTTCCCACAACACCTAAATATTCATAATCGTGTTGCGTACTCAGTTACCTACGTAACACGTGGTTTTTTTCGTATTTTGTAAGCATTTAGTTTTCTAACTTAAATGATCTTGCGACAGAAATTTTCAGCTCATTTTTTATTGCATACAATGTGAAAAAAAAATCACAATTTATGTAATATTATTATCTTTAACACGTTGACTGCCACAGAAATTTTCAGAAATCTTGCCTAAAATGACAATTTGATTTAATAACATTATATTAATAAACACTCTTAATTTTATAAAGATTGTTTTAAGAAGTTTCACAAACAACAAAATATTATTTTATTTTCTGATTTTGAACTAATTTCTATAATTATATTTTTTGTTCGTTTTTTAATAAATTTTCTGTTCTTACAAGCCAGCATTGATTTTTTGTTCTTTTCCCACAACCCTTCTTCCGATATTAGCATTGATATATTTCGAGTATAATCGTAGCTGTACAGAAATGGCAAGTAAATACTAGACGAGATAACTCGTAGTTGGCGTCCTAGAAAAGAACGCAAGTTAGCTGGCAGTCAATGTGTTTATTTATATAAAGGGAAAAGACAATGACTGATATAGTCATCATACCTAACACAGTCTAAGACACAGTCGCAATACCTAAAGACATCTTGGAGTAACCACTATTGAAATTAAAAAAAAAAAAACTATTAAAACTAAATTGCTAAAAAAGCGTGGTCTCAATGTATGCAATCTTTCTTCCGGGGCATTCTATCTTTTATATATTATACCTGTTATTGTACCTCATTATGTTAAAAGGAGCAACTACCAGAGTTTCTTGTCGGCTCTTTTCGGTAGATTCTGCTTTTCGAACCAGTGGTAGATTTACTTTGCTTTTTTTTTGACGATTCAAAAGTGTTTGGTAGTAAGCCTATTTCAATAAAGTTATATTTCATTTAATTTCATTTCATCACAAAATATCGGAAACTATGGTATACTCTTTCGTAACTACAGTCACAATTCGAGTCAAAATTTAGATATATGTAATCATTTCTTTATTAACGCGTTCAAAATACGAATGCAGCTGCGGGCAATAGCTAGTATATACATAAAAATAATTATCCTGATTCATTGAATAGCTTAAACTGCTGAAGCTAGGAACATGACACACACACACTGACATGCTACACTGTACTTACCATCAGGTACTCTGTAGTCACTATGTCGAGCCAGTGTAAAAAAAAAACATGATTTTTTTACATTTAGTACTTTTTATGACGTGTACCGCTAAGGGCGAAGTTATTGATGTTCAACCCTCAAGAGGTGAAAAATTGTGTCGTAAATGGCTCCTGGGAAAAATCATATCGAGTCCACTAGCCCTATATAATTAACAACTCTAGTTCTCAACCCAACCCTAAATATCAAGTGACAGCCCTAGGCGCGTAAGGTCGGTTTAGCGCGCGCTCGGAATTGTAATTCACAATACTATTGTCTATAAAAGCCATGCGTACGCGCAGGACATAAGCGAAAGTCCACGAAAATGAAGGTGATCACACGTTTTTTTTGTTTATGTGTAAATAAGTGTTCGTGATTTGTGTTTTGTGTATTTTTTTACGAGAACGTCCAATTGCTTCTTCTGTTGTGACGGTTAAATTAAAATAACATAGTAGGCCAATGCAAAATAGGGTTATCACTTAAAAAATATTTATTTACTTTTGTATGATCAATGATTTATTGTTTTAACGAATATTACTGTTTCTCATAATCAGTAAGTACGGTACAATCGAAGAATGGTGATGACTGTCAAGAGACGACAATCAATCAGCAATCACTGTCGTTGTACCGAGAAAAAACAAAAGAAAGCTTCGGGGTTTTATAAAACTGGTAATCTCAGAGATGATATTCAAACGCAACTGCTCCAAGGGAGTCACTATGACAGGATTTACACCTTTTTCTTGTGGTCGTTATTCAGTTGGTCGTAACATTTAAGGGCATTGTAAAACATTTAAGATTACAAATATACGGCGAAAACCAAATTAGTCGTTTGTTGCCAACCTAACCTTTCATTGCTATCTAAATGTAATATTGCAACAGCATTATGTAAGGATTTTTTATAAGCTTATCTTTTAGACTTTATCCATTATTCTTGTAATACGGCATTAGAAATAGATTTTTTTTTTAAGTTATATCAAAATCAAATGGCAATTATTGCAAAATTTTCAAAATTTTATTTCCGGCGGTAAATTATGCTTAGTTTTCCTTTAGTAAGCTTTCGTGGTTGTTAATTTTATTGTCTTAATATAAAATAGAACTAAAATTATATTTAAACCTACAACTTTCTATTTAAAGTTGTGTTTAAAATATATTACGAACCGCAGGAAGTTTTAATGAAAAACATTTGTTCGCTTGTATATAGACTTTTTTTTATGTACTTGTGCCAGTTTTAGTATTTGTTGTTTAAATTACATGATATAACTTTAAATTTAACATAACTATCCACTTAATAGACTATACTAACATTTAGATAGACCTAGGGTCAAGATAGGCTTAAACATAGCTATTTTATCGGTTTAACATGGGGTAAATTAGTACGTTCATTTGAAAGAACGAATTTAACCTCGGTTTGAAACGTTCTTTGCAACCATAGTTCAGATGTATTATTAAAAAAAAAAAAAAAAAACATTTTGCGCTCCATTCCTGTGTAAGGATTGCATGGAAGCGCCTTTAGACGTATTTTTTTATAATTTTAAATATAATTCTTGGCTTTATTTACTACGCCAAAAGTAAAGATATAATACGTACTTATTTTAACATTAGATAAAGTCACATTCGATTAACGATAATGTTAGTAGAAAGTGAAATATGTATCAAATTGACATTTTGAAATATCACGCTGATACGTTACTTCAATACCATACATTTGCACTTTTCTACAAGCGTTATCTATAAACTAAAGTTACTTTGTCTAGGGTCACTTATTTGGCTTGAAAAATATAGGTTTCTGAGAGACGTACGGACACCCCATATTGACTAAAAGCCGCTACACACGGTCAACAATTATCTTATGACTGGGTTATTTTCAGGGATTTATAAGTGTGCTGGTTTTGGTGACTGGAGTTTTGGGCGAAGCCCCTGCGCCCTATCCGCCGAGCGGCTGGCGACCTGATGGTCCAGCTTTCGATCTACCGGCTCGAGTACAGGTTTAATAATAAACAATTATTTATTTATTTGAATACTTACATAGTCTATATTAACACATACATACATAAGACATGAACAAGATATATTACAAATGTAACTAACTTTAAAAGTGTGGACTACTTGCACAGAAGGAAAGAAAGACAGACATTGACAAAAAGAAAAAACACTAATTTCCAAAAAATATTACATAAAAGAGAGGAAAAGAAAAACAAACAAAGAATAACTTATTACCTTAATCCCCTTGAATAATGTCTTTTATTGAGTTTGAAAATGTTATCAGTGAATACTTATATCGAAATCAGTAGATCTCGACAGTTATATAGCTTTGTCATACTGCATAAGGGTGCATTGTGGCCTAAATTTATTAAATAATTTGGATTTTGGAACAAGTTAAAATTAGATACACTAGGTAATCTAGTAGGAGCAGGAAATGCTATAGATGGTAAAATGCTAGGAGCTTCGATAAGATTGTTAACAATTTTTGAGAAAAACATTAAATCAAGCATTCGTTTTCTTAATTACCCTCTTCCTTTTTAATGCGTCCATTTGAAATACGAGAAAATAACTTTACTTGTAGTCGTAAAACTATTTGAATATTTATTATTTATAGTAAAAAAAAAATCTATTTGAATTCGTATTTCACTTTGTTTTAATGGAAATTGTTTTACTTTATTGTGTATGTTGTGCTTTCATTTAATTGGAGTGGTGCGCTGTATATAGCATACTTTCTATTACTATTTGTTAAATATGTACACACTCTAATTAATTCGATTATACGGCTATTACCACAACCACCGGCCGAAGCCGAAGGTTTTATACCTAACCCTAAAAAGTTCAGTTACAAAATTGGCTAAAAGAGTATAAAATAAATATAATTTTAATAATTATTTTAAATTTATGCTGATATATATATAAACAACGTCTAGAAATTATTAAAATAACTTCAAAACTTGTTAACAGTTGGCTATAACCGAAACTGCGACCGAAGATTCGGTCAGATACTAGTTCAAAAGTGTTTTAAAGAGCCTTTTTAAACTAAGTGTGAGCTCGTTACAATGGTATAAGAGAGATTAATAGCCATAATTGTCGTTCACAGCTTGTACAAAATCAGAAGTATTTGCCGCCGTTGGAACCCCGTAATACAATCCCTAATCGTCAATACGGGGCTCCCAATGATGTCTCCGTACAAGGATTGCCCACTTTGGAGCAGCAGCCCATTTTCGAAATTTCACCCATCAATGGGCAGCAAAATCAAGGAGCTAGCTTTAAATCAGATATAAGGAATTTGGATCAGAATCTTCAACAAGTCCAGGTAAAGAACAAAATATACACGAAACTAGATTAAAAAAAATAGTTATAGTCACTTACTTCGGCCTGTCGCATTTCAGGATCAGTTTGTGTATATCCAGTTGCTCATATACATAGAGACCTTCCGTCGTGGCATATGTGGGCTGACATAGCGAAGGCACCTATCAAAGGATTTAAGTCCCTTTGTCGCACGTGACCTGTTTTATTTCTAAATACCCCGAAAAACAGTGTCGTTTTCGGAACCTCTCGGGATAAGAGAGTTTCTTAAATAGCGATTTTAAAGATTATGAGCTTTTTTTTGGTGTCCCGCGGGAAACTCCTGCATAGGACTATCAGGACTGCTGTGAGGGCAGCGACCCCGGTGTGTCACACTTCTACTGACTAAAAACACCCGGGGTGTCCCTCTAATCGCTCCATCCGAGCCTGGGAAACCAAATTCATCCAGACGCCCGGAGAGCGAAACGCCTTATCGAAGCTGCCTCTCTGGGAGGGGTAGGGGTAAAGAGCCCACCCTTCCAACACCTATCTCTTAGGCAACGCGCTGGACACTACGCACCGCCTCCCTCTTATACAAGCAGCAGACTCCCTCAAATCTACTGCCCGGGAAGATTATGAGCTAATACTATTATAGTTACGACCTTATGTCACTTTTGTTATGTATATTTTATTATTTCATTCTTTATTAAAAAAGGAAATAAAATATGATTTTAATTTTCAGTATCAACAACAACAAGAAATATACCGCCAATTCCAAAGACAGAAGGAATTGGAGACTGCTAAACCCAGTAACAAAGCTTCCAACTTACCTTCACCACAAAACCCAAGACAATTTGCCTCCAGACCAGCCACCCCAAAATCAACGACTCCAAAGTTAGAACTAACTACTACAGAGACGCCGGCAAAGCAAGTGACGGAACCAAATTTGAACGAACGCGAGATCTTAGAAGATGAAGGGTCTCCAGCTAAACTGAGAGCTACATCTGTTGAAATAACAAAGCAAAACATTCAGCAATACCCCGGAGAACTGTTCCTTAGCTCGCTGGCTCAATTGCAATTACAACCTCAATTCGTACCTTTGCAGCAAGTACGGGCCAGTTACGTCCAATCTGGTGAAGTGACTCCTAAGCAGGTTGGTTTTGATGGTCCAACTCATCTCGCTGCATTGCCTTCAGTTTTAGCACAGCAGCAGGCTGGAGAAATCTCTTCTCAGAATCCCCAGTTATTGATAGGCGAGCAACTGACCACTCCAGGCTATGCTCCACAGCCCCAATATCAACCAACTTCTTACCAACCACAACCTCAATACCAACAGCCAATCGCTTTTCAACCACAAGCTGTCGATGAAAGCTACCTCCCTGCTGACCCGAACGGTTTTGCCGTCCAACAACCACTACCTCAGTACCAGCCAGTCCAAACATATCAACCACAAATACAAGCACAGCCAGTAATACTTCAACCTCAACAGCTAAACCAACAGCCATCTCAAGCGGGACAAGTACAGTCAAAAGAAAACGATGATAACGATGAAGATAAAAATAAGGATGATAGCGAAAATATAAATGGTTATAAAAATCAGCCACAACCTCAACCAGATTATCAACAACCGCAACAAGTTTATCAACAACCTCAACAGGTTTATCAACAACCTCAACAAGTTTATCAACAACCTCAACAAGTTTATCAACAACCTCAACAAGTTTATCAACAACCTGAACAAGTTTATCAACAACCTCAACAAGTTTATCAACAACCTCAACAAGTTTACCAGCAACCGCAACAAGAATACCAGCAGCCCCAACAGCTTTATCAGCAACCGTTATTACTCCCGCCTCAGCCTTTCAACCAGTATCAAGCTCCTCAATTATTCCCAGCTCAATTGGTAAAACAAGATCAATTATATCAAGGACAGTATCAACCACAGTTGGTTCAAGGCACACAACAGCAATTCCAACCACAAGATGCCTTACAAAGTGGTTTAGATGTCAATAGTGAAGATAATGACATAGATCAGGCTGAGGAAAAAGATGCAGAGGAAGACGATGCGTCTAGGACTACAGCCGTGGCCACCGCTTTTGGTGCAAGGTCAGATACCATACATCTAGAATATTAATTATCTCACGTAGTATATGCAAATATCCGATGTAACAATGAGCGGCCTTTAGTGTGGAATATTGATGTATTTCAATTTGATACGAAAGCAAATTATAAATGAATGTTTTGGGTTCGATTGCGATATAAAAGACCTTAAAACCTTATTATGTGCTATGAAAGGACAATGAGACTTTTCAAGGGGAAAATAAGGTTGCTTTTTTATTAAACCAATGTCATTATTACAGTTTAATAAGGATATATGTTAACAGATAAACATTAATTTAATTTGTAGTATTATGACTATTATAATCTGTGGATAGTTTGGTTTATACTATATATCTATTAATAGGCGGATAGGTTGGTCGGTAGGTTTTTCTTTAAGATCATCAATACGATGGTAAGATCTCTGATATTGTATTCGGTTATTTGCAGTAAATGCAGTTTTCCATCGGTTGACCTGTGAGCATGATTGTTACCTTTTGATATAAAAACATGACCGTAAAGAATATACGCTTGAAAGCATGATTAAACACCATTTTTGCCTCATAATTAAAAATAACAATAATATTAAATACTAGCTGTCCCGGCAGACCTTGTTCTGCCCTGTTTCTCTAAAACAAAGTCACATTGTTTTTTTTAATGTTAATAGCTTCTCCGTCAGATTTTATTCTGCCAAAACCTATTGGCCTGTCGGCTGTTTTTTTGAAAATTGTTTGAAGGAACCTCGCCTTAATGGTATATGTATAAAAATTGACATTAATATTTATACGTCACTCAATTGTTTTGTTCTCCCGGAACCCGTCCACTAATATTTAAACTTTATGGTATGGTGTTAAAGTTCAAATTGACTTTTAAATATTATTACGAATTTTTTGTATGAGAATATAGAAAAGTGTTGTTTTTAGACTTTTTCAGACAATTTTATTAATTTTTCTCTCCGTAATAACCTTCCCCAACAAACACAAGAAAAAAAGAAATCAGCCAAATCGGTTCAGCCGTTCTCGAGTTTCGCGCTTATCAACACATTTAGCGATTCATTTTTATATTATAGAGATAGTGACATCTGTTAATCATATAAGTAACGAAAATAATAAATATCTTTAATTTTAATTAGGATATTTTTTCCAGGACTCAACCTCGGGTATTCACGCAATACGGAGCACCTTTCCCTGATCCCCGGGCTCGTCGGCCAGCAGGTCCCCAATACTCCACCACCACAGAATCCACTGTCGAAGTGAGTAACACTAATATGGAGCTATATGCTCCACTATACGCACCACTGATTTTTTTATCTGGACTCGCCATAGTTACCTCACCTCGCCGTCTGGTAGGCATAGTGCGGTACAAAAATCAACTATAGCTATTCACGGCAAAGAAAAACCTATTGATAAACGCAGTGAATATACCAGCTTACACAAATATGTTTTCACGCTTTGTCTCAAGAGCCCGAAACCATAAGACGGTGGTAATAGGCTCGCCGGAAGAGCATTAAACTACTCAACGTCTTGACAAAAGTTATTATTAGAGAACTTCTTAGTCCTAGCTGGGATTTAAATTACTGTAAAGGTGAAATTTAAAAAAACCTATTTCAAATTTTTGTTTTTAAAAAAGCAGCTAATATAGTTTCTGACCGGTCCTTCTCGGTAGGTTCTATTTTCCTACCCTATTTATTTCCTTTTCTTTCGACAGTTCAAAAATGTTTAGAAGTAGGGCTAGTTAAATACTACTACTGCTACTTATATGACATTGCATTAAATTAAGAAATGATGATGATGATGTCCTAGCCGGATTCGGCCACGGCGACTGTTTCAACGCCGATTAAGAAAATCAAGGCCCAGGTTTCGGAAACAGTCAATTGCGCAGGAGATATTTAAGTGCATAACTGGACGCGCTGCCAGAAAAGCACTCTCTCGTCCGAGCTCCCTCAGGCCCGATGGAAAGGAGAACCAGTACGATCGGGAGGGAGCAGGATGCAGGTTTGGTCGAGTTTTCCTTCTCTGAACACCTGGTTGAATTGCGTTGTTAGAGAGATACCTTAGTCGCCTTTTACGACACCTCAGCAAGAAGAGGGGGGTGCTATTCTATTCTGCCGGCAGCCACCACGGCTAAAAAAACGAACGGCACGGCCTCAAATTAAGAAATACTTGTATAAAGAAACACTATACATGCGCGAACAGTACACTTGTCAAATAGAACAATGCGAAATTGCAGCGATCTGTCGCGAGTTCACGCCTCGATATCTCCTGGTTTGAATTAAATTCTGTCGTTTTTATACCGTACTTACATTAAGAAATGAGATAGAGTTAAAGAAAAAACACAATAGAATAAAATCAGTATAGAAAACATAAATTATGCGTTGCTTCAAGTTGGTCCAGGTATTTTAACTAGTCGGGCAGTAAACTTGAGGGAGCCTGCTGCCCGGATGAGAGGGAGGCGGTGCACAGTATCCGACGCATCGCCTGGGAGAGAGGTTTTGGAGGGGTGGGCTTTTCTCCTTTCCCTCCCAGAGAGGTAGCCTCAACAACGCTTCTTGTCCCCTGGGCGTCTGGATGAATTAGGCTTCCCAGGCCCAGGTGGAGCAATCAGAGGGACACCCCGGGGGTTTTTAGTCAGTCTGACACACCGGGGTCGCTGCCCTCACAGCGTCCCTGATGGTCCTATGAAGGATTTTCCCCCGGGATACAAAAAAAAAATTTAACTAGATTATCTTTTCATGTATTTGTGAATTCCATGCCTGAGTTACAATGTGATTATTTTCTAGGAAGTGACTGGTGACACAGATATAGCGGAAGCGGTTGCCGTCTCAAGCGAAATCAGGAAGAGAAATGGCAGGTTGAGGTTAGTATCCATTTTTATTAAACTACTTTTAAAAAGCTGAATCGACAGACTTCATTCTGTCAAAAGTAAGGAGAGGGAAAATAAAAAAGACACTAACCCTTCTACCATAAATTGATAAGACGCCGCAACGTACGGGTTTACACCTTTAAATAGTTAACATTTGGCTTTAACACTAGATTTACCAAAACCAGTCAAAATGACAGGTCTGTATATTTTTTAGATTTTTTTTCTTCTCTAATATTTTTTCATTCTGAAAAATAGCATGCCTTTTACTAATACAAGATATTGATAGATATAATGGAATAAATTTTATTTGTAACAAAGCAAAATAAACTATGTTATACCTATTTCTAAAATAGATATAAATTGTTCACTGGTATATCTAGTGTTAATTAACTGTTGGCTTTAAGTAGTTAACATTTCAACAAATTGGATATGTTATTCAGTGGGTACGCTTGGTTATGTGCTCCTCTGCCACACCTAGAATTTGACGTCCAGTGCACGGGCCCAACCTCATTATACCCACAATATTTTCTTCTTTTCTATAAATTTATTTTGCTCTTACTTATCTATTATTTATTGTATTTCATTTGTACACATGTAGCCATCTATTATTATCTTATCAAATATTTATTTACATATATTTTATTTGCCTATTTCTTTCCTAATTTATTTATTACAACATACTTCTGGCATCCAGATTAAGTTCGAATTTAGGCATCACAAGTTTACCAATAAAGGAAATCTACGTAAGGAGATCCGGATGACATCTAATAGAAATGTCATGTGTACCAGTGTTGTGAGAACAGCCTTCAGCTGCGCTACTGGTCACGTTGGGCATGAGATATAAGCGCAAAGTGAATTTTGTCAGTGGCGTGCATCCTATATAAAGCACAAAAAGCATTATCTTGTTATACTTGGACATTTAATAAATATATTGACTTAAAATCTGGTATTTACAAAATATCAGTCTGAGAGTCCAAATTGGACCAAATTTTAAGTAAATATATATGTGTTAAATGTACAAGTATAACGAGATAATGCTTTTTCTGCTTTATGTGGGATGCACGCCACTGGATATTACCACTGATGCAAATTTGTTCACACCGAAAAGGATATAGCATGACGATATATTATTATATTCTAAATATTTCTTTATTACAGGAGCCGACGTATACGCCCAGTGATAGCAGTAGACCGAGCTGGTCGCCTGGTCCTTGCTGCGGAGTGATCCAGAAAAGACATTTCATTGATTGTTATACTTCATCCGATTCTGCAGTAAATCTTTACATTATAGAACAGATTTTTATTCATAAAGACACCTGGATCAGTTTTGAAATGGCAAGGAGATTGTTGAAACTAAGCATAGATGGACAAAATGTAATCACATTAATAAAAATGATTAACGATTACATTTTACGTTTTTTGCCATTAATATAACTGCATATATCTCATTTATGTTTTAAACACTACAAAATCAAATAGCAAGAAAATTAAAATTACGACTACATTTTGTAATCATTCATCATTAATTAGATTACATTTTGCCCATCTCTGGAACTAAGTCATGACCATAGTAAGCAAATGCAAAGATCGGTCTTAGTGACGCGCGTTGGGTATAGCAATAATAGTCTGAAATGCGTGTTAATTGTTTTTATTTAACTAATGTAATGTTTATAAACTATTACACACTTTTTAATTGTTAACTTTGCTATATAATATTAATTATCACGCAATGCAATATATCGCGGTTCGGACGCGCGGCTTTCCGGTGTCGTAACCAGATCTAGAGTCCATAAAAATGGCGCCCGCGGCTATTGTGCGCCGGGGCTTATGGCGCGACAAAAATGGCCGAACGCATCCGATGGTTGCAGCGCTTGAGTTGCCACAGGCCTGTCGCTGTTTGGGATAAACCCTTTTACAATAGCAATTGAGTGTTTTTTTTTGTTAACCCGGTGGAAGTCCCTACGGACCGTCAGGGGAAATGGTGTGGGCCACTCCCCCCGGTGTGTTGGACCTGCCCCGACTAAAACCACCGAGGTGCCAGCGCTACCTCTCTTCGCCTTCGCCGAGCCTGGGAATCCGGATACTTCCAAGGGCTCGGCGAGCAGCAATTGAGTGTGTAGCATATTGTGCCAAACCTGGATTCCTCTTTTATTTAGTTCTTTAAATTTGTTTTTTTTTAATTCATATCCATTTATTTTTTTAAATCGAGGATCTATCGAAATTTTACCATAATTATGGACATTATTAAGGTTCTATTATCTAATAATTACTTCTATAACATATTTTGTTAAAGTTACCATTTTTGTGTCCACGAATATAGATTCCTTCTTCTTTGTCTCTCACTCCGACCCGTTAATGTTCTATGTCGAGGTATAATAAGAGTAGAAAAATGTATCATGAAATTACTGAAATTTAGTAGAGAAAAAGATTTTAGTTGCCAACACAATAAGGTCTTGACAATTATAGACCGGCTAGTCACGTCAAAAGGCGCAACCCCAGAACATAAAAATTAACAAAATGTAAACGCACCCAAAACGCAAACGCCATCTGGCGTACATCATTCACTTCTATACGTAACAGTTCACACTTTCAAACTACAAACGTCGCATCGCATTCTTTTCTCCATTACAATCGCTTATAATTCTTTCAAATCCGTCAATACACATCACAAATCCTCACCAGCATACGCTGAGCTGAGTGCTCTTTGAGATGGGTAGCAGCACACAGGATACATGATGTGATGTTATGTATTCTTTCATTGTTGTTTTTATATAAATGTGTTTGTTGTGTGTTGTTTCCTTTGCCTCAATAAACTTTTTCTTTCTTTTTCTTTTCTACCTACACCATACTGCACATCATACACATACACAGTGAGTGATTTGTAAAGTGCCTGACTACCGCTGCTAACTGGTAAGTTTTTTGATAACTTTTTTTTTTCTGAAACCCGGGGAAAATCCCTAACGGACCTCGGGGAGAGATGAGGGCTACCCCCTGGTGTGTCGGGCTTGCACCGAGTAAAACCCCCGGGGTGTTCCACCTTCCACCTACCGGCATCGAGGGCACGACTGGGGTCTCATCCTCAATGACCGGCTGGGCGTGCGGCCGTGAGTAGGCCTCTACTCGTTTAGGGAGGGGTGGTGTATAGAGTCACCCCTCTCGTGCCTCTATGTTGTAGAGCGGCACGCGGGAACACATCGCGCGCCGCTTGCACCCTTGTTGGTCGACACACTCCCTCAAGCGTGCCGCCCGGTGTCGCCGCTAGAGTCGGACGTTCGTGAGGAACGTCGCTCTGCGGCGCCCTGTTCTTTTAGGCTGGCGGGCAGGCGGGGACTGCCAAAGATGTTGTAGGCAGCGCCTCCCGGTCCCGCTCCGCCGCCTCCTTCCTAGCTAGCACGTCCTCGGCGAACCGCAGGACCGCCCTCCATGCATTTTAGTGAAACCAATGTCGGCAGCGAGAGGTCTCCACCCACCACTCTCTCCAGAAGTTTTTTGATAACTGTCTCAAATAGTCGCAATCTTTAGTGTAAAATTATCCAGCCTACGAGGGCGCCTTTGTGCAACGGCATAAGTATATAACTTATCCCGGCCCGAGTACCGGCAATTATAAATGTATATTTTTTTTAACTATTATATGATATTTTTGATTCAGATTGCTGCTCCACAACTTTCTTTATATATAGAGCGGACAATCTTAAGACAAATAGTAAAATTTGACAATCGACCAATATCCTAATCACATTTGAAACACCATAACCGGAAACTTTCCTATTTTTTAAGCCAACACACTGACACTGGCGAAGTCACAAAGGCTCAGTCCTTGGAATAAAGTCATAAATTAAGAAAAAAAATTGGGATTTTATATTAGATTTATATTTGTATATTGAGCGAGCGGTATTTCATTAATAACTAATATATTTATTATAATAAATGAATTTTGTTACAATATAAAACACAAATATCTATATAAAAATTATGGTTATGTTTGACATTCAGTAAGACTATAAACAAATAATTTTAAAGACAAACAATATTATCTATTCCCAATTTAAGCATATATTTTAACCTTAAACAAAAGAGTATATATGTATGTGTATGTGTAGTGTCAAATATAGTGTGTGTAATGTTTTTTATTAATTTAATTTATTGTTTATGCATTATTTTTAAAATAATATTAACATTCTGCATTTCTCTATATAGCTAGTTAGCTAGCTACTAGCTCCAAGCTAGTAGACGTTTTGTACATTCTATTAACAATCAGAATGGAGCATTACCTTCAAGTAGCTGATCAGATATTGTTCGATTCGTTTACGAGCTACGATACCAGAGACAAGCATACAAATACAGAAAGCCTCAGATTCACAGGAACAGATAAACAAAAACACGTGTTAAATTTATAAATCCCGTCTTAAAGCCTGAGGAGTTAATTAATTTGAAGGCGTGGTCCCTAACAATAGCTTTATCCTAGAGCATGGGAGAATTGAACGTAGGCTATGGTGTAGACGGTGCAAATGCTGACGATGTTGGTTAGCAATGAGTAGTCAAAAGTGAAGATACGCAGGACTCTTAGCTTGAGCGGACGACAGGTGAGGTACAGCCGGCAAGTCTCTATCTTTTCACGTTCAGTTGCATCTGTTTGAAAGAATACCATGTTAACATAGGTAATTCGGAAGCTGCGGCGAATTGGTTACAGGACCCGCAGTCCTCACTAATTCGCAGTAATCACCTTGGGGTTTTTAGCTGGTAAAAGTCCGGCACACCCCGGCTGCTACCCCCTTCGTGGCCGGGACTGTCCTATGAGAATTTTCCCTAAGTAAAAAAAAGGTAATTCGGAAACTTGATTAGTTATGATAATTGAAATAATAAGTTGATAAACCAAAACACCATATACCTAGAGACCTTCAGTCGTGGTATATGTGGGCCGACATGGCGATGTAGACTTGGACTTGGACAATGGACTTTCATCCTTTGATAGTCGCTTTCGTTTTTGGACTACACTGTACTTACCATCAGGTACTCTGTAGTCACTATGTCGAGCCAGTGTAAAAAAAAATATATATAAAACACCAGCTAAGTACAAGCCAAAGTTGGTATTCAAAGGTACGTAGAAACATATAAGTAACTATACAATCATAATTTTGCTTTGTGATGTAATTACTTAACGATTATCAATTTTTTTCTTTTTACTTGGGCTATAAGAAATTGGATGCGATGGATTACATTATATTATCGAATCGCTAATTAAACGATGGTTTAATATATGAGATAACGTAAGCCACGATTGAACATCTGGCCAACCCATCATAATAGAGCCACAATGCTGCGATAGCTGATTCCAGGACGCATCAACGCCAACGACGATTGTAGACTCAACAAAAACGACTTCGATAAAACATCATCGATTATCATTAATAAATGTGAACAATCGAGACAATCATCAGCATCTTGCAAACGGCTAAAGTTCACACAGTCACAGTTTCGTTTAAAGTTGTTACTTATACAATATACAATATTATCCTTTTGTGTTGTTTCTATATATGTATGTATATCTTTTTTCTTTTTTTTGGAATTTTATTATTTTCTTTAATGTAAACTAGCTTTATATATTAATCACTGTGCATGCTGTGGTGCCCTATAATTGTAGGGGTATTTATATGTTCTATTTAAGTACCATGATCCTTTTGTTTTCTTGTCTAATGTTACCCATGTTGGGCACCCTATTATGTAAAATAAAAATAATAAAAATAAGTGTGGAATATGTTTCATGCAACCACATTTCAACGTTTTTATCATTTGGGAGCCTTTAAGAGAAGAGTGAATAGGTATTTGTTGGGTGGACACGGTCCACTATCGATCATATTTTACCCTATCACCAGGTGTGATTAATGCCAAGTGTCCGCCTGTGAATCATTAAAAAAAAGATAAGTAGTCATCGATCATAGCTGTTTATTTTAAGACCTCACCTTCACACTTAATTGCCTGGTTCAAAAGCATGAGTTTCATCCTCTCTACTTCGCTGGAAGCGCTCTCAAACAGGGCCAGCGGCACACATAGTAATGTAAATTGGGCCAAGAATGTAACCAAATTGATAATGATGCCCTGGTAAAATTGATTGACTTGCTTTAAGAACATCAACAACTTAGAACGTAATAATAAAACTTTATCTGTAGACAATATCGGTAGTTGCATCGATTTGAGATCCTACGCAACATCGGTCAATATACTTAATAAAAATTAAAGCATTAAGACGTATCATGAATACTGTAAAATAACATAAAATAAGATAAGATGTATTTGCAATGAAAAAAATATTTTAGAGTGACTTTTTACTTAAGGAAAATCTTAAAGATTTAGCCAATTTTTAGATCAAGCCATGTAGCAAACTTGCAAAGCTACCCGTTTGCATCCATCACAACACTTAACCACATTGTTATTTGTTTTTTATACACCTCTGTAAACTTAGATTGGAATATTAATTTTGAGGTATGTTGTGGAAAGACAGTTTCCCATTCTGGTTCATTATTATGAATAATACACCGTAATTTGTTATTGATACATATTTCCATTGTCAATATTGGAATTCACACTACGACACAATTTGTTCATAGGCACGAAAGGACAAAATGCTATACTTGTGTGAATTTTTATCTGCCAAATCGATAAATTTTGTGCTGTCCCTCCTGTGTTTATATAATAATTTTATCTGTTTTGTGAGCTGCTACATGATCATCGGTGGTCATCCTGCGATCTACGGTTGCAGTTCAATTACCCCTGTTGTACAAATTAAATTAAAAACATTCGGAAATGCTATTGAGTGTCTTACTTTTATATTGCCTCCCAGCACTGCATGAAATAAATGCACGGACAGAACACCAATGCCCGTAGCACACATAGTTATTAACTAAAACAAATAAGTTTTTTTAATTTCATAGCAATAAATGACAATTGTTAGATGAGAGCAAAATAAATTTTTTCAAGAACAAATCAATTAGAAATCTTTAATTCTCAAATAAATTAGTAATCCATATATTGGATAATTTATAGTATCTACAACAATTCTCCAATCGGCAAATATCAAAATGTTTTCTTTTAGTAGTATGAATATTGTCAGTGAGTCCATATGGTGTAGAAACGTAGTATTTCACAGTAAATCTCATTAGATATCTCACTGTCACACAGCGAGGTATGCTTGGTGTTACTCTATGTGATCTAGTCAGAAATGCGGAAATCCGTAGATGAACGAGAGTCACCGACAAAGCCCAGCGGATTAGCAAATAATGTGACTGTGGGCAGGATAAATAGCTTATAGAAAAGATGCCCGATGAGGTAGAAAAATTCTCTAATGGAGACAACATGGTGGTGACAGTCCTAAGCTAGAACGTAGGGTAGGACTCCCAGCGCGACGAGCTTCGCTCCTGACACAGGCTGGGCGGGTGACGTTGAGGGCGTCCCCGTCCAGTACAGAGAGGAGGCGAGGGGTTTAAATCTCCCTCCACGAGAGGAGGCCTGCCCAAAGGCCAACGCCCGCCGAGCCGTCGGAAGTATTCGGATTCCCAGGCTCGGCGAAGGCGAAGAGAGGGCAGTGCTGGCACCCCGGTGGTTTTAGTCGGGGCAAGTCCGACACACCGGGGGAAGTGGCCCTCACCACTTCCCCTGACGGTCCGTAGGGATTTCCACCGGGATAACAAAAAAAAAAAAAGCTAGAACGTAGGGTGACGCTGAATGCTAGTCGGGTCCGACCGGTCGCTCTGGTAAATATTACGGGAAGACTATGTCTGCCAGTGGACGTGCTATGGCTAATATGATCATGATGATGATAACAAGAAGTAATTCTAACCTTTGGTTTCAGATATTTACTCGTCGATTGAAGTGTATCAACTACGTCTTTGTAAATTCTTAAGGTTGTCCTTATTTTCTCATGCTTCAACTCAAAATTTCTTATTATGAAATGATTTTGTAGTTCTTCTCTTATCTGCTTCATTTTACGCCAAAGCAATTCGAAGATTATCACTTGTAGTATATTTACAGCGTCTAGGCTAATGAAAAATGCAAAAATGTTTAGGCATCGAATTCTGTGCATATAACAAATGGTTTCCTTAATACACATTGTCACAATCATTTCACTTATCTTCCATGTTATTATAACGATCATATTGAACATTGCTATCGGCACTTCTTGGTTTATCAACAAACCTTGTGAAGTGGAGCTTAAAGAATTCAAACGATCGATGTAGTTGAAAAAGTATTTTTCTTCGGTGAACAAAGATATTAAAACATTAACGCTGAAGTCGACATAAAGCAATACATAACTAACGTTGTTAAATGTATTCTGATAGTTATTTATGTATGGCACATTTAACATGATACAGAAGTAAACCAAACAGTAAACTTTGAATAGTAATGAAATTTTCTTATCCGATGTTATATTGTAGTAGAATCCGAAAAGAAGCCTGATGTTCAAAACTCGCCTGATGGTTGGTTTAAGAAATTCCATCTTGACAAACAAGAACACGAGCTATACCGTCGAATATTTCACTTATTATGGTAGGAACTTCGTTTAGAGGGGGACAATGGGCAGGTTGCTAGGCAATGGAGAGTAAACATTGAGCAACTATGTTTGGTTTGAAGACTGTAACAAACGAGGAACGTGTAAGTCTTCCTATTTGTAGCGAAGCTGAAATGGTTCAACCTTCATTTGAGTCAGCATTTAATGTTCTTAGTTTACAAATAAAGTATTACAAAGTAACACATTGAAATGTAAAGATAATTACTAACGTAATTCTAACTCGAGAAAACCTAAACTGTTGTGTAAAAATTTTTCTAGAATTCGGTTTTTTTTTAATTATATCCAATTTTAAAATGTACTAAAGGTACATTTAACGAGTACCTATCGAAATGAATGAAGGGTATCGCTTTATCTTAAACTAAATAGTAGTAAACTTATTTAAATAAAAGCTTTTGTTGAATTATAAGATGTACAACAATTTTGTAGATCCATTTAGTTTTATCTGTGTATATTAAATCTGTACGATTAATAGTAATACCATTTTATCAATTTTATTATATTATGGGTTAGTTACATCTCTATTAAATATTTATTATTTGGGAGTTGAAGCTGCTCGCGTCCGTAGGCTTTACCCTAGTTTCCCTACACGTAACTCCTGGGTGTTGCTAAGCGAGCAGAAGCGAGGTGGTAGGGCGTCGGTGCCCGCCTGGATCCCGACCACAGTACATGGGTGTAAAGCCCGTCATAGTGACCAGTTTCGGCTTGTCGCGTTTCGGGATCAGCTTGTGTATATCCAGTAGCTCATTTACCTAGAGACCTTCAGTCGTGGTATATGTGGGCCGACATGACGATGTACACTACCAATGAATTTTCATCCTTTGATAGTCGCTTTCGTTTTTGGACTACACTGTACTTACCATCAGGTACTCTGTAGTCACTATGTCGAGCCAGTATAAAAAAAAAATCATTAGGCATTATATTAATTTATCAAATAAATGCATTTCAAAACTTCAAAGTGACAAATTGTTATTACGTAAAAAAACAAACAAATTGATTTACCGCTGTATCGATTTTGTTTTTTTTTTATTATTACAGATAGACTTGCGCTTGACCTCAATCTCACGTCATGGAAAGCGATGATGAGGCCGACGATGGAGTTCGCTCGCCTAGTAAATACCGAATCACTCGACGTTTGAAAATTCCCAGAAGTTGGAAACACAGACGCAGGAAGTGAAGTGTTTTTAATCGAATTAACTTTTTTTTTGTAAATGTAGAAGTTTTCATAGGCCAGCTGAGTTTCATTAAAGCGGGGGTCCCGGTATGCCGGACTCGTATAGAGAACCACCGGATTGATCTTCCAATAATAGGGTACGCGGGAAATGTAGGGCAGGTGGAATTATGGTCGTTAACCCCCCGCCTCCAAGTGGTGCGCGGGATCACACACAACTAGACTGTGTTCAACTGTATACAACGTTAAACACAACAGTAGTAATATCCTGTTATCTGTCCTAGTCATTAGCTATGTATGGCACTGGAGTGGGGATACTGTCTTTGAGTTTGTTCAATATAATCCGAGTCACCAGCATTAAGGTAAGTAGACGTTCACGAAATAAATCATAAGAGATTTACATATACGGTGTAACCTCCATGTAACGTCACTCGATTTAACGAAAAACTCCCTAAAGCGTCGATATCACTCGAATTTGGTTGGCTTAGCTTGTTTCCCATACAATTATACACTCTATATAGCATTACACCCACTCTCAATAACGACACCAATTTAATCATATAAAGTACTTTTTAAGCTAACATGACTTTTTTAAGTTGCCGAAATTAGTAAAAACTGCGCAGCCGTGTACGTTCTTTTGTCGCTTTATTATCCTAGCTCGTAATAAACTCGACTGACGGCACTACACATACCGAACTTTCTAAGAAATCCGTTCTTTTGTTTACAAATTGGGATTGCTTGCACGTGTTGACTGTTATTAGTAGGAGTCATGGATTATCTATACGTTATCATATTCTTAGTTACTCACAAACTTTCAAACTGTAAACATGGCAAGTAGGAATTCAAAACATTTTCTTTTTCTAATACAGATTTTTCTTCT
The DNA here is from genome assembly GCA_036320925.1 of Automeris io. Classification (NCBI taxonomy): domain Eukaryota; kingdom Metazoa; phylum Arthropoda; class Insecta; order Lepidoptera; family Saturniidae; genus Automeris; species Automeris io. The sequence goes on along the minus strand of JAUDJH010000023.1, from coordinate 7,635,208 downwards.
CTCCATTTAACGATAACTCTCTATAACGTCAAAATATGCACAGTCCCTTGAGGGTCGTTATATAGAGTTTGCACTGTATTTTATAAAACAGTAAGCCCTAAATTAGAATCAATGGAAGTTAACCTTGATTTCGACAACTAAAATTGTATTGGAAAACAATGTTTACTAATTCAATAGAATTTCTTTTAGATTAATTTGTCTTTTTTGCGTTATTGAATACTGTTATAGTTGTCTTGGTTTAAGTCTTTTGTGTTGATGATTTAATTTAAAGATTTGTTGATATGGTAGCCTAGTGGATAACGGCCCAGTTTACATGCGTGGCAACACGAATGACCCTATGTTCGAATCTCGGCACGTACGTCTAAGTTTTTCCAGATTATGTACTGATTTAGGAAACCCGCATGCCGTCTAATAGAAATGTCATGTGCCACTCCCACCACCAGAGCATTACCTTATTGCGAGCTAACCTAATTTTGCCATAGTCTGTGAAGATTGACCGACATTTGACCATGATCTTGAGCGTTCTTTTCATAACCAGTTTTCAATCTCACCTCAAATCACCAGGTCTCAATAATAAATCATAGATGAGGAGGAAGTCTAAAAGGATTTGATGGGTGTTCTTTTGTTTTAATAGTTTAGGAAAATGGTGGTCCTTTTGTATATAACAAAAATATTATAAATTTATCATGATTATATGTATGTAAATTTATTAAGATGATATAAATTTATATGAATTTATATGCTTCTTTTAAACAGATGGGCTTTGTAGAGACCATTTATTTATCTGTGTAACTTGTCACGTTTTGCCTGCTGATAATATTGTATGACAGGGCTTCAAATGAAGTAAAAAAATCAAACTAATCATCATGAGTCAAATGGTCGTTTGCAAAGGTGAGAAATAGTTTATTATTGCGTATAACTAAGAGTAGAATTACATATCATTTGGTGGTAGGGATATATAGGTATAGGTGCACGAACTAGGTCATGACCACAGCATACGAGAGTAAAATCCGTCATAGTGACTTGCTTTGGCCTGTCTTTCGGGACCAGCTTGTGTATATCCAGTAAGTCATATACCTAGAGACCTTCAGTCGTGGTATATGTGGGCCGACATGACGGAGACTATCCACAGATTTTCATCCTTTCATAGTCGCTTTCATTTTTCGGACAACACAGTACAATCAAGTGCACTGTAGTCACTCTGTCAAAAAGTGCCAGCTAGTATAAAAAAAATATCAACACCAGTGTATTAGGTTTCTGCATGCCATTACTATTTGAAAATAACTAAAGAAAACTTCGAGCTCCATCAAGATTGGTCACTTCTTATCCATGAACGTATGTTACACTTTCCTTGGTTGAGCTTAGCAATAATACTTACAGATGCTGCTGAACGTGAAAAGATAGAATCTTGCTTGATGTACCTCGCCTGTCGTCCGCTCGAGTTGAACGTTCTACGCGTCTTCACTTTCAATTATACACTGTTTACCAGTATTATCAACATCTGTACCACATATGCTATCGTCTATATACAGTTCACTCATGCTCTCGATTAAAATTGTTATCAAATATTTTTGATTAGCTCTTAAAAAAGCTATGTAGGATTCAAAAAACATATTATGACATTTAAATGAAGTTAACATAATGATTACTTAACTGTGTAAGACTTTCTTTTTTTTTTTACACTGGCTCGACATAATGACTACAGAGTACCTGATGGTAAGTACAGTGTAGATCAAAAACGAAAGCGACTACCAAAGGATGAAAATCCATTGATAGTCTACATCGTCATTTCGGCCCACATATACCACGACTGAATGTCTCTAGGTATATGAGCTACTGGATATACACAAGCTGATCGCGAAACGCGACAAGCCGAAACTGGTCACCATAACGGGCTTTACACCCATGCACTGTGGTCGCGATCCAGACGAGCACCGGCGCCCTACCACCTCGCTGCTGCTCGTTTGACACCACCTAGGAGTCACGTGTAGGGAAACTAGGGTAAAGCCTACGGACGCAAGCAGCTTCGACTCCCAAAAGACTCGACTTTGTTGGTTGCTAGGCAACGCCACCGCTCGTTTATCTGGTTGGCTCTTGAAAATCGAGTGATGTTACAAGACGCGCAACACTGCGTTCTGATTGGTTAACGAAAAGTCACGTGATATAAAGAGACGCGCGAGCGCAGTTCGAGAAAAGTCTGTAGTCAAGCGTCAGTCCGGACACGCCGTTAAGATAGTCAATGCGCGCCACCACTGTTAATTTAAGCTGGGAATTATAATCATTTTATATCTAGGTACAACTAGGTACATATAATTCCTTCAAATTCAAATCATAAAAGATTACTCTAGTATAAAAAGTAGGAATAAAACTATAGTAACATATTTTCAATGTTTTCGAGCTTACGAATACTCATTTTGTTCTATTGTGTTTATTCTTTAATTCTATAGCATTTTAGGATACTAATATGACACAGAAACGGCACACATTGGTTGATGTTCATAGAACGAGCGGCTAAAAATAGAAGAAGTTGTCGAAGGACAATGAAACTTGGCACATAGGCATATTTTGTTTAAATCAAGAAAAAAATAGAAAAATTAAAATGATCCCCCACTTTTACGCCCACTTCCCATACAAATTGTATTGAAAAAAGTGGCATAACTCCCTTGATTTTTAATGCATCAACTCAATTTTCACAAAAAATAAATATTATAATTGTAGAGTGGGCTCCTGAAAATATATATCTGATCCGCCCACTTTTGCACCCATCTGCCATAGAAAAAACATGATAAGTAATTTAAGCAGTCTTTTAATATATTTTAACGTCATTATCGTCGTCGTTGAATTGCAGCTTTGAGCGAAATCTATTTATAAACGGGTCTGAAGACATTAAAAGATTATGCATTACGTCTTAATTAGTGGCGACACGTCCAATTCTTCGTGAATGATGTAATCTATAGACTCTATAGTCGTTATTCCTCGCTTTCTAAGCTTCCTCGGACAGCATACCGGATACAAATAATCAATTAAAATGTAAAAAATAAAAATTAAATCATTGAATAAGGGCTTTTAGATAGAGACATACCTATTGGCAGAATAGTTTCTGCTATAATTTTGCTACCATACACCAGAATCTTATGCACAGTTACAGGCATGGAGTACCAGCCATAGAGATCAACAAACAACTTGGCAGTATAAACAATTATGGCAACAACAACAAGCATGAACGAAAATTCATGTTTTGTTACTTTATCACTTTATAGTTTTTACTGTTTTTTTTTAGAAAGGAGCAGGTAGGAGCAGCTGATTTTTTTTTAATTTTAGCTGAGACTTCAGGCTGTAATTTGACACCTTTCATCAATCAGCGCTCCACAGCGCTAAAAAGATGCAGTCCACTAAAGAAGAGGAACATTAAAATTTTGATGTTGTTTATATTTTGTTCTGCAAAATTATTTATATGGCACTTTTTCCGACTTTTTTAAATGCAAATCTCATCTATGATAATTGTTATTTACGAAAATATACAACAAAGTCAAATGATATGTTTACTGTAATTGTACCAGACGATTGAATATACAGTAAATTTGCATGCCATTTTAAACAAGCGAACATATATGAACTTCGAGCGTGTCTATCGCAAACAAATAATAAATATATCAGCCTAATATTACGGAATCATAATATTCAGATATCTGACAATAAAATACCAAAAAATTATCCAAATCGGCTAACATGAAAAAAATGAATTTCGGCCACTCTTCAACCAATGTGCGGCATAACGTTATTACAATCAGGAGATTTCGACGTATCGATAGGTTACAGATCGTTGAAATTGTATGTTGTTCCATTCAAGCTTTTTATAAGTTGCACCGGACGGACTTTATACCACGATTAAACTTTAAACATTTAATTATTATCGTAGCTATCAGCCCACTCTAACCACACATTCTTTTACCGGTTACACAATAGAGAGTGTTCTCAGGAACTGCATTCTTTGATTCCACCAGCCCCATTCCATCACAAAACCACTAGGCATCGTGTCGGATACCATCCGTATGTGGTGGATGTTCCTTATATCCGCACGAAAAGATGCGCTTCTAAATTTATCATGCGAACGGCTAAGGAGTGGAATACGCTTCCGGCGGCCATTTTTCCGCGATCTTATGACCTGGGAGTCTTCAAGAGAAGAGTGAATAGGCATTTGTTAGGCGGACGCGGTTCATCATCGGACTCATCTTCACCTTCCACCAGATGTGATTGAGGTCAAGCGTTCGCCTATAAATTAATAAAAAAAAACACAACAGATCTCACCTTAAACGCTAGCGAGTCCGGTCTTCTCATCCAGTTTTACCACTCACCGACTAACAAGCCATTGCACCACTTTCCGCATCACGTATTTCGATTCCAGGATCCATTGCAAAACGTATTTATTTTATAGTATTTTAATATATGGTCAGATTTTGTGCTTTTTAATTCAATAAATAAAGTATAATTTTAGTTTACAACTAATCGTAGTACAGTTACTTAATTTTATAAGTATTCATATTAATTACATTTCATAAGCGTGGGTGAATTAAATCTCCAAATTTCTTTTCCATCACATTTGTGAAATCCATAGATTGGAACCAAAGATACATATGCCAGCAATGTTTACACAAAACAATACAAGACAAAAATCAAGCTATTGTACATTGAACAATAAGAGAGAACTAACTAAATATTTAAAGAAAAATAAATATGTAATAACAAAGAAAATAAATTAAATTGTTTTTTATTTCTCACCATATTTATAAAAGAGCCAAATGTACAAGACAATATCGACATAATACGTATGATAAATAAAGTAATTATTTACATAATTTTACTTCAAAAATGGCACTTTTATAAAATTCTTTTTATTTTAAGATTAAAGACTACGAAATTTAGTTTAAATTTGACTTAAAGTGTTATATATGCATAATAGTTTTAAAAACTTTTAAATAAAAGGTTTATTTTGATTGCATGAAACAGTTTCTAGAGATGCTTAAAAATTATAGCATTTGCAACAAATTTCAAACCACAACAAATTATAACCTAGCTAATTTTCAAAAATTATGACACATCGTACCTTTTTCTGAACGATTTCGAAATAACGTGCATATTCGTATCAGTTCGATTAATTTCAGCACTGATGTCAAGCGAAGTTTTTCCCGAAGGTGGTCAGCGCTGAAGCAGAACATTCAGTCGGACACTATTTGAGCATCACAGATGGGCAAAATGTAATTTGATTAATGATGAACAATTACAAAATGTAGTCGTAATTTTAATTTTCTTGCTCTGTTATCATGATTAAATCCATTTAAAATATTAAGAAATCATAAATGTGTATACCAATCTGGGATTTTGTAGTGTTTAAAACATAAATGAGCAAAATGCAGTTATATTAATAGTAAAAAACGTAAAATGTAATCGTAATCATTTTTATTAATCTGATCACATTTTGTCCATCAAACATTGCAAAAACCTTTCATTTTGAGGGTGAAGACTGTTCGCAAGAATATCGTCTCTCCACTTCTTGCACCATCAAACGTTGTAAAGAGCTTTCGATGGGTATTTAATTTAGTGTTATTTATTTATTTTATTTTATATAAAAGGAAATAGGAACCATGTTACACAATGTAGGATATGTAAATGCTCCCACAATTATATGGTACCACAGCATTCACAACAATTAACATTTAATTCTAGTTTACAGTACAGTAGTGAAAAATATCGTAATGGATTAAAAAAATAAAAGAAAAAGAACGATAGAAAATACAGAATAGGTCAAGAGTGGTAGTGACCTTTAAGGGATTGAAATTTATTGAAAACATCAATCGTCACGAGTTATGTAGGCATAGCACACGCAACCTACATACTAGGACCGGAATATATCATTATACCATATCCTAATAGGAAGCATTAGTGTGTTAATTGTAGTCATTAGTCATAAGTATCAACTATTATCTTTATAAGTATTATTTAATGGTTTTTTTACCAAGTGCATGCCTCCCCACTTGTAAAACATTAGTATATAACCGATTGTATTGTTTTAATAAAGAGAGTTTAGTTTCATCAGTTGTCATAGGCTTCTCAAGCCAACAACTTGTATTTTTTATCAAAACCTCACATCCCCCCATCGTATCTCATGTCAGGCCATTTATATAGCGACAGAATCTACCTAAGATGATCCCGAAACGCGAAACGCGAAAGCAAGCCACTTGTGGGTCTTTGTAGTTGGTTTGGTCCTCAGACGTGAACACTTATAAGACGAGAGGTTCCGAATTCTTGTTAGTAACACCGCGACACCGCTTGACAACATTTCGTGGTAGTTTTCGCTATCAGGCTACGAAGTGTTGGAAAAATTTGCCGCCACCGCTTAGAATATCCAAATCTAAATTGGCTTTCAAAAATAGAATTAAAATGATATTTATTTAATAATCTATTAGTTACACGTAGTCTATTTCATTTATTTTTACTTATACTTTTGCTCTTTTTTTTTAGATATACATATATTTTTAGTATAGTATCTATTCACTAATACATTTTGTAGTCGATTTATTTATTGTATGTAATAGTTTATTTTATTATCACTTGTATTTATTATTTAAGCTATATGTATTTTGTTGTTTATCAATAATTCTTATAAGATGTAACACGACCGGGGCCCTTCACGAAAATCAGCGCTGCAGACTTCCTCTGTGGCTTTAGGCTGATGAAGGGCCCATTTTCACTATGTTTATATGTTTTGTATTTTCTTTTGTTTGTTTTTGTGTGTTGTTTGTATTGCTACATTAAAATTTCTGGATTTTTTGTATATTTGTGGCGAAATAAATACTTATTCATTTCTTTTTTACTTTTTTTCGATGTGACAAATTGTTTTTGGCCTGAGAGAGCTTTTAGAACTTCACTTCACTTAAGATGCTCAGACAAAGAGAATTGTTGGTTGGATGGTGTTGGAGTACTTAAGGTGGAATTTCAGTTGTTTTATAATTTGAATAAAATACGTGTTACACCTATGATTGTTTATTTGACACTGATTAAAGTAATATGTACACGTCCATTCATACATTCGCTCCCTACCTACATAAAAACGCGGTAAATGCATCGAACATGCTGCCCGCCAAAAGGGCTATGAGACCTTTTCAAAATATACAAACAAAAACTTAAACAATACAATCTAAAGACATAAAGTAGTAATAGTAGGGATCAAATATTGCTACGCTTACATTGCTAATTTCATACTACCTACAAATGTAAAATTATAAGTGACACAATAAATGGAAAACAGACGCAACAAATTGTTTTGTTGGATGATGTGTTAAGCATTTGGAATTGTTTTTTATTTTATATTTCAATACTTCTTCTATTTGGTTTATTTTTATATATTCATTCTATGCTTTGTTGTATTCTTCATCCAATTCTGGTAATTTCTATTACGTTCGCTTTGTTGAATCAAGCGTTTCACTGCTCTGCCTTTTGTATATCTTTTTGATAATTTTGGGAAGTTTTTATAGAATGAAAACTTTATTATAATTGTAACGTTGCTGTCTCTTATGGTATTTTGTGTGTATAATTTATAAAATGGCGTTTCTCCTTTCTTGTATTTTCTTTTTGTATCTTCTTCTATTCCCCAAAATATTTTTGTAAAATCTTGTATTCCGAAAGTTTCTCTTCTTGTATGTTGTTGCATAAATGCTAATACGTTTAAATGTTCTGATCTGTCTTCTATTATTTTAAATAAAATCCAACCAAAGTTTGTATTGTGATCAATTTTACACCATGGCGGACTTTTGTATAACTTACTTTGTACGTTGTGAGCATATACATCTACACCTAGAGGCAAGTCAATTGTATCAATTAGACTTAACCCTGCTAGGGGGGGCCAATCGGTTGTAATATTTGGAAAGGGCTGTAAGTTAGTAGTCAGTTGTTTTGATGTATTCTTTGCTCCAACTTTCAATCTGGAAGTTTCACATATCGACTCAACGTTAACCTGAACTACTTGTTTAATGTCTTCTCTGGTGGACCCCATACCAACACCTGTATCCTTGATCGGATACCGCTTGGCCTTGATTTGTTCAACAGCTTGTTCACTAATGAAGCTCTCTTGAGGGCCGTGGATGATTATATCTCTAAGTGTTTTTGTATAGTTGCATTCTCTTGTCTCTTGTGCGATCTCTGTCGCCAATAAAGCTGTACTTTGCTTACTTACAATGTCTGTTGCCATTGTTGTTGTATCTTCTGCAAACTCCTCCGCGCTTGTATGTAGTGTAACTCCAGGTTGTATAGGGTGCTTGCTCTGAATATTGCCTGTTGTAATACATCTACTTGTGCTAATATTTTTATGTTCGTGAAGAAGAGAATGGTGTCGCTTCTTACATATACGACAGCATGTTGTAACACCGGATTGCCTTACAGAGTGTCCGGGTGTAAGGCAATTGAAACATAAATTGTTTGCTTGTATAAAGTCTTTTCGTTGTACCAGTGAATAATCTTCAAATTCATTACAATGGCTGAGTGAGTGATCTGCATTACATATTTTGCACACTTTGTTGTAATATTGTAATTGAGTTTTAGGAACCTCCATCCGCTTATGTTGGGAATCATGCGATATTGGTAATGAATCTTCAGTAATGCTCACTTGTTGAAAATCTTATAATCTCTCTAAATCACTTTTCAAACTGATAAATAGTTCTTTATGTTTACAAAATTCTTTTTTCTCAATGTAGGGTGTTTGGTCTTGTCTCCCTTTTAATATGTTGCGCATTAATTCTAAACGGGCTTGTTTATATTCATTCCAATAATCTTCGACACATTTTAAAGGGGCTTCGATATAATTTCGTGTTAATTTGATTTTAGGACACGTCTTCAAATTTATTTGAGTTTTGTATAGCGTTCGTGCAACATGTTCGATAATCCTCAACGCTTTTTCCACTTCTGTAGCCATTGTAATTTTGGAATAACTTCGTCTTATAAATTATAAACACGTAAACAACTTAGCTGATTATTTCACACACTTGTTTGTTAATCAGCGAATCTAGTAACTCTCGCTGATATTCGGCTCGAATTTGGACCATATGTCGGAGTACTTAAGGTGGAATTTCAGTTGTTTTATAATTTGAATAAAATACGCGTTACACCTATGATTGTTTATTTGACACTGATTAAAGTAATATGTACACGTCATTCATACATTCGCTCCCTACCTACATAAAAACGCGGTAAATGCATCGAACAGATGGTAAATCAAGGGCCCCATTGTGGGTATGAACCCCGACTTAGCCGGCCAGCAAGTGAAAGAGCCTAACTGGATTAAAAGCGTTTTGGACGCGAATACCTGGAGAAGAGACACCGAAAGAAAGTCAAGGCTACGTCTAAATGGGACTGCGCGTCAGTATGTATACGCACCGGTTAGCAACAGTCGACTGAATTACCCTTCTTCATGTCTTGGTATGATGCTTGGGCGAGTTGTGTGTGCCTTACAGTAATCTAGAGCAAATGCTGCCCAAGCCGCGATAATTGGATCCCCAGGATACTTTTCGAAATATCAACAAGACGTTTCTTGCATGAAACTGGTGATTGCTTTAAACTTGAGGTCGTCATGAAGATCGAAGTTTCGCACAAAGCATGGCGCGACCTCGGCTTTACGTAATAAATTATATTATTCTGAATCACCTGAAGGCTTTTCTTTGTATATTGTATAGTTAGGAATAGAGATGTTAAATAACATGAAATTATCTGATCATTATCAACAGATAATGTGAAACAAAACTGTTGTGAGTGAGACGGCGCTATGACAAAACTACGCGTGTAATGAGATAGAACAAACAGCATGTTGTCCCCTGTATAACAGTTATTACACCTCTAGTTAGGAATTTCTGGGTACCTCACTAAAAATGAGTGGTAGAGCAGGACAGCATAGCAACATGGCGCGCACTATGGCATTGTTGTCTTATGCAGTAAAGTCGTGGTCTTGTGAGTAAAAGTGAAAGTGGTTGTATAAGTAATATTAGTAAGTTATGTGGTTATGTAAGTTCTTTATAAAGTTTGTATTGGTGATTTCTTTTTGTATTTAAAATCATTAGCAATTTATGATCATTTTGTAGGTTAGTTTACGAGTTTTGTTAAATTAATCATTATAAATGTAACTTATGGTCATTTTGTACTTATTTTTAAAGATTCCTACTTCTGGATCCTAAATGTATATACAAATCTGTATATGTATCTTATGTATCTTTGTATATTTTTTTCTTTCTATAATAGTATATTGCAATCACGATAGTATGAGCAATTGCCCTATAGTCTCAAACCACATTAATCACTAATTCGGAAAACAGAATATACAAAAAAGTCTTAAGTCATATCGTCGGGTGAAAGGTTATTTGGTTTAAGCGACATTTTTTGGTGATATAGTAATATATATATATATATTAGAATCGGTAAAAAACGCTGATTTCAAAAATATATAGTATATTACTATTTCACCAAAAAAATTTCGCTTAAACCAAATAGCCTTTCACCCGACGATATGTATTTTTTTCTTTCTAATTTTCGTCGTAATTTATTATTAACTAATCCCTCAGATTTAATGCTTGCTTATAATCTTACAGATAATATTTTTTTTTATTAAAGCTCTTTTCTAGATAATTATTTAAGTGTTATATGTAGGAAAATTATAATTTCCTAATCAGCCCAACTCCCTCAATAATTTACTGTGAAGGTCTAAAGATATTTGATACAAGTTGTTATTTACATGAAAACAATAACGAACATGTAATATATATTTTTCTTGGTATAATATATTTAAATTTGGCTCGTCAATATTTATTTAGATGTTTCAAAAGAATCATATAAATAGAGGAAAATGTTCAAACTATTCAGACAGCCCACTTTTTTCTACAAAGGCGACTAAGGGAGCGAAGGTAAATCATAACATTTAATAATTATATATAACTAGCTGTCCCGGCAGACCTTGTTCTGCCCTTTTTCTCTAAAACAAAGTTACATTGTTTTTTTTTATGTTAATAGCTGCCCCGTCAGATTTTATTCTGCTAAAAGTTATTAGCCTGTCCCAGTCTATTAGAAATAAAATTGCATTGAAAGACATAAGTTATATCTAAGGTAATGATATTTTTACTATAATGCCTTATGGGACATTTTTGGGTTATTGTTTGTTTGATTACTTGGCATATAAATAATAATTTTCATTAATGACATGCAACCTCTAATCAATTTGAAGGGATACCTTTGTTTTGTTTTGCTTGACATCATATGTTTGACAGCTGGGGACCTATTGGTTTGTATAGGAAAACGAAATTGTTGTTTTTACTATATTCCTAGCATTTTTTTTTTCATATTTACCAATTTTTAAACCTTCCCTAGACTTCAACAATAAATCCAAAACCAAAATTAGCCAAATCGGTTCAGCTGTTCTCGAGTTTTAGCGAGACTAACGTACAGCAATTGATTTTTATATATGCTTTTGTGAGCTATGTGGAGTCCCAGAGGATATACAGCATTTCTTGGTGGAATGTGTTCGGAGCGTATCTATGAGAGAAATCCTGTTTAAACAGTTTGGTTGGAACAGGTCTGATGTGGGTCTATTTCAGAGCGTCTTAGCTGAGCAAACATCTTGCGCAGCTGAGATGCTCTGTAGACTCACATACCAATTATTAAAATAGTATAGTACAGTGTAGTGTAGTTACAAAAGTATAGTGTAATTATGGGACTGACATGGTCAGCCTGATCCAAAGTCCCAAAAAAAACCGGAGACAATAAAAAAAAAAACTATATATGTAAATTATTTAGACTAGACACTGCACTGTGCACTGTGTTTTTGGGAGTCGAAGCTGCTCGCGTCCGTAGGCTTTACCCTAGTTTCCCTACACGTGACTCCTGGGTGGTGCTAAACGAGCAGCAGCGAGGTGGTAGGGCGTCGGTGCCCGTCTGGATCGCGACCACAGTGCATGGGTGTAAAGCCCGTCATAGTGACCAGTTTCGGCTTGTCGCGTTTCGGGATCAGCCTGTGTATATCTATTAGCTCATATATCTAGAGACCTTCAGTCGTGGTATATGTGGGCCGTCATGACGATGTAGACTATCAATGGATTTACATCCTTTGATATTCGCTTTCGTTTTTGGACTACACTGTACTTACCATCAGGTACTCTGTAGTCACTATGTTGAGCCAGTGTAAAAAAAAAAAAAATGTATATTAATCGAGTATTTTTTCCTCTTAAAAAAAATGATGATATAAATACAAATGTATCGTTTAAAGGCAATAAAAACACCAAAAGTCCATCACTGATAAGTTTATTGCACAGATATTTAAGAGCAAACCATATAAAAACTTCAAAAACTAGATAAAATAGGAAATGATCCAGTGAACTCCTCGCCCGGCTTAGTTGTGAATGTCTATCCCGGTTATTAACCGGGATGCCTTGTAAGCTGCGTTTACAAGGCACGGTATATCATAAGACGTCACACGAAACTCTCACATACCGTCCACCGCAGCCGGCGCGCAAACTATCCGCACACCATTACGGTGTCCGCGAGAGTGGACCGGCAGAATGCACGCTAAACAACCTAATATCAACAGCAAGTAACACCTTCAGGAGACGGACAGCGTTTTTACTACAACCTGTAGTACTGTCGTTAGTAACCTTGTGTAAACATATTTTAGAGTCAAAATGGATATCGTCACCGAAACTATAAGCGCCATACATACACATCAAGCTACCCTCTCGGCATTGACGATGCTCTCGTTAACCGATTATCGCTTTCCTGCCCATACTGAGCCCAGCAATCTTCGAGGTGAGTCTTTTATTTTTCTATTCTTATATTTCTACTTGCTGATCTGGCAAACTTCGTACCACCATGAATGTCGTGTTAACACTCCTTTCCTCCTTTTCCTCTGCCCTCCTGCCTTTTTCCTTCCACCCAACACTTTTCCATTCTCTCATGCTCCTCTGGCTCCGCCATCTCCCTCTATTGCTTATATTTTGTCATCAAAATATTAATAAATAGATATGTAGTGACTAATTGATTTTATTTTTATATAGTCATCGGTGTGATAGTTGCACTTGAATTAAACTTTTGACCCATTAATTCTTATTTTGTAATCACTCCTAAGATATTAATTTAGATTATATGGTGTATTACTATAATATGAAGAATTGCTTGGATAATTTACGTATTTAAATTGATAAGGATAAATACTGTACCCGTCTAAAAGCTTTCCAATTAAAGCATAGTACGTAACCATTTTTCTAGAAGTTAGAAATGGTATAGAAAGTTATTATAACTACTGGACGGTGCGTTTGAGGGAGCGTGCCACCAAGCTTGTCCAGGCGAGAGCGGTGTGTGACGTGTTCCCGCACACCGCTCCAAGATATTGAGGTGTGTGAGGAGTGGCTCCTTACACCGCTCCTCGCAGTGCAGAGATGGGGCCTTACAAAAGGCCAGACGTTGCCGAGGGTCAGAGAAGAGGATAAAGCTGTGCCTACGGCCCCAGCCAGACGGGAAGAAGGAACACCCGAGGGTTTTAGTCGATGCAAGTCCGACACATCGAGGGGTAGCCCTCACCGCTCCCTGAGGTCCGTCAGGGATTTCCCCGGGATATAAAAAAATGTTATTATAACTAAATACAACTGCTCTATACGGTCACAGATTAGATTTTCTTATATGTTATCAATCATTGTGTAAACTGTTATGTGTATATCCCAATAACGCGAAGACTATTCTCTTCTCTTACTTAAATCTGAGATTTACTCAGTAAGAAATTTGCGAACAAATCGAACGAACCTTCTAGACGATTATAGGGACGGGATAGTCTGCATGAGGCTGCGTTAAAGCGTAGGTTCGTTCTTTTAAAAGGTGATTGGAAGAGATTCTTTGTAGATACGAGACAAAAAACAATTTTTACGACTATGATCTTTTACTTCTATTGCAATCCTCGGTGCGAAAGTTCGACTCACACTTGGTTGATTTTTGTAATAATACGATTGCTGATCTGTTTACAATGATTAAAGATAATTTATCAATGATTTGAAATATAAGAAGTACTTTTCAGTGATTATTGTTCTAATGAAAATAAATGTATGTATGGAGTGAGAACTTTCACCTTGGTATTATTAAATGACTTTTTCAAGGGCCAATTTTTTAAGTCACAACACTATCTGTAGAATATAATATTTCGTTATCAGGACAGTTGTGTTTAGCGAATTATTTTCCCCTATATTGAGTGATTCTGTAGTGACTCTAATTTTTCCTGAAATAATTAAAATACCAAACGGTCAAATATGTGCCCATGTCCCTGAAGAGGTTAATTATTTACCAATTATTGCTCTGTTGAACTTTAAACTCTGAAAGTTGTATTTTTATGATGCGAATAAATGAACATACATGTTGTTTTTTTTTTAGCTTCATACGACTTTATAGTAGTCGGTGGCGGGACAGCTGGATCGGTGGTCGCGAGCAGATTAACCGAAAATGAAAATTTCTCAGTCTTGTTGATTGAAGCTGGTCCAGTCTCACCTATAGAGTGTTTGGTAATAACAACAATATCAATAAATAATCTACAACAGGTTTAACGGTTCATTCTGAACGCTTGGTATAATATAACATCTCGACAGTTTTCAATATAGCAGAAAAGGATTTACAGTTTTTTCGGAGAACTTACACGATCTCTAACGTACTTTTGTGCTTTTAAACAGTTGTAAAAATGACTGACTTTAAAAATACTTCGGAGATTTAAATTACATTTCTAATAAACGTAAGGGAAAGGAAACATTTACTTAATTTACACGATAGAGTTTAAATAATATAAAGAACAATACAAACAATCAGTAATAACAAAGGTTTTTGGGAGTCGAAGCTGCTCGCGTCCGTAAGCTTTACCCTAGTTTCCCTACACGTGACCCCAGGGTGGTGCTAAACGAGCAGCAGCGTGGTGGTAGGGTGCCGGTGCCCGTCTGGATCGCGACCACAGTACATGGGCGTAAAGCCCGTCGTAGTGACCAGTTTCGGCTTGTCGCGTTTCGGGATCAGCTTGTGCATATCCAGTAGCTCCTATACCTAGAGACCTTCAGTCGTGGTATATGTGGGCCGACATGGCGATGTAGACTATCAATGGATTTTCATCCTTTGATAGTCGCTTTCATTTTTGGACTACACTGTACTTACCATCAGGTACTCTGTAGTCACTATGTCGAGCCAGTGTAAAAAAAAAGGTTATCAAAGACAATAAAATTAATAAATAGGTGGTTAGAATAAATAATTCGTTAAAAGTAAAACAAGAAAAGTTAAGTCTTAGAAAACAATAAACTATACTTAGGTTTATTCTCGACTTATAAGTTTCGTCATTAGGTAAATAATCAAACTTTAAGTTTAATGATCGGACTATATTGATCCAAAAATATCAGATACACTAATTTCAAAAAACAACGAAGATCTAAATATTATAATTACAGTAATTATGTTAAATTTCAGTTACCGGGATTGTTTGCCTTTCAACCAAATTCACAATGCGACTGGAATCAAACATCAACAAACGATGGATTTTCATCTCAAAATATTGTAGGAAAAAGGTCTGAAATGACTGCCGGCAAAATGTTGGGAGGCTCTTCCTGCCTGGAACATTTGATTCACAATAGGGGGCAAGAACAGGACTATTCGATTTGGGCAGAAATAATCGGCGATGAATCTTGGAACTACAAGAATCTTCTTCCTTATTTCATTAAAGGGGAAACTGTGGAAGATGAAACTATTCTTAAAGATTACCCTGATTTCCATGGCACTGAAGGTCCACTTAAATTGACAAGACAACCCAGTGATGAATTCATACCAATTCTTGAGGCTTTCGAAGAATTAGGTCACAAAATTTTATCAGACACAACTGCAAATGAGACTCTTGGATATGCATATCCACTATTAAATATTGCTGGGACTTATCGCCAGAGCTCGTCAGTAGCTTATTTATCTCCAGTCAAAAGCCGCACAAATTTACACGTAACATACAATTCTAAAGTGACAAAAATCTTATTTGATAGTGAGAACAAAACGACTGGGGTCATGTTTGTAAACGATGATGGTGAAGAAATTACGGCTACTGTTGAAAAAGAGGTGATCATATCAGCTGGAGCAATAAATTCACCCAAATTGCTTATGTTATCTGGAATAGGTCCTAAAGATCAACTAGAAAATTTGGGGATTCCTGTTATTTCTGATTTGCCTGTCGGTCAACACTTGCTCGACCAGCCCGGTACAATTTTATCATACTCTATGGGAGAAACTACCACACAGACTGTTTCAAACCCTCATGAATTCCCAGCACCAATGGTGACAGGATTTGTTAGTCTGGATTCAGAGGAATTAGCAACTTATATGTCTATTCCACTTTTATTTCCTCAAAGTTCACAAGGCATTTTGCAGTTTTGCTCATGGATATTCAAATATGACAGTAGCATATGCGAAGCGATGTACAATGCTAATGTAAACAAAGAAATCTTGTTGGTTGGAATAATTCTCCTTCATCCTGAGTCTTATGGACAACTACAATTGGTTAGCACTGATCCGAATGTTCCTTTGAATGTAACACTAAATCATTTATCGACCACAACTGATTTAACTCTACTGGGACGTAGTATAATGGACTTCAATTCTATCCGTGATTCTACATATTTTACCAGCCTTAATTCTTCGTTGGTAAAATTAGACATGATAAATTGCAACGATTTAGATGACACCACTTTAGATTACTGGATATGCTATGGAAAAGAGATGTCTACTACAATGTTTCATTACCATGGCAGCTGTCCTATGGGCACTGTCTTAAATACAGATCTGACTGTTAAAAATGTAAAAGGTTTGAGGGTTATTGATGCATCATCTATGCCTGCTAGTGTGAGTGGGAAAATAAAAGGAGCGGTGTACGTCGTGGCAGAGAAAGGCTGTGATATGATTAAAAACACGTATAACTAAGAACTGGTAATTGGCCGGATGAGCACTGAGGTGTTCGCCCTCTCACCCGGCTTAGTTGTGAAGGTCTGTACCGGCCATCAACCAATAATCAGTCGACAAAACACTTAGGATGGCTTGCTCTAACAAATTAAGTCTACTTTAAGCTTTTATAGACGCTAATTAATCGAAGTACATTAATTTCATCTTCATGATGATTTGAGTTTAAGAGTTGTTACAGCTGGGTTTTTATTCAGTGCAAGACCATAACTATAGTTCAGCGCTAAATAGCATTTTATGTAAGTCTAAACTAGACTTAATTTGCTAGTGCAAGCTACCCTAAGATTTAATGTTTAAATATGATTTTAAATAAGTATAGTTATAAAAAACGTCGCCAGATATTTTTAAAGCTTACGAAGCACACTAGTAAATTAATTAAGGTAGTATGTAGATGAAGCGGGAGCACCAATGCAGCATTGGTCCAAAGGAAGGTTTTTTTTTTTAATTATTGAACACCTCTCGCCATTAATTTTATCATAGAAATTGAAATAAGCTCAACATTTAAAATATAAAAATATAAAGTTTATTAAAATTATTTCTTGTTATTTTACTATTTACCCTCATTTATTATCTAATCCCATATTGTTACTTTTTAGCTTTTAATTATTTTAAAACTATATCCTATTCACTTATTACAAGTACAAAAGATATCTTGTAAAAGTCAGGTTATTAGTTGGTGGCTTTGGACTCGATTGACCGTAGAGCTCGTAGACTTGTTGGCGATGACTCTGACGAAGATTAAAATGTAGAATATCGAGCATCGACCAAGATTTGCCTGCCTCGCAGTCTTTTAACGGTTATACAGTGGATAGAGTTCTCAGGAACTATAATCTATGATTCCGCCAGCCCCATTTCATCATAAAACCACTAGACACCGTGTCAAATACCATCTGTATGTGGTGGATGTTCCTTATATTCGCACGAAAAGATTCGCTTCTACATTCATCGTGGGAATAGCTAAGGAGTGGAATATGTCTCCAGCGAGCATATTTCCACGATCTTATCACCTGGTAGTCTTAGAGAAGAGAAGAATGAATAAGCATTTGTTGAGCGAACGCGGTCTATCGTCGGACTCATTTTCACCTTCCACCAGGTGTAATTGAGGCCAGGAATTTGCCTGTTAATCATTAAAAAAACCTGAATAAGAATATAATTAATCCTTTCTATTATATAATAATTATTTCTTATAAATTATTACTACAGTCACTTCCTTTTAAAAACTTTATGTACATAAAAAATTCAAACAAACCACTTTGATATTGAAGCATAAATTATACATTAATAGTTCCAATACACACTTGTTTACTAGTTTTACAAAATAGTTAAAGTTAGTGTTTATTTTGATAGTAATACGTGCTCTCAACTAGTGCTTAAATTCCAAAACTTGTGTTATAGACTAAAGTATAAGAAACGACAGTTAAAATTCTAAATCTAACTAGGAAATTCTGTAAATTCTTAGTTAAATCACACATATTATACTTGATTTAAGTTTGGAGTGGTGTTATAAAAATCGAGATGTATGATTTACAATCTAAAATAAAAAATGTTATCCATAACTTACAGATACAAAAACCATATAAATGAAACAGAGTTATTAAATATACAACAAAAATGTATACAATGCATATCATTCATAAATTAGTGATAAAAAAATTTACCCATATCTACTTTAAAAAAAAACGCTTGAGGCCAAGCTCCGAACTCGCTGACCAAGTTTGCTTGCGCTTCCTTAACCACGGACTAATTATGAAAGAATATCACTTTTGTGGGAACAGCTCTATAACACGTTACCCTCCTGCCCTCCCTATTAAAGGAAATACTAATATACCTAGTTCTGTTTATACTGAGTAAGCTCTTACTTACTACTTTACTGCTGGAGCTATGTTGTAAAACAAAATGTTCTCACAAAGGTGATTTGTGTCATAATGAAAGTAAAGACTTTAGACTGAAGTTCGACTACTGTTAGATACATTTTCTATCGTCAAGTGATGGTGAATGATGTTACCCTGGTCGATTTTAGCCTAGAGGACTTTTCCAAATAATATCAAGTAGGCGCGAGTGGCAACCTGATTGAGCTCGCTGATGAAAATATTAGATTTATTTGATTGGGAGTCGAAGCTGCTCGCGTCCGTAGGCTTTACCCTAGTTTCCCTACACGTGACTCCTGGGTGGTGCTAAACGAGCAGTAGCGAGGTGGTAGGGCGTCGGTGCCCGTCTGGATCGCGACCACAATACATGGGTGTAAAGCCCGTCATAGTGACCAGTTTCGGCTTGTCGCGTTTCGGGATCAGCTTGTGTATATCCAGTAGCTCATATACCTAGAGACCTTCAGTCGTGGTATATGTGGGCCGACATGACGATGCAGACTATCAATGGATTTACATCCTTTGATAGTCGCTTTCGTTTTTGGACGACACTGTACTTACCATCAGGTACTCTGTAGTCAATATGTCGAACCAGTGTAAAAAAATGGAACAGTCAATAGCGCAGGATATCCTAAAGTATTAATTGATGTAATAACTAATTTTAACTTAATTTTCAACTAACGAACAAACATTGTGTTGAAGTAATCCTAAAGGTAGGTGTTTGATTCTGGTAATCGCGACTTGATTAAGGCAACATGCGTTTCTATACTGGGTCGAAGCCGACGATTTGCGATTGCTAGAATCTGACACATGTCTTATAGCAACAATACTTAACATATCTATTGGAGTATATACAAAACTAGTAAACGCGAATTATTTAATCAAAAGCATGAGAAAACTGTATATAAGCGATGGCGTAGACGGTACTGATGCTGATGATGTTGGTTAGTAAGGAGTAATCAACGGTGAAGATGCGCAGGATATTCAACTTAAATGGTCGACACTCGAGGAACAGCAAGCAAGCTTCAATCTTTTGGCGATCGATATCATCTGTTAAGGCGATATACAAAGTTTAGTAAAAGAAATCGAAATTCAAGAATTTTTGCTTGAATGTAGATCAATGGGATTAAAATATACATCTATGATACGAGTTATGTTCAGAGACCGTTTGATGGATAAAAACCCAAGAAAATAAGGTCTAACAGAGAACTAAAAACACTGACATAGTTCCCGGGATTAACAAATTTATAAGTAAACGCGTCCTACCAGTTATGACGCACGGAACGAGCTACGTTGGGCAACTTTTTGAAAGATAAAATCCGAATCAAGGTTATTCGTTAAAACCTAGCTGAAATGGTATTGGGCAGGCCACGTGAAGTACATATAATCGTTCAATCGTTGGGTTCTTGAGTGGATACCGCAAATTCGCAAGCGTAGCGTGGGCGCTCTATCTTAACAAGAGAGAATCTATCATAGGAATTCCAGTTCGCCATGAGGATGATGTTCGGAATTCCTATGACGCCGCGGAAAATCAACTGTGCAAGCGAACTACGCAATCTCTTACGTTACAGACACACAGATGGCCTTCGCAGGCCTCCTCAAATTATGGAGGTACGGGGGAGTCGATGGGCAGTGGGCAGTGTATGAGAACATTCACACCCTGACTTCCTCATGCATGGAAAGTGGACTCCCTCAAATACTATTGCTCAAACGTGGGATGCCTGGCAAGGTGGAGCGACGACATGCAAAAGGTGGCCGGAAAGTTGCCACATTTCTTTATATTCTCGTTAACTACATTTATTAGTCTTTTTTTTTACATTCATACATTTATAATAAGTACTTTTAACGTATTAACCTGTCGTCCGCGGAATCCTATTACAGGACCCTGAACATGAACCTGATTTTCTCTAAATCTAAAGGGGAATATTGTGTAACTCCAATTAGTTTTATCAGTAAAATATATTTCTTACATTATACTTTGACTTACATTTTGAATCACATTGCAACTGTTATATGAGAAATAATATGAGTTACCTAATAAGATAAGGACTTTTTACCGTGTCCTGTAATGAGACGCGTCACTGACGAAAGTTAGTAACAAAGGGATAAAAGAACAATATACCATACCTTCACAAATAGTGATCTGGTTCATGATGTTCAGTTTGATCTTTTCTATTTCAGCGGCTGCCCGTTCGCACAACATCAGTGGTATGTAGAATATCAGAAGTTGGATACAAAAAAATGTAATTTCATAGATGTCCGTGTTCTGTTTAAATTAAAGAATTACCATGACTCAAATATAAGATTCATAATAACACAATGCTTTATAATGAAAAGCTGTATACGGAGTTACAGTACAAAAGCTGAGACGTGGACACTCACGTTATGATTGTCCACAATTTTAAAGTAGCTCAGCGTGCTATATAACGTTCTAGGCTCGGTGTTTCTCTCAAGGACCGGATCAGAAATGAGGTGATCCGTCAGTGAACTAAACTCATCGACACAGTTCGGAGGATTAGCTGGCTGAAGTGGCAGTGAGCTGGTCATATTTTCCCAAGAATGAATAACCGGTGGGGGTAGATGTGTTTTTGAGTGTAGATGATGTCTCGATAAGCGTATTGTAGAACACCCTCTAGCTAGGGGGAGCGACGCTTTGCGAGTTTAAGAAAAGCCGGAGATTAGGCTCAGTGGCGAAACTTGGGAGAGGGATATGACCAGCAGTGGACAGATGCAGGCTGACGTTGATGGTGGTATAGATTATAATGGTATGTTAAATAAACGTAAACAGTTTAGGAATACACCTGTAGGAAATTGGTTAATGTCTTGTACCAAGAAATGCAAGAATTTATTTCTCCTTTTTTGAAGAGCTCCAGTTAAAATCCAGGTGATATTAGTCAAGAAACACAATCTGTTATCTGTACGTTGACATAACAAATGAGTGTCAGCTGTAAATCAGCGCCGGGTGGCTCAGTTGGTCCTTTAGCATTTACATAGCTGACTTCCCTTTGGCGCATCATCACGTCACAGTGTTTTTTTACACTGGATCAACATGGTGACCACATTGTACCTAACTGTCAGATCAATGTAGTCCAAAAACGTCAGCGACTATCAAAGGACGATAATTTATTAACAGATCCTGTCTTCATATCAGCCACGACCACGACAATGTCTCTAAGTAGGTATATGAGTTACTGGATATTCACAAGCTGATCCAGAAACACGCCAGGCCAAAGCGAGTCACTATGACAGCCTTATTTTCATTTGTTCTTCTCTATCTTGGTTAACCTATCCGTCTGCGCTGTACGGTAAGTGCCAAATAAATGATATTGATGATGGCAAGACATTATTTCTTTCTTACAAACTCTAACTTTACAGTATTCGATAATACCTTTTAGACAATTGAACTTTCATTCCGAGGTAATGTGTCTTTGATGTGTACAGACAGAATAAGTATCTCTTGAGAACACTAATCATTGAAAATATTTAAAAATTAAAAAGTATCTGAATAAAACATATTAAAATACTAATAAATAAAACTTACATCTCTATGTATCTTCAGTAGTATATGAAATAAATGTATTGCGATTATGTTGACAGCTGTAGCGAACATCAACAGCGACTAAAATGACAAAATTGTTGTTATAGAAAACTGTGACCCGGCGTTACCCGGGTATAGATATTTTAACTCGTGTTCAATTTTCCATAAATGCTTAAATCAAAACAAAACTGATACATATTTCAAAATTATACACGATCACATTAAAAGCTATCAATTTATTCGCATGAATTTCGAGGCTTAAAATAAACATTTTTGGCAATAGTATAACAAAATACTAACCGTTGGCTGCAAATATCTGTTCAAACTGTGCAATGTTTCAACTACATCTCTGTATTTCAATAGACACGATTGTATGTTCTGATATTTCATATCAAAATTAGGAACTCTTAAATTATCTTTGAGCTCCACTCGAAGTTGCTTCATCTTTCTATAAAGCAATTCGAATGTCATCAAACGAATGATACTTGCAGCATCGATAGTTATATAAAACATATGTTTCTTTAAGCAGGATATTATATCTCTATAACAAGCTAACAATTCTGGACTATCGATACTCACGAATAATCGTGCAAACTTCGATACTATCGTAATAACAATAGTGAGGATTGTCGCCGGCACCTCTAATTCCAGGACCGATGAGAAGTCAGAGTTCAAAGGAAATATACGAGCGATAAAATCAAAAAAATATTCTTCGCTGGTACACATGGCGATAAGAAAATTAACGGCCACGTCAATATTAATGAATAAATAAGCATTGGTTAGTACAAAATTAAAACCCAGATTAAAAGGAAAATGAAAAACTATAGTAACGTAGTAAATAAAGGAGTAAACTTTCAATAAGTAGGAAATAAACTTGTGAGATGTGATGTTATAGTAGTATCCAAAAAGCAGCCGGATGTTCAAGACAAGTCCAATGGTCGGCTTTAGCTTCATGCTGTACTATTGACGACCAGAATTGAGAGCGACGTGTTATCTGGTCGAGTGATTGCGTTACTGTGTTTGGTTTGTGCTTCAGGGAGAGGGGTACAGGCCCGGTCGCTAGGCAATGGCATACAAACAGAGGCTTGGAGGTAGTAACAATAGGAAAATTACTTAACCAAACTATTTGTAGCCTCACTGACGTGGTGCGACCTCAACCTAACTGCATTCTATTTCGAATAATACTTATAAATTGTAACTAAGTATTTCAAAGTTGCCTTTCCAGACTTCTAAATTACGTTAATGAGTGATTATGTAAATGTATTCGAAAATATTTTCAAAATTGTTGTCTTCAAAAGTTCTCTAATTCTCTTTTCTGCTTAATTATAATTATTATAAGTATAAATACCCTCCCAACTAGATAGTTTTTTTTATGATATTCGATCATACCTGCCAAATATTAACAATGTTTTTTTAAATACTAGCATCTTACTTAAGACTAAAGTATTAATAAGTAAACAGATTCATAGAAGTTGTTGGATTCGACCACTGACGTAACGGCACTCGATATTACTTCAAAATTGCGACTAAGTATTCTCAATATTGTCTTCTAGAAATTTGTATTCTATAGATGTAGTTGATAAATACAATTTATGATGTTTTCTTTGTCGTTTTATCTGAAATTAATTCTAATGAACGCTGCAATTTTCTTCAGAGGGAAATATAACTGTAATATTGTCTACTTTGTTATGTATTGACGCCAATTGAAATCTCGTATAACAAATGTGTAAAAGGCATTATTGTTTAATTATCCGTTCGCGACGACGTCCGACCTTCTTCAGACCTCACCATTATTATAAAACCTAACATAAGATATAGATATAACTAATCCTTAATTCCTTTTGCTCTAGTAATATTCAAAATGGAAAATGCAGTTGAAGTTGGCGTTATGTATAAATAATATTAGAAATACTGATTTCTAAAAGATTATTTTTATATCAAGATAATAAATCTATATGGATCTTCTTGTGGATTACATTTATAATTAATATGACACTCAAATGTAATACTTTGTTTTTCTTTTGTAAATTTAGAATATCAAATAATAGTGCTGTTGAAAACCATTAGGAAGTTATGAGGACTTCGAGGTCATACAAGATTAGATCATAAATAGAAAGAGAATAGTTAGGTACTCAATGTTTACCCTCAATTGCTTAGCAACTTGTCCTACTCCTCTCTTACAACAAAGTTCTACGCACAATAAATTTTGGACTAGATAGGGCTTAGCTAAAAGTTAAAATTACATTAGTTGACTATTGAGCAGTACGAAGTCCGTCGGGTTAACTACAGTCTATAATAAGATAACTATAATAAAAAAAGGAGTTTTTGATTCGGCCTTATTAGGAAATATAAATAATCATCAACAATTTATTGGCTAATGTAATCAAGAATAACGGTTACGCATGTAATCTTGATTGAAAATAAAAATTTGATTGAAAGTTATCGTGATTACGCGCATCTCTATTTTAAGGCAGCATAACTTATTTGAAATGTATTTTTTGCTCCATTTTTCCACCCTAATAACACGGTCATTATCTATATATATATAAAAATGAATCGCAAAAGTGTTGCTAAGCACATAACTCGAGAACGGCTGAATCGATTTGGCTGATTTCTTTTTTTTCTTTCTCTTCTTTTTTGCTGTGTTAGATGAAGTCTGCAGAAAGTTCCTATGGAGTGAAAAAACGTAAAAAATACGAGGAAAATATGAAAACAACAATTTTCTTTTCCCATACAATTCACTCTGTCCCCAGCTGTCAAACATATTATGATATCAATAAAAACAAAACAAAGGTGTGTTAGGATTGTCTTTGGTATACTTACAAGTTGATTTGAGGTTGCATGTCATTAATGAAAATTATTATTATACGCAAAGTAATCAAACAAAAAATAATTTGTCCCATAAGGCATTATAATAAAAATATTATAATGCCTTATAATTACCTTAGATGCGACTTAAGTCTTTCAATACAATTTTATTATATAAAAAATAAACAATGTAACTTTGTTTTAGAGAAATAGGGCAGAACAAGGTCTGCCGGGACAGCTAGTTTACTATATTTAGAAAATTAATTTTATTGTGTCCCTTTAAAATCTGCCAAAATACAGCGGTTGAAAGAAAACTAGACGCCATTTTTTAAAGTTGGAGCTAAACTGCATAAAAAAGAAATTCGTATCGAAGATGCATCATATGTAATTATTTTCAGAACAAAATAATATATTATAAATATTCTGAAATATAAGTTTAGATTCGCTGCGGGTAAGCACTGTTAAGTAAGTAAGTAAGTGGTAAGTGTTTGAATCAAGATTATGAACAAGAGGTAGAATGTTTTATTTTATAAATAAAAAACAAATCATACAAATAATTCGTCTATTTTATTCATTCACATTGATTTATAAATAAATTAAAAATGTCTTTAGTATTAACGGAGGAATTTATCTGAAACAAACAAACATTTTTTTACTATTTTGGTAAACCTGCTAAATCTTGTCTCAATATCATCATAAAACAATTTTTACACAGCGTGCTCTTTTCTTCTCCTAACATTGGGATAACTGTGCCAGGTGGCCAAGCTTAGTATAAAAATATTTTCTTTTTACTTTATTAATTAAGGGTGATATGCACTAACAAATAATTCTAGTTTAATTTAAGCTTCTATAAAATGCTGTTTAATTAAAGTGGTATAATTTGCGCTCAATAGTGATTTAAATTTGACAGTTGTTAAAACAAGATGTTTCCCCCGGGCAATAGACTTGCCTGCTGCCTGGATGTGATGGAGGTTTCAGAGGGGTGGGCTCTTTTCTCTCACCCCTCCCAGAGAGGTAACCTCAACAAAGCTTTGCTCTCCAGGCGTCTGAGTTGATTTGGTTTCCCAGGTCCGGGTGTAGCAATTAGTTAGATATCCCGGGGGTTTTAGTAGGAATCAGACACAAGGGGGTCGCTGCCCTTACAGTGTCCCTGATGGTTATATGCAGGATTATCCCGCGTGTTACTAAAAAAGGATAATGTTTCCAAGCAAGACAAGAAGTGCAGTATAATGATAAATAGCGGCTTATAAAGTTTAAATTTAATTTAATTTATTACTACAAGCCGCCCTAAAAGAATTACAATTTTCAATAAGGTTTTAAGTATAGTAGCAGTTGAATTTTAGACTGTGCTGTTTAAAATCAAGTGGCATTTATAGAGTCAGTATTTAAAATATCCCCATTATTGCTTTGGACCGACCGTTATTGATAAGTTGAAATTATGAATATCGTCGTTGGTATTTACAATTAGATTAGAGAAAGTATTAATGAAATTAGCAAGGACGTACCTTTACACTGCTATGTTATGTCTTAGGATGTATCGAAGAAAGAATCAGTTCTTAACTAGTTCATAATGGTGACTTTGATTTTATCAAAGCTGTTAGACATCACACCTTCCTCATAACATTGCTCAAAATTCTTATAGGCTTTGTTTATAAGCGAAAACAATATAAATGATATCAGGTTTTAATGTTTTCCGCATATTTGGAATTAATAGTAAACCGCTTCGAATGATCTGGACACCATGATTTTACAGATATTGTAAGCAACGTGCAGATACTTAACCCTTTAAAGTCCACGGCATGGATTTTCAAGCTTCGAGTTTGAAAAATATGCGAACCATTGTATCCTAAGTTTTCGAGGGTGCTCTTCCGAATGATCATAGTAAAAAGTCGCTTAAATGTGTAAAACTATGGAAAAATTAGAAAAAAGGAACGAATTTTTTTGAATAAACAATTTTTTGATCATCATGCTTCGTTCTCTATACATTTTTTTACACTTCTAAGACTGGTTTAGAAGGCGTTCATGGCACCTAAACTCAAACTCGAAGATTGAAAATCCGTCCCGTGGACGTTAAAGGGTTAACCTATAATTATTTTTTGACACAGGTTTTTGTGTTGTAATGACCAATTTAAAAGATGGTTCTTATTTTCAACAGCCCTTAGAGTAAAAATTATTATTAAGAAAATGTATTTCTAAATATAATAATTAAAAAATATGATTTAAAAATAAAGATGATCTCTGGCTCAAAATTTTAATTTTGTAGGAAGCAGCGTTCTCGCTGTTTAGCTTCACTATATTCTAAGAATGAAAATTAAAGATGGATCAACGGAAAATAGAACTGGAGATAATTGGATTGATTGAGCAATGGTTTGGAAAGACGCATTGCTTGACAATGAAGATAGACACAACAAGCAAAGCAAGTTTCTGTGGCAAGTTGTTAGAATGGTTAACTAAAACGATTTGGTAACTGCAAACCACCAACTAGCGGAAGCAAATATTACGCACAGTGTGGACAAACGATGATGAAAAATAGTAATCAACGGAAGAAAATAAAGATGCCTTGAAGAAATACAATTACAGCAATAAATACTCGAAGCTAATGACGATAATGATGGTGAATTGGTTTCAAATGTAATCATACACATGTCCGATATATGGGTTAAAAAAAGACATGGAAGAATATTTTAGTACAAAATGCTCGGATCTTAGAACAATATACAATAATAGCAACATTTTTCTGTTTTCCGCATTCATGCACATTTGTTCTATCGTTATATTGTATTCATCTGCCATAGGAAACAAAAAATGCTACACACAGAATGGACAAGCAATCAAGAACAATAACTAATAGAAGAAAATAATTATGTCTAGAAGAAATACTATTACGGTTACGAAATCGTGAGCTAACGAATAATGTGATGATGATTTTTTTATGTATTTAGTCAAAGATATGTGTAAATTGAATGACGGCGATTGTATAGGTGGTGCAGATGCCAATAAATTGCACAATCATGGTAACGTCGACGGTGAACGCGCGTATGATGGTCAACTTGCAGGGGTGACAGTCGATAAACTGAATCCAGTCTTCAATTTCTTGTTTCTGATCGGCATCTGCGTTAAAGACAAAGATTTTTAAATCGTTAAATCAGCTAATAATCACTTTATAGTCGACGCATAGTGAAAGATTAAAGACACAGGGTTATCTTAGTTACAGGGGTTAGATTATACTTAGCTTATACGGCAGCAGAATTGAGGGAGACTTCTGCCCAGAAAAAGTTGGAGATGTATGGAGTCAGCACACGTTATATGGGGTGGATTATTTACATCTACTCTACCAAGATATGAGACCTCTACAAGCCTTTCACTCGCTGGGCCAAAAACGAAATTGTAAGGCCTTGGCTCAGCTAGCAGCAACGAAATGTCGACACACCCGGTGGAATTCAGCCAATAGTTATTTGGCATATTAGGTCTCTACCCTCACGGCAGTCCTGACCGACCTATCTTGGATTTTCCTTAAGATACCAAAAGAGGTAATAAAAAAGTAATTATTAAAAAATAATACGTTATGGCAAATGTACGTGAGAGCCCACGCACCACTTAGCAGTGGAGAGAGAAGATAATTCTTGCCTCCCTTTACTACGTATCACATATTGAGTTGCTTTTTGACAGCCCAGCGCATCATGTGATTAGAAGAACATCCAGGTGGTTTAACCTGGTAAGAATCCAGCTTATCGAGGCTATCACCTTTACGATGGTCCTGATGGCTCACAATAAATTATTATTGGTAAAAAAATAGGGCGTGGTACCATGAACTTATTACGTCACTTTATGCTAGCGAGTGCCTACCCTGACAAATATTACTTTTGAAATCAGTACGACTGACACAAAGACAACTCTATATTCTGCAAAAAAAACTATTTCGAGGCATGTGAATAGTACAAAGCGATCAATTTTTACAAGAGGAAATATATCACTATACCTTCATATGAGAGTAGTTGCTTTATAAACAGCCTTTTTATTTGATCCAGCTCCTTGGCCACACATTCGCTCAAGACCAACGGAGTGCAAAATAATCCCAGGAGCCACAAGATAAACATTAATTGCAAGAGGAAATCCTGTACAGATTGATTATTATCAACATCATTATCAATGCCATTAATTCACCCCAGTCCACTACTGGACATATGTTCCAAAAAAGCTTCATTAGCTCGGTATATTGTATTACACCTCTTAAACAACTATAAAAAAAGCTTATGATCTTCTAATAGTTAACCAGATTTTTTTTAAATATTGCTAAGAACATTCTCGATAAATTCACCTTTTAAAAGAAAACTAAATCAAAATCAGTTTAGAACAGCCCCTTAGAAGATTCTATCACACAGACTAGCAAAAAAATACACAGAGCCACAGAACAAAATTATAATGAACGATTATTACCTTCCGACTGGGTGCCGTTACAAATGAGATTATATTCATCATCATTTGCAATAAAATACTTGAGAATGACAAGAATATCTGTAACAAAATTTGCATTATATGTAACTATATAAATCCTAATAATCAATGCATATCAATGACCATTAGTTCGGTTTGATGAAACTTCTAATAATAATGACGTATAAATTTGGTAGCTATTAAAAATCTGTTTTTCTTAATCCTGACTTAAATCATGAGTAAAGCTTAGGACGTCTTGCACGAACAAATTAAATCTAACTTAAGCTTTTATAAAACGCTATTAATTGAAGTGGTTTTATTTGGTCTCAATGATAATTTAAATTTAACAATTTTTAAAACTGAATAATGTTTCCTAACAATAACAATAAGTACAATTTAACGGTAAATAGCGTTTTATATAACTTTAAACTAGACTTAAAATGTTAGTGCAAGCCGCCCTTAATCATGTAATATATAGAATAAATTGTTGAAACAAATTGTACCTGTAACTTAATATGCTTGTTCACTAATCGGCAAGTTTGCATCAATTGGATATAAACCTCGAAGCATTGACGAACATTGTCACGTTTCTCAGCAAAGCTCCGACATCTCAAACCACTTTCAAACATGTTTCGTAGTTGTTGCATCTTCTGCCTCAGGAGCTCAAATATCAATATTATTATAAAATATTTCAATTCTAATATCATGTATGCAAACATATCTCTTAATGGTGAGATAATATCAATGGGTGTAATCATACACCATAATAATTTATATACGCAAATCCATATTGTAAATAGCATGAATAAGAAATTTGTGATAGGAATTTCTTCAATATTAGTTCTGTTATTAATGATAATAGAACTGATTCTATCACGGTAGATGCAGAAATAGACTTCACTGGTCACCAAAGACATGATGATATTTGCAACACAGTCGTATATAGCAGCAGTTAAGGCTATTTTGCGCTCTATAGGCATATCAAAAGTATAGTAACTTGAGTAAATCAAGAACGGTATCAAGATGCAGTAAGCTCGAGCGACAGCTGCCATCTTTCTATTTCCAGTGAATTTGTTGTAATAACCAACAGCAAGTCTGAACTTCAACATTTGATCGATGGTTAATTTTGGTATAGACATTTTATATTACGGCAGATACGTGAATCGTCTATAACAGCTATGAGTGCAATACAAGAATTGTTTAATGCACTGGTAACTATGCCGACGGTGTGTCAACATGGAACTTGGTAGAATCAATATTGATCAATTTGTGAGCACTTTCTGTTATTAGATTTACCTTGCAGTCAGCTTCAATATCGTTTGTATTTGTATCTTCCTCAACAATACGCGTATTATGTATATAGGGTGGTTTTATTTCACTTTGTTATTTGATTGCTTTTAATTCTTTTTAACTAATATGATTTTATACAGATACAAATATGCATGCTTTTGGCCCTTCGTAGTATTATAACCGCTGGCCAGATCATAACAAACCTGGTGGCAAGAATGGTGGAATCCAAAAAGATTTATGACTATCAGTAGCAAAAAAAAAAATTGATAATCTCAATGCTTGTGGCAGCCTGCACAAACATCTCTTCACGTATCGTTTAAAAAGTTGATTTAAATGGAGATATTTCAACATTGTTAATGCCCCTTGAGGTGTGCCCAACCTGGGCTGAGGAAAGGAAGGTCTGTTACGAACGCTTTGGGGACGACCTCTCACTGCCGGCGGTGGTAAAAGCCATGGCAGGAAGTGTCATCCTCCTGTGAGGTTGTGATGAAGCAGAAGAAGGCTGCCAAAAGAGTTAGAGAGCGAATATCTTCTCTGGCCATTCGGCGGCCAAGGCATCGTCGCCGGAGAGATGCGTTAGCCCAGAACGAGCGTGACATCCTCCGGTGATAATAGTCGGGCAGTAGACTTGAGGGAGTCCGGTGCACCGCCTGAGAGAGAGGCTTTGGAGGGTTGGGCTCTTTACTGCCACCCCTCCCGAGAGGTAACCTCAACAAGGCTTGTTTGCTCCCCGAGCGTTTGGAAGAATTTTGTTTCCTAGGCCCGGGTGGAGCAATTAGAGGGACACCCCGGTGATTTTTAGTGTGACACACCGGGGTTGCTGCCCTCACAGCGTCTCTGATGGTGCTATACAGGATTTACAGGAGTTAAAAAAAATTGTTAATGCAAATAACAAGACAATAGTAATATTGCAACACTTTTGTTATTATCTTGATTTATAGACGACAGGAATCATCGATTGTGCTGTTAACTGCTCGTTCGATACAGAGTTACAATTTGGTAGAAAATAAAAAAAAATGTTTAATCGTATATGTCCTTATTCACCCACGTACGGAATTTAAATAGAATACACATAACTCTGCTAATGTGAAATATAAATATAATATGTGCGTAATACGAGTATCGATACTAGACGGAAAACTGAAGTCCAAGAGATCGTGAAATGAAATACTTCACTCAAGTGGCGATGAACGAGATACCGGACGAGTCGTACTGATTGTCGTTGGAGTAAGGTCTTCATGGATTGGTGACCGAGAGGTGCCAGGAACCTATTGGTAGACCTGTTGTGAGGTGGGCTAATGACTTTTATAAGGTCATATGTAGGACTTGGGTGTAAGCGGCATATATAAAATCCCTCTGGCATGATCAGGAAGAGGCTTTTACTCAGCAGTGGGTGCGAATAAGCTGATGATAAATCTGAGTTTGCGAATTTGTAATTTCATAGATGCCTAAAAGTATATGCATTAGATTTACATTAATGTCATTGCAATGCATTATTTGATGATGGTAATCTTATAAATATTTGAGATAAGTTTACTTATAACAACAATGGGAAAATAACTTTAGACATTTCAATATATGTTTTTTTTATTTACACAATAAAATAAACTTTAAAAAATCACTAAGGTTTCATTATAACAATAATAAAACCATAAATACTCAATAGAACAGTAAAAAACACCGGGACACTAGTAATAACGAAGGCATTTTCTTTAAAAAACTGCATAGTTAAAGTAAAAAAGTTCTTTAGCCAACGAAACCTTTGGATATCTTTTTCAAACCGAGAAGTAGTAGTTGATACTGGAACACATTTTCTTATATTTTCAAGACTATCAACACTAGGCGCTGTTAATACGTCAAGGTAATTCTTAAAAATCTTATTCTTGAACAATTCAACAGACTTGGTAAGAATTGGAAGCCTAACGATAGATTTTTCCATGCTTACATTCAGCATTAGTTTATCGATCATAGACTTTTGTACCAAATCACACTGTAGATTTTCATCAATATCTAACTTTAGTGTCCCTACTTCTTTATTCGACATGGTTTTATGTTCTCGCTTGTTAGCTTTACGGTCCTCAACTTCATGAGGTACTGCAATTTTCGGGTACTTATACTGATCTAATATGGCGATAACTTTTTGTAATTCGTTACTTACTTTTTCAGCTAATATTTCTTCAAATCGTTTAATCGCATTGTCTAATACTAAAACCAATTTATCCCACAAATCAGACAAATTTGTAGGACAGTTGTTCTTACAAGCCTCAACATTTGGCATCTGTTGATCTATTGCAGTTTTATTAAGTTTTGACTTTATGGTGACTTCATCTGGTAAATTGAAATTTTTATTGAGACCTGTTTGTTTTTGATCATCGTATGGCTTATTCAAAACATTTTTACTAAAGTTTGTTACAGGTACATTGTCACCTCTATTTCTATTCTCAGGATAATTTTTTGGTGGATACATTACCATAACATTACTAATTTCTTTGTTGTATTTAATACCCGAACTAGTTGATGGAGTTATGTCGGGGATACCTTCCATATTTATAATAGCATCAACAAGCGTGTTAGTTTGGTTAAAATGGTGACATTTTTTTCTTAATTCGTCGTCAGTAAGATCAATATTATCTGATTGAATAACACTATCAGAATTTGATGTCCAGATTAAACCAGAGCTTATATCCGATTCATTGAAATTTGAATTAGCTCCAGCTATATAAAATGTGTTATGATTACTTGATATACCAAGAGTAGATAGTTGTGGGTTATTGACACCAACGAGGGTATCATTACTGATGTCGTTTTTTAAATATATAAAACTATCACTTTCACTTGGCTGGGGTGCAACTTGCGATTTTGAAGATGTAACTAAAGGCGGTAATGTTACAGTCTCTGTGCTCGTTAAAGGATTTGCAATAAGATACATTTCTTCATTGGGAGATTTAACTGTTTTAATTGATTTTGTATCTTTGTTATATGATATGGCAACAGCTACGTTTATTACATCCGTTTTATACGTAATGTGTTTTCCTGATGATATTTGTTTAACGCTATCATAGTCATTATTGACGAAATTTGGTGAGCTTTCGTTTTGGTTTAACATATTTTCGAATGATTGACTTGTTAATGATTTCTTTGGTATCAACAATATGTTATTAATTAAATTCTTGGAGAATTCTTCCGAAAGTACAGTATTTTCTTCTAGTAACTTCTCTTTTGCGAATACTTTTTTTAGTACTTTGGATCGTGTCATAGTATTTAACAAATTAGAAGAAATTGTTTTTTGTATTTGTCTGGCTTGGAAAGCATTCATTTTATATTTGTGTTTGTTGTTCAGAGTACTAATTAATTTCCTTTTATTTTTTCTAAATTTAAAATGTGTATTATTCTTTTTTGTCACATGGTTATAGCTTTTTAGATATTTTTGAGAGATCATATTTTTACAATCGCTCTGATTTCTTTTATATGAAACAGCTTTGAAAATAACTTCAGGGTGCTCATGTAATTTCTCTAATTGCGAAGTGATAAAGTAGTTTCCTATTTCACAAGGTTTTTCCATGTCTCCATTGTGGTTTACATTATCAATTTGTATTTTTAATTCATTATTATCTTCAGCTTCATTTGTTGAATCATTTTTCTTTTCTGTAACAATGAATTGTAAATTTTTTGAAGAATGGTGTTGTGTTAAAGAATGAACACTCTCTTGTGGATTTTCCTTGTTATAAATCATTTGTTGTTCTATTACAAGGTCATCGTAATTGTTCTGCATTGAAAAAAGAACAACATAAGTTAGTAATTTATTTGGATAGCGTGTTGCTGATTTTAATTTTTTGAAGTCATTGGCCGCCTATAATTGTCCTCCTAATGTTTTATTTACTTGCGTCCTTAGATCAATTTCGAATCTGCAATAAATAAGCATAAGGTAAACCAGTGATTTCAATAAAGGTGGAACTTAATTTGTATACTGTATCGTTTTTTGTATAAGTACCTAGAGTACTTTGTACAGTATCTATTGAGATTTCTGCTTATACAAATTATTACCTTTTAATGTTGAAAAATTAATACTTTATCGGAGTAACTCATTTTAACAAAGAAAAATTAATACAAATACATTTGTTTATTATAAGAAAAACAGCATTCCTAAAATCAAAATCCTAAATCAGAGAGTTGTAATTTAAATATTTTTGATGTATTATTAGTTTTTGCAGTATCAACAACTCGGAGAGAATCCATTTTCAACTGAAGGAGTTTAGGTGGCTTAGGGTTGATCAAATCTTTGATTACATAGCTATAGAATAAACATGAGATTATTACAACAGGTATCCAAAGCAATGTGCAATATAGTAAGCCTTCTCTAAAACCCATGCCTCTACGGCTAGTGCAGTTTACTTTTCCTAAATCGCAATTTTTGTCTTTTTCAGCGTTTACGATAAACATACTTGAAGAACAATCAGGAAAGCGTTCGTTACATTCAACTGATGCAACTACATGACACTCATGGCATTCGGAAGATGATGTGCCGTCCATTTGATTTTTATAAAATCGTAATCCACATTTCTTACATAAGTCGGTTGTATTTTTATCAGAGCATTCATTGCAGAAGTATGTTATAATTTTTCTTTTATTTTTTTTTGTCATCACTTCAAATAATGATCTTGGTTTTGGAAAGGAACAAGTTAGTCCTTTATCTGCAACTTTGTCATTATTAATTTCATTAATAACAGACATATCAGTTACCTTTAAAATAGATTCACTTTCTATTATGTTGTATGAGGTACTTTTTTTCATTAATCTATTGTAGAATTCCTGTGTATTTCTTTTAGGCTCTTTTGATAGTTTCAATCCTGACATTAACACATTTTTAGTAAAGTCATTAGATATTTGTATTTCTTTATCTACTTTTTTAGTTTGATTTAGTTTAGAATTTATTATCTTGGTACCATTATGCGCTTCGTTTTTGTATTCCAAATATTTTAATTCATTAGTTATATGATCATGTACCAATTTCTCTGTTTTTTGTGATAGTTTTGTTATAACCGATTTGAGCTCATGTATTTCATTGACTATTTTAGAATTGGAGTTTATGGAAGTTTGGTTTATATTTATTTTCATACTTTCAGAATTTGGGGTAATGTTTTCAACAGTAAAATATTTCCTTTGACTGATAGAGCCATCAAGTATAGGAATAATCTTTTCATCATAATCTTTGTTTATATCATTCACTGTTGGTATTTGTTCGGCTTCAGGTAAATCAGTAGGCGGTTGAAAATCTGGAAAGTTT
Source organism: Automeris io (assembly GCA_036320925.1). Taxonomy (NCBI): domain Eukaryota; kingdom Metazoa; phylum Arthropoda; class Insecta; order Lepidoptera; family Saturniidae; genus Automeris; species Automeris io. Next base: position 7,598,955 of record JAUDJH010000023.1, on the reverse strand, counting down.
TTATATTTATTATCTTTTGGGATGTCTTTCAAATTTACATTTGATACATTTGTATTTGCATCCTTTTTTTCTGGAATAGTAATTTTAACTGTTGGTAGAACTTTCACTTGAATATCTAATTGAACGTTCTTATTACTGTTGGATTCAGCAAAGTATTGTAAAATCTTTTCAAAGTGTTTTAAAACATATTTGCTTTGTGATATATGGTTACCAGATTTTTTATAAAGACTTGTAAAATGTTTATTTCCCTTTTTCTCTGATTTTTTCCTGTAATTATTAATTTTACATTTTACGTTTCGTTTATGTGTTGATTCGTTGTTATCCTGTGGGCATGTGTTAGCCTTAAAATTATTTTGTAAAATGTCAACGGTAATCAATGGCTTACTGCGTTGTCGTTCATGAAGTATAGGTGTTTCGGGTCTCGTTTTGTTTTGTTCAATTTCATCGTTAATATTTGTATTTGATTTGATAAAAGTCAAATCAGTTCTGACTTGTTTCACATTATTTATTTTGCAAGTATTCTTTACAGGTCTAGTTACTTTTACAACATCGAAGTCCATATTGCCAATGACTGGGTTGTCAGCATACATAATATTTACAAGACTTGGTATTTTTTCTAAATTATCTTGCTTTGTGATTTCTCTACGAGAAATGTCTGAATCCCTAACCACAGTTTCGTTAGTATTCGGAATAGTTTTTAAATGAGAGCTTGGATGAAATATGATATGGCATTTCTTAAGATTCTTCAGATCATAGGTAGCACATCGTTTAGTGATTGACTTCGTTGATATAGCTAACAAATTTAAACCTGCAACAGCGAGTATTTTCTCTGGTTTATTTGTTGATATAAATATATTTTCTTGCTTGTATCTCTTCATCCTGTGCCAGGAAATGTTTCTTAGTTTTTTTTTTCTCGGCATACTCAGTGTTGATATGACTTTCATTTTCTTCGAAAGAAAAGGAACCGAATGGTTCATCAAACGTGTATAAATCAAACATTTCGACGTATTTTCTATAACAGGTCGCGATTTATGTTTACAATATTGGCAAATAACTGAAGCTGTTTCAATTTTTTTATTTTTTCTTGAACGACTACAATATTTCTTATTTAAAATATATGTAGATGTCGACGAGTTTTCTTTAGTCCAACCCCTTTCTGATTTACAAAACATTGAATTGATGATTGTGTCAACTTTTTCATTTGTGTCTTCATCCTCAAGTAAATGTTTCTGTATCCATTTAATAATTAATGTCTTTAAATCCGCTAGCATGATCTTGTCTATATTTAGAGTTGGTACTGTATTTCTAGATACACTATCACCAGAAGCGCTTACATCAGCATTTAGCTCTTCAATAGTATCTATGTATGAATCGAAAACAGCAGAATATTTAGAATTGGCTGAACTTTCTTGATTAGACATGCGGCTTCGTTTATTTCTATAATATCTCCTCAATATGCAAATGTCAGTTTCTACACTGAGGTCGCGTTTAATTTTGTCCCCTTTTAAATAGCATTCGTTGGTTAGCGATAACTTCTTCTTTATTTGTAAAATTCCACTTGTGGCATACATTTGCGATGCGCCGGAACATGTTCTTGACTGTGTGCAAATTGTTTTGTTAGATTTCTTATATAATACTCTTGTCTCTCTGCGCTTATCTTTCATTTCATGCGACCGTTTGCCCATATTGTAGTGTTCCTTTAATATTGTCTCTTACTTAATCATCAAGACTTCTGCAAACAAAAATATTAGAATTCTATTCATCTTTGATATAATCTTCTTCATATCCAATCAAAGTAAGCTTCACTGCTGACCAAATGAAACGTGTGATAATAATTAGATCATTTCTAAAATGATATTCTATATTGTATTGACTGTATAAATAATTTTTACGGCATCAAACTGCAACTTTTCTCCTTACAGTCTCGAATACGTTACGGATAGATCGTTGGTATTACTTGCATTATTAAATTTGTGTTACAATTGAATATTAATAATTTTGTTGATTGATTTTAGTTTCCCTAGACGTTAATGATGTTTATTTTATATGTATATGTACCTAATGTAGACTACTGGATCATAATAAAAGTTGAATAACTTTCTAAAAATGTTACTGTGATTTATTCGAGTTCATTAATCCCAATAAACTTTTAAAATAATAGCACATATAGTTAATTCATATAAAACTCACCATTAAATGTCCTTTAAATCATTTTGCAGGTTTTAACTGAAGATTTAATTAATTTGGAAGCAATGAGGGAGAACGATTTGATAAAAAATTTCATTACACAATTTTGTATCGCTGAATTTATGTCAATGTCGTTGACAGAATTAGTATGTGTTATGATTGTACCTATATTTCTAGCCAGTTAGGTAGTAATTCTATTTTGTATTTCCTTCTTGATACGGGGCAAATATTATTACATTATTTTGTGGGAATGCATAACATCGAGCATCGACGCAAAGCAGCACACTTTGGTCTTCTGTTGATGACAGCCGTTGCTATTTGTTGCTGCTTTATCGGCTTGCCACCTTTATTCAATTTTTAGTATAATAAATGGTGAAATGGGTAGAATTAAGAAATACATTGAAGGGTAGCTTAGTACAGAAAGCGTCTCGTGGCCACTCAAGGTGTGAGCCCTGAGAGACCCAGGCGTGAACGTTGTACGAAGTGTTCTCGCACACCGCTCTAGTGACAATTTCAAGGGCATGAGGGAAGGGCGGCTTTATACCACCCTCCCCGTAATGTTTTAGGTGTATAGTGGCGACGGAATGATAATTAATATAGACAATGTAACACTGTAATTTTAACGACAAAAATGAGTACAAAATACATTTTGTAATGTAGGCATATAAATATGACTAACTGTAGCTGCATGTTACTTAAGAATATGTATTTTAATTTATTTTTAGTCTATGTAATAACCAACATCTACTGCTTTGACGTTTCCGTTTGAGTGGCTGTTTTGGTTTAGTGGATAAGGAACCGGTATCATTGCGCAGTGACGTAAATGGTCGTTAGTTCTTATCCCGGCTCATACATTTGTGTTTTTCCAGAGTATATACGGATTTAGGCGCCTCATGCATACCGGTGAAGGAAAATGTGGCGAGGAAGCCCGCGTGGCTTCTAACAGAAATGTCATGTGTACTTGTGCTGTGAGAACGGCGATCAGATGCGCTACTGGTCACGTTGGGCACGATATATAAGCACAATACATAGTGAATACAACTTCTAATGTATCTCTGCTTATTTCGAAAGTGATATAGCGTGATGATATTTTATTAAAACTATATTGATTTGGATATTTTTGTTTTTGGGAAGTTCATTAAACACATTCATACCTTCATAAGCAATACTTGTTTTGCCGTAATCACTCCTGTGGTGAAATTGTTAAACTTTTGAAGTTGGTTGGTCCAAAAATTATATTTCTCAAAACGCTGACTGAAAATACAGCAAACGATCATTACCAGTTTAGTCGTTAGTTCCATGGCCACGCAATAAAATCTCTCCATTTCTTACCTCTATTGCGTCACCAAGCCTATTGAAATAAAGTTGTTTTGAGTTTGAATTTACAGATTGTACTTTAAAAAGTTAATATCTTTGGAGGTCCAGCTATGGTCATGAATAATAAAAAGTTTTTACTTATTCGATTAAACTTGTAACGAGAGTCCCAACCGACATCCCTTTGAACCGTATAAAGTAGTTGATTGACAGATTGTCAAGTAAAGGTGCAAAACGCGGTAACTGACTTTAAGAAATTACTATATCTTGTGTAAAAACTTATTGCTTGTGCAACCTAGATCGAAAAGAAGGAAAACACCAACTATGTAACTGCAGAACTTTGGTACAAATATAATCTTTGAGGGTATTTGTGGAAAACTTGAGTAAGTTTGCTGCCCGGATGAAACGGAGGCGGGGTGTATGTTTCTTGAACGTCACCTAATAGATAGGTCATAAGAGACGAGCTCTTTACACCCTCTCCTTCCAAAGATGGTGCCTGACAAAGGCTATTTACTCCGAGAGCTATACCTCGAGAGTTTTAGGCAGTAGAAATCTGGCGCACTGGGACAGCCACCCTCGCCACGCTGTCTTGATGGACCTATACAGGATTTTCCCCAGGGTTACGAAAAAAAAGAATATCGGAAAATGAGAGCAAAAATAGTCCCCAAATTTAAAAATATGTCTTAAAGAAATTAATTAACAAAAATTAAAATAGTTACGTACCACGTTATGTTTCAGAACAACCAGAATTCTCGGTTGCCGTTACAAGGTTCTGATTAAAAGGATCTGTAATAGGTTTGGAAGCCTCTCAGGCCATCTTGAGACAATTGTAGAGGCCAACTTAATTCAAACTTTTGATTACACAGACCTGGGTTCAAAGGAATTTGATTTTATAACGCAGTACAGTCTCCTATAGCCCAATGGTCTCTTATTTTTAAAGAATGTTGCTCCGTTGTATACTGTGCTAAAATTTCGCGGCTGAGTCTCGAAAAATTACCTGTAGGTCATAAAAATATTTGTTTCGAGCGGAGATCGAGCCTATAATTTAAAGCACTTAAATTTCACTCCAGACCACTGCGCTAATCAAGTCATCACTATATTAGTAATTAATATATATTGGAAGTAAATATATAAATCATCAAGTCTCATAGAAAAGGAAGAAATCATATTTATTTCGCACATAACTTGCAACGCCGAAAAATAAGTTAATAAAAAAAGAAAACAGCAAAACCAAACTCTATATTGTGATGACGCGCAAAAGGGAAGTCTGCTCAGCATATGACAGATGACAAGCTGAGCCATTTAGCGATGATCTTCAACTGGCATACATTTGGTATATCCACGTGCATTGGGTGTTGCGGAAACTCGGCATCTATTTCTTTCAGCCAGCTTCTATTTAGGGTTGACGAAATTAACTTTAACTAACACTTAAACCTAATTAGTTGATCAACAATGCTAAATCTGGTTTGGCAGTTACGTGAATGAATTAAAAAAAGATTCGTTTCTATCCTGCAACGCTACAGTGACCATGCTTGATGGTAAACACGGTACGGTCCAAATACGACAACGACTAACAAAAGTAAAAAAAAAACAATCGATAGCCGTAGCAAACATGCGGGCCTGCACAAATATCTCTACGTTTCGTATAAAGGACCCAATATCATAGGACGGTGGGAACACACTCGCCGGAAGACCGTTCCGCAGCTCACCGACACGGTAAAAGAAGGAGTTAGAGAACTTCTTAGTCCTAGCCGGGATGTGAGATACCGTATAGCTGTGACGCCGCAAACCCGCGCGCGTGGTTCTACTATGGAGGGAAAGGGTGGAAGTAGATTAAATAGCTCTTCAGAACACTCGGCATGATACAGACGGTAGATAACGCTCAATCAAGCAACATCGGCGCAACTGGAGCGGCGTAAGATGCTCAGTAATGTCTGGATCATTGACAACGCGATCTGTCCTCCGCTACAACTAATCCAGAGCGTCGAGTAAGTACTGGACAGAACCGTCCCAGATATACGAACTATGTTCGATTATACTATGGAGGGAAAGGGTGGAACCAGATTAAATAGCTCTTCAGAACACTCGCCATGATACATTGGTAGATTACGCTTTTTGCGCAACTGGAGCGGTTCCAGATCCTTAGTAACGTCTAGGACATTCATAATGTGGACAGCCCGCCGCTGCAACCTATCTAGGGCGTTTAGTACTCAGCAGAACGATCCCAGAGATGCGAACAGTGTTCCATGCAAGGCTTGACCTAGACCTTATTATATACAACAGATATAATAGTTTTTATTAAATAAAACAACAATAAGAAATTAGATATAAACAATCATTTTTAACAAGGTATCTGTAAAACGTCCGAGCAGTGACGTGCATCCCACAAAAGAATAAAAAGCATTACCTTGTTAAACCTAGATATTTATTAACCCTTTGCACTCAAGCGCCACCGATTCGACGCCCGGCCGATTTGAAGTTGCAATGGTCTCGTGTGGGCGCAAAGGGTTAAATATGTTGACTTAGATCTGTTAACTGGACTGAGATATAATTAACTGAATAGGAGTCTGAAAATCCGAATTAGATCTAATTTGGAATCAATATAAGTGTTAAATTTACAAGTGCAGTAAAGTAATGCTTTTTCATGTTTCTATGGGAAGCATATCATTGCGTCACAGATCTAGGGCCTTAAAAAAACAAGAACAATAGAAAAAATGTTTTTTTTTTTTTAATTATTTTAAATGCATAGGATTTGTATCGATATCAATTTTGTATAGTGGTAAAAATTTATACCAAAATTAATTTTTTGAATACATAAAAATACATTTCTTGCTTTGAAGTACTTTTTTGTATCTAAAATTCAGGAACATCAACCCATTGCAGCTCTTTCTCTTTAGTTTCATCGTATCTGTAGACTACACATGTCTTTTTGATTACTCTGTAAGAAAATTTAATTTATTCGTTTTTATTTGACGAGACCATATGTTGGCTAGGAAAGGCATTTACAACTTCACCGGGCGAGTTGGGCGAGCACATAAGGTAATCAGCTAATGAGTTGTGATTTGGGTAGCAATGCAAAGGCACCTCTGTGGGTACGAACCTCGATTTGAGCGGCCAGGGAAAAAACCTAACGGTGATCTACCAGCGTTCTGGAAGCAACTACCTAGATTAAAACGCCGAAAGAAACATGGCTGCGAATGGGAATGGGAGCTTACTAGCTTTTTTTTGTATTCTGGGGGAATATCCTGTATAGGACCATCAGGGACGCCGTGAGGGCGTTGACCCCGGTGTGTCAGACTCCTACTGACTAAAAACCCCCGGGGTGTCTCTCCGATTGCTTCACTTGGGCCTGGGGAGACGAATTCATCCAGACGCCCAGGGAACAAGAAGCCTTGTTGAGGCTACCTCTCTGGGAGGGGATGCAGTAAAGCCCACCCCTCCAAAAACCTCTCTCCCGGGCGATGCGCCGGACACTGTGCATCATCTCCCACTCATGAACTTACTAGCTTAATGTTAAGTCAATTTATACAATATTCTAAATTGGCACTGTATCTTGAGATGTTAAAAAAAATGCCAATCATTTATAATTTAATATTTTTTATAAAATGTAAACAAATATATCGTCACGCAATATCCCTTACAGGGTGAGCAGATATATTATAGTGGCTTCACTTTGTGCTAATATTTCGTGCCCAACGGGACCAGAAACGCAGCTGATTATCGTTCTCAGGGCACTTAAAATTAAAAGTATTATTATTATTATTTAATTTAACAAATGAACCGCTGCCGCAACGCATCATGTGCACCGGCTTTTATTCTGTAAGTTATCTACTATGTGCCTATATTTACGTAGCACGTAAACAAAAAACGCTAAAGATAAATATAAAAAATCTCACCCTTCAAACCGATTGCAACCAATTATCGGAAATTCCTTTCTAAAACATTTAGTTTTCAACAAATTGAAGTAACCCTTTCCGATTATACCAGAAGCTGTACCGCCCACTGCTCTCAAGCACTTCCTGAAAGCTTCGTCACAATCGCAGCTCTTCCTGAAAGATACACAAAAGATCTTATTATAGTTTTAAGCTCATATTTGACATTCATAACCCGGCAATTGGCACCAGCATCCGTAAATTACTTTTAAAAACTGAAGGAATTATATCAATCTCTTAGGATGCAGCGACTAAATTCAACCATACGTCTAGTTTTAGTCAGTAGGAGTCTGACACACAGGGGTCATTGCCCTGATGATCAAAACATGGAAAAGGGGCATATATATACAGGGTGTCACAGATGTCTCAGTTCCTGTTAATGCGTAGAAATAGTCAAATTGGGGTTTTTAGCAAGTACAAGTCTAGCCCGGGTAGCGCGCTCTCTTGAGCCCAGATCCAGGCGTGAGCGGTGTGCGTTGTATTCTCGCACACCGCTCTAGTGACAAACTACGGAGATAAGGGGGTTGGCACTTTACACCACTCTCTCCGTAATGGTTAGGTATACGCGGGTGGTGGCGACTATTTAACCACCCACCTGCCAAGAAGTCGGGGCCTGAACAAGGCCAGACGTCGCTGGGTGCCGAGAAAGATGGCTCAGCTTTGCCCTTCCCACTCGGCAGGCGGGAGAAGGAACACCCCGGGGGTTTTAGTCGGTGCAAGTCTGACACACCGGGGGGCGGCCCTCACCGCCCCCTTAAGGTCCATTAGGGATTTCCGCCGGGTTACAGAAAAAAAGTACAAGTTTAGTGCACCTAGACTAGGTGCGCTATCACCTTTGTAAAGCCGAGACAGTCTTATAAGGATTGTCCCCAAGTAGAAAAAGTAAGGTTAGGGTAAAATAGGGTAAGAGTAGGGTTTTAAGTATACGATATAGTTATCACCTGCTGTAATCCGCAGTATTAACCAGACCATACTTCGAGGAGCCAGCTGGAACGACTTCTGGGCACTTGTCGTGTTCTCTACAACATTTATCAGTATCCTTAAACTTTCCCAGGTCGTCGTCATTCTTCGCAGTGTTACCCGAGCCGCACCATTTTGTACCTTTAATAAAATTAATAATCAAATCATAACAAAAGGCTTTAAGGTCTTAAAAAGCAGCCTTCGATCGTGAATATGAAGTTTTATAATGAGAAGTCCGTCATAGGGGCTCGTTTCGGTGTGTGGCGCTTTGGGATCAATTTGTGTATATCCAGTTGTTGTACTTAGAGACCTTCCTTCGGAATATATGAGAGCTGGTATTGCGATGGCGACTATCAACGGATTTTCGTCCCTTGGCTGATTCCGTTTTCGGACTACACTGTTCTCTCCGTCAGATGCAATGTACTCACTATGTCAAGCTAGCATAAAAAGGATTTCTCAGCGCTTGTTAAAATCCCTTAACAATAAAAACACCGCTAAATTAGGCGTAAAACCCTGGGTTGGCATCACTGAGGCTTAAAAAAGTAGCAAATATGAACTTACCTGGATACATCACTTTCAATTTAAAATCAAAACCTCTTTCATAGAACGGCTCATGTTCTGTGTCATAAAGTTCGTATCCTGGAATCGAACATTTACCAAAAGAAAAGAAAAAAGCAAATAGAAACGATGTTAACGTAATTTTATTCATTTTCATTTAAATTCAGTTTTAACTGAAATAATTTATTATATTAAAGAATTTTATTCCGGTGAGCAGTTAAACTCAAAATAATCTTTATTTGGAATGACTTCTTTATATATGTTGAAGTCAAAGTAATTATGTAGAAATTATACATATTATCTAGACATTTTGCATATTGACTAAATTCAAAATATTGTTTATGTGTACAAAAAATGTTCCGCCATTTTGAGAGAGATTGTATGGCACGAGGCTTACGTTAGAATTCGCAGATGGTTAACCGGCTTGAAAATTAGGTAGCTCATTCAAGAACTACATATCCCTATCATATCATTAACTTTGTATTAGTATCACATTTTTTAAAATCTAAAAATGTATGAATTTGAACCCAATAAGCGTCATTTATCGTTAATTTATAAACAAAATTGCACCCTAGGCGTTTCGATTGCTTGTAGAAGCATACTATATTGATGTAATCTAATTTTTTTTTACACTGGCGCGACGTAGTGACTACAGAGTACCTGATGGTAAGTACAGTGTAGTCCAAAAACGAAAGCGACTATCAAAGGATGAAAATCCTTTGATAGTCTACATCGTCATGTCGGCCCACATATACCACGACTGAAGGTCTCTAGGTATATGAGCTACTGGATATGCACAAGCTGATCCCGAAACGCGAAAAGCCGAAACTGGTCACTATGACGGACTTTATTTATTTATTTTTTACATTTTAAGGGCGGCCAGTGGCCAACACACTACAAGACAAGAAAAAAAAACAATCAAAAATAAATGCACATCAATGCGTTGCGCCGCTCAAGGCCACCACATCGTGCACCGAAAACACAAACAATACTACTTACAAAACAAACACACTAACAAATAACAATAAAACAATAAACCGACTTTACACCCGTGTACTGTGGTCGCGATCCAGACGGGCACCGACGCCCTACCACCTCGCTGCTGCTCGTTTAACACCACCCGGGAGTCACGTGTAGGGAAACTAGGGTAAAGCCTACGGACGCGAGCAGCTTCGAGTCCCAAAATGAACGAAAAATGAATGAATGTATGAATGATGATTAATGATTAACGATCACAAACAATAGTCGTAATTATAATTTTGTTGCTCTGTAATCATGATTAACCCTTCAACACATTAAGGAGTCAAATATATATGCAATTGAGGATTTTGTAGTGTTTAAAACATAGATGAGCAAAATGCAATCATATTAATGATGAAAAACGCAAACTGTAATCGTAATCGTTTTTCATTAAGCTGATTACATTTTATCTATGATGAGTATCACATTTTGTTTTTATCCAAAAATGTATAGTATAGCATGTAGACGTAACCCGATACGCAGTTGTCGCCCTAAGGGTCGTTAGGGTGTTACGAGACGTGCGGGGTAAGAGGATGCGCGCGCGCACGGGATGCTTGCAAGTTAGTCGACTACCGAGACCCAAGGCGGGAATACGTGCGTGTACGTCGCAGTTCGGTTTTCCTTAAAGTGCAAATAAACTGTAAAACGCCAAATTCATGTCTTCCTAAAACCACACCCACGACCACCGGTCATAATAGCCAAATAAGCGTCATTTGCGAGAATTTCTAATTTACTTCATTAATTTAAAAAACAGCAGAGGCGTTTCGATTGCTTGTAGAAGCATACTATATTGAGGCTGCCTAGAGTGAGAGATGACTATGTATTCACGAGCCAGGTCCAAGTTGAGAAAATCGGTAGCCACATACTTTGGTATGAAATAAATAATGTAATTTGTAAAGTTTGAGTAAAGTTTAAGCGTAAGTCTTGGCAATTATCATTATGAAATCAAAAAAAAATGATTTCTCTGCTACATATTTATAATTTTAGATATTTATGTAAAAGATTTAGTTTTAATCGGTCTGCACACGTTTGTTGTCACGTGTTTAGTTGTTTAGAGGTCAGAGTACTTACTGATCTGTGAATTATGGCCACAATTACGAAGAAAATGGGTTAAATACGAGCTATTATTTAGTTCCTCGAATGGTGAATTTTATAACTATTATAATATTTCTAATATTATTTAAGATAATGAATATTTAGAGTAATAGTTAAATGCAATAATTATGAGATAATTGTTACTCTGAAAATGGATTTTAATAATAAAAATTCATTGGCGTTTTTTGTAAAAATTGAAATTTATAATAATTGTATATGATCACGCTATATCCCTTTCGGAGTTAACAGTGATATATTAGTGTTGGTATCCACTTTGCACTTATATGTCGTGCTCAGCGTGACCAGTAGCGCAGTTCATCCCTGCTCACAGGGCACTTTTACACATGACACATGACATTTTTATTAGATGCCATGCGGGTTTTCTTAGGATGTTTCCCTTCACCGGTGAGCATGTGTCTAAGCCTGTACGTAATCTGGAAAAATCCAGGTGCGGGATTCGAATCTACGAACATTTTCATTGCTGCTCTTGGACACTGGCCCCTTATCCACTAGGCCACCACCCACAGCTATCACAGGTGATAGACAAAAGACTTATAATTATCCTTGAAAATATGACTATAATTAAATCTAAACAAATTAAATGTTTATATAAATAACAATAAAATAAATGAATATTTGCGAAGACAGTTTTTGTTATGAACAACAAATTAAAATTCCTCATACAGGGTGAATAAACTTTTCAAACAGGTCAGCGGCGACAATTCCGTAAGAAGAAAAAGTACGCAGATGGACTTATGTATGTACGTTCATTTTTTCGTCATTGAGTAGAGGGGAACTACTGCGTACCTCCGAATTTTTCAAATTTTTCTCTAAATAATAACGGAGACATGTATAAATTACTGGAGCTCTACTACTAAATGATTTTGATACAATAACATTCATATATTGCATTTTTTTATTAATCACTCAATTTTATTAAAAGTAGACTTAACAATAACTAGTAACTATATTTTTGCTATTGAATCTCTTAGACAGCTTTTTGATGTTTGAAAGAAGTGAAATTTATTTAGGAAAATGTCAGTCTAAATAATTTTATAAAATAGCCAAGAAAAAATTTGTGCTAACTAATTTAAAATATGGTTTGAAGATGGTATATTTACACCCCTAAAGCACACAACGGGAGTTTTTTTGGATAAATTTCATGCACCGACCCCATCGACGACCTTTCTGTCTATGATCAATATGTATAAGAGTGGATGTAGATTATAAATACAAATATCAATAACCGAAATTGTTGGATATCGGAAATGATAACAAAGACAACAACAACAACAACACAAACAACAACAAACAATAACAATAACAACAAATAACAAACAACAAACAACAAACAACAATAACTAAAAACAAACACAACTAACTAACTAGCTAACTTTGATAATGGTAACAAAGATTTAAATAATACAGTATACTATGCTAAAATTTTGTATTTAAATTATATCTAAAAAAATTCAATCCGTTTTGACGCAAGTTGACTAAGTCTAATTAAAAAAAAATGGAATTATGATATTTTAAAATTAATGTGATTTCTAAAAATAACGTATTTTATATCTAATAATTTGAAAAAAATTTCTAACCGATGCAATCAGAAAGACACACTCTGTATATAGGGTATATATAGAAGATCTCACAAACCATATTTATTCGAAGTACAGATACACACAAATTGAGTAGCCATACAATAATTCAGTAGATAATTAAATAAAAATGTCAGAATTAATTTTAACTTCATTTCTGCTTGCCGTTTTATTTAGTTCTGGCAATTGTCAGTTCAGAAACAACTTAGTTTCTGAAAATTTTTTAGTCATGGATGATAAAACTAATTTTGATGAAGTTGACTATAAATTTAAGAAGATTTTTCCAGGTAAGCTATAAGTCTATTGATAAGGCCCAGGTTAGGCTTTGCATGAAATACTGTTCACATCTCTGGGACTGTTCTGCCCAGTACAGCGAAGGGCTGTTACTAAGTATCTAGAACCGCTCCAATTGTGCAGAGATATTGCCTCATTGAGCGTTTTCTACCGTCTATATGATGACCTTGTTCCATCCTCTCCCTTCCTTTATAGAACCACGCGCACAGGTTTCCGGAGTCACATCTATACGGTATCTCACATCCTGGCTAGGACTAAGAAGTTCTATAACTCTTACTTTTTCCGTGTCATGGAGCTGTGAAACAGTCTTCCGGCGTGCGTGTCCCCACCGTCCTATGATACTGGGTTCTTTAAACGATGCGCGAAGAGATAAATGTCCCATCATACTCTTGTTTTCACTTCTACTTCTCTTCTTCTTTGTGCAGGCTGGCATGATCTCTGCGACTATCTGGTACTGTACCATGCGTATCCATCATGCGTAGTGTAATCACTGTGCCATGACAATATAAAAAAAAATACTTATTTTCTTTTGATGCATATATATAAAACTTTGTTAAAAATAGGAGAACTTAATTTACATATGTGGTGCGTGAGAGTTGACGAGGAATAAGAAGGAATTCCGGGAACGAACTTACTTGTATATTGTCCCGGTCCACGGCGCTGGTTCAGGCGTCCACACCACAATTTCACGCGTTGTTAGGGTAAGCAGAGCGTTCGAGTTGATACCAATTGTTTTACACAGCGTTGTAGTGTTTTATATATTTTTAAAGGAGTTTATTACAGCGAGCGCGTTGTACTTTTCGAAGCGTTCGAACCCAGAGAGGAAAACGAATGAGGAAGGTAGGGGGATAAAAATGTCGAGAGAGTGTTGCTAGTGTATGAATATATTATATAAGAGAATATATATTAAAATATTATAAATAAAGAATAAAAAATAAAATAAATGTAAATTAATAATAAACGGCGCAAACAATATGTTTTTATAAACCTTATTTGATAGCAGTTTGACGAGGCGTAAAAGGGACAGCGCTTTATAAAAAATATATTGGATCGCTGCCTTTATTTTTCGACGGGTGAGAGGGGCGAGGATTTGAGGTGCCCAGCCACTGATTTACGTATTGGGTAGCAATGGATGGGCATTCCTATGTGTACGTACTCGACTTGGTCGGCCAGCCAAAGAAAGAACATGAAGTGACCTACCTGCTTTCGGAACATTGAGAAGAAATGCTAAAAAACTCCAGGCTGCATGTAGCCTTGCCATTAAAATAAAATCCCACCAGCAATATTGTTTCTTTTAGCATATGGCATGACCGCTGAACTGGGATACTCCAGCGACTATTTTATCGCCATATGTGGCCAGCCCACTCTTACTTCAGCTAATTTATTCGCTATTATGGAGAGCTATGTCAGTAACTTACATTCTCATTTGGATAATCTCATTTCTTGATAATATTTAAGGAACAAAATGGTGCGGCCCGGGGAATATTGCCAAAAATGACGATGATTTAGGAATTTATCCAGCTGCAGACAAGTGTTGTAGAGAACATGACCATTGCCCGGAGTCCATCCCCTCAGGGGAGAGCAAATATGGCCTACCTAACTTGTCAGGTTATACAAGGTAAAAAGTTATCGTGATGTCCATTTCGTCAAGCAAATTAAAAATAAAATAAACTGCTTAAAATGCTAAATGCTATGCTAAAAATAAAATAAAGTGTTTTCAACACTTAAACTGCCGGTGGAGTTGGTTCTCTGTCGAGTCCAATCGGAGACGAAGACGTTGGGGCACCAGTAAGCAACCTGGTGAATCAGTTTCTGCTGACCGGTCAATTCATGATCGGTTAGCTAATGTCTCTGGGATCGCAGACGCTCTGGTTGGGGTTCGTAAATGACTATTTCTTATTCTTTTTTTTCTTTGAGAGGACATTATGCTTTTGGCTGGGAAAAACCTTTATAACTTCACTGAAAGAAGAGAAGGAGTACTTAAGATGCTCAGCCAGCGATTTATGGGTTGGGTGGCAACTCAAGGGCACGGACGGCTGTGCGTAAGGACCTCGACTTGGGGCACTCAGGAAACGAACCTAACAGTGTTCTACTAGCGTTTCGGAAGCGACTGTCTTGAGAAGAAACCCTGAAAGAAACTTAAGCCTACATCGAAGTGGATTTTGGGAGTCGAAGCTGCTCGCGTCCGTAGGCTTTACCCTAGTTCCCCTACACGTGACTCCTGGGTGGTGTTAAACCAGCAGCAGCGAGCTGGTAGGGCGTCGGTGCCCGTCTGGATCGCGACCACAGTACATGGGTGTAAAGCCCGTCATAGTGACCAGTTTCGGCTTGTCGCGTTTCGGGATCAGCTTGTGTATATCCTGTAGCTCATATACCTAGAGACCTTCATTCGTGGTATATGTGGGCCGACATGACGATGTAGACTATCGATGGATTTCATCCTTTGATAGTCGCTTTCGTTTTTGGACTACACTGTACTTACCATCAGGTATACTGTAGTCAATAAGTCGAGCCAGTGTAAAAAAAAAATTGCGTCTTGGAGCGTAAACGCAACTGAGCGACAGTTGACTTAATTATCCTTCGTCGGCTCTGACGGTGTTGTGGCATAACACTAGTGCGTGTGTGTACCTCATTGTTTTTCGGAGGTTAAGTTGCTAAGGCTTCGGTAATTGGTTCGTTGGTATAGAACAGGGTATGACGCGGGCGGTGTTTTACGCGCGTTGAGCCCCTAGACGCTGTGTATACGCGCGATAAACTAGTTGTTTCAGGTAATGCGAAGCCTTGTCAAAATAACGTAGAGACGTCGTACGCATGAAACTGGATGACTCATAGGCTACCGTAAAAAAGTCTAAGAAGTAAAGCGACGTGCTCTAACGAAAACATCGTGAGGATTTAGATAAGATTTTTGCCTTTGCTGTTAACTTTCCTTGTATTTCTTAATTCTATGAGTGTATCTCTTTTTTTTTTCCTTTTTTTAAGGGACTTTTGTTCTTTTGAACATGTCAGCCCCATCATACCTTAACCTAAAAATACAAAAACATATTAAAACTAACAAAAAAATAATTATAAACTATTTATACATGTTCCACAACATTCCAGCGGCACCAGAGGTTGGTTCCGCTAGAATGCTGTGAAACATGCCTACATTATATAAATTAAGGTTTAAACTATTTACAAGGATAGATCTTTCCTTCTTATACTTGTCACATTCCATCAGGAAGTGATGGACATCGTCAATTGAGTGTATCTCTTAAAAGACATTTTTTTAAAGGAAGAGTTGTGAATGTGATGACGCATTCAGGGAATGTTTGAAAACATCGGGCAGTACTACTGCTACATTGATAGGCCAAGCTTACTTCACTGTCCTAGGAACAAAGTGCTTTAAAAAGGATTTCCCTATTGTTGGCTGTAAACATAATGGAGGGTAAGCATTTTTTTAATAAAAGTAACACAAACAGCAATATATAAACGATAAAATTATACACAAATAAAACACAGAAATCAGTTGTTTCCCATACCATAAGCCACAAAGATAATTATAATAAGAAAAAGAAAATTACAGTATTCTTTTATAAATATTCCAATGCGTGGACTTGGAGTCTACGCTCATAAAAGTACTTACAAAAATGTAAACAAAACTCGAACAATGAATGAGGCGGTTAGCAATGCCTGGCGCTCCGCCTGAGGTAGAGGCATTGGAGGAGTGAGCTCTTTACACTCACCCCTCCCAGAGCAGAAGCCTAAATAAGGCTGTTCGCTCCCCGGGCGTCTGGATGAATTTGATTTCTCAACCCGGGTGGAGCGATTAGTGGGACACCCCAGGGTAGTTTTACTCAGTAGGGGTCTGACACATCGGAATCACTGCCCTCACAGCAACCCTCATGGTCCTATGTAGGATTTTCCCCCGGTATATAAAAAAAGCTTGAACAATGAAAGGAAACTATTAATTCCAAGCAAAATTCGCTAGATATAAGACTTAAAGTAAAATGAATTATTCATTTAAATTACGTAAATCTAAGTCTCTCCTCTAAATCGCAGTGAGAACTGAGTTATCTTTTGTTTGGTAACTCGGGTGATAATCATAAAGGACCACCAGGGACGCTGTAAAGGCAACGACTCCGGTGTCTTAGAATCTTACTGGCTAAAAATCCCCGTGATGTTCCTCGAATCACTCTACCCGGGCCTGGAATTCCTAATTCTTCCAGTAGCCTCGGAGCGAATAGCCTATTTAGGCTCCTCCTGTGAGTGAGGTGAGTGTAAAAAACCCACAGACAAACACACACAGGCACACACACGCACACACACACACACACGCAGAGACACATTGCAAAGTCGATACAGTAAAATAAAAATATATTTTCCTTTCAGATTGCTTAATAAGAAATGTGTGGAGTATGCTTTCGATAAAACTAAAGAGAAGATATACCAGTGGTTCCACGTGGCTGGATACTAGAAGAAAATTGTATTTAATCATTACATTGTCTTGGCAAAATCTACATTTTTCTGTTTCGAAAACAAGTTTTTAGCAAGTTTTTGAAACTATATAATAAAAATAATTTTTACGGTATTCAAAACATTTCTCTTAGTTCTCTTTGTTTTATTTATTTCTTCCTTATTATTATTATTCCTTTATTCGTTTTTCCTCACCAGAGAAGAAAAACGTAAGGAAAACCGCATGGCATCTAATAGAAATATCATGTGTAAGTGCCCTGAGAACGGCGATCATCTGCTTTACAGGTCACGTTGAGCATGACATATAAGTTATATGTGGATATAAACATAAAAGTATCTCTGCTTAACCCGAAATATCCCAATGTTCAAATCCCAATTGTCCAAAACGTTTATTATATAGATCCCAGGCACATAAAACAAAAGTATTATTAACATAGTTCGATCTTAAGAATGGCACCTTAAACAGCAAAAAGTCTCTTGCATTGGAATGCGGACACCTGAGACCTATTTGACTAAACAAATAGGACGAGTCCGCGAGACCGTTAACAATTTTAAATAAAAAAAGTTGATCCCTCTCAATTTTACGATGGTATGTATGTTTAACCATTAATATGCGACATGTGTCGCAAGTATCAGTTTATTGCGAAAACAGGTGCAGAATTGTCCACCAATATTATATATATTTTCTGTCACTCCTCCAAGGGTGCATCAGTAAACGCGTAAACTGATTATGCACTGGTATAGAAATAATAATATATAATAAATAAATTTAAAATAACGATAATGAATGGGCGGCGTAATTACATGTGTGATTAAAGCCCTAACAAAATTATAGATTAAAAAAAAAAGAAAAAATTATTAGAAAATAATTACAAAGCAGCACATTAAAATCAGCTGACACCCAAACTAGGACTATACCTGTATCTTGGATGTCAGCACATTTCACACAATTTGTTACATACAATTTATATCCGCTGCGTAGCTCCAATCTTAACTCAAAACTATACAATAATAATATTACATACACTATACAATCAAAGTAAATAATAATTTCACAATAATGTTAAACCCAAAATACATCTATTCCCGCAACAGTTCCTCAGTATCATCATATTTCAGATTCGACAACCAGTCTCTCAGCTTCAACTTACATTCGTGATAAGATAAGTTCAAGATATTTAATTCATGGTTAACCTTATTATAAATCCTTGAACCAAGAATCCAAAATTCTCTGCAAAACTAGACTTGTGAATCGGCATAGGGCAAACATATCTCATCCTACGAGGTTTTCTTTTACTATCTGTCCCTATAAGGACCACTCTATGTTTAAAGGAAAAGTTTAAATAACGCTAATTTTATTATTGTAATCTTCTTATTCGACTTGAACAATTAAACCACTCGTGTGCAGGTGGTTACTATAAGTAACCAAAAGAAACCATTGTTTGCGTAGCGTTTTCACAAACGGAATGCAGAGCGCGCACATTTAAAACCTAGGAACTCTATAAATATGTTACAATGTTTTTGTAGACAGACTCAGGCTTTTGATAAAGGAATGGATTTTATTGTAAGTGTCACATGTTTTCGTAAAAAGGTAATTCAAACATAATAGACTAATTATAAGATTTCGCCTTATCTTCAGAATATATTCGTCTAAGTCAAAGCTATGATTTACAAAATGTAATTTAATATTATTAAGAAAGAGGGATAATAATACTAACGAATAAAACGTTAAATGACATACCATTTTATAAAAAACAACCGAATAATGCAAAAAATCTGTCCATCAAGTTACGTCACAAGGAAGGAGGAGAGCCTTCCTCCTTCAAACCGGCCTAGACGCCTGGGCGGTGCGCTTGAGGGAGCGCACCGCCCAACTTATCCAGGCGAAAGCGGTGTGTAACGTGTTCCCGCACACCGCTCCAAGACATTAAGGTAAGCGAGGGGTGGTTCTTTACACTACTCCTCGTAACGCAGAGATGCGGCCTATAACAAAAGGTCAGACGTTGCCGAGGGTTTGAGAAGAGGATAACACTGTACCTCCGGCCCCGGTAAGACGGGAGGAAGGAACACCCTGCAGTTTTAGTCGGTGCAAGTCCAACACACCGGGAGGGCGGCCCTTTCCATCCTCTTGACGGTTCATAATGGGTTTCTCCCGGATTACCAAAAAAGCTACGTCACAAGGAACGAACTTATTTAAAAATTTTTGCTATGCAAATCCAGTCACACAAAGTTGATGTGAAATGTCAACTTTCATTAAATTTTGTCAAAAACTGACTGGTATATCCAATTTGCACAAATGCGCTAGGCATAATTTGTAATAATCATTAATTTAGAAAGGTGAGACTGTGGGATCATTATACACCCAACTGTAGTCCTATTTTTGACCTATATGCACGTGACGGGTAATTAGTTACCCAGAGTAGACAAATTCGCGAAATTGTATCTTAAAATTTATAATTATTTTTAACGACGCTTTGAAATAAAAAACATATTGTATATATGATATAAATTAAGATCTTGAGAAACATTTTATTCAGTGTGCATCTATACTTTTGAACGCTTTTATAATTAATTTGGTAAAATAGCAAAATGTACGAACTAACTTTAACTTCCTTTCTGCTAGCCATTTTATTTAGTTCTGGCAATTGTCAGTTCAGGAATAACTTTGATTCCGAAAGATTTCTAGTCTTTGACGATAAGACAAATTTTGATGAAGTTGATTTTAAATTTGAGAAGATTTTTCCAGGTAAGTTTTTTATAATAATCATGCTTTCGTTTAACTTCAATCTCATCTGGTTTAAAGTTATGTTGACACTGATGAAGGCGAGCGTTCACTCTACAGATAACGTACCATTAACGTACGTTAAATTAACTTAATGCTTGAAGATTCCTATGTCGCGTGATGCTGGGAAATTGGACGCAGGGGGCGGAATTGAGTGTTTATTATTTTGTATTGATGTGCCGATAGATGTTTTATTTAAATATAAGAAAATTACAAATACATTGTGGCTGCGGTGGCTTAGTGTATAATCGGCCATTCCATTTTTTTTTAACTGACTCGATACAGTGAGTGGACCATACCTGATGGTAAGTATGATGCAGTCCAAAAACGCCCACGACTATCGAAAGGTAAGAAAAAACCCATCGATAGTCGCAGCGATCATGCCGGTCTGCACAAATATCTCTAGGAAAAGGATCCCATATCATAGGACGGTGGGAACACGCTCGCCGGAAGACCATTCCACAGCCCAACGACACGGCAAAAGAAGGAGTTAAAGAACTTTTTAGTCCTAGCCGGGATGTGAGATACCGTATAGAAATCCATGCGCGGCGACGCGAATTGTCGGAGGTTTGAATTCAAATACGGACCTCTGGGTTTTTCTAGACTGCGTACGGAGCTAGGCACTACATGCTCACCGGTGAAACAAAAGATCGTGAGAAAGCTCGCACGACATCTAATAGAAATAACATGTGTGCATACCTTAATAACAGCTATCCACTGCGATACTGTAAACGTTGGGTACGCCATATACATACAAGCACAAAATGGATACACCCAGTAATGTATCTGCTCAACCCGCAATAATAATAATAATATAATAATAATAACTATTTTTGCTAATAGATCTGACATTGTGGTAGTAGATCGGTCGGCGCGTCGGGCAATACTCGTTGATATCACCATACCACATGATGAAAATCTCGTAAAAGCTGAGAAAGAGAAACTATCAAAATATTTAGACCTCGCACACGAGATTACCAGCATGTGGGATGTAGATTCTACGATTATTGTCCCGATAGTCGTATCGACTAATGGGCTGATCGCAAAGAGCCTTGATTACCACCTTAAGAGGCTCTCGCTTGGTTGTTGGATCAAGGGCCGGATACAGAAGGCAGTTCTACTCGATACGGCACGCATTGTTAGGAGGTTCCTCACTTTAAGCTCCTAACTACCGGTGGCTTGGGCCTTTGGCCTCGCCCCTGTAGGTCTACATATTTTTATATTTTAAAAATTACAAAAATATATAAAAATATACAGACAATGGATACAGTGTGACGATATATAATAATTATTATTAAATACATTGTATTTAAAAAAATGTATGGTACTTCCTACGTTGCCGGGTGCCGAGGAAGCTGACCCGGCCTTGCCGTTGGCACTCGGCAGGCGGGAGAAGGAACATCCCGGGGGTTTTAGTCAGTGCAAGTCTGACACACCGGGGGGCGACCCTCATCGCCCCTTGAGGTCCGTTAGGGATTTCCCCCAGGTAACCAAAAAAAATGGTACTTCCTGCGTTCCTGCGTTTAATTTATGAAGTTATTAATATGCTACAAGATTTTGTAGTTTGTTTTGAGTTTCTTATGTTTGAGTCATAAACTGAAAAGCAATGTGCTTTAAGTCTGTAAGTTTCTGGATCGCCAGGCCTGGGTGGGTTGATTGTAAGTACACCCCTGGGGTTTTTAGTCAGTAGGAGTCTGACCCACCGGAGTCGCTGCCTTGTTGATGGAGTTGGTTGGCCGGAGTGGCCTTGATGGTTATGCAGGATCTTCCCCCGGGCACAAAAAAAAAAGTAGTTGCTTTATTATGTTATCGAAGCTAAGTTGTGTTACCTTGTGTTAAGTATATTGTCAGAAGTGAAGAGAATAAAACTATGACTCCTAAACGCTCTTCCTCTTTATTTCCACATTCACTTATTTATTATTTTAGCTCGGTTCTCTCGACGTGTTTCCTCTACCGAGACTCGAACCAGAATGACCCTTTCATTATTAAGATTTGCTCATAACTAAATACGTATAATGTTGCCAGAATACAATCACTAAAATATAGTTGTTAATGTTACCAGAATACAATTGCTTCAAATAACTAATATATAACACTTGATTATTAAAGGTACAAAATGGTGCGGCCCGGGAAACATTGCGAAAAGTGAGGATGACTTAGGCATTTACCCAGCCGTAGACAAGTGTTGTAGAGAACACGATCACTGCCCAGACTCCATCCCTGGGGGTGAGAGCAAATATAACCTCCCTAACTTGTCGGCTTATACAAGGTACGAATTTGTAACGGACTTGCGCTTCATGAGACGAGGCGTACCTCATTGTTTTTCGGAGATGCCATTGCTAATGCCTCAGTAATTGGATCGTCCGTATCCAAAAGAAAAAGACGCGAGCGGCGTTTTGCACATCCGGTGCCTTTAAACTCTCTGTATTTACACGCTTAACTTTTTTTTTCTTACTTGACATAGTGACCATTCTACACCTGATGGTAAGGATGACGCAGTTCAAAAAAACGACAGCAATTATCAACAGTAAAGAAAAACAATCGTTAGTTGCAATGATTATGCGGGCCTGTACTAATATTTCTGCACGCTTCGTTTAAAAGACCCAACATTATAGGCTAGTGGAAACAAGCTCGCCAGAAGATCATTCCAACTACAGCTCACCAGCTCTACAAAAATAAGAGTTAGGGAACTTCTTAATCCTAGAATGGATATGAGGTACCGTATAGCTGTGACTCTTTTATGGAGAAGAGAGGCCAGAACAAGGTAATTTTTTTTTTACACTGGCTCGACATAGTTACTACAGAGTACCTGATGGTAAGTACAGTGTAGTCCAAAAACGAAAGCGACTATCAAAGGATGAAAATCCATTGATAGTCTACATCGTTATGTCGGCCCTCGTATACTACGACTGAAGGTCTCTAGGTGTATGAGCTACTGGATATACACAAGCTATTCCCGAAACGCGACAAGCCGAAACTGGTCACTATGACAGGCTTTACACCCATGTACTGTGGTTGCGATCCAGACGGGCACCGACGCCCTACCACCTCGCTGCTGCTCGTTTAGCACCACCCAGGAATCACGTGTAGGGAAACTAGGGTAAAGCCTACGGACGCGAGCAGCTTCGACACCCAAATAACTCTACAGAACAATTAGAAGTGGATTTGAGTATTGCGGTGCGTTGTCGAACTAACGGCTAGACGCTGCATGCATGAAATTGATTATCATGTCTAGTTCGAGGTTGTCATGTAGATCTATGTTGCGCATATAATATACAAAGGGGTGTTTACTGCATTGTGCAAGAATTTAATTCTGAATCACCTGTAACCAGTGAAGAGAAGGTTTGGAGGAATGGGACGTATTAGGCTAATGTAGGTCCTCACCAGTTCGATAAAGTGGGTATTACATTTATGTTATTCTCTAATAATGCATTTTTATAGGAAGAGTTGCGACTGCGACGAAGTGTTCAGGAAATGTTTGAAGACATCGGGCAGCACAACGGCTAAGATTATAGGAAACGGCTATTTCACTCTCCTAGGAACAAAATGCTTTAAAAAGGATTTCCCTATTATTGGCTGCAAACATAATGGAGGGTAAGAAATGTTTACTAAATTAAAAGCTGAAAAAGTCACCTGAGAGACTCGAAAAACAACTTCCTATTATTATTTCTGAGGTGTTACGGTAAATTGGTTTGTAATAATAATATATCATCACGATATGTCCCTTTTAGGGTGAGCAGAGTTACATTAGTAGCTGTATCCACTTTACAATCACATGCCATGCCTGACGTGGTCAGTAACGCAGCTGATTGCCAATTTCAGGGCACTTACACATGACATTTCTATGAGTAGTCATGCCGGTTTCCTCACGATGCTTTCCTTCATCGGTATTTGGTGCCTAAATTCAGTACTTAATCTAGAAAAACCTAGAAGTACGTGCCGATATTTGAATCTAAGACGAGTAAATATGTTAGTTTTAATGTAATTGTTTCTTTTTTAAATAATATTGCCGAAGTACATTGACCAAGTTCATGGTCAAAGCTCATATTTCGTCCATCTCAGAAACAATTGGTGGCACGGTTCACGACGCTGTTGGCGGGTACATTTTCCTTTCGGTACTTGTTAGCAGGCCAAAACTTACGCGCAGTGTGACCGAGACCGAAGGTTTTGTCGGAAACTAAATATTTCTGAAAAGTTTATGACGTGATTTTTTTTTACAGATTGTTTAATAAGAAATGCGTCGAATATGCTTACGACAAAAGTAAAGAACAGAAATACCAGTGGTTCCATGTACTAGACTACTAGAAGATTATTTTTAATAAACGTTTTGGAAAAACTATGTATTTTTTTATTTCCAACAATTGCCAAATGCTAAGCAATTATGTTTTTTTTAAGCAATGTTTTTTTATTGTTTTTGCTGTTGTTTTATTTATTTATCTCTACTAATATTATAAATTTAAAAGTGTGTTTGTATGTTCCGTTTTCACGTTAAAACGGCTCTACCGATTGTGATGAATTTTAGGATAGAAGTAGATTAGATCTTGGAAGGGGACATAGGCTAGCTTTTGTTGCAAAAATAAAACTTAAAGGGTTGTAATTGGGGATGTAATTTATTACGGGAAAAATATTATTTTTAAACTTCGGATACAAATATGAGTTTTATACGGGACTTTTTGATATCACGAGGTGTAAGGGGACGGGAGTAGTAGAGAAATGGGAGTGAAAGAATGAAGGGGGAGAGGGTGGTAGTGGGAGAGTAAGCTTAGGTAAAAGTTAACACGATAATCATTAATTGTGAGGGGGTATGGATTTTGTCGGATTGGCTAAGTAATATTAAAGGTGACATTCCGTACGACGTGGAAGAGAGCAGTCGGTAACCACAAAAGTAAAAGTTTGTAGTAAAAAGGTTTGGATGACAAAGATTAAAGTGTATATTCGTTATGAAGGATAGTTTTTTCTGTTTTCTTTTGTGTTTATTGTGTTTTGTTGATTGGTTGTCTTTTCTGAATTTTATTATGTAAAATTATTTTATATTTGTATAACTATATATATATATAGGGTTGTCCCAGTGAAGTGGCTGTGTCGTCTTTAAGGCCCTGTCAGGATACCAGCGCTGCAGAGTCCAGTGCTCTGTGGCACAAGCTGAGACAGGGCCTTTATTGGCGGCGGCCTAGACTTTTTTATGTATTGTTTGGTTGGTTTTTTTTATGTTTTTTGTTTTTATGTGTGTTTTATTGTACAATGTAGTTACTTTTATATGGCTGCTGTTAATAAAACGTTTTCTTTCTTCTTTCTTTCTTTCTTACAAACGGCGATAATATTTGCCACCTGGCTGATGGAATTAGTCAGCAAGGCAATAACCAAACTCATTATGTCATAACTGTCCATAGGCGGTGATAACATCTTAGGTGGTTCGACAATTTGTTTGCCGCTAACGGTTTAAAAAAACATTAGTTTACCACCACGCGACGACAATCGATAAATATCTAAAGTCTTTATGTTCCACCAAATTAAAATGGAACAAAAATAATTACGCATTCATACATTATATTTTATCATGGCTATTAAATTAATACGTACGTTATATACAGGTGAAATAAAAATATGATAATAATAATATATATATATATATATATATATATATATTATAAACAAATAATAATAACATAAGGATTGGAAATTGAAGTATTTTAAACTCAAACGGCATATCGGTTGGGATCGTCAGGATCCTCGGAATGAAAACTTCCTCAACTTCGAATTTTCCTTGAGTATCGTCGCGTAAATCACATTTTTCATCAATTTACTTACCACCAAACGCGTACCGTAGCAAAGTTTTGGTGTGTTTATGTTTCGAAGCATGATTACTACGGGGACAACCTTTAGACGTAAATTGTGCGGTGGTAAGCCAGGCATAGCCAAGGAGTTCAAAAATTCCATTGGATATATTGTGGCTTCATCTTTATTTGTTACACAGTCAATGGATTTAAATGTATGCATTGTTCAAATGATATTACTCAGGCCAGGATAAGTTATTTCATGAGAGGGTGGCGGTGTGCAGTGTCCGGCGCGCCGCCTGTGAGATAGGTATTGGAAGGGTGGGCTCTTTACCCCTACCCCTCCCAGAGAGGCAGCCTCGACAAGGCATTTCGCTCTCCGGGCGTCTGGATGAATTTGGTTTCCCAGGCTCGGGTGGAGCGATTAGAGGGACACCCCGGGGATTTTTAGTCAGTAGGAGTCTGACACACCGGGGTTGCTGCCCTCACAGCGGCCCTGATGGTCCTATGCAGTATTTTCCCCCGAGAAACCAAAAAAAAAAAAAGGATAAGTTATTTGTTTATGCCGTTGCACAAATGCAACCTCGTAGGCGGGATAATTTTATAAATAAAAATTGCGACAGTTTGAGACAGTTACAGTTAGTGAGGTAGTTGAGTTTGAGTAAGTTAGTTGGGAGTCGAATCTGCTCGCGTTCGTAGGCTTTACCCTAGTTTCCCTACACGTGACTCCTGGGTGGTGCTAAACGAGCAGCAGCGAGGTGGTAGGGCGCCGGTGCCCGTCTGGATCGCGACCACAGTGCATGGGTGTAAAGCCCGTCATAGTGACCAGCTTCGGCTTGTCGCGTTTCGGGATCAGCTTGCGTATATCCAGTAGCTCATATACCTAGAGACCTTCAGTCGTGGTATATGTGAGCCGACATGACGATGTAGAATATCAATGGATTTTCTTCCTTTGATAGTCGCTTTCGTTTTTGGTCTACACTGTACTTACCATCAGGTACTCTGTAGTCACTATGTCGAGCCAGTGTAAAAAAAAAGAAAGTTACTTACCGGTAAGTACTTACCAATTGGCAGCGGTAGTCAGGCGTTTCACAGAATCACTCATTTTGTGTGTATTTAAATGGGTATGATGTGAAGTATGGTGTTTGAGGATTTGCGATGTGTATAGCGAGTTAATTATATGCGATTATGATAGAAAAAGAATGCGATGCGATATTTGTGATTTAAAAGCGAGAACTGTTAAGAAAGAATTGAATGATGCACGCCAGATGGCGATTGTGTTTAGGTGTGTTTACATTTTATTAATTTTAATGGTCTGAGGTTGCGCTTTTTGGCGTGACTAGATATCATTCTGTATTATGTAGCTTAGGTCATCTACATCTTTATTCTTAACCGCTAAATTGCTCGCTCATTAAAACCTTCATTATTTTTGTAGTTAGTAATGGTGTTTGGGAATACTTTGTTGATAAGTTTGTCTTTCGATGAGACAAAGTTACAGAAACTCTGAGGAAATGAAATCAATCCGCTCGATTCGTCGACAGGTACTCGACCGTTACCGATAGCCAGCAATTGCTTAGAGAAATCTTCAGCAGATGTATCATTAAGCAATGCAACTCTCATGTTTTGTTGTCAGGTTAAGTTTCTTTACATAGCGCCATAGATTCGATGATTTGAGGCAAGCTTTTATTTTGTCGGCAGCCGTTGTATTTAAAATTCAAATTTCACACCACTCACTTTCCACTGCTTTTCATACTTCATTCATCCGTCCGCTGATAAGGGTTGAGTGGTGTCATTTATTTATTTAAAAATGTACAATATAACCTTAATCCTTAATTTAACACTACATTACAAATTTAAAAATAGTTAGTGGCTACCTAATCCTTAATTAACGTACAAACGAAAACTAACCTAAGCCTTAAACTAAAACAAAAACACAACAACAGAGGATTTATTTTAGAATTTAAAACTTAGCCTAGTTACAAAGTATGTAGGGGGCTTGAGCGGGAAGCCGTATCGAGGCGGACCTCCTGACGGCGGCGTTCTTCTCCGTTTGCGACGACAGACGGGTCACTGGTCGAAGGTAGCTCGCGCGTCCTTCTTGGTGGAAATCTACGGAGTCCATCTGAGTGTTTCTTCTTGTGTGATCGAGATGATGAGGGTGTGCGATCTGTTCGCACATCCGTCTAGTACTCTCCAGCGCGCCCTCTCCGAGTCGGGCGCAGTCTAGGTAAGGACTAGATCGTGGGCTTTAGGCTTCTTTGGTAGCCGTTGATCTTGGAATTACTGGCAGTGTTTGGCGGAAATCGTCAGGCAGTAAAATCATTGCGCCTCCAAAACATCTCGAGTATTTGCGTAGATATTTCAATGTTTGATTAAGTGCTTCTAATGCACGTTTATGCGCCATTGTGCATTCGTTCCAGATAATGATTTTCGATGTTGATAAAACTTTCGCCACTGCGGAGTTTTTTTTTATATTACATGTTGGTTCTTCAACAGTTTGGAGATTTAACAGCAATTTGTGTCAACAAAATAAAAAGCAAAGTCAGTATTTCTGATTTATATTTTTTTATAATCAGCAAACGTTATTGTGTAACGTAGAATCAAGTATAGTAAGTTAATCATATACTATACTAGCTTTTGCCCGCGGCTTCGCTCGCGTTAAGAAGTATTATAATTAATTAGATATCGATTTTGTGGCTTTACTTTTGTTTAGCGTGTGTAAAAAATTAGGGCCTAATCTATCATTAGGCGCTAAAACTATCAAGCTATTATATTATATTATAGTCGAAAATCTGAGAAGATTTATACAAACTTTCATTCTCTATTTTATCCCCTTGGGGGTGGAATTCATCAAAAACCTTTTTTTAGCGGATGCCTACGTCATAACATCTACATGCATGCCAAATTTCAGCCCGATCCGTCCAGTGGTTTCGGCTGTGCGTTGATATATCTCTATGTCAGTCAATCATTCAGTCAGCCAGTCAGTCACCTTTGAGTTATATGTATTTAGGTTGTATTTAGTTGTTGTTGCTTAAGCCGTGGTGGCTGCCGGCAGAATAGAATAGCACCCCCCTCTTCTTGCTGAGGTGTCGTAAAAGGCGACTAAGGTATCTCTTGAACACCGCAATTCTGCCAGGTGTTCAGAGAAGGATAACTCGACCAAACCTGTATCCTGCTCCCTCCCGATCGTACTGGTTCTCCATTCCATCGGGTCTGAGGGAGCTCGGACGAGAGAGTGCTTTTCTGGCTGAGCGTCCAGCTATGCACTTAAATATCTCCTGCGCAATTGACTGTTTCCGTAAACTGGACCTCGAATTTCTTAATCAGTGTTGAAACTGTCGCCGTGGCCGAAACCGGCTAGGATATCATCATATATATTTAGATTGTGTGTAATACAAAAATAAATAAATACCTTGAATGTCGGATTAAATCCTCGTTCTTCTATAATGTCTGCCCCAAATGAGGTCATTTGGAAACAACCATTGTATTTTTGAGTATTTGAAAGAAAATTACGTGATTCTAGTGTTTCGCCACAAAGCAATGAATGCAAAGGCTCAGGTGGCGGAGTCAATAATGTCAATTTCACTTTTCCATTAAGGCACCACTGTTGAACACATTAATTTATATTTTAATTTATCTTTTTATGATAGATAAATATATCTATTATAACTCAGTTTTGATTGTCTGTGGTATTGTTTGTGTCATTGTTTATAATTTAGTCTATGATTCTTTTCTCTATTAAATTGACTGCCGAACTGTGTGCATCGTTTAATTTCTGTCTCGTGTTTTACGCTATTTATGACTATTTTACATGGTCACTTCGAGCGAAACTAGTAATAGTATAGATTACATAGTATTTCAAGTGAAATTATATAATATTAGTTCGGCAACAAATAACACTAACGAACAAAGGACGCAACGCAAGCAAGATGGACGAAACTACCCTTGCAATATTAATCAGAAAAAAAACATCACTAAAAGGAACAATAACAAGGACAAAAAATGCTCTAACACAAGAATTTTTCAAAAAAGCATCAGAGCAAATGTTATTAACGCGCTTGGAGAGGCTGCAATCAACTTTCGACGAATTCATGAACATCTACCATCAAATAGGGGACGATCAGGATGACCCGACGGCCACTGAAGACACATATTACGAATGTATGGATCTGCTGCGCACAAGGATGGCGTCTCTAAATTCATCATCAGGTAGCAACAACGGCTGCAAGTCTCAGTTTAGTAAAGGTAATATTAAAATGGCAAAAATTGACATACCGCCATTTACCGGCGATTATGCACAATACAAACCGTTCATTGACCTTTTCATGTGTCTTGTCGACAGAAACAGTAGCTATGAGGATTTACAGAAATTAATATATCTACGTGCATCATTAAAGGGGGAGCCATATGATTACATAAAGCACCTGCCTGTAGTTGACCCCAGCTATTCCAAAGCTATAAAAATTTTAGATGACCGTTATAACAATAAAAATCAAATTGTATTTAGTCATATATCACAATTATTAGAAATACCTTCTATTTCCTCACAAGATGTAAAATTGTTAAGAAGCTTAATATCAAGTGCAAGGCAGAATGTTGCAGCTCTAGAGAACCTCCAGCAACCAGTAGAGCACTGGGATAGTATACTTGTTTGTATTATGCTTAAAAAGTTAGATAGTATAACAAAATGTGAATATAACCTTCACCTAAATAAAAATAAAGAACCAACTTTTGCAGAACTTATAACCTTTTTAGAGGACAGAGCACTAGCGTTGGAAAATTCAGCAGAGACAGTATGTACAACAGATAACAGTAAATGTATAAATGCAGTCAATATATCTGGTAATATTAAAAATAATTGCATGTATTGTTCAGGAAAAAATCACAAGTTATTTAAATGTCCACAATTCATGCTAGCATCAGCCAAAGACAGAGTAAACTTTATACAAAATAAAAAATTGTGTAAAATTTGTTTAAATAAGCACTTAGGTAAATGCAAATACCATTTTAAATGTGTACATTGCAAACAGCCACATAATACTTTGCTTCACAGAGAATTAGAGTCAAACAGTATTGCAAATACTACTGCTGTGTTATCAGGCACAAGCAGTGGTAGCCAAATTTTATTGCCTACTGCAAAAGTTAAAATCATAACCAGGGATGGCCGTGAAATTATTGCCAAGG
The DNA here is from genome assembly GCA_036320925.1 of Automeris io. NCBI lineage: Eukaryota > Metazoa > Arthropoda > Insecta > Lepidoptera > Saturniidae > Automeris > Automeris io. Next base: position 7,567,805 of record JAUDJH010000023.1, on the reverse strand, counting down.
CCTTACTGGACAGTGCCAGTCAATCCTCCTTTGTTATAAAAAGTTTAGCAGACAAAATTGGCAGAAATTTAAAGGCAATTAATACTGAAATAATTGGGATTGCAAATACAGAAAAAATTATAAAGCATTCTGTTCAATTGGAGCTATTTTCATGTGTATACCCATATAAAATTAATACTAATTTCTTTGTTGTGGACAAAATAACTAGCAATTTACCTCAAACAACATTTAATCTATCTGACATTTTTATACCAAAAAACATAAAATTGGCTGATGATAAATTTAATATTGCCAGCGAAATAGAGATATTATTATCATCTGATGTATTCTTTCAGACACTGCTACCGCAGCCTGAACAACTCTACAAGCCCAGTGATCCTGCACAACCACAACTTCTCCATACACAGTTTGGCTATATAGTGGCAGGCAATGTTCCAGTCCCATTTCACCAGAATGCTGCTGTTTCTTTATTTTGTCAACAATGTGAGTCTGACATAAACAGTACCTTATCAAATTTCTGGCAATTAGAGGCTGTACCTGAAACATTCACTGAGCATCTTACATCAGAGCAACAATACTGTGAACAATATTTTAAAAACACAGTCAAACTTGTGAACAATAAATTTGAAGTTTCACTACCCTTAAAAACAAATAATATCAATAGAACTTTAGGCAACTCCTTTGGATTAGCCCTTAAACGGTTTTTAAATCTTGAAAAAAGATTCAAAAGGGATAATACATTATTTCATGAATATAAAAAATTCATTCAAGAATATATAGACCTTGGCCATGCAAGCTATATTGATATAAGTAGTTATGATTTGTCACAAGATGAGGTTTATTTTATGCCACATCACCCCGTTATACGGGACGATGCTGTAAGTACAAAATTACGAACAGTATTTGATGGATCCATGAAGACTACAACAAAAATTTCATTGAATGATATTATGTTGAATGGCCCTGTAGTTCAACCAGATTTATTTAGTATTTTACTATTATTTAGATTACATAAACATTTTTTTATTTGTGACATTAGGCGTATGTTCAGGAATATTTCAATTTGTAAAAAACAAAGATCATTGCAAAATATCCTATGGAGGGATAATCCAGATGAACCAATTAAATGCCTACAATTAAATACAGTCACATATGGATTAAAGGCTTCATCATTTTTAGCCACGAGGTGCTTAAATGAATTAGCTTATAGGTACAATCATGATTATCCACTAGCATCACCTGTAATATTGAATTCTACATATGTAGATGATATTCTATATACAAATAATGATTTAAAAACAATATTACAAGTCAAAAATCAGCTTGTGGACCTATTAGGCAAAGGTAGTTTCACCTTACATAAGTGGTCAGCTAGTGATGAGTCTATTTTAAAAAATATCCCAGAAGAACAGCAGCATTTTGGTGAAATATCAATCCAAAATGATATCAAAACATTAGGACTAAGTTTTAATATTAATTTAGATTCCTTTGTATTTGCTCCTCCACCTAGGCAGTCTGTAGAAACAAAAAGGGAAATATTAAGCTTTATTAGTAAATTTTATGACCCATTAGGTTTGATTGGACCTATATTTCTACAGGCCAAGCTAATTATGCAACAACTTTGGGTTTCCAAAACAGATTGGGATTCTGCTCCACAAGTTCAGTTGAAAATAAAATGGCAATCTTTTTATCACAGTTTAATTGAAATGCAACCTATACAGGTATTGAGAAGTGTGTATAGCAAACAGCAATCAATATTGCAATTAATTGGATTTTCAGATGCTTCCAAGGTAGCATATGGTTGTGCAATATACTTGAGAACCATTGATGAAAATGACAATGTAAACATGCACTTATTGTGTTCAAAATCACGTATAAACCCAAATTCAGACAAGCACTTATCTATACCTCGTTTAGAACTGAATGCAGCATTATTATTATCAAAATTAATAAAAAAGGTTTATGATACCTTACTAAAACAAATATTAATAGACCAGGTTTATCTTTTCACAGATTCTCAAGTAACACTAGCATGGTTGAAAATAGATCCAATTAAACTTAATGCCTACATAGCTAACAGAGTAAAAATAATAGTAGATTATACAAATAGATTTTCCTGGGCTTACATAAATACAAAACAGAATCCTGCTGATTGCTTGAGTAGAGGAGTCAAACCCTGTGAGTTGCAGGGGAATAAATTATGGTGGTATGGACCACAATCAATGTTAAAGGCTGATTATGATTTCAATAATTCAAATTTTGTTGTTCCTTTATTTTTACCTGAAGTAAAGGCTTCTTCGGTGAAGGAGGTGGTTTGTGCAGTATCACATGGTGCTGAACAGGTATTTCTAGATAATTTTATTAATAAGTACTCAGATATTAATAAAGCTCAATGTGTACTTGCCTACATACTACGTTTTTACAACAATATTAGAAAAGAACAGTTAAAAATTATAACAGTTTTATTATATATTCAGAATTAAATAATGCATTGTTAATATTGATAAAACACGAACAACATAAATATTTTAAAAAGGAAATAAATGCCTTACAAAATTGCCAAGTAATAAAATCAAATTTACAGGGACTTAATCCATTTTTAGACAACAATAACTTGCTTAGAGTTGGTGGTAGACTGCAACATTCTGGCTTGCCTTTTGATCAGAGGCACCAAATAATTTTGCCAAAAACATTCTATTGTTACCAATTTATTAATAAAAAATGAACATATTAAGTTATTACATGCCAGTCAAAAACTTGTATTGAGTAGTTTAAATCAAAAATATTGGCTATCTAATGGACTCAGATCTATTAAAAATGTAATATATAAGTGTGCTATATGTTTCCGTTTAAAGGCTGTCACAGCACAGCAATTGATGGGATGCCTTCCAGCTGATAGAGTTACCATTAGTAGGCCATTTCAAAAGGTTGGGATAGATTTTGCTGGTCCCATACTTATCAAGCAATCACGTGTAAGAAGAGTCATTCAAACTAAAGCATACATATCAGTTTATGTTTGTTTTGTTACAAAAGCAATTCATTTGGAGTTGGTCTCTGACCTCTCCACAGAAACATTTTTGGCAGCATTTAAAAGATTTATAGCTAGAAGAAATTTACCTTCTGACGTCTGGTGTGATAATCAGTCAACACATAAGGGTGCAAATAATGAAATAATATTGTTGTATAAATTAATAAATTCAAAATGTCATCAGAATAGCATACAAAATGAAGCTAGTAGGCTAGGTATAAATTTTCACTTTATACCTAGTTACTCACCTGTATTTGGGGGCTTATGGGAGGCAGCTGTCAAAAGCGTTAAATTTCACCTTAAGAGAATATTAGGTAGTCATGTGCTAACTTATGAACAACTATACACTGTACTTGTACAAATAGAAGGTGTTTTAAACTCTAGGCCATTAACCCCTATGTCTTCAGATGCCAATGATTTATCCTTTTTAACTCCTGGCCACTTTTTAACTGGTGCCCCATTAAATTGTATCCCAGAACAAAATTTAACTGAATTACCAGAGAGCAGATTAAAATTTTGGGCTAAATGTACTGCATTAAAGCAACAATTTTGGAAACTTTGGTCTAAACAATATTTAAATTTGCTTCAAAATCGCCCTAAATGGAAAAATAGTGTACCTAATGTAAAGGTGGGCGACTTAGTTATCTTAAATGAATTAGATACACCCCCCATGACATGGCCCATGGCTAGAATCACAAAGGTTTATCCTGGTGATGATGGTAAAGTAAGAGCTATAGAAGTAATGAAGGCAAATGGTAAAACTCACAAGACTTCCATAACAAAAATATGTATTTTACCTATAGATTAAGCATAACTATACTTAGCAAGTTATACTTGCAATTGATGTCATTTATTATGTTATATACTTAGCTATGCAGTTGATTTTTAATTTTCATGTTTTGTAATTTAATAATAACTAAGAAATTTCAATTTAAGCATGATTTAAGTCAATAACCACATTGTGTAACATTGTTAACTAAAAGTTTAAAAACTCAGCATTATATAAAGAAAAGTGTACAATTACTACTTAAAAAATATTTTTATGTAGATTGTATTTTTAATAATAATAACCAACACTCTGCAAATGTTTGCTAAAATTATATCAATTAAAATTGTTGATTTATTAATTAAAGTTGTATTCATACAACATATTGTCAACAACATTCTTTAAATTTAATCATAATTTCATACAGTCCACTATAATTATTGAAGCCATCAAGTTGTTGGGAGTATGTTGAACACATTAATTTATATTTTAATTTATCTTTTTATGATAGATAAATATATCTATTATAACTCAGTTTTGATTGTCTGTGGTATTGTTTGTGTCATTGTTTATAATTTAGTCTATGATTCTTTTCTCTATTAAATTGACTGCCGAACTGTGTGCATCGTTTAATTTCTGTCTCGTGTTTTACGCTATTTATGACTATTTTACAACCACAATCCAGGTGTTTCTCAGGAAAACTTCAATGCGCCACAATACTTGCAAACAACGTCCGTTGGCCCAATGCAAACGCTAGAATACAAGCAGTAATCAGTGCTGTAATCATATCGAAACGCTGCTCGATTCAAATCAGCACTTGATAAATCTTGTCTTGTGCGTAGAAAATTATCGAATACTTTTTTTTTTATCCCGGGGGAAAATCTTGCTTAGGACCACCAGGGACGCTGTGAGGGCAGCGACCCCGGTGTGTCAGACTCTTACTGACTAAAAACCCCCGGGGTGTCCCTCTGATTGCTCCACCCGGGCCTGGGAAGCCAAATTCGTCAAGACGCCCGGGGAACAAAAGGCCTTGTTGAAGCTATCTCTCTGGGGGAGGGGTGGGAGTAAAAATCCACCTCACCAAAACCTCTCTCTCAGGCGGCGCGCCGGACACCGTGCAGCTTCTCCCTCTCATCCGGGCAGCAGAATCCCTCAAGTCTACTGCCCGGCAAATTATCGAATACTTGTAAACCTCTGTTATTCCCTTGACGATTTCGCATTGCCAACTGAGCCGTTTCGCGGGCTGCTTCGCTTAGCTCTTGAGATTGAGAAGTATGAGAGGTTGTATTTGCTACATTTAAATTTCTGTTTTTTTTTTGTATATTTGTGGCGAAATAAATACTTTTTCATTTCATTTCATTTACGAAGTTGACCCATACTAACGCGGCGCTCATCACGGGCAATTCCTTGTGCTTCTTCAGTCGTTTCATTCGCAATGTTGAAAGAAGACATGAAAGAGACATATATCAAAGTTAGTGACATTGACATCTTTCACTGCTCCCTATCAGTATTTCGGTCGGCTTTGATTGCATTGTTTTCATCTGGATCCGCTTGAGTATAACAGGATTAAGTAATATGTATTTTATTAAATTTTGTTTATGATTGTGCTGTATATAGTTAGGTATACCTGTAAAGATATAACACGCGGTCTTAGAACTTATATATGTTAAGCCGTGGTGGCTGCCGGCAGAATAGAATAGCACCCCCCTCTTCTTGCTGAGGTGTCGTAAAAGGCGACTAAGGTATCTCTTTAACACCGCAATTCAACCAGGTGTTCAGAGAAGGAAAACTCGACCAAACCTGCATTCTGCTCCCTCCCGATCGTACTGGTTCTCCTTTCCATCGGGCCTGAGGGAGCTCGGACGAGAGAGTGCTTTTCTGGCTGCGCGTCCAGTTATGCACTTAAATATCTCCTGCGCAATTGACTGTTTCTGAAAACTGGACCTCGAATTTCTTAACCGGTGTTGAAACAGTCGCCGTGGCCGAAACCGGCTAGGACATCATCATCATCATCATATGTATATGTTTTTTTAAAATATTTTCGTGTATATATCGATGGTATATTAAATAAATAAATAAATGTTCCGTATCCTTCTTGCATTACGGCTTTGTCGAGAAAGATTCGATCCTCTTGGTCATGGCATTGTTAATGATGACTCGCAGAGAATACAAATTATTGATGATTATATATTTCTGACAAAATTTATATTATCAAAATTTCTACTTAACCATAGACAAAATTACGCTTAGCTGTTATTTGCGTTTTGTTATACCTCGGTTTTTACAGTCACTTTACGGAAACGCGGTCGAACGGGATAAAATACGACTTTCTTTTACATGTATATATAGATAATCACCTGCAAACGAGTAGCTAAACTACACCTAGAAGAGATTTAAGCTATATCTACCAAAAATTTTTACAATTCTGTATGGCTGTAGGATTTACCCTAAATGTTAGATGGTAATCATCACAGATCATCCAAATCTTTGCTTTTATTTAGCTCTAACTTATTAAAAGATTTATTCCAGTTGCTTGCTAGGTTTTGCTCAAGGTACGTGCTATACATACAAGTTTAATCGATCAATAATAAAATAAGAATTTTTTCGTCACACTAAAAGTAGCTCTTGTATTTTGGCCGTCGCCTTTATACAGAGTAGTACATCGCGACCTATTGAGTCGTTACTGCCAGAATGAGATGAGTACCTTTACTTCTGGCAATCTGGCTTTAGTGCCTCGAAGCTAGCTGGGAAACATCAACGATAATGAACGTTAATAAAAAACAAGAGCTGAAATACCCAGTAAACCAGAAATTGAAACAGTTCAAAATATTAAACTAATTAACTTTTATTGCTAAAATTCATTATAATAATGAGGTGCAGAATTATTTGTTTAAATTAAACAATTAAATAAATCAGAAATATTCTTCGAAATAAATTATTATAAGCTATCTTTTGTGCGTGGCTTAAATCACATTTTAAGATGAAATTTTTTGATTTTAAAAGACGAATGATACGTCCTTTTGTTATTATAAGTATTTATTGCAATGGAGGGCGGTGGCCTCCTTCTGTGAGGAAGTCACGTTCCAAAAGAGGGCTGCAGAACGAGAGCGGCAGAAGGTCACTCAAAGACGCCGTGTTATCGGCAAGGCAACCTCCCAGACGCGTCAGCCTAAGCGGATCGGTTGATCCATGATTGTTGAGCTGATGCCTTAGGGGTTGTGGCCGCTCACGGTGGGGGCTCTGAGCGACCGGTTAGCGACCCCCAAGATGTCGGCTGGCACACCTATGAGGATTTCCCGAAGTAAAAAGAAAGTATTTATTGCTATATCTATTTATTACTAGCTGTCCCGGCAGACCTTGTTCTGCCCTATTTCTCTCAAACAAAGTCACATTGCTTTTTGGCTGTCGGCTGTTTTTTGAAAATTGTTTGAAGGAACCTGGCCTTAATGCTATATGTATAAAAATTGACAAATATTGACATTAATATTTATACGTCACTCAATAATTGTTTTGCCTTCCCGGAACCCGTCCACTGACATTTAAACTTTATGGTATGGTGTTAAAGTTCAAATAGACTTTTAAATATTATTAAGAATTTTTTGTATGAGAATACAGAAAAGTGTTATTTTTAGACAGTTGCAGGGAATTTTTAAAAGTTTTCTCTCCGTAATAACCTTCCTCAGACTTCATCAAACACAACAAAAAAAAAACAGCCAAATCGGTTCAGCCGTTCTCGAGTTTCGCGCTTATCAAGACATTTTGCGATTCATTTTTATATTATAGAAGATATTAAACGGTTCTAGCGTTGTATTAAAACTGCGACGTCCATGCAATCGGTTGCATTGAACGTTGCCTGAGAATTATCGCTGGATGGCACGTACATGCTGAGCTGAGTGCTCATTGAGATTGGTGACAGCCCACAGGATACGTGATCTGATATTGTGTATTTGCCTTTCATTGTCTTATATAAATGTGTGTCGTTCCCTTCTTCTCAATAAACGTTTCTTTCCTTTTTTAGTAATAATAATTACACATCGCGACGTCATGTCCCTTTCGTGGTGAGTAGAGATAAATAGCCTTGCCTTGAGAGCGATCAGTTGGGCTACTGGAGTAACGTTGGGTACAGAGTGTAATGCATAGTGTCCAGAAGTTGGCGTCTCCCCACAAGATTAAGCTCAGTGGGCGTGGTGCAGTAAGGCTGTGGAGAATTGTTTATAGATGCCTCAGTCCCGGTCACTGGTTTTGCCATAATACGATTTTTGTATTAATTAATATAAATTATATAACACAATATCAGAATTAAAATTAATATTTGCAGTTAGTGTTTGCTAGAATAATAACATAAAAGTAAATTATGATTTCTAAGTAGTTTTCATAAGAATGGAAATAAATATCATTGAGTAGGTCAAATTCTATATTCTAGAGGACAAAAAGCTAGTATTTTAATCATAAATTTTAATCTTATATAAAGACTTGTTCAGATTGAAATATAATTATACAGGCTAATCTACATTTTTTTTTCGAATCGTGGTTACTTGGCGACCTGAAAAGGCCTTCACAACAAAACCGGGCGGGAGGCTAGTCTACAGCAGCTAAGCATGAATAAATCGGGCTCTTTGTGTGATGAAGGCATCATCTATGAAGGGATTTTTTTATATCCCTGAAGGGGTGAAATAGGGCTTGATGGTTTTAAAATCCGTTAATTCTAAAGTAAGCCCCATGTCAACCGGTATTAAGATTTTTGGGTACAAACAAATAATAGATGATTCGACATTTTTGCAAGATAAATCATCATAATAATAGTTTATTGTTACGTTATATCTCTTTCAGGGTGAGCAGAGATACATTAACGGCTGTATCTATTTTGGGGTTATATGTTGTGCCCAACGTGATCATTAGCGCAGATGAGCGCCGTTTACGGGCGACTTTATGTCGATGCTTGATTTTATGCGTTTAGTCTTAGTTAAAAAATCATCGCCAACTAGTCTACGAGCCCAATAATTAATTGAGTCCAGAGCGTCCAGCAGGTATTTAGCAGAGCTGTCCCAATGACGAAAACAGTATTCCACTATAATGTTAATAGCAAAAGAGTGGAATGTACCACCCTAATTCATGGCCAATGCGTATATTTTTCCAATTTGAGGGCCTGTATTGTATTTGCAATATTTATTCTGAATTCAGTAATTTTATACACTCACACAAATAAAAAGAGATATTAATTTAAAATATTAAACAATTTTCTGAATTCTTCAATCTAAATACATTTTTACGAGTTTCACCAGAACTTATAAGAATAATATATTAATTAGAGTTATTAACGGGTCATTACACACATACGGGATACATTTTCCCACAAATTATGAAGTTGAAAATAAAATTTAATATACAAAAATCAGAAATTATGATAATGCATGAATATAAGATAGCTAGTTAAGAGCTCTATTAATAATTTTTGCTGTATTAGTTTTGATTATTTCCGTTGTAGATATTAATAACAAAGATTTCGTTTTTATTTTACATTTTCAGAGAAACATACAGCAATATATAAACAATAAAAATCCACATAAACCAACAAAGTTTCCATAAAAAACGATATAAAGATCTATATAAAGACGATCGTGCAGTTAAGGATTGCACTTGAATGCACATCTTCAGTAAAATACATTAAAAATGCAACATTTCACGTTAATTTCATGTATATTTGCTGTTTTATTTAATTCTGGCAGTTGCCAGTATAGAGCTGACTTAGTTTCTCAAATTGGGGACTTGGGAGATAGAAATTTTGATAATGGTGAAGTAGATATGAAAATACAAGTTATCTTTCCTGGTAAGTTGATTATTTTAATTTTAAATCTATATATAAGAGTTCTACTGGCTAAAACCACCGAAATATCTGCTTCTTAACATGTTCGTCGCCCTGACCACGGCACTCAAGGATGACGGTTTTCTTGTTGAAGTTATTAATAGGATTTTTAAAATTTGTTTTTTACACTGACTCTACATATTGACTACAGAGTACCTTATGGTAAGTACAGTGTAGTCCAAAAACGAAAGCGACTATCAAATGATGAAAATCCATTGATAGTCTACATCGTCATGTCGGCTCACATATACCACGACTGAAGGTCTCTAGGTATATGAGCTACTGGATATACACAAGCTGATCCCTAAGCGCGACAAGCCGAAACTGGTAACTATGACGAGCTTTACACGCATGCACTGTGGTCGCAATCCAGACGGGCACCGACGCCCTACCACCTCGCTGCTGCTCGTTTAGCACCACCCAGGAGTCACGTGTAGGGAAACTAGGGTAAAGCCTAAGGACGCGAGCAGCTTCGACTACGTGTTTAATGGTATATTTCCAAAACCCTTAGTTCCAATTTCAAGCATGAAAACGCACGTTTTCGAAAATATTTGCGAATTAGTGAATACCTAGCAATAGAAAACATTCTGGTATTATGTAGACCTATACAATCGCCAGATCTATTGTGCATGCGAAATGAGGCATGACTAGTGATGAAAATTCCCGGGAATTTTCCCAAAGTGCCCAAAACTTGCTTGTGAATATTCCCGGGAATTTTCATCACTAGTCATGCCTCATTTCGCATGCACAATAGATCTTCATCACTAGACATGACCAAAGACGTGTTTTAGAAGATTTAAAAGTAGTGAAAACAATCCAACAGCTCATGGAGTTGTTAATATTCTATTGGGAGTGATTGCCGCAGTATAACATTAGTAGACTCATTGATTCTCTGAATAAATGGTACCTACATGTTTTGAACTATAGACAAAGCTACATTTTGTATTAAATTATCCATATTTTTTTACAGTGAATTAATTTTGTTTTTAAAAAGTTTATCTTTATTAGTATCTTAGTTTGTACTCCTACTACGCATGATCGTGTACAAATGAATGTTATTAATTTATATTATTATTTATTTTTTGTTTTTACTTCAGTAAGACACTAAAATTATTATTTGAATGATAAAACAAACGTTATAAAGTGAAAAAACACTATAAAATTGGAATTAGCACATGTTGGTTAGATTTTATTGATGTGTGTATTTATATTCCCACTCGAATAACGTCGAATCGCCACAGCTAGAGGAACCCCGAGCAGTAGACTTGAGGGAAGGTGTGGGATCTTTACACCCACTCCTCCCAGATATGTAGCCTCAACAGGCTATTCGCTCCCCTGACGTCTGTAAGAATACGGGTTAGCAGACTCGGGGGTAGTAATTGGAAGGTCACCCCGGGAGTTTTTAGTCAGTTGGAGTCAACCACATCAGAGTCGCTGCCCTCATGTAGGTCCCCGGGATTACCAAAAAAAAGGTAGAGGCATCAGAAATATTTTTAATTCCATTAAAGGTACAAAATGGTGCGGCGATGGAAATAAAGCAGCAAATTACGATGACTTGGGGAGATTCAAAAAGGTTGACGCTTGCTGCAGAGATCACGACCATTGCGATGATATTATTCCAGCTGGTGGAACTAAGCACGGTTTAACTAATACAGCCAAATATACAAGGTTAGAAGATTTATTTTCTAAGCCTCAATATTTTTGAAAGTTGGTGCTTCTTGCCCCATTAGCACGCGCGCCTCCAGGCAGTGGAGTTAATACTATATAATCATAAAAAGCATTACCTTATCCTACTTTGATATTTACCCGTTTGAGTGTGGAGGAGGGAAATCTCACTCCTCTGGTTATATGCCAAAATTGCTAGGAGCGAAATATCGCTTCTCTTGTTTCTGTAATTCATAATTGTAATAGGTTCATGGGTGGAGTACATGAGTCTGATAAAATGTTGTATACATACCTGGACGAGCGGAGAACATTGAAATATTGGAAAAAGATGTCATTTAGTATCATAGGAAGAATGCTTTTGAATTTTTTTAATATTATATATTCCGAAATCATCCGCATTTTTGGTATATGCTTACAAAATTTGTTCCGAACTCAAACGGTTAATAAACATATTGACTTAAAACATGGTAATTATTTGATTCTGAGGCTGTGTGTGTGTGTGTATAAGGCATACTTCAGATTCTACATTCTTTATATGCAGTAGCTGCCCAGCTGAGGTTGCTTGACCGCAATATATCGCATTATATGCATTAAGATGGAAAAACGTCTGATGTACGTGACTGCGCAGTGATGTCACTCGCCATCTTGACAGTGCAGACAGCGCTGTGCAGTAACGTACATCGCAGTGCTTTTCATATAAATATGAAGTAGCCAGCGAGGCCAGGCTCGCTGCGTGCTGTGGACCGCAGTCGACTGTTCTAGTGGCTGACCGATGCTTGTGGGAGGCTTGTGAATCAAAGATAGTCTTAGCTTGAAACCCATTTATTATTTATTTGGCGGGTAGTATATAAAACGTGCGTGACCTAGATATCGTACATTGAACTATAAATAAACTTACGTTGCATTAAGTGTATTGACTCCTTATAATTTCTATTAGCCTTTTACACAACATTGTTACCATAAATGCATAATGCGAGAAATCTTGACCCAGCAGCCACTGCTGGTCAGCAACATAAAGAGCGTTATTATTAGGTTTGAAAAAGAAGATTGTTATTTCCAGCCTTTTTGATGAATCTCATTACGTAGCCCTAGATGAAAATTTTATTGCTCTAAGAATATTCTAGAAAACCGTTGTGTTGTAGTTCCACTCATTTTTGCTGACATGGATAAAATGTGTATTTTATAAATATTTTTCCAGATTAAATTGCGAATGTGATGACAAGTTCTACCATTGTTTGAAAGACGCAAATACCAACACAAGTAAAATGGTAGGAAAGACTTACTTTGACATATTAGGAACAAAATGCTATTCTTTTGATCATCCTATTACTGGATGTAAGCGCAAGGCTGGGTAAGAAAAATTCATATAATTATTTATTTCTATTAAAATTGTTAAGGTATAACTCTAATGACGACTTCAAGCCGCAATCAGTAGTACCACAACCGTAGAGTATATATTTAGGAATTAGTCACGCCAAAAGGCGCAACTCCAGAACATCAAAAAAAATAATAATGTAAACGCACCGAATCCCCAACGCCATCTGGCGTACAACATTCACTACTGACTTCTTAACGTTCTCGCATTTTAAACCAAACTCCGCATCGTATTCTTTTAAAACTTAATAACATCGCATCGCATCCTTCTACATTACAATCGCATTTAATAATTCTTTCAAACTCGCAACACACACAAATCCTTCTCAAAACCATACTCAACATTCACAATCATACATACATAGTGAGTGGTTGTAAAGTGCCTGAAATACCGCTGTTCGGTAAGTACTTCATATCATTGTCTCAAATTATCGCAATCTTCTTTTATTATAAATCATCCCGCCTACGAGGGTGCATTTTTTTGCAACGGCATAAGTCAATAACTTATCCCGGCCCGCGTAGAAATAATCGGCCAATAGACTTAAGGGAGTCCAGAGGAGGAGCCTAAAGAGGCTATACGCTCCCGGACTATTAGAAGAATTAGAAATCCCAGGCTCGGATACAGCGATGTGAGGAACACCTGGTCGTTTTTAATCCGTAAGTGTTTGTCACCGGGGTTGATGCCCTCACAGCGGCACTGATGGTTCTATGTAGGATTTTTCTCCGGATTAAAAAAATATATATTTAAGAATATAATAATAATATCATACATATACATCAATCTTCTCGAGAGCATACAAAACAAGTTTCTAAAACATTTAAAGTATAAATCTGATTTACACAACCTTCCTTGTAGCTCAATTCCTGCGTTGTGTCATCGTAGAATTGAGAGGGATCAACTTTTTTTATTTAAAATTGTTAACGGTCTCGTGGACTCGTCCTTTTTGCTTAGTCAAATAGGTTTCAGGTGTCCGCATTCCAATGCAAGAGACTTTTCGCTGTTTAAGGTGCCATTCTTAAGGTCAAACTATGTTAATAATACTTTTGTTTTTCGTGCCTGTGATCTATATCTAATAAAAGTTTTTGCGATATAGATATACTGTCCAGTGCCTTTGGGCCCTTTAAACGAATGGTGAGAAAGAAAATATTAGCCTAAGTTCAATTTTGTTCTATAATGTATTTTTTATATATATATTTTTTTTTAATATAAATGTACTATTTATATGTAACATATATATGTATGTATATTTGATTGATTTTTTTATTGTTATTTATTAGCTTGATTTTTATTTTTGTACTAATTTTTGTGGAAACTTTGCTGGCTTATGTAACATTTTTTGTGTATATTATTATCATTTTTATATTGCTGTATGTTTCCCTTTAAAATAAATAAATAAATAAATAATAAATATATATCTATCTACATGTCGTTACGCTATACCCCTTTCGGGGTGAAGAGAGATACATTAGTGGCTATGTTCTCTTTGCGCTTACATGTGATACCCAACCTAACCAAAAGTGCAGTTGTGGGCCGTTCCCAGGGTAATTATACATTGACATTTCTATTAATTGCCACACGAGTTTCCTTACGATGCTTTCCTTCAGCGGTGAGCATGTGATGAGCCTAAATTTGTACTTAATTTGAAAAAACCTAGAAGAACGTTACGGGATTCGAACCCTTGAACATTCCCATCACTGCATATGAAAGCCGGCCTCTTTAACCAAAATCTTTAGTGAAATACATATTTAATTGTTTTTTTCCTTTCAGAATCATCAAAAAGACATGTGTGGAATATACATATGACACATCTCAGCCAAAAATATATCAATGGAAAGACGTACTAGATTTTTAGATCAAACAAATGTATGTCGGATGATATGAACATTTGTACAATGTACTAGCTTTAGTGACCCAGCGTTGCCCGAAAGGAATCCATTATTTTTCCGGTTTGGGTGTTCATTTTCCAAAAACGTCAATACAAGTGTTTGTAATTCCAACTGACATTTGGCATAGCACTCGCTGATTGGCAGCGGCTGTCAGATTGGGATGTGCAGCTCTGTGATATACTTATATGAAATGTAGGTCGCATGGTCGCAAACTTGACACTGTCTGGCAGCGCCGCGCAGACGCCTACATTGGACCTCTATCTATATAAACGCATACAGACCGATACATCGCAACTTAGCAGCCGTTGCGGGATCTCCGTTGTCAAGTACTGGCTACTACAATCAGAATTGTACTACAACCAAAAAGTAAAACAGTAGCTTTTATAGCACTTAAAAATCACGGCTTTTTGAACTTTTAACCCTTATTTTACTCTCATAAAGATGGAAGCATAGATGGGCAAAATGTAATTAGATTAATGAAAATGATTAACGTTCCATTTTACGTTTTTTACCATTAATATGACTGCATTTTGCTCATTTATGTTTTAAACACTACAAAATCCCAGATTGCACACACATTTATGATTTCTTAATGTTTTAAATGGATTTAATCATGATTACAGAGCAAGAAAATTAAAATTACGACTACATTTTGTAATCGTTCATCATTAATCAGATTACATTTTGCCCATCTCCGGATGGAAGTCTTTGTTCTGTTTGTGTTATAACACTTTCGGGCAAGTATCATCATCTGACATAAACTTTCTAAAAAGCATATAATTATATTTTCTATTTTTCTACAATAGCTTCATTACTTAAACGAAGCTCATTCCGAATATTAAATAAAAAATATGTTTGTTTCTATTGTTGTTTTATTTCTACTATAATTTTTAAATCCTTTAAGATAAAACGATTTTTTATCATGAATCTGAATTCGGCACTTTATTCCGAGATATTTAGAAAACTGATAATCACAAGTAACTTCTTTTATTTAACGCTATACCTCATAGTTTTTTTTTTATGACCCAGGGGAAATCCCTGACGGACCTCAGAGGGCGATGAGGGTCGCCCCCCGGTGTGTCGGACTTGCACCGATTAAAACCCCCGGGGTGTTCCTTCTCTCCGTCTAGCCGGGACCGGAGGTACAGCAGCGTCCACTTCTTCGGCCCGCGACGACGTCTGGCCTATTCGGTAGGCCTCACCTCTGTGTTTACGAGGGGCTAAGTAAAGGGCCACCCATCGCTGTCCTCATAAGTAGTCTTGGAGCGGTGTGCGGGAACACATCACACACCGCTCTCGCCTGGATAAGTTAGGCGACGCGCTCCCTCAAGCGCGCCGCCTAGGCGTCATTCTAGTTACGGAGGAAGGCCTGCGGCAAAGGCCCTCCTCCTTCGTCCTATTCTACGTGGGCGACGGATCGGGTTGTCGGGGCCGGCTATTGCCTCCCTGACCCTCTCCGCCGCCTCCCTCGCCTCCATAACACACTCACAATATGTAACGACCGCCGGCCATGCTCTGTCACTGCCGACCATTGCGCAAGTGAGCGCTGGTAGTGACAGGTCACCACCCACCACCCTGACCTCATAGAAATATTAAGCCATCTTTAGACTACATCGTACTATACCCTGACCATTCTATGAACGTATGAAACATATTTTCTTTTTGTTACCCCTTTTTAAAGTGTATGTGGACTGACTAAATCTTGAATAAAAATCTTGGAACCATGTGTTTATACTTTTTCTTTCATCATACACTGGACTCTTTAATCCCTCAGGACTTTAATTTTTTCAACCACAATGCATTTATACCATGATGGAATGTCTCTAGGCTAATAGATACATAATATACATGACTTGCACCCAAATGTCAACAGGTCGAAATGAGTCCACAGCGAAAAATGAAATCACGAAGTGAAATATCACATGCATTGGTAAATGGCGTGAACATCTACCAGTACGCTATACATAAAATAACATGATAACTCAGCTAAAAGCAGCTATAAATACCCCAGAACATAGCATCAATCATAACGAGCATCGTGTAGTCGGCGGTATGCAATTTGAATCAATAAAACAGGCCCTTCGCGCTTCTTAAGCGAAGCGGTTGCAAATTAATATTTAATGATGTAATTTTTCGTGAAGGGTGACCATGGTTCAGCTAATACAAGTATAATATAAAAACAGTACTGATTGGAAAATTATATAACTGTTTTTGGGCCCCTTTTTTCCCTTTTTTGAGGTGGCAGTGAGGAGTAGATAGGAGGAGGAGTAGGGCGATTGCTTGAAGTGGATCCTGACTAGTGATGAAAATGCCCGGGAATTTTCCCAAAGTGCCCAAAACTTCCGAGAACATTTCGTAAATTCCCGGGAATATTCCCAAGGAAGTTTTTGGGCACTTAGGGAAAATTCTCGGGCATTTTCATCACTAATCCTGACCACAGTACACAAGTGTAAAGACCGTCATAATAACTCGCTTCGGCCTGTCGTGTTTCGGGATCAGTTTGTGTATATCCAGTTGTTTATATACCTAGAGATCTTCCGTAGACTATCAACGGATTTTCGTACCTTGGCCGTTGTTGCTCTTCTGGGACTATATTGTACTTTTCATCAGATGTAATGTGGTCACTTTTTCGAGCTATTATAATATAGAGTAGTTTTTTAGGCAGACATTTATAGACGGTTCTTTCGGTCTGTTTTTCCGGTATTTTACGACATGTGAATCTACAAACTACGAGCGAATCAGTATTTGTTGGGTGAGCGCGCTCCAATATCGGCCTCATCATCACCTTTCATTAGGCGAGACTGAGTTAAACCAATGTGTAATTTAAGAAAAAAAAAATTTTTTTTTTTTGTAAATTGTATTATATATTAGTCAGTCATTAACAAAATTTACTGCAAGCTGACATTTGATGAGTTATCTGTGACTTGAGAGAGAGGCGGTGCGCAGTGTCCGGCGCGTTGTCTGACAAAGAGGTATTGAGAGGGTAGAGTAAAGAGCCCTCTTTACTCGCATCCCTCCTAGAGACGAAGCCTCAGCAAGGCTTTTCGTACCTCGGGTGTTTGGATGAATTTGGTTTCTCAGGCCTGGTGGTGCGATTAGAGGGGCACCCCGTGGGTTTTAAGTCAGTAGGAATCTGACACACCGAGGTTACTGCCCTGACAGCGTCTCTGATGGTCCTATGTCCTATGGTGGTATATTACACCGGGACACCAAAAAAAAAATCTGTAAGAGTAAATTTGCGTTGTAAAAATATTTCAAAGTAATTCCTACCCTGTGATATATTTTGATAAGCATATTTCGTTGCAATATTAAGATTGCATAAAGCTGCCAGGGTTGTAAAAGGTCGTAATAAGTTCTTGAATAGTAAGACTGTGGTCCAGCAACCATCCTCGAAAACAGTATCCAAATAATGAAGTTTTTTTTTGGTACCTTATAGTAACCAACCGCACGCGAGCGAAAGCCTCTAGCACCTATATTATTCTGGGTTTTGTTATAATTCAAGCAAAGCCAGGACCAATCGTTATATGAAAACGAAGAGATTATAAACCTAAATTCCATTTCGGTATATCTGGCACCGCAATAGAAGGATTCAATTTATTCAAAAGGGCAATGTTAAACTGGTTGGTGCCCTTTTTAATATAATTTCCTGATAAAATGTACAGCGATGGGCTCAAAATGGAGTCGGTAGTGATGGGTGCAATGGCAAGTGGTTTCAACAATCGAGTGAATCGAATTCGTTTAGATTTACAATCCAGGCAACGAACGAATCAATTAATTGATCAATTGAAATATATTCCGATTATTTCGTATCGAACCCAACTTCAGTTCATTAAAAGGGTTATGGACTCGCTCTGACAATTAATCGTTGATTGTTTTCAATAGAATCAAATGAAGATCAATGTGCATAAAATCGTATATAATTCTTGTTATTTTATTTTTAATCGACACCAAAAAGGATGAAGTTTTGTTTGCGATTGTATGTTTTTTTCAAAATGAAAAACCCATTTGTACGTGTGCTAGCATTTGAACCTGCGACCATTAGCGTGGCGCGCATGGAAACCAGTTGATTATCCACTAGGCCACAACAGCCGTATTATTATTATATTTTTATTAATTATCGAATTTGTAAACATTTATTACAATCTTATTTCAAAGATTATTTAAAAAAGCTGCCTTTTTAGAGGTAAAAACCTTTAAAGTAGGCGTCATTATTCAATTATAATCGAGAGAGTAGGATTAATCAAATGATCAACTCGGCGACCTGTGACTTAAGTCTCGACTGAACATCTCGCTAGTGCTGTGATTGAGTTACCACAGTACATCCTCAAATGAACACTCGCTTAAAATTATTGCGATTGAAACAATCGAATGTCAGCAAGAGATTTGAATAATCGAGTTAACCTAAAAATTAACTCGTAATCGGGCATTTCTAGGAGTCGGTAGATGGTGGCAACATTTGTTCTATTATGGGTTTTATTAATTTTTGACGCGTCATTTCTTTTACAAGTTATTTATTGGAACCAGAGTAATGTTATTATTCTTTTAAGAATCCCAATCTGTCTTATCAAGATAATGAATTAATGGTTGTGGTGCCGTAGTGGATAAGGGGGCGGTATTCATACGCAGCAATGCGAATGGTTAGAATCGCGGCACGTACATATGCGTTCTTCTAGATTAAATACAGATTTAGGCACACCAGATGCTCGCCAGTGAAAGAAAGCTTTGTGAGGAAACCCACATACCATCTAATAGAAATACGAGTATCGTGTGTAAGAGGTCTCAGAGAACGGTGATCAGCTCCCGACTGGTTATGTTAGACAAGACATATAAGTGCAAAGTAGATACAGCCACTAATGTATCTCTGCTCACCCCGAAAGGGATATAGCGTGACGATATATTATTATTATTTCTTTATTCATCATATTTAAAACTTCTTTAAAAGTCAAGTTATGAAAGTTCTAAATATACTGGTTATATGTAAAAAAGAAATAATTTTCGATGATCATGGTTTATAGGCAAGAAAGATAATATGGGAGCAGAACATTCTTCTTCCGGAAGTATCTGGATTCCAAGGCCCGGCGAAGGCGAAGAGTAGGGAGTGCTGGCACCCCGGTGGTTTTAGTCGGTGCTGCAGGTCCGGCACACCGGGGGAGTGGCCTTTTCCACTCCTCTACCGGTCCGAAGGGATTTCCACCGGGTTAAAAAAAAAATAACATTCTTCTTTTGCAAAAAAGACGTGCATATTTGATAAAATAATTGGGACTACAATATAAACTAGACACATCTCTATGCATCGCTGCTTACCCTTAAAGTAAAACTGTTTGATTATATTTTATATAAAAAAATAATGTACATTTCCTATTACAAAATTTACAATTGTTTATCTTCACATATGTTTTTCAAAGCGGTAGACGGCGCCACTTTATTCTTATTTCACACCAGTCGAGCGAGAAGAGTTCTCCAAAACTAAACGGCGCAATCGATAAGCGATAGCGTTTATTAGGTGACGCCATAGATTCTATAAGTTTGAGTTGGTTTATAGCAGTGACGTGCTTAGCATATTTAGACAGGGTAGGCAGAATTCGGGTAATTAGTTTGAATATTATATTATCATAGTAAATCTTATTTTGATTTCATAGGAAAGATAGACAACGTGAATATAGAATAGATTTGACCATTAATTATTTCGTTTTTTGCATAACTTTAAACATTTTATTCCAGACTTATTTAACGTCAGGGCATGCAATGCTTTCATGCATCTATAGAATGAACGTTACTGGTTTATAGAAAGTTATCTTTTCAAGTAATTCTATACAACATTGATACGCCATTTAAGATTGGGTCCATTAAACGAAGCGTAAAGAGATCTTTGTGCAGGCCGGCATGATGACTGCGTCATCTGACTATCTGATGACTAGCGATAGGTTTTATCTTTACTATTGATAGTCGTAGTAGTTTTATGGACTGCAACATGCTTTCGATAAGGTGCTGTGTTTTCACTATGACGAGTCAGAATAAAAATAACGATAGAAAGATTAAAAAAAGTTAGGGTTGCATACCTCAAAAGAAAAAAGAAGCCTTTATCGGATCATTTCGTTGTCTGTCTCTAAATACCGTTTTTCTCGGGAACTTGTGGAGGTATCATATTGAATTTAATATCAAATATTTAGATCTACAGTCCCTTATGGATTTGAAAATCATAATTAAAACTCAACGTAGTCAAAAGATTCGTCTATGTACTTCGAATATTTTCAGATTACTAATATATTATTTAATTATTATTTTTTTTTATTCATGATTTATATACAATATAGTTACATTTTAAAATAAATACATATAAAAACATATTATTATTATTTATTTTTATTTTATTGTTTATTTGATTATTTTATTTTAAGTAAGACAATCAAAGCTTTTAAGATAACTCCGTTTCCGGTTTCCAAAAGTGTTGAAATTTAGAAAGAATCAGTGGCATGCAATGGCATGCAGGCAATGGCAAAGTGATATTTAATAGTTTTAACAATCATTATATCATTAACTGAATTTTTAAGATTATAAAACCTTCGGCTTCGCATTTAACTGATGGTTGTGGCAATATTAAATTACTTATAATAATATACGATTTTGTTATAAGTACAATAAATAAAATTTAAATCTGAACATTAAACCATCAACGAAGAGCTCAAAAAGGGCTTGTACCCAGACCCGTAAAACTTAATATTAAAAAATATAATAGTATAATAGGTTATTTATTAAAAGTAATTTAATAATCAAATTTAATTATCTTGATAGGATGTAACACAATCTAGGCCCTTCACGAAAACCAGCGCCGGAGATTTCCTCTGTGGCATTCAGTTGACGAAGGGCCCATTTCAAAATGTTTATATGTATTTGTCTTTTGTATTTTCTACTGTTTTAGCTGTTGTTTGTGTTTCTGTATTTTTAATTTTTATTTTGAGGTGAAATAAATTTATTTCATTTGACTTCATTAACAATCACAATTAGATTTATTAGTCTCCACGTGACGCTTGGTAAAAAACTTAACGTACCTTAGCTTTCGCTAAAATTTTAGTCCAATTGAAAATTTTAACGAATGTATTATTTTAGGTCAAACCCTTCTGTTAAATCCTAAAATTATCATAAAAAAGCTGTCCGCTTTTAACTTAAACCGTTTTAGAGTCAAAACAACATCGCTGAAAACGCATCACCTCGTAGAATACAAAAGTAGTCTGTCGCGAGTTTTTGGCAAGCGACGACAAAACTTGTTGTTTGGCCGTGTAACCATCTAAATTACAAATTAGTAGATTGTAAAATAACCGCACAGCGTCCGCGTACTACGGTCGCTTATAGCAGTGCTGTTTCAATCTCACTTCAATATTGTTTATCTATTCCACGATCTATAAGCGTAGAATTAGAAAAGACAAAAAGACACACACGCACAAAATAAGTAAACAGAATATGTTCTTAAATAGAATAACATGAATTTGTGATAATCTGTATCGGGATGGCGAGTCATGATCTCCTAATTTTATTTACATATACATGTTTCACCAAGAAATTTGTTAAAGAAAAAATACACAAATAAAATTATTTCAGTCGTTTACACCATATTTGGTCGGTATCAAACGGAGTAAACAGTTCCATCAAAATATCTCCGTAAGCCATCACTGATGTAAGCTCACTTTTAGGACGGTATATTTTGAAATATGAAATTAAAATTGAAACAATGCTGTTGTACGAGACAATAGTTAGCCCACTGGAGTGACTCTTTGTGGTTGAAATATTTAAAATGCAGCGTAACTGACTTTAAAGTTTAATTGTGTTGCGTTAAGGTAGATGTCGGTTTCTGACAGTCGCGATTTGGTAGTGGCGATTTTGCAGCGGCTGCCAGGTCGGATTGTATGGGTCTGTATTAGGGATGTAACGGAGGTAGTTTTATCGGAACCGAAGTCGGAGTCGGAGTTTTTAAATTTGATTTATCGGAGTCGGAATCGGAGTCGGAGGCAATGTCAGTCACAAGTGACGGCAGAATAAAATAGTTTTATTAAGGGACAAATAAAAACATTATTCAGTGCACCTTTTTAATTAGAAAGTGATAAATTTACAAATACATAGACAATGAAAATTGCTGTTTCTTATTAACATTTTCATAGTACTGTGAGAAAGCGATTACCTTATTATATCTTAAATTTGTTCCCATTTTAATATGGTGCAGGATTGATACATGTATTCGAAAGTATAAGCCAGAACTTTTGAATTGACAACAGCATAATCCATTTCCCTCTACATCTCCCTCGTGTGTAGACAGATGTTGAGGATCGAGACTGTTTCCAAGCGTATATCAGGTTTTTTTTGATAGCCCGGGGGATATTATTGATGGACCTCAGGGAGCTTTTTGGTTGTCGGACTTGCGCCGACTAAAACCCCCGGGGTCACACAGCGCTCTCGCCTGGATAAGTTGGGCGACACGCTCCCTCAAGCGCATCGCCGGCGTATATTAAGTTGGGTCAACAGAACCCAACACAACACAACACAACACAACCTAACTTGGGCAAATAAAAGCTGTTGTTCACAAAGTGTTGGATATATCAGAAACCGTTATCCTCCAGTGAACATTGTCCAGTGAACAAATTAAATCAAATTTGCTGCAGGGTTGTTTTTGTGTTAATTTCTATTTTACTTAATTTAATGTAAATGTAAAATAAAAAAACCTTTTAGTAATAAATTTAAATGTACATTTAGTTTTAAATTTAATAATTTAATCATATTTTTTTAATCTAAATTTTAAAAAATGTCTTCTACAAATTAAGTAGCACTGATTGTTTGATTAATTGATATTATGTTTCAACAACATATAAAGTAAAATCAAATGAATTGACTACAACAGTGGTGGTGACCTCCGATGAATACCTCCGATTAAAAAGTTTCGGAACCGAAGGTGTAATAACGATCGGAAGTTCCGACTTATTGGAGTCGGAGTCGAAGCTCCGTAACATCCCTGGTCTGTATGCATTTACATGCCAATGTTGCTCAGTCGCTTAAATCGGAAGTCTTTGCATATAAAAGCATATAGAGCGATTCAGTGCGACTTGGCATCTCCGCTTCCAGGTCTACAAGATGTGTACGCTTTCACCAAGTCGTGTTTATAGCATGTAGACGCCGCCCGATACGTAGTTGTCGGCCTAAGGGTCGTTAGGGTGTTACGAGACGCGCGGGGTAAGAGGATGCGCGCGCGCACGGGATGCTTGCAAGTCAGTCGACTACCGAGACGCAATGCGAGAGTACGCGCGTGTACGTCGCAGTTCGGTGTGCCGTAAAATGCAAATAAACAGTAAAAAGCCAAAATCCGTGTCTTTCTAAAACCCACCATCGGTCATATCTGGCGTCCAACGTGGTCATATGTTTTATTTTCCTATAAGCTCGCTCACTCGCTTGAATTGCATACTTCCCTAAATATGTATTATGGTAGAACTCCAATAAATAATACTCTGATATCACTTTCAATATACATATATTGTGCTTCACAATATAATTATCACATTTATGATATTTTTATTTTATTTAATATAGTTATTTCTACTTCGTGACTTTCCCTTTCGAACTTCAGATTCCATCCCTCTATCATAATTGAAAAATCAATCAAACTTCATCTTTAAAATTCGACGTTCTAACTTTTAAATAAAACTTATTTTTTATTTAATGGCCAACTCTGATAAAAGTGCCATAGATAACTAACCTACTTTAATAATCTTCTTATACAATGACTATAGTAACTTTAACACCATAAACAATACCTTGCTGTTTGACACGAGAACATTTTTGGGATTCCTTATCTCAAAAGAAAAAAGAAACATTTATAGAATCAATTTGGTGTCTGTCTATCAGTCAAGATTCTTTTTTACAATAACGCGTGAAGCTTTAAGTAGAAATTAATATAAAATACTTAGATATTCAAGTTCCTAAAACGATGGAAAAATTAAATGTTAGTCATCGTTATTATGAGATAAAGCCGTAACGTAAGTTTTCTAATATATGAACGTTTTTGCCAACGCGTAACCGATATCTCCTACCAGTTATGACGTACGGAGCCGAATCGTGGACACTAACGGTTGGGCTAGTTAACCAGTTACTGCGGCGAATTGATTACAGGACCCGCAGTCCCCACTAATTCGCAGAAGTAGTCACCTTGGGGTTTTTAGCTGGTAAAAGTCCGGCACATCTCAGCTGCTACCCCCATCGCGGCCCGTACGGTCCTATGAGGATTTTCTCCATGTAAAAAAAAAAGTTCACCTGTTAAATATCTCTTAGCGTGCGATGGAGCGGGCTTTGTTGGGCATCTCTCTGATGGATAAGGTCCGGAATGATGTTATCCGTAAGAGAACCTAAGTTCTCGATATAGTTCTCCCTTTTAGCAAGCTGAAATGACAGTGGACAGGCCATGTATGCCGAAGAACCGTTGGTCATTGGAGTAAGCGAGCGTATGATGGAGACCGCGAATCAGCCGCCGTAGAAGATGACTAGAAAAGATTGGATGAGAAGAGCGGAAGATCGGGTTCAATGGCAATTGTTTGGAGAGGGCTACGTTCACCAGTGGATTATGGTGATGATAATGATAAGCGTTTTTACTTTCTAATATAAATTAGAAAATATACAGTTTTACAAGTGAATCATATATAGAGTACCTCCCATTGACCTAGAATCAAGAAATTTGACAAAAAGAAATGTCTTTGTTACGACTTGTTATTCCCTCCTGTCCATTCCCCTCACTAACAATCGACTCAACGAAATATGCGCCGCGCGCATCCCTAGCGCCGGCGCATTCAAAATCAAAACCGTAATAGCGAAGGCACACCGGCCGATAAAACACAAGAAAAAAAACCTCATCACCACCAAATTCCAGTGAGTACCTTATCCTGTATTCAAGTCCGTGAACACCCAACATGAAAGAAATCAAATTAATTAAAAACAATCTAGTTCAATTTGCAACAGTCTTTAAGCACATGTTTAAGGGATATCAGCAAAATTGTGTTTACATTCTAAAAAAAAATGTCAGTTATTTTAATTGGTTATAACGTTACACTAATACTACCGAGTTCTTACGGAACTCACGGTACGCGTTTAGCGTGGTAGGTATGCAGGAAGAAGAAAGTAGACCTACCGTAGGCTAAAGCACAGTATAGCGTGATAGATGAGATGATGAAGGAATGAAATGAAGAAGTCCAGACGGCAAGTAGATAGCGTTTAATGTAGCACAGTATAAAGTCCAGAAGGAATAATGAAGCACAAGTATGATGTTCAAGTAGAGATAAAGTACAGATCACAATAATACGAATAAGAACACAAAAATAAACACAATACGTAAACTATAAGTAGCGAGCGAGTGGTGCGTGGAGCTAGTCACAATGTGATAGCAAGACTAGTTTACCGGGTGCGCGGGCGGTTAAGCGCTCACGTCGCTTGCACATGTACAATCCCCCCCCGGCCCGGTATCCCGCGGCTCTCTATCTCAGTGCCGTTTCCACCGCACGACACGATATAGTAAATAAATATCAAGTGTGTTAGTACGAAATGTGTTGATAAAATTATTTAGATAAATAAGTGAAGATATAATAATGTTATTTAAAATAGTTTTTAGTTATAGGTTAGTATAGTAAAAAGAATTAGAAAATAGATAATGTTAAAGACAGAAATAAATAAATAGATAGTGAATAGGCTACACGCGCATTTAACTCGCACTTTGCTGATTTTTCATAAGTGCTAGTTATCGCTCATTGGCTGATATACAATGGTAAGGTAATTCCGAGAGGTTTCAAAATAGCTACAATATTATGGTGTATGTATTATTTTTCAAATCCTGAGAAAAGTTTTTAAGATCAACTTTCAAAGAATTGGCTACAGTAAACAAAAGTATAAAATTAAACGACCCATGAAACTGCCAGGTGAACAGTTTTGACAAACGCTAGTTTTAAATACTTATAGCGAGCTGAATATTGTCTTGGCCTATTTTCACCGATCTTATTCGGTCTAAGTCATAAGCAATTACTTTTAATTTTACTTATGAATTAAGAAATACAAAAAAGTAGAAAACTCACGGAAGAATTTGAGCTAACAAATATAATTCCTTCATTCTCAACTTATTTTATCGTGTTTTTCTTTAACTCTGTAGCATTTCTTAGTAAAATAACGACACAGAAATTATAGAATTTGAATAAAATTAGGAGATTACAATATGTCATCCCATGAAAGATCTTTTAAATTTTATGTTTTTCTATTTAAGAATATATTTATTGTTCAATTTGGCTCCATGTATGGTAACTTTTATATTTTCTGATATTTATGAGTTATGGCGCAGTAGTCAATTGTCTGCCAATGTTTTTTTTTAAAAGCGTGGAAAAGATTTTTATACTTATTTCGGTAATCTGTAGGTAATACTATGTTAGGACCGCTGTGTGGACGGCGGTCTTGATATGCCAGATTCCTATTGGCTACGAGCCTGGGGTATTATTCAACTCGCTGCAAGCCAAACCTGGGGATCCGCATTGTTCCTACGAGTTGGTGAATTAAAAGCCACCTACAAGCTCCATCTCTGGAAAGCATGGTATATAAAACCCTACTTTTAAGTCTGACAGGCGGTGCAAGGTTGTTCAAGGATACACCCGGGCTCTTTTTTTGGTAGCCCGGGGAAAACCTTGCATAGGATATCACGGTCCCTGTGAGAGTGGCGACCCCGGTGTGTCAGACTCCTATTGATTAAAAATCTCTAGGACGTCCGTCATGGGTGCTAGCTAGGCCTGGGAATTTATATTTCTTCAACGCGGCTCTTTTACACCTTACCATATGTCTCGATCTCTACCTTTTATAACTTGGGCCACGCGATGAGCGAAGCGAAACAGGCCAGGCGTTTATGTTCACGACCTTTTAATTTCCAAGCGTTTCATTCCACTGTCTTGACTTAACTTATTCACCCTGCAGTTGTGATTATGACAGCAATATTAAACTTTTTGGAAGCTTCTGCATTTAATTAATTTATTTAGACCAACTTGCACCAACATATTTAATTTAATTTTGACTTGTATAAAAAGGTATTTAATTGAAGAAGTATAATTCGACCTCCCACCGAAACAAACCACTTTAAACTTAAATAAATAAATAATAATTTTTATTCCATTACGTTGTTTTTTCACGAAAATCCAAGTTAAAACTTTTTGGTTCACGAAGAAATAATACCGCAGCGCTTAAAATCTCCTAAGGTTTTTTAGGAAACCCAAGGCAATTTTCTACCTTTTCTTCGGTCAATAGTTTCAATTTGAAAAATAGTGTTTTATCAAAAAAAAAAATTCTACCTATAGAGAAAAATTTGTAGTTTCCAAAACAGTACTTCGATTCTCTGTCCGATTATTACTATCCTAATGTTTTCCATTATCAAAATCAAAGAGGACTTTTTTTCTTTGATCAACGATAACTCAGAGTTAAATCATCGCATAAAGAGCGTAGGTAGGTTAAATTGAAGGGGACCGCATTACTTAAAAGAGTTTTAGGGTAACATCATCAAATAAAAAAAAGAAATTCCATAGACGAAAAAATAAAAAATTGAAAACAAATTTAATAGAGTAGTTTTATTACGATAGCTTAAGAACCCTGAATATGAAATAAAATTAACGTCCAAATCTGAAAATCAAGAACTATAACATACAATTTCCTTTTTAAAGCTTCTGCACTATCATTTTCCGTAAAATAACAACCTCTTGAAAAATCACCTAAAAATATAGATCCTTTTTAATAACTCTTAATTATTGTTTCTAGTATAGATTTTATTTGTTGGTACAACTGCCTCGACAAACTGACTACAGGGCACCAGACGAAAAGTACGTAAGTAAGTGTGTTGCCAAGAACGGTGGTGACTATCTAAGGACGAAAATCCGTTGACAGTTGCCGTCGTCATGCCGGCCTTCATATACCACGACTGAAAGTCTCTAGGTATATAAGTTACTGAACGTACATAAAAAAAAATATTTATTAGATAAACAATTACAAAGCAGCACATTAAAGTCAGCTGACACCCAAACTAGGACTGCCTGTATCTTGGATGTCAGCACATTTCACACAATATGTTACATACAGTTTAATACCGCTGCGTAGCTCCAATCTTAACTCAAAACAATACAACAATAATATTACATACTAAACAATAGACTATACAACCAAAGTAAATAATAATTTCAAAAGAATGTTAATGTTAAAGCCCAAGCACATCTATTCCTGCAACAGTTCCTCAGTATCATTATATTTTAGATTCGACAACCAGTCTCTCAGCTTCATCTTACAAAAGTTGCCAAGGACATTTGTAGCCGCTACAAATAATTGAAATTCCATATTATTTTACATAAGAACATGTTTTTTTTACATAATTTTCCACATGTGTGTATTTCCTTCAATATATTTCTTAATTCCATTTACAAAACAACTAAAAGTTTTAAGCTGTAACCCCTGGCACTCTAGAATTTATGCTTGTGTTAAATCTCTACATTGCTATAAATTTTCAATATCCGCTGAACTCTATATTATTCTATGCAAAATAGTTTATTACAATTCATCAGAGAGTATTTAGGTTTTACAACGTGGGCCAATTTCATTATTTTTAATGAGCTTTAGAACATATAGTATTTTGAAACCTCTGTCCGAACCGAAAGGGACATATTGATATATTAATACTGTTACGACGGAACTACGTTCAAACTTTAGCCCTAGATTTCTATGCTTTCAGGCATCGCACGACTAAGATTTTAAAACGCATAGATTATTTTGAGATACTGCTTCGAATGACGTAACTTTCAACCAGATTGGAAACAATTGTTGGACGTCGAAAAATATCAGAGAAGCCGCATCTATATGCTTCCGCCGCCCGAGTTCGTGACCTGTATATTAATAAGACAGCTGCTATTCGTGGAATTTCAATTCACGAAAGGTCAATAAACTGATTCTCGAATTTACGAGTAAAACATAAGGTTCAAAAATCTGTATAAGTTTCTAGTTCTTTCTCGAAAACGATTGAAGGTGGTTGTTCTGATATATATACGCTCGATGCGGTCCGTGGTGTCCCGAGACATCCCGGGAATTTTAGTCAATAGAAGTCTGAGACACCGGGGTCGATGCCCTCACATGATGGTTCTGTACAGAATTTTCCCCGGAGAGACAATAAAAAAAATGTTCCATACAAATTAGTGTTACCTAAATACCGGCTTTAAAAGTTTATGGGACTCGATATTCCTTTATACAAAAATAATTTATCTGTTGTTAACAATACTAATTGTGAATTGTTGTTAACAATATTAATTGCTAATTGCTAATTGTTAAAATTAACAATACTTATACGAAGCAATGGGACCGCAACGAAATACGGGGCAACGTTTTTTTAAGTTTTACATTTCAACAGGGGGTCATGGCCACTTTAAGTAAAACTTGATTGCGTACCTTGACAAATGTTACAGAACTTTCCTATTTGCGTACAAATATAGGAAGTTTAATGTTCGCCGCATCATTTAAAAGTCGTTTGATGTGGGAAAGCTTTATGCATTTTGCTAATAAGCAATTCAGTTAATGCTGTTGAAACTTCATTAAAATTCAGAATCTTATAATACCTCATATGTTTATTGTAGACAACTTTATGAGTTAAATTATGATTGTTAGTTTCAATGGTTATGTCTTTTTTACGGGACCAACGGCTTGAAAAGCCATAGGACGCCTAGTATCTAGTTTCGACTATAGTGGAGTGTATTATACCGCAGTACCTAGATAGCAATATAGACGAGGATCTATGTGAGTATATATGAAAAAAGTCGGGTTTATTCGAACACTTATGATTCAAGTACGGCTGGACCTATTTTAATAGTTTTTGGTTTGTTGTATTTGTCTCCATCCCAAATAGCAGAGTAACTATTAAAACATTTGAAAATTGACGAAAATATAAATGAAAAAATATTTTGTCATACAAAATGTTCATGAGTTTCGTAACTGTTAGAAATGTAATGGTTATTTCATTGATACGGTAAACTCTCCCCTCAAATTAAAGAATGTATGTATTTAAATAAATGTTTCAAAAAGCCATATAGATCCACAATATTCGGATTATGGTATATTTTCGATTTTAAAAATGTAAAATAATGCCAGTAATGAAAATAGATTGACATATGTATTGATTATCAAATATTTAAGCGTGCATTCAGAAATATGTTTTGAGTAAGCTAAGGAAAATATATTAAAATATTTGTTTTTTATTAATTACATTACTTTCATAGAATTATAAATTCAACATTCATCATGCGAACAGCTAAGGAGTGGAATATGCTACCAGCGGCCATATTTCCGCGATCTTATGACCTGGGAGTCTTTAAAAGAAGAGTGAATAGGCATTTATTAGGCGGACGCGGTTCATCATCGGACTCATCTTCACCTTCCACCAGGTGTGATTGAGGTCAAGCGTTCGCCTATAAGTTATAAATAAAAAAAAAAATTATAAATTAAGTTCAGATAATCTGTAACATGACATTCATTGACTGTTAGGCGGTACGAAGTATGACGGATCTGCTATAATTTATATACTGGAAGGGAATTCGCTTCCTCTGGCACCCAGGCCTTAAGAACTTAGTACTATGGTCACAGGAAGCATATTCCACTTCTTGATTGTTCGCATAATGTATATGGAAGTTAATCTTTTAGCGTGGATATAAGGTACGCCCACCACATACAGATGGAATCCGGTACAGCGTCCAGTGGTTTTATGATGAAATAGAGCTGGTGCAAGCTGGCAACCTGTAAGAAACTGCATGGCAGGCGACTTTATGTCGATAACTTGTAGCATTTTAACTTTAGTCAAAGATTCATCGTTTACTAGTCTACGAATCCTACGATCAATTGAGTCTACGGCAGCCAATTGATATTTAGCGGAACCGTTCCAAAGGTGGAACCAGTACTCCACACCCGACCGCACCTGAGCCTGATATAGGTTAAGAAGTTGCCATGGCGTGAAGGACTTAACATCAGATCCGACGTAGTCATTATAAAAATTTAAAAAGAAACTTGAAAAGCATCGAAATTCCCTCGCAACGCCATGAGGTATAAAACAATTTAGTACGCTCCCGCCCCATCGTTACATACTGGTATAAGTGCGAAAGGCAGTAAAAAGTATCGGCCGTGCAGAGCGGTAATATACGGCCGCCGTCAGCTGTCGAGCCAACGGGAACCGATCGTAAAATACGACAAGTAAATATGCTGCTCGACGCACTGTTGCAAAAATGTGCAAGTAACGCGATAATATATTTCAAAAATATATAAACACTTCGTTTATATTTTTATATTCATTTAATTTAATCAGTGAACCAAAAAGAAACTAAAAAAACACATTAAAGTACACAAGACTGCAGCTTACGTTACACAAAAAAATAAAAAAAACAAAGCAAATAAACTTAAATACACACACACATCAATATTTCATGTATATATGTATATTACGTATATACTCCACACTTGACGTTACAGTAGTTGCAATTGATCTGTTCGTTATAATGATAATATTTAGTCACGAAATATCTCTTCTTGGGATTAGCAGAAATGTATTAGTGGCTGTATCCCTTTTAAAAGAAAAAAGAAAGAAAAAGTTTATTGAGGCAAAGGAAACAACACACAACAAACTTATTTATATAAAAATAACAATGAAAGATGATACATAACAGAACAGATGATGATGAGGTGTTATGATGATACATAACATCACATCATGTATTCTGTGTGCTGCTACCCATCTCAAAGAGCACTCGGCTCAGCGTGTGCTAGGCGACGCTGTACGCGCCAACCAGCGCTGATTGTCAGCCGACGCTCAGGGAAATCGATTGCTCGTACGTCGCGGGGTGTTGTAAGCCCTAGTACTCTACAAAACTTACAAACCAACGAGAACTGTACGCTTATATGTAGCACACTTGTACCCATTGTGACTGGTATCGCAGCTGATCGCCGTTCTCAGAGCACTTACACATGACAATTCGATAAGATGACATACAGATTTCTTCTGGATCTCTTCCTATCTTTTTTTTTATAATTTATAGACGAACGCTTGAACTCAATCACTACTTGTTGAAAGGTGAAGATGAGTTCGATGATGAAACGCGATCGCCTAGCAAATGCCTATTCACTCTTCTCTTAGAGACTTCCAGGTCATAAGATCACGGAAATATGGCCGCTGGAAGCATATTCCACTTCCTAGCCGTTCGCATGATAAATGTAGAAGCGAATCTTTTCGTGCGAATATAAAGAACATCCACCACATACGGATGGTATCCGACACGATGGGTGATCGTGTGATACCTAAATGCTTCCTTATTCTGGAAAAACCCAGAGATACGTACAAGGATTTGAACCTATGACTAGTAATTTGCCGAACATCAGATCGCCAAGCGTTCATTGTAGTTGACTGAATTTATTTAGAATATATAGAATGAATTTACAAAAAATAAACCCTGTTTTATTTATATAATATAAGACTTATGTAATTTTGTTTCCAAGAACCATTAAAGATGGCGGCTCAATGCAGACATTTTTATGGTAAAATATATGCTCCGAGGATGTTGTGACATATTTGCAACAGCAAAATTTATGTAGAACCGTCTGTATTTCTAATATTCGTCTTTGCATGATCCTAAACATACATATGTGAAAAGAAAATGAAAAAAAAGGTAGTAAGGTAGTTGTTACCTTACTAGTAAGTAGTAACAAAAACACAGAACTATAGCATCGTATGGTGGTATATGAGGGCAGGTACTACGACGGCTGCAGTCAATGGCATCCCGTCCCTTGATGGTCACTGCTATTCTTGGTCTACACTGTACTAACCATCAAGTTCTTTGCAGTCATTTTTTCGAGCCAGTATTTAAAAAGATAAAATAAAGCTTTCTTACACTCACCTTGTCAACAAACACACACACACATCTATTTCTTATTGTTGCGAGTTTGCAGTTTTTAAATATTATCACTGTGTAATTGGCACAGCTTGTAAACTGTACCGTATGTAAAATGTTTGTATGTACTGTTCAATGATTGTGAATAAATAAATAAATAAAGTCTTTCGGGATTGGATACCTTTATTTCAAAATATAAAAAAAAAATGGATTGTGACGAAGTCGCTCGCTAAATTTCCGGTAGTATACATTTACTAACTTAAGAAATGTTCTAACAGAATCTCATGAACGTATATAAAAATATTGTCGAAGTAACTTCGTAATTAGGTTAAGTGCATATCTTTCTAGGGCTGTCACAGCTTTGTGGTTGAAATCGGAAGTCATTTGGAACTTAATTTGTGGATCTGTAGCCCCTGTCAACTTTAAAGCTGATATTTATAGACGCTATTTCGTGTTTACTAAGCCAAGTTTTTTAAAAAATAATTCGTTTTGACAAAAAACTAAATATATAATAGGACCTTGATTATAGCCATAGTATTCGCAGAGCCAAATCCATGATGACAAAATCGGTGACTTACCAAATTCTTTGATATTCATTGAGTAATATAAATTGTAATGTTTTAGTAAAGTCTAAGCAAACTTAAAGTTAAGTGAGTTAAGTAAAGTAAAGCGTCCAAAAATCTTAGCCTGAAAGTAGGCACCTAGTAATTTTTACCTAAAGTAGTCAAATTTATAATAATTGCTAACATGGATAAAGCTAAGGAAAAAAATTCTAGTTTTATGTAATCGTTCGTCGTTTTGACAACAATTTTTTTGATAACTTTGCTGAAAATTCTGCAAAAAACTGTCAGGGCTGTCGTAAGGACCTCAGCCCCAATGTGCCAGACTCTCAACTGTTTAAACTCGGTGTGTCCTTCAACATTCTGCAAACCAGGGCTTTGCTATTCCTCTCGCGATCCAGCGAATAGTGACAACCCTGTCCTACGTTTTGCTTGAGCCTTGAGAGATAAAAATACATAAAGATTATTATTTATCTTATATAAATTTCTGGCTGCGACCTCATCTGTGGTAGTAATGACAATATGTAATGTAAAAAGAATCTCATAAATTATATTGAAAAATAAGAATATTGACCTATTTGACTTTTTTTTTGTTTATGAGAAACTTGTCGATATATTTCCGTCTTTTTTGGTATATTTCCATCTGTTCCGTAGGGTTTTCCTTTTTATTTCTATTCATTTCTGTGTTGCTTTTATTTTCATATTTTTCTTCAGAGCACGTAATTTATACTTTAAAATGTTGTCTAATTTAATATAATTTTTAATTTATTTAGTTCAATTGTTTAGTTCACTTCGCATAAACTAGACGGCGCTATCAGTCCTTTGAAACACGCAAGCGTTTTGTTACTGTTGTGTTGTTTTGTTGTGTATGATTTTTGTTCTTGTAAATTACTAATACTTTCGTAATATATCAAATGTGTGTGTGTGTGTGTGCGAATATAAAAAAATGTAATCACATTCGAAATATATCTTTTTCAAATTTTATATATGTATTAATGTAAGCTGTGGAAGTGTTCTAATAAATAAATTCAATACATTTTTGACTGTTTTTTCTAATTATTTCTATATATTTCCACTGATTCATTGACTTCCAATCCATAGACATCAATTGTGATGGTTCCAGCTTGACTACCAATTTTCATTTTTTAAATAACTCCAAATCAGTAGTTCCGATGGCTGAATCACAACTAAGAATAATTTTTAAGACAAACCAATTTCGAGCGTTTACAAAGTTCACTGATCATTCGATATAATTAAAGCGTGTCTCGAGTGGTTAAACCCATTTATTTCTGTTACCACAATGGCCACATCAGATTATTTGAGCGAACTTCCATTATGTCTATCTAAAATCTAAATTTCTATTAACCGATAAGTGATAATTCACTTCTGTTTTAATATTACAAACAGGAGTCTATAAGTCTCAATTATTGTAACTTTACTATTCTACGAAGAAGAGCCAATCGAATAAACACACAATTAAATCCGATCTTCAGATACCTACAAAATATTATTAAGATAAAAATGTATTAGAGAGCTTCTATATACACCGCCTTAGAGAAAACCTTCGCTTGCGCGATGTAGGTTAGTAAAATTGTATCGACATCGGTAATCAATACACACTGTCCTGTACGCGTTTGTGCCCGCTAATCTCAGAAATGGCTTATCTAATTCGGATCCAGTTTTCATTAATATATTGTGGAGAAGTTAATTTAACATTTAGTATTAATTTGATTTCAACCGGTTCATAAATAAAATTGTTATGTCAGTTTGAAAACCACGTCGATTATTTGTTGGAAAAAAAATGGTATAAAATAGTTGTTCAGGTGGTTTGGCTGAAACACATATAATGCTATACTTTTAACAAAATTCTATTGAATAATATATCAGAAAAAGTGTATAATAATTATTGTCATAACAAAGGTACTAGTTACAATTAATAGATGTCAGCTGAAAATCAGCGCTGGGTGGCTCAGCTGGTCACTTAGCATTTACTGAGCTGACTTCCCTTTGGCGCTTCATCACAACACAGGATATTTGCTTTTATTGTTTTCTGTCTTCATTAACCTATCCCGCTGAGTTGTATGTTATGTTGTGTGCCAAATAAATGCTTTTATTATTTATTATATTTTATTTAAATGTGAAAAAAGTCGCGGGTATAGCTAGTTAAATATATATTAGGTTCTTACATATGAAATTGGCGTTTTTCGTACTGGCCACTTTAATCACAAATTTCTCCTCTTTGGTAAGGAATTCCAAATTCAAATTTGTACAGCTATAGACTCATGTATTTGTGCTTCGATGATCGTCATTCATTTGTTTTTTTCTTCTGTTTTTTTCTGTTTGCGTCACTCATTTTACAAAATGGAAAACTTAAAATATCGCATTATTTACGAGTACGAGTTCCGCCGTGGCACTAGTGCTGCGGAAACAACTCGAAGGGTGAATGATGTGTATGGCGGTCGTGTTGCAAAAGAAAACACAGTTCGTTTTTGGTTCCAACGTTTTCGTTCTGGAAATTTCGACCTGCAGAACAAGCCCCGTGGACGGCCTGAGACTCAAGTTGATAATGAAGAGTTGAAGGCTATTGTGGAAGCGGATCCATCGCAAACCACGTCCGAGTTAGCTGCAGGCTGCGATGTTAGTGATAAAACTGTTTTAATTCACTTGAAGCAAATTGGGAAGATTAAAAAGCTTGAAAGGTGGGTACCTCACGAATTGACTGAAGCAAACCGGCAAACGCGCGTCGACTGCTGCGTTACATTACTAAACCGGCACAATAATGAAGGTATTTTAAACCGAATCATTACCTGTGATGAAAAATGGGTTCTTTACGATAATCGGAAGCGCTCAGCGCAATGGTTGGATCCTGGCCAGCCAGCCAAATCCTGCCCCAAGCGAAAATTAACCCCAAAAAAGTTACTTGTAAGCGTTTGGTGGACTAGTGCCGGTATTGTTCATTACAGTTTTCTCAAATCTGGCCAGACTATTACGGCTGATGTCTATTGTCAGCAATTGCAAACCATGATGGAAAAGCTAGCGGCTAAACAACCTAGGCTGGTCAATCGCTCCACGCCACTGCTGCTTCACGACAACGCTAGCCCACACACTGCGCAACAGACGGCTACTAAATTAGAAGAGCTTCAATTGGAAAGTCTAAGACATCCTCCGTACTCCCCGGACCTTGCTCCAACAGATTACCATTTTTTTCGAAATTTGGATAACTTCTTGCAAGGGAAAAAATTCAACTCCGATGGGGCAGTCCAAATCGCCTACAAAGATTGTATTGATTCCCGTCCGACTGGTTTTTTTAGTAAAGCGATCAATGAACTACCTATGAGATGGCAAAAGTGCATAGAAAATAATGGTTCATACTTTGATTAATTAAATATATTATATTAAAAAATATTCGACTTTTTGTTCCTCCCATACAAAACGCCAATTTCATATGTAAGGACCTAATATTACGAATTGACTAAAACTGTAACGATAACGCATGTTCCTCTGCGTTAGACACAAGAAAATAATATCGTGTTAACATACTAAGCGGATTTTCAAACATTCATGCA
Organism: Automeris io; assembly: GCA_036320925.1. Classification (NCBI taxonomy): domain Eukaryota; kingdom Metazoa; phylum Arthropoda; class Insecta; order Lepidoptera; family Saturniidae; genus Automeris; species Automeris io. Next base: position 7,530,149 of record JAUDJH010000023.1, on the reverse strand, counting down.
TAATTATTTACTCTCTTGAAGATTACCAATAAGTTGAAACAGGAATTTCTTCATTTGTAAACAAAACATATAATTCACTACGCTATATTCTTTTCGGAGTGAGCAGAGATACACAAGCGGCTGTATCAACTTTGCCCAATATGCCGTGCTCAATATGACCAGTAGCGCAGCTGATCGCCGTTCACACAGCACTAGTACACATGACATTTCTATTAGATGCCGTGCGAGCTTCCTCACGATCTTCTCATTCACCGGTGAGCATGCGATGCCTAAATCTGTACGTTATCTAGAAAAACCCAGTGATGCGTGTCGGGATTCAAACCTACGACCATTCCCGTCGCCGTGCATGGAAACCGATCTATTATAAAAATGCCCAAACCTTCATTATAGTAGAAAATAAAGTATGCAGAAATACATATTAAAATACTTTTTTTGCATTCTTCCCGCGCTCGCCAAATATGAAAATTACTATAGAAGAGCAGAAAAATATAATGGAAACGCAATAAAAAGAACAATTGTGGGTTTGTTCCATCGTCATTGATGCGGCTAACAATTGTTCAACTTTTATTGGAATAGTCTGGCGTCAGAGCGGAACAAGAAATGCTCCATATGTTTTCTGAGATCGAACAATGATACTTATAAATTGGAGACAAGAAGTGACTTATTATCTATCCCTAGACTATATTGTTTCTTCGACCGCTTATCCACTCACTTCTTTAGAGGATGATTTCTAGGATAAAAATCTTATGTCCTTCCCAGGGTCTCAAAATGGCATGCTAAACTTATCAAAATCGGTTTAGCAGTTTAAATTTGAAAAGGTAACGAATAAACAGACAGAGGTACTTTCGTATTTATAAATATTAATGTAGATTTTTTATACAAGCTCTAGTAAGTGACTACAGCGCATGTGATCGAAAATACTGTACAGTCGAGAACAGCAGTGACCGCCAAGGGACAAATCCATTGACAGTTGCCGTCGTTATGACTGCCTAGATATACCACGACTGTAGGTCTCCAGGTATACCAACAGCTGGACGAGCACAAGCTGATCTCGAAACACAACTGTCCGTAGCGAGCCACTTATAAGGCCTAAGGGTCTTTACCTTGTGTACTTTGGTCACGACACAGTTCAGGCAATAACCTTATCACTTACCATACGCAAAAACAATTTGACAATGTCCATAAAGCGTGTAATACCTCAATATTTTCTATGCCTTTCGGTATCCTTGTTTCTCTTTAAGGCTTACTCAGACCGCACTGCGGGATTTACCCACGCGGGAAAATGTGACGCGAATTTTATCTGCGAACAAAAATCCACCTAGCACGCACTGTGGTTTTGCAATTTTTCATATCCGAATATCGTATAAAGTGATCGGATCCCACCCGTTACAAGCGTCATCTACTAAATGGTGTGATGAGTAAAACAGAATTCGGATAAGGTATTCGAAAAGAGACAGTCTCCTCCTCTTTGGCGGGACTTCTTTCTCTCTTGATGGACGATGATGGTCAACGTGAATGAGATGCATGAGTGATATATAGGTTTGACTGGATGATTAAAATTAAGTAAATGAGTATGAGGAATGATTATTAAATGATTCAGTAGCAAGTAAGTTAATTGTAGGAATGACGTATGGTAAAGTAAAAAAGGGTCATGGTATATGCCAAGGGAGAAAATGAAAGGATGAAAGGAAAGAAGGAAAATAATCATATTTGAAAGAAGAGAGTTGCGAGATATCCGTAATTATACATTCTTGGGATATACTCATGTGAATCGGTCTAGCACGCTACACCGTGCGCAGCCCCACGTATGACTAACTCTTGTCGGTATTTCTATTGTTTAAGGATTCAGACGTTCAGTCAACCAGCAAAGGGTTTGTATAGGACTTTCTCAAACACCAAGTTATCGATCGATTTGCTGATCTCAAGGGTCAGATCAGGAAGAAATTGCCTGCCGCGGGAATTGACACGTTGGTACTTCGAGACATCGGTTATGTTAGTGAATTGTACGCGAGAGATACACAATCGGGGCTAAGTTTGTATGTCATATTTTAATCGTTCATCTCACTCCTATATCGTGATAGAGAAATCAACATTTAAACGCTATTTCATCACAACACTGCGAAACTTTTTTTACCTACAGTGCGGTAAAACTTCGCGCGGTGAAAAGTCTCAGTGAGTACTAGGCCTTAGCTTCGTATCCAATATCTATGATCTCGGATACGTGGTCATAGATACGACAAGTCACAACTACTTATAGTCTGGTGGTTTCGAACTCGTCATGAAACAAAACATTTCCAAGAGCTCGGCGAAAACTTTGATCGAAATATATTCTGAAAGTCACACTTCCAAGTTAAAGCATATAGTAATATTGAGTCCTTTAAACAAAGAGCAAATAGACTTTTGAGCAGGCCAGCATTATTGAAGCGACAGTTTACGAATAGTCTTCTATTTGACAGTTGAGATCGATTTTTGGGGTACACTGTGCGTAACATTTATTACAGAGTAATCACTTTGACATGTTTATAAAAATAAATTATCGTTTCGCTATATCCTTTACAGGGTGAGCTGACATACATAAGTGGCTTTTTTAGTCGGTACAAGTCCGACACACCTCGGTCTCGCGCAACACCCCAGTGCGGCCGAGACGGTCCTGTGAGGATTTTCTCCAAGTAAAAAAAAAAGTGGCTGTATTCACTTTGGGCTTATATCTCGTGCCCAACGTGATAGGAAGTGCAGCTCATCGCCGTTCTCCAGGCACTTACACATGACATTCCAATTAGACACTTTGACATATGTCAAACTTACTAAAACTCGTATAAAAAAGTATTTGGAAATTTTTATTTGGTGACACAGCGTTAATAAATATAAAGAAATCACATGTACATGCGAAAAGATAAGACAAAATATGAGCTTTCGGGCTGTAGACTTGAGGGAGTCTGCTGCCTGGATAAGGGGGAGGCGGTGCACGGTGTCCGGCGCATCGCTTGGGAGAGACGTTTTGAAGGGGTGGGTTTACTCCTTCCCCTCCCAGAGAGGGACCTACAACAAGGCTTCTTGTTCCCTGGGCGTCTGGATGAATTTGGCTTCCCAGGCGCAGGTGGAGCAATCAGAGGGACACCCCGGGGGTTTTTAGTCAGTAGGAGTCTGACACACCAGGGTCACTACCCTCACAGCGTCCCTGATGGTCCTATGCAGGATTTTCCCCCGGGATACAAATAAAAATGAACTTAATTATTTTGACCTTATATTGACCTGTTTGGGCTTTACTGCTTCCCTGAGCAACAAGGTCGAGGTTCTGAACAACCGACAAGTGACTTTCGAGAAGTCGACGGAATGGGGTGATGCGATCCGTCTAAAAATAATTTGCGGTGAGGAAGAAGACTTTCGTCCTACCCCGAGATAGTGCCCAACGGGCGCGGCATGACGGGGCTGTGGAGAATTGATTACAGGACTCACAATCCTCGTCTATATGCAGAAGTGGTCACCTTGGGGTTTTTAGTCGGTACAAGTCCGACATCAGCCGCGAGGATCCGATGAGGATTTTCCCCAAGTAAAGTATGGATTGCTCCTCGATGGGTAAACGCACTGGTCAGCGACATTTACCGATGCTCTTCTTCGGTGCCACATAACCGGTTGTATTAAGATGCAGAACAAGATCTTTGACACATACATCGACTAAAGTCAAATTAATATTCCAGAATTCAAGATATTTTTAAATTTAATTCTACAACAAATCTAATAATAAAATATAGTGGTATTACGAGTACGTTTTCCTTTTCTAATTTATAAAGTAAACAGAGAACCGTGATAATAAGGAAGGTATAAAAGAAACCGCATTATTTACTGGAATGAGAAATATTACAGGAGCTAGGGTACATTATAATGACATTATTATATTTAGCCGGCAGAATAAAATAGCACCCCCCTCTTCTTGCTGAGGTGTCGTAAAAGGCGACTAAGGTATCCCTTTAACACCGCAATTCAATCAGGTGTTCAGAGAAGGAAAACTCGACCAAACCTGCATCCCGCTCCCTCCCGATCGTACTGGTTCTCCATTCCTTCGGGCCCGAGGGAGCTCGGACGAGAGAGTGCTTTTCTGGCTGCGCGTCCAGTTATGCACTTAAATATCTCCTGCGCAATTGACTGTTTCCGAAATCTGGTCCTCGATTTTCTTAATCGGCGTTGAAACAGTCGCCGTGGCCGAATCCGGCTAGGACATCATCATCATTATATTTTTATTTAATCTATTACTGCTTTCATTTAGAATTTTAGCGCCGTTGGGAGTTGTGGAATGTGCTGCAGGATATAGAGTTTCTCTAAAGCTATGGTAAGGAGTTAATGGTGAGGCCATGAGTGCAGTGAACAACGTCCTTCCTTGTTGACAACGCAAGAACAGCGCTCCATGTTGTCCATGAGTGAACAGTGGTCTTACTTTTCATCTGGTGGACCGGAAGCCAGTTTGATGAAAAAATAAAAAATCTTGGACTGATGTAATTTAATTTGTAGGGTTAATAAGAATTATGTAAGCAATAGAGAAGTTAGGTAAACAAGAATTTAACTGAAGTCAAGCCGCGAAAAGAGCCTGGTTGATAATATTGTAAGCTTTATACACTTAGCTTTAGCCTTTTTTAGCTTTTTTATTCACTTCTACTTTCATCCAATCACATCTTATTATTGAATTTTAAAAATCAAAGTTAAGAGTTCATTTTTAGGGATTTTTTTTTATATCGGCATTCAGCTGAGTTAATGTTAGGTTGGGCACTATAAGCCTAAAGTTGAAATACCCACTGATGAATCTCTGCTCACTTCGATAAGAATGTAGCGTGATGATATAATAATATTTCATTTTTTTTAATTTATAATACTTCGTTAATAGAGGAAGAAATAATTATCGTCTTAAACGAAACACCCTTAGGAGTATATGATGATACAAACATCGCTAGCTCTTTGCCTAACAGGGTATTATGGACACTGTAATTTAAAATCTCGGTTATTTGCGTCGAGTGCAAGGAAGTAATACAACTTTGATACGTAAGCACTGCTTTTTGTTCTAGAAACCCGGCGCAGCCTTGAGTTTCTTTCGGCGTTTCTTCTCAAGGTAGTCGTTTCCGAAACGCTGGTAGATCACCGTTAGGTTCGTTTTTCAACTGGCCGGACGCCCAAGTCGAGGTCCGTACCCACAGGGGTGCCCTTGCATAGCCGCCCAACCTATAAATTTCGCTGGCTGAGCGCCCTCAGCGTTCGCCCACCAAGCCCGGTTTTGTTGTGAAGGTCTTTCCCAGGCCATCAAAGTAGGACATGCCAATAAAAAAAGTAATAATAATAATATATCATTATGCTATTACCCTTACGGGGTGAGCAGAGATGGTTAGTAGTAGTATCCAATTTGCGCTTATATGTCGTGCCCAGCATGACCAGTAGCGCAGCTAATTGCCATTCTCACGGCGCTTACATATGTCACTTCTATTAGACGCCATGCGGGTTTCCTCACGATGTTTTCCTTATAGCATATGGTGTTTATGTCAGTACGTAACCTGGAAAAACTCAGAAGTACTTGCCGGGATTCGAGTCTACGACAATTTTCGTTGCCGCGCACGGAGATCACTATCCACTAGACACCACAGGCAAACTGTGCGTACGTAATAAAAATTAATTAAATATATCCAGACTAACGTATTTAGTGGTTAAAAAGTTGAATGAATACAATAAACAAATAATTTAACATAAACATACATATATAAAACTTTAAAATGAGTTTTAAAATTTAAAATAACATTTCACATTACAAGTAAAGTAGATTAAACTGGGCTCGACTCTGTCCCAATGTAATTCTGGCAGTACATTGTGAACTTTGTTTAACCCTCGTCGGGTATCAAAATTACGATTGGACAAATTAAACAGCTCGTGGAAGTTACGAGTATTTGCCCGAAGCCCACCGCCCCTGTGGTTTTGTCAAGGTGATTTACATTGTCAATAAATTCCAATGGAGCATCGGGAAAACTGCCTTCATGATGTTTGCTGGTTTTAGTGAGCACCTGTGCCGGTTTGAACTTAAAGAAATCATCTACCCTCGAACGAGGATTCTGCCTAACACTACACCCTACTTAACGCTCTGGATATGTTGCAGTGGGAGGCTGTCCGCATTGTGAATGATAAAGACGGTGAGATAGCGAGGGTCCTTATTAGCGGCGGCCCAGAGTTTTTTATATATTGTGTTTTTGTTCCTGTTTTTCGTTTTTTTCATATGTGATTTATTTTTATTATATCGTCACTTTTGTTTGGCTGCTGGTAATTAAATCTTTTCTTTTATTGTCTTTAATAAATACCGATTTACTTATTTCAAGATTCCCATGTCGTAAGATGCACGTAAGTTACTTCACGCACAATCTGTTAAAGTATTTATTTAATAAGAGATCTTGTGAAAATGACTTTTAAACTAAAGCTATTGTTTTTATTTATTATATTTATTATTGACCAAACGAAGCGACGTTTCAGAGTTAAGCTGGGGGCTGGCAACCATTTTTTTTTTTTTTGTTACCCGGGGGAAATCCTCATAGGATCGTCAGGGGAGTTGTGAGGGCCACTCCCCCGGTATGCCGGACTTTTACCGACTAAAACCTCCGGGGTGTTCCACCTTCCGCCTACCGGCATCGAGGGCACGACTGGGGTCTCATCCTCAATGACCGGCTGGGCGTGCGGCCGTGAATAGGCCTCTACTCGTTTAGGGAGGGGTAGTGTATAGAGCTACCCCTCTCTTGCCTCTGTGTTGTAGAGCGGCACGCGGGAACACATCGCGCACCGCTCGCACCCTTGTTGGACGACACACTCCCTCAAGCGTGCCGCCCGGTGTCGTCGCTAGAGTCGGACGTTCCTGAGAAACGCCGCTCTGCAGCGCCCTGTTCTTATAGGCCGGCGGACAGGTGGGGACTGCGCTGCCAAAGATGTTGTAGCCAGCGCCTCCCGGACCCGCTCCGCCGCCTCCTTCCTGGCTAGCACGTCCTCGGCGAACCGCAGGACCGCCCGCCATGCATCTTCGCTGCCGACCATTAGAGAAACCAATGTCGGCAGCGAAAGGTCTCCACCCACCACTCTCTCCAGCTCGGCCCGCTCCGAAGCCCAGGCTGGGCATATCTGGAGCGTGTGCTCAGCCGCCTCGTCGGGGCATCCATCACAGTGGTGGCATTTGGGTGTTGGTTCACTACCGGCTGACCTGTGCAGATATCTCCCGAAGCATCCATGCCCCGTTAGAATCTGCGTCAACCGGTAGGACACCGTGCCATGGCTACGATATAGCCACTCCTTGAGTACGGGACGGATTGCCCCGACGGTTCGCAGGCCGGCGCTTGGTCGCTCCAGCCTGGTCTTCCACGCCTCTACTGATTCGGCGTCCAATAGGCGCCGTTTGGCTCGCAACTCGGCCGGGGCCGTCCGCTGTCCCTTGACCCTTCGCTCCTCACGCCATGTAAAGAGTGACGTGAGGGCTCGGGAGTCTAGGTCCCACGGAATGGACCCCGCCAGCAAGCAGGCCACTTCGCATGACACTGTAGAGTACCCCCGTACAGCCGCAATCGCCAGTGCCCTTTGAGGGCGTCTCAACAGCCTGATGGTATGGCTGTTGAGGGCATCGGCCCATACGGGGGCACCATACAGCGCCATGGAGCGGACTATGTTTAGGTACAGGCGCCTAGTGGACGCGCCTGGACCTCCTACGTTTGGCATGAGCCGCTTCAGCGCTCCCGCGACACTCAGCACCCTCGGCAACAGTTGGCTGAAGTGTGGGACGAAGCTCCAGCGGCCATCAAGGAGAAGACCAAGATATTTCATGGTCCCCCCGACGGCAAGCCTGACCCCGCCCACTACGATATTAGCGTCTGGAGGCGGCGAAACCCGAGGGCCGCAAAAACACAGAACCTCAGATTTGTGCAGTGCCACCTCCAGGCCCAGCGCACGTATCCTCCTAATTACATGCGCCGTGCCAGCTGTTGCCGAAAGTGAGGCAAGGCGATAGTTCCTTGCGCGGGCCGTGACCAGAGTGTCATCTGCGTAGCAAATCACGCTGACACCCGGAAGATTCGACCCGCGCAAGACCCAGTCATATCCGATGTTCCACAAGAGCGGCCCTAGGACTGACCATTGTGGAACACCGCAGGACATCGGCCTTTCACCCCACCCATTCCGCGTCGGATACCTGACGACGCGATCCGACAGGTATGCTCCGATTACTCGGCGCAGGTATAGCGGCACTTTGTGGTGTCGCAGCGCCTCCCTTATGCAGCTCCAGGGCAAGGTGTTAAATGCATTGGCAATATCCAAGGACACTGCCAGCATCACCCCGCCTCTGGAGACTGTCTCCTGCGCTAGGAGTTTCACCTGCCGGATCGCATCAACAGTGGAACGACCTCGGCGGAATCCAAACTGTCTGTCGTCCAGATTTGGACCCTCGCCTTCCAAGTGTTTGTTGATTCGGTCGACAACCACCCTCTCAAACATCTTTGCCACCTCATCGAGGAGGACGATGGGTATGGGGGCTGGCAACCATTACTTAACCAAAATTAATACGAAATTATTTATTATTTAAATTTACCTTATATATACAATCACAGTACACATTTCATATATAACTTTTATATTATTGTTTCATAAAAATTATTTGAATCGCATTTATATATCTCATATAACTCTGTTATACAAATCATTTTGGTTAATCTAATTTTCTGCTTGTTTTCTTGTATTTGTAACAACGCGCCGCTAGATGTCGCCAGCTGACAGCCATAGCCATGTCAAGCCGTTACGTCACCCCCTCCCGCCACCAAATAAGCCAGCCATGCCTAGAGGGGGAAGCGTAGCCGCCTATATAAGCCAGCCAGTTGTAGATTTGTGATGCCTTATTGTGATTAGCATTTTGTGGTGAATTGCTGCACAAAATATATTTTCTCATACGTATTGGAAATTTAATTCGTAACCTGGCTTTTATAATTAACTAGCAAACCCGCCGAACTTCGTTTCGCCACTAGATGACTTCGCTTTGGTTTTTAGTTAGCATTTGATAGAACGTGCGTATAATAAATGTCACATGAAATTAACTGAGCAGAGTACAATGAGTAGCTGTCAAACAATGTATAACGCATCGGCGCCATCTGCTTAAAATACTGGTGCGATCTGCTCCACCACCATACAAAACCACATCACATCGCTGACCGTTTGTGTAAGAACTTTTTCTTTCAGAAACATCTGGAAGTATCCAGTAGAAATTAATATAAAATACTCAGTTTTTTGTAGTTCTATTTGTTCGAACCGAGTTTGTACGAACCCCTTTGTATGCAAATCCGGTTTATTTAGTTTCGTTCTTCTGTAAAATTTGATAATTTCATTTAGTAACAGTTTTATTTAAAAGATACCAAGTACGAAGTATTAATTAAGGACAGGGTTCTGAAAAAATATTTTTCCGTGTAATTAAAACCTAATAGTGCGCGAGGTCTCCGTTAGCCACAAACGGCTAGTATTAAAGTAATCCTATTTCTTAAATTTTCGTGTTATATAAAACAATAACTTTACAGACAGAATGCCGGGCAAGATGTTGTTTTTACTCCAACCACAGTATAATTGAAATTAGTAAGTACATTAACTCTATTATTGTCATATTAATCATCTATGTACTTAGTCTGGCCATAAACACTGTTAAAATTAAAAATAAACTAAATATTACTTTTGAATTTGGAATCTGTCATTTCTATAAGATTGTTCATAATGTTTTCTTATTTTCGCGCCAATATATTGTAAAATATTTTGTGATATTAAAATTGAGTGGGGTGATAAAGATAACCGAATCACTGTGATTGCATAATATAAAGTACGTATGGAGCAAAATATCATTTTTAAAATTATCCATACGCTTGGTATTAGTCAAATATTTGTGTGCTGTTGTAGGTACAATGAAACCTCTGCTTGCGACAGAAAAGATCTGGCTATCCAAGAAGTGCATGTACGAAAAAGACGATCAAATCAGTAAGGGAAAGAATACGAAGAAATCCTCTCCGAAAGCAAACCATTTTATCTAGGTAGATGAAGGTAGCACCTAGAACCAGAGATGGGCAAAATGTAATCAGATTAATAAAAATGATTAACGATTACATTTTACCTTTTTTTACCATTAATATGACTGCATTTTGCTCATTTATGTTTTTAACACTACAAAATCCCAGATTGTGTACACATTTATCATTTGTTAATGTTTTAAATGGATTTAATCATGATTACAGAGCAAAAAAATTAAAATTACGACTACATTTTGTAATCGTTAATCATTAATCAGATTACATTTTGTCCATCTCTGGCGTAACCTAGATATCGCAGTCCATTGCACTCACTAGTGCGGCACATTTTAATTATCCTTACAAATAATTGTCACCAAAGAATAAAGTTCTTGACGCATTCTCCTGAGTGCAGCCGGTATAAGATGGCAAGGCAGATTTCTTTACGTTGCTGTTCAATAATTGCATTTTAACTATTTTTGACTTACGCTACTGTGACCTCTACTGTGTGATGCCCTAGTCAGTCCGATCTTGTGAATAGTTAAAATACAATTACCTACAAAGGCTGGACTCATTAAAATGTAAATATTATCTCTTTCCTAACTAAAAGTAATGTTCTTTTAGGGGACTCGAACTAAGATGGGCTGTACGCGTCTTTATGCCCATTCAGCCGTCCTATCATTACGACAGTTTACGTATTAAACGCAAAGCGAATGCACATTTCACGAGTCGACTGAAGTTAGATCATTTTCTACCGTATATCATTTAGTGTTGTTAATTGAAATAAGATTTTTTCTTTAATTTGATGTAGGATATGGACAGACTTGATTTCGAGGATACGGTACTTGCTGGGATTTGGTGATGGGCAGGATTGGGTTACCGTGTTCGACCACATAACAGTTACTATCGGCTGATACTCCGATGCCACTGTAACGAATGCGCCGGCGCTAGTGATGCGCGCAGCTTTTGTTTGCACGAGTCGATGATTAGTGAGGAGAACATGTGATAGAAAGTAACACGTCGTAACATTTGGTGATTTTTTAGTTAATAGGCCAAGATCACACGGCGGAGTTTGCGAGAATCTAAATATATATAATTCAAAGGTGACTGACTGACTGACTGACACAGTGATCTATTAACGCACAGCTCATACCACTGGACGGATCAGGCTATAATTTGGCATGCAGGTAGATGTTATGACGTAGGCATCCGCTAAGGAAGAATTTTGATCTATTCTACCCCCAAGGGGGTGAAAAAGGGGATGAAAGACAGATTACACAGATTGACAGATTAGTTAAGAATATTGTGTACAAAGAAGTTTTGTAGGCCCTAATTTTTTACACACGCTAAACAAAAGTAAAGCCGCAAAAACTATACCTAATTAATAATAATACTTTTTAACGCGAGCGAAGCCGCGGGGAAAAGCTAGTTGATTATAAGAGGCACGGTCTCCGTTAAAGTTGCAGATATAGTTAAGGTTTCTAGGCACTACAAGTCCGTCACACTCCAGTTGCATTACCCCCTGCGCGGCCAAGACTTTCTTATAAGTTATTACTACAAGTTAAAAAAAATGTAGAAAAGTGTCAAATGGGATAGACTTAACCTTTTAAATTATGACGTTGACAAGTTACGTCAATTCCATACATTTTCATCTTTCAATCGATAACGTATCGATAAGCGAATGTTACCTTGTCTAGGGTAGCTGGCCTATCTAGTTTTATCGCAATTTCCAATTAGACCGCACCATTTGAGACGTATATTACACCTATATTATTTACGTGCAATTTTACTTACTGAAATCATATCGATATTACAAATCGAGAACGATTTTTTTTTTCGGCGTGTCCTACGTTGGTGGCCTGGGAAAGACCTTCATAACAAATTCGGGCTTGGTGGGCGAACGCAGAGGGCGCTCAGCCAGCGAAATTTATGGTTTGGGCGGCTATGCAAGGGCACCCTTGTGGGTACGGACTTCGACTTGGGCGGCCGGCCACTTGAAAAACGAACCTAACGGTGATCTACCAGCGTTTCGGAAGCGACTGCCTTGAGAAGAAACGCCGAAAGAAACTCAAGGCTGCGTCGGAGTGGAACTGCGTTATTTAAACAACAGTTGACGGACCTATCCTTAATCGTCGTCGTCGGCGCCGCCGGCGACGCCGGTGTCTCGGAATGTGACGAGTGCTTGTGTGATCGAGAACGCCATAATTCACAAAATAAAATATACACCACCGGAAAAAAGTTTTTATTATTTTACCTACAAATGCCATTTTATAAGCTATTATGACCGATATTAATAGCTTTTAGCTAAAAAAATGATATTTTATTGACTGTTTTATTTTCAAAATGAAAAAATATCCTGTCAAACAAAAACATTTAAATAGCTTCACAAGGCTTCATAGCGATTTAACGCGGATATTTTGCGTATTCTAAATACGAAAAAAAAAACATTCGACTAGGTTTTGTTTACATTGTTCGATCTTGTTAATGTCGAAGAGGTTGAGAAGCAGCGTGGAAAGCAAAGCACGAGGGAAAAATACTATGCTGCGAAAATTCGGAGTGCGGCCTAACGCATGGATGCTTTTATTGCACTAACTTTCGTATCCATGGAAGTCTAAGCAGATAACCGTACCATATCGGATAACTGGCTTGCTGATGGGACAATTCAGTATCTAATTTTTTAACTGAAACTTTTTGTACGTGTTACCTGACTTTAAAGGTCAATTTAATTAAAAAAAAGCTATGTTAATGAAATCCAGATAAAAAATGGCTGCTTTAGGTTTTGGGAGGTTATCTTTGGTTAAATAATTTGGTAACCCAGGGGATAATTCTGCGTTGGACCATCAAAGCCGCCGTGAGGCCGCCGATCCCGGTGTATGAGACTCCTACTGACTAAAAGACCTCGGGGTCTTCAAATCGCTGCTAGCCAAGCCAGGGGATCTGTCTCCCTCCAACGACCCAAAGAGCGATACATCAGCATCCTACACTAAGCCTGTTCCACTGCCATCACCTCGTCTAGTTAAGTGTCTTGCCCACCTGACAGCCGTTACTCGTTTACCGATATTGAAGATCTCGCTCGACACTCAAATTAATTAATAAATTTTATGACAATAATTAAAGTATGTAACAAGCTACTTGCCACATTCCAGGAGAAACAAAGATAAAAAATAAAGACACTTCTTGTGTTTTAGTTATCCATAAACTGCGGTAATCACATTAAATTTGGTGGGATACTAACTTATTTATCAATGTTTAAAAAATCTCATTTGAGTTTGACGTGGTATGTTCCATCATTTTCAACGTAGACGAAGTCAGAGGTAGAGGCTAGTGAAGATATATTATAATTACAAGAACATCACTTGTTCAATCCTAAGTTCAAGGCAAACTTTGCCGTTTCAAGTTGAAACGCCTGTGATAACCCAAGCAGCTTATTAAGTACAATGTTGCCGAAATCTTACGCCAAGTTACGCGACATCCTTAACTTAATTAACCGACGGCGAATTAACTTAAGTGCTCGTAACAAGTAATGCTATGGGACCGGATTATTTTCGTTGTTTTAGAAGACTGTAATGAGGTGGTTATTGTCATTGATTAAGTTATTTAAAGTAAAGGTGTACCAGTTTGCCCAAAACACCGTACCATAACATGACAGTTCTATAAACGTTTCAGGCACGGCTCAAAACGATATGTTCTCCTTCATCCACTATAGCGTAGCAACCGCGTTTTTGCCCTTTTATAATAAATACCAAATTAATCCTAGCATTTGCTAATAATTCACGTGCATTCCTGTACAGCTGCATAGTAGCTTGCATGCATTGATTTTTTAATATTACGTGCCATACTTGGAGCAAATAGGTGCAAGCTGACACTCTGTACATGAGATGCTATTGTCTTGTTCAGTGTTAAAAAAGATTAAGGGACATAATCTCATACCGGGCGGCACGCTTGAGGGAGTGTGTCGTCGTGTTGTGTTCCCGCGTGCCGCTCTACAACACAGAGGCACGAGAGGGGTGGCTCTATACACCACCCCTCCCTAAACGAGTAGAGGTCTACTCATGGCCGCACGCCCAGCCGGTCATTGAGGATGAGACCCCAGTCGTGCCCTCGATGCCGGTAGGCGGAAGGTGGAACACCCCGGGGGTTTTAGTCGGTGCAAGCCCGACACACCGGGGGTGGCCCTCACCTCTCCCCGAGGACCGTTAGGGAATTCCCCCGGGTTATAAAACAAAATCTCATAGAATAATAAACAAATATTTTCTTTGCATGATCCGTTCCTAGTACGGTCAAGGTCATACGGTATGGTGGATGAAGTGCTTAATACATTAACGGACAAGTTTTATTTTAGTTTCAATATTTTAAAGTTAGAAATGTTGTTAAAGTGATCGGATACGCTGATAGAACTTTATAACGCAGTCATACTAAACATGGACTGTAAAGCCATCGTGACTTGCTCCGGCTTGTCGCCTTTCCAGATCAGCATGTGTACGTCCAGTTCGTCTTAATCTTGTAGGGCAATTGCTCGAACTGGATCGTGACTACAGTAAACAAGTGTAAAAACTGTCATAGTGACTCGCTTCGGCCAGTCGCGTTTCACCATTTGTTTATATCCAGTTGTTCATATACCTAAAGATTTTCCGTCGTGGTATGTATGGGCTGACTTTGCGATGGCGAGGGTCAACGGGTTTCCGTTGCAGTTGTTAGAAAGAAAAAAAGAAAGAAAGAAAAAGTTTATTGAGGCAAAGGAAACAACACTCAACAAACACACACACACACACACACACACACACACACACACACACACACACACACACACACACACACACTACACAACTACACTATGCTTTCCATCACGTACAATGTAGTTACTTTGTCAAGATAGTATAAATAATAGTTTTTGAATACTTTCAGAAGTGATATGGCGGCTGTCAATATATTTTCTTTCCTTGCAGTGCGCTGTCGTTCTTCTACTATACTAAACTTTCTTCATATGCGGTGTAGTCACTTTACCTTCCCACTATAAAACACACACACACACACATAGCTAAGGAGTGGGATATGCTTCGAGCGACCATATTTCCGCGATCTTATGACCTGGGAGTCTTTAAGACTGTTGGGTAAATGTGAACCAAACTTAATTTATTAGCGTGTACCGGCACTTATAAAAATATATAAGAGAATCATTGTTTGCTGCGTGCTTGCGTTTTCTTAAGAATGTGATTTGTGTTGAATTAAATAGTTATAAAATATTACAGTGGATTCATTATCTAATATCATTAAAGACAATAGAATAAGAAGATTAAGAGTGAATAGACATTTGTTGGGCGGACGCAGTTGATCATCGGACTGATCTTCGTCTTCCACCAGGTGTTTTTAAGGTCAAGCGCGCGCCTATAAATAATAATAAAAATGTATGTAAATAGTGTGTAGATAAAATTCATCAGTTCAACAATTGTAAACGGAACAAGTCCCCGGGTGATACCCGGAATTGCCCCGACACGTGCAAGTAATTACCCGGCCGTACCCTCGGGAGATATTGGGGAGAAATATTATGCAGTATAAATAACTGTAACTATTATAGTGTGTCTGGTAAATTATGGCTTCGGGCATAATGCACCCTCGCCACGTCGAACTACATATCAGACGCGTAGGTTGGAACGAATTTTTTTAATGTAAAACTTTTAATGCCAGTTTAATTTGGAATTTTTTTACTAAGATCTACAATGTAAGAGATCGGTAATGGTTCTCAAGTGGACATGAGCAGGACACCTTACCAGAGAAGCTAATGGCAGACGGGACTATGTGGTTGGTATGTAGAGGTGTAACTTAGTCAAAAGAAGCTAGAGATGACCTGTTCACAAGAGACACACACCTGACACAACCTGACCTCTCTGACCTGAACAGACTGTTGTGTGTGACAGAACAGATGGTTGGTCGTGGTGATGATGACACTTGTAGCTATAACCTTCTACTTTTAATACTTCTGTACGACCATTTTTCTCAAAATAACAGCCTCTTGAAAATCACCTAAAAATTGGGGACTTTTTAATATCCTTTAATTAATGCATCTAGTGTATATAAGATGTTAAGATTGATATATTAAGTATAGTAAAAAATTACACGTAAAAAGGTTATTGTTTTTAATAATTTTGTGTCGTCATGCATGACGTAGGGGGAGTGTAAGGTGCTGTTCGGGATCTTATTATTGTCTACAAGTTTATGTAAACGTTAATTTTGCACCAGGATGTTTTGGACAATTAAATTTGAAATGAATTCATTGTTTCTATTGTATATATTAAACTGCTTTTTGTGAACGGATATTTTCAGGAAATTTCGCTTTTCGAAGTTCCATATGTAAAATTGTAATATTTTATTTTATTTATTTATTTTAAAGGGAAACATACAGCAATATAAAAATGATAATAATATACACAAAAAATGTTACATAAGCCAGCAAAGTTTCCACAAAAACTAGTACAAAAATAAAAATCATTCTAATAAATAACAATAAAAAAATCAATCAAATATACATACATATATATGTTACATATAAATAGTACATTTATATTTAAAAAAAATACATTATAGAACAAAATTGAACTTAGGCTAATATTTTCTTTCTCACCATTCGTTTAAAGGGCCCAAAGGCACAGGACAGTATATCTATATCGCAAAAACGTTTATTATATAGATCACAGGCACGAAAAACAAAAGTATTATTAACATAGTTTGACCTTAAGAATGGCACCTTAAACAGCGATGTAGAATATGTAGAAAATGCTTTAATATTTCGTGTTTATGTCATCTATGAGAAACGTTTTTATGATATAGATGCTTCTTTCTTGTTTCATTATTTTTTATAATCCTGGCTTGGCACAGTGACAGCACCATGCGTGATGGTAAGCACGGTGCTGTTCAAAAAATGACAACAATTATTAAAAGTTAAGAAAAACCCACAGGCAGGTCCACTCCGACCCAGCCCTGAGTTTCCTTCGGCGTTTCTTCTCAAGGTTGTCGCTTCCGAAACGCTAGTAGATCACCATAGGTTTCTTCCCTGACTAGCCGCACAAGTCGAGGTCGGTGCCCTTGCATTGCCACAGAACCCATAAATTAGTTGGCTGAGCACCCGTGCTTGCCCCCTAAGTCCGACTGAGTTGTAGAGATCTGCCCCGGACAATCAACATAAGTCCGTCAAAAAAAAACCATCTAAAGTCGCAGTAATTATGCCAGTCTATACCTACCTAATACCTTTTCAAGCTACTTTTAAAGGATCCCAT
Source organism: Automeris io (assembly GCA_036320925.1). Taxonomy (NCBI): domain Eukaryota; kingdom Metazoa; phylum Arthropoda; class Insecta; order Lepidoptera; family Saturniidae; genus Automeris; species Automeris io. The sequence continues at coordinate 7,512,847 of JAUDJH010000023.1, read as the reverse complement.
ATCATAGGATAGTGGGAACACGCTTGCAGCAAGACCATTCTACAACCTAACGACTTGGCTGCAGTGAGAGTTAGAGAACTTTTCAGTCCTAGCCGGGATGTGAGTTACTGTATAGCTGTGAGTTTTAGAAATTTGTAAGGTATTAACTAGAATTTAATTATTATTGTATACATTAATATACTAAACCATGCCGTGCCGTGGTGGCTGTGTTGGCAACTCAACATTAATTTTTATATTCTTGTAACACTGAAATAAAATGTTAAATCTCTCTTCCGTTTTACCGCCGTTGTGAACAGTTGTTTGTTTTAATCATAAATCCCAGTGACCTATAAAATCCATCCCTACAGTCCGCTATCTTACATTTCCTGCCTCTTACATGGTCCTTCTATCCATTCTATCTATTTTTATTTAATTTCCAAATCAAACAACTTCGCAAAATTCGCTGCAATTTTTTCTTTACATTTATACTTAAGCGAGTTCGGTACATTTCAAACCATTCATCTCCTGAGAGAAGAGGGCACCGCGATTAGCTGGCTACGGAGTGCAGCGCTCGTGATTGGCCGATTGCCGATCGCCTGCGAGTCCCGAGTCGTGCAGCGAGGCGCCGGAGGTGACAACCAACTACAACACATCTACGTATATCGCCATTTTACTCCATTGTGTGCAGGCGCATTCGCCACAATATACAAAAATAGTGATTACAATTACGTGTTAATTACGTTTACAATTGCATTTTCGTTACAATTATAGTGTTGTGCGTTACATAGTGCTATCCAATTATACAATGGAAATACATCAATTATCTAGGAAAAAGGCCGCTTTAAAAGGGTCAATGACCAAAATTGTCAACGCGGTAACTAGCTCTGAAAACTTAACAAAACAGCAACTAATACTGAAGGAGGAACGTCTCCGCGAGGTATTTGGAAAATACGAACAACTTTCGCTCGAGCTCGTGGCCTTGGATTCCGGGGAAGACGACTTTTTGGAGATTGAAGAAAAATATTTGAATACCCTATCCATCATTAAAGAGTTACTTACAAAATTAGATAACAAGGATGTTAATTGTCCTCTTACAAAAAACTATACCATTAAATTGCCTCAAATAAGTATACCAAACTTTACAGGTAAATATTCCGAATTTACCTCCTTTATTAATCTATTTGATTCTTTAATTCATAATAATAATGGTATAGAAAACGTTCAAAAATTTTTTTATTTACAAAGTTTTTTGCAAGGCGAGCCTCTCGACCTAATTAAGAATCTAAATATCTGTAATGAAAGTTATTTAGAGGCCAGGAGTATCATACTTGAGAGGTACAGTAACAAATATAAAATTACTAATGAACACATAAATATTTTAATGGACATACCCTCATTTACAAGATCAACTGCTAGCAATTTACGTAGCTTTGTATCAATTGTAAAACAGCAATTAGCTGCATTACGTAACTTAGGTCATTTAGTGGACCAGTGGGACCCCCTTGTTCTCTGCATTCTGACAAGAAAGTTAGATGTTTTGTGTAGTAGGGAATTCCAGCTAGTTAGGGAACAGGAACCTAAGGTTTCACAAATAATTGAATTTTTAGAAAAACGTGCACTTGCACTTGAAAATGCTGAACGTCCATTAGATAAGCACTCCACACCAAAGGGTGTCCATATAGCCACGGTGAAATTAGCATCGGAGAGCCATGGACAGCCTACAAAGACTCCAGCTGCAGAGCTGAAGACCTGCTTGCTATGTAAGTCATTACATAAACTTTTTCTATGCCCACAGTTCAAATTAATGTCTGCAAATGATAGAATTCAATTTGTTACTAACAACAATTTATGTAAAACATGTTTAAATAACCACAATCAGAAATGTAGATATGCATTTAAGTGTCAAATTTGCAAGCAGAAGCATAACACACTGCTGCATGAAGACAAGTCTCTATCACCAGTCACATTGATGTCTGAGGCTGCTACTGAACAAGTATTGTTACCTACAGCACAGTTAAAACTTATAGCGAATAATGGTACTGAGGTTCATGTAAAGGCTCTTCTAGACACTGGCTCTCAAACTTCCTTTGTGACAAAAGAACTGGTAGATTTATTAAAATTACAGGTTACATTTGCAAACACACCTGTCACTGGCATAGGCAATAGCTTAAATAAATTAAAAGAAAAGGTTACATTAGAGTTACATTCTCTCACACAAGATTTTAAAGTTTCAGTTACATGTCACATATTAGATAAAATAACCTCCAAATTACCCCAGAGAAAATTCAATATAAATAATTTAGTATTTCCACCAAATATTGCAATGGCTGATAAAAAATTCAATGAACCGAGTAACATACATATACTATTAGGTGCTGATGTTGTGTTCCAGGTGTTGCTGCCATCTAAGCCTCTAGCTGACCTGCAGTACAGCTATGAAGGAACGAGCAGTAGCAGTACCCTGCCCACAGCACCACTATTAAATACAAAGTTTGGCTATGTAATTGCAGGTAGCATTCATGCCCCTTATACTTCACCTGTTGTTACATTACTTTGCAATACTTGTAATTCTGATCTAAATCATAATCTTACAAAATTTTGGAAATGTGAAAACATACCAGAAATTTTTCCAGAAGCGCACTCTGAACATGACTTGTGTGAACAAGTTTTTAGTGAAAGTGTACAGCTAGACACCCAAAACAAACAAATCCAGGTTGTCTTGCCGCTCAAACTACCTTTACATTCCATACATCAAAGCTTAGGAGATTCATTACACTTAGCTTTAAAAAGATTTTATAACCTAGAATCTAGAATTTCAAAAGACCCTCACTTGTACACACTTTACAAGGAATTCATTCATGAATATTTGAAACAGGGTCATGGCACTGTCATTGATATTGGTAGATATAATTTAACAACTGATCCAGTGTACTTTCTGCCTCACCACCCAGTGCTTAGATTAGATAAAAAGACAACCAAGTGCCGGGTTGTATTCGATGGTTCTATGAAAACCAATACAAAAACATCTTTAAATGATTTATTACTTAATGGACCTGTAGTACAAAAAGAACTGGTAGATGTTTTGTTACTATTCAGAGTAAATAAATATTTCTTTATAACAGTTATCAAAAATATGTTTCGTAACATATTATTACAACCAGAGTACAGGTCTTTACAAAATATCCTATGGCGAGATACTCCCAATGAAAGTGTTAAATGTATTCAACTAAACACAGTTACATATGGTCTCAAGAGTTCTTCTTACTTGGCAACAAGATGTTTGAAATTGTTGGCTGATCTATACAAAGAGGAATTTCCTATTGCTGCTTTCATTATTAATAATTCAACCTATGTTGATGATATACTATATTCTGATGCATCCCCACATAAATTAATTGAAGCCAGACATCAGTTATGTAGTTTATTAAATCAAGGTAGTTTTCATCTACACAAATGGGTTTCAAATTCACCAGAGTTGTTAAAACAAATTCCAAAAAATCAACAACATTTTGATGAGGTTGATTTGGAAAAAAATAATTTTTCATTAAAAACTTTAGGTATGACTTATAACATAGAGTCAGATTCATTTATTGTTTCTAGTCCTAAGGCTGTGGACAGCATGCCTCAGACCAAGCGAGAAATTATTAGTTATGTTAGCAAATTTTATGACCCACTGGGCCTAGTAGGTCCTATTGTGGTTGGTGCAAAGGTCATCATGCAAAAGTTATGGCTTGCTAAACTGGACTGGGATGCACTGCCTGACACAAAGCTGCTTCAATTATGGCACGAATTTTATAATAGCTTGTTTGCAATGAAACCTATACCTATACAGCGATACATAGGTTTACATAATATATGCCTTATACAAATTATAGGGTTTGCTGATGCGTCAAGTACCACTGCTTATGGTTGTTGCGTTTATTTAAGGACTGTCGATTCAGAAGACAATGTCAAGATTTCCTTGCTTTGTTCTAAGTCACGGATTAACCCTATTGCTCAAAGTCTGTCTATTCCTAGGCTTGAACTGAATGCAGCCTTGTTACTTGCCAAGCTTGCTAGCAGAGCCCATCAGGTTTTGACTGCTAAAATGCACATACATGACGTCATTCTGTATTCAGACTCACAAATTGTTCTTGCATGGCTAAAAACTAACATAAACACTCTTAAGGCATATGTTGCTAATCGTGTTAAGGTCATATCAGACCTTACAAAATTGTATATCTGGTCTTACGTTGGTACTACGGAGAACCCTGCTGACTGTTTAAGCAGAGGAGTCATGCCGGACAACCTAGCTGATCAACAGCTGTGGTGGAGTGGTCCACCATTTATAAATTCAAGTAAGTACAAACCAGAATTAAAATTCATTCTTCCAAGAAATTTACCTGAGATCAAGGACAGCTCAGCATGTTTAAGCGCAATGCTTTGCACCTCTGTTGAGGTACCTACGTTATGTCTCGACTTTCTTGATAAATTTTCTAATATTCACAAAATGCAGAGAGTACTAGCATATATCTTACGATTTTGTCAGAATGCAAAGGATAAGTTCAATAAAAATAGACTTTCTTATGTAACAACTCAAGAACTTGAGTATTCAATGTTGTTGATTGTAAAATACGAACAGCAAAAACATTTGTTAGAGGATATTCATGTTTTAAAATGTGGTAAAACTATTTCTAAAGGTAATTTAAAGCCTCTGTGTCCTTTTATTGATAACAAAGGTTTGGTTCGTGTCGGTGGTCGTTTACAAAATGCTTCTATACCTTATTCACAAAAGCACCCAATCATTTTGCCACGTGACTCACGGGTGACAGACCTAATTATTTTAAGTGAACATCTAAAAAACTTCCATGCAGGACCCAAGCTTGTTTTGTCCACAGTAAAGCAAAGATTTTGGATTGTACACGGACTAAGGCAAGTTAAAAAAAGTTTTGCATAAATGTACCATTTGTTTTAGACTAAAAGCAGAAGCATCCAAACAGTTGATGGGTTCTTTACCCCATGATAGGGTAAATGCTTGTCGCCCTTTTCAAAAGGTTGGTCTAGACTATGCTGGGCCTATCCCCCTTAAATTAGCCAGAATTAGAAAACCAATTATTACAAAAGGCTATACAGGGTTATAGGTAACTAACGCACGGCCTCTTAAGGGTGGCTTTGATTTATCAAGACTGACAACTTTTGTTGTACGACTTTTGCCAAAACCTAATACATCGTTAGATTTTTTTTTTTAGTTTTAGTGTGAATATCTAGTCATCGTTAGCTCTATATTCCAACTTTCATTCGATCTGGCGTAGGTATCCAATCAGCTGGTGCTATGCAGTCGTGCGCAAAGTTACGTTGCTACGCAGCGTTAAGGATCGTGTAGCAGAAAGTTTATTAACCCTATACCTTGTTTATTTTACAAAGTCGCTTATAACAATTATTTGAACGTAAATTTCCATATTTAGTTAAATAGTGAAAATAAATGTTTATTGATTGACGTACTAATACACTATTAAAACAAACTAGAATCAAAATAAAACATTAAATAATTGTTTCACAAACAAAACCAACCTATTATTTGTCTGCCATAGGGAACATCGTAAAATGAACAAGGTAAAGGCCTCTACGTAAGTTAATGTTTCAAAGGTTGTACAATCTGTACATATTTATACACTGAATCCACAATCCCTTCATACTTATCCAGGCTTAGGACTGGCTACACTAAAAAATAAAAAAGTAAATAGAAAAACACGAACATTGATACGTAATCAAGCAAAATCATCGCACCAAAAGAGGCGCGCGGTCTGTTTGAAGATAGATAATTGCAAACTATTTTTTAATGTAGGCGTATTTAAAAAGTGGAATCACTCTATTTACAATAATTAAACTATTTACAAAAATACTCATAAATCTATTTACTCGGTGTCAACACATTCGGAAATAGTCTCGCGGACTCACGGCAAGCTTCAGACAGATTGTCACCGCACCGAGCATAAACACGCACCATTTCGATATATTCAATGTTAGTGTATCGATTTGACATTGTGATTTATGAAACGAACGCGTCACGCGCCGGCGCACACGGAAGCAAATTTGCGACTGACATGACCCGTGTTACACAGTAGTCAAGCACATGTCGCCACGCCCGCTCACCGCGCCGCAGACCCCTTTCTTCGTTAGTAGCGACACAAGACGCTGCGCACTACGTAAGTCTGTCTTCGGTCGCCTTTGTCGGCGTGGCGCGATCGTCGCCTTACGAAGAGTTAAAAAGTTCAGAACTGCAAATCTGATTTTTATTTTTTTTGTATGGGAAAAAAAGTAATTAAATTAGAAAAAGTCGTACAACAAAAGTTGTCAGTCTTGATAAATCAAAGCCACCCTTAAGAGGCCGTGCGTTAGTTACCTATAACCCTGTATATGTATATTTGTATGTTTTGTAACCAAGGCTATTCATGTGGAGCTAGCATCTGATTTGAAAACTGAAACATTTATCGCATGTTTGAATAGATTCATATCCCGAAGAGGAATGCCTACAGATATTTACAGCGATAATGCTTCAACTTTCAAATGCGCTAGAAGTCAGTTAGATGAAATATATCAATTACATAGTTCAGCAATTCATCAAAGACAAGTATGCCAGTTTGCATCTCAAAAGAGAATAAATTTTCATTTTTTACCCTGCTACTCTCCTGTCTTTGCTGGTTTAGCTGAAGCTGGTGTTAAGAGTGTAAAGTATCACTTAAAAAGAGTATTGTTAAAGTCAATTCTTAATTATGAAGAATTATGTACAGTTCTATGTCAAATTGAGGCTATTTTAAATAGTAGACCTCTTATGCCATTGTCAAATGATATTACTGACTATTCTTGTATCACACCAGGTCATTTTCTAATAGGTACTGCTTTAAATTCATATCCAGATTCTAATGTAAATGTTGTAACTAGATCACAGTTTTGGAAAATTTGTAATGACATGAAAGTATCATTTTGGAAAATTTGGTATAAGTATTATCTAAATTTGCTACAGTCGCGCCCCAAGTGGCAAGACCCAAAACCTAATGTCAAGCTAGGAACACTTGTAATATTAAAAGATGATAATTTAGCACCTTTGTATTGGCCACTGGCCAGAATAATTAATACTTTCCCAGGTAAAGATGGGAAGGTCAGGGTAGTTGAAGTTAAAACTTCAAACGGCCATATACATAGAAGGGGTGTGATGAAAGTGTGTGTACTGCCTCTGGAAGGTAGCAATCATAACAGCAGTAATTATGTAACATTGTAAGTTTCAAACTGTAAAATAAGATATAATTTTTGTAATATTTTTCTTTTTCTCATTCTAAACTAACTCACTACTTATTTTGTAATTGTTTTAAGATCTTTGCTTACACTCAATGCCTTAAGTGTAAAGACTATGATTTACCCAACTGTACACATTTGATTTAGATATTCAATAAATATTAAATAGTTTTAAGTTGCGATAATAGTTAAAAAATAAAAAATAAAATGTATATTAATTTAATTCATTTACATATAGTAAATAGGTATAAGTTTTTCATGTTTTTAATATTTATTTGCCCCGGCAATATGTTGGCAACTCAACATTAATTTTTATATTCTTGTAACACTGAAATAAAATGTTAAATCTCTCTTCCGTTTTACCGCCGTTGTGAACAGTTGTTTGTTTTAATCATAAATCCCAGTGACCTATAAAATCCATCCCTACAGTCCGCTATCTTACATTTCCTGCCTCTTACAGGCTGCCGGCAGAATAGAATAGCACCCCCCTTTTCTTGCTGAGGTGTCGTAAAAGGCGACTAAGGTATCTCTTGAACACCGCAATTCAACCAGGTGTTTAGAGAAGGGAAAACTCGACCAAACCTGCATCCCGCTCCCTCCCGATCGTACTGGTTCTCCTTTCCATCGGACCTGAGGGTGCTCGGACGAGAGAGTGCTTTTGCTGGCAGCGCGCCCAGTTATGCACTTAAATATCTCCTGCGCAATTGACTGTTTCCGAAAACTGGACCTCGATTTTCATAATCGGCGTTGAAACAGTCGCCGTGGCCGAATCCGGCTAGGACATTATCATCAATATACTAATTTGCTCTCATTAACCCTTAACTTGGCAGAATGTTCTTTCGTTCAATATCAAAATAATATTCATACCGTTTAACCCTTATGTTTCGAGGATGTCTAATAGAAACTAACCGTGCGTTCAAAAACTGAGAAATTACCTAAATATTCATATAAAAATATTAAGTTTGGGCTAAAAATTTATGGCAATAGATTTTGTAAATTCTGATGTATCTCCACAGATACACTATAAAGAAAAGGGTTAACTTTCTCTTTTTGATTAATTACCCTTTATAAAGCATAATTTTGGTTTTTGGTTTGTTTTTGGGAACTCTACCGTTATTAAATAAAAATAACTAAAAAAGTCGGTAAAATCTGCAGTTGGAGTCGTTGTTATGACTCATACACAGCGATGGAAGGCCAGAAGAAAATATAGGAACAACTGTATGCATAATATTGTACCGGAGAAATAATACAACTAAAATAATTACCTCAGAAATATATAGAAGTATTACAAAAAATATTATAGTCAAGCATACCGCGGTAGTTAATAGAGAATATTTTTAGAAATATGCACAAACAAAGCACCCGTCTACTGTCCAATGCATAGACAATGCCAGCGTGCAAAGAATAAAGTGGATTCTCACAAAATTGAAACGAAATATATCGCTTGTGTATGTAAAGTTAATCTTACAATGCGGACTAAATTTGATGCAACCGCAACCAACTAAAATATCCAAATAATAAAGTTGCCTCGCTCTTTTACCGGTTCCACAGTGGAGAGTGAGTGTGGACAGCCGTATTCTTTAATTCCGTCAGCCCCATTTCATCTCAAAACCAGTAGAAACAATTAACAATGTCGGATACCAATCGTTGTAACGGCTGTTCCTTATATCAGCACGAAGAGATTCCCTTCTAGGCTTGTCGGATAAATATCGATACATCGATATATCGATATTTTCAATACAATATATCGATATTTTTTGTCGATATATTTTGTAATGATATATCAATACAAAATATCCAGTATCGAAAATTGTATCGAAAACGATATTATTTTAATTTTTATGATAGTGAAGTCGCTGAAATCTGAAACTGTAGAAGATAGGACCGTACGAAAAAAAAAACTATAATGTCTATGACTCTTGAGTATTATGTTTAGTTACGTTGCATGCATTGACATCTGAATTTGTTGCATGTATATTATTTGCCGCCATTTATGTGTTTTTTATTTATTTTTGTTTGATACCTTAAATAGGTCTTAAAGTTAGAAGATAGCCTTTTAGTTCTTGATATTTTTGTAACTTTGTCTAATAAAAAGGAATACTGGTAATACTAATACTGGTAATACTGGTAATACTAAAATAAATACTTTCTTGTTTATTGAGATTTAATCGATATATCGATATTTTTCCTTCGATATATCGACGCCGATATTGATATTTTAATAAATATCGATATAACGATTTTTTTTTCATTTTCGACATCCTTATTCCCTTCTACATTCGTCATGCGAACGGCTAAGTGGGATATAATTGAGGTTAAACGACCGCCTGTAAATTATAAAAAAATACCAAGTTAATTTTCAGTTGTGCGGCGGCGTTATAGGATCGCGATCAAGACAGCTGAATGCTAGAATCCAAATTGTACCTTCAGCTATGATATGACGTTCTTCAAAAAGGGAATGAAAATGTTCTTCAAGGTCAACAATATGACAGTATTGCTCCCTGTGTTACAATTGCCCCTAAGCGACAGTAGCCCTTCTCCATCAAGTGCGCTGTCAGCTGACTTGATACCTTAGGTACGGTACTTCGATAGTTCTGCAACAGTGGACGGGCTGCCTAAAGAAGCTTACTCACCGCTTTCACCAGGTTTCCAATTCTTCAGGAGCCCCTGCTTCTCCTCCAGGAAACTGGTGTGTCCTACAAGGATCAAGGAGGCCTTTGGCACACTTTTATACAGTTTGGAATTGGACAGATGAAGGGGATATGTGTATGTTGTTACTTGGCGGGTGGATCCAGCGAGTAAATTCAATTGACAGCCCGTACGGAGTTTTCAGAGCTGAATCGAAAATATCCGTTCACTTATTTAATACGGAACAAGCATAAAAAGCGTTACCTTATAAGGTATTGAGGTATTTATCAAAAATATATAATACAAAATATGTATTATAATAAATATTTTGATAAATATGTATTATAAGGTGACGCTTTTTACGCTTCTATGGGTTGAACGCCACTGGCATATATTAACAATAAAATTTCTTACACTTATCTTGTCACAACAAACATACATACACCCACACACACATCTATTTCTTATTGTTGCGAGTTTACTGTTATTTTATTTTCCTTTTCTTTGGAGTTTTTAAATATTATCATCGTAAAATTGGCACAGCATGTAAACTGTACCGTATGTAAAATGTTTGTATGTACTGTTCAATGATTGTGAATAAATAAATAAAATAAAATAGATGAAAAAGTACAGTTAAATTTATCAAAGATATGTAAATACGCCCTTACTTTCTGGCAAACGGTATATTTTGAAGTCACTTCCGAAACACATTCGGTCCAAGTCATTTTGCGATTTAGGATCTGTGCACAAAAGAGTAGCACGGTGTCTATTTCCTGTTTGATACGTGGTACATTCGACATTATAACTAGGGTTGTCACTTCTGAAGTGTGTAGAATTTCGAATAATAATTTAAATGAAATAACGATTACGGAAATGGATATTCCATTTGATTCGTGTAAACTAACCAATCAAGAGAGATTTTGAATCAATTTCGTGAGAAATATTGGCCGATATCTATCAATTCATAATTTTTATTTTATCACTACATGATTCCTATTTAAATGATTCTCAGGTTTATTAATTCTGATTTGTCATAGTGACTGGACCATATTTGTTGAAAAGTACAGTGCAATCCAAAACACGAGTACAACTATTCGAGAGGCAATAACCTGTTGATAGTCGCTCAACCAAGCGGGCTGCACAAATATCTCTTCACGCTTCGCTTCCAGAACCCACAATCATAGTATGAAGGGAACACGCTTGCCGGAAGATCATTCTATAATCTAATAAGCCGACAAAGTTAAGAGTCAGAGAACTTCTTAATTCTAGTTAAAATAGAAATCAGCGTAAAACTGTGGCACTGGAATCTAGCGCACGTGGTTCTGTTATGAAAGAGAGAGGATGGAATAAGGTAATACAACTTTACTGAACACTAGCAATTATGCAAACTATTAAAAATGCTCAGAGAGACAATACCCCTGCTTAACTGAAGCGTTAAGCCGGAATAAGCTCCTTATTATCTTTCTATATCATAACAGCCCTCTGCTAGCGGCGAAAGGCGCTTTTAGTAAGTATATTATAGATCAGAGATGGGCAAAATGTAATCTGATTAATGATGAACGATTACAAAATGTAGTCGTAAATTTAATTTTCTTTCTCTGTAATTATGATTAAATCTATTTAAAACATTAAGAAATCATAAATGTGTATACAATTTGGGATCTTGTTGTGTTTAAAACATAAATGAGCAAAATGCAGTCATATTAATGGTAAAAAACGTTAAATGTAATCGTTAATCATTTTAATTAATCTGATTACATTTTGCCCATCTATGGTATAGATGCACTGTTTTATAAAACCAATAAAGACACATTTCTATCATTTCCATTGAGCGTCGGCTGAAAATCAGCGCTGGATGGCGCGTACCAGCCTCGTCCTTCATATGCTGAGTCGAATACTATTTGAAATTGGTAACATCATAAAGAATACATTATGTAATATTATGTATGTATTATTCTTTCATCGTTTTACATAACGTGTCAAAAACATTGTAGTGTGTGTAATTATTTTTACATACATTATTTAAAAAAAAATTAGTTCTACACTCCTCAATATAAAGTATAAGTGTGTCAAATTTTATAATTCTCCGTCCGCGCAATTTTCGTAAAAAGTGGTACAAAGTTATTGCTTCACTAATTCATAAATAAATAAATATATATAACGTAATTTATTTCGCTTATCCAGATAATTTTGGGTGATGCCAGATACCAACCCTACGAGATATCGTGAATCTAACCTGTGTTCACTAAGACCCAGTTCGTGATAAATTGGCAGTAAGAACATTTAGGCTGCTTTTATATATTGACTCGTCAGTGCCTTGCACTTGAGGCAAAGTGCAGTGTAGTCTGAAAACGTCAGCGATCGCCAAGGGAAGAAATTCCGTTGATAATCACCATCACTATATCGGCCCACATACAATATATCAGAATAGAAGTTGATCCTGAAACGCGATATACTGAAGCGAGGCACTTATGACAGTAATCACACTTGTGTGCCGTGGTTTCGACTCAGTTCGGTCAATCTTCCTACCACCTCAATAAAATATATAAAAGGGATGGGTAAAGAAAATCTTAAGTCGTTAAAACACAAGCTCATTCTAAGTGGAGTTAAATGGTAGCTCAGCGAATAACAGTTTTAATTTATTACCGCGCATAGAAGGCAGTTTGTGGTGTTTCCGCGAATGTTGTGGATAACAAACAATGATCGCGAGCTCAGTCGGTAATAGGATTTAAAATACCAGTACAGTCGCACACAGATGTCATTTTAACGAGGCATGTTTTACCTTGTACACAAAATGGTTATTCTCTTATGAACCTGGTATAAAAAATATATAAATTATTAATACAAATAATTCCTTATCAGTATTGTAACTGATCTTTTGCGCGAGAAAATTTGTTATAAATTATGGCTGGAGGTCTCTACATGGGAGTTAAGAAAAAGGAACTTTCAATCAGCAATAACGCTATTC